>JALAZF010000098.1:14286922-15537807 GCA_022829125.1 Lathyrus tuberosus | reverse complement strand
AAAGCTGCAGTCAATCTGATTGAGAAAGAGACTAACAATGTCTATCAAATTCATGATGTACTCTTATTGGGGACCAATCTGGTCAGGATGCATTGTAGACAGAGTGGATATGGCCATGTGCCACCTCATAATTATCACCAGTGTGATATCTGCTCTAAAGACAACCAGGGATGTTCTGTAGTGCAAGCAGCTCTACAGGAACAAATGGATCTTGGATGGATCCGAGAGCACCGAGTTCGTGGAGTTAACATGGTTTACACGAATTCCAATGTCATTCAAAACCACGACATCCGTGCGATGAATGTCAACTTGGTGGCGATGCACTCAAGGCAAAGCCAGTATCATAATCTGCCGCGGCACGATTACAGTTCCTGTCTGATTTGCTCGGTAAATAAACAGGGATGCTCTTTCATACAAGAGGCCCTCCAGCGTCAGATGGATCTTGGATGGATCTAAGACTACCATGATAGGAACTCCTATCAAATCAACATGGTTCAGATCTTCGACATCCGCGTAATGGATACCAACCTGGTAGAGTTACATGCTGAGCAGGTCCGACTTGGATTCTTAATATCACATGACTATCAAAATTGTAAAGCGGGTTGCAAAAATGATCGAGGTTGTACCCTTGTCCAGGGGGCACTTCAGCACTTGTTAAATCACTGGTGGATGCCAATCTATATGGACGAAGATACTCAGTAGATTAGTATCAATAACAGGAATCCTACTCGTCGTCAAAGTCAGGATGTCCGATCAATGGAAGGTAACCTAGTGAGGTTACATTGTATTCAAAGTGGGCGTGGCCAGGTGCCCCCACACAACTCTGACAATTGTAGCATCTGTTCGGAAAGTAACCAAGGGTGTTACCTTGTGAGAGCAGCTCTTCAGGGTCAGGTCGATCATGGAGAAATTCGTCCATATCCAGGTTCAGGACCCATCATTTGGTCGCCGAACTACCTTGCCGAGCAAGTTGAGGATGTTGTCACGATCTCTGGTCATCACAGGACCAGGGATGTTTTTGCCATCATCCCTCTATTTGACGAATCTAGAGTTCCCAACCAGGAACGGATCAAGGTTACTTATGATGGTCAGAAAAATCAGAAGGTTCCCATAGTCATCTATCTACCGGGGCCACTACCGTATGAATCAGCTAAGGCAATCCCTTACAAATACGGTGCAACAATAATCGAGAATGGAAAGGAAATTCCATTACCCTCCATCGTGAATATTGCAGACATCAGTCGTGTAACACGGAGCAGTCGAATCTTCAACCGAGGGGTTGGAGAGTCCAACAAAGAAAAGGAACTTCAGGCGGAAATTCCTGATCCACCAGTCGGTCAATCTAGTAATCCCGACTTTTCAAAAGACAAATATGAGATGCTAAAGCTCATCCAAAGGAGTGAATATAACATTGTTGATCAACTGTTACAGACTCCTTCAAAGATCTCAGTATTATCACTGTTACTCAGTTCAGAAGCACACAGAGAGGCTCTACAGAAAGTCTTGGAGCAAGCCTTTGTGGAACAGGATGTAACAATCAGACAGTTCGATAACATTGTCTCTAACATCACTTCCTACAACAATTTAGGATTTAGTGATAAGGAATTACCCGAAGAGGGTTGCCGTCATAACATGGCACTCAATATCACAGTTAACTGCCAGGGCGATGCTTTAGCCAACGTACTGGTAGACACAGGGTCAGCCCTGAATGTTATGCCGAAGTCCACCTTGATGCAATTATCATTTAAGGGCCCTCCGATGAGAGTCAGCGAGATCGTCGTCAAAGCATTCGACGGATCCAGAAAAAAGGTTATCGGCGAAGTTGATCTTCCCATAACTATTGGTCCTCACACTTTCCAAATCACTTTCCAGGTCATGGACATCCGGGCAACATACAGTTGTTTATTAGGAAGACCTTGGATACATCAGGCTGGAGCGGTTACTTCAACCCTCCACCAAAAGCTAAAGTTCGTCAAGAACGATCAACTTGTCACGGTTTGTGGGGAACAAGCCTTGCTTGTAAGCAACTTATCATCATCTGCTTGTGTGGAACCCGAGGAGGTTATTGGAACTCAGTTCCAAGCACTATCGGTGAGCAAGAATGATCAATCCGAAGAAGGAACTTCAATTTCTTCATACAAAGATGCTATCAAAACGGTCGAGAGTACCGATACAAAAGGATGGGGTCAGCTTTTCATTCCCATTGACAATAAAACAAAGAAGGATCTTGGTTTTTCTGCAACCTGTACTCAGACAGCTGTCAACGATGAAAGTCTTCATCCCCTTCAAAACTTCTTCCACAGTGGAGGTTTTCTTCACCCAGTGTCTCAGACAGTTCATGCTATCAATGAGGAAGATCCCTCTGACACAGATGAAGAATGGAAGTCCTACCTTAACAAGGACGGCTATATGTCTCAGGAAGAGGTGCCTATGCCTTTTTGCTTTCCTACAGAAAGTCCGAGATTTATACCAAGATCAGATGTCAAAATGATCTACGGAGATTATGATCCGGAAGGATGCCGTGCTCCGCCAAATTCATTAGAGGAAGACACTCTGATGAAAGAAAACTTTGATCACAATTACTATGGCCCGATGGATGGTCTGCCAATGTGGCAGCCTTAACCAGGAAACTTGGGGCAAGAAAGTCAGCCGAGTAATGAAACTCAGCTGAGCGTCATTGAACAGAATACCTGTGTCCCCGCCATGTCATGGGATCAACACTCAGGTCATTCAGAAACTACTCAACATGAAGATGAATTCGCAACGTTTGCAGGACTAGAATTCATCAACTATGCTTTTCCTGAGGTCAACGTCATCGAGAGGGATGACTTCTCCAGTTCCAAAGAAGTTTGGGACACCTTGGGACAACCTAGTGGAAAATACGACTTTATGGTCAAGTACACCGCTCCCGAAAGCTCTCGTATCAGGCTCGAAGATATCCAGTCAACTAGATGGGGAGATACAGCTGAGAGCACCAATGATATGCAAAATGCAACAGAGGAATCCTCCTACGACAATTCTGCTTGGGAGATAGATTCCAATGATCCTACTCCACCAGAAATCAGCGTCATTTTTGAAGACAAATCAAGAAAGGTGCCAGACTTTGTGATTCACCGAGGAGTTCGCCGCCAATGGGTTGCTGTCGAGGTTCCAAAGGTCGTTCATCAGTCAAAGTAATTGCCATCTTTAACCTTTCACCCTGCCCAGGTGAAACGGATGTTTTGATAGGGCTAGCTTTCTGTAAATTTCCCTCTTCGCTTTGCCCAAAGCGACAGAGTTTTATTTTATAGGGCTGTAGTTTCAAGATTCGACTTGTTCATTAATAAAATAACGTCGTTCTGTAATTTCCGCATTAATTGCTGTTTTCTCTTTTTGCTTTTTCAGAAAATGGTAATCCTAAAAAACATTCAATAATAAAAACAAGCAGTAAAACCAAAACACTGCACACACTTACATTTTCTCTATCTCTTCTAAACACGAATCATCACGTCATGCAGATTGCTTGTTTTAAACCCCATTGAAACATACGATCCGATGCCTTCTTCCAACTTTGAGTTCCCGGTATTCGAGGCTGAAGAAGAAAATGACGACCAAATTCCAGAAGAGATCTCCCGACTACTCAACCAAGAGGTAAGGTCCATTGAACCTCACAAAGAGCCGTTGGAAACGGTAAACTTAGGTTCAGAAAAAGAGAGAAAAGAAATCAGGATCGGAGCACTGCTCAGTTCAACTGCCAGAGAGGGTTTGATAAAGCTTCTCAAAGAATTTCCCGATGTATTCGCTTGGTCCTATCAGGATATGCCAGGGTTGGATACCAGCATCGTGGAACATCACTTACCGCTAAGATCAGAATGTTTGCCAGTAAAGCAAAGGTTGAGACGCACTCACCCGGACATGGCCATCAAAATCAAAGAGGAGGTACAGAAACAGATCGACGCGGGTTTCCTCGCTACATCTGAATATCCTCAATGGTTAGCCAACACCGTACCCGTTCCAAAAAAGGATGGAAAGGTCAGAATGTGTGTTGATTACAGAGATCTAAACAAGGCAAGTCCAAAGGACGACTTTCCTTTACCACACATTGACATGTTGGTTGACAGCACAACAAAGTTCAAAGATTTCTCCTTCATGGATGGATTCTCGGGCTATAACCAGATCAAAATGGCGCCGAAAGACATGGAGAAAACTTCGTTCATTACCCCATGGGGTACCTTTTGTTACAAGGTAATGCCGTTCGGTTTAAAGAATGCTGGGGCAACCTATCAAAGGGCCATGACTACTCTGTTTCATGACATGATACACAAAGAAATCGAGGTATATGTCGATGATTTGATTGCAAAATCAAGAACGGAGGATGAGCACGTTGAACATCTGTCAAAATTGTTCGAACGTCTAAGAAAATTCAAGCTCCGCTTGAATCCCAACAAGTGCACCTTCGGTGTCCGTTCGGGGAAACTACTAGGGTTCATCGTCAGCCAGAAAGGAATTGAAGTTGATCCTGACAAGGTCAAGGCCATTCAAGAAATGCCTTCTCCGAAAACTGAAAAATAAGTCAGAGGATTCCTGGGACGTTTGAACTACATCTCCAGATTCATATTCCTTAGGACCGCGACATGTGCGCCGATTTTCAAATTACTCAAAAAGAACCAGGATTGCGTTTGGTCAGAAGATTGCCAAACCGCCTTCGACAGTATCAAGGAATACCTGTTGAATCCACCGATTCTATCACCTCCAGTGGAAGGAAGACCACTGATCATTTACCTCACAGTCCTAGAGGACTCAATGGGATGTGTACTTGGCCAACAAGATGAAACTAAAAGGAAAGAGTCTGCCATTTACTATCTAAGCAAGAAATTCACCGACTGCGAGACTCGGTACACAATGCTTGAGAAAACTTGTTGCGCTTTGGCTAGGGCAGCCAAACATCTTCGCCAGTACATGATTCGTCATACTACTTGGTTGGTCTCCGAAATGGATCCAATCAAGTACGTTTTTGAAAAACCTGCTCTCACGGGAAGAATTGCCCGTTGGCAGATGTTACTATCAGAATATAACATAGAGTACCACGCTCAGAAAGCCGTTAAAGGAAGTATTTTAGCCGATCATTTGGCTCATCAACCGATTGACGATTAAGAATTAATCGGGTTTGACTTCCCAGACGAAGATGTCATGTATCTAAAGATGAAAGATTGCGATGAACCGCTACCCAGTGAAGGGCCAGAACTAGGTTCCCAGTGGGGACTTATCTTTGACGGAGCAGTCAATCATTATGGAAACGGAATTGGGGCAATCATTGTTACCCCTCAGGGTATCCACATTCCTTTCACTGCTAGACTTACGTTCAAATGTACGAACAACGAGGCCGAATATGAAGCATGTATCATGGGTCTCGAAGAAGCGATTGATTTAAGGATCAAAAACTTGGACGTATATGGCGATTCAACCCTGGTTATTAACCAGATAAAAGGAGATTGGAACACATACCAATCGGGATTGATTCCTTACAAAGACTATGCAAGGAGGTTGTTACCCTTCTTCAACAGAGTCGACTTTCATCACATCCCTCGTGATGAGAATCACATGGCTGATACATTAGCCACTCTCTCTTCCATGATTAGTGTAGGTCGATGGAATGACATACCTAAGATCGACATAATGCGCCTTGAACGGCCCGCTTACATCTTCGCGATTGAAGCAGTCATAGACGACAGACCTTGGTATCACGATATCAAATGCTTTCTTCAGAAACAAGAGTACCCATCTGGGGCACTCAGAAAAGACACGAAAACCCTCAGAAGATTGGCTGGAAACTTCTTCCTGAGCGGTGACACTCTTTATAAGAGAAATTTTGACATGGTCTTGCTCCGATGCATCGACAGACCAGAAGCAGACATGCTCATGAAAGAAATTCATGAAGGATCCTTTGGCACTCATGCCAACGGACACACAATGGCGAGAAAAATTCTCAGGGCCGGGTATTATTGGTTGACCATGGAATCCGACTGCTACAAGTACATGAGGAGGTGTCACAAGTGTCAGATATACTCCGACAAAATTCATGTACTGCCATCACATCTCAAAGTTCTTTCTTCCCTGTGGCCTTTTTCCATATGGGGAATCGACATGATTGGTATGATTGAGCCCAAGGCTTCAAACGGACATCGGTTCATCCTGGTAGCCATTGATTATTTCACCAAGTGGGTCGAAGCAGTGTCATTCGCCAATGTAACCCGACAAGTGGTGGTCCGATCTATCAAAAAAAATATCATCTGCCGTTATGGTGTTCCAAGCGAGATCATTACTGATAATGGATCTAACTTGAACAATAAGATGATGAAAGAGTTGTGTGCTGAGTTCAAGATCGAACACCATAACTCATCTCCCTACCGACCCAAGATGAACGGAGCGGTAGAAGCGGCTAACAAGAACATCAAGAAGATTGTTCAAAAGATGGTTGTAACCTACAAATATTGGCACGAGATGCTACCCTTTGCTCTTCACGGTTATCGTACATCTGTCCGCACTTCAACAGGGGCAACCCCTTTCTCTCTAGTGTATGGCATGTAGGCAGTGCTTTCCATAGAAGTAGAGATCCCATCAATCCGGGTATTGATGGAAGCTAAGCTCACCGAAGCTGAATGGTGTCAAAGTCGACACGACGACCTGAACCTGATCGAAGAAAAGAGAATCACGACACTATGCCACGGTCAGTTATATCAACAGAGAATGAAAAGGGCGTTCGACAAAAAGGTCCGACCTCGTATTTTCAGAAAAGGAGATCTCGTGCTCAAGAAGATACAATTATTTCTCACTGACTCTCGGGGAAAATGGACCCCAAATTATGATGGCCCCTATGTGGTCACGAAAGCTTTCTCAGGCGGCGCCTTGAGACTTGCAACCATGGACGGAAAGGAATTTGCCTACCCCACGAATGTTGATGTAGTCAAGAAATGCTTCGCCTAAAACTAAAAAAAAACGTCTCGGTGGATTGAAAACCCGAAAGGGCGGTCCAGGAAAAAGTTAGAGACATGAAAAAAAATCATCCCGATGGATTGGAAATCTCATAGTACAATCCAGGCAGAAATTAGGGATAATGGCAAGTAACTATGTTCAACAGAGGCAAGTCCCTCAGCAGCAGTTACAGCATCATCTATCGGAAGAAATCTCCAGTCAAAGGTCATCTTCGACGGAAGCCCAGGATGTCCCGAATTCAAAGTTGGTAGAAGGATAGTGGTCGTTATGTTTCAACGTAGCCCTTTTCCCTGTAAATTACCATTTTATAACTTTGTATATACTCTTTGGAATCACGCGTTTGGCTGATCTCCATCTTATCAATAAAATTTGAGCCCTTGTGCTTTTGTTTGTAATTCTTTAATTGTTTTAGCTTTACAGAACGACGTTGTTTAAAATTAATCAGCGATTCTTGAAATAAAACAAAAATAAATTTACTTGTTAAACTTTTTCTGCTTTTAAATTAAAGATGGCATTTCTTTTGACTGTTGAACATCAGAAGAACATCGATCGCTTCTCCCGAAGTAAGCAAACTTCAAAGTGCAGAATCAAGGTACTCCTTCTGGACCAGTACTCCTGAATGAAGGATCAATAATGTCAGAGACCATGTTTCGTCTGACATCCTCGGCCGAGTTCTCATCTCCTAAGCCCGATCAACATAGCTCCCAACGGGACTATCTCTCCTAAGCAAGGTGGAATTGCTATTTTGAATCAACGGTACTTCTTCGCCCTGTGATGGCCGAGTATCCAATTGTGTTCATCCATTAGTCTGTATGTCGCGTCTGTTTTGTCAGCATATACATACATACATCATGCATTTTTTATTTGCATTCACATTTCATATTGCATCACTATCACTCTAGTCGGTCTTGTCCCCTAGTGGTAGAAGTCCTCTCAATTGAGTTGTCAGTTCTTGCCTCGCCAGGAAATACTGTGTCTGAACAATCTCGCATCCAGTTTAAATCTGGAAAGAAGTTGGTCCTCGACCACTTTGATAACTTGAACCTCTGAAAAGCCAGAGAAAACTTTCAATAAGCATCACTCTTCGCCATTGAAGATGATATCCTTGCTTTCCCGGATTACGGAAAATCCACAGAGAAAGCCTCGTGATCAGAGATTCGGCAGCACACCAGTTTTGCTCCGAAAAACCACTGATGAGAAGGTCATTGGCACCTCAAAATTGGACCCCATCATATGGCATTTCTCCGGGAAGATCCCGAGAAAAGTATGATGAAAGATCCCAAACGAAAACAGTCTTTCAAGAGACTCGCTTTCCCTAGTAGAATCGACAAATGGCGTCTCCAAAACAGAGAAGTTTGTGTACCTCTACAATTCAGACGAATGGGTTCCCCAGCAAGTCTGACATCAAAACTTTTTCCACTCAAATGGCATCTCCCCAGGAAAATTCGGCGAGAAGTTTGAAGGAAAGCCGCTACGAGTAGCGTCCCTTGTCAGTATAGTTTATTGACCAAAAGAAACCGAGACCAGTTCCTTGGTAAGAAACTAGGATCGAGGGGAAGTTTAAATAAGAAACCGAGACCAGTTCCTTGGTAAGAAACCAGGATCGAGGGGAAGTTTAAATCAGTAACTAAGACCAGTTCCTTGGTAAGAAACCAGGATCGAGGGGAAGTTTAAATCAGAAACTAAGACCAGTTCCTTGGTAGAAAACCAGGAACGAGGGGAAGTTCATTTCAGAGACTGAGACCAGTTCTTGGTAGGAAACTAAGAACGAGGGGAAGTTCAAAAGAAACCAAGACCAGTTCCTTGGCTGAAGACCAGGATCGAGGGGAAGTTTACCTTTTCTAAGCATCATTGCTTAGCTAAAGAAGATGAATGCGTAAGCTACCATTCATAACCACCATCAAAATTTCGGATATTCCGATATTTAATCCTCTTGCACCCCGAATGCTCGAATACCTTCGTCATTCACACCTTCGGGTCCAAGAAGATTAAATAGGGGCATCTGTAATACCCCAAATTTTGACCACTTAGATTTCCCATCATTGTGAAAATCATCATCACAATATGGATGTACCTTTATGCTTCATTAGTCTCCCCAAAGATGGGTGAGCATCCACTACAATCAAAATTAGGGTTTCAAGCCCTCTCTGAGTGCTTAGACAAAGGATCAATCAAGAAATGACATGATCTTCAACTTGTCTAATCTCTTAAACATCCATAATGGATCAAAAAGGACTCCCACTTCAAGGATTAAGCACAAGGATGCTCCCTTCTAGGTGGATCAAGTCTCAAGATCGACAGTGTCACCAAATTAGGGTTTTGGTCGACCAGGGCCTCCAGATGGAAATTTTCATCTGGGCATAAGGCAATGATCCAAAACATAACCTAATATACTTCATGGAACCTCATGAACCCATACATCAAGTCAATTTTGCCTCAGGGGATGCATTCATCAAAAATCAGGAATTAGGGTTTCTTGACCTAATTCACCCCTAAGTTGACTTTTGGGACAAACCATGAGCCAAGACCTCAAGAGATGATTTGAGGGTCTCTAATATACCATATTGATCCATTTGGAACAATGGATTGGTCCAAGAAGCTTGAGCAACAAGTCTCAATTTCATCTGCACCACAATTAGGGTTTTAAGAGAAAAGTCAACTGTAACTTTGACTTTTGACCTGGACATGCTCCCAAACCCTAATACATGATTGAATATACCCTATGACACCCATGGAACATGTCCATCAAGTTTGATTTAGGTCAAGGACATGATTTCCTGAAGAATTGCACAGTTTGGAATTCATCTGATAAAAAGTCAATTGTGCACAAAAGTCAACTTTGACTTTTTGAGATTTTTCACCAAAATGGATTTTTAACCCTAAAATGATGTTAATGTATGATTTGAATCATCATTCATCAAGAAAAATCAAGAAAAGTGAGATAACTTGTAAAAGGGGTAACCATAAAACTTAGAAAATTTTCTAAGTTAAAAATAAAGTGGCAAAGGTACCAACTTTGGAGGACCATAACTCCTAAACCACAAGGCCATTTTTCCTCATCCAAAGATGGATTTGTAGCCCTCATTATCACCTACAAAAAATTCAACTACAAGTCATTCCAATTCATTAAGGATTTTGAGTTATGGAGTGATCAAAGTGGCTGAAAAGTGAAAATGTCACTTTTTCCAACACTTAGTGAAATTTTCACTAAGTCAGATTCTGCTTCACTTTTTGCCAAATGTAGGGGGATTTTTCACTTGGAATCAAAAGAGATCAAAAACAAATTCAAACAGTTGTTGTATCATGTAAGAGCTTTCCAAAATGGCCAAGAACATTGCCAAATTCAACCTACACCATGAGATACAACATTGCCAAGTTGCCTTGCTGAAATCTGTCAAGGCAAGGCAGAATTTGCAACTTTGGTCGATTTTCCAAAATCAGCCAAATTCAATTGCTCCAATCCACTTGGACACCTCAGAGGATTGAATCTAAAGGGGACAATCACTGAGCCAAGCCTCCAAGGTCCAAGGAACAAGGAATAGCATGTTGAACCTAGAGTTGCCAAAATAGGGACAAGACTTCAAATTTGGAATGAGGCATTCAATGGAACCATCAAGGTGGCATGGACTGAGCCATTCTCATCTGAAATCAGTCAAGACTTATCCAAGACCAAGGGGACCAAAGCTCTGTGCCCTAACCTCTAGTCAATGGCTAGAGGAGACTTGGATTTTCATTTGCCAACATTGGCCAAACCTACTTACCAGCTGCCATGCACTATTCCTTGCAAAACAAACTTGCTCTACTATAAATAGAGCTCAATTGTGGTCAGTTTGAGTACACCAAAGCCATCTAACAGATGCTTTCCTCAAAATCTCTTTCTCTTGGCAAAAGTGCCTTTCTTAGCAAGGTAGCTATCGGGTTTTGAGTTTGAGAGCAATTCCAATCAAACCAATCACACACACACCTCACATACATCACATATGAGCTGATCAAACACCCACATAACATCTGGAACATCAAAATCTCAAAATCACTTGCCATCCACACAAGTTTGAAGTGAAGTTGCAGCTGAGATGCCATAAACTGATCCAGTCCATTTCAATTCAATCCAAGTGTTCAAACACACTCCATATGGTGTAGGGAAGTTGTCCAGATCATCACCACTCATCTGTAACACCTCCAACTCAAAATAACATCTGCTTTTGCTGTCACGACTTGGAGGTAAGCACATACTTGGTCATCTCTCAATCTATGCATATTTCCTCGCACAATAATTTGGCCATATGTTCATAATCATGCATGGAATGTTTTCCCTCAATTAATTGCATTGTTTGAATCGTGTATCAAAAATCATAGCCTTCATGCAGAAATTAGGGTTCTTGAGGTCTCTTCGTGATTTCTTGTTGTATGTTTAATTTAAATGAAATTAAAGTACATAGACATGATCGTGAGGTTGAGGCGAGCATAATGATATGTGGATTGCATGATATGATTACGTATTCATGGAGATTGGATAGAAAATGCAAATCTGAGAAACCAAGAACACGCGCGTGTTCTTCAGCCTGTTCTTGGCGCCATTTTTCATATATTCAAATATTTGAATTTTGTGATTTTGTTTAATTGATTCAAAAATTAATTTCTCTCTGAGTTTTAATGATTTTGAGTTGATTCTTTTTTTAATAATTCACAAAAATGTTAAAATATTTTGTTTTATCAAAAAATCCCAAAAAAATTATTTATTTCATATAATTGATATTTTTGCAAAGAATTAATATTTTAATTGTTTTTGGCATTTTAAATATTTTTTCTACATTGATTTTGCAACTTTTAATGCTTTCTAATTATTTTGTAGGTCAATACTTAATTTTTGAAGCATTAATCCAAGGCACAATTTGTTTTCCATGTGTTAAACAATTTTTGATCATTTTAATTGAATTTTTTATTCAATTAAATACATTTTGAAAACAAATTAGGGTTTTGGATTAATTCAACCCTCATAAATCACTTTAAACCTTTTTGGGCCTCTTGAGAGAGTGTAAGACCCATCCCCCTTGTACAAAAACTCTTTGGGCCTCACTCATTGTATAAGTCCCTCTGTACAAGTAAACGGCGCGATCGTCGCCTGTTTAAAAATAAAAAAATCATCTGGGCCTCTCCTTGAGCTATAAGACCCATTCAAAACACTTTGGGCCTCTATTAGAGTGTAAGACCCAATCCCCCTTTTAACCAAAACATTTTGGGCCTCACTTATTGTATAAGTCCCTCTGCGTTAAAAGAAAACCTCGGCGCGATCGCCATTTTTAAACGAAAAATCATTTGGGCCTACCCTCGTGTTATAAGCCCCTCTCTTTTCTTTAAACTTTTTTTGGGCCTCTTGAGAGAGTGTAAGACCCATCCCTTTGTACAGAAAACCATTTTTTGGGCCCCAGTCACTTGTATAAGTCCCGCTGTACAAAGTCAAACAGTGCGCTCACTGATAAAACCCTGGGCCTCTCCTTGAGCTGTAAGCCCCAAATCTTTCTTTTTCAAAGCACTTTCTCCTTTGATTTTGAATATACTGTTGTTTTCAATCTTTCTTTGTTGAACAACTAACCAAACAGCATGGAAGCACTACAACCGAGTAAGTGGTTATCGCTTTCATTTACTGCTTTCATATTATAAACTGTATTGTGGGGCTGCTCACTGTAAGTCTCCTTTCATAAACTCATATCTACTGTGTAATAATAGTATAGATATTTCGAGTTTCCCCGGCAACTACGTCTAGAACTAGGTGACGCCGTTTCATTTATTCGTAGAAATAGACGCCTAGATCCCCAATAGGAGCACCAGATACAGTCTTCTCTTCGGTTGTCCTCCTTAGGAATCGTCAAGAAGCTCTACTCCCCAAGATGAATGTATTCTCCGTGAATGGCATCTTTGAGTTTCTTCCAAATTCTCGAACTTTCCTGACTTGATCTATTCCTTGTGGATAGCTTGCCTTGAATGTCTCGGGGTTTGGGTACCCACTACGGTCATAATCTTGGACCTTAACTAAGGAACCCTCTTTAAAAGTTAAAAGTCGCTGGATAGTAAACCTCGCACGTTTACCAGTGGTTTTTATCTTTAAAAGAGTTATCTCTCCTAATGGAAAGGAGGCGATAGACCCACGGGCTTCTTAAAAGCATCGGCCTCCTCTTGGGCATTATTCAAGGACATTACGGCTTCTTAGAAGTATTCACAGCCTCCTCTTAGGCTTCGTATAATGATCTCTTCCTCCGGGAATGATAGCCTCCTCTTGGGCTTCGTACAAGGACCCGTCGGCTTCTTAAAAGTTTCCAGCCTCCTCTTGGGCTTCGTACAAATTGTCCCGACGACCTCCTAGAGGTATAGGAACAGAACCTAGTCATCCTCATAGAACAGTCCTTTCATAGAGTCTACTACTGTTTCTTAAAGCATAGTACGAAAGAAAAAACTCTAGACCTGGACAGTCTAGCTTCCTTGAGTCTCAAAGACATTCTCAAGCACCCTTCGTTAAATAGGAAGGAAACCCGCAGACTCGGACAGTCTTAATACCCTTTGGATTTCCCGTTTCCTCAAAGAAAAGGAAACCACCCCGATCCTCAGATCTAATCCCTGAGTACAGTGTTGCTCATATAAGAAATGATTTTCTCTTTTAAAATCAGTATATTGGATCTGTCACTCGACTGAAACAAACCTTTAGCCTCCATCTCGGGCTTCGTACGAGATACAAAAACACTCTCTTGTTGAGTATCAAAGACTCTCTTGTTTAGTCAAACTTTTAGCCTCTATCTCGGGCTTCATACGAGATACCAAAAAACTCCCTTGTTAAGTCAAATAGCCTCCATCTCGGGCTTTATACGAGATACCAAAAGACTCCATCGTCGGGTCAAAAACTTTTAGCCTCTCTCTCGGGCTTTGTACGGGACACAAAATAGCCTCCTCTTAGGCTTTGTATAATGATTTTCCTTACGGAAATTAGCCTCCTCTTAGGCTTCGTATAAGAAAACCACTGGTTGATCCAATCAACCTTTTAGCATCAAAGTTGTGCCTCGTTCACAGTACACAAACATCAACAACTCCTTTCCTTTCATCTAATCGTTGTAAGCGGCAAGCCTCTGGATCATCTATATCCATGCCACTGTCCCTCTTTTAGCATGAGAAATTCCTAAGGAAAGATGGCATTGCTCTACACTGAGTTAAAGTCTTCTCCTTCAGGTTAAAACCCTTTCTTCAGAAATTATGGCATTGCTCGGATCCGCGTATCCCAGTTAAAGTAATTCTCCTTCCCCCTCTTTAGAGATGACAAATTCTCTTTAAAGTCGAGGTCCTTTCGCTTCACGTCTTGGGCTTTGAACAAGACACAAATAGACCTTTCAGCTTCACATCTTGGGCTTTGAACAAGATACAATAGACCTTTCGCTTCACGTCTTGGGCTTTAAACAAGACACCAAAAACACCCATTTCCTCCCATAGAATAGGAGGAACTACGAACGCTCTGATTTCCCTGTTTTGGTAAACGGGAATACGTAGGCATAAGATCAAAAGAAAAGATCTTAGCGAGCGCAATCAACAAAAAACCCAAATCCCATATCTCCATCAATTAAAAGCAGTATTTCAAAAGCACCAGTCCTAACATCCTAATCCTTGTTCCCCGCTAGAAAGTCCTAGAAAGAAAGAAAACCGTATTGGCGAAAATACAAATAACCAGTATAAAGGCCCCCCACATTGATAGTATCCGTAACCTAACAGACTGCTGTTTAAACTCAGTATGCAAGCAGGGTTAATTGGAGACATCTATTTCCCTTCCTTATTCAGCTCACAATAGGATAAAAAATGAATCGACCTGTAGTTTAAAGATCAAACCGCAGAGAGCGACCAGCGCTTAAGAACCGCGTCCAAAATCGCTCGCTACAGGCACGTATTCAAAATTTCATCAGAGTATAATCATAACATGGTATAAAAGAGATATAACATACATGAAATTAAAACACATACAACACCTGCTCATAAGGTATGCAACAGTGGGGTAACTTATCAATCAAGGAATCTACGTCCTTACACCCACATTTCAATATTTAGCATAAAAGCGGAACAACTAAACATTGAATAACAACCACATATATAAACATCATATATATACATATATCAACCAGTATGATTCATCAACCAGATACATATGCAAATGTATCACAAAAAGGAAATCAAAAGCATCCTAGCTACCCGGTGCTACATATCAGAGTCAACCGACTAACACGGACATGAAGCCACGCTTCACAAAAGGACCGCCAGCAAGCCTACTCTGCAATGCCTCGTAGAGCATTATAAAACAGCAAAAGGGTGAGAAATATTATCATAATAACGTTGCATATAATTATATATCTCAACATATAATACACATATACCACATTCTCACCACAACTCATCATTATGCATGTATATATACATATAACACCAAGCATATACCATAATTCAAATACACGGCATAACAATCCATAATTAACGCATCCTTCACATAGGCATATTCATTCATGCTCAAATACATGTATCCCCAATACATCTCAATTCATCACCATTCATTCAACATAAACACACATACATGTTTATTCACCAATGTATCATTACAAAGATACAACTCTTATCGCCCTTCATCACATCTTACTCAATATACATTGCAAGGCATATATATATATACAAAACCAAGCATATTCATCACAATGCTTATCATTCAACATAAATACATATATTCATGTTCATTCATCAATGCACATATACAAAGATGACCAATGCAAATCATAGAGACCGACTCGCGACTCTATGCAGATGCAATGCGGTACCGACTCCTTTCATCTCAAGTTTAATTGAAGAACTTGTTGGAACCACTCGCTCACACCTATCACATAGGCTCACGACGTTCACCCATTGCTCACACCTATCACATAGGCTCACAAGGTTTATGGATTGCTCACACCTATCACATAGGCACACAACCCGACTGCTCACACCTGTCACATAGGCTCATAATCGTTTGTAATCATCGCTCACACCTTTCACATAGGCTCACGACGTTACAACGGATTCATCTTAGAACCCCTCAATGCAAGAATGCACATCATGATGTTTCACATACAACATGACTCATGACACTCTTGAAATGCATACATAGTCACTATATAGTCATGCATTTATCTCATACATATCACATACAATCCATACACATTCACCTCAATCAAGCCAAATGACAACAAACCGCACTTTACATTTAATCGGAAAAGTCGGCCAAAAGTCGGCTAAAAATAATATTTTCCATCATCATCAAAAATTACTCATCCACAGCTTCGATTCGATATAAAGAACACTTAAATCCGATAAACAACGAAGAAGATAGGTATATTTCAAAATAACGCTAAAACATAAACCGGAGGCCCGACACTACGAAACGGTTCGAAAATACTGTTCCAATTGGACCAGGTTTAGACCTCAAAACCATTTTTCCTAGAAAGAACATCTCGTTAGCTTCCCAACGCTTCGAACGGGGGTCAAAACCGACTTACGGATCAAAAGATATGAATTTCCGAAGTTTCCCCGATAAACCAGAATTTTCTGGTACAGCTCAGTATGTATCAATACATAGGCTTATGTATCGATTCAAAAAGGCAACATGTATCGATACATAGCACGCATGTGTCGACGCATGCTGTAGTGAAAATTCTGTTTTCTTAAAATTCTACAGTATGTATCGATGCATAAGGGTTATGTATCAATACATAAACCATTTCGTATTGATACATGGTTGTTATGTATCGATACATAACTCTGTTTTTCTCAAAAACCAGATTTTTCAATTGCACCCTTGCTGTAACTTTTTCCAAATGCCCGAAAACTCGACTAAATCGAACATTTTCACCGAAATAAACATATACGCGCAACCACCAAATACATAAGAACAATTTAGAACACATAAACGAAATTTCTACGACGTTCGATTTTTCGATTAAATTTCAACCTTTCAAAAACCAGAATTTTCAAACATCACCAAATCGAATAAAAAGCACGCTATACGACGACCTAACCTTACTCGATACAACTACGTAATTTATTTCGAAATTCATCCGTGAAAACATCGATTTCTATCGATTTCCTACAATTCGACCTAAACGGAAAAAAACAACGGAAACATAACGAAAACTAACCAAAACATAACCAAACTTCATGAAACTTTAAACAGCAGCTCACATACATATAGCCAACCAACACATATGGAAAACCAACCAAAACATCCACACAAAACACATACATAATCATACACAAAGTTAGCATAACAATATTTCACACCCTTACCCGTTCGATTAAATCGTGTTTGAAAAGTCGGTTGAATCAATTTCTTTCTCTCCAAGTTTTCTCCCTTTTTCTTCTTTTCTTTCTCTTTTCCTCTTCTTCTCTTTGTCTCTCAAAATTCTGTTTTTCTCTCTTTCTCACCTCTAACTTTCTATTTTAATAAAACAAATATCTAACCCAACAAAAAGACCAAAATACCCCTACACTCAAATATCTCGCAAACGCTCTCAAAACGCGATAAAACATAATCACGATGAAAAATAATATATTCTCAAATAAAAGTCAAGAATAAAATAATATAATAATAAAAATAATTAAATCGACTCGATTAATTAAATAAGACAAAACTGGGGCGTTACAGTTTCCTTGCAAGGGAGTAGCGCGAGACGATGAATCATGTTCGGGAGTCTTGGGTTCAACAAGTGCGTGCTCGGGATAATTGGAGGATTGTAGCCGCATTGTTGGTGACTTGATCAAGCTTTGATCAAGCGTTTGGAGATGCTTGATTCAACAACAAACAATAGGGTTTGTGGGGTTAGAATTCTTCAAATTTTATAAAAATATTTTTGCAAAGATAAGGTTAATTGCAAGTATCTCAATTCGATTATGGATTGAGGGCAGACGTACCCATAGCGAGGCTGATTGGGGAACTGCCTAAACAAAGCTTTGTGTCTCTTTATCACTTTAATTATCTTTAATTGTTGTTCTTGCAAACTATCGGTTTCGTTGTTGTTTCGATTAATTCGATTGGGAATTGTTTTCAAATTTCTTTTAAATGGTTGTTGTTGATATAATCACAATCACTTTGATTGTGATTGGCTTTTTACATCAACAAAATAAATCGAATTTCCAAACGTGATCAATCGTACACAAAGTGTTCGATAAATTATTTTGTGTATTTTTACCGCTTTGTGTTCATTGGAAATAAGCATTACGAATAGCTTTGCATTTAATTGATCCGTGACCTGATCATTGTTGAATGATTTGTATTCATTATCATTCCATAAGGTTTATATTGCGCATATAGCTTTTCGATAGTAGGTTGGGTTAGACGATTAAATTTGGGTTGTTTTTCCATTATGCTATACTTTTTGAAAACAAATTTTTGTCAAAAAATTTTGATTTTAAATTTGTGATCTATTTACTCTCCTCTAAATAGAAGTCTATCGTCTAACACTTTTGACTGATCTTTCTTATGATATGCACGTAGATATTGATGCATAAGTTTTATCATTTGAAATTAAATGTGAAATTAAATGTTCTGACATAAAAAATAATAAAGTTTTGGTCTTTAACTATAATTAGATTGAAAAATATTTATAAAGCATAATGTAGTTTGAAAAATATCTATATCACACGTATTTGGTTATTAAATGCTTTAACGTTAAAAAAAGTCTTACGTGAATTCGGTTAATTATATGTAAAATGATGATTAATACAATTTATAATTTAATTAATAAGTGTTTTAAAAAATATAGTTCATAAAGTTTATAATTTAATATTTGAAAATAATGGATATTATATATTTTGTTAATTAATGTTCTGGATTGGACCGGGGACTACTTCTCAGTCGAGCAGGCCCAACCCACATTCTCTGGGATGGCCTAACAAAGGCTTTGGACCGACCAGCGTCGGGCACTTGCGCCTCCTCTGAGTCGTCGGGTGCACGCAGGGCACTGAGCATCGGGCAAGACGCTAGGCCTCCCCCCGGGATCGTCCCTCCTCGACACTCAGGGTACTCTTCCCCCGCGAGGAGCCTACCTTCTGCACATAAGGGTCCTCCCCCGCGAGGACACGTCTCTCCCCGACACGCAAGACTCCTCCCCGCGAGGACACATTCTCATGTAACCGCCCACTCCCGATAGAATCGGTCTGCCCTAATTCCGGAGATTTAGGAACGGTTACCCCAGGGCGAAGACCACGTGCTGGTCTTCACTACGCAACGTAAGCCCTGGCAGTTACTTGGATTGGGCCTGACAATCCAGCTCAATGCAAGTAACCATTGGCCCCGCGCTGGGGGTTCTCTATAAATACCCTCTCACTTGAGAGGGTCAGGTTACACATTTTCTTACTCTCACTTCTGTACTTGCCTTTTCTCCGACAACTACCTTACTTGAGCGTCGGAGTGCCTTGCAGGTACACCCCCCCGCCGTCTTTCAACCTCACCAGGAGCCAAAGTTCAACAGACGTCGTTGGCCACCAGAAACTGTCTGATCCAGGTACGATCAGTGGCGCCGTCTGTGAGAAATTATAAGCTTCCCCATTTTTTCTGCTCGATAAACCAAAGCTTTCTCCATTCATCACCAACATGGCCAATCTGACAGTCAACCAGGCTCTGGACACCGTGCTCGCACAACTTGAGAACGGGAACCACCGTGAGGACGCCGTCATCCTCAACGGCGGCGAAGGCGACATAAGAGATGGGCAGACCACCTCCCCGGACTCCCAGGATGTGGCCTACAACGCCGCCCGCCAGGACGACCAGGAAGCCCTTCTCCAACCAGTTGCTCCGCCGCCCAATGCGGACCCGAGCACCGTGGCCCTGTTTTCATTGATCAACCAGACCAATCAGCTGATCGCACAGCAGAACACCAGAATCGAAGCCTTGGAGCAAGGACGGGCACAACGATATTCCCTGCGAAGACATCATCGTCCCCCGTCACCTCGCCGTTCTCCTTCCCCGCGAAGGACCCCTTCCGAAGATTCTCGGACCCCGCCGCCGGTACGCCAGGGTCGCCGACCACGTCTCAAGCGCCCTCATCCGACGATCTCCCAGAAAGGCCCTCATTCCCGCCTCGGAAGGAACCCAGGGCCTCCACCACCTCCAAGAAGTCCAAGCAGACCGAAGAAATACCAAAGAGCCGTTCGAGGAACTCCCCTCCCCGGCACCATCGATCACCTTCGAGATCCCCGGCTGGTAGCGACGACGAGGACCAGAGGACCCCGTTGTCATGGGAAATCATGAACGCCCCAATCCCTGCGGGCATGGAGAAACCCCCACCATTGGGGACCTATGACGGGCTGACCGACCCTGACGATCACGTGGAGAGTTTCGAAGCAATGCTCGACTTTCGAAATGTCAGGGGAGCCATCAGGTGCAGGCTGTTCCCCACCACCTTGCGGAAGGGAGCCATGACTTGGTATAAGGGTCTGGAACATGGGTCAATCACGTTATGGAAGCAACTGAAGCAACGCTTCACTAAACACTTCACCGCGTCTCGTCGACACCCGAAGACGGAGGCTGCCCTAGAAAGCATCTTCCAAGGGAGGAACGAATCTCTCAGAAACTACATCGAGAGGTTCAACAAAGAAGCCGTCGAGGTCCATACGACCGACGACATGAAGAAATACTTAATTATCCATGGACTGCGCGCCGGGTCTGACTTTGCCAAATCCATAGGCCTCCGAAGACCCCGGCGTCTCGAGGACCTTCTCGCTCGAGCCCAAAAGTACATCGAACTCGAGGAGACTGAAGCAGCTCAGATCGCTCTTGAGACGAGACGTAGAGAAGGCCCCCGCGGCCACAAAGATGAAGACTCTTCTCCCCGACGAGGAGGAAAAAAGAAGAAAGAGAATCGGAACCGTGATCCTCGGGAACTGCGCGGACCGGCTGGCCGATTCACGGAGTACACCCCGTTTAACACTCCCCGGTCTCGAATCCTCTCCGAATGCCAGAATTCCGAGTTTGTAAAAGGAGGAGTTCGCTTTCCGAAGCCCGCTGCTCCCAAATCAAATGTTGACAAATCAAAGTACTGCAGGTTCCACCGGAGCCACGGGCATGTGACCGAAGACTGCATCCATCTCAAGGATGCAATTGAGATTCTCATCAAAGAGGGGCACTTGAAGAAATATGCCCAAAAGAACGACCCTCCTCATCCGAGTTCACGGGAAGCGCAGAACGTCGAGGAGACGACACCTCCTCCTGCCGACAACCAGCTTCAGGTCGCCCTCAGCGTCACTCGGCCCGAGGACTTCTTCGTCCCCCCGATCATTGAGGGCGAAGAAGCAATCCGCAACATGTGGGCGACCTTCCCTGACGAGGACCCCGTCACTGCTCGCAGTACCTGGGAAGGCTTCCCCAAAGCAATGGTCATCTCCGGAGGCGGTCCCGAGAAATTGTCGGTCGGATCAATCAAGCGAAAGTTTGACGAACTGGAATCCGCGACATCTGCGAAGGCGACCACCCTCGAGAAAGTGCGGGGAAACTCCAATCCCATCACCTTCTACCTCGAGGAACTCCCCGGGGGAGCACCAAATGCCACTATTCCCCTCCTGATCAGGGCGCAGATGGCGAACTTTGACGTTCGAAGGATCCTAGTCGACCAGGGGAGCTCGGTCGACATCATGTATTCTCATTTGTTCGGGACCTTTCAGCTTGACGAGAGGCATCTGACCCCGTACGTCGGTTCAGATCTAGAGGGGTTCAATGGAACCACCACCAGACCATGGGGTTACGTGGAGCTAATGGTTACGTTCGGGCCCGAAGACACGGCCCGACAGGTGAAGATCCGTTTCCTGGTGGTCGAATGCCCGTCACTTTACAACTGCATCCTCGGGAGGACCACCCTGGCTGAACTTACAGCGGTGCCATCGATGGTCCACCTCAAAATGAAGTACTACATAACCAGGGGACGAATAGTGACGATGCATGGGGACATCGACGCGGCCAGAAGATGCTTCGACGCCACTATCAAAGGCCTAAGTTCCATCGGCCCCAAACCCAAGACCGTGGCCAAGCCACCCCAGGATGCCGAACAGGTACCTCTCCCGCGCGTCAACGCGGTCGACCTCGACAGCAGGTTCTCCGGCGAGCCCGACGAAGACAGAGTCAAAGATCTCAACCACCAGGCGGAGAACAACGGGCAGCCTCTCCACCCAGCGCGCCCCATCCCAGATAGAGACTTCGAGCTCGTGGCCCTCGGGGACGATCCAAACCGCAACGTGAAGATTGGCGCCGGGATCCCCGACCTGGCAAAGGAGCAGCTGAAGGCATGTCTGAGGGAGAATGCTGACCTCTTCGCGTGGAGTGCATCCGAGATGCCTGGCCTCGACCCCGAGGTGGCTTGCCATCAGCTCGCAGTAGATCCGGCTGCTAGGGCCATAGCACAACGTAGGCGTAAGCAGTCTCCCGAGAAAGCGGAGGCTGCTGAAAAAGCTGTAAAAGACCTCCTAGAGGCAAATTTTATTTCGGAAGCCAAATACACGACATGGTTGTCCAACGTTGTACTTGTTAAAAAGAATAATGGAAAATGGAGAATGTGCGTTGATTACACTGATCTTAACTGGGCTTGCCCGAAAGACTGTTACCCCTTGCCTGACATCGACCAACTGGTCGACAACTCTGCAGGTTATAAACTACTATCTTTCATGGACGCTTACTCGGGATACAACCAAATTCCCATGGACAAGGTCGACAAACAACACACGACCTTCATGACCGCGTCGGGCAACTACTATTACAACGTAATGCCCTTCAGTCTGAAGAATGCCGATGCGACCTACCAACGGATGATGAACAAGGTTTTCCGGGCTGAAATTGGCGACATGCTCGAAGTCTACATGGACGACATGATCGTCAAGTCTGCAGAAGAAGTCGACCACGCCGTGCACCTCAAGAAGGTGTTCGACACGGCGAGGAGGTGCCGCATGAGGTTCAATCCCGACAAGTGCACCTTCGACGTCCGGGCAGGAAAGTTCCTCGGATTCTACCTCACGGAACGAGGAATCGAGGCAAACCCCGACAAGTGTAGGGCTTTCTCCGAGCTCCCTACCCCGGACTCAAAGAAGTCGATACAATCATTGAACGGGATGCTCACCGCCCTTTCCCGGTTCGTCGCCAAATCCGTACAGTACGCACTCCCATTTTTCAAACTGCTTCGACAAAAAGTGAAGTTTGATTGGAGCGGGGAATGCGAGCAGGCACTCTCCCACTTAAAACAGGTCCTATCACAGCCCCCGGTCCTCTCACGGCCTGAGAACGAGGAAACACTCTTCTTGTATCTTGCGATCACGAGTGAAGCAGTCAGTGCCGTCCTCATTCGGGAAACATCGGACGGGCATAAGCCAGTTTACTTCATGAGCAAAGCCCTCCAAGGCCCCGAGCTCAGATATCAGCAGATCGAGAGAGTCGCCCTGGGCCTCGTCACCACGGCCAGGAGGCTTCGCCCCTACTTCCTCGCCCATACCGTCGTCGTAAGGACCGAACAGCCTATAAGGCAGCTCCTCGGACGACCGGACATGGCGGGGAGGATGCTCAGGTGGTCACTTGAGCTCGTCGAGTTTGGCATCCAATACGAAGGGAGGAAAGCCCTGAAGGCACGAGTATTGGCCGACTTTGTAGCAGAGATGACCGTCCCGGAAACTTCGACCAACGGGTCACAGAAATGGACGATCTATGTCGACGGAGCATCCAGCCCGAAAGGAAGCGGGGCGGGCATCATCCTCGAAAATGAGGAAGGCATCCTGATCGAGGTATCCCTCGAACTATCCTTCCCGACATCGAACAACCAAGCCGAATACGAGGCCTTCCTCGCAGGACTCCGTCTCGCCGAGGACCTCGGCGCCAAGGAGGTCAAACTGTTCACCGATTCTCAGCTCGTAGCCTCGTAAATCTGAGGAGAGTACCAGGCCAAGAACGACAGCCTCATAGAATACTTGGCTTTAGTAAAAGAAAAGATGAAAAAGTTCACCTCCGCGGAAGTAACTCACATCCCCCGCGAGCACAATGCCTGAGCAGATGTCTTATCGAAGTTGGCGAGCACAAAGAAGAAAGGCGGAAACAAATCCGTCATACAAGAAGTGCTTTCCCGCCCGAGCATCGACAAACCGTCCATGGTTTCGGACATCAACACCATATGGGACAGCAACTGCTGGATGACCCCCGGTATATAAATACCTTACGACAGGCAAACTGCCCGAAGACCCCAAAGAAGCAGGAATGGTCAAGAGACGGGCATGCTCGTACACTATAGTCTAGAATAAGATATACCAGCGAGGGTTCTCTATCCCCCTCCTCAGTTGTGTCGAGGAGACTAAGGTCCCCGGCATTCTCCAGGAAATCCACGAGGGAATCAACGCCCAGCACCTCGGTGGCCGCTCATTAGCCCGTAAGGCTCTTCGAGCGGGATACTACTGGCCCACCATGCAACAAGACGCCAAGGAACACGTCAAGAAGTGCGAGAGATGCCAGCGACACGGGGACATGCACCTCGCTCCTCCCAACCAGCTCAAAACGCTATCCTCCCCGTGGCCGTTCGCTTGGTGGGGAATGGACATCCTTGGCCCCTTCGTCGTAGGATCATATCAAAACAAATACCTCATCGTCGGGGTGGATTACTTCACGAAGTGGACCGAGGCGGAAGCATTGGCCAAAATCACGGCCTTTAACATACTGCGTTTTTACAAAAGAAACATCCTCGCCCGATTCGGCGTGCCTCAAGCCATTGTCACCGACAACAGAACACAGTTCACCGACAAGAACTTCCAAGACTTCGTCACCAAACTGGGCATGAAGCAGCACTTCACGTCGGTCGAGCACCCCCAAACAAACGGGCAGGCTGAGGCGGCGAACAGGGTAATTCTCCGAGGATTGAGACGCCGACTAGGCGACGCCAAACAACGGTGGGTCGAGGAGCTGTACAACGCCCTTTGGGCCTACCAGACGACCCCACACTCCACGACCGGGGAGACCCCTTTCCGTTTGACCTACGGAACGAAAGCAGTGATCCCCGTGGAGATCAGGGAACCCTCGAGGAGGACAGAAGCCCCCCTCGACGGGGACACGAACGACGAGGCCTTGAGGGAAGAGCTCGACTTCGTCGAAGAAACACGCTCGGTCGCTTCTCTCCGAGAAGCTTCACTTAAACAAAAAATAACACTGCGTTATAACGACAAAGTCATTAAACGTGATTTTCCGGTAGGCACCCTCGTCCTACGAAGGAACTAGAAAGACTCGCGAGAGGGCAAACTCGCCGCGAACTGGCAGGGCCCGTACCGCGTCCGCGCGAAGACGGGGACAGGAGCCTATTTCCTCAAAAATCTGCACGGGGAAGAACTTGCTCGACCATGGAATGCTGAGAAGCTAAAACAGTACTACAGTTAAGCACTGCCCGCGGCTCACTAGCACCGCGGTCACGGGGACACGCTTAGGTACGGGCGCGACACCCCTACACAGAACACGATGATCAGAGACCGCGTTGTGTGTGCGCGAGGACCTTTGATCCGACGGGGATACCTCGATCGAGGCCCACCGTCGTTGTACCACTCAGACAGAACACCCAGCTCGCGATGGGAAGTTCATGTCACGAAGCTAAGACCTCGACCGAGCTCTTAGCCTCGTTAAAGGTCGGAATACGCCTCCGACCGCCCGACCAGCTCTCTACGCGGTCAGGGACTATCAAGGTCGAGCAAATCCCAAAGCCTTATTACTTAGACAAAAATAAAGTATAATAAATAATACATCACACATAAAACATACATCACACATACAGACAAACAAAAGTGCATTGAGCGGGCAAAAGCCCATTGTATAGGTGTTACAATCAAACATCAAAGAAAAACCCCTGGCACGCAGCCCGGGCACAAATATTACAATAAATCATAACGGCTCACAGGCCGACCAAAACAAAGATAAAAGAAAAAGCCTATTCAGCTGCAGTCTCGTCGGGCTCCTCGTGTTCGTGTACTTCGTCCACCCTCATCGGCTGCACGATTTGACCATCCACCACCTCAGCATCGGGGTCAATCCCTTCGGTGACGAGGTCGGGATTGAGGACCCGAAGCTGTTCCACCGCATTCTTGAAGCCTATGCCCGCCACCACAAGATTATCTTCCTCGGCTTCACGGAGCTTCGCTATCAGCACAGCCCGAGAAGTCAACAGCCTATCCTCTTTGATTTCCTCCTCGGCAGGGCGGACAGCTTCCTCCAGCTCAGCGACCCTAGCTGCGAGACGGCTCCTCTCCTCCTCGACACCTGCCAGATGATTCAGCTCCTCCTCGACGCCCGTCAGGCATTTTCGCTCCTCCTCGGCACTCTTCAACTTTTCCTTCATTTTTTGTTGAAGCTCGAGCTGGGCCTGGTTCTGGCTTTTGCAGTCGGTCATCTCCTTGCTCACCCTCTCCATCTCAGTCGAGATGGATTGAAAACTCTTCTGCAGCCTGTTCAGGTCACTGGCGGGGCACGCCTCATCATTCAGAGCCAAAGCGGCCGCGCAGATCTGCATCACGGCAGACACGTCATCCACCAACATCCTCCGCTGAGACACCTTGTCGACGCTAAAAATAGCCTGAGTTTCGGAGCCACCCACGCACAGTGAATTGTTCTCAGTAAAGAAGTTTGGCCTCGTGTGACAGGGCGGAAACACAAATTTCACCGCAGGAGGACTATCGTGTTCGGTGAGGTCAACATCCACAGTTTCTGCAGTCCTCTGTCTCTTCGGAGAACCCGGGGGGCTGACGGAGTCACTTCCCTGGAGGGAGCTAGAAGAAACCCCGGGTGTCGGGGAGGGAACAAACATCTGCACCCGGAGCTGGTAGACTCGACTCTTTCCTCCTTTCTTCAAAGCACGACTGGCTTTCAGCTTCTTGAAATGCTCCTCAGCATTCGACATCTTATCTGCAAAGGAAACAAAGAGGTTAGCAATTCGAAAAGAAAGGTAAAAGGAAGGACATGTCTGGGAGATCATCCCCACCTAACAACTTGAGGGCCTCCTCGTCAGAAAATGTCTCGAGAAGAGCCCTAGTATTGATCACTCGGCGCCTCGTCAAGACCTGCCCGTCATCACCCAGAATGAAGTCCTCGTTTGGTGCCACAAACTTCGCCTTGTTAAAACCGTTAACGAACGCCACTATCTGCTCATAGGCCAAGCGATCCCCCTCGACGAGATGGCTAGGCCTGACGATATAGCTGTCTGTTCCCTTCTTGAAATGTTCTTCGGTCCAGAACAACGGAAACTTAGGCACGAGGGTCTCCTCTCGACGTCCGCCCACTTGTTTGACGGCACGGGTGTACATGGTATTCACCGCCTCGTGTGTGACCGGCCTCACGAGGTAATACCGGTACTTGAAATTCCGCACGGAGTCCATATACGTGTGAAACAGGCTTGTCACCTGTTTTAAGGACACCCAACCGTGCCTACCATCCCCGACCTGTCGCTGGAGGTGGAAGATACGGAAAAACAAGGGCACAGTCGCCCCGATCTTCAGATACTTGCATACCAGCTGAAGGCCCTAATAAATGCAAGAGAGTTGGGGTGGAGCTGAGAGGGGGCCAATTGCAGCCAGGTAAATACGGTCTGCTGGAAGTCGGTGAAAGGCAGGCGCCACCCCGCCTCGTCGAACATGAACTCGAAGACGGGGAACCGCATTCCGCTGTACGTCGAGCAGATCCGATGGTGTGGTAGAGGCCTAAATACGTTCCATGACTTTGGGGAGCCTACAAGGCGGTGCTCGATAGTACAGAATATTCCTTCCTCCTCCAGGTCGACAAACTCGAACATCATGCTCAAGGCCTCTTCGCATGCCCAATCGTCGGGCGTCCTATCCCCGGCGCTGGACGTCTCCGCCATGGGTGAACTAGGTCCGTCGTAAATATCCAATGACCCTACAGCCACTTGCAACGCGTCCATTTACCTAAAAAGCAGAAGGAAACGGTGAATTCGATGACCCATATCAAATCCACCCCTTCCACTGTTGATCAAGTGAAAGGGCGAGGAGGGAACGTCGGGGAACTCGAACCCGCGACCGTCCTCGGGTCCGCGGGTGGACCCCCCGAGATAGTCAACCAAGGAACCCGAGACATTCTTCATGTCCTCGGGGATTTCATCATTCGTCCCCGGGAGATTCAGCAAAAAGAACTGGGGGACGTTCGTTCCACGACCCCGGGACATTCTTCGTGTCCTCGGGAACTTCATCGTCTCTCCCCGGGAGATTCAACAAGTAAACTGTGAAATTCCGCCGTTTTCGCCGGATATTTCGTGATTTCTATAGGAACTTCATCAGTTCACTTTAAAAATCACCCTACAAATGCAAGCGAAAAAGGAAAAAGAGAAAGGGACTTACTTGAAATACGCTTTTCGGGTTTCCGGCACGGCGGTCGGCGGCGAAGAACGATGGAGATAGGCGGATGGTAGCGACGGAAGAACGGAGATTAAGGGAGAGAAAGTCTGAAAGGAAAGGAGAAAAAGGTGCAAATGAAATGAGGTGAGACCTATTTATAGGATCCTCACGGAATTCGAAGGGTTTAGGCTACTGGAGTGCTCTACACTAGCCTAGCCGCCCTAGGCATTAATGGCGTCTGCCACGTGGCAGACATGCGACTGTTCGCTCCCCAACACGCGTCTCTCCGTTTGCCCCGACACTCAAGTCCCAACTTCTCGTATCCCCGACTAAACGGCCAGTGGACCCTAGCAAGTTGATTTTTTCTGCCCGGTGGACCGACCGCCCCTCGTTCAAAACCCCTTCCTCGGCGGGATACTTCCTCGACATGGGGCTGATCCCTAAGTCATTACTCTGACACCACAGAGCAACGACTTGGGGGGCTCCTGTTCTGGACTGGGCCAGGGACTGCTTCTCAGTCGAGCAGGCCTAACCCACATTCCCTGGGATGGCCCAACAAAGGCTTTGGACCGACCAGCGTCGGGCACTTGCGCCTCCTCTGAGTCGTCGGGTGCACGCAGGGCACTGAGCGTCGGGCAAGACGCTAGGCCTCCCCCCGGGATCGTCCCTCCTCGACACTCAGGGTGCTCTTCCCCCGCGAGGAGCCTACCTTCTGCACATAAGGGTCCTCCCCCCGCGAGGACACGTCTCTCCCTGACACGCAAGACTCCTCCCCGCGAGGACACGTTCTCATGTAACCGCCCACTCCTGATAGAATCGGTCTGCCCTAATTCCGGAGATTTAGGAACGGTTACCCCAGGGCGAAGACCACGTGCTGGTCTTCACTACGCCACGTAAGTCCTGGCAGTTACTTGGATTGGGCCTGACAATCCAGCCCAATGCAAGTAACCGTTGGCCCCGCGCTGGGGGTTCTCTATAAATACCCTCTCACTTGAGAGGGTCAGGTTACACATTTTCTTACTCTCACTTCTGTACTTGCCTTTTCTCCGACAACTACCTTACTTGAGCGTCGGAGTGCCTTGCAGGTATACCCCCCGCCGTCTTTCAACCTCACCAGGAGCCAAAGTTCAACAGACGTCGTTGGCCACCAGAAACTGTCTGATCCAGGTACGATCAATTAATAATGTAGTAATATATGTTAATAAACTATAAATAAAGTAAGTGATTAATAAGCTAGATTTTTGTAGTGATAAAATTGGTTAATAAAACAATATTATATTTATACCAGCGTCCAAACAAGCACTCCAGTGCCCATCTGTCTGTTTTTTTTACACGCACATATCAAAGTATAAACAAGTATATTTTTGTGTAAATTTGAGATAATCTCTCTCTCTCTCTCTCTCTCTCTCTCTCTCTCTCTCTCTCTCCCTTCCTTTTGCACATGCCGTCAATTGTATTTGTACTTCTTACCTTGTTTTTGTTCTTTGTAAATTACGGAGTGCATTATCCATAATTTACCCTTACAATTAAAAAGGAGGTAATGAACACATATAACTTCTGTTTTTAAAACAATTTTCATACCTTGCAACACATGAGTCCAATTGGTGGGTTTAAAATGACATTATTTTTTCTATTCTTCAACAAACATGAATGAAGTGGAGAATAAACGTATTTTTCTAGCTTGGAAATGTTTTTGTATAGATTAGTGGAAAAATCTTGTACTTTTTCTGATTAACTTCAGAACTCTATCCTTTAGAGTTAGAAAATATCAATAATGTTGTATATTATTCATTCACATACTACCTTTAAATATACACAATGTTAGTTCTTGTATTGGCTGGAATTTTGGTAAAACAAAGTTGAACAATGTTGATGTCATATGTCTGATGTCTTAACATTGGTTCCTAACATTAAGTGTTGCAGGGTTGAAGTTTTATATGCTGATGTTAAACTTGATGTCTTGACATCAGTTATCAGAACATCAGAACATCAGGTTATGATGTTTTAGGGCTGCGTGTGTTTGTTTGTTTTGAGGATATCTGTTAGAGAGATTGGATGAGAATATCTTGGAGAAGATATTTTCAATCAAATATGGAGCAGATCATGTAACTAACATAAAGATTTAAAAAGATTAGAAGATCAAATCTGTTTTAAATTCTGTTTAATAACAAATCAAATCAGATATTTTTGGAAGAGGTCCAAGCCCAAGTCAGAATACTATTTAAAGCAGCCTCAACCCTTGTTGGAAAAGAACGAAGAAAGAGAGCTAAAGACTGAGTGTCATTTGTGTCTTCGTGTGTGTTTTGTAAACCATTCATGTTTGAATTGGTGTTACTATTTTTGAGTTGTTAATTGTTCTTGATCAAAGCTGTTAAGCAGAATCAAGTTGTGTGATTAATTTGTAATCATTGGATTGTATCACTGAGGTGATTTAGGGAGTGAGTGGTTTCTCATACCTAAGTGGTTTCTTAGGTAGAAGTGTCATTGGGTAGTGATTAAGTTAGGTAGATGTCAACTGGGATTGTTGAGTCTGTAATTTAATACTACTAATAGTGAATTTCCTCCCTGGCGTGGTAGCCCCCAGACATAGGTAGTTAGACCGAACTGGGTGAATAATTCATTGTGTCATTTACTGCTTGTTATTGCCTTGTTCATATTAGTAGAGTGTGTTGTTGTGACATCGCACTTAACATCACACATCTGATACCAGAATTTCAATTGGTATCAGAGCAGGCATACTGCTCTGCATCTGGGTGAGATCTAGGGCTGATACTTTCTGGTGCAATGGACAAGGAGAGTGGTGGATTTGTGAATAGACCCTCTATTCTAGATGGCTCTAATTATGACTATTGGAAACCACTGATGGTTACCTTCTTGAAGTCATTAGACAGCAGGGCTTGGAAGACTGTCTTAAAAGAATGGAAAACACCTGTTGTTGTTGAAAAGGATGGTACAACAAAGCTGAAACCTGAGGAAGATTGGACCAAGGAAGAAGATGAGCTTGCACTTGGAAATTCAAAAGCCTTGAATGCCATCTTTAATGGTATTGACAAGAATATCTTTAGGCTGGTAAACACTTGTGAAGTAGCTAAGAAAGCTTGGCATGTCTTGAAAACTACTCATGAAGGAACTTCCAAGGTCAAGATATCAAGACTTCAACTGTTGACTACTAAGTTTGAAATCTGAAGATGAAGGAGGATGAAACCATTCATGATTTTCACATGAATATTCTTGAGTTGTCCAATGCTTCTAGTGCTTTAGGAGAAAGAATGACTGAAGAGAAGCTGGTAAGGAAGATTCTCAGATCCCTTCCCAAGAGATATGAAATGAAGGTGACTGTTATTGAAGAGGCTCAAGACATCAGCAAGATGAGGGTTGATGAGTTGATTGGTTCTCTTCAAACTTTTGAGTTGGGATTGAATGAGGAGCCTGAAAAGAAGAACAAAAGCATAGCTTTGGTGTCTGATACTGAAGATGGTCAGAAGGAGTATAATTTTGAAACTCAGGAGGAACTGTTAAATGCTGTTGTGATGCTTGGGAGACAGTTTAATAAGGTGTTAAAGAGAATGGACAGAAACTATAGACCTAATGTTAAGAACATCACATCTGACAACAACAGGTCTAGTGATCAAGTGAAGAAAACAAGAGATGAAGAAAAGTCCAATCATGACAAATGAGGTAAATGCTATGAGTGTGAAGGTTATGGTCATGTCAAGAAAGAATGTCCTACATACCTCAAAAAGCAGAAAAAGGGGTTATTTGTTTCCTGGTATGATACAGATAGTGAAAGTGAAGAAGAGAATGCCAAGCATGTTAAGGCATTGACTGGACTATGTGCCTCTGATGGAGAATCTAGTGATGGTGAATTGACCTTTAAAGAGATGGCATCTTCTTATTAAGAGCTATGTCTGAAAAGTGAAGAGGTCTGTCAAGAAGGGGAGAAGCAGAAGAAGATTATAATACAACTTGAGACTGATAAAGCTGAACTTGAGAATGAAGTTTTGTTGTTAAAACCCCAGCTTGATCAAATGCCAAAATCCATCAGAATGTTAAATAGTGGAACTGACACTCTGGATAAAATACTTGAAGCTGGAAAAAGGGCAAGTGATAAGACTGGTCTAGGATATGAGGGTGAGAAGAATATATCTGCAGAGGCTAGTTCTTCTGGGGTTAAACAAAACATTTCTCATCATCATGAAAAAGGATATGATTCTGGAATTAAGAAGGTTGTCCCTCACCTGGGGCCACACAAAAATGGAAACGGTTATGGTCTTGTACCTAAGAAGTTTTTGCCTCAACCTCAAGGAAAGCCTCAGTTTCTGGAGCTAGGCAGTATATGCCTCCCCAATACCATAGGAGTATGCAGGCTTCTAGTTTCAAACATAACATGTTCCATCTGATGTCTCAACATCAAGGGAAAATGTATGGTTTTGGACCTAATAATGTTGTGCCTCATGGTTATGGCAGAAGAAGGCCGCATCATCATGGTAAAAGACAACCTAATCATTACAAAAGACAGACTCATCACTACAGAAGACAACCTAGTTATGGGAGAAGACATCATCAATATTTTGACAGATGGCAACCTCAGCAGTATGACAGAAATCATCATTAAGGTGGCAGACATTTCAATCACTTCAGAGAAGAGATTCATAGAGTGAGATGTTACTATTGTGAAAGATTTGGCCATATACAATCTTCTTGCTTTAAACTGCATGGTTATCCCAAATCTGTTCCTCAACCTAGACAGAAGCAGAACAGGCCTCAGGTTGTTAAACAATGGGTTCCTAAAGCTGTTGTCACATGTCTATTAGCTCACTCATCTGTGAGAACCCCAGCTAGGGATGGTTGGTATTTTGACAGTGGTTGCTCAAAGCATATGACTGGTTTCAAGAATCATTTGGTGGATATCAGGACTTACTCCACAAATGATGTAACTTTTGGCAATGGAGAAAAAAGGGAAGCTAAAAGAGTTGGAAAATTGAATTGTGAGGCTGGACCTAATCTTGAAAATGTACTTCTTGTCAAAGGATTGACTGCTAATTTGATTAGCATCAGTCAGTTATGTGATGAAGGATTCAAGGTTAGCTACACTAAAGATGAATGTTTAGTGACTAATGAGAAGAGTGAAGTCGTTATGAGGGGAGTTAGATCCATAGATAACTGTTATTTATGGGTTCCTCAAGAGTCCAGCTCATCATGTAATGTCAAGGATGATGTTATGACATCTGAATGTGACATTAGAAGGATCGCCAAACAACCTAGTGTTATGCAACTATTCAGAGGAAATATTGAAGAAACTAAAGTCATAGAGGTTGATCATTCAGATATGAAGGGTAATGACAATTTCCCTAAAGATATGTGTGCTGAAATTTGTGAAGCCTTAAGTAGAAATTTGGGCATGTGGAAAAGGCATCAAAGGTTAGTGACTTATGGTGTGCATTTATTAAATTTCAAAAATTTAAAAGGAAATTTGTTTTGGTGGGGAAAATACATTTATTGGCTTTTAAATGATCAACAAAAGCAGCCCCCTTACCTTAGGTTATCATTCCCTATTGCTACTCTCACACGCTACGTCAATCTCCACACTCCAAGTCCGTTCATCTTCCCCCCTAAGAACAGAAATTACAAAACACCCTTGTTCATCAGTTGTTACACAGGAATGATGTCTAAACAAGTGTCATCTCCATCCAAGAAGCATGCGTCCAAAAGTTCCACTCATGCAAATTCTAGGGGTTCGACAAAAGAGGTATCTTTGGATGAAGCTATGAACATTGCTCCTATCTCTATGATTCCAGCTTCAGAAAAGAAAAGACCTGAGAAGTATCAACCTAAGAGGCCTTCAAAAGGTAACACTTCTCATCAATATGCGGGTAGGAAATTTGATGATAGCGAAAGTAGAGCGTTTGTCACTAGTGTATTGTTTGGAGACAAACCTACTCCTAAGACTACCACCCCTCTTCATCAAGCTGTTGAAGAAAGGGTAGATGTGGACAAGAGTATTGATCAGATTGTCACAAAAAATTTTGAGAAAGGGATTTCTGTGAAGGGAATATCTAGACCTCTGAGTCAAATGGCTGTTGATCAATCCGTTAGAGAAAAGGTTGACATGGAAACTTCTGAAACCAATCTTCACAGATTGGCTGTCTCTGTCATTGAAGATGCTGAGATTGAAGATGAAGTTGAAGTTGAAGCTGAAGCTGAAAGAGAAAGGGATACTCATGTTGAAGATGAGGTTGATGTTGAACATGATGTTGGAACATCACCTGCTAGGGATGTTACTCCTAGTCCCAGAGGGAAGAAGAATGCTGATGTGGTGGATGTTGTTGACTTATCTGATAATGAAGTAATTGGTAATGTTGTTCCTGGTATTGGCAAAAGATGGAAGACTAGAAAAGAAAAGAATGTGGAATCTTCTCCTAAGATGACAGCTGAAGGCAAGAAGAAAAAGACATCTGTTATTGGTCCAACAAAATCTTGGAGCAAGGTTGCTGTGACTTCCAAAAAGAGAAAGATTAGAGAAGAATCTGAATCTGAGTATGATGTTGAGGACGATGTTCAAGACATTACCCCTGTCAGAAAGTCCATTTTGAAGAGAATTTCTGATAAGGTTCCTGAAGTGCCAGTGGACAACATATCCTTTCATTATGCTATCAGTGCTCCAATGTGGAAATTTGTGTGTCAAAGGAGATTAGCTCTGGAAAGAGAGCTTGGCAAAGATGCATTGGAGATGAAAGAAATTATGGAGCTCGTTCATGTTGCTGGTCTGTGGAAAACTGTGACTAAATTCTCTAAGTGCTATGGTGGACTTGTTAAGGAATTTGTTGTTAACATTCCTATAGACATTTCTGATAAAAGAAGTGTGGACTTCATGAAGGTGTTTGTTAGGGGTAAGTGTATTAATTTCTCTCCTAGTACCATCAATAAGTATCTTGGAAGATATGATCAAGAGTTTTGTGAACTGGAAGTGACTGATAATGATGTGTGTAAAGAGATCACAGCCACTCAAGTGAAGGTCTGGCCACTGAAGGGTAAATTGATAGCTAGCAAACTCAGTATCAAGTATGCTATTTTGTACAGAATTGGAGCTGCTAACTGGGTACCTACTAATCACAAAACCACCATAGCTGTGGGATTAGGAAGGTTTATTTATGCTGTTGGGAAAAAGGTTAAGTTCAATTATGGAAATTACATATTTGATCAAGTTGTGAAGCATGCTGCCACTAATGTGATCAAGATGCCTATAGCATTCCCTTCTCTTGTCTGTGGAATGATCTTAGATCAACATCCTAGAATTTTAACTAGTTCAGATGTAGCATGTAAGAGGGAGTCAACTTTATCCTTGCATCCCAAGCTGTTTGTTGGGAATCATGTTCCAGACATTGTTGTAACATCAAGTTCTGGTGTTAAGAAGGCCAGTACTAAAACTGAGTTGATTGAAGAATTGAAAGCGGCCTGCAAGGATCTTGAGATGGTGATCAGTACTAGCACTATTAGGAAGATGAAAATTGAGCAGATGATCAAATCCTTGGAACAGGGTGAAGATGATGTGAATGTCAATACTATAGATTCAGGTGTAGAGGAAGGTGATGAGGATGTTGCAGATGGTTCTGATGCTAATGAAGATTGAAGTGCTGCTTTTGCTGTTTATTGCTTTTGTAGTTTGTAGTTTTTTTTTTGTTTCTGCACATTGTGTGCATGGTGTGTAATTTGGATAAAAGTACTTTTATGCTTATCTGGGTTTTGTTCTATGATTTGTCTTGTCTTGTGGTGCTGACTTTTGACTGACAAGGAGAGCTAGTAGGACTAACTGTTGTAATGTGTTAGGGTATAACTTGTTGGTAGTTATCCAATTGTGGCTAAAAAGGGGGAGAGGTAGCCTTTGTGTTGCCTAGTTGTCTGATGTAGTTCTAGGCTTGAGGGGGAGTGTGCATGTTTGAACAACTGGTATGATGGTTCTTGTTTTGAGGGGGAGCTTTGTGCAGATGTTGGATGTGATTGCTGCTGGTTGTGTTTTGGAATATTATGTGTATGAAGTTTTTCCGCTGCAGGTACATCTGATGTTGGCAGAGATTGTTTTAGCCAAAATTAGCCAAAGGGGGAGATTGTTAGTCCTTGTATTGGCTGGAATTTTGGTAAAACAAAGTTGAACAATGTTGATGTCATATGTCTGATGTCTTAACATTGGTTCCTAACATTAAGTGTTGCAGAGTTGAAGTTTTATATGCTGATGTTAAACTTGATGTCTTGACATCAGTTATCAGAACATCCGAACATCAGGTTGTGATGTTTTAGGGCTGCACGTGTTTGTTTGTTTTGAGGATATCTGTTAGAGAGATTGGATGTGAATATCTTGGAGAAGATATTTTCAATCAAATATGGAGCAGATCATGTAACTAACATTTGGGTTGATTTGAAAAGATTTAAAAAGATTAGAAGATCAAATCTGTTTTAAATTCTGTTTAATAACAAATCAAATAAGATATTTTTGGAAGAGGTCCAAGCCCAAGTCAGAATACTATTTAAAGCAGCCTCAACCCTTGTTGGAAAAGAACGAAGAAAGAGAGCTAAAGACTGAGTGTCATTTGTGTCTTCGTGCGTGTTTTGTAAACCATTCATGCTTGAATTGGTGTTACTAGTTTTGAGTTGTTAATTGTTCTTGATCAAAGTTGTTAAGTAGAATCAAGTTGTGTGATTAATTTGTAATCATTGGATTGTATCACTGAGGTGATTTAGGGAGTGAGTGGTTCTCATACCTAAGTGGTTTCTTAGGTAGAAGTGTCATTGGGTAGTGATTAAGTTAGGTAGATGTCAACTGGAATTGTTGAGTCTGTAATTTAATACTACTAATAGTGAATTTCCTCCCTAGCGTGGTGGTCCCCAGATGTAGGTAGTTAGACCGAACTGGGTGAACAATTCATTGTGTCATTTACTGCTTGTTATTGCCTTGTTCATATTAGCAGAGTGTGTTGTTGTGACATCGCACTTAACATCACACATCTGATACCAGAATTTCACACAAGAATGGATCAATTTGATATTACAATTATGCAGAGAATAATTACATTAATTTGAGTTGAGTAATTCTATTAAAGACTATTAATCAGTTATAGTAATGATAGAATCACAATGAGTAATGATAGAATCCTTTCTCTAACTCCCCCTTCAAACTGGTGGTGCAAGAGTCACCCCAAGTTTGTCTCTTAACATGTTGAACCTTGTGTGAGTGAGTGGCTTGGTTAAGCAATCTCCTATCTGATCAGCCGAGGGTACATATGCCATAATGATTTCATTCTATAAAACTTGATCACGTATGTAATGAACGTCAATTTCAATGTGTTTTGATCTGGCATGCATAACTGGATTAGAAGCTAGTGCCCCAGCACTCAAGTTATCACACCATAGGATTAGCTTTCTAGGTAATGATAATTTTAGCTCATTTAGAAGGGACCTAACCCAAGCTACCTCGGCTGCAAGGTTAGTTAGAGCTCGATTTTCATACTCTGTGCTGGATCGAGACACAACCTTTTGTTTTCTTGAAGACCAAGAGATCAGTGATTCTCCTAGAAATACACATTGCCCAGCCATGGATTTCCTGTCATCAACGCTTGTGGCCCAGTTGGCATCTGAGAAACCCGTAATATCTAAGTTAACGGATGGTTTGATGTGCAAACAGAAGTTGATTATTCCTTGGAGGTTCCTCAGTATCCTCTTTACTCCTTGCCAATGATCTGTGCTAGGATTGCTCATGTATTGGCTTAGTTTGTTGACGACAAAGGAAATATCAGGCCTTGTGTTTGTTAAGTATTATAGTGCACCTAAGGCATGTCTATACATGGTTGGTTCTGCCATTGGTTCTCCTCCATTTGTGAATTGTCTTCCTGTTATCGTAGGTGTTGGACAAGTTGATGCTTTTTCCATTTTGAATTTCTTGAGTATATCACCTATGTATTTTGATTGTCTTAGATACATTCCATTTTCATCTCTTTGAACTTCAATACCTAGAAAGTAGTGTAGATGACCAAGGTCTTTTAATGAGAACACAATGTTCAGTTGTTTGATGAAAGATTCTAAAAACCTGGTGTTATTGCCTGTCACGATTATGTCATCTACATAGATTAGGAGGAATATGATGTGATTTGTGTCTTTATGCATGAAGAGAGAGGAGTCACTTTTGGTGTTTTGAAAACCCCAGTTCACTAGAGCATTTTTCAAGCTGTGAAACCAGGCCATAGGAGCCTGCTTCAGGCCATAGATTGCTTTAGATAATTTGCATATGTGATCAGGCTTGGTCGAGTCTACGTACCCTTCTGGTTGATGCATAAAGACAGTTTCTTTGAGATAGCCATTGAGAAATACATTGTTTATATCTAGTTGTTGTACCTCCCAATTGAAGTGTACGACAATAGAAAGAATTATCCTCACTGTGTTGGATTTGACAATAGGGCTAAACGTTTCTTCATAATCAAGGTCGGCTGTTTGTTGGAATCCCTTGGCAACCAATCTTGTTTTCCGCCTCTCTATTGAGCCATTCGCTTTATACTTTGTCTTGAACATCCATCTTGAATCAATGATGTTCTTTTGACCTTCATATGGCACTAATGTCCATGTTTGATTGGACATTAGAGCATTAAGTTATGTGTCCATTGCTTCTTTCCATTCGGTTCTACTGAGAGCTTCTCCGACATTTTCTGGTTCTTTGTCTTCTGTTTGCACTTATGTCAGCCCTATATATGGTTATTTTGGCTTGTGAATTCCATCTTTGCTTTTGGTACGTATCCAATGTATGTTGGTGCCGTTATTCAGACTACCTGTTCTAGTTTCAGCTTTGGTTTGTCTGCTTCTTTCCATTGTACTAGTTGCATCACTATTGTCTTCTTCCTCTTGGGTTGTATTGTTTTCACCAGTGTCAATGATTGCATCACTTGAATCTTGCTGATTTATGCTTGGGTGGTTGGTGCTTGAGGTATCAGAGGCTTGCTCTTTATGAGTGACTGTGTCATTTGTTAGATTTTCCATGTTGCTATTTGTGTCACCTGCAGAATGAAGAGGAAATAAAGTAGATACATCTTGAGTTAGTATTTTTAATGGTTTTCTTGTGTTAAGAAATCCATCATGAAAAGGAAAGTGTTCCTCGTTGAACACTACATGTCTTGAGACAAAGATTCTTCCATGTGAGTTGCTATATCCCAAGAATACACACTTGGTTGTGTGGAATTGAAGTTTATGTTTGTTGTAAGGTTTTAGACAGGGATAACAGGCACATCCAAAAGGTTTGAGGATGTTGTAGTCGGGTTCCTTTTTGTTGATCAGAACATAGGGACAAGTATTTTGGTCAATGGATGAAGGCAACCTATTTATTAGATAAACAGCTGTGGAGAAAGCTTCCCACCAATAAATTAAAGGCATTTTAGCTTGAGCCAACATGGTTAGGCCTAGTTCAGCAATATGTCTATGCTTTCTCTCAGCTCTACCATTTTTCTTAGAGATATAGGGGCATGACATCCTAAATTGAATGCTTGCTTCTAATGAGAGTCTTTGGACATGTTTAAATTCACCACCACCATCACATTGAACAACTATTATTCTTTTGTTAAATTGATTTTCTGCCATGTTTTTGAATTGGATAAATGCATGTATGGTTTCAGACTTTTGTTTCAAGGGGTAAATCCATGTGAATCTACTAAAGTCATCAATGAAATGGACATAATATGTAAAACCTAAATTTGATATTATTGGTGCAGGACCTCATACATTAGTGTGAATTAACTCTAGGGGGTTCCTGAGCATGAGAACTAGATGACTTAAAGGGTAGCATGTGCAGCTTCCCGAATTGACAAGCCTCACAAAATTGAAATTGGTCACTGGATGAGGTCTTCATATTACAATGTTTCAACACTCTATCTAGGACTTTATTGTTAGGGTGCCCAAGCTTCCTGTGCCAACTCTCTTTGACAGACATGTAGGAACATGAATCTTTGTTTGATTGGGGGCTGGCATTTGACACTTGATATAGACCTTCTTTAAGTCTCCCTCTTAGAAGAGCCTTCCCTGTCTGTTTGTCCTTCACAGAGCAACAATCAACATCAAATTCAACAATAATATTGTTGTCAGCAGTTAGCTTAGACACACTCACTAAATTTTTGGTAATTTTAGGTACATATAAGACATCATGCAGGTTTAGGTTTTTAAGTTTGGTTGAACCTGAAGCAACAATTTTCAACTTGTCACCATTACCAACCATTAGAGAATTCTTACCATTATGCTCAATGAGATCTTGAAGCTTGTCATTTTGGTGAGTCACGTGATTGTTGCCACCACTGTCAAAGTACCATTCATAATCTTATCCATTGTAGGGTGAAGTTATGAATGCACTACTGTTTATTCCTACTGCTGAATGGTTAGAACCTGAGTATGACTTGTCAAATCGATAGTAACATTGTACAGCAGTGTGACACACTTTGGTGCATACCTGACAAATTGGTTTAGTTGTTCTTCCTCTTCCTCTGCCACCTCTCATGCCTCTGAACTTTGATCCTCTCCTATTTCCACGTGTGAGGAACTTGTTGCCTCTAAAGTCAGTCTTGTTTGTAAAGTTAACAGATGCATCCAATGTGAGAGTGGTAAGGTTGTTCAACTGCTCCAACCTACTTTCAAATGTTAGGAGTTGTGCCTGTAGATCAACCCAACTGAGGTTGATTTGATCAAATAGTTTGACAACTACTTGGTTGTAGTCAGAGTCCAAGCCATTAAGTGTTCGAATCATCAAATCAGAGTCTGACATAGGTGCACCTGCAAGCTTCAGTTTGTCAGCAAGACTCTTCATTTTTACAAGACATTCTTCCATCTTCAGCTCTCATTTCCGAGTGCCGTAAAATTCAGATTTGAGGTACATGATGCGGGACTTTGTGTGTGCACCAACAAGGCTTTATGCTTCATCCCACAATTGCTTGGATGTTTCACTATGCAGCCGTTGTGTGGCAATGTCTACTGTCATGGAGTTTAGCAGCCATCCTAATAGTTTCTGATCTTGTGCTTGCCATTCTTCAAATTCTGAATTTGTTTGCTTGCCGCCTTTGTTTGTGTTGGTGGTGAATTATTCAGGGCATTCTTTGGTTCCCAGCATGTAGTAGTCGAGCCTGCAACCTCTGATGACTGGCAGAACCAATGACTTCCATAAGGGATAATTATCTCTATCCAGCTTGACAGAAACAGTTGAGGGAAGGTCAGTTTTGTGTTTTGTATCTACAGCGGATGACATGGTTGAATTGGATCGAGAGCCTTCAAGCTTAAGCGCTCTGATGCCAAGTTAGAAAAGATCAAGAATGTTGTATATTATTCATTCACATACTGCCTTTAAATATACACAAGAATGGATCAATTTGATCCTACAATTATGCAGAGAATAATTACATTAATTTGAGTTGAATAATTCTATTAAAGACTATTAATCAGTTATAGTAATGATAGAATCACAATGAGTAATGATAGAATCCTTTCTCTAACTTTTAGATCAACCAATAACAGATCGATATTTGTAGCATTGTCTAGAGGTGATTGTGGTTTTGTGTTTCTCTTAGTAGTCTCTTATCAATTGATGGTGATGTTGTTGGCTTGGGATCTAACTTGCTTCCTCGTTTTTAGTGTTTAGATTTTCTCTAATTTGATCTTAGTGTTGATGTTTTGTTATGTTCCTAATTTTCTATAGGTTTTTATTTTCTTTTTGTTTTTGTGTTTTTCAATTTGATACTTGTGCTAACTCTTTATATATATATATATATATATATATATATATATATATATATATATATATTATTTTGATGGACTCTTTACCCCTCTAATTAATACCTTACTTTGTCTTTGGAAAACCCTTTTTTTCTCCCATTTCCATTTATTTTGTCTCCCATTTTAGATACCATACAAAACATGACTATGGCTGCTACTGCTTTTAAACTCAAAGGAAATACGAACAAACATACTAAAGACATATTAGTCATGGGGTTTACAGGACAATTAAAAGGATGGTGGGATAATCTCCTTAGTCCAGAAGATAAATACCAAATAGATTCAGCTGTAAAAACAGAATCCAACGAAGAGATTCATGTTACAACTCTTTTATATGCTATTACTAAGTTCTTTGTAGGAGAACCTCTAAAACTCCAACAAAGAGAAGCAGACCAATTACTAAAGCTTTATTGTCCAACCATGTCTGATTATAGGTGGTATAGAGATATGTTCTTATCCAAACTCAACCTTAGGTCGGATGGTGCAACAAATTATTGGAAAGAAAGATTTGTTAGTGGTTTACCTATGTTATTTGCAAAAAAGGTAAAAATTAATATTAAACAAAATTTTAATGGAACAATCCCCTATCAGTCATTAACTATAGGAGAATTATCTAATTATGTAATTGAAACTGGTATACAAATTTGTATAAATTATAAATTACAAAATAAGATTAAAAATGAAAAGGCTAGTAATAGGCGCGAAATGGGATCATTTTGCGAGCAATATGGAGCTACTCCTTTAAGAGTTCCGAGTAACCCCAAGAATAAAAAACCTGCTGGTAAAAGAAGGAAAAACTTTCATTATCATAAGAAGCAACCTTACAAAGACAATTCAGAATTTTATAAACCTTACAGAAAACACAATAATAAATCTAAACCTAAAGACAATGATGTTAAATAAGTGTGGTCGTTTTGGCTATTATGCTAATAAACACAAGTTTCAAGAAAAAATTAATCAACTGAGTAACTTAGACATTTCAGAAGAATTAAAAGAAAGCTTAATAACTACTTCAAATAACATCTTGTTGAACTCGGAGGAAGAAAGCTTTTCATCATCTGAAGAATCTTCTTATGAGGAAATACATCAAATTGATAATTATGAAAGATTAGATGTTGATTCTGATGAATGTTTAGGCCTAGATTTCTACAATTGTGACAATTGTAACAAAATAATTATTGTTTTAACAAATAATCAAGCTAATACCTTGATAGGAATATTAGACAAAATGGAAAATTCAGAAAGCAAGAATGCTTTCATGAGACAAATTAAAAATATTATAGATGAAAATGATATTTGTAAAAAGAATACACACAAAGTAGAATTTAAAAATGTTATGGATTTATTTAAGAAACCAGTTGAAAAAACTGTTTCTATTAAAGATTTACAAGAAGAAATTATTAATTTAAAAAATGAAATTAGAACTCTGTTATTTCTGTGCTTTTGTGGTTGGCATTTATTTTGCTAAAACTATTCTAGCAGCAAGAAGTTGAAACATGAAGTTCTAATTTGCTGCATTTAACATGTCGAATGAAGATATCCCATACCTGCTCATAGGACATCGTGTTTGGATTCAGTTTTTAAAGCAGATTCTGTTGCTGTGAATTGTTACTAAATATTCTGTGAATATTTGGTTATCCTATGTGGCATCCAAAGCATTTTTGGATTGTGGTTATATGTTGGTATTTTGGATTTTCAGCTGTTTCTAATTATGGAGACATATTAGGAAACTTTGGATTGAAGACCTATTTTGTTGGAGGTTATTTTGCAGATTTGTGAGCAGTCTATTTGCTGCGTTTTTGAAGCCTAATTCAGTCCAGATTAAATGCTATATATTGACTGATGTAAACCTAGTTTAGGTGTGGAACTTACATGTGTTTTTGTTAGGGTTTCGAGTGAATTTTTTGAGCCTAACTGGTATCATTCTGATAACAGTATAAGGACTGGTTTTTTGTGTTGTAAGTTCTGTCAGTTACTCATAAGCTTTTAAGCATTGAGTTTCTTGTGTGTCAATTCTCATAAGCTTTGAAGTATTGAGAATTGTGTGTTTTGAAAGTGTGACTTTCGGTTTGTTACTTGTGTGGAAAGATACCAATCACGGGTTGTGGTTGCAGAGGGATTTGAGGAGGGCCTCATACCTAGGTGAGTCTTAGGTAGAAGTCATAGGAAGGGTAGTGATTAAGTGAGCAGATTATTCTGTAATTGTACGATCTGTGAATTGATACTATCGTATATTGGTTTCGTCCCTGGCTTGGTAGCCCCTAGAGTAGGATTGTTGATCCGAACTGGGTAAACATATCACTGTGTTATTTACTTTCTGCACTGTTATTTTTATTGCTATCTTGTTCATTGTGTTGGATATCAGTGTCTCAACATCTGTGTAGGACATCTGATATCTGTGCTAGAATTTCAATTGGCATCAAGAGCTTGCACCCTTATTTGGTTCTGGGTGAGATTCAGGGAAGGTACTTTCTGGTACAATGGACAAGGATGGAGGATTTTTGAACAAACCACCTTTGCTTGATGGCTCCAACTATGACTATTGGAAACCAAGGATGATAGCATTCATCAAATCCATGGATGATCAAGCATGGAAAGCTGTTATAAAAGGATGGGAGCCCCCAAAGGTTAAAGATGAAAAAGGTACCCCTACTGATGTGGTGAAGGAAGAGGAAGACTGGGATAATGCAGATTACAAAGGGTCCATGGGAAATTCCAAAGCCATGAATGCATTGTTTAATGGTGTCAACAAGAATATCTTCAGGTTGATTAAACATTGCACCATTGCAAAAGAGGCGTGGGAGGTCTTGAAGGTTGCTCATGAAGGGACCTCAAAGGTGAAGATGTCAAAACTTCAGCTTCTCACTAGCAAGTTTGAGAGTTTGAAGATGAAAGAGGATGAGAGCATTCATGATTTTCACATGAACATTATTGAGATAACTAATGCCTCTAGTGCCCTAGGTGAAAAGATGTCTGACAGCAAACTGGTCAGAAAAATCCTCAGATCTCTACCTAAGAGATTTGACATGAAAGTGACTGCTATAGAGGAAGCTCAGGATATAGATAAGATGAAAGTGGATGAGCTGGTGGGATCTCTTCAAACATTTGAATTAGGGATCAGTGAAAAGTCTGAAAAGAAGAAGAGCATAGCTTTTGTGTCAAATGCTGGTGACTCAGAAGATGAAGGTGACCTGGTCAGAGATGAAGGGGTGTCTAAAGATCTGGTATTGCTTGGAAAATAATTTAACAAAGTGTTGAAAGGGATTGACTGGAAGTCGAGAATAAATGCTCAGAACAAGTCACTCGACATCAGTAAAAACCAGGATGGAGGCAGAAGATCCAGAACTGAAGAAGACTCCAATCAAGGGAAGAGAGTTCAGTGTTTTGAATGTAAGGGATATGGGCACATAAAGACTGAGTGTCCCACGTATCTCAAAAGGCAGAAGAAGGGCTTATCAGTGTCTTGGTCAGAAGGAGAGTCTGAGAGTGATCTTGAAGAAGAATCAGCAAAATTGGTGACAGCTTTGACTGGGATCTGTAAGGCTGATGGAGGAACTACTTGTGAGTCTGACTCTGACAAAGAATCCTATATTGGAGAACTCACTAAGGAAGAAGTCTTCACAGGGTTCTCAGAGTTGTGTATCAAGAATGAAGAAAGATGCCAGATAATATTAGAACAGAAGGTTCTGATAGCTCAACTAGAAGCTGAGAAGGAATAACATTTATCAACCATTGCTGATCTGAAAGAGGGGGTTGAATGGCAAAAGTCAAAACTTGACAATATGACCAAGTCTATAAGGATGTTGAACAATGGTACCACGCAGCTGGATGAGATTCTTCAGACTAGGAAAGATGCTGGAAATGTGCAAGGCCTTGGTTTTAACAATAAAGCAGAGACTTACAAGAAGCCTGTATTGAAGTTTGTTCCTCAGAAAATAAAGCAAGAAGAGGGGATGTCAAATCACATGTTTCAACATCAGATGAAGCATCAGAAAAGAGTGTGTAGATCAAAGTATAAACCATGGAGATGCCATTACTGTGGAAAGATTGGTCACTTAAAGTCCTTTTGCTACCAGCTGCATGGCTATCCCAAAACTGCTCAGCAACAAAATAAAGGACAGAGTTGGGGTAAAGTGAAGAGAAGATGGATTCCTAGACAAATGATGGCTAGTCTCATAGCACATACCTCTCTTAGAGCATCTGCAAGAGAAGATTGGTACTTTGACAGTGGTTGTTCAAGACACATGACTGGTGTGGAGAAATTCTTGTCAGATATCAAACCTCACTCCACCAATTATGTCACGTTTGGGGATGGATCAAAGGGTGAAATAAAAGGTGTTGGAAAGCTGGACTACACAGGACAACCAAATATGGATCATGTTCTATTTGTCAAAGGGCTGATCGCAAATTTAATCAGTATAAGCCAACTGTGTGATGTAGGTCTCAAAGTAAATTTCGCCAAATCTGAATGTCTAGTAACCAATGAGAAAGATGAAGTTGTTATGAAGGGAACCAGGTCTAAGGATAACTGCTATCTGTGGAATCCTCAAGAACCTGAAAGACTGTCTACTTGTTTGATGTCAAAGGAAGATGAAACCAAACTGTGGCATCAGAAATTGGGTCACTTACACCTGAAAGGGATGAAGAAAGTTATGTCAAGTGAAGCTGTTAGAGGTATTCCCAAGCTGAAGATTGATGAGGATAAAATATGTGGTGAATGTCAAGTTGGGAAGCAAACAAGGGTGTCACACAAGAGGCTTCAACATCTTGCCACAACTTCTAGAGTTCTGGAACTTCTTCACATGGACTTAATGGGACCTATGCAGGTTGAAAGTCTTGGTGGGAAGAAGTATGCCTATGTTGTCATAGATGACTACTCCAGATTCACTTGGATAAGTTTTATCAGAGAAAAGTCTGAAGTATTTGCTGCCTTCAAAGAGTTGTGTCAAAGGATTCAACGGGAAAAGGATTGTGGTGTTGTTCGAATCAGAAGTGACCATGAGAAAGAATTCGAAAATAGTAGGTTTGAAGAGTTCTGCTTACCTGAGGGAATCACTCATGAATTCTCATCACCGATCACTCCTCAGCAGAATGGTGTGGTGGAACGCAAGAACAAGACTATACAAGAGTGTGCAAGAGTCATGATTCATGCCAAAAAGCTTCCATATCATTTTTGGGCTGAAGCCATGAATACTGCTTGCTATATACACAATAAGGTGACTATCATATCAGGTACTTCTGTTACCCTTTATGAGCTATGGAAAGGTAGAAAGCCAAATGTGAAGTATTTCCATGTGTTTGGGAGTAAGTGCTATATCTTGGCGGATCGTGAGTAGAGGCGAAAGATGGATCCTAAGAGTGAGGAAGGAATATTTTTGGGATACTCTACAAACAGTAAAGCATATAGGGTATTTAATTCCAGAACTAAGGTGATGATGGAATCTATAAATATGGTGGTTGATGACTCTGGCAAAGACGAAGATGTCCCAGATGATGTTGGAGCATGTCTGCCCATGAACAATGAAATCTCCAAAGACATTGAGTCTGTAGAAGATAGTGTTCAAGAAACCAACACTAGACCTGAGAATGAAGAGGTAGAGGATGTTAACAGGGGACCCTCTATAAGGATTCAGAAGGATCACCCTAAGGAATTTATTATTAGAGATCTGAATGAAGGTGTTAGAACCAGAACGAGGGAGACTGTGTCAAATGCATGCTTTGTTTCAAAGATTGAACCAAATAATGTCAAAGAATCATTGACATATGAGTTTTGGATAAGTGCTATGCAAGATGAACTTTGTGAATTCAAGAGGAATGAAGTCTGGGAACTGGTACCACGACCAGCAGGAACAAATGTGATTGGAATAAAATGGGTTTATAAGAATAAGTCTGATGAACAAAGAGTTGTTACCAGGAACAAAGCCAGATTAGTTGCTCAAGGATATACACAGATTGAAGGAGTAGACTTCGATGAAACATTTGCTCATGTGGCTCGATTGGAATCCATCAGATTGCTGCTAGGAGTGGCATGTTTGTTGAAATTCAGATTGTTTCAAATGGATGTCAAGAGTACCTTTCTGAATGGCTATCTGAATGAGGAAGTCTATGTTGAGCAGCCTAAAGGTTTTGTGGATCCAACTTTTCCTGATCATGTTTTCAAGCTGAAGAAGGCTTTGTATGGGCTGAAACAAGCTCCACGAGCTTGGTATGAAAGACTGACTGAGTTCTTAGTCAACAATGGATACAGGAAGGGTGGCATTGATAAAACGCTTTTTTGTCAAGGAGAAGGATGGGAAACTAATGATTGCTCAGATTTATGTAGATGATATTGTGTTTGGTGGGATGTCGGATGAAATGGTCCAACATTTTGTCAACCAAATGCAATCCGAATTTGAGATGAGCTTGGTAGGTGTATTGACCTACTTCCTTGGATTACAAGTCAAGCAGATGGAAGATTCCATTTTTATTTGTCAGAGCAAATATGCGAGGAACATTGTGAAGAAGTTTAGACTGGATAATGCCAAGCATAAGAGGACTCCTGCTCCTACTCACTTGAAGTTATCCAAAGATGAAAAGGGAGTGAATGTTGAACAAAGCTTGTATAGAAGTATGATTGGCAGTCTGCTGTATCTAACAGCAAGTAGGCCAGACATAACATTTGTTGTTGGTGTGTGTGCAAAATATCAAGCAGAACCCAAGGTCAGTCACATCAATCAAGTGAAGAGAATTCTTAAGTAAGTGAGTGGTACTTGTGATTATGGGTTGCTTTACTCCCATGACTCAAGTCCCATTTTAGTAGGTTACTGTGATGCTGATTGAGCTGGAAGTGCTGATGATAGGAAGAGTACCTCTGGAGGCTGTTTATTTTTGGGAAATAATCTTATTTCATGGTTTAGTAAGAAGCAAAATTCTGTATCGCTTTCTACTGCTGAAGCTGAGTACATAGCGACTGGAAGTAGTTGTGCTCAACTGGTATGGATGAAGCAGATGTTATCTGAGTATAATGTCACACAAGATGTCATGACATTGTTTTGTGACAACCTGAGCGCTATTAATATTTCCAAAAATTCCATTCAACATAGTAGGACTAAGCACATCGATATCAGGCATCACTTCATCAGAGAACTTGTGGAGGACAAAGTCATAACTCTTGAGCATGTGAGTACAGAAAATCAGCTTGCTGACATATTTACCAAGGCTCTAGATGCAGTTCAGTTTGAAAACCTGAGGAGCAGACTTAAGGTTTGCATTCATGAAGAACTATAGCAATTAATGTTCCTTCTGGCTGCCAGATTGGAAAGAGTAAAGGAGGTTCTGGTAGTGCAGTGTGTGAATGAAGGGAAAATGCTGAAGTTTGTGCATGACATTTGGGCATGTGATGTGGTGTGCATCTACTCTCTGATGCAGTTTACTCTGGTTTATTTTTACTTTGACTTGTTCTACTTGCCTTTGTCATATTTATGGCTAAAAAGGGGGAGTAGTATGTTTGTGTGGGGGTGCTTGTGTGCTTGTGCTGCTGCAGTAGTTGAGGGGGAGTTTGTGGAATGTTGCTGCAGTTGAGGGGGAGTTTAGCTATGCTGCTATGATGTGTTGGTTGTATGTTGTGTGTTGTATGCAACTGAAGGGGAGTGCTGCTATGCTGGATATTTTTTTTGCTGTGTGATGTTGGTATTTCGCTGCTGTCTGATATGGATGTTTTTGTGCTTCTTTACAAGTTCTTTGTGTGTGTAGTTTTAGCCAAAATAAGCCAAAGGGGGAGATTGTTATTTCTGTGCTTTTGTAGTTGGCATTTATTTTGCTAAAACTATTCTAGCAGCAAGAAGTTGAAACATGAAGTTCTAATTTGCTGCATTCAACATGTCGAATGAAGATGTCCCATACCTGCTCATAGGACATCGTGTTTGGATTCAGTTTTTAAAGCAGATTCTGTTGCTGTGAATTGTTACTAAATATTATGTGAATATTTGGTTATCCTATGTGACATCCAAAGCATTTTTGGATTGTGGTTATATGTTGGTTTTTTGGATTTTCAGCTGTTTCTAATTATGGAGACATATTAGGAAACTTTGGATTGAAGACCTATTTTGTTGGAGGTTATTTTGCAGATTTGTGAGCAGTCTATTTGCTGCGTTTTTGAAGCCCAATTCAGTCCAGATTAAATGCTATATATTGACTGATGTAAACCTAGTTTAGGTGTGGAACTTACATGTGTTTTTGTTAGGGTTTCGAGTGAATTTTGTGAGCCTAACTGGTATCATTCTGATAACAGTATAAGGACTGGTTTTTTGTGTTGTAAGTTCTGTCAGTTACTCATAAGCTTTTAAGCATTGAGTTTCTTGTGTGTCAATTCTCATAAGCTTTGAAGTATTGAGAATTGTGTGTTTTGAAAGTGTGACTTTCGGTTTGTTACTTGTGTGGAAAGATACCAATCACGGGTTGTGGTTGCAGAGGGATTTGAGGAGGGCCTCATACCTAGGTGAGTCTTAGGTAGAAGTCATAGGAAGGGTAGTGATTAAGTGAGCAGATTATTCGGTAATTGTATGATCTGTGAATTGATACTATCGTATATTGGTTTCGTCCCTGGCTTGGTAGCCCCCAGAGTAGGATTGTTGATCCGAACTGGGTAAACATATCACTGTGTTATTTACTTTCTGCACTGTTATTTTTATTGCTATCTTGTTCATTATGTTGGATATCAGTGTCTCAACATCTGTGTAGGACATCTGATATCTGTGCCAGAATTTCAAACTCTAAAAACCATGGATGATGAGATAGAAATTAAACTTTTAGAGTTACAAAGAAACATGATTATTCAAAATCATGCCAATAAAAATTTATTAGTCTTGATCTGAGGTGAACAGACTGGATCGTCGTGGCCTTTGAGTAGGGCAGGTGATGATGCTTGTAGGAGAGAAAGGGGGTGTACCTGCAAGGCACTCCAATACCAAAGTAAGTATTTGGGCAAAAGAGAGAAAGCAAGTACAAAGCATTAAGGTGTGATTTTGAGTATTAAATAGTGATCAAACCTGACCCTCTCAAGTGAGAAGGTATTTATAGAAGTAAACCCCAGCGCGGGGCCAGGGTCTCTTATGTGGCCGAAATATCTGGTCGACCAATGGGGGACTGCCAGGTAGAGGGAAAAGCATGTGACCCTTTGACCTGGTCTAACTGTTTCTGTGAGATTCGGGGAGGCAGTTGGTCGCGTGAACTGTCAAGCGCGTGAGGGGGAAATCCTCAACGGTCATATTATGCCCAACGACTAGTTGTGCCCAACGGCTAGTTTCTGTCCAACGGCTAGTTGTTGGTCATTGGGCCTTGCCAAGAGATGGACTGGATTGGGTCTTGGCCTTCTGTGGGCCAAGCGCCTGCCCAGTCCAGAACAGGAGCCCCCCAAGTCTTTGCTCTGAAGAAGAGTGATGACTTGAGATAGCCTCGGGGACTGTCAGCTTTGAATAATAATGTATGGGGACATGCCCTTCGCTGGTTCTAATGTTGCGGTGGTCGACATTGGTTACTAACCAGCCCGACAAGCCTTTCGTATGCAAGGACATGCTCACGGAAATGGCTTTTTTATGTCGACCAGGTTTAGGAAGTGTGCCGCCGAAGTGGCGTTTTTATGTCGACGATCCCTGCCAAGGACATGAGTTACGCGTATTGTCGAGGAGGATGTGCTCGCGAGATAGCAGAACTTTATGAATGTAACGTCTAGCTTTAGGAATGCCAAGCGAAGATTCCCTTTCTGACACGTGGTGGTGCATTCAATTCCTATCAGGTCTAGAGGCCTAGGCTATGATGGCCTTTGCACTTCACAAGCAAGGAAGTGCTTATAAAAAGACGGGAGAGAGAGGATTCATTTGAACACTTCACTCAAATTCTTCTCCCCAGACATCTTTTCTCAATAACTTGTGCTCTCGCCGGAGTTTCTTTGTCACCGTCGATCTTCAAAGCCTAGTCTGTGATCTTCATCTTCTACCTTTAATTTTTCAAGTAAGTTCTTCACCTCCTTCTGCAATTCCTATGGTGTTCTTCGTTTCTGGAAATCTGCATTAATTTTCCGGCGATTCATGAATTTTCCGGTTGAATGTTCATGTTTTCGATGAACACATGAATTTCTGGGAAATTCATGAAGAACACGAAGAACCTGGGATGAATGCCCCTGAACATTGTGTAGGCTTAAGTAGATCTTTCTAGATTCTGGTTAGGATTAGTTTTAGGTTTGTAGTCAGGAATTAGGCCAGTTCGACGTGAAACTTTGGCTTTTGCGCGACGAGCTTATTTTGTTGAGTAAGCTCCTCCTCGTAGAGTCTTCGTAGAGTCGCAGAGACTCATCCCCGTTGTGGGGGAAAGTGAAGTCGCCGCATTCTGTCATGGTCGACTAGGGCTCTAGGTTATCCTCGACTTATTCCTCGCCCTTTCACTTGATTAGTGGTGGAAGGGTGGATTTGATCTTTGTCGTCGAATTCACTTTTTCTTCTTCTGCTTTTCAGGTGAAATGGCTGACCAACGCGAAGGGGTCGTACCCGATGTTGGGGCTCCGCATGAGAAGGCGGAGCAGCCCGTAGACTATGCCAACGTCCAAGTGGCTGAGGGAGACCTCAAGTGGATCGCCCAGGAACCCCTGTCGACGAGTTCGACATTTACTGAAGAGGAAGCTCGGGAGTTTCCCTACCTTGGGTGCGCCCGTGCATTGGAGAGCTATCTGCCCGACAGAGAACGACCGAATCTGTTTGGTGTATTCGGGGATGCGATTCCCCATGAATGAGTTTGTCTTTATGGAGGCAAGGTATCACATTCCCTTTAACGATTTTTAGGACGCCATCTTCTGCCATTTAGAGCTGTGCCCCGCCCAACTCCATCCGAACGCATTGGCGTTTATTCGTGCTTTTGAGTTGGTCTGCCGTTATTTCAAGGTCGGGGAGACCGTGAATCTTTTCTTTTGCATTTTCCAAATCTAGCGGAGCACAGCGGGCCCGAAGCAAAGCAGGGTGTCTTTCAAGCAGCAGAGCAGGCTCTTCTCACCGTACTTAGAATCTGTCCGACATTTCAAGGACAGGTTCTTGGCCGTGAAGCTTGTCTCTGAAGTGGCTAAGAGGTCCCTCTCTATGCTTGAGACCGTGGAAGTTGATGGTCAACGAGTTGAGAAGGTTGTTTCCAAGTTCCCTTTGGAGTGGGTATATGCTCATTTCAGATATATGACCGATCAGTTTCTCGTCAAGCACGAGCAGCTCTGTGAAGGGGAAAAGGAGTCTTATTGGGTTCTGCATGCTTACGTGGAGACTTTCAGCCTTGCCTTTGTGGTGGACAGGGATGGCAAAGAGTTGCTCAGGGAGGATGGAGAGCCTGCTCGGGAGGCCCACTATATTAACACTAGGGCCCTTCTTGAGTGCGAAACCGACGATGTTGCGTTCGAGCTCCTCGATATAACTTGTTCCTTTGCCCGTGTTTTTAATTTTCGCACAACGTACTAATCTCCTCTTTTATGTTTGCAGGGAAAATGGCGGACACGAGGGAGCGTCTGATGTGGTCCACGACGACCAAAAGCCTGAAGAAGGTGCCCCTAGTTTCGAAGACTGGTGCTGCCAAGCAGCAAGTAGCATTGGAAAAGTTCGTGGGCGGCGCAGGCTCCATCCCAAGGACCACTTCAAACCCTCCAACCCTGGACACGACCCATATGAGGAAACGAGACGATGTTCGCTCTTCGCCAGCTGGTTGCTCGAGCGGTTTCATTAGGGGGAGATTTGTATTGCCTCAGTGCTGCCTCCAAGGGAAAATCTTTGACAGGGAGAGCTATGTCACTGTACCCGAACTTGATGCTTCGGCCATCCTGTCCGCTGACCCTCATGTACGGAGGAAGCTTCTCTATCAAGACGCGGCAGCTATAATCAGAGTTCTGGAGACGGCGTTGGCCCTTGGGGATGCGGAGGTGGTTCATCTTGTTGACCTTAAGAGGGCAAAAACTAAGATCACCGACCTGGAGCTGGAGAACGCAGAGATTTACAACGATCTGAAGAAGCTTCAAGGCAACCTGGAGGCCAAGATTGAACTTCAGAAGAAAGTGACCCAGATGAAGGGGGAGGTGACCAAAGTGAATGACGAGAATGCCCATCTGAAGACGAGGATATCCGAGCTGAAGGGATCATCAGTGGTTGGTCACGATGAGACCGACGACGAGAAGACTCTGAAGACACGGAGGGACCTGATCGAGAGGATTCGTCTTCTTGAGCAGGATAATCTGGGGCAGTTGAGTTTGGTTTCAACGCTGTCTTGGAGCAATTGAAAGCCCTCAACTCCGACGTCCAGCTGCTGACCGAGGGGATGGGCGTTCTTAATGTGGTTGTTAACGGCGAGGTGGTTCCCCCGGAGGTTCCCGACGATACAGCTTAGTTGTTTGAATTTTTACTTGTATTTTGTGGGTCTGCGTGCCTTTTGATTTGTAACCTTTTGTCGGGCACAACCTCTTTCTTGTAATATTGACTTATTCTGGCCTTGTGGCCGAAATTATATAAATATTTTGCGTTTAGCATTGTGTTCGTTGCATTTATTTGTGTATGCTTTTAACGTTTGAATGCTAAGTACAGACGTTTTGATCGACTCGTGTTTGTCATGTTCGGCAGTTTGGGAGACTTGTCGAGGAGGCGAAGTAGTTTCGCATGTGATGGGACTAGGATCCCGGTTGAGGTACTACTCCCATAGGCTTGGACTGTTCCCATCGCGAGCTGGGTGTCCTGCCTTGCTGGTACGACAACGGCGGAGCTCGATTGAGGTATCCCTGTTGTGCGCAGAGTCTGCTCGTCCCATAAGTAGAAACTCGCCGGCGTTGTAAGGTGATGGACCGTGCTTGAACCGGGGCACAGTCCTGTGGCCGAGTCGTCTCCCTGTCGGGGGTGATCTCGTCGACAGTTGGTCCGACCTAGTGGCTGGACCTAACTGTAATATTGTTTGAGCTTTTCAGCGTTCCATGGTCGAGAAAATGGTTCTCCGTCCAGAGTTTCTAGGTAGTAGGAGTGTTCGCGGGCCGGTTTGGTTCGGTTTTGGGAGAATTCGATACCCAAACCGATCAAAAATATATGGATTGGTTTGGATTGGATTTACACAATTTTGTGATAAAGCCCAAACCGAACCAAACCAATAAACAACGAGTTGGTTTAGATTTGATTGATCGGGTACATTAGAAACAAATGTGCAAAAATATTTTTAAAAAAATATTAACTTATATCAACTAATTTTCCAAAATAATATAAAATTCTTAATTTTATTGTTTCTCCATATTGGTTGTGCATATCACAAATGATGTTTCATTTTTTTCTTCTTGAAGTTGAATATCTCATTCTAGTTTTCATGATAATGATGATAAATATTATACTAATTAATTATGATTGGTTCGGGTAGACGGGATCGTGGGTAGAATTTTGGAAATCCTTTTCCCGAACCAATTAACATTGGGTTTCATTGGTTTGGTTCGGTTTTTGCCCGAACTAAAATAATGCTCGAACCAAACACAATGGTTTGGTATGGATTCCGGTTTGGTTCGAATTTGCCCAAACCAATGAACACCCCTACTAGGTAGTAGGCTCCAGTGCCTATTTTTGACTTGACCCTGTAAGGTCCTTCCTAGTTCGCGGCCAGCTTACCCTCGCGCAAATCCTTCTGGTTTCTGCGTAGGACCAAGCTGCCAATGGGGAAGTCGCGCTTTATGACTTTAGCATCGTGGCGCAAGGTTATTTTTTATTTTAGCGAAGCCTCACAGAGAGCTGCCCCTGATCGTATTTCTTCGACCAGGTCGAGCTCTTCTCTTAAAGCCTCGTCGTTTATCTCCTCGTCGAGAGGAGCTTCCATTCGTCTAGAAGGCTCTCTGATCTCCACCGGTATCACCGCCTCGGTTCCATAAGCTAGTCGGAAAGGAGTTTCCCCGGTGGTGGAGTGTGGGGTTGTTTTATAGGCCCAGAGCATGCTGTGTAGCTCCCCGACCCACCTCTTCTTGGCTTCGCTTAGCCTTCGTTTTGGACCCCGAAGGATTACCTTGTTTGCAGCCTCCGCTTTCCCGTTTGTTTGGGGGTGCTCGACGGAAGTGAAGTGTTGCTTCGTTCCTAATTTGGCGACGAAGTCTTGGAACTTCCTGTCCGTGAACTGGGTTCCATTGTTGGTCACAAGGGCCTGGGGTGCTCTGAATTGTGCGAAGACGTTCCTTTTGTAGAAACGAAGTATGTTGCAGGCTGTGATCTTGGCGAGAGCTTCGGCTTTGATCTATTTTATAAAGTAATCGACGACCACAATCAGAAATTTGTTTTGATAAGACCCCATTATTAAGGGGCCGAGTATATCTATCCCCCACCAAGCGAAAAGCCAAGGCGAGGACAGAGTCTTTAACTCGTTAAGGGCGCCAAGTGCATGTCCCCGTGGCGCTGGCATCGATCACATTTTTGGACATGCTCCTTAGCATCGTGTTGCATGGTCGACCAATAGTATCCTACCCACAGGGCCTTTCGTTCCAATGATCTCCCTCCCAAGTGCTGCGCGTTGATCCCCTCATGAATTTCCTAGAGAATTTCGGGGACCTTGTCCTCTCCAACACATTTCAGGAGGGGGATGGAGAATCCCCGTTGATAGAGTTTGTCTTTGACCAGCACGTACGAGCATGCTCTTCGTTTAGTCACGCTGGCCTCCTTGTTGTCCTCAGGAAATTCCCCTGTGGTGAGGTAATTGTACACTGGGGTCATCCAGCAGCTGCTGTCTCCAATGGCATTAATGTCGAGTAGCTCTGATGGATTCTCAATACTTGGTCGAGCGAGTATCTCTTGTATGATGAATTTATTACCGTCTTTCTTTCTGGTACTAGCCAGTTTTGACAAGACATATGCCCGCGTGTTTCGTTCGCGAGGGATGTGCTAGAGTTCCCACGCGTCAAACTTAGTAATTCTTTCCATCACCAGAATCAGATATTCGACCAGCTGATCATTTTTGGCCTGATACTCTCCTCGTACTTGAGATGCTACGAGCTGGGAATCGGTGAAGATCTTTACCTCCTTGGCGCCCAAGTCTTCTGCCAACCGTAATCCTGCGAGGAAAGCTTCGTACTCGGCTTGGTTGTTGGACGTAGGGAAAGACAGGACTAATGATACTTCAATCAGGATTCCTTCCTCGTTTTCGAGGATGATACCAGCGCCACTGCCTGAGGAGCTGGACGCTCCATCCACGAAGATGGTCCATTTGTGTGCCCTGCTGGGCGGGGGACGTTGGAGACGTCATTTCAGCCACGAAATCATCCAGAACTTGTGCCTTAAGGGCCTTCCTGCCCTCGTAGTTGATGTCAAATTCTGACAGCTCCAAAGCCCACTTAAGTATTCTGCCAGCCATGTCTGGTCGACAAAGCAACTGTCTTATGGGCTGGTCCGTGCGTACTACTATGGTGTGGGCCAAGAAGTAATGCCTGAGCCTTCTTGCGGCATTGACGAGGGCGAGAACGACCTTATCTATCTGCGTGTATCTGATTTCTGGCCCTTGTAAGGCCTTGCTCATGAAGTAAATGGGTTTTTGCCCGTCCTTTGTCTCACGAATGAGTGCGGCGCTAATGGCTTCGCTGGTGACGGAGAGGTACAGGTACAATGTCTCCCCACACTCTGGTCGTGAAAGCACGGGGGGTTCGGACAAGGCCCGCTTGAGGTGGGTTAGAGCCTGCTCACATTCCTCAGTCCACTCGAACGTGGAATCCTTTCTGAGGAGTTTAAAGAAGGGCAAAGCGTGCTGGGTAGACTTGGCCACAAAGAGAGAAAGTGAAACGAGCATTCTGTTAAAGGACTGTATGGACTTCTTTGACCTGGGTGTGGGAGATTCAGTGAACGCCCGACATTTGTCAGGGTTGGCCTCTATCCCCCTCTCGGTGAGGTAGAAGCCGAGGAATTTCCCTGCCCGCATGCCGAAGGTGTATTTCTCTAAGTTAAAACACATTTTACACTTTCTTGCCTGGTCGAAAACCTTTTGCAAGCGGGTCGTGTGATCGGATTCCTCATGGGACTTCATGATCATGTCGTCCATGTAAACTTCGAGCATGTCTCCAATTTCTGATCAGAAGATTTTGTTTATCATGTGGTGGTATGTGGCCCCAGCGTTCTTCAGACCAAAGGGCGTTACGTTTTAGTAATAGTTCCCCGACGAGGTCATGAACGCGGTATATTTCTTGTCCTTTTCGGCCATGAGGAATTGATTATACCCCGAATAGGCGTCCATGAAGGACAAGAGCTTGAAACCTGCAGAATTGTCAACGAGCTTATCTATGCTGGGCAGAGGATAAGCATCCTTCGGGCAAGCCCGGTTAAGATCAGTATAATCAATGCACATGCGCCATTTTCCATTATGTTTCTTGACAAGTACAATATTGGACAACCAGGTTGTATACATGGCCTCCAAGATAAATTTTGCCTCTAAGAGGTCTTGTACAAGTTTTTCGACAGCCTGTGCCTTCTTATCGAATTGCTTGCGCTTGCGTTGTGCGACAGCTCGAGCAGCTGGGTCAATGGTCAGTTGATGACATGCGGTCTCAGGGTCCAGGTCGGGCATGTACGTGATGTTCCATGCAAACAAATCAGCATTGTCCTTCAGGCATGTCTTTAACTGTTGTTTTACCTCGTCGGGCAGCCCTGCGCCTATCTTCACTCCTCTGTTTAGGTTGGCCCTGAAGGTGATGACCTCAAACTCCCCATCTGGCACAGGGCGCATGATGGTCGTTGCAGAGGAACTGCTTGTCCTTGTTGATATGCCTTCACCACAGTCTTCGCCTTCTTCAGAAATTCGGCTGTCGAGGTCGATGATGTGCATAGGGAGAGTTGGCTTCTTGTCAGGCTGGCTTTCCTCGCCTGGATGGTCTTCCTCCCTTGCCCGTTTGGTGGCCTTGGGTGCTGCACCGATTGAGCTTTGTCCTCGGGTAGTTGCTTCAAAGCACCTCCTCGCAGCTTCTATATCCCCGTGCAAGGTCGCGATGTGGCCCTTCTTTGTATAGTGCTTCATCTTGAGATGAACGGTTGAAGAAACATCGATCAGCTCCGCTAAGGTTGGTCTGCCCAGGATGCATTGGTACAGCGAATGACAGTCAATCACCGGAAACTGAGTCTTGATCGACTTTGAAGCCTCCTCTTCCTAGAAAGTGACCGGAAGCTCCATGTATCCCCAGGGTCTGGCGGTAGCTCCGTTGAATCCTTGCAGGTCAGATCCTACGTATGGCGACAGGTTATTCTGGTCCAGCTTCAAGGCTCTGAACAAACCGGTGTACATGATGTCCACATAGCTGCCCTGGTCGACCAGGATCCGTCGGACATCAGTGTTGGCGAGTTTCGCACTGATGAGTAAAGGAATGTGTGAGTTCGGGGAACCCACAGGTAGCTCCTCACAGTAGAACGTGATTGGCTAAGAACGCCCTCGAACTTTCTCGAGCGTGGATAGTTGGTCGGGACTGCAGTCGATGAGCTGGTCGAATTTTCTCTTGACCGACCCTACTGTGAGCTCGCTGTATCCCCCATATGAGATAACCATGGTCGTAGGGAAAGTATCCCAGGTGCTGTGCATGGATATCTGAGGGAGGATCCTCAATGTGGTCGGGGATGATGAAGTTCTCTAGCCGTGTGATGGACATAGTGACTTAAGGAGGAGGGCTGGGCGGTGAGGACTCTGTTTCCTTCTTGGTCTCCGAAGTCTCTCGTCGGGAGGATTCACCCTTTTTCATATACTGCTTTAGATGACCCTCCTTGATGAGGATTTCAATGGCGTCCTTCAGGTGCATGCAGTCTTCGGTCACGTGGTCGTGGCTGCGACAGAAACGACAGTGTTTACTCTTGTCCGTGTTGCCCTTAGACGATGTTGGCTTGGGGAACCGGACACCTCCCTGCTTGAACTCTACATTGATACATTCGGAGAGAATGTGCTCGTGGGGAGCTATCAGTAGAGTATATTCTGTGAAACGACCAGCGGGTCCCTTGCCTTCACGAGGACGATCGTCTCGTTGCCTCTCTTTATCGCACCTGGGGGCCTCTGATTCGTCTTTTTTTGTTGCCCGGGAACTCTCTTGATCCCTAGATTCTCGGGCCTTGTATGCTGCCTCTTTCTCCTCGTATTGTATATATGATTGGGCTTTAAGGAGTAATTCAGCCAGGGTACGAGGAGGCTCTATGTCCACCGCCTTGCGGAATTCGCTCTTCGGTCTCAACCCTTTTTCGAGGAGATATTTCTTCATATAGTCCGTGGTGCGGACCTCAACAACCTCCTTATTGAAACGCTCAATGTATGCACGCAAGGGCTCATCCTTGCCCTGCATAATGGCTTCCAGTGTGGCCTTCGACTTGGGATGACGTCGGGAGGCGATAAAGTGTTGGGAAAATTAGTTCTTTAGATCCTTCCAGGACGTGACCGAACCTCGGGGAAACCGCTTGTACCAGGCCATGCCCCCCTTCCTAAGAGTGATGGGGAATAACCTGCATTTAATGGCCCCGCTTAAGTTATGATAGTGGAGCATGGCTTCGATATTTTCTATATGCTCGCCTGGGTCGGTGGTCCCGCCGTAAGTGGATAGAGGAGGTGGCTTTTCCAGTCCGCGAGGAATGCACGTGTCCATGATCTCCTGAGATAGGGGCCCATGGACATCATCATCACTGACCAATATGGGGAAGTGCTGCGCCCGCAGCTTCTGCTGCGTCGAGGAGAATGTCTATGCGACCTGCAGTGCTTGTGATGGTTCCTCGAAGGTCTGGTCCTCTTCGGAGTAGGAAAGCGTCTGGATCTCCGCAGAGGAGATCGGTGTCGTAGTCTGGCGACCTCTTAATCAGGTTCCTCTAATCTTGAGCATCTCCGGGCAGGAGAAAGACTCCTGGATCTGTCTCGCTACACTTCTGAGGAGGAGACTGCGGGCGTGGAGAAGGACTGCCAGTCTTCTATGAGGGACGCTGCTCCTGGAGAGCGTGCTCGAGCATGCTGATCTTTTCGCCCTGCTGGAAGATCAGAAAGTTGGATTTGTTGAGGGAGGCGATAAGGGCAGTAGTGCTGGGGTCTGCGTTTTGAGGGACATGTATAGGCTAAAAGATGGGACCAGTAGCTTGTGCGCGCGGCTTCACGTCATCGGGGGTAGGAGAGGCGGTCTTTCCATCCCGATGGTCTGTCTCCGGGAAAGTAGCTCCAGGGATGAGGTGATCGATGTTATCAGTGATAATGGCGACGACATGTTCCTGACGGGCATCATCGTTCCTGTTGGAGGCCATGATGATCAAATAAAGTTTGGAGAGAGATTTGGTCTTTTGGGTGAAAAAGATGAGGAATCTTGAATAAAAAAGACAAGGAAGCAGTGTTTCCCACAGACGGCCCAACTGATATGAGGTGATCAGACTGGATCGTCGTGGCCTTTGCGTAGGGCAGGTGATGATGCTTGTAGGAGAGAAAAGGGGTGTACCTGCAAGGCACTCCAATGCCAAAGTATTTGGGCAAAAGAGAGAAAGCAAGCACAAAGCGTTAAGGTGTGATTTTGAGTATTAAATAGTGATCAAACCTGACCCTCTCAGGTGAGAAGGTATTTATAGAAGTAACCCCCAGCGCGGGGCCAAGATCTCCCATATGGCCGAAATATCTGGTCGACCAATGGGAGACTGCCAGGTGGAGGGCAAAGCGCGTGACCCTTTGACCTGGTCCAACTGCTTCCGTGAGATTCGGGGAGGCAGTTGGTCGCGTGAACTGTCAAGCGCGTGAGGGGGAAATCCCCAACGGTCATATTGTGCCCAATAGCTAGTTGTGCCCAACGGCTAATTTCTGCCCAACAGCTAGTTGTTGGCCATTGGGCCTTGCCGAGAACTGGACTGGATTGGGCCTTGCCCTTCTGTGGGCCAAGCGACTGCCCAGTTCAGAACAAGTCTCATCTAGCTCAACCAGAATTAATGAGGAAACTATTGTTTTGAATAATGAAGATGACTATAGTAACAAAATAGAAAAATTAATATCCCACAAATGGTATAGTAAAATAATTCTCATCGTCAAAGATAAAACTTATGAATTAATTGCTTTTATAGATTCAGGAGCAAATTTAAATTGAATCCAAGAAGGGTTGATCCCAACCCAATATTATGAAAAAACCAAAGAATCCTTATGGTGAGCTAATGGTAACAAATTACAAGTTTCTTACAAATTATCAAGTGCTAAAATCAGTAAAGATCAAATTTGTCATATAACCTCTTTTCTTTTAGTAAAAAATATTCACGAGTCGATTATTCTAGGAACCCCTTTTATGGCCTTACTTTACCCTTTCATTGTCAATAATACAGCTATAACCACTAATGCTTAGGCAAACCCGGGCCCGCCCGAACTCGACCCGAAATTAACGGGGAAACCCGATTTGATTGGGTGCGGGTGTGGGTGCTGGTAAAACCCGGTTTGTAATTGCGAGTGTGGATGCGGGGGTGGGGGATGCTACTACCCGCCCGCACCCGCCCGCTCCCCCGCCCGGTCTTATAATATTTACTTTAATACCCATATTTAAATTATTTATATCACATTTATTCACTTTTGAAGAAGTAATTAAAAATCCACATTAGTCATTTCTTACCATTCACTCAAACTCACATCTTTAGAAACAAGTTTATTATTAAAATGGTTAAGTTTTTAATAAAATTGTTAATTTTTATTACTATTTAAAAAAATATTTTTGTGTGGGTGCGGTGGGTGCGGGTGCGGGCAAATCCGTTTCTATCGGGGGCGGGTCTGGGTGGTAAATTTTCACCCCCGACTGGGTTTGGTGGCGGGGGTGGGTCTATAATAGGGAGGCGGGTGCGGGTGCGGGACTAGCTAAACCCGCCCCGTTGCCATGCCTACTAATGCTTTAGGGCGTGAAGTTAAATTTGAATGCTTAAAACCGCCTAAGATTAAAGACATTAACTCTGTCCAGAGTAAGATTATATCATTTATTAATCAAAATAACAATAAAAGAAAACAAATTAATTTTATTAATAAGGAAATACACTATAAAAAGATAGGAGATAAACTTTAATCTCCAACTATTCAATAAAAAATTAAAGATATACAAAATAAATTTATAAAAGATCTTTGTTCAGAACAACCTAATGCTTTCTGGAAATGAAAAGTGCACACTATCTTCGTACCCCATGAACCTGACTTTAAGGAAGCAAATATCCCTACTAAAGTCGGACCAATACAAATGAATAAACAACATCTAGATTACTGTAAAAAAGAAATAAAAGATTTCTTGGACAAGGGATTGATTAGGCCTAGTAAGTCTCCTTGGGATTGCTCCGCTTTTTTATGTTATTAATTATTTTGAGCTAGAAAGAGGAAGTCCTCGGTTAGTAATAAATTACAAACCCTTAAACAAAGCATTTCATTGGATTGGGTATCCCATACCTAATAAAAAGGATTTGATAAACAAATTATACTATAAAAGTATATTTTCAAAGTTTGATCTTAAATTTGGATATTATCAAATACAATTAAAAGAAGAAGATAAATATAAAATCGCTTTTGTGGTGCTCTTTGGTCATTATGAATGGAGTGTCATGCCATTAGAATTAAAAAAAATGCTCCCTCTGAGTTCCAAAATATTATGAACACCATATTTAATGACTACTCTCACTTCACCATAGTCTATTTAGATGGCATACTAGTATTTTCAGATTCTATAAATCAGCATATACAACATATGAATCAATTTTATGAGATAATTAAAGAGATTGGGTTAGTCTTATTTGAAAAGAAACTTAAAATATTTCAATCTAAAGTAAGATTTTTGGGTTTTGATATTTCCAAACGAATTAAAAGATAAAACCCAGTTGCAAAGATTCTTAGGTTGTATAAATTACGTGGCTGACTTCATACCCAACTTAAGAACCATTTGTATACCATTGTTCAAGAGACTTAGGAAGAATCCTCCTTCTTGGGATGATTCAATGACCATAAGTGTTTTGCAATTAAAGAAAATAGTTAAAAAATTACCTTGTTTAGGAATACCTGATCCAAGAGCCAACCTTATTGTTGAAATTGATGCCTCAGACATAGGCTTAGGGGGAGTCCTAAAACAAATACTTCCAGGCATGGAAAAGGAACAAGTTGTCAGATATTATTCTGGAACTTGAAACCCAGCTCAATTAAACTATAGTACTATTAAAAAAGAAATTTTATCTATTGTTTTGTGTATTACAAAATTTCAAGATGACTTGTTTTCAAAAACATTTTTATTAAAAACCGATTGCAAAGTTGCACAAAGTGTTTTACAAAAAGATGTTAAAAATTTAGTTTCAAAACATATATTTGCTAGATGGCAAGCATTACTTTCTTGTTTTGATTTTGAAATCATGCATATTTAAGGAATTAAAAATTCATTATCAGATTTTCTAACCAGAGAATTTTTACAGGGAAAACATGAGTAAAAAATTAGTTGACCCCAGAGATGATTATGGCCCCCCATTAAAGAACGAAAAGATAAGGAAATAATTTTAGGTTCTCCATCTTTTATTTCCAAACTTACCTCTCCTATTACTGTTACTCCCCTGACAACTATTAACCCTAATCTATTAACTCCATTAGTTTTTACCTCTCAAATTACTAGCCTATTATCTATTTAGAAAGCTCACCCCTCTAAATTAGCCTACTATACTCCTCCTTCTTCCTTACCAAAACCGACCTTTATTACCAAAGATTTGTCTATACCAATATTACCTTTAGAAACACTTTACTATCCCTCAAATTCATCGTTATTACAAAACATTCAAGAATTTCCCCTCGAGGTTTTTCTTTATTCCTAAAGACCAAACCAAGATCAGAAAATTCTACGAATTTCTCCAGGTAGATTCTGAGTCTATTACTCTTACCCATCAGATAGATCAGAATGATAAATCTAAAATTAAGTTCTTTAAATTCAAAATTAATAAGGTATTATCTCCTTCCGATTGAAAACAACCTCCATCAAAATTAAAAACTTTTTCTAGAACCTTTACTCCACAATACTATTCTTACTTTGATTACATGGATGCTTGGTTTAATTTTTTGTCTGTTGAACCTTTCAACCACACCTGGTTTATATGGTTCAACAAGGATATTTCATTTAGCTTCCCTGGTTGGTTTATCCGATCGTTCAAAGTTGTTGGGCCAATTTTAGAAATATATTTTAATTATGCCTCAAAGGCATTTAACAATTTTACAAAAAAAAACTACTTGTCCAGATTACAAGTCTTTATTATGTTTCCGCGCTGTTTTTGGAATTAAGTGTATTTTATCCAGGACGTTTTCAACTGAACCATTATGGAAATGGTCCTCTTATACTCAATTAGTCAAGAAATTTTATGTTAAATGGTAGTCAAAGTTTAATCCAGATTTACTTTTCCGATCAAGATTAGATTCTTGCTTCAAGTCACATTCTGGTCTTTGCAAAGAAAATACAGTTTCTCCATGATATACATCTTTCTTGTTAGATAGATCAAAATTACTTGCCTCTTTATCTACTGCTTCCAACCTTAAAGAATTCTTAAGAAAGATTAAAGAAGTTATGCCTTCTTTATCTAAAAGTGATAGTGCTTCTAGCACTTCTGAAAATAATAATGAGGATGTTTGTTATGTAATCATAGACATTTAAAAATCAGAATCCTGCATTCAATTATTTCAAAGATAAGTTCAATTACGGTGAAGATAAGATTATGAAGATTTCTCGTGTCAACATAATTTTGAAGATAAAATCAATTATGGTGAAAATAAGAAGTTAAAGACAACAACGGCCTCCATTTGTTGTCTTTAATTATCTTCCACTCAGAATTACTTTTAAATTATTGACTCTACTTTATTAAAGTTTTTTTGTTTTATTTCAATTATTTAGGCTACGTGGGCTATTATCTTTTATAAAGTTTATGCCTAGTTTATTTTTTGTTTCAATTCCGTGTGGATCATTGCATATAAAAGGTTCATTTGTGTGTTGTGAAAGACATTCGAGTTTTCAGTCTCAGAACTTGAAATTCTTGATTTGTCATCCTTTGTAAGTATTTTTAATAAATAAAAGCATGTATTTAAATATTTTCAACATGTCTTTTGCATATTATTCTACTCTTACAGTTATTTTTACTACTATTATATTTATCTTTATTAATATTTCCACCATTCTATTTACCTTTATTATGTTTATCATTAACATTATTATTACTTTCATTAATGACCCTACTGTTCTGGTGTATATATATATATATATATATATATATATATATATATATATATATATATATATATATATATATATATATATATATATATATATATATATATATAGAGAGAGAGAGAGAGAGAGAGAGAGAGAGAGAGAGAGAGAGAGATTAATTAGAATACACTGTCAGTGTAAAATTACTTTACACTGTCATCCAATTAGAATTAGTTATTTTGACACATGAGAAGAGAGAAACAAGGAAGAAGTGGTTATTAAAATTATTTATTTATAATGTAATTTGTTTTATTTTTAATTTCATAAATATGTGTCAAAATAATTAATTCTAATTGGATGACTGTGTAAAGTAGTTTTACACTGACAGTGTATTTCAATTAATCTCATATATATATATATATATATATATATATTATAGAGAGAGAGAGAGAGAGAGAGAGAAGGAAATACACTGACAGTGTAAAATATTTTACACTATCAACCAATCACAACCATTTATCAGAATAAAACATATTTTTATTTTAAAAATACTGATATTACATGACAATTGTAAACATTTTGATTGGTTGCATGTGTAAAACAGTCTTACACTGACAGCGCACTATCATAAAACCTATATATATATGTAATATGCTATTAATTTTATATTATTAAAGTTTGACTTGAAAATAGACATTTTTTTAGTCATATTAACCAGTGTCTGGAGATATTGGTTAAGAATTTCAAATTTTTAGTGTATTAAAGAAACACAATATTTTTTAAAAGATTAGTTATTTCTGTTTTTTAATGCATTGAATTTACATATTTTTAAAAAAATTATTATTTTAATCTATTAAAGAATGTTCAATTTAATTTTTTAATATCTTAGAGTGTTGACCATGGTTACCATTTTCCTTTAATTAACTAAGACTCTGTTTGGTAAAACTAGCTTATAGCTGATAGCTGGTAGCTGGTAGCTGATAACTTATAGCTGATGGTTGGTAGCTGATAAGTTAATTTGAGTGTTTGGTAAATTAGCTGTTACACTAGCTGATAATTACAAAATGACTTAAAATGACATTTTTAATTAAGAAATTTGTGATTTCATTATCTTATTATATTATATTATTAAATTAATTTTTATTCGATAAAAGTAAATGTATTAATAACAACATGCAAAACAATTTTAATATATATGAAAAATTCAAAATTCAAAATATCATCAAAATATATAAATTTGTATATAAGTTTTATGAGCTTTGCTATTTAGTATGAATATATTGACAACGAAATTCAATGAATAAAAGAACCAGCAAACCATACATGAAGCAAGGGTATTTTATAAAGCCATTTATGAAGACATAAAAGTAAAGAGTAATCCTAATAACTACAATTTTTGGTCTGGTTAACTTATTTTTTCATAAAATATAGTTTTTTTCTCTAATTTTATAATAAAATTTAATAAAATATGTGAAATAATAACATTGTAATTTTGAATTTAGTTATATTAATCTAAAATAATAACAAAAACAAGTTTATTGTCTAATATTTTACAGGCTTAATTGCAATTTTGGTCCCCTTATTTTTATTTTTGTTGAGTTTTGATTCCACTATTTTAAAAACCAGAATTTTTGTCCCTCTATTTTTTCAGTTTTTTGGAGTTTTGGTCCCACTATTTTAAAATTCGAAACTTTTATCCCTCCATTTTCATTTTTTTTGAGTTTTGGTCTCCTTATTTTCATTTTTTTAGACTTTTGATCCCGTATTAAATTAGGGATCAAAACAAAACTTAAAATAGGGACCAAAACTAAACAAAAATAAAAATAGAGGGTCCAAAATTTTTAATTTTAAAATATAGGGACCAAAACTAAAAGAAAACTAAAAATTGAGGGACAAAAATTCTAGATTTTAAAATAAGAGGATCAAAGCTCAAAAAAAAAAAAAAAAAACAGAGGGACCAAAATTGCTACTAAACCTAGTTTACAATAAAACTGTAATAATATTCTGAATTTTTTTCCACCTTAGTTGATTTCATTGATTCTCCTTCAATGTTTCACTAACTTGAGAATTATCAACACTATTTTCAAATTAATCATATAATTTATATTTAATAAATAAAAATAATGTTTAATAAAGTAGAAAAAAATAGTAAAAATCTTCTATAACATTCTTCAAAATCTCCTTAAATTTAATATTTTAAAATCAACTTTTTAATTATATATATATATATATATATATATATATATATATATATATATATATATATATATATATGGTTCATATCTTATGAGAATGTCATTATTATGTAAGAACATGAGAATGAATCTGAATCATTAGATTTTAAAATAAATGGTAGAGATTATATGTGGTTTTTGTTTTTATCTCTCTTCCATTATTAAAATAAATGATGGAGGAGAGAGAAAAAACTGATACATAATCTCCACCATTTATTTTAAAATAAAATGATTTAGATTCATTCTCATGTTCTCATATAAAAATGACATTCTCATATGATACGTTTCCTATATATAGGATTCATATCTTATGAGAAAGTCACTTTTATATAAGAACATGAGAATGAATCTGAATCGTTATATTTTAAAATAAATGGTGGAGATTATATGTGATTTTTGTTTTTCTTTCTCCGCCATTATTAAAATAAATGATGGAGGAGAGAGAAAAAGACTGACACATAATCTTCACAATTTATTTTAAAATCAAATGGTTTAGATTCATTCTCATGTTCTCACATAAAAATGACATTCTCATATGATATGGTCCCTATATATATGGTTCATATCTTATGAGAATGTCATTTTTATGTAAGAACATGAGAATGAATATAAATCGTTAGATTTTAAAATAAATGATGCAGATTATGAGTGGTTTTTATTTTTCTTTCTCCTCCATTATTAAAATAAAAGATGGAAGAGAGAGAAAAAAACTGACACATAATCTCCACCATTTATTTTAAAATCAAATGGTTTAGATTCATTCTCATGTTCTCATATATAAATATATATATATATATATATATATATATATATATATATATATATATATATATTTAAAATAATAAAAGTATAATTGAAATAAAAAATCATAAATTAAGAGTCTGTTTGGTAACACCAGAAAAAAAAGCTTTTAGCTTGTAGCTTTTAGCTTTTCAGCTCATTTTTATTAAAAAACTCTGTTTGATAACTGCATTTAGCTTTTAGCTTTTAGCTTTTTAACTAGCTTTTAGCTTTTTTTTCAAAAGCTATTTAAAGTAGTTTTTGAGCTTGTAGCTTTTAGCTTATGACTTTTTATTCCAATTATACCCTTATTATTTTAAATAAATAAATAAATAAATATATATATATATACTCCCTCCGTCCCAAAATATAAGAGAAAAAATAAAAAATACACTTATTAAGAAAAGTAAAAACATAATAGTTTGACTAAGATTTTGTTGAAAAATATTGCTTTGAAAGATGTAAAAACAATTTTAATTGGTTGTTGGTTATAGAAAAGATGAGAGAGAAAACAAATTAAATACAAATTGCATTTAATTTTATCTTGAAAAAGATGAAAGTTGATTTTTTCTCTTATATTTTGGGACAAGAAAAATATACTTTTTTCTCTTATATTTTGGGACGAAGGGAGTATATACTCTATTAAAAAATTAATTTTAAAAGATTGAATTTAGAGAGATTTTGAAAAATGTTATAGAAAATTTTTACTAATTTTTTTATTTTATTAAACATTATTTTTATTTAATAAATATAAATTATATAATTAATTTAGAAATACTGTTGATAATTCTCAAGTTAGTGAAACATTGGAGGAAAATCAATAAAATTTAAAATATTAGACAATAAACTTGTTTTTGTTATTATTTTAGATTAATATAAATAAATTCAAAATTAAAATATTATTATTTCACATATTTTATTGAATTTCATTATAAAACTAGAAAGAAAAAAAACTATATTTTACGAAAGAATGAGTTAATCAGATTGAGAATCGTAGTTATTAGGATTAATTTTACTTTTATGTCTTCATAAATGGCTTTATAAAATACCTGTACTTCAAGGATGATTTGCTGGTTCTTTTATTCATTGAATTTCGTTGTCAATATATTCATACAAAATAGCAAAACTCATAAAATTTATATACAAATTTATATATTTTGATGATATATTCAATTTTTCATATATATTAACATTGTTTTGTATTTTGTTATTAATACATTTATTTTTATAATAAAAATTAATTTAATAATATGATATAACAAGATAATAAAATCACCAATTTCTTAATTAAAATGTCCTTTTATGTCATTTTGTAATTATCAGCTAGTATAACAGCTAATTTACCAAACACTCAAATTAACTTATCAGCTACCAGCCATCAGCTATAAGCTATCAGCTATCATCTACCAACTACCAGCTACTCCCTCCGTCTCATAAAAAGTGTCATATTTGAGCAATGCGCGGTTCTTAAGAAAATGATTAGATGTATTGGTTTTAATGAAAAAACAAATATCATTTACTAGAATACCCTTATTAAATATAGTTAATAGAGTTGTTGGATAAACTGAAAGTTAGTCAATATGGGTATAGTAGTGGAAAAATTATAATAAATGATGTATTGGTAATGTAAATGGACAATTATTTTGAGACAAAAAAAAAGTGTAAATGAGACACTTTTTATGAGACGGAGAGAATATCAGCTAACAGCTACCAGCTAGTTTTACCAACCAGAGCCTAAAAATTACAAACTCAAAAACTATTTCAAATAATTTTTGAAAATAAAGTTAAAAACTAATTAAAAAACTATGGGTAATGTTAACTTGTGCCCTTGGGGCACATGTTAAAAAACCCAAAAATAAAAAATTTGTATTGAATAAAACAATAAAATTATTAATTATAAAGTTGTATTAAATTCAATACACAATTTCCAATAAAATTTTACTATTTTTATCTCTTAACATGTGCCCCAAGGACACAAGTTAACATTACTATATGCAAAAAGCTAAAACCAAATAGAGCTTAATATAATTGAACTGGTTTATTATTATAATCATGCTGATGTCCATTTCCATTCCCGAGAGAAGCCTTTTTATCTCCATCGTCGTAAAATTGAAAAGTAGCGACGAACGAACCCTATAATGCGTGGGAATAGCCGGTGCTCTTTGTTGTGACTCGTAAAGGTATTTGCTTGTTTGAACTTTCATTTTCCATTCCTAATTCCATTTTCTAGGTTTTCCATTGCAATTTTTGAAATTTCATTTTTCATTCAATTTTCTAGGTTTTCTTTATTATATCTCCATTGCAATTTTTGATTCACTTTCTAACACTTGTCTTAGAATTTCCCAATTACATGTATTACAGAAAAATAATTCCTTTTTGTTTTATAATTTTATGATTGCTAGGTTTTTATCCCAATGTCTAATTCAGAGGATGACACCATGATGATTCCACCTGCTAGGAAGAAAGTTAAACTCAACAATACTGAACTTATTGTAGACATGCTCAGCGATTTACCGGATTGTGTTATCCTTCGCATACTTTCACTTTTGAACACCAAAGACGCTGTTCGAACATGCATTCTGTCCGTAAGATGGAAGAATCTATGGAAACATCTTCCTGTTCTTACATTCCATAGATCCCACTTTTCAACTATCAAGATACTAAACAAATTTGTGTCTAAGGTTTTATCTCTTCGTGATTCCTCAATCTCACTCCACACTCTCGACTATAACCATGGAACTGGCCGCTTGGAGCCTCACATACTTAGAAGGATTGTCAATTATGCTATTTCACACAATGTCCAACGCTTAGGACTTTGTGTAACGAGCAGCTTTGCGCAAATTCCTCTTACCTTATTTTCATCTCACACTTTAACACATATTAAGCTTTTTATTTCCGATCGTGACTTTGCACAATTCTCTCTCAACCTGCCATCATTAACATGTCTTCAGCTTTCAGTTTATTCTGGTCATGAAAACCTATTTCCAAAATCTCTCTATTTGCCAGCATTAACTAGCTTGCAACTAGAGCATTTTACATTTTGCGTTGGTGATAATGATTGCGCTGAACCATTTTCAATCTTTGATAGGTTGAATAGTTTGCTCGTTTCTGATTGTACTGTGAAAGGTACAACAACCCTCTGCATATCAAGTACGACACTTGTCAATTTTACTATGTATTGTGATTCAGAAGACAACTATTATAAAATTGATCTTTGTACTCCAAGTCTTTCTACATTCACTTTTTGTGGTACTCCTTATCACAAAATCTCTGGGAGCAATATTTCTTCTCTTAAACATGTAGATATTCATGCAGAAGTAGTTCCATGTGACCACCGTTTGCCTCCTTTATTTCTATTCATGTGGCTCCTAGAGTTTGCCGATGTAATATCATTGACAGTCACTGCAACTACTCTTTAGGTACGTTAGCTTCGCATGTTTTGAGGATGTGTTTTTACTTTCTTCTTAAGTAATCCCATAAAAAATGATCTGACTTGCATTAGACTAATCCACTTGCATCTCTCATTGTTTAGGTTCTCAATTTAATTCCTGATTTGTTCAAGTATAATTTCCCTTCCTTGGGTAAATTGAAGTTATTGAAAGTGGAAGTTGACGAAAAGCATTTGAGTTAGGATTGGAACCGTCCCCGGCCGTCCCTGATGGAATCGTGGACTTTTTGCTTCAAAATTCACCATCGGCAGAAGTTGTCTTTGTTGATTGCACAAAAAAACCTCTTAGACCGAGACATTTATAATTGGTTTGTTTTATTTTTCCATAGTTGAAAACTTCTATTAGAAGATATATGTGATCCATTATGTCAGGAGTAATAGAAAATGGACTCGTTTTGGTAAATTATTCATCTGTAGCTCTAGAATCAATGATACAAGATAATTGAGAAAGTTTGGTAATGAGTGCTTATTAATGATTGGAAAGTTGGGAGAAGCTCTGATGTTCAGGTGCAACAGTATTTACCCTGCAATATTTTTTTTTGTGGGGCAAAATTAGTCTGCAATATTGATACTAGTTGAAGTGCCAATTATATTTTATGTATGATTATGTTATTTGATGATCTTCCATGAGTTTTTGGACTGTTCATTGAGATCAAAGCCTCACTACATTAATTTTGAGATAAAACTTTTGTTGATTGATAGTCTGTGTCATGCAAGATTGATTGACGATAATCTGATTATTTGTTGTGCAAGCCATTTTGAATATATGTTGTGGTGCCAATTTAATAAAATTTTGAATGGTGTTATAAGGTTTAGATTAAAGGTTATCGTTATTGTGAGTGAAATACAACATGTAAACATGGAGAAATACTGAATAATTTGGCTCAGTTTATTGATGTAGAGTCATTTTGTGGAAGTAATCGAATTACACATGAAAATATTGAGCCTTTAAGAAAGAGATATCCGACAATGGTAGCATACTTAGATGGAGAAATACTAGAGTCTTATTCTTTTCTCTCTTTCTTTATAGAATAGCATGCTTCAATTTGGATGATGAACTTGTAGCCCTATATCTTACCAATTTCAAAACTACATTTTGAGAGTTTGGCAAACAGATAATGTCCTCTAAAAGTTTAACAATCCCCCCAAGTGTAACATGTGATCAAATCAAACCACACGGGACTATAAACTAATACATCGTCAAAGAACAACAAACAATTTTGTGTGGGCGATTATTTACTTTTTTATTCATCATGCTCTAGAATGTGGCAGGGTGATGGTGGCAGCTGAAAGGCATGGCCAACAATCATACCATCATTGATGGATTAAACTAGTATATCATCAAAGAGCAGACATTTTTTTCTTGCGCCGGTGATAATTTACTTTATGATTCATCAAGCTCTGGTAGGCACGTCCAACCATTCATACAATAGGCATGACCAACCAGTTACTCATACAATCATTCATGACTTCAAAAAGCTGTCATTGGTCTCATTTATTACACTGTCCTAAATTATAAGTCACTTTATCAAAAAAATTTATTATAAATTATAAGTTACTTTACATTTTCAATGCAATATTAATAATAATTTTTCCATTATACTTTCAAATATTTATTATTATTTAGTCTTTCAACTCTTTTAATTTCTCACTTATTTGTAATTATGAGAGACATTACGGTAAAGTCATACATAATTTATCTTTCTCATAAAGTAATAATTAAGTTTTTTAATTAATGTAAAATACTCAAAACGTCTTATAATTTAGAACGGAAGGAGTAATATACTCCATTAAAAATATTAAAACTTAGCCACAAATTATTGATTTGATAATTCATTCTTTTATTTGGCACATCATTAAAAATATAATATGACACTCTTCAAAACACAAACTTCCAAAACTTCCATTATTCATTTGAAAAAAATGTGTAACATTTCATTTATAAATATATACTCCATCCGGTCACAATTATAAGCTAAAATAACTACTTTCACACGTATTAAGAAAGTTAATTAAATGTAATTAATTTTCTTGATTTCATGTACTATTAAAGTAAAATTTACGATAATATTCTTAGTTTATTTAATGAATCAACTACCAACATTAAATGCTTTTGAATTAAATTAAGGGTATAATAGTAATACAAACATTAATTAGTCTAAAATTTAATGACTTTTGCTTATAATAGTGACCAAAATTTAAAATATTTTTTTTGCTTATAATAGTGACCGGAAGGAGTATTAATTATAATACATCTATTTTCATATTCGAGAAGTCATCTAATGTTCCTCTAACTAAAATTAATATTTACTTATTGTTTTATTTCCACTGTGTTTTCATTTCATACATAAAATAACATACTTGAATAAATTGTAATGTATCAAAACATATATTATTATAAGTTATATATATATATATATATATATATATATATATATAAATTATTCATCAACTATACATCAAAACTCAAATTATTAAACAAAAAACTAAATTATTTAATATTTAAATAAATCGATAGAAAAACTATTATAGAGATACAATTTACTTTGCTTTTTCTATACTAATTATTATGTTTATTTTCTCCGTACCAATTTGTTTATCAATATTTCTTAAAAAAATACATTATATAATAATTTATTTCATAAAACATTGTGCATAAAATACTTTTATTAAAAATATTCATTTGTATCTATCAGTATTATGGACAAAATTAAATTCAAATAGTAAATCGTATTACCGTGCTAAAAAAAATTATGAAATAATACTTTTAAATTTAACTTATAATTTTTAAATAGACAAACAAAAGCATAAAATTATTTCTAAAATATTATTTTAAATTATAATTGCATATACATATTACTAAAGTAAAACTATAAATTTCAAATTATCATTTATAGTTCTTTGCATATAATTAATATTTTAAAATTAAATGATTATGTCTTATTTGCATTTCTATGATTCAACCATATTTTTTATCACTTAAATTTTTACTTTCTCTTTTTTTTTTTTAATTTAATTTATTTTATTTTATCTTAACTACAATTTGTTTATATTAAACAAATCAAAATCCATATTTTATAATACTATTTAGAAAACTCATACATATCACGAGGATTTTAATCTAATTTAGATTAATCGGAACTCAAAACTAATTAAAAAAAGAAAAAAGAGTGGCACATGTAATTCATCTAGAATTTCATAATTAGGAAGTTGTACCGATACCAATTATTATGGTATAATATCACTATTATGAAGGCAGGAATTTTATCTATACTCCTATAATCATCCCTCAACCCTTATACAACATGACTATACAACATGACTAATATACTATGGTATAAATAGGACTCCCTCAATGCTAAATTATAAAATGTTTTAGATATTTTTACACGAATTAAGAAACATAATTAATATTGTATGAGAAAAAGAAATTATGCATAATTTTATAATACTGTTCTTTATTTATTATAGATGAGAGAGAAATTTAAAAAATTGAAAGAAAACATAGTAATAAATGATAGAAGGTATATTGTAGAAAATGTCATTACTATTGCATTGTAATGGTAAAATGACTTATAATTTGAGACAACTTTTTTTAATATAGTAATTTATAATTTAGGATAACGGGAGTATAAGTTAAAAAGTTACATTTTTTTTCGCATTTCGATTTTAAAGTTGTTTGATCTTGTGTTTTGTGTTGAGTGAAAGTGAAGACTTTTAGTGTATTAGAGGTCTATTTGAAGTTGTTATGTCTTATCAATCTCTCGAAGGTCTTTCAAGTAAGTTATCTGATCCAAACTTTTTTAAATGCAGTACTTTAGATAGCTTAGAACTAAGTTATCTGGTCTTTGAAAAAAAAACTAAGGACCAAAGTCTTATACAGTTATACTAAAGACATTCAGTAGTTAATTTTACTTGATCGAATGTCTTTAGTATAAGACTTTCAGAAAATTTAATTTGTTGTCATTAGAGGTCTTGTGTTATAGTCATTCGATATTGTTTTTTTTCTCAAAGTTGTCTAGAATTATTTTTTTACTAGGGGTGGATAGGCGAATGTGCGACAGTAAGATTATTTTGCGTGGAGGCGTATAGCGAGGAACGTTACAAAATTAGCAGGCGATGCATGCATAACAAGAGTAGAAATATGGACCATTGGAGCAACCTCATCAGTTTTCAAGAGGGTCATAAGATACATCGCTTCTGGTACGATCCATTGTCTGTCGAGACATGGATAATGAAAAAAAGATATACCAAGTCTCTATGGCAACAATTTACGTATGTAGTGCCAACCATTGTTAGCTTAGAATAATTATATTGTGTCAGATTGTATTGATGTTACATTATATTAGATTCTAAAAATAGTAATACATAAGTGTCAAAATAATAATACATAAGTATTAACATTATAATAAATAAATCTCAAATGAATAATTCATGAATCAACTAATTTAATGGACAATCCTGAGCCAAGTGTAATGTCTGAAGTAAGTCTATAAATTCATGGTCGTCCTCATCAACATCTAGTTGATTGATGTAAAGATGTAGCTAGGAAACAATCAATGAAAACCTCGGATTTGATGGTCATGCATCATAGACAGGAACAAACACTGCTCTCTCTACGCATCTTAAGAGGGCGGTATCAATAGAGGATGTAAAACTTTAAAATATCACTCAAAGTATCCAACATCAACTTCATATGGAGTGTTAGCCACAACTGCTTGACCAACCATACCGTGCACACTGATATGGTATCCAATCCACTCAACATCAATATCATGTGTGTTATAATCAGGAGGTGGATGTGATATATATTGTCTAAAACCAAACAGAGGTATACACCTACCAAACAAGTATGGAACAACTGTCCCACATCATCTAAGACACCCCTTATATAAACATATACCATCAAATGGTTGCTCATGTTTATGAGTCTCAAATGGGCGCTATATGACATTAGTAGGAGTCATACCATCCAAAACATTCCTCAAATCATCGACCTTCAATGCTCCTTAATGATACGACCATCGCATATCACGAGGAAGTCCATAACCTATTTGGGATTTGACTCTCTACTCTCTTACAAACGGTAAAAAAATTCTTGTATATTCAGCATTACCACGATACTAATATTATAAATAAAAAAACAAATAATACATAAATAAAATTATATAAAAATAAATTGTCAAAATGAGATACTTGTAGCAGAGTGGCGCATCTGTCGATCTGCTTGCATGTAAACATAAAAGTATCTCCTGAAAACATGTACAATGTGATCAAAGCATCTACGCCCTATGTAACGCCCCGATATTTCGTATTTATATTTTAGGAAAAATACTCTTTTTGGTCCCGTATCTTAACCTCGAGGTTCATTTTGGTCCCTTAATTTTAAAAAGGTCCATATTGGTCCCTTAACTCTTCAAAACGTTCCATATTAGTCCTTTTTGTCCTATTAGCGACGGAAAATTCAAAAATCAGATGCTAAATTCGTCGCTAATTAGACAAAAAGGAATAATATGGAACGTTTTGAAGAGTTAAGAGACCAATGTGGACCTTTTTAAAGTTAAGGGACCAAAATGAACCCCGAGGTTAAGATACGTGACCAAAAAGGGTATTAAGCCTATATTTTAATATCAATAAATTTAACTTTATTTAATTGTTGGTATGTTTGATTATTTTGAGGGGTTTATGGAGAGTAATATGAACTAATTAGAATAATGGTTAATTTTAATTAGATAAAATAATGAGAAAATTAGGAATATTAAGAGTTTTGGTGAAAAATAAAATTAATAGAAATGTAGTGTTAAATAGGGAGAGAATAAGATTAAATTGGGCCATAGAGTAATAATTAAAAGTATGGATTAGGTTAAATAAATAGTTAGGATTAGTGAAGATTAGAGTTTAGCAGTACGTGTCTTTGAATGGTTTAGAGAGAAGAGCAAACATGGGTTTTGAGAGAAAAACATCACCATAGCCTAAAGATTACCTTGCTTGAAAATTAAGGTAAGAGGAGAGAACTACTCTATTAATGGATGTCAAATGCATAAAGCATAGAAAGGGAACCTCACCCTTATCTAGGTTGTTTTCTCCATTATTATGTGCTATAAGTTCTTGTTTATGAATATATGAAATCCATGTTGATTTCCATGTTCAGCGTACAAATTCGTGCTTTATTGTGTGCTGATTATTATACATGATTTATTGATTTGAATTCTGGATATTGGTGTTGCCATTGTTGTGTTTTGGACATAACCTTGAATCCATGAAAAAATGACGATTTTGAGTGTTAATTGATACATATGTGCTATTTAATGATTGTATAATATGTGACTATTGATTTTTGGTCGATTTGGGTGGTTGGGAGTCAAAATCGGAGCTTGGAATGAGCTCCAATAGTGAAAGTCACATTTTTTATTTTTGTTGTTATGGGTGTCTGGGCGTAGCCCCAAAAGTCGGGCTTAGCGAGCATGCACTTAGCTTTAAAAAGTTGAGCTTAGCCCAAAAAAGTTGTGCTTAGCGAGGATGACAATGCAAAATTTTCGTTTCAAATTGGTTTCGCGACAGAGTTTTGTTTTTGGCGTTGTGTTGGTATTGTTAGGTGCTGATTGACACTATTTGGAATTGTTTAATGTTGATTGATAAGTGGTTAATTATATTACATGGTTTGTAATAATTAATGATGAGTTTCATGGTGATTGGCCATGAAAGGGTGAGCGAATCGATATACTCTGAAAGTTATCGAATAATTATATGATTAATATTGATTAATTATTGTTGTGCATAAATATTAATATGAGATGTGAATATGTATGTTGTTGTGATGCTTGTGTGAATTATGCAATGTTGAGTCATAATGTAAGCATGAATATGTTGTGTGGTGTTGGTGGCCTTATTTGGCGTATTTGTGCATTTGTCATGCATCATTTGTGTATGAACTTCGGTTCAGTGATGTGCTCTGATTTAGTGGTGGAATCGGGAGCGAGTAGCTGCATTTTGTAAATGAGAATCAGTGAAGTGTTGTTGATTCTATGGTGACGAATCAATAACTATTTGGCGTGCTCTGGTCCAGTGGTGAGATCGGGAGCAATTGTGGATGAATGCCAGTAACATACCTCTGGTGTCTAAAGATTCGGTACCGCATTTGCATTTGTAGTCGAGTTGAGGATACATTGCATATATACTTGTATTTGTAATCGAGTTATCATTATGATTCTTTGATATTATAAATGAGCATTTGATTGTTTGGTGTTGTGGATGAATGATGAATACATGTGTTGTTGTGTGGTGATTATGTGCTGGTGATCGCGTTTATGTGATACTACCAGTGCTATGTTTTGCACCCTTAATTTATTTGAGCGTATTATCACCCCTTTTTATTTGTTATTGCGTCTCTGCTCCTATGGGGGTACAGACGGCCAGGTGCAAGAGTAGACGCTTAATGCTAGAGGATGACATTGTGCCCCTTTAGTTATTAATCGTTTGAGTCTTAGTGGAAATGCTCTGATATGTAACATTGGGGAACATGATCTTATATGTTTTCTTTTGTTGCATATCTTATTTCTTTTGAGGATTGTTGAACCACTTTCTCATTTATTGTTGAGATTTATATGTTAAACTTATTGGTTTTCCGTGCTTATTTTCTGAAAGAGTTATTTGTGGTTCTTTTATGCTATGATGAAGCTTGTCTGACACTTTATTTATTGAGTTATATTGAATTATTTAATGAAATGTTGAGTCGGGGAAATAAGGTGTTACATAGTGGTATCAAAGCCTGGTGGGTCCATCCGACCAGGTTGTGTAATTTTGTCTGTTCCCTGGTTTGCGACATGCATGTGAAACACCGTCGCTGCTCATTTGTTTTTCTAACAACTTGCCAATAAGAGCGGGATTAAAATAAGTGGGGGATACGTTTCTACTTCTCTAAGATGTTTTAGGCGTGTAGGGTTGGTTCAGTGTGGCGTTGATTGCAAAAGTGCAGGTGTTAATGAGGTTGTGTTGTTTCCCAAACTTGAGTAAAGTAATGATTCGAGATTTTTGTCTGTCGGTCAAGTTAAGATGTCTTTGAGGGAGAATGGTCATGTGCTAGTGATGTTCAATTATTTGTGAGTAGATAACAATGTTGTGGCTAGTCCTATGCCTGTGGAGTGTGAGTTTCTTGATGTATTTCATGAGTACATTTTTGATTTTATGTCGGAGAGAGAAGTTGAGTTTGCCATAGATTTAGTACCTGGTGCTAGACCTGTGTCAATGGCTCCATATAAATTGTCTGCATCGGAGTTGGGCGAGTTCAAGAAACAGTTAGAAGATTTAATTGAGAAAAAGTTTATTAGACCCAATGTGTCACCGTGAGGAGGACTAGTGTTTCTGGTGAAGAAGAAAGATGGTAGCATGAGGTTTTGTGTTGACTATCGACAATTGAATAAGGTCACAATTTAGAACAAGTATCCTCTCCCAAGAATTGATAACCTTATGGATCAGTTAGTAGGTGCTTGTGTTTTTAGCAAGATTGATCTGAGATCAGGGTATCATCAAATTTGAGTGAAGGCTGAAGATATTACAAAGACTATTTTTAGAACCCGATATGGTCACTATGAGTACTTAGTGATTCTGTTCGGTGTGTCTAATGCACCAGGTGTGTTTATGGAGTACATGAACAAAATATTTCATCCCTATTTGGATATGTTTGTTGTGGTATTCATCGACGATATCTTGGTGTATTCGAAGTCAGATGAAGAGCATGCAGGACATCTGAGAGTTGTGTTGCAGACTTTGCAATATAATAAGTTATATGCAAAGTTGTCCAATTGACTCGAAAAGGGTAAACTTATGCGTGAGATTCTCAGTGTGAGAAAATATTTCAAGAGTTGAAGAAGAGGTTGACGCTGTCGCGGTGAGAATAGGAGACCATAGTTATTGAGTTAACTAGGTTCACAAATCTTAATTCACCACCGATCTTTAATTTATCTAAGGGAAGGGAAAAAAATGAATAAACCCATAAATATGCAATGCAATGCAATAAAGAGAATCTAAGGTTCGGGGGTTGGTTATACAAAGGGAAGGTACTAGCACCCTAAGTATCTATAATACTCTATAGGAACCTATTGTATTATTTTGTTATTTGTTAAGTTGTTTGCTAAAAAGGGTAAATATGGGTAAAGTAAAAAGGTGGAAAAAGAAAAAGGTAGCTCGCTAGGATCATCGCAATCCTATGCCTACGTATCCTGTATAGGAAACCAGAGCAATCGTAGTTCGGATAAATACGGGTGAAAAAAGAAAAGGGTGCTTGCCAAGGATTGAGACCTTGTGCCTAAGTATTCTCAAAAGGAAATGAGAAATCAGAGCGTCCGTAGTTCATGGAACCACTAGAAAAAGAAAAAGTTTATTGGTTGGTTTTAGGAGAAGAGACAAGTTGTCATCTTAAGGAGAATACTCAACTAAACCAACACAAACACGTAGAAGAAGGATCTTTGCTTCATATTGAGAGAAGGGCTCCAACTCGGATATAGAATCAATGAGTATGCCACATACCTCTCTCAAGTGGAAAAGAATCAACATCTTTCTCAAGTATGTCATGGGGTATGAGAATTACATCTCGACTAAAGATGACTAATGTCTAATCTCTTTTGAGAAAAAGGGAACTTAACTACGAGTTATCTAAAGTTGAAATACCCTAAGGGAAACTGCCTAAGAGGGTCACAACCTAAAGTAAAAGTCAACAATTTAAATATGTACATCCTAAGGTAATCAACCTAAAGGGAAACATAGATCATACAATGGGTGAAAGATGCGAAAGAGAAATGCAATGCACATGACTGAAATTCTGGTAGCAGATCTCAGATGTCCTTAGAGATGTCGAGACATTGATCTCTACTTCTCTGAACAAGGCCAAAACAATCACATCCAACAAGAACTGCAAATTCATCACAGTGTCATAACAGATGTTTCAACATCTGTCAAGACATATAGTTCAGAACATAAGATCAGACTGAATAGAACATAACAGAAAGATAAATAACACCAAGATATAATGACCCAGTTCGGTGAACTACAACACCTACATCTGGGGGCTACCAAGCCAAGAATGAATTCACTATCATTAGTATTAATTCTAAGTATACAACCTCTGGTAACTTATCACTTAATTCCCTTCCCAGTGAAATTCTATCTAGACACATATCTAGATAAGAGAAGCCCATCTCAATTCCTAAATCACCTCAGTGATATCTAACAGTTACAACCTCCGGCAATTGCATCAAGTTGTTCAATTGAAAGACACCCCTTCCAATACAATATTCATTCAAGACTCTTGACTAACAGTAATACTTGAATTTGCTTAATAGTTTCATCCAAGAACAATATACAATTAATTACCTACATGTTTCTGAATCTGTAAACTTATGTCAGCCACAATGTATCAAACTGATACAAAGGGTGACTTACAACACAAGAAAGTAAACAACTATCAAAACCCTAAACCTTTATTATATTTTACAAAAGTTTTAACAACGTCTACACTTTTGCCCTAGGTCTTGGTCTTCCTTTTATAATCTTCAGCTGTCCATGGGATTTGAAATCTCTGTTCAGTCTTTCCTTGATCTATGTTCTAATTGCACCTTAAATCTTGGAACAGATCTGCAACAACCTGCTGTATCAGACCAAGATGCCGAGTCCTCAAGATAGGACATCTTGTCTGGCATGTTTTCTTTTAACAGATTTCTTCATGTTCTGACATCTTGTTCAACACCATGTTTTACCAAAATTTAGTCAAATCTTAGAGTCTTCAATGACTATAAAGTCAACCACAAACCCTTCCCTTGGATTTAAGCATACTCAAGCATAAAAGTTCAAGAGCCACAAGTGAACATCAAACGAAATAGACATCACGACAATAATATATAATGAGCAAAGCCTCAACATCAGAATTACGCTCATGAAAAAATAACAACATGTGAACAACCCAAGGATCAAGGTATGTAACCAACTCACAAGGCAAGACATCATGAATAAACATCATCAATTAATCAAGACAAAGCATCACGAATTAATCAAGAAAAATCAGGCCCAAAACATGGAAGCAAGCAATCGCAAGAATAAAATCGGGCCACAAAGGAATTATTAATCAAATTAAATATTAATATTTAGTAAGATTAATTAATTATTTAATTAATCAATATTAAATAAAAATATTTAAATTAATTAATAATTAAGAATTTTTTTAATTTTAAAATTTAACAACCCATTAAACTAAAAAGAGAATTTACTAAATGAAAAGGTCAAAATATTTTTGGTATTTTCAATATTAACTAAATTAAAAAAAAATAAAATTAAGTTAAAGTCTAAATGTATTTTTCTGAAATTTTCTAGAATATGCAAGTAAAAAAATCTTTATAAAAAAACAAATAATTAAGAAAACAAAGTGGGAAGTATAAGACATCATCCATTCGTCATTTAATTTTAGTTCTCAATAGAATGATCATAGTATTGTACCAAACACTAGTATCATAAAAAATAAGTTTTAAGCAAAGAAACAAAACGTATTGTCCTCATTACACACAGTACCTTAAAATACCTACTAATAAAGCATCTCATGTTATTAAACCAAAAAATATATGACAAGAAAAGGAAAGGATATTACTACATAATATACTAGTATATCAACCGAGTTACACATCTCCTAGTATCAAAACCAAACAGATTTTTAAACTCAATCAAAACAAATAAAGGCAATGTCAACCTTATACCAAAAACTTGTAACTCAAGCACCATGTATGGATGAATAACAACAACAAGTTAGGATATGAATTTTGAAAGAAACGAAACGTATACCGTAACCGAATCCGAGTAAAGTCGAGCTGATGTAGTGGAGGAGAATGAGCTCGAGGTTGTGATGATGGCGGTTGTCAGCAAAAAATGATTTGGGGTGCTTCGAGTGGAGTTATTGCGTGTTGCGAGGTGCGGTTTGGCGGAAACGACATGGTTATGGTGGATCGAAAGTAAACGTTGTTGTTGTGTTGAATAAAGGTGGTGGTTATGATGGAGTGGATGAAGGAGTTATGTTTACATGGTGGATATCTTTCTTCCAAGAAAATGTACAGGCTGTTATGTATATGGAGCATCCAAAGTAGTACGAGGTCAAGGGTGGTGATTTTTGGTTAGGAAGCAGGTTTGTGAAGGAGTTTTTGTGGCGAGTTAAAGTGAAGGTAAGGGATGGTGTGTGGTGGAATTGTGAAAGATACAAGGCCAATCATATTATGGACATCCCTGGAGTTTTGATTTGTTCCTAAAAGTCCAATGTTTCACGGATTTACCTTAGCTGACAGATGAATATAAGCATCACCACTGATGTAGGCTTTCTTAATACCATCTCCATTAGCTAATAGATAGGGGGCTGTGTGGTCAAGTGTATGAGGTGGGTAGTTTGAGGTGTGAAACAAATGTGGTATTGTGAATATTATCATGGTGAGAGTGTAGAAGAAGTAGCAGGCAGGTGGTTTTATGTACTTGTGATGGGGAGTGGTGTTGTGTGAAAGATGGAACAAGATCTTCAAGAAACTCTTTTGAAATTCCAGAGAAAATTAATTCTCATGTTGCACACATGCTTTTCTTGTAAGTTGAAATAAGCAGAAATGGTCCCCATATAATGTTTACCTATAGCCTTCTTCAAGTTATAAATAACAGGGTGAACTTGTCTCTGGGATTTTTCTGCCAAGAAGCTAAAATCTTGGATCCAAATCAATAAACAAAGCATGCTCCTTGAGATGGATAAAGGCAGTCATTATACATCAGAACAACAACTTGATTGAAGCCACCAAGATGCCTCTCTAGCTTGACAAGGACTACCACTTCATAAAGAAGTATAGTCTCTCTAGCGGCATTATAAAATTCCAAAGCAACTTTTATAGACGTGAGTATATGGTTATCCAGAAAAGATAATGAGAGGGTGAGGTGCCGAGCTGGGGTTTGTAGGAGAGAAATATGATAAAAAAAAGTGTGTAGTGTGAAGTGTGTGGATGTTTTATAATTCAGAGGGCCCGCGTGTATGTGAAGAGTATGCTGCTACATGACAAAGGAAATGAAGTGAGAGAGCCTACGTTGTCCTTGGTGACCAAGAAAAAAGTGGTGGCAGGTCCTTGTTCATGATACACGCAGGTCTATCAAGTAGTAATTTTGTTCTTTTTTTTTTAATTGAAAAAAAGTGAGAAAAAAATAGCAAGGAAAATAGGTGGTACGTGGGAGGTATAGGCATGCATGCTATGTACTATGACATTTCACAAAAAAAAGAATAAGAACAACAAATCTTGAAACTTGTCTAATACGTTTTACTAAAACAAAATTTTATATTATTTTTTTAAAAAAGGAAAGGAAGAATAAAACTAAAATATGATTAAATAAAAAAAATATTTAACTAAAATTAAAATAAAAATCGGTTAAAAAAGATAAATCGGACGGTATCGAAGTGTTCGAAAAAATAAAATGAATACACCAAAATACAGTTCGAAATATACGTATAGGAAAAATACAGCGTTTGGTCAAATTTCGAAATAAATTTTATCCGGTTAAATGACTTAAATTGATCAAAATGCGACGAAAAGTGGTCGAAAAAAATTCAAATGAGCACGTCCGATTAAACTACGCGAAACATAGATTGATATGACTGACATTTGCAGGCTCAAACTTGAAATTTTTCATCCACTGATTTTACACACAGTTGATTTTTAGTTTGACCGATTCGGCTGTAAATCCAACAAGTTTATTCTAAATGATAATTCGGGCATTATGCATGATGAAATGCGTGATATGTTATGCAGATGATGCAAAGCGAAAAATAATCAGAATCTTAGGGTAAAAAATTAGGGTATGACAGATGCCCCTATTTAAGTTTCTTCTATCCGGAGATATGGAGATTGAAATCTTCGTCTCGACGTGATAGGAGAGACTTAAATACAAATATGCACAAATTTTGGACCTAAGATGCCACAAAGATGCTTATGATATAATATGATATGAAATGCAAGACAAAGATCCTGTGGGGGAATGGTGCCATAGGAGAAAAACTATATACGGAAGCGTTACTGAAGCACAGTTAAAGAATGAAAGACCCTACAAGGAACAACTTAGCAAACAAAGCAAGACTCCACGTGGAAAAGATCCAACTCCACTTGGGATGAGGCTCAACTCCACTGAGGAAGATACTATCATTTACCAATCACAGGGTAGCTTAAACAAAGGCGATAAGATTGTGACGAAATCTTTTAACAAATTCCACTTAGAGAACCTACTGTCGAGAATATCCAGGGAATCTACTGTCGAGATTCTGAAAAGAAATAATTATCTGTTGAAGTTTAAAAAATCATCAAAGTTAACCAGAAAATCTACTACCAAGATCCTGGAAAGAATGAAACATCTTCTGTTGAAGTCTGCTGGAGATCTACTGCCGAGATTAACCAGAGAATCTACAAATGAAAGACCTTCTGCCGAGGTCTATTAGAAATCTTCTGTCGAGACTTTCCAGGAAATGAAAAAATATACCTGCTGCCGAGGTCTACTAGAAATGTTCTACCGAGACTTGCCAGGAAATTAAAGAAAATACCTTCTGCCGAGGTCTACTGGAAATATTCTGCCGAAACTTGCCAGGAAATGAAAAGAAAATACCTTCTGCCGAGGTCTGATGAAAATTCTATTTTAAAAAATTTACCTGAGAATCTACTGCCGAGATTAACCAAAGATTCTGAAATAAAACCAACTTCAAATAATCAATAATCTCTTTAAAAGGATGATAAACGTCCCCTCACCTCGGGTTATAAGCCACGAACGGGTCTCAATTTCTTCTTTGATCAAGGTCTTTCACTTGAAAAGGGTAAAATAAACCTCCCCACGCCTCGAGTCATAAGCCACGAATGGGTCTCAGTTTCTTCTTTGATCAAGGTCTTTCACTTGAAAAGGGTAAACGTAAACCTCCTCACCCCTCGGGTCATAAGCCACGAACGAGTCTCAATTTCTTCTTTTACTTGAAAAGGGTAAAATAAACCTCCCCACGCCTTGGGTCACAAGCCACGAATGGGTCTCAAGCCACGAATGGGTCTCAGTTTCTTCTTTTACTTGAAAAAGGTAAAACAAACCTCCTCATGCCTCGGGTCATAAGCCACAAACGGGTCTCAGTTTCTTCCTGCAAGAGGTAAATGCTTGTGGGGAAGCATCTTCACAGGGGATAGGAGTTTCATTGGAGATTTACGAATTCAGCGAGGATCCATAACTGAATAGAGATTAGGAAACTTCACCGGGGATCTTTAAGAGAGATATAAACTGGTTGATTTGTAAAACAGGCCTTTTCACATAAAGAGAAAGATCATCAGAATATTCACCAAACTTCTCGGAGAGATGCCATTTGATGAAGTAAATTGAATAGTGGGATCACTGTGGAGAATATGACTGAGGAGCAATATTGCCGTAGTTTGAAATTGCATTGAAGCAAATAAATCCTTGCCACAGGAAATCTCAAATAAAGAGAAATACTTGTAAGGTCTTCAACAAGCTTCTCTGACGGATTTCTAAAGAGATGCCATTTGATGGAAGAACGGTGGATAATCTTGATAACTTGCAGGGAATAGACAAACTGTCCTGGAATGACACTGCCATTTGCCACCAGATAGAAAATCTGAGAACAAAACAAATTGCTCAAATAAAGAGCTGCCACTTGTATGTCTGGGTATAAATTCCAAGAAAATGTTATAACAACACTGCCGACAAATAGGATTTTGTCTTCAATGGTGATCTTTGAATAAATTCTTCCTGGGGAGTCAAAGTGCAAAATAAATGCACACTCAATCTAGGTTTAACAACCTAGGGATTCAAAAGTCATAATCGTCAGGGACCGAAGTTCAATCCAGAAAATAACTGAAGAGAAACGGTCAAGTAAGACTCTACCCAATGGGGAATGAACTCAACTGGGGTTTATCTCTTACAAAGATGGAAAATAAAACTATAGCAACAATCTTCCACGAGGATCAAACTCAGTGGGGAATTGGAAAGGATATGCACTTTCTGCTTAAGGCTGACGACTCTACTGAGGAGAGAAGATAGACCAAGTCACTTGGGGATAAACACAGCCAAAATGAATGAACAAATAAACATCACAAAAATGTAGAATGCACACATGTCATGTATATCCGTATGAATGAATGTATGTCATGTTATGCTTATGCTGACGAAATAAACGAAGAGAAGTACACTGGAGATGAAATAAACATCTCGACAAAGATACTAGCCAATATTCACACGATAGAAACATTACTAGGGATGAATGAGAAGCCACTTATGGAAACACAATCCTGCTTTAAGGCTTCAAAAATCTCTGGGGAGAATGAGAGTACTTCACTTGGGAATATAACATCATGACTTCACTTAGGGGATTGTCAAGATGAACCTCGTGACTCCGTCGGGGATGAGAAAGATCTACTGGGAAAGGATCAAACTCATGATTAAAGAGACTTCATGAGGGATAAAATAAATATCCATGACGAACAGAAGTAATCTGAATGAGAATTATAACTGGGGATGTCAGAGATGAGGCCACATAGGGGATAAAATAAATATCCACTTCATTGGGGAAGCTCGAATCGACGTCGTAGCTGGAGAAATCAGAGTTGAGACTTCACGGGGAATGAAAATAAACATCCACTTCACTGGGGAAGATTGGGTTGTAAGAGACTCATTGAGAAATGAAACAAACATTCACTTCACTAGAGAATGTTGAAGCCAAGGAAATTCACTGAGGGTTCTTAGGCCACCAACAGGGGAAATCTTGTATCAAACATGCCATAACTGCTTGAAGTAGAGACCCACCGGGGAATTATCACGTCCACATGAAGTAGAAACTTACTGGGGACATGGGTGAAGAATGTTGTGAGAACAAAGTAGTTCTACATTGATGAACTGCGTGGTGGTCACCACAAATGAACAACAATTCTTGTGAATGGATCAAAATAAACTTCAATTCTCAAATGCCCCAGATCACATGGTTTAAGAGAGGGAATCATCTCAAGAGGATTTTATAGAAAACTGGGCATCCAAAATGCTCAAATGTCTTCAAACTCTTGAGAGATTTATCAAATCTCGACGTAACTGCCCTAGATTGAATGTATTTGGCACAAATGAGTCTTCAAACTTGTCTTTTAGGGATGATCAGACTGTGAAAACAACAACTGGGAAACAACTTGCCCCTGTTCAGCAGAGTCTTCAAGCAACATGCCCCTATATATGGTCATCCTTCTGAAATGATTTGCCATTTTCAACAGAGTTTTAAGTGTCAAAGTTTAAATACATCACTGATGCTCGTATGCAAGCTTCTACGATATCAAGCAATGTTAGCAAGCAGAAAAATATTAATTTTGAGAATGATAATGTATCACGCATGTTTGTCATGAAGTTTTTATTGAAATGGATATCTCAATAAACTGTGACCGAATCACTAGTTAGGATATGTCATTGATTAATTTTTACAAAGCCAACAAATTTCGAGCATAGCTCATAGGAGTCAAGAAACGTTATCTCATCGAGTATACTTTTGAAATAAACCCTACTTCAATTAGGTCTTTTGAGGGTTGTATTATGGCTTGGTTCACGGTTTTTGAAACAAATGATATAAGGCTCAAAGTTTATTTGTACCCACCCCTTCTTCGTGATGTCCTCTAATCCGATGTTCAGCTAATCTTGACACGAGCAATCATCCCTCAGAAGGAGTTTTGATATGGTCGAGAAAACCACTGAGGCTTTGGACATGGCAGTCACTTACCTATTTGCTTTTGGTGTTTGATCACCCGACTTGGTTATTTCATGAGGATTTTTCTTTGTAATCCTTTCTTTTTGCTTTTTGCGTTTTTCATTCCCCAACTTTTGCCTGGACCGAGTCTTTGGCTTTGACCTTGGAGTCCAGCGGGATGCCCCAAATTTTCCTAAATCTCCTTCATAGGTTTTGACTTAGCGGGCTTTTTCTTATTTTTTTCAATTTGGATTTATGAACAAATCGTGTGACTTTAAGTCGTTTTTGACTTGTTGAAAGGGTTGTGACTGCCTTACTCCTTAGCTAGTTGAGGGATAATCCTTGTGGATCTAACTTCTTGCCTCGTAATGTGTGAGGGATAGGTGTAGTGGATCCTTAGGTGTTCACTCCATTTTTGAAAGTTTGGGTGTTCGATCAGCTTAATTGAAAACTACCCTGCCCCAGGTTAAAATTGAGGGTTTTTGTATGAAAGGAAACTCCTACTTCAAGGCTCAAAGGGGTCAACGAGGGATTATCTTCCTTATATCTCCGGTGTTTGGGGATTTGAAACAATGCCTTACATCATCAGTAGGGTTTTATTCAAAAGCATACAACCAGAGGTCTATCGTTTTCACTTTCGTCATCCTCCCTCTAATTCTCTGCCTAGGCAAGAGATTGAGTAACATTGGAATTATAAAGCAGAACAAACATTTAATGAGTGACTATGAATTGATTTCTTCAAGACAAACACATTCATTACATTAATCATTCAAAATAAACAAGTTCTTACATGCAAATCATACTTTTAACAATCAAAGAAATAACAACAAATACAAGCAAATAAAATAAACAGTCTGATGATCTTGGGAATGAGCTCTCCTTCTGACTTCACTGGCTTGGAAAGGACTCTCTTGAGTCAGTATAAAGGTGTTCCATTCATAAATAGGCTTCCTCCCTTAAAGGCCCGCACCTCATCGTCGATCATCTCTTGAAACTTTTCCTAGAAAACCTTGCACTCTTCAATCAGATGCCCAACTACTCTGTCATGAAACTCACAACTAGAATTTGGATTATACAAAGGAGGACGAGATTTCATGGCTCTGGTCTTTCTGGGTGTCATCATCGAGTTTCAGGAAAAATAAGACCACAATTGACTGTAAGTCATTGGGATTGGATCAAACTGGTGAGTCTCTCCTACTGGACTATTTGGAGGTCTCTGCTGATTCTGATAAATCGGATTATGAGCTTGTTGATTCTGACGTTGATCCTGAGGAGCCAACCTTTGTTGCTGATACGGAAGTTCAAGAAGTAGTGATTGCTGGCACTGAACAGGCACTGCATACTGATATTGGTGATAAGGCACTGAAACTGGAGCTTGCAAGATTTGAGGAAAATCCCAAACTGCATCAACATCAACATTCTTTTCCTCTTGGAAATCACTAACAGATTTCTCTTCGCTAGCTTGGTTATTCGAGTTATCTTGGATTCTTCCACTCTTGAATGCGTCTTCAATGTTCACTCTGACTTCCATAATTTTAGAGAACTCTAACGACGCAATGCCTACCATCCTGACATAATAAGAGTTTGATAGCGTTTTTAGAAACATTTTGGCCAGTTCTTTTTCTTGGAGTGGTGGATGAACTCGGGCTGCCAATTCTTTCCACCGTTGTGCATACTCCCTGAAGGTTTCGTTGTCCTTCTGACTCATGCTCATCAATTGATCACTATTTGAAGCCATGTCTATATTGTAATTGTAATGCTTCACAAAAGCGTATGCTAGGTCTTCCCAAGACCAAATTTGGTTCCTTTCTAGATTCATATACCACATCAAGGATACCCCACATAAAATTTCTTGAGAGCAGTGAATCATCAGCTTGCCGTTGTCAATATAAGCGGCCATCTTTCGACAGAACATCGTCAAATGGTACCTTGGACAACTAACACCCTTGTATATTTCAAAGACATGCATTTTGAACTTCGGGAGAATAACCACGCCCAAAACTAGACACAAGCCATGAGCCTTAAGACCGGGTGCATTGAGTCCTTTCATCATCTTCAATTGTTCCTTGAGATCACGAACTCCTTCCTCGATTTTCACAACTCTATGATCATTCACTTTTGTCACAGGGTGGACATTATGAGGATTTGGCATATACATCAGAAATCGGGAATCTCTTTCATCAACTTGAACAACCAAGTTATCTTGCACAGGCTGAGATTGAGTAGGAACATCCACTTGTGGAGCATTGTCTTCGGGTGGAAAACCAAACATCGGGTTAGTCATCACTCTAAAGCCTGACATGAAATCAACATTCTCTGTCCTCTCCATTATCCTTCAGTAACTACTTCAAGCTCAATATGAATGCCAAGAAATCAACTATACAAATACAAGGACAACAGGAGGAATGAGTTTTGTTTAGGGAATAACATGTATGCAAATAATGAGTGTGAAATTCTGGTATCAGATGTGTGATGTTAAGTGTGATGTCACAACAACACAATCTGCTAATATGAACAAGGCTATAACAATAGTAGATCAACACAATGAATTGTTCACCCAGTTCGGTCTAACTACCTATGTCTGGGGGCTACCAAGCCAGGGAGGAAATTCACTATTAGTAGTACTAAATTACAGACTCAACAATCCTAGTTGACATCTACTAATCTTAATCACTACCCAATGACACTTCTACCTAAGAGACCACTTAGATATGAGAAACCACTCACTCCCTAAATCACCTCAGTGACACAATCCAAAGATTACACTTTAAACCACACCTTGATCTTGCTTAACAGCTTTGATCAAGAACAACACACTCTTGCTTAAAAGCTCTAGAGGGAATACACTTACAACCCAAAATAGTAACACATATTCAACCATGAAAGGCTTACAAAATACACACGAAAACTCTAACTTGACTCTCAGTCTTTGCTCTCTTGTCTTCGTCCCCTTCCAACAAGGGTTGAGGCTGCTTTAAATAAAATTCTGACTTGGGCTTGGACCTCTTCCAAAAATCTGATTTGATTTGTTTTAAAAACAGAATTTAAAACAGATTTGATCTTCAAATATTTTTAAATCAAACAGCCCTTAAACATAGCAACAGGATCTGCTCCAAATCTGATTGTAACTGAAAATATCTTCTCCAAGATATTCGCACACAATCTCTCTAACAGATCTTCTCAAACCAAACTTTCACGCGTAGCCCTAAAACATCACAGCCTGATGTTCTGATGTTCAGATAACTGATGTCAAGACATCAAGTTTAACATCAGCATATAAAACTTCAACCCTGCAACAACTAATGTTAGGAACCAATGTTAAGACATCAGACATATGACATCAACATTATTCAACTTTGTTTTACCAAAATTCCAGCCAATACAAGAACTAACAATCTCCCCCTTTGGCTAATTTTGGCTAAAACAATCTCTGCCAACATCAGAGATACCTGCAGCGGAAAAACTTTATACTCCTAACATTCCAAAACACAACCAACATCAATCACATCCAAAATCTGCTAAACTCCCCCTCAAAACAAGAACCAGCATACCAGCTGTTCAAACACGCACACTCCCCCTCAAGCCTAGAACCACAACAGACAACTAGGCAACACATAGGAACATAGGCTAACTCTCCCCCTTTTTAGCCATAATTGGACAACTTCTACATCAAACACAAAGATCTGACAGCCATTAAGACATGGTCAAATAAAAAGCTTCCCAAGGAACACAAATTCCAAAAACTTTGACTGGTCAGGCGATACAAACAATGGATTCTTATAGAACTATAAAATCCAAGCCTTCTTCCTTCTAATAGCACTAGACAACAAACAAATATGAGTCAGTCTAACAAAGATGCAGGGAAGAACCAGATGCAGGAGGTCAAGAAACCAGATCCACTGAAGAATAAGAACAAAACAATGACAGCCACTGGGACTTCTTCAGGAGCAACAAGAACAAGAAAAACATCAGAGACAAGGATGAAAAAAATCAAAAAACCTCCAGTGCAACTCCATGCTTCTGATGATGAATGGGATGAAGATTGGAAAACTTTTCTTGATGCAGGGGGTTGGGATAATCTTTAGACCCTTTATATGTTGCTTTTGATGTACTAAAATCTAATCTTGTATGCTTTCAGCAGTTGAATAAAATTCTGTTTCCTTTAAACTAAACATATGCAATAAAGATCACAACTGCACAAGACACTTCCCAGCACATTTAATCCTCATATATGCAAATTCCTAATTTGCTTCTTAATTTTTCAAATTTATTTGCATCTAAGGCCTTGGTAAAAATATCTGCTAACTGCTTTTCAGTAGCAACATGTTCCAGAGCAACTACTTTGTCTTCAACCAAATCTCTTATAAAATGATGACGTATATCAATATGCTTAGTTCTACTATGTTGAATAGGGTTCTTAGAGATATTGATAGCACTCAGATTATCACAGTACAATGTCATGACATCTTGCTTGACATTGTATTCTGTTAACATCTGCTTCATCCAAACAAGTTAAGAACAACTACTCCCTCCTGCTATGTACTCAGCTTCAGCAGTAGAAAGAGACACACAGTTCTACTTTTTACTAAACCATGATATCAGATTATTCCCTAAGAAGAAGTAACCTCCTGAAGTACTTTTTCTATCATCAGCACTCCCTGCCCAATCAGCATCACAAAAACCACATAACTCAGTGCCTGATCCATGACTGTAAAGCATTCCATAGTCACTAGTCCCATTCACATATTTCAGAATCCTCTTCACTTGATTCAAGTGACTAACTTTAGGCTCAAATTGATATCTGACACACACTCCAACAACAAAAGAAATATCAGGTCTGCTAGCTGTGAGATACAATAAGCTACCAATCATGCTTCTGTATAGACTTTGATCCACACTCACACCATGTTCATCCTTGGACAACTTTAAGTGAGTAGGAGCAGGTGTCCTCTTGTGATTAGAATTTTCCAGACCAAACTTCTTAAAAATGTTCTTTGCATACTTGCTCTGGGATATGAATATGGAGTCTCCATTTGTCTAACTTGTAGACCTAGAAAATAGCTGAGCTCTCCAACAAGACTCATTTCAAACTCAGACTGCATCTGTTCCACAAAATGTTTCACCATTGCATCTGACATCCCACCAAATACTATGTCATCAACATATATTTGAGCTATCATCAGTTTTCCTCCTTCCTCTTTAACAAACAAAGTCATGTCAATCCCTCCTTTTCTGTAGCCATTCACAGCCAGGAATTTAGTAAGCCTTTCATACCAAGCTCTTGGTGCTTGCTTCAAACCATAGAGATCTTTCCTTAGTTTGTAAACATGGTCAGGAAATGTTGGATCAATAAATCCTTTTGGTTGATCAACATACACCTCTTCATTTAAGTAACCATTCAAGAAGGCACTCTTAACATCCATCTGAAAAAGCTTGAATTTGAAATTACAGGCCACCCCTAAGAGTAATCTGATAGATTCCAGTCTTGCCACAGGAGCAAAGGTTTCATCATAATCAATTCCTTCAACCTGAGTGTATCCCTGAGCAACTAATCTGGCCTTGTTTCTGGTGACCACTCCTTGTTCATCAGATTTATTCTTGTAAATCCACTTGGTGCCTATCACATTAACTCCATCAGGCCTTGGAACAAGTTCCCACACTTCATTCCTCTTGAATTGTTCCAGCTCTTCATGCATGACATTAATCCAGAATTCATCAGTCAGAGCTTCTTTGACATTCTTGGGCTCAATTTTGGAAACAAAACAAGAATTTGACACAACCTCTCTTGATCTAGTGCTAACCCCTGATTTAGGATCACCAATGATAAGCTCCTTTGGATGGTCCATTTTCACTTTAATAGATGGTTCTTTATTAGATTGTTCAGGTTCAGGCTCAGCATCAACAGGACTGGGAGACCCACTTCTGTCTTCAGTTTTTGCTGTGACTTCTTCAACTGATGTTTCAACATCATCCAGGACATCAGCATCTTCCTGCTTATCAATGTCATCAATCACCACATTTATAGACTCCATCATAACCTTTGTTCTGGAGTTGAAAACCCTGTAAGCTCTGCTATTTGTAGAGTATCCTAGAAAGATTCCCTCATCACTTTTAGGATCCAATTTTCTCCTCTGTTCACGATCTGACAAAATATAACATTTACTTCCAAAAACATGAAAGTACTTCACAGTAGGCTTTCTCCCTTTCCACAGTTCATACAGAGTAGCTGAAGTGCCCCTTCTCAAGGTAACTCTGTTGTGAATATAGCAAGCAGTGTTCATGGCTTCAACCTAGAAATGGTAAGGAAGCTTTTTGGCATGAATCATTGCTCTAGCAGATTCTTGGAGAGTTCTGTTCTTCCTTTCAACAACTCCATTTTGCTGAGGAGTAATAGGAGAGGAAAACTCATGACTGATACCTTCAGCAGAGCAGTAATCAACAAACTTGCTATTTTCAAATTCCCTCCCATGATCACTCCTTATTCTGATGACATTGCTCTCTTTCTCTATTTGGAGTCTTTGACATAAATCTTTAAATACATCAAACACCTCTGTTTTGTCTTTGATGAAGCTTACCCAGGTGTACCTAGAATAGTCATCTACAACAACATAAGCATACTTCTTCCCACCTAGACTTTCTATCTGCATAGGTCCCATCAAGTCCATATGAAGAAGTTCCAAAACTTTGGAGGTGGTGTTATGTTGAAGCTTCTGATGTGACATCTTGGTCTGCTTCCCTATTTGACAATCTCCACAAACTCTTCCTTCTTCAATATTGAGTTTAGGAATTCCTCTGACAGCTTCTGAAGATATGATTCTCTTCATTCCCTTCAGATGAAGATGTCCCAACTTTTGATGCCAGATTTTGACTTCATCATCTCTAGCAAACACACATGTTGAGGTACTTGAGTCTTGTTGCACCCATAGATAACAGTTGTCCTTAGACCTAACACCCTTCATGATGACTTCTTCTTTCTCATTTGTGACATTGCACTCAGATTTTGTAAAGTCTACTTTGAATCCTTGATCACAAAGTTGACTAATACTGATCAAATTTGCTGTCAACCCTTTGACAAGTAGAACATCATCCAGTCTAGGAGCACCAGCACAATTCAGCTTTCCCACCCCCTTGATTTCTCCTTTGACACCATCACCAAAGGTTACATGACCTGAAGAATGGAGCTTAACATCTACCAACAAATTCTTAACTCCTGTCATGTGTCTTGAACACCCACTATCAAAGTACCAGTCTTCTTTGATAGAAACCCTAAGAGAAGTGTGAGCTATTAAGCTGGTAACTTTACCTTTTGGAACCCATTGCTTCTTAGAATTGAAGGCCTTATTACCTTTGTGAAACTTCTGTCTGGGAGTATACTGATGTGTCTTCTGAGAATACCCATGTAGCTTATAACAGTAAGCCTTTCTGTGTCCAAAACGCCCATAGTGATGACATCTCCAGCGCCTGAATTTCTTCCTAGAAGGAATCCTGTCAGGATGTTTAAACATCTGTTGTAACATCACTGGTTTGGAACTAGTAATAACATCATTAGAAGCTGCACCATTGTTGAATCCCAAACCACTTTTGTCTCCAGCAAGTTTTCCAATACTATGAATGTTGTCTAGAGCATCAGTACCATTGTTCAACATTCTGATAGTTTTGGTCATAGAATCCAGTTTAGAGTTAAGCATACTGACTTCATTTTCTAGTTCAGTTTTTTCAGCTTCTAACTGCACTATGATTTTCTTTAGCTTTTCTCCTTCATGACAGACTTGTTCACTTCTCATGCACAGTTCTTTATAAGAGGCAGCAAGCTCTTCATAAGAAACCTCATCATCACATGGATCATCATCTGACTCACAAACCCCAATCATAGCTCTAACAAGCTTAGCTGATTCTTCTTCAGATTCACTCTCACTATCAGTATCAGACCAGGAAGCAGATAACCCCTTTTTCTGATTTTTGAGATATGTAGGACATTCTTTCTTGACATGACCATACCATTCACACTCAAAGCATTGAACTCTTTTGTCATTATTGGTCTTTTCTTCATCTCTAGTTTTCTTCCCCTGATCTCCTGATCTGTTGGTGTCAGATGTGATGTTCTTGACATTAGGTTTGTAGCTCATGTCTATCCTTTTTAGAACCTTGTTAAACTGTCTTCCCAGCAGAACAATAGCATTTGAAAGCTCCTCCTCAGTCTTAGGATCACACTCTTTCTCTTTAGACACCAATGCTATGCTTTTGGTCTTCTTTTCAAATTCCTCATTCATCCCTAATTCAAATGTCTGAAGAGAACCAATTAACTTATCAACTCTCATCTTGGTAATGTCTTGAGCTTCTTCAATAGCAGTCACCTTCATTTTATATCTCTTAGGAAGGGATCTGAGAATCTTCCTTACCAGCTTCTCTTCAGTCATTCTTTCTCCTAAAGCACTAGAAGCATTGGACAACTCAAGAATGTTCATGTCGAAGTCATGAATGGTCTCATCATCTTTCATCTTCAGATTTTCAAACTTTGTTGTCAGAAGTTGAAGTCTTGACATCTTAACCTTGGAGGTTCCTTCATGAGTAGTCTTCAAGATATCCCATGCTTCCTTAGCTACTTCACAAGTGTTGACCAACCTGAAGATGTTCTTATCAACACCATTGAATATGGCATTCAAGGCTTTAGAATTCCCAAGGGCAAGTTCATCTTCTTCCTTGGTCCATTCTTCTTCAGGTTTCAGTTTTGAGCTACCCTCTACTTCCTTCCCATTCTCATCTTTTTCCACAATAACAGGATGTTTCCATTCTTTCAAAATTGCCTTCCAGGCCCTGCTGTCTAAAGGCTTCAAGAATGTAACAATACGAGGTTTCCAATAGTCATAATTTGATCCATCTAGAATAGGGGGTCTATTCACAAATCCACCACACTCCTTGTCCATTGCACCAGAAAGTATCAGCCCTAGATCTCACCCAGATGCAGAGCAGGATGCCTGCTCTGATACCAATTGAAATTCTGGTAATAGATGTGTGATGTTAAGTGTGATGTCACAACAACACAATCTGCTAATATGAACAAGGCTATAACAACAGTAAATCAACACAATGAATTGTTCACCCAGTTCAGTCAAACTACCTACGTCTGGGGGCTACCAAGCCAGGGAGGAAATTCACTATTAGTAGTATTAAATTACAGACTCAACAATCCCAGTTGACATCTACTAATCTTAATCACTACCCAATGACACTTCTACCTAAGAGACCACTTAGATATGAGAAACCACTCACTCCCTAAATTACCTCAGTGACACAATCCAAAGATTACACTTTAAACCACACCTTGATCTTGCTTAACAGCTTTGATCAAGAACAACACACTCTTGCTTAAAAGCTCTAGAGTGAATACACTTACAACCCAAAATAGTAACACCTATTCAACCATGAAAGGCTTACAAAATACACACGAAAACTCTAACTTGACTCTCGGTCTTTGCTCTCTTGTCTTCGTCCCCTTCCAACAAGGGTTGAGGCCGCTTTAAATAGAATTCTAACTTGGGCTTGGATCTCTTCCAAAAATATGATTTGATTTGTTTTAAAAACAGAATTTAAAACAGATTTGATCTTCAAATCTTTTTAAATCAAACAGCCCTTAAACATAGCAACATGATCTGCTCCAAATCTGATTGTAACTGAAAATATCTTCTCCAAAATATTCGCACACAATCTCTCTAACAGATCTTCTCAAACCAAACTTTCACGCGCAGCCCTAAAACATCACAGCCTGATGTTTTGATGTTCAGATAACTGATGTCAAGACATCAAGTTTAACATCAGCATATAAAACTTCAACCCTGCAACAACTAATGTTAGGAACCAATGTTAAGACATCATACATATGACATCAACATTGTTCAACTTTGTTTTACCAAAATTCCAGCCAATACAAGAACTAACAGAGTGCAATGCTACATGATGCATGTTGTGCAAATGCAAATGAATTTTAAGGAACTCAAAAGTTATAGTTGAGAACACCATAAAATGGATAACACTTTGAATGGCTGAAAATCTCATTTCATTAAAAATTTTAAGGATTGCAAAATAGAGTACAACTTCCAAAATCCATGGTAAAACCTATGATGTTTGTAAGATAACTCTAAGTTCCTTGAAAAAGTTAGAAAAATGGTGCATGAATGCATGAAAGGATGAATGCACAAACACACATATACATAGATAGACATATATACAAACATGTGGGTCTAGGGTTTTGAGATCACGAGCATGAAGTCATGGTCTACCCATCCCAAGAGGTATGTGTTATGGGTTTATGCACCTGCAGAACAAGGGTTCTAAGAGGTTCCCAAATCCATCGACCCATCTTTCAGAAATTGTTAAAACACAAATTACTTGGAAATCAATAATATTCTCAACAGAGTATCTTCTGAGTGTAGTATCGTGTATCAACTAGTTTGGGTTTACACCCTCATAATCACAGAACTACATCCTAAAAAGGCCAAGTGGGGTAAGAGGTAACTAAAGGTCCTCAGTGTGACGAGCTCCTAGGTCGAAAATAGTAATGTATTCGCGATTACTCGTTCAACAATACTATCTCATGAGGGCCTCCACTGAGCAGGGGATCTTAAGTCAACTTCTTCGGGATTACTACCTCAAAGTCTCATTGACTATACCATCCATCCTATCATAAGTGCACTTAAGTCCGAGTATAGGACTTATCTCACCACACAAAAGGTCATAACCCTGCTAACAGAAAAACCCAAGCAAAACAGATATATACAACTGTACAAGTATACAAACAAATTACACATATAAAACAAGTTAGGTGTAACCCTCTTAGGGAGACAATCCCCAGTAAAGTCGCCATTTCTGTCGCGGTGAGAATCGGAGACCATAGCTATTGAGTTAACTAGGCTCACAAATCTTAATTCACCACCGATCTTTAATTTATCCAAGGGAAGGGAAAAAGAACGACTAAACCCATAAATATGCAATGCAATGCAATAAAGAGAATCTAAGGTTTGGGGGTTGGTTATACTAAGGGAAGGTACTAACACCCTAAGTATCTATAGTACTCTATAGGAACCTCTTGTCTTATTGTGTAATTTGTTAAGTTGTTTGCTAAAAAAGGTAAAGATGGGTAAAGTAAAAAGGTGGAAAAAGAAAAAGGTAGCTCGCTAGGATCATTGGAATCCTATGCCTACATATCCTGTATAGGAAATCAGCGCAATCGTAGTTCAGCTAACTACGGGTGAAAAAAGAAAATGGTGCTCGCCAATGATTGAGACCTTGTGCCTACGTATTCTCAAAAGGAAATGAGAAATCAGAGCGTCCGTAGTTCGTGGAACCACGGGTAAAAGCAATGTTTGTTGGTTGGTTTTAGAAGAAGAGACAAGTTATCGTCTTAAGGAGAATACTCAACTAAAACAACACAAACACGTGGAAGAAGGATCTTTGCTTCACATTGAGAGAAGGACACCAACTCGGATATAGAATCAACGAGTATGCCACATACCTCTCTCAAGTGGAAAAGAATCAACATCTTTTTCAACTATGTCATGTTGTAGGAGAATTACATCTCGACTAAAGATGACTAATGTCTAATCTCTTTTGAGAAAAAGGGAACTTAACTGTGAGTTATCTAAAGTTGAAATACCCTAAGGGAAACTGCCTAAGAGGGTCACAACCTAAAGTAAAAGTCAACAATTTAAATATGTACATCCTAAGGTAATCAGCCTAAAGAGAAACATGGATTATACAATGGGTGAAAGATGCGAAAGAGAAATGCAATGCACATGACTATAAAGTCAACCACAAACCCTTCCCTTGGATTTAAGCATACTCAAACATAAAAGTTCAAGAGCCACAAGTGAACATCAAATGAAATAGGCATCATGACAATAATATACAATGAGCAAACAACAAAGCCTCAACATCAGAATTAATCTCATGAACAAATAACAACATGTGTACAACGCAAGGATCAAGGTATGTAACCAACTCACAAGGCAAGACATCATGAATAAACATCATCAATTAATCAAGACAAAGCATCACAAATTAATCAAGGAAAATCAGGCCCAAAACATGGAAGCAAGCAATCAGACGAAAAAAATCGGGTCACAAAGGAATTATTAATCAAATTAAATATTAATATTTAGTAAGATTAATTAATGATTTAATTAATCAATATTAAATAAAAATATTTAAATTAATTAATAATTAAGCAATTTTTTTTACATTTTAAAATTTAACAAACCATTAAACTAAAAAGAGAAATGACTAAATTAAAAGGTCAAAATATTTTTGATATTTTCAATATTAACTAAATTAAGAAAAATTAAAATTAAGTTAAAGTCTAAATGTATTTTTTTTGTTATTTTCTAGAATATGCAAGTAAAAACAAACCTTATAAAAAACAAATAATTTAAAAAACAAAGTGGGAAGTATAAGACATCATCCGTTCATCATTTAATTTTAGTTCTCAATAGAATGATCATAGTATTATACCAAACACTAGTATCATAAAAAATAAATTTTAAGCAAAGAAACAAAAACGTATTGTCCTCATTACATACCGTCCCTTAAAATACCTACTAGTAAAGCATCTCATGTTATTAAACCAAAACAATATATGACAAGAAAAGGAAAGGATATTACTACATAATATACAAGTATATCAACCGAGTTACACATCTCCTAGTATCAAAACCAAACAGATTTTTAAACTCAATCAAAGCAAATAAAAGCAATGTTAACCTTATACCAAAAACTTGTAACTCAAGCACCATGTATGGACGAAGAACAACAACAAGTTAGCATATAAAGTTTGAAAATAACAAAAGGTATACCATAACCAAATCCGAATAAAGTCGACCTGCCGTAGTGGAGGAGAATGAGCTCGAGGTTGTGATGATGGCAGTTGTCGGCAAAAAATGAGTTGGGGTGCTGCGAGTGAAGTTATTGCATGTTGCGAGGTACGGTTTGGCGGAAACGACACGGTTATGGTGGATCGAAAGTAAACGTTGTTGTTGTGTTGAATAAATGTCTTGGTTATGATGGAGAGGATTGAAGAGTTATGTTTACATTGTGGATATCTTTCTTCCAAGAAAATGTACAGACTGTTATGTATATGGAGCATCCAGAGTAGTACGAGGTCAATGGTGGTAATTTTTGGTTAGGAAGCAGGTTTGTGAAAGAGTTTTTGTGGCGAGTTGAAGTGAAGGTATGGGATGGTGTGTGGCGGAATTGTGAAAGATACAAGGCCAAACATCTTATGGACATTCTAGGAGTTTTGATTTGTTCCCAAAAGTCCAAACTTTCACGGATTCACTTTAGCAGACGGATGAATATAAACATCACCATTGATGTAGGCTTTCTTAATACCATCTCCATTAGCTAATAGATAGGGGGCTGTGTGGCCAAGTATATGAGGTGGGTAGTTTGAGGTGTGAAACAAAGGTGGTATTGTGAGTGTTATCATGGTGAGAGTGTAGAAGAAGTAGCAGGCGAGTGGTTTTATGTACTTGTGATGGGGAGTGGTGTTGCGTGAAAGACATAACAAAATCTTGAAGAAACTCTTTTGAAATTCCAGTGAAAATTAATTCTCATGCTGCACACATGCTTTTCTTGTAAGTTAAAAGAAGCTGAAACAGTCCCCATATAATGTGTACCTATAGCCTCCTTCAAGTTATAAATAACAAGGTGAACTTGCCTCCGAGATTTTTCTGCCAAGAAGCTAAAATATTGGATCCAAATCAACAAACAAAGCATGCTCCTTGAGAAGGATAAAGGTAGTCATTATGCATCAGAACAACAACTTGATTGAAGCCACCAAGATACCTCTCTATCTTGACAAGGACTACCACTTCATAAAGAAGTATAGTCTCTCTAGCGGCATTATAAAATTCCAAAGCAACTTTTGTAGATGTGTGTATATGGTTATCCAGAAAAGATAATGAGAGGGTGAGGTGCCGAGCTGGGGTTTTTAGGAGAGAAATATGATAAAAAGTGTGTAGTGTGAAGTGTGTGGATGTTTTAGAATTGAGAGGGCCCGCATGTATGTGAAGAGTATGCTGCTACATGACAAAGGAAATAAAGTGAGAGAGCCTATGTTGTTGTTGGTGACCAAGAAAAAAGTGATGGCAGGTCCTTGTTCATGATACACGCAGGTCTATCAAGTAGTAGTTTTGTTCTTTTTTTAATTGAAAAAAAGTGAGAAAAAAATAGCAAGGAAAATAGGTGGTATGTGAGAGGTATAGGCATGCATGTTATGTACTATGACATTTCACAAAAAAAGAATAAGAACAACAAATCTTGAAACTTGTCTAATACGTTTTACTAAAACAAAATTTTATATTATTTTTTTAAAAAGGAAAGGAAGAATAGACCTAAAATATGATTAAATAAAAAAAATATTTAACTAAAATTAAAATAAAAATCGGTTAAAAATGATAAATCGGACCGGTATCGAAGTGCTCGAAAAAATAAAATGAATACACCAAAATGCAGTGCGAAATATGCGTATTGGAAAAATATAGCGTTTGGTCAAATTTTGAAATAAATTTTATGCGGTTAAATGGCTTAAATTGATCAAAATGCGACCGAAAAGTGGTCGAAAAAATTCAAATGAGCACGCCCGATTAAACTACGCGAAACATAGATTGATATGACTGACATTTGCAGGCTCGAACTTGAAATTTTCCATCCACTAATTTTACACATAGTTGATTTTTAGTTTGACCGATTCGGCTGTAAATCCAACAAGTTTATTCTGGCTGATAATTCGGGTATTATGCATGATGAAATGCGTGATATGCTAGATGATGCAAAGTGAAAAATGATCAGAATCTTAGGGTAAAAAATTAGGGTATGACAGATGCCCCTATTTAAGTTTCTTCTATCCGAAGATATGGAGATTGAAATCTTCGTTTCGATGTGATAGGAGAGACTTAAATACAAACATGCACAAATTTTGGACCTAAGATGCCACAAAGATGCTTTTGATATGATATGATATGAAATGCAAGACAAAGATCCTGTGGGGGAATGGTGCCACAGGAGACAAACTATATACGGAAACGTTACTGAAGCACAGTTAAAGAATGAAAGACCCAACGAGGAACAACTTAGCAAATAAAGCAAGACTCCACGTGGAAAAGATCCAACTCCACTGGGGATGAGACTCAACTCCACTGGGGAAGAGACTATCAATTACCAATCACAGGGTAGCTTAAACAAAGGCGATAAGATTGTGACGAAATCTTTTAACAAATTCCACTTGGAGAACCTACTGTCGAAATTATCCAGGGATTCTACTGTCGAGATTCTGAAAAGAAACAATTATCTGTTGAAGTTTAAAAAATCATCAAAGTTAACCAGAAAATCTACTACCAAGATCCTGGAAAGAATGAAACATCTTCTGTTGATGTCTGTTGGAGATCTACTGCCGAGATTAACCAGAGAATCTATAAATGAAACACCTTCTGCCGAGGTCTATTGGAAATCTTCTGTCGAAACTTTCCAAGAAATGAAAAAATATACCTGATGCCGAGGTCTACTAGCAATCTTCTGCCGAGACTTGCCAGGAAATTAAAGAAAATACCTTCTGTCGAGGTCTACTAGAAATATTCTGCCGAAACTTGCCAGGAAATGAAAAGAAAATACCTTCTGTCGAGGTCTGTTGAAAATTCTATTTTAAAAAATTTACCGGAGAATCTACTGCCGAGATTAACCAAAGATTCTGAAATAAAACTAACTTAGAATAATTAATAATCTCTTTAAAAGGAAAATAAACCTCCCCTCGCCTCGGGTCATAAGCCACGAACGGGTCTCAGTTTCTTCTTTGATCAAGGTCTTTCACTTGAAAAGGGTAAAATAAACCTCCCCACGCCTCGGGTCATAAGCCACGAATGGATCTCATTTTCTTCTTTGATCAAGGGCTTTCACTTGAAAAGGGTAAACATAAACCTCCTCACGCCTCGGGTCACAAGCCACAAACGGGTCTCAGTTTCTTCTTTTACTTGAAAATGATAAAGTAAATCTCCCCACGCCTCGGGTCATAAGCCACGAATGGGTCTCAGTTTCTTCTTTAATCAAGGTCTTTCACTTAAAAAGGGTAAACATAAACCTCACCACGCCTCGGGTCACAAGCCACGAACGAGTCTCAGTTTCTTATTTTACTTGAAAAGGGTAAAATAAACCTCCCTATGCCTTGGGTCACAAGCCACGAATGGGTCTCGGTTTCTTCTTTTACTTGAAAAAGGTAAAATAAACCTCCCCATGCCTCGGGTCATAAGCCACAAACGGGTCTCAGTTTCTTCCTGCAAGAGGTAAATGCTTGTGGGGAAGCATCTTCACAGGGGATGAGAGATTCACTGGAGATTTACGACTTTAGTGGGGATCCATAACTGAGTAGAGATTAGGAAACTTCACCGGGGTTATTTAAGAGAGATATAAACTGGTTGATTTGTAAAACAAGCCTTTTCACATAAAGAGAAAGATCATCAGAATCTTCACCAAACTTCTCGGAGAGATGCCATTTGATGGGAGTAAATTGAATGGTGGGATCACTGGGGGAGAACATCACTGAGGAGCAATATTGCTGTAGTTTGAAATTACATCAAAGAAAATAAAATCCTTGCCACAGGAAATCTAAAATAAAGAGAAATACTTGTAAGGTCTTCAACAAGCTTCTCTGACAGATTTCTGAAGAGATGCCATTTGATGGAAGAACGGTTGATAATCTTGATAACTTGCTGGGAATAGACAAACTGTCCTGGAAAGACACTTCCATTTTCCATCCAGATAGAAAACCTGAGAACAAAACAAATTGCTCAAATAAAGAGCTGTCACTTGTTGTCTGGGTATAAATTCCAAGAAAATGTTATAACAACACTGCCGAGGAATAGGATTTTGTCTTCAATGGTGATCTTTGAATAAATTCTTCCCGGGGAGACAAAGTGTAAATTAAATGCACACTCAATCTAGGTTTTACAACCTAGGGATTCAAAAGTCATAATCGCCAGGGACCGAAGTTCAATCCAGGAAATAACTGAAGAGAAACGGTCAAGCAAGACTCTACCCAATGAGGAATGAACTCAACTGGGGTTTATCTCATCCAAAGATGGAAAAGAAAACTATATCAACAATCTTCCACGAGGATCAAACTCAGTGGGGAGTTGGAAAGGATATGCACTTTCTACTTAAGACTGACGACTCTACTGAGGATAGAAGACAGACCAAGTCACTTGGGGATAAACACAGCCAAAGTAAATGAACAAACAAACATCACAAAAATGTAGAATACACACATGTCATGTATATCCGTATGAATGAATGTATGTCATGTTATGCTTATGCTGACGAAACAAGTGAAGAGAAGTACACTGGAGATGAAATAAACATCTTGACAAAGATACTAGCCAATATTCACACGATAGAAACATCACTAGGGATGAACGAGAAGCCACATATAGAACCACAGTCATGCTTTAAGGCTTCAAAAATCTGTAGGGAGAAGGAGAATACTTCACTTGGGAATATAACATCATGACTTCACATAGGGGATTATCAAGATGAATCTCGCGACTCCGTCGGGGATGAGAAAGATCTACTGGGAAAGGACCAAACTCACGATTAAAGAGACTTCATGGGGGATAAAATAAATATCCACAATGAGCAGAAGTAATCTGAATGAGAATTATAGCTGTGGATGTCAGAGCTGAGGCCACATAGGGGATAAAATAAATATCCACTTCATTGGGGAACCTCGAATCGACGTCGTAGCTGGAGAAATCAGAGTTGAGACTTCATGGGGAATGAAAATAAACATCCACTTCGCTGGGGAAGATTGAGTTGTAAGAGACTTATTGACGAATGAAACAAACATTCACTTCACTAGGGAAGGTTGAAGCCAAGGAAATTCACTGAGGGTTCTTAGGCCACCAACAGGGGAAATCTTGTATCAAACATGCCATAAATGCTTGAAGTAGAGACCCACCGGGGAATTATCACGACCACCTGAAGTAGAAACTTACTGGGGATATGGGTGAAGAATGCTGTGAGAATAAAGTAGTTCTACATTGATGAACTGCGTGGTGGTCACCACAAATGAACAACAATTCTTGTGAATGGATCAAAATAAACTTCAATTCTCAAATGCCCCATATCACATGGTTTAAGAGAGGGAATTATCTCAAGAGGATTTTATAGAAAACTTGGCATCCAAAATGCTCCAATGTCTTCAAACTCTTGGAGAGATTTATCGAATCTCGATGTAACTGCCCCAGATTGACTGTATTTGGCACAAATGAGTCTTCAAACTTGTCCTTTAGGGATGATCAGACTGCGAAAGCAACAAATGGGAAACAACTTACCCCTGTTCAGCAGAGTCTTCAGGCAACATGCCTTAGATATGGTCATAATTCTGAAATGATTTGCCATTTTCAACAGAGTTTCAAGTGTCAAAGATCAAATTCATCACTGATGCTCGTATGCAAGCTTCTACGATATAAAGCAATGTTAATAAGCAGAAAAATGTTAATTTTGAGAATGATAATGTAACACGCATGTTTGTCCTGAAGTTTTTATTGAAATGGATATCTCAATAACTTGTGACTGAATCACTAGTTAGGATATGATATTGATTAATTTTTACAAAGCCAACACAAATTTTGAGCATAACTCATAGGAGTCAAGAAACGTTATCTCATCGAGTATGCTTTTGAAATAAAACCTACATCAATTAGGTCTTTTGAGGGTTGTATCATGGCTTGGTTCACAGTTTTTGAAACAAAGGATATAAGGCTCAAAGTTTATATGTACCCACCCCTTCTTCGTGATGTCCTCTAATCCTATGTTCAGCTAATCTTGACACGAGTACTCATCCCTTAGAAGGAGTTTTGATATGGTCGAGAAAACCACTGAGGCTTTGGACATGGCAGTCACTTACCTATTTGCTTTTGGTGTTTGATCACCCGACTTGGTTATTTCATGAGGATTTTTCTTTGTAATTCTTTCTTTTCGCTTTTCGCGTTTTTCATTCCCTAACTTTTGCCTGGACTGAGTCTTTGGCTTTGACCTTGGAGTCCAGCGGGATGCCCCAATTTTTCCTAAATCTCCTTCATAGGTTTTGACTTAGCGGGCTTTTTCTTCTTTTTTTAATTTTGATTTATGAACAAATCGTGTGACTTTAAGTCGTTTTTGACTTGTTGAAAGAGTTGTGACTGCCTCACTCCTTAGCTAGCTGAGGGATAATCCTTGTGGATCTGACTTCCAGCCTCATAATGTCTGAGAGATAGGTGTAGTGGATCCTTGGGTGTTCACTCCATTTTTGAAAGCTTGGGTGTTCGATCAGCTTAATTGAAAACTACCCTGCCCCAGGTTAAAATTGAGGGTTTTTGTATGAAAGGAAACTCCTACTTCAAGGCTCAAAGGGGTTAACAAGGGATTATCTTCCTTATATCTCCGGTGTTTGGGGATTTGAAACAATGCCTTACATCATCAGCAGGGTTTTATTCAAAAGCATACAACCAGAGGTCTATCATTTTCACTTTCGTCATCCTCTCTCTAATTCTCTGCCTAGGAAAGAGATTGAGTAACATTGGCATTACAAAGCAGAAAAAACATTTAATGAGTGACTACAAATATATTTCTTCAAGACAAACACATTCATTGCATTAATCATTCATAATAAACAAGTTCTTACATGCAAATCATACTTTTAACAATCAAAGGAATAACAAAAAATGCAAGCAAATAAAACAAACAATCTGATGATCTTGGGAATGAGCTCTCCTTCTGACTTCACTGGCTTGGAAAGGACTCTCTTGAGTCAGCATAAAGGCGTTCCATTCATAAATGGGCTTCCCCCCTTAAAGGTCTGCACCTCATCGTCGATCATCTCTTGAAATTTTTCCTAGAAAATCTTGCACTCTTCAATCAGATGCCCAGCTACTCCGTCATGAAACTCACAACTAACATTTCGATTGTACCAAGGAGGGCGAGATTTCATGGCTCTGGTCTTTCTGGGTGCCATCATTGAGTTTCGGGCAAAATAAGACCACAATTGACTGTAAGTCATTGGGATTGGATCAAACTGGTGAGTCTCTCCTACTGGACTATTTGGATGTCTCTACTGATTCTGATAAATCAAATTATGAGCTTGTCGATTCTGACTTTGATCCTGAGGAGCCAACCTTTGTTGCTGATACGGAAGTTCAAGAAGTAGTGATTGCTGGCACTGAACAGGCGCTGCATACTGATATTGGTGATAAGGCAACGAAACTGGAGCTTGCAAGATTTGAGGAAAATCTCAAACTGCATCAACATCAACATTCCATTCCTCTTGGAAATCACTAACAGATTTCTCTTTGCTAGCTTGGTTATTCAAGTCATCTTGGATTCTTGCACTCTTGAATGCGTCTTCGATGTTTACTCCGACTTCCATAGTTTTAGAGAACTCTAACGACACAACGCCTACCATCCTGACATAATAAGAGTTTGACAGCGTTTTTAGAAACATTTTGGCTAGTTCTTTTTCTTGGAGTGGTGGATGAACTCGGGCTGCCAATTCTTTCCACCGCTGTGCGTACTCCCTGAAGGATTCATTGTCCTTCTGACTCATGCTCATCAATTGATCGCTCTTTGAAGCCATGTCTATATTGTAATTGTAATGCTTCACAAAAGCATCAGCTAGGTCTTCCCAAGACCGAAGTTGGTTCCTTTCTAGTTTTATATACCACATCAAGGATACCCCACATAAACTTTCTTGAAAGCAGTGAATCATCAGTTTGTCATTGTCAATATAAGCGGTCATCTTTCGACAGAACATCGTCAAATGGTACCTTGGACAACTAACACCCTTGTATATTTCAAAGACAGATATTTTGAACTTCGGGGGAATAACCACGTCTGGAACTAGACACAAGTCATGAGACTTAAGATCGGGTGTATTGAGTCCTTTCATCATCTTCAATTGTTCCTTGAGATCACGAACTCCTTCCTCGATTTTCACAACTCTATGATCATTCACTTTTGTCACATGGTGAACATTATGAAGATTTGGCATATAGCTCGGAAATCGGGAATCTCTTTCATCAACTTGAACAACCAGGTTATCTTGCACAGGCTGAGATTGAGTAGGAACATCCACTTGTAGAGCATTGTCTTCAGGTGGAAAACCAAACATCGGGTTAGTCATCACTCTAAATCCTGACATGAAATCAACATTCTCTGTCCTCTCCATTATCCTTCAGTAACTACTTTAGGCTCGATATGAATGCCAAGAAATTAGCTATACAGATACAAGGACAACATGACGAATGAGTTTTGTTTAGGGAAGAGCATGTATGCAAATGATGAGTGCAATGCTACATGATGCATGTTGTGCAAATGGAAATGAATTTCAAGGAACTCAAAAGTTATAGTTGCAAACACCATAAAATGGATAACACTTTGAATGGCTGAAAATCTCATTTCATTAAAAATTTGAAAGATTGCAAAATAGAGTACAACTTCCAAAATCCATGGTAAAACCTATGATGTTTGCAAGATAACTCTAAGTCCCTTGAAAACGTTAGAAAAATGGTGTATGAATGCATGAATGGATGAATGTACAAACACACATATACACAGATAGGCATATATACAAACATGTGGGTCTAGGGTTTTGAGATCACGAGCATGAAGTCATGGTCTACCCATCCCAAAAGGTAGGTGCTATGGGTTTATGCACATGCAGAACGAGGCTTCTCAGAGGTTCCCAAAGTCATCGACCCATCTTTCGGATATTATTAAAACACAAATTACTTGGAAATCAATAATATTCTCAAGAGAGTATCTTCTGAGTGTAGTATTGTGTATCAACTACTTTGGGTTTACACCCTCATAGTCACCGCACTACATCCTAAAAAGGCCAAGTGGGGTAAGAGGTAACTAAAGGTCCTCAGTGTGACGGGCTCCTAGGTAGAAAATAGTAATGTATTCACGATTGCTTGTTCAACAATACTACCTCAAGAGGGCCTCCACTGAGCGGGGGATCTCAAGTTAACTTCTTCGGGATTACTCCCTCAAAGTCTCCTTGACTATACCATCCATCCTATCATAAGTGCACTCAAGTCCGAGTATAGGACTTATCTTTCCACAAAAAAGGTCACAACCCTGCAAACAGAAAATCCCAAGCAAAACAGATATATACAAATGTACAAGTATGCAAACAAATAACACATATAAAACAAGTTAGGTGTAACCCTCTTAGGGAGACAATCCCTGTGAAGTCGCCATTTCTGTCGTGGTGAGAATCGGAGACCATAGCTATTGAGTTAACTAGGCTCATAAATCTTAATTCACCACCGATCTTCAATTTATCCAAGGGAAGGGAAAAAGAATGAATTAGCCCATAAATATGCAATGCAATGTAATAAAGAGAATCTAAGGTTAGGGGGGTTGGTTATACTAAGGGAAGGTGCTAGCACCCTAAGTATCTATAGTACTCTATAGGAACCTCTTGCCTTATTGTGTTATTTGTTAAGTTGTTTGCTAAAAAAGGTCAAGATGCGTAAAGTAAAAAGGTGGAAAAAGAAAAAGGTAGCTCGCTAGGATCATTGGAATCCTATGCCTACGTATCCTGTATAGGAAATCAGAGCAATCGTAGTTCAGCTAACTACGGGTGAAAAAAGAAAAGGGTGCTCGCCAATGATTGAGACTTTGTGCCTACGTATTTTTAAAAGGAAATGAGAAATCAGAGCGTCCGTAGTTCGTGGAACCGCGGGTAAAAGCAATGTTTGTTGGTAGGTTTTAGGAGGAGACACGTTTTTATCTTAAGGAGAATACTAAACTAAAACAACACAAACACGTGGAAGAAGGATATTTGCTTCACATTGAGAGAAGGGCTCCAACTCAGATATTGAATCAACGAGTATGCCACATACCTCTCTCAAGTGGAAAAGAATCAACATCTTTCTCAACTATGTCATGGGGTAGGAGAATTACATCTCGACTAAAGATGAATAATGTCTAATCTCTTTTGAGAAAAAGGGAACTTAACTGTGAGTTATCTAAAGTTGAAATACCCTAAGGGAAACTTCCTAAGAGGGTCACAACCTAAAGTAAAAGTCAACAATTTAAATATGTACATCCTAAGGTAATCAGCCTAAAGAGAAAAATGGATCATACAATGGGTGAAAGATGCGAAAGAGAAATGCAATGCACATGACTATAAAGTCAACCACAAACCCTTCCATTGGATTTAAGCATACTCAAACATAAAAGTTCAAGAGCCACAATTGAACATCAAACAAAATAGGCATCATGAAAATAATATACAATGAGCAAACAACAAAGCCTCAACATTAGAATTAATCTCATGAACAAATAACAACATGTGTACAACGCAAGGATCAAGGTATGTAACCAACTCACAAGGCAAGACATGAATAAACATCATCAATTAATCAAGACAAAGCATCACAAATTAATCAAGGAAAATCAGGCCCAAAACATGGAAGCAAACAATCAGAAGAATAAAATCGGGCCACAAAGTAATTATTAATCGAACTAAATATTAATATTTAGTAAGATTAATTAATGATTAAATTAATCAATATTAAATCAAAATATTTAAATTAATTAATAATTAAGCAATTTTTTTTACATTTTAAAATTTAACAAACCATTAAACTAAAAAGAGAAATGACTTATTAAAAGGTCAAAATATTTTTGGTATTTTCAATATTAACTAAATTACGAAAAATTAAAATTAAGTTAAAGTCTAAATGTATTTTTTTTGGTATTTTCTAGAATATGCATGTAAAAACAAACCTTATAAAAAAACAAATAATTAAAAAAACAAAGTGGGAAGTATAAGACATCATTCGTTCATCATTTAATTTTAGTTCTCAATAGAATGATCATAGTATTGTACCAAACACTAGTATCATAAAAAATAAATTTTAAGCAAAGAAACAAAAATGTATTGTCCTCATTACATATTGTACCTTAAATTACCTACTAGTAAAGCATCTCATGTTATTAAACCAAAACAATATATGACAAGAAAATGAAAGAATATTACTACATAATATACAAGTATATCAATCGAGTTACACATCTCCTAGTATCAAAACCAAACAGATTTTTAAACTCAATCAAATCAAATAAAAGCAATGTCAACCTTATACCAAAAACTTGTAACTCAAGCACCATGTATGGACGAAGAACAACAACAAGTTAGCATATAAAGTTTGAAAGAAACAAAACGTATACCGTAACCGAATCCGAGTAAAGTCGAGCTGCCGTAGTGGAGGAGAATGAGCTCAAGGTTGTGATGATAGCGGTTGTCGGTGAAAAATGAGTTGGGGTGCTGCGAGTGAAGTTATTGCGTGTTGCGAGGTGTGGTTTGGCGGAAACGACACGGTTATGGTGTATCAAAAGTAAACGTTGTTGTTGTGTTGAATAAAAGTCATGGTTATTGTCATACCCCAAATTTTGACCACCAAAATTTCCCATCATTGTGTAGATCATCACCACAATATAGATGTACTTTCATGCCTCATCAATCTCCTCAAAGATGATTGAGCATTCACCACAATCAAGACTTAGGGTTTCAAGCCCTCTAAGAGCACTTAGACAAAGGATCAATCAAGAAATGACATGATCTTCAACTTGTCTAACCTCTCAAACACCCATAAAGGATCAAGAGTTCTCCCATATCTAGAATCAAGCACAAAGTTGCAACATTCCAAGTGGATTAAGCCTCGAGATCGCCAGTGTCACCAAATTAAGATTTTGGTCGACCAAGGCCTCCAGATGAAATTTTTCCTCTGGGCATGAGCCAATACTTCAAAGCATAACCCAAGGTACTCCAAGGAACCTCATGGACCCAATCATCAAGTCAATTTAATCTCAGGGGATGCATTCATAAAAAATCAGGAATTAGGGTTTCTTGACCTAATTCACCCCTAAGTTGACTTTTGGAGCAAAGCATAAGCCAAGACCTCAAGACATGATTTGAGGGCCTCAAAAACTCAACATTGATCCATTTACAACAATGGATTGATCCAAGGCGCTTGATTCATAAGTTTCAATTTCATCTGGACCACAATTAGGGTTTTGAAGAAAAGTCAACTGTACCTTTGACTTTTGACCAAGACAAGCTCCCAAACCTTGGGACATGATTCAAGACACCCTAAAACACCTATGGAATCCATCCATTAGGTTTGAATTAGGTCAAGAACTTGATTGCACAAAGGATCACACAGTTTGGATTTCATCTGACAAAAAAGTCAACTGTGCACAAAATAAAGTTTGACTTTTTGGAATTTTTCACAAATATGGTTCCCCTAAGACAAAAACAATGTTAATGTATGATATTGATCATCATTCATCAAGAAAAATCAAGAAAAGTGAGGTTTCTTGCAAAAGGGGCAACCATGCGAAACCAAAATTTTTTCTAAGTTATGGAACAAAAGTGGTTTTGTACTAACTTTGCAAGGTCACAACTCCTAAACCACAAGGCTTTTTTCTCCCATTCAAAGCTCAAATGAAAGTCCATCTGACATACTTCAAATATGTCAACTACAAGAAATTCCAAATCTCCATTGATTTTGAGTTATGGATGGAGCAAAATCACTAAAACATGAAAATACCACTTTTTCCAACACTTAGTGAAAATCTGCCTAAGTTAAAAACAGTCCAAAATCCAAAATGTAGAGGCATTTTTCACTATGATCCAAGGGGATTCAGAACCATATGTAAACATCAAAGTTGAAGTATGTTATCCCAGCTTTCCAAAGAGTACAAGAACACTCAAAGATTCCATGTGGGCAGGGAGATATGATCCTCCCAAGTTGCCCTGCTGCAAATGTCTTCAAGACTGATTTTGGGACATTTTTCTTGCACCACACGATTTCCATTTGCAAGTTTGTCATCTTGCCAACTTTGTCATCTTCTCAAATTAATGAGGATCATATTGAATCATATCAAACCTGCTAAGTTAGGCCAAGATGCTTCAAAGTTCATCCTTTGGCATGATGAGTCTTTGTACAAAGACTTTGAATTCAAAGTGCATTTATGTGCAATAGTGCACCTTCAACAAAGCTGATCTTCTCAGTCAAGATTCATGCATAAACAACAATAAAAACATCTGAGGAATGTGGAATTGGTCAAAAGTTGGCTATGTTACTTAGAGAGCTATGGTACCTTGCATGAGAAGTAAGCACACCTTGCCAAAATGCATTTAGTGAGCTCTTATCCATTGCTGCAACACTATTCTTCCAAGAAAAAACTTGATCACCTATAAATAAAGGTCACATTGCCTCATTCAGATCACCCCAAAACAATACCACACTTGTTTTCACTCTCTTCTTGCTCTTGGTCCAAATTTTCACATTTTCCAAAAGTGAGAATCATGAATTTCAAAACCAGAGCATTTCTGTCCAAACTAATGATGCAAACACCTCACATACATTATATGTAGGTGATCTAAACACTAAAACAATATCTGTAACATTATAATCCAAATGTGGTACCTCATTTGCACAAAATCCACAACCTGCTGCAGAAGGGTTCAAGCTGACAAATCAAAGGGCTTCTAACCATTCTAAGCATTCAAACACATTCCTTGAGGTATAAGGAAGCTGTCCAGATCATCATTACACATCTGTAACACCTCCAAGCCAGAATTCAATTCTCACTTGCACGGTAAGCTTTCTTAAAACTGAACTCATTAATGCATGCATCATAAACATGTTTTCAAGTTACCATTGTGTTTCTGGGTGCTCATAGGTCATTAAACCTCAATTAATTGATGTTTATAATTCTTGTATGAGATTTCATTCAGTTCTTGCAAATTTTAGGGTTTATCTGGTTATGTCATGATACTTTCTATTACACTTAATTTAAATGAAATTAAAAAGAACCATTGTATTCCTTGTTTAAAAACGCACGAATTTCATCTTTACATCTTGCCAAATGGTTGAGAAATGAGAGAGATAGCTTGCTTCACGCAAGTCTGAAAGTTGCCAAAGGAAGAAGATGGCCATGACGCCATTCTTTAGAAATCAAACTAGTTTTAGTATATATTATTCCCTTGCCACTATATACTTGAATTGGTATTGCGCCTCAGTGGTTGATCAGTTGGTTTTGTGTGTGTAATGAGCAAAGGGTCAGGGGTTCGAATCCCCCTCGCCCCAGACCTTTTGGTTTTATTTTTTTAAAACATTTTCAAAGAATTTTTCACATATTATTCACTTTTGCCACTCTCTATCAGCCCACACAAGTGGCTCAGATGGTAAACTTTTAACCTCTCCACCCCAAGGGCGTGGGTTCAAGCCTTGAAAGGACCATTCCTAATTTTTTTACCACTTATTTTCTTTCATTTTCTTCACCATATTTTAATAACTTCAAAAATTAATTTCTCTCATTTTTTTTATCATTTTTGATTGGTTATTTTTTTTAAAAAAATGTCACAAAAATGTTGAATTATTTTAATTTACAAAAAAATTCAATTTATATTATTTTTTTAATATAGTTAGAGTTTTTGTAATTAATTTCATTTTATTTGTTTTCAAACATTTCTAAATGAAATTCTCACCTTGATTTTTAAAAACCAATTGAATTTCAAGCTTTCATGTGATTAAACATGATTTTTCAAAATATTTTTCAAAGTTTGCAACTTGTTTTTAAATATATTTGATATTTTATATCATTTTTTATTTAATTCCTTTGAAAATTATATATTAATTTCAAAATTAGGGTTTCCTCTAAATTTTGACTTTTCAAACAAAATTAACCAGGGCCTCTAATAGAGTGTAAGTCCCATCCTTTTCTAAATAATTTAATTTTTTGGCCTCAGTCGTTGTATAAATCCCGATACGATTTTAAAAAATCTCGGCGCGATCGCCGTTTTCAAAACATTTTAACCCGGGCCTCCCCTTGTGTTGTAAGTCCCATTCTCTTTTCTTTTTTTCAAAATAACTTTGGGCCTCTAATTGAGTGTAAGACCCATCCCTTGTACATAAACTAATTTAGGCCTCTAATAGAGTGTAAGTCCCATTCTTTTGTAAATAATTTGATTTTTGGGCCTCAGTTGTTGTATATGTCCCGATACGATTTTAAAAATCTCGGCGCGATCGCCGTTTTCAAAACATTTTAACCTGGGCCTCCCCTTGTGTTGTAAGTCCCATTCTTTTTTTTTCAAACAAATTTAGGCCTCTAATAGAGTGTAAGACCCAACCCCTTTTGTACATAAATAACTTGGGCCTCAGTCATTGTATAAGTCCCTACGCGATTTAAAAATAAACAACGGTGCGATTACTGTTTTTCATTTGGGTATCTCCTTGAGTTGTAAGCCCCACCTCTTGTACAAAAATAAACTTTGGACCTCTAATAGAGTGTAAGACCCAATCTCTTTGTAAATACAATAATTTGGGCTTCAGTCATTGTATAAGTCCCGATACAATTTTCAGATCAACGGTACGATTACTGTTTTTCATCTGGGCCTCTCCTCGAGTATAAGCCCCAATCTTTTTAAAACAACTTTCCCCTTTGATTTAGATTCAAATTCACAGCTGTTATCAAAACTTTCTTTAATTTCTTGAACAACTAACCATACAGCTGTTACAATGGAAGCTTGCTCACTTGTAAGTTTTAAACAACTTTCTTTTACATACTTGTATATATATACCTGTTTATAATGCTGGAAGCTTGCTCACCTGTAAGTCCTCCTACACTCTTTTACATACTTGTCTATATATTTCATATGTATATACCTGTATATTATCTGCTTAGAGTTTTCCCCGACAATTAGGTCTAGGATTAGATCAAACCAGTGGTCACTCTTTCAACACAGTCAAAACTAGTTCCCCGTAGGAAATTCCAGATACAATCTTGCCTCCTCTTGGGCTTATACAATATGGAACAGAGAAAGGCATTATTCCCGGTGAAACTTTTCTCAAGACTGTCACTACTAGAAACTTGTCTAAGAAATTCATTTCCCCTAGAGAGGATTAATTCCCGGTGAAACCTCTCTTGAATTTCTTCAAACCTTAGAACTGTTCACTAAAGGATTAATTCCCCTGTGAAACCTTTCTTAGGTTTGGACCCACAGGCTTCCTAAAAGCATCCCCAGCCTCCTCTTGGGCTTTGTACAAGGACCCTCAGGCTTCTTAAAAGTTCTCATGCCTTCTCTTGGGCTTAGTACAAGGACCTGAGACCTCTTACAGGAATAGGGAAGAACCTAGTCATCCTTTGCTAGAGCAGTCTTCCTAAGAGTCAAAACCTCAGACCAATTTAGGGTTGATTCTCATTCCTTAAAACACCTGCCTCCTCTTGAGTATCATACAAAGATAAACCCTTTCATACCAGTAGACTTGGACAGTCTCATCTCCTCAAGGAAAAGGAGAAACGCTGATCATTTCATCAATCACCAACAGAGTTTAAACTTTTCATTCCTAAATTTCCCTATCTAGGGTCAGCTTACTATCAATACAACACTATCAGAACCTCAAGGCATCTGATATCTCAACTCCTCTGTAAACCTCAGTAATAGTTGATTCCCCATTTTAAACCTGTCTCTGGATCTCAATAATCTTCAGCAGAAGATAACCTCCTCTTACGCTCTGTATAAAGATTTTTCCTCAGCAAAGTCAGCCTCAATTTTGGGCTTTGTACAAGACAGATAAAAACACTCCCTTGTTGAGTCAGTCTCTTTTCAGCCTCAATCTTGGGCTTTGTACAAGACAGATAAAAACACTCTCTTGTTGAGTCAATATCTTTCCAACCTCAATCTTGGGCTTTGTACAAGACAGATAAAAACACTCTCTTGTTGAGTCAATATCTTCTTTTAGCCTCAATCTGGGCTTTGTACAAAACACCTGAAATATCCTCAGCTGAGTTAATCACCCTCTTTTTAGCCTCAATCTTAGGCTTTGTACAAGACACATATAAAATCTCCTTAAGTAGAACCAATCCTCTTTTCAGCCTCAATCTTGGGCTTTGTACAAGACAAATCATACTCTCCAGTAGAATCCGTTTCTTCTTTTAGCCTCAATCTTGGGCTTTGTACAAGACAGACAAAATATTTCCCCTGAAAAGTCAACTTTCAGCCTCCTCTTAGGCTTTGTATAATGATCCCCCCAAAAGAGTCAGTCTCTTTTTAGCCTCAATCTTGGGCTTTGTACAAGACAGATAAAACTCCCTAAATAGAGTCAACCTTTTAGCTTCAACCTTGGGCTTTGATCAAGGCACACACAAAAAACCAACATCCCCTCAGAGGAAATCTAAAACCTCTCTCTAGGAAGACATTTCTCTGTATATCACAATATCAAAAACAGAAAATCAAACAAACCTTAATCACAGATAACTGCTATAAGTGGCACACTTGTTGATTCAAATACCCAAGCTGTAGTCCATCTCTTATCCTGGTAAACCTCCTTTCATCTAACAGCTATAAGTGGCAATCCTCTGGATTATTTACATCCAAGCCCATGTCCCTCTCTTAGCATGAAAGATTCCTAAGGAAAAATGGCATTGCTCAGCAATGAGTTAAAGTTTCCCCCTTCAGAACAAATCCCTCATAAAAGAAATTATGGCATTGCTGGATTCTTATATCCCAGTTAAAGTAATCCTCCTTTATAATCAGTCACCCAACAATTGTGATAAACAGGTGAGATATCTCCCTTTAGAGATGATAAATTCTCTCTCAGTCAAACCTTTAGCTTCAATCTTGGGCTTTGAACAAGACACCAAACATCTCTTTCCTCCCATAGAATAGGAGGAACTACGATTGTTCTGATTTACCTGTTTTCTTTAACGGGAAGACGTAGGCATAAGATTGCGAAATCTTAGCGATCACACACTAATAAAAAACCTTAGGTCCATTACCTTACCAAAAACATCAGAAAAACCTGAAATCAACAAAAACTTCCTCTCTCAACACTCCCAAAGGAGAAACTTTCCCAATAAACAGACAAACATCATTAAATAGAAAATAGTAGAATTGCTAACGATCTATGGATAACCATATATAGGATGGGTAATTGACAACTCCCCATTGTATAACCTGACCCCGGACCCCCCAATCTTTTAAGCATTTGTTAAAGAAAACATTTGCGTGCAAAGTTAGTTTTAGATAGCTTCCCTTTCCTTTCCAGCTTCATAGGATAAATAAGAAATCAGAAAATAGCACCTAATTCCAACCATGGCGATAAGGTGGTCGCGTCACCGACAAAAATCGCACGCTACAAAAAAATGGCGACTCTGCTGGGGAGTATCCTTATCCTTAATCGCCATTAATCGCCATTTTCCAACAGAAAAATGGCGACTCTGCCGGGGAGCCAAACTAGGATTATAATTCTAAGAGGACTAGGTTGTTAGCAATCATACTATATGCTACATATATATATATATATTTACTTCTATTCCTACTTGATATCCATGTTTATTTTTCTATCAATGGGAATGCGATTGATACGCATGTGGAAAGTTTGAGAGAACCCTAAGATAAGGGGTGGCATAGACGGGTGGACTTATAAGGAGTGAATCCCGAATAAGCGATCCTGGTAGACCACCAAATCAGGCGAGGGCCCATGTGGATACTTACTGTTGAACGACCCATGGTCGTGAAAGCAGAGTTTTCCCAGTGCGACACCCGTGATCCTGAGGATTTAGTAGGCATTAACCTTATGACCACTTGGTAGTGCGGTGACTATCGGGAATAGTTGATATGCGATACTATACTCAAATGAGATTACCCTAGGATGCTACAGCTCGCTCGGGTGAACCAGCTTGCTGTCGATATCCCTAGGGGGGTCAATGACTTTAAGAACCTTAGAACCCATTCTACAGGTACAAAAATTGACCAGAATACAACCTTTGGGGATGGGTAGAGCCATGACTCCATGCTCGTGATGCTGAACCTTTGAACCCATGTTTTTTCAATGTTTTTGTGTGCTGCATTCATGCATTCATCTAAAAAACGCTTAAACAAAAAAATATCTTCTTTTTTCAAAATAAACTAAAGCAATAATTGCAAATATCAGAGAGATTGCGTTATGGATTTCGGTAGAAGAAAGACGCACAAGTACACTTTCAAGGCTCCGAAACTAGAGGATTTAAGGAGGTTGGCAAGGATGATTACCAACCCTGATGCTTTCAGAGCTAAGCACGAAGGACTATTGTCTCTGTTAAGGGTCCATGTAGTTGAAGGAATTCTGTCCACGCTAATTCAGTTTTACGATCCGGTTTACCACTGCTTCGCTTTCCCGAATTATCAACTGGCACCAATGTTAGAAGAGTACTCTCATCTGATTGATTTACCTATCACTGATCAAACTCCTTTTTCTGGACTGGAAGAAATTCCAAAGGATCAGGTCATTGCAAGAGCCATCTCTTTGGATGAGTCAGAAGTAAGGACTCACATGACCACCAAAGGAGGAATCCAAGGTTTACTAGCCAAGTTTTTGGTAGAGAAAGCTCTGTACTTTGCTAGTATAGGAAACATAACTGCTTTTGAAGACATCTTTGTCCTACTCACATACGAGTTATTCCTCTTTCCCAACATTGACAACTTCGTTGATACCAACGCTGTTAAGATATTTCTGATTGGAAACCCCATACCAAATCTGCTCGCAGATGCTTATCATTCTGTACACTTAAGGAATTTGTACAGTGGAAGAATGATCACTTGCTGTGTACCCTTACTTTACAAATGGTTCATTTCCCATTTACCCAAGTCTGCTGCTTTTTGGGATCACAAGAGTACCCTACGTTGGTCACAAAGGATTATGTCTCTTACCAACTCTGACATAGATTGGTATGATAGGATTTATTATAGGATTTATGAGGGGATATAGATAATCCAAAGAAGGAATAAAATATCATCCAATTTTAGTTTGCCGTCAACTCGGATACCCGATGAAGAATATCCCGCATAATATTCATATGGAAGGTCTTTTCTTCAAGGAAGGGGAAAATGACAGGGCACTAAAGAAGGAAATAATGCATGCATGGCAACATATTCACAAGAAAGGAAGAGAGTCTCTAGGGAAGCCAAACTATACTTCCATGGAACCTTATCTCCACTGGGTACAAACTAGAGCTCTCAAGCTGAGAATGCCTTACCCTTGCCAAGAAGTTTTTCCGTTAAAGGAATCTGTCCTTTATTTCATGTCTGACACGGAAAAACTCCAGGTAGCTCTCAACAAAGTTCAACGTGAGAAGAGCTCTTGGAAAAACAAGTACCTAATCCTCAATGTGGAGTGTACCAAGATTCAGGAACTGTTAAAGGACAAGGATGATCTAATTAAGATATTAGAGCAACATGCTGTGGAGAATCAAGAAGACTGAAGAAATTTGCTCACTCCTTTCACTTGGCAAAGGACTGACAACCCGACAACGGCAGAAGTGCCCCGGTCAAAGAAGAGGAAAATACTGGAACCAGCATCTGAGCTCTCTTCAGAGAGGACTCAAGATCCATAAGCTTAGCCATTTTCCTTACAACATTTTGTAAAATATTGTACTTTTCCTTACTGCAATCTTTCGAATTCAATAAAAAGGGTATTCCCCACTGTATGATATTTACAATCTATTTGTTAAAGTTCTTTTTGATTAAAGCTAAAAAATATATAACTTTGCATATCATTCATCATTCTCACATAACCTGTCTTCTTATCTTCGAATCTCACGTATGTGTCACGATTTTAGAGTCAAACTGTCTCACTCATACAATACTCAGGCCAATCGACAAAAGAAAATGGATGATCTCGAGGAAGATAACAGAGAGCTAAGAGAAGAAATCGACGCTCTAAAGGAAAGTTTGGAAAAAGTTCACAGTGACATGCAATCCCTGACAGCAGCTCAGAGGCAACAACAAAAGACTGTAATGTCAGAGATCACATCTACACCTATAGTGGAGACATATAATCCTCGGTACAACATGCCTAAGGGGCGCCCCTAGGGCATGCCTCTCAACTTTGTCGCTGAAGGATACATCCCGCCGGTCACTGAAGACCAAGAAACCGTAGCAGGAACCATTGGGCCTGAAGGTTACAAACTTTGGGAAAATGAAGACGCAATGTTTACGACAACAACACCTGAAGGTTACAAACTTCAGGGCACTGAAGCGCCAAGAGTCACCGCTGTAATGTCTATACCACAACCATTGGTACACACTGTCCTTGAATGACAGATTCCACAAGCCATTCCTGGTGGAAATGAAGAGATGTATGAAAGGATGAATGAGTTCTAGGAATAATTCTTAGAAATGCAGAAGGAATTGCATGCCATTCGCGGACAAGACTTATTCGGAAAGGACGCCGTTGACCTTTGTTTAGTCCCTAAAGTAAAAATCCCGCACAAATTCAAGGTGCCTGACTTTGAAAAATACAAAGGCAACTTTTGCCCTCAAAGTCATTTGGTGATGTACGCCCGAAAAATGTCAACTTAGACAGAAAATCAACAGCTACTGATCCATTATTTCCAAGACAGTTTAACCGGTGCTGCACTCAAATGGTACATGGGTTTAAACCGTACCAAGATCAGTACTTTCATAGATCTTGGGGCAGCTTTTGTTCAGCAGTACAAGTACAATTTAGACATGGCACCAGATAGAGATCAACTCAGAGCAATGTCGCAGAAGGACAAAGAAACTTTTAAAGAATATGCTCAAAGATGGCGTGAAATTGCCGCCCAGATCTGTCCCCCTCTTGAGGAAAAAGAGATGACAAAGATTTTCTTGAAGACCTTGAGTTCATTCTATTATGACCGAATGGTCGCCAGTGCACCCAGTGACTTCACTAAAATGGTGAACATGGGAGTACGCCTTGAAGAAGCAGTCCGAGAAGGACGATTGGTCAAAAATACAGAGCCATCAAGCAGTACCAAAAGATACGTTAGTGCTTTCCAAAAGAAAAAAGAGCAAGATATCAGTAATATCTCTCTGGGAAAGCAAAGGCGAAGGTATCAACCAGTAGCGCTAGTAACTTCCGCTATCAACCCTACGCCGGATCAAGTCACTCCAGCAGGCTCGTCCACAGTACAACAACAACAATCGTACGACACGACCATCAGGGTTTGACCCTATACCGATGTTGTACGCAGAACTATTTCCACTTCTACTGGCCATGGGGCACGTCCAAACCAGGTCTCCTCTTACAGTACCAGAAAAACCGCCTTTTTGGTTCAAAGCAGATCAAACTTGCCCTTACCATCAAGGAGGATCGGGGCACAACATTGAGAATTGTATCAGCTTCAAGTTTGATGTACAAAAGCTTGTCAGGAACGGGATCTTATCTTTCAAAGATACTAATCCAAATGTTTAGACAAACCCATTGCCGCAACATGAGAAGACTGCAGTGAATTTAATAGAGGAAGAATTTATCCACAATTATCAAATTCACGATGTACTCCTATTAGGAACCAATATGGTCAGGATGCATTGCAGACAGAGCAGGTACAGTCATGTACCACCTCACAATTATCACCAGTGTGATATATGCTCAAAGAATAATCAGGGGTGTTCCGTAGTGCAATCAGCGCTTCAAGAAGAAATGAATCTAGGTTGGATTCAAGATCACCGAATCCGTGAAGTCAACATGGCCCATGCGCACCCCAACATTGTTCAGAACCACGACATCCGTGCGATGAATGTCAACTTAGTGGCAATGCACACTAGGCAAAGTCAATACCATAATCTTCCACGGCACGATTACAATGCTTGTCCGATCTGCTCAATAAGCAATCAGGGATGCTCTTTTGTACAAGAGGCCCTCAAACGTCAGATGGATCTTGGATGGATCCAAGACTACCATGAGAGAAATAACCATCAAGTTAATATGATTCAGATCTTTGACGTACGCTTGATGAATACCAGTCTGGTAGAACTACATGCTAAGCAAGTCAGGCTCGGCTTTCTGGCTTCACATGATTATCAAGACTGTGAAAAGTGCCGTAAAGACGACCAAGGATGTGCACTTGTCCAAAGAACACTTCAACACTTGTTGGACCACTGGTGGCTTCCAATTTACTTGGATGAAGCTACACAACAGGTTAGCTTGACTGATAGAAATCCTGATAGGCATCAAAGTCAGGATGTCCACTTGATGGAAACAGATCTAGTAAAGTTGCACTACATACAAAGCGGACGTGGTCAGGTGCCACCCCACAACTACGAGTGTTGTATATTTTGTTCAGAGAACAACCAAGGATGCTACCTTGTACGAGCGGCTCTTCAAAATTAGTTGGACCGAAAAGAGGTTTGATCATGTTTAAGTTCTGAGTCGATCAACAAGATACCAGACTATTTCCTTGATCAAAGCAAATATGTTGTCATAATCTCCGATTGTGGAAGGACCAAAGATGTTTGTGCCATAATCCCTCTACTTGATGAATTAAGAATTCCTCTTGACAGTAGAAAATTTCCCAACCAGGAACTGATTGAAGTTGCCTATAATGGTAAGAGAAATCAGAAAGCTCCCGTGGTTATCTACTTGCTGGGTCCAATACCGTAAATATTAGAAAAGGCTATCCCTTACAAGTACGGTGCAACAACCATAAAAAATGGAAAGGAAATTACATTACCCTCCGTTGTTAACATTTCCGACATCAGTCGAGTCACACGGAGTGGACGGATCTTCAAGAGAGGAGTGGGAGAACCCGCCAAAGAAAAGGAACCTCAAACAGAAGTTCCCAATCAACCAATAAGGCAATCCAGTAACCCGAAACTTACAAAGAACAACGATGAGATGTTGAAGCTCATCCAGAGAAGCGAGTATAGCATTGTAGACCAACTATTGCAGACTCCATCAAGAATCTCTGTGCTATCTCTCCTACTTAGTTCAGAAGCTCACAGGGAAGCTCTGCAGAAAGTCTTGGAACAAGCTTTCGTAGAACAAGATGTGACGGTAAAACAGTTTGACAACATTATTTCCAAAATCACTTCCTGCAATAATTTAGGATTCAGTGATGAAGAACTGCTAGAAGAAGGCAGAAATCACAACATGGCACTTAACATTATAGTCAACTGCAAGGATGATGCTCTAGCCAGCATACTGGTAGACACAGGATCAGCTCTGAATGTTATGCCAAAATTAACTCAGATATGACTATCATTTCAAGGAGCTCCAATAAGAGGCAGTGAGGTCATCGTCAAAGCCTTTGATGTATCCAGAAAAACAGTTATCGACGAAGTTGATCTTCCCATAACCATCGGTCCTCACACTTTCCAAGTCAGTTTCCAGGTCATGGACATTCGGGAAGCCTATAACTATTCATTAGGAAGACCTTGGATACACGAGGCTGGGGCAGTCACTTCGACACTTCACTAGAAGTTGAAGTTCATCAAGAATGACAAGCTAGTCATAGTATGCAGAGAACAGTCCGTAATCGTAAGCAACTTATCATCATTTCCCTGTGTAAAATTCGAGGAGGTTGTTGGAACTCAGTTTCAAGCACTACCAGTAAGCAATGAGAATCAATCAGAAAAAGAAACATTGATTTCCTCATACAAAGATGCTCTCAAAGCAATCGAGAGTAATAATGCAAAGGGATGGGGACAACTCATAATTCCTACGGATAACAAGACAAAGAAAGATCTTGGTTTCTCTTCAGCCTGTACCCAGACTACTAAGAAGGATGAAAGTTTTCATCCCATTCAAGACTTCTTCCGCAGTGGGGGCTTTCTCCACCCAGTGTCTCAAGAAGTACCCACCATCGATAAAAGTGACTCCTCCGATACGGACGAGGAATGGAAATCTTATCTCAACAAGGACAGTTATATGTCTCAGGAAGAAACGCACATGCCATTCTGTTTTGCCAAGCAGGGCCCGAGATATATACCAAGATTAGACGTTCGAATGATCTATGAAGATTGTGATCCTGAAGGATGTCGTACTCCACCCAATTCATTAGAGGAAGACAATCTAATGAAAGATAACTGTGGCTATGATTCCCAGGATGAATTGCCTATCTGGAAGCCGTATACAGAAAACTTGGGGCAAAAGAGTCAGCCAAACGATGCCTATCAACTGAGTAATATTGAAAGGAATACCCACGTCCCCACCGAGTCATGGGATCATTACTCAGGAGATTTCGAAGATATCCAGCACAACGATGAATCTGCAATGATTGTGGGACAATTGTTCATCAACTATGCTTTTCCTGAGGTCAACGTCATTGAGAAGGATGACCCCTCCATTCCCACAGAAGTATGGGATACCTTAGGACAACCGACCTGAAAGCTCTCGTATCAGGCTCGAGGACATCCAGCCAACTGGATGGGAAGATTCCCTTGAGAGCGAAAACACCATAGAGAATACAGCTGAAGAATTCTCCTATGGAAACTCTGCATGGGAAAAAGACTCTGATGATCCTACTCCGCCAGAAATCAGCATCATTTCTGAGGACAAACCAAGAAAGAAGGTACCAGACTTTGTGATTCACCGAGGAGTTCGTCGCCAATGGGTTTCTGTCGATGTCCCTAAAGTCGTCCATAAGTCTAAGTAATTGCCATCTTTGTTTTAGCTTTCACCCTGCCCAGGTGAAACAGATGTTTTTATAGGGCTCGCTTTTCTATAAATGTCCCTCTTCGCTTTTCCCAAAGCGACAGAGTTTTGTTTTATAGGGTTGTATTTCAAGAATCGAAAAAATCATAAATAAATAACGTCGTTCTGTAATTCCCGCATTTATTGCTGTTTTCACTTTTCGTTTTTCAGAAAATGGTAATCCTAAAACAACCCAAAATAAATAAACACAAGCATTTTTCAGAAAATACACTGCACACACTCATGCATTCTCTATCTCTCTCTCTCTCTCTCTCTCTCTCTCTCTCTCTCTCTTCTAAAAACACGAATCATCACGTCATGCAGATTGCTTGTTTTAAACCTTTTTGAAACATACGATCTAGTGCCTTCTCCCAACTTTGAATTCTCGGTATTTAAATATAAAGAAGAAGAGGATGCAGAAATTCTAGAAGAGATCTCACAATTACTCAGGCAAGAGGAAAGGACCATTGAACCTCACAAAGAGCCATTGGAAATGGTCAATTTGGGATCAGAGGAAGAAAAGAAAGAAGTTAAGATTGGAGCACTGCTCAGTCCGACTATCAGAGAAGGCTTGATAAAACTTCTCAGAGAGTTTCCAGATGTATTTGCGTGGTTTTATCAGGACATGCCAGGGTTGGATACCAACATCGTGGAACATCGTCTACCGTTGAAATCAGAATGTCCTCCAGTGAAACAAAAGTTGAGATCTAGATATGGCTATCAAGATCAAAGAGGAAGTGCAGAAATAGATTGACGCGGGTTTCCTCGTCACCACAGAATATCCTCAATGGCTACCTAACATAGTGCCAGTTCTGAAAAGGACGGAAAAGTCAGAATGTGTGTAGACTACAGGGATTTTAACAAAGCAAGTCCAAAAGACGACTTCCATTTACCACACATAGACATGCTGGTTGACAATACGACAAAGTTTAAAGTTTTCTCCTTCATGGATGGATTCTCGGGCTATAATCAAATCAAAATGACGTCGGAATATATGGAGAAAACTTCATTCATCACCCCATGGGGCACCTTTTGTTACAAGGTAATGCCGTTCGGTTTGAAGAACACCGGGGCAACCTATCAAAGGGCCATGACTACTCTGTTTCATGACATGATGCACAAAGAAATTGAGATATGTGTCGATGACATGATTTCCAAATCTAAAACAGAAGAGGAACATGTGACCCACCTATCAGAGCTATTCGAGTGTCTGAGAAAATACAAACTCTGATTGAATCCCAACAAATGTAGATTTGGTGTCCGCTCAAGAAAACTTTTAGGATTCATCGTCAGCCAAAAGGGAATTGAGGTTGACCCTGACAAGGTCAAGGCCATTCGAGAAATGTCTTCACCAAAGACTGAGAAACAAGTCAGAGGATTTCTGGGACGTCTGAATTACATTTCAAGGTTCATATCCCTTATGACCACAACATGCGCGCCAATCTTCAAACTACTCAGAAAGAATCAAAGCTGTGTATGGACAGAAGATTTCCAAAAAGTTTTCGACAGTATCAAAGAATATTTGTTAAAACCACTGATCCTGTCTCCTCAAGTAGAGGGAAGACCACTGATCATATACCTAACAGTCTTGGAAGACTCCATGGGTTGTGTACTTGGCCAACAAGACGAAACCAAAAGAAAAGAGTCTTCCATTTACTACTTAAGCAAGAAATTCACCGACTGTGAAACTCAGTACACTATGCTCGAGAAAACTTACTGTGCTTTGGCTTGGGCAGCCAAACGTCTTCGCCAGTACATGATTTGTCACACTACTTGGTTAATCTCCGAAATGGATCCAATCAAGTACGTCTTTGAAAAGCATGCTCTCACGGGAAGGATTGCCCGTTGGTAGATGTTGTTATCAAAATACGACATCGAGTAACATGCTCAAAAAGCCATCAAAGGAAGTATTTTAGCGGATCATTTGGCTCATCAACCAATTTACGATCAGGAATCAGTCAGATTTGACTTCCCAGACGAAGATGTCAAGTACTTAAAAATGAAAGATTGCGATGAACCGCTACCCACTGAAGGGCCAGAACCAGGTTCCCAATGGGGACTAATTTTTGACGGAGCTGTCAACACTTATGGAAAAGAAATTGGGGCAATCATCATAACACCTCAGGGTACCCACATTCCTTTCACCGCCCGACTGACATTCAAGTGAACAAACAACAAGGCCGAATATGAAGCTTGTATCATGGGTCTCGAAGAAGCCATTGACTTAAGGATTAAGAATCTGGATGCGTATGGCGACTCAGCCCTGGTTATCAATCATATCAAAGGAGATTGGAACACATACCAATCAGGATTGATTCCTTACAAAGACTATGCGAGAAGGTTGTTATTATTCTTCAACAGAATCGAGTTTCATCATATCCCTCGTGAATAAAATCACATGGCTGATGCACTAGCCACTCTCTCTTTCATGATTACTGTAAATCATTGGAATGACGTACCTAAGATTGACATAATACGCCTTGAAAAGCCCGCTTACATATTCGCGATCGAAGCAGTCATAGACGACGAACCTTGGTATCACGATATCAAATGCTTCCTTCAGAAACAAGAATACCCACCTGGGGTATCCAGAAAAGTCAGGAAGACTCTCAGAAGACTGGCTGGCAACTTCTTCCTGAGCAGTGATACACTCTATAAGAGAAACTTTGACATGGTCTTGCTCCGATGCGTAGACAGACCAGAATCAAACATGTTGATGAAGGAAATTCACAAAGGATCCTTTGGCACTCATGCCAATGGACACACAATGGCGAGAAAAATATTAAGAGCAGGGTACTACTAGATAACCATGGAATCCGATTGCTACAAGTACATGAGGAGATGTCACAAGTATCAAATTTACGCCGACAAAATCCATGTACCGCCAACGCATCTCAAAGTTCTTTCTTCCCCATGGCCTTTTTCTATGTGGGGAATCGACATAATTGGCATGATTAAACCCAAGGCTTCAAACGGACATCGGTTCATCCTGGTAGCCATTGACTACTTCACCAAGCGGGTCGAAGCAGCGTCATACACCAATGTGACCAGACAAGTGGTGGTCCGATTCATCAAAAATAGTCTTATCTGCTGTTATGGTGCTCCAAGCCAGATCATTACTGATAATGGATCCAACTTGAACAATAAGATGATGAAAGAATTATATGTTGAGTTCAAGATCGAACACCATAATTCTTCTCCCTACCGACCTAAGATGAACGGAGCGGTAGAAGTGGCTAACAAGAACATCAAGAAGATCGTTCAAAAGATGGTTGTAACCTACAAAGACTGGCACGAGATGCTACCCTTTGCTCTTCACGGTTATCACACATCTATCTATACTTTAATAGGGGCAACCCCTTTCTCTCTAGTATATGGCATGGAGGCAGTGCTCCCCATAGAAGTAGAGATCCCATCAATCCGGGTATTGATGGAAGCTAAGCTAGCAGAGGCTGAATGGTGTCAAAGTCGACACGATGAACTGATCCTGATAAAAGAAAAGCGAATAATGGCTCCATGCCATGGTCACTTGTATCAACAAAGAATGAAGAAAGCGTTCGACAAAAAGGTCTGACCCCGTGTCTTTAGAAAAGGAGACCCTGTGCTAAAAAAGATACAATCATTTCTCACTGATTCCCGGGGAAAATGGACTCTGAATTATGACGGCCTCTATGTGGTCAAGAAAGCCTTTTCAGGCGGCGCCTTGAGACTCACAACCATGGATGAAGAGGAATTTTCCTACCCCACGAATGTTGATGTAAAGAAATACTTCGCCTAAATAAAATAAAAAAAAAACGTTTCGGTGGATTGAAAACCTGAAAGGGCGGTCCAGGCAAAAATTAGAGACATAAGCAAAAATCATCCCGATGGATTGGAAACCTCAAAAGACAATCCAGGAAAAAGTTAGGGATTCATGGCAAGTAACTAGGCCCGACAAGGTTAAATCCCCAATGGTAGCACCATCCGTCGGAAAACTTTAAGTCAAGGTCATCTTCGACAGAGGCTTAGGTCCATAATTCAAAGTTGGTAGAAGGATAACGGTCGTTATGTTTCAATGAAGCCCCTTTTCCCTTAAATTACCATTTTCTAAACTTTGTAAATACTCTATGAGATCATGCGCTTGGCTGATTTCCATCCTATCAATAAAATTTGAGCCCTAGTGCTTTTGTTTTCAATTCTCATTTGTTTTAACTTCACAAAATGACATTTTTAACATGATCAATGATTCTTGAAATAAAACAAAAATGAATTTACTTGTCAAAAATTTTCTGCTTTTAAAATAAAGATGGCAATTCTTTTTTGACTTTGAACATCAAAAAGAACATCGAGGGCTTCTCCGGAAGTGATTGAACCTCAAAGTGCAGAATCAAAGTACTTCTTCTAAACCAGTACGCCTGAATGAAGGATCAACTGTGTCAGATGTAATGTCTCATCTAATATCCCCGACAGAGTTCTTACCTCTTAAGCCCGACCAACGATTCTTTCTCCCCACAGGGACTACTTCTCCAAAGCAAGCCAAGATCTTCTATCTTGAACCATGGATACTTTTCATCCCCCGCAGTGGCCGAGTATCCAGTCATGTTCATTCACTAGTCTGTATGTCACGTCAGTTTTGTCAGCATAAACATACATACATCATGCATATTTGATTCAAATTCATAATCATATAGCATTAATATCACTCTGGTTATACTCATTTCCCCAAGTGATAAAGTCCTATTGTCAATCAAGTTGTCAGTTGTTCTTTCAATGTCGGATAAGACAAAATCCCGGTTTAAGTTCTTTCCTCGTTAGGAAATGTATCATCTGAGCAATTTCTCCCCAGTTTATTTCTGGATTGGAGCCGACCCTCGATCATTTTGATAACTTGAATCTCTAAAAGGCAAGAAGGCATTCGTCAGACACTTTGAAAACATCACTCTTCGCAATCGAAGATACTATTTCTTGCTTTCCCGGATTAAGGAAAATCCCCAGAGAAAGCCTCTCAACTGAAGACTCTCGGCAATACATCCGTTTTTCTCCCAAGAAATTCGATGTTAATGAAGTCGTCGACACCTCAAAATTGGATCACATCACATGGCATTTCTCCGAAAAGATCTCGAAGAAAAGTGTGATGAAATATCCCCAAGCGAAAAGCAGTCTCTCAAGAGATTTGTTTTCCCCAGTAGAGTCAACAAATAGCATCTCCAACAGAGAAGTTTACACACCTCTACAGCTCAGATGAATGGGTACCCCCAGCAAGTCTAAGCTCAAATCTTTTCCATCAAATGGCGTTTCCCTCAGTAGAAAACTCGGTGAGAAGTTTGATGAAAACCGCTACAAATAGCATCCCTTGTCAAGAAAGAAGCTCTACAAGAAGAAACTGAGACCAGTTCCTTGGTTGAAGACCAGGATCGAGGGGAAGTTTATTTCAGAAACTGAGACCAGTTCCTTGGCTGAAGACCAAGATCGAGGGGAAGTTTATTTCAGAAACTGAGACCAGTTCCGTGGCTGAAGACCGGGATCGAGGGGACGTTTCACCCTTTTCTAAGCATCATTGCTCAACAAAAGAAGATGAACGAGCAAACTGCCATTCATAACCACCGTCAAAATTTTGGGTATTCTGATATTTAATCCTCTTGCACCCTGAACGCCCGAATACCTTCGCCATTCGCACCTTTAGGTCCAAGAAAATTAAATAGGGGCATCTGTCATACCCCAAATTTTGACCACCAAGATTTCCCATCATTGTGTAGATCATCACCACAATATGGATGTACTTTCATGCCTCATCAATCTCCTCAAAGATGATTAAGCATTCACCACAATCAAGACTTAGGGTTTCAAGCCCTCTTAGAGCACTTAAACAAAGGATCAATCAAGAAATGACATGATCTTCAACTTGTCTAACCTCTCAAACACCCATAAAGGATCAAGAGGTCTCCCATATCAAGATTTAAGCTCAAAGTTTCCACATTCCAAGTGGATCAAGCCTCGAGATCGCCAGTGTCACCAAATTAAGATTTTGGTCGACCAAGGCCTCCAGATGAAATTTTTCCTCTGGGCACGAGCCAATACTTTAAAGCATAACCCAAGGTACACCAAGGAACCTCATGGACCCAATCATCAAGTCAATTTAACCTCAGGGGATGCATTCATCAAAAATCAGGAATTAGGGTTTCTTGACTTAATTCACCCTTAAGTTAACTTTTGGAGCAAAGCATGAGCCAAGACCTCAAGACATGATTTGAGGGCCTCAAACACACTACATTGATCCATTTACAACAATGGATTGATCTAAGAAGCTTGATTCACAAGTTTCAATTTCATCTGGACCACAATTAGGGTTTTGAAGAAAAGTCAATTGTACCTTTGACTTTTGACCAAGACATGCTCCCAAACCTTGGGACATGATTCAAGACACCCTAAAACACCTATGGAATCTATCCATTAGGTTTGAATTAGGTCAAGAACTTGATTGCACAAAGGATCGCATAGTTTGGATTTCATCTGACAAAAAAGTCAACTGTGCACAAAATCAAGTTTGACTTTTTGGAATTTTTCACAAATATGGTTCCCCTAAGTAAAAAACAATGTTAATGTATGATATTGATCATCATTCATCAAGAAAAATAAAAAAAGTGAGGTTTCTTGCTAAAGGGGCAACCATGAGAAACCAAAATTTTTCTAAGTTATGGAACAAAAGTGGTTTTGTACCAACTTTGCAAGGTCATAACTCTTAAACCACAAGGCCTTTTTCTCCCATTCAAAGCTCAAATGAAAGTCCATCTGACATAATTCAAATATGTCAACTACAAGAAATTCCAAATCTCCATGGATTTTGATTTATGGATGGAGCAAAATCACTAAAACATGAAAATACCACTTTTTCCAACACTTAGTGAAAATCTGCCTAAGTTAAAAACAGTCTAAAATACAAAATGTAGAGGCATTTTTCACTATGATCGAAGGGGATTCAGAACCATATGTAAACACCAAAGTTGAAGTATGTTATCCCAGCTTTACAAAGAGTACAAGAACACTAAAATATTCCATGTGAGCAGGGAGATATGATCCTCCCAAGTTGCCCTGCTGCAACTGTCTTCAAGATAGATTTTGGGACATTTTTCTTGCACCACACGATTTCCATTTGCAACTTTGTCATCTTGCCAACTTTGTCATCTTATCAAATCAATGAGGATCAGATTGAATCATATCAAACCTGCTAAGTTAGGCCAAGATGCTTCAAAGTTTATCCTTTGGCATGATGAGTCTTTGTACAAAGGCTTGGTGATAACACGAAAATGTATCATATATTTGCCTTGATTTACATCTAATAATTACGTTATTTCAGCTTAAGATCCGATTATTCCGCGAGTACTCTAGTATTTTCGCAAGTATTTCATTGTCCGAGCTAAAAATGAGCAAAGTAGAGAAACATGAAGAAATGAGAAGAAAACAGGAAGAAATGACAGAGAAAAAGCAGAAAAATAGAAAGTGGTGAGTGTGACGACCGTCACACAACCACCACGACCATCACGCAATTAAAAGGCGCACCACGCTCGTCACACCCACCACGACCGTCACGCACGCAAAATGAATTATTACGTCCAGAATACAGACGTGGACACGGAAGGGCCAATTCAGTCAACACTTTCTCCTTGAACTTCTCCAACTTCCCATTATCTCCACTACTTCTCCAACGCCCCCATTATCTTCACTACTTTTCACATGAATTCTGATGTAACTTCCAACCTGTTATCACTATATATAGGACCTATCATTTAGTTTCAAGGGATCCAAGTTTTTGTATGCGAAAGCACTGTTGAATTTATTTCGTAGTTTTAGGCAGAAATTACTGGTGTAAAAAGTGGTAGTTTCTCACATCGAGGAACTACCACACCATTAGTGTTAGGCCTTCAATCTATGTAATGCTTGGATCAATCTTGCCGTCATTATTTCAAGATATTTAATTCAGTTTTATTTCCAGTTTTATCTTCAGGTTCATTTACTTTTACGCTTTTATTTTCTGCCATTTATATTTATGCTTTATCTTTCTGCCATTGTTATCATTTCAAGCTTTTACCATTTTTCTTCAAGCATCACTCTAAATCATTTTAAACCGCTTGCTATGTTTTCGCCTAATTCAAAAACCTAAAATTGTTTATTTGTTTCTGTCACTATGCTCAGCTAAATAGTTTAGAGTCCGGCGTGTGAGGACCGTCGTTACCGATGGGACTCGGTAGAAAATAATAGGTACGAACTTATGATTAAAATTCTGTTTTGGTTTTAATTTCCAAGTCTAATTTAAATAGCTTTGTCACGAGAGTGAGAGGGTATTTAACACAATTTTGTCACGAGATTGAGAAATTAATTAAGGTTAGAGCCGACACTGCGAGAGCGTGGGGGTCGAACCGGATAGTGGAAATTAGGCAACAAATCTAAATACAGCGAGAGTGCTTTAGATACGTTTAGGATATTATTGGCTTTCAAAATATATTTCCTAGTTAGCGGGCGAGCGAGAGCAAAATATTGGGATTAGGGAACATGACTTTAGTTAATACCGCGAGAGCGTGAGGCGAAGTTTTTAAGTCGGTATATTCTACGGAACTAAATTATAGTTGTAATTAGTACCCGAATTCTACAAAGTCCTTTAGGAACGCGGAATTCATATTCCGGCCTCTCTTTATTATCATATTTTCTTAGTTTTATTTTAGTTTTAGTTCTAGTTTCCTTTTTTCGAATATCATTAGCCTTAGCTTTACAAAGCAACGATAGATTACAGTAGGTTGACATTGGTCTCTGTGGGTTCGACAATCTTTTATATTACTTCGATATTTCAGTGCACTTGCGGACGCATCAAGTTTTTGGTGCCGTTGCCGGGGACCAACAGTCAATATTGTTATTCCGTTGTTGCACCGTATAGACTAAGGCACTCATTACTATGTATCACCCAAATTTTTTCTACAATCACCACTCCCAGTATTTCGAGGAATCGCAAGAATCTCATAATTCCAACCTAGAAATATTAATGCAGGATTTCAATGCGACACTGACCCACTCCCAAAATTTTGAGGAGCCGTACCCAAATTTTTTCTATTACCAGCCGCAAGACTCCCAATATTTTGAGGAACCGCAACCAAATTTTCCCTATGATTACCACTCCCATTATTTTGAGGAACCGCAAGAATCCGTCAATTCCAACCTCGAAAGATTAATGGAGGATTTCATTGAAACAACAACTAATTCAAGGTTAGAATCTATGATGGAGGACTTTGTGGAGACCCAAACTCTCCATAATGAAGAGCTTAGAAGACAACATCTCGATACTTATGAAACCCTTAGGTAGATAAACACTATGGTCGAGTCCCTCGCGACACACACTGAGGCATTGGAGACTCAAATCTCCCTGCTTGCACAGACACCTATAGGTCCCTACCCTGAGGAGCATGTGGATGTTGTAGTGACCTGTAGTGAAACAAAAATCAAAGATCCTAAGGAGAGTGATAATGAGGTTGAGGAGAGTGATATTGAGGTTGAGGAGGGTTCTGGTAAGGAAGAAGTAGAGATTGAGAAAATTTTACTGGGACCACCTGAAAGGGAGGTCGTCAAAGAGGTAGAGAAAGTAGCACCTAAGGCTTTTCCTCATGCGTATACCCCACCGATTCCTTTCCCGCAAAGGTTTGTGGAAGCTAAGGTAGGATCCCAATCCAAAACGTATGCGGAGGTATTGGAAAATACCCACACCGATGCACCTTTGTCTGAGGTCTTGTATAAAAAGAGAAAATTTGAGGACCATGAAACTAGGGATATCATTATTGCTAAGAGTGTAAGGTTAAACTTTGAGGTGATGAATGAAATAACTAAGCCTAAACTTGAAAAACTAATACTTAGGATAGATCCAGAACCACCACCACGAGTTCAAAAGAATGAACCACCCCACAGAAGGAAGAAAAGAAAAGGTAAGGGATATGTGAGATGGCTTGATAAATGACCTTGGAAACCGAAGATTAACACTCCTAACCGTCGAGCTATCGACGTTAAACAAAGCCTTGCGTGGGTGGCAACCCACGAACTTTTAATTTAATGTTCTACTTTTATTGTTTGTGTTTGCAGAAAATAAAGAATCACATCGCTTGTCACGTCTCAGCTGCATTTAGGCGAAAGATCTCTAGATGACGATCCCTTAAGATGAGTTGGTGCCCACGCACATTCCTACGAATGTCGCTGCTGGTGGTGACGCCAATGATGAGTATGATATGAGAGAGCATATCTCTCTAGTTCGTAAGTCACCTCCTCCTTGTCCTTTCGCATGGTCAGGTTCCACCTGCACACACCGCACCGTATTTTTCTAACAATTTTTGCAGATACTTCCTTCGAAAATAGGCAATATAATGAACGGCTTAAAGAAAATGAAGTTTCAGCAAATTCAGATAACTCGTAGTACAAAACGCCGGAGTAGAAGTGGCCAGCGAAGACAGGGACAACAAGGGAAGAATCAGCGCGAATTTGGCCGTGGTAGCACGCAATGGCATTCATACAGGTTCTATCTTTCCTTTTTCACTATTTATCAAAACATTGAGGACAATGTTTGGTTTTAAGTGTGGGGGAGGAACTTTACTGCTTTCATTTTACCGCTTTCTAGTTAGATTTACTGTTTTCCAGCATGATTTTAAAATTTTTTCTGTTTTAAATGTTTCGTCTGTCTGTGCATGTGCTGTCGAGTCTTTATGGTGATTTTATGTTGTCTATCGATTTCCCCATTCCCTTGAGCCACACAAAATATTTTGAAAATTTTTGAGTTAAAAATAATGTTTCTTTTGAAAATCTTAGGTTACAGACGAAATTGAGGTTAGACTGTGAGACTTGGCAAAATTTTCTGCAAGATCGGTATCGTCTTAACACCGTGAGCCTCTAAATTATGGAAATCAATTTGATTACTTGTTATGCCATAGCCTTAAGTTCTCACCCCCCTTAGTAGTCCCTAAGTAGTTTATTTAGCAGTCAGCACCATCCTAAGCATGCACTAAGTAGGAAGCCGATGCAAATAAGTGTATGATCTCAGGCTTAAAAGGCAAATTAAGAAAAGAAAAAAAATGAATGCTCCTTCTAATTTAGGTGATCCTCACCCGATCAATTAGCCCAATGGTGCAAACTTCTTTAGTGATATTTAAGACAATGTGCCAAAAGAAAGAAAAAAAAATGACAATAATGAGATCATAGTCGCTAACAGGCCATCCTACCATGAGTGTGAAAGGATAACGGGCTTAATGTGATTGTGCCAGAATGAAAAGGGATAAAAGAAGGATGAGTGAGCTAGGCATAAGTATAATGACATGATTCAGATTGGTTTGTATAGGATGGAGGTTGATGACCGCAAAAGCGGAGTTGTGTTGTTACGATATCCTTAGTGTGTGAGCAAGTACCTATCGACACAAACTTAACCGAAGTAGAGTTGGTAGCCAAGGGTGAGAATCCGTATGCACTATTTTTCCTACGAGTCATGGTTTGCTTGAGGACAAGCAAAGGTTTAAGTGTGGGGGAGTTTGATAACACAAAAATGTATCATATATTTGCCTTGATTTACATCTAATAATTACGTTATTTTAGCTTAAGTTCCGATTATTCCGCGAGTACTATAGTATTTTCGCAGGTATTTCATTGTCCGAGCTAAAAATGAGCAAAGTAGAGAAACATGAAGAAATGAGAAGAAAACAGGAAGAAATGACAGAGAAAAAGCAGAAAAATAGAAAGTGGTGAGTGTGACGACCGTCACACAACCACCACGACCGTCACGCAATTAAAAGGTGCACCACGCTCGTCACACCCACCACGACCGTCACACACGCAAAATGACTTATTACGTCCAGAACATGGACGTGGACACAGAAGGGCCAATTCAGTCAACACTTTCTCCTTGAACTTCTCCAACTTCCCATTATCTCCACTACTTCTCCAACGCCCCATTATCTCCACTACTTTTCACATGAATTCTGATGTAACTTCCAACCTGTTATCACTATATATATGACCTATCATTTAGTTTCAAGGGATCCAAGTTTTTGTATGCGAAAGCACTGTTGAATTTATTTCGTAGTTTTAGGCAGAAATTACTGGTGTAAAAAGTAGTAGTTTCTCACATCGAGGAACTACCACACCATTAGTGTTAGGCCTTCAATCTATGTAATGCTTGGATCAATCTTGCCGTCATTATTTCAAGATATTTAATTCAGTTTTATTTCCAGTTTTATCTCCAGGTTCATTTACTTTTACGCTTTTATTTTCTGCCATTTATATTTATGCTTTATCTTTCTGCCATTGTTATCATTTCAAGCTTTTACCATTTTTCTTCAAGCATCACTCTAAATCATTTTAAACCGCTTGCTATGTTTTTGCCTAATTCAAAAACCCAAAATTGTTTATTTGTTTCTGTCACTATGCTCGGCTAAGTAGTTTAGAGTCCGGCGTGTGAGGACCGTCGTTACCGACCGGACTCGGTAGAAAATAATAGGTACGAACTTATGATTAAAATTCTGTTTTGGTTTTAATTTCCAAGTCTAATTTAAATAGCTTTGTCACGAGAGTGAGAGGGTATTTAACACAATTTTGTCACGAGAGTGAGAAATTAATTAAGGTTAGAGCCAACACTGCGAGAGCGCGGGGGTCGAACCGGATAGTGGAAATTAGGCAACAAATCTAAATACAGCGAGAGCGCTTTAGATACGTTTAGGATATTATTGGCTTTCAAAATATATTTCCTAGTAACCGGGCGAGCGAGAGCAAAATCTTGGGATTAGGGAACATGACTTTAGTTAATACCGCGAGAGTGTGAGGCGAAGTTTTTAAGTCGGTATATTCTACGGAACTAAATTATAGTTGTAATTAGTACCCGAATTCTACAAAGTCCTTTAGGAACGCATAATTCATATTCCGGCCTCTCTTTATTATCATATTTTCTTAGTTTTATTTTAGTTTTAGTTCTAGTTTCCCTTTTTCGAATATCATTAGCCTTAGCTTTACAAAGCAACGATAGATTACAGTAGGTTGACATTGGTCTCTGTGGGTTCGACAATCTTTTATATTACTTCGATATTTCCGTGCACTTGCGGATGCATCACTTGGAATTCAAAGTGCATTTATATGCAATAGTGCACTTTCAACAAAGCTGATCTTCTCAGTCAAGATTCATGCATAAACAACAATAAAAACATCCGAGGAATGTGGTATTGGTCAAAAGTTAGCTATGCTACTTAGAGAGCTATGGTACCTTGCATGAGAAGTAAGCACACCTTGCTAAAATGCATTTAGTGAGCTCTTATCCATTGCTGCAGCACTATTCTTCCAAGACAAAATTTGATCACCTATAAATAGAGGTCATGTTGCCTCATTCAGATCACCCCAAAATAATACCACACTTGTTTTCACTCTCTTCTTGCTCTTGCTCCAAATTTTCACATTTTCCAAAAGTAAGAATCATGAATTTCAAAACCAAAGCATTTATGTCCAAACTAATGATGCAAACACCTCACATACATCATATGGAGGTGATCTAAACACTAAAACAACATTTGTAACATCAAAATCCAAAAGTGGTACCTCATTTGCACAAAATCCACAACCTGTTGCAGAAGGGTTCGAGCTGGTCAAACCAAAGGGCTTCCAACCACTCTAAGCATTCAAACACATTCCTTGAGGTATAAGGAAGCTGTCCAGATCATCATTACACATCTATAACACCTCCAAGCCAGAATTCAATTCTCACTTGCAAGGTAAGCTTTCATAAAACCGAACTCATTAATGCAAGCATCATAAACATGTTTTCAAGTTACCATTGTGTTTCTGGGTGCTCATAGGTCATTAAACCTCAATTAATTGATGTTTATAAATCGTGTATGAGATTTCATTCAGTTCTTACAAATTTTAGGGTTTATCTGGTTATGCCATGATTCTTTCTATTACACTTAATTTAAATGAAATTAAAAAGAACCATTGTATTCCTTGTTTAAAGACGCACGAATTTCATCTTTACATCTTGCCAAATGGTTGAGAAATGAGAGAGATAGCTTGCTTCACGCAAGTCTGAAAGTTGCCAAAGGAAGAAGATGGCCATGGTGCCATTCTTCAGAAATCAAACTAGTTTTAATATATATTATTCCCTTGCCACTATATACTTGAATTGACATTGCGCCCCTGTGGTTGATCAGCTGGTTTTGTGTGTGTAGCAAGCAAAGGGTCTGGGGTTCGAATCCCCCCCGCCCCAGACCTTTTGGTTTTATTTTTTTTAAAGCATTTTCAAAAGTATTTTTCACATATTATTCACTTTTGCCACTCTCTATCAGCCCACACAAGTGGCTCAGATGGTAAACTTTTAACCTCTCCACCCCAAGGGCTGGGTTCAAGCCTTGAGAGGACCATTCCTAATTTTTTTACCACTTATTTTCTTTCATTTTCTTCATCATCTTATAATAACTTCAAAAATTAATTTCTCTCTCATTTTTTTTATCATTTTTGATTGGTTCTTTTTTTAAAAAGAAGTCACAAAAATGTTGAATTATTTTAATTTACAAAAAAATTCAATTTATATTATTTTTTTAATATAGCTAGAATTTTTTTAATTAATTTCATTTTATTTGTTTCCAACATTTCTAAATGAAATTCTCACCTTGATTTTTCAAAACCAATTGAATTTCAAGCTTTCATGTGATTAAACATGATTTTTCAAAATATTTTTCAAAGTTTGCAACTTGTTTTAAAATATATGTGATATTTTATATTATTTTTTATTTAATTTCCTTTGAAAATTATATATTAATTTCAAAATTAGGGTTTCTTCTAAATTTTGACTTTTCCCCTTTGATTTAGATTCAAATTCATAGCTCTCCTCGAGTATAAGCCCCAATCATTTTAAAACAACTTTCCCCTTTGATTTAGATTCAAATTCATAGTTCTAATCAAAACTTTCTTTAATTTCTAGAACAACTAACCATACAGCTGTTACAATGGAAGCTTGCTCACCTGCAAGTTTTAAACAACTTTCTTTTACATACTTGTATATATATATATATAATGCTGGAAGTTTGCTCACCTGTAAGTCCTCCTACACTCTTTTACATACTTGTCTGTATATTTCATATGTATAAACCTGTATATTATCTACTTAGAGTTTTCCCCGACAATTAGGTCTAGGATTAGATCAAACCAGTGGTCACTCTTTCAACACAGTCAAAACTAGTTCCCCGTAGGAAATTCTACATACAGTCTTGCCTCCTCTTGGGCTTATATAATATGGAACAGAGAAAGACATTATTCCCGGTGAAACTTTTCTCAAGACTGTCACTACTAGAAACTTGTCTAAGAAATTCATTTCCCCCAGAGAGGATTGATTCCCGGTGAAACCTCTCTTGAATTTCTTCTAACCCTAGAATTGTTCACTAAAGGATTAATTCCCGGTGAAACCTTTCTTGAACTTTTCTTAGGTTTGGACTTTACGGGCTTCCTAAAAGCATCCCCAGCCTCGTCTTGGGCTTTGTACAAGGACCCTCGGGCTTCTTAAAAGTTCTCATGCCTTCTCTTGGGCTTAGTATAAGGGCCCGAGACCTCTTACAGGTATAGGACAGAACCTAGTCATCCTTTGCTAGAGAATTCTTCCTAAGAATCAAAACCTCAGACTAATTTAGGGTTGATTCTCATCCCTTAAAACACCTGCCTCCTCTTGGGCATCATACAAAGATAAACCCTTTAATACCAGTAGACTTGGACAATCTCATCTCCTCAAGGAAAAGAAGAAACCCTGATCATTTCATCAATCACCAATAGAGTTTAAACTTTTCATTCCTAAATTTCCCCATATAGGGTCAGTTTACTATCAATACAACACTATCAGAACCTCAAGGCATCTGATATCTCAACTCCTCTGTAATCCTCAGTAAGAGTTGATTCCCAATTTTGGACCTGTCTGTGGATCTCAATAATCCTCAGCAGAAGATAGCCTCCTCTTAGGCTTTGTATAAAGATCTTTCCTCAGCAAAGTCAGCCTCAATCTTGGGCTTTGTACAAGACAGATAAAAACACTCTCTTGTTGAGTCAGTCTCTTTTCAGCCTCAATCTTGGGCTTTGTACAAGACAAATAAAAACACTCTCTTGTTGAGTCAATATCTTTTCAGCCTCAATCTTGGGCTTTGTACAAGACAGATAAAAACACTCTCTTGTTGAGTCAATATCTTCTTTTAGCCTCAATCTTGGGCTTTGTACAAAACACCTGAAATATCCTCAGCTGAGTCAATCACCCTCTTTTTCACCTCAATCTTGGGCTTTATACAAGACACATATAAAATCTCCTTAAGCAGAACCAATCCTCTTTTCAGCCTCAATCTTGGGCTTTGTACAAGACAAATCATACTCTCCAGTAGAATCAGTTTCTTCTTTTAGCCTCAATCTTAGGCTTTGTACAAGACACCCACAAATATTTCCCTAGTGGAGTCAAAACCCCCTTTTTAGCCTCAATCTTGAGCTTTGTACAAGACAGACAAAATATTTCCCCGGAAAAGTCAACTTTCAGCCTCCTCTTAGGCTTTGTATAATGATCTCCCCAAAAGAGTCAGTCTCTTTTCAGCCTCAATCTTGGGCTTTGTACAAGACAGATAAAACTCCCTAAATAGAGTCAACCTTTTAGCTTCAACCTTGGGCTTTGATTAAGGCACACACAAAAAACCAACATCCCCTCAGAGGAAATCAAAAACCTCTCTCTAGGAAGACATTTTTCTGTATATCACAATATCAAAAATAGAAAATCAAACAAACCTTAACCCCAGATAACTGCTATAAGTGGCACACTTTTTGATTCAAATATCCAAGTTGTAGTCTATCTCTTATCCTGGTAAACCACCTTTCATCTAACAGCTATAAGTGGCAAGCCTCTGGATTATTTACATCCAAGCCTATGTCCCTCTCTTAGCATGAAAGATTCCTGAGGAAAAATGGCATTGTTCAACACTGAGTTAAAGTTTCCCCCTTCAGGACAAATCCCTCATAAAGGAAATTATGGCAGTGTTGGATTCTTATATCTCAGTTAAAGTAATCCTCCTTTATAATCAGCCACCCAACAATTGTGATAAACAGGTGAGATATCTCCCTTTAGAGATGACAAATTCTCTCTCAGTCAAACCTTTAGCTTCAATCTTGGGCTTTGAACAAGACACAAATAACCTTTAGCTTCAATCTTGGGCTTTGAACAAGACACCAAACCTCTCTTTCCTCCCATAGAATAGGAGGAACTATGATTGCTCTGATTTCCCTGTTTTCTTTAACGGGAATACGTAGGCATAAGATTGCAAAATCTTAGCGAGCACACACTAATCAAAAACCTTAGGTCCAGTACCTTACCAAAAACATCAGAAAAACCTGAAATCAACTAAAACTTCCTCTCTCAACACTCCCAAAGGAGAAACTTTCCCAATAAACAGACAAGCATCGGTAAATAGAAAATAGTAGAATTGCTAACGATCTATGGATAACCATATATAGGATGGGTAATTGACAACTCCCCATTGTATAACCTGACCCCGGACCCCCCAATCTCTTAAGCATTTGTTAAAGAAAACATTTGCGTGCAAGGTTAGTTTTAGATAGCTTCACTTTCCTTTCCAGCTTCATAGGATAAATAAGAAATCAGAAAGTAGCACCCAATTCCAACCATGGCGATAAGGTGGTCGAGTCACCGAAAAAAATTGCACGCTACAGTTATGATGGAGAGGATTGAGGAGTTATGTTTACATGGTGGATATCTTTCTTCCAAGAAAATGTACAGGATGTTATGTATATGGAGCATCCAGAGTAGTACGAGGTCAATGGTGGTGATTTTTGGTTTGGAAGCAGGTTTGTGAAAGAGTTTTTGTGGCGAGTTGAAGTGAAAGTATCGGATGGTGTGTGGCGGAATTGTGAAAGATACAAGGCCGAACATCTTATGGACATTCTAGGAGTTTTGATTTGTTCCCAAAAGTCCAAAGTTTTACGGATTCACTTTAGCTGACAGATGAATATGAACATCACCATTGATGTAGGCTTTCTTAATACCATCTCCATTAGCTAATAGATGGGGGGCTGTGTGGCCAAGTATATGAGGTGGGTAGTTTGAGGTGTGAAACAAAGGTGGTATTGTGAGTGTTATCATGGTGAGAGTGTAGATGAAGTAGTAGACGGGTGGTTTTATGTACTTGTGATGGGGAGTGGTGTTGCGTGAAAGACGAAACAAAATCTTCAAGAAAATCTTTTGAAATTCCAGAGAAAATTAATTCTCATGCTGCACACTTGCTTTTCTTGTAAGTTGAAAGAAGCAAAAACGGTCCCCATATGATGTGTACCTATAGCCTCCTTCTAGTTATAAATAACAAGGTGAACCTGTCTCCGCGATTTTTCTGCCAAGAAGCTGAAATCTTGGAGCCAAATCAACAAACAAAGCATGCTCCTTGAGAAGGATAAAGGTAGTCATTATGCATCAGAACAACAACTTAATTAAAGCCACCAAGATGCCTCTCTAGCTTGACAAGGACTACCACTTCATAAAGAAGTATAGCCTATCTAGCGGCATTATAAAATTCCAAAGCAACTTTTGTAGACGTGTGTATATGGTTATCCAGAAAAGATAATGAGAGGGTGAGGTGTCGAGCTGGGGTTTCTAGGAGAGAAATATGATAAAAAAATATGTATTATGAAGTGTGTGGATGTTTTTGAATTGACAGGGTCCGCGTGTATGTGAAGAGTATGCTGCTACATGACAAAGGAAATGAAGTGAGAGAGCCTATGTTGTCCTTGGTGGCCAATAAAAAGTGATGACAGGTCCTTGTTCATGATACGAGGAGGTCTATCACATAGCAATTTTGTTCTTTTTTTTAATTAAAAAAGCGAGAAAAAAATAGTAAGGAAAATAGGTGGTACGTGAGAGGTATAGGCATGCATGCTATGTACTATGACATTTCACAAAAAAAAGAAGGCTTAAATAGTCTTTTGGTCCCTGTAAGTTAGCGAGTTTTTTGTTTTGATCCCTGTAAGTTTTTTTTTGTCTGAATCCCTATATCTCACTTTTTGCATGATTTTTAGTCCCTAAAACCAAAATCCGAAGGAAAATCCGCAGGAAACCTGCAGATTTATGTTTTAGGGACTAAACCGCATGCAAAAAGTGAGATACAAGGACTCAGACAAAAAAAATTACAGGGACCAAAATAAAAAACTCGCTAACTTACAGAGACCAAAAGACTATTTAAGCCAAAAAAGAATAAGAACAACAAATCTTGAAACTTATCTAATACATTTTACTAAAACAAAATTTTATATTACTTTTTTTTAAAAGGAAAGGAAGAATAAATCTAAAATCTGATTGAATAAAATAAAAAAAAATTGATTAAAAACGATAAATCGAACCGGTATCGAACTGCTCGAAAAAATAAAATGATTACACCAAAATGATTAGCGCGAAGTATACGTATTGGTAAAATACAACGTTTGGTCAAATTTTGAAATAAATTTTACCCGGTTAAATGGCTTAAAATGTATCAAAATGCGACTGAAAAGTGCTCGAAAAAATTCAAATGAGCACGCTCGATTAAACTACGTGAAACATAGATTGATATGACTGACGTTTGCAGGCTCGAACTTGAAATTTTCCGTGCACTGATTTTACGCACAATTGATTTTTAGTTTGACCGATTCGGCTGTAAATCCAACAAATTTGTTCTGGCTGATAATTCGGGTATTATGCATGATGAAATGTGTGATATGCTATGCAGATTATGCAAAGCGAAAAATGATCAGAAACTTAGGGTCAAAAATTAGGGTATGACAGACGCCATCTCTAGTTTTGATTCTACCATATTCTAATGAATCCTTTGTGGTGTTTTTGATGCTTTGAGGATCATAAGAGTTTTGAAAAAGCTCAAGGTTCATGAGAGAAATTATTCTGCCCATGATTTATAGTTAGCAGTTGTAGTGTTTGTGCTTAAAGTTTTGAGACATTATCTGTTTAGCTCTAGATTTGAAGTTTTCAACGATCGTAAGAATTTGAGTTATTTGTTTGATTAGACAGAGTTGAACATGAGGCTGAGAAGGTGGCTTGAGTTCTTGAAAGACTACGACTTTGAGTTGAGTTACCATATAAGTAAAACTAATGCAGTGGTCGATGTTTTAAGTAGAAAGTCTTTGCATATGTCAGCATTGATGGCTAGAGAGATGGAATTGATTGAGCAGTTCCGAGATCTTAGTTTGGTATGTGAAATGACGTTGTAGAGTATTATGTTGGGCGTGCTGAAGTTGACTAACAGTGTTCTGGACGAGATCAAAGAAGGTTAGATTTGGGATTGATTGATCGGTTAGTGTTGATCAATCAAGGTAAAGAGGTGAATTTCAGAATTGATGAGAATAGTGTTATGAGGTTCAAAGATAGGGTCAGTGTACCGAATTTGCGAGACCTTAAGAAGAATATTCTTGAGGAAGGTCACAAGAGTGGTTTGAGTACTCATCCCGATACTACAAAGATGTATCATGACCTTAAGAAGATGTTTTAGTGGTCAGGTATGAAGAAGGGTGTTTCTGAGTTTGATTATTCTTGTTTGACTTGTCAGAAGTGGAAATGGGACAACATTTATATGGACTTTTTACAGGTTTTCCGAAGACGACGAAGGTAAGTGATTCTATCAGAGTAATTGTTGATATATTGTCTATATTGGCCCATTTCATTCCGATAAAGATCAATTACCCATTGCAAAACTAGCAGAGGTTTACGTCGGCGATATTGTGAAGCTGCATGGTATTACTTCGAGCATTGTATCAGATAGAGATCCGAGGTTCACATCAAGGTTTCGGTAGAGTTTGCAGGAAGTTTTGGGAACTAAGTTGAGATTGAGTTTTGCTTATCATCCGAAGACGGATGGTCGAACATAGAGGACTATCCAATTCTTAGAAGACGTGTTGAGGGCTTGTGTTCTAGAACAAGGGGGTAGTTGAGATAGCTACTTGCTGTTGATTGAGTTCACCTACAACAAAAAATTTTATTCTAGTTTTGAAATGACACCTTGCGAGGCTTTATTTGGGACGAGGTGTAGGACTGCTTTGTGTTGATATGAATCAGGTGAAAGTGTCGTGCTTGGACCAGAGATCGTTCAACATACTACTAAGAAGATCAGGATGATTCAGGATAAGACAAAAGCTTCACAGAGTCAACAAAAGAGTTATCATGATAAGCGGAAGTAGACACTTGAGTTCCAAAACAGAGATCATGCGATTTTAAAAGTTACTTCAATAACTGATGTTAGTCGAATGCTGAAATCTCATAAGCTCACGTCTCGTTTCTTGCATATTTATAAATTAAAAAAAAAAAACAATTTCACCACCAATCATGTTGAAAGTAGAAGAAAATATTATTTAAGACGATGAAAATAACTCATATAAAGGAGTATAGTATAATTGTTGCAATGCAATTGGTAATAATTCCAATTGGTATAAGTTCATCAAACTTGTTGCCACATACTCACGTATATGTCATATTCCAAAGAATAAATTGTACTCCTAGAACTCCATAATATTAAGTGTTGCGTACAAACCTTGGAAAATCTCCAAAATTTTAATGTTGAGTACAAACCCTAGAAAACTCCAAAATATTAGTACTGGTTGAGTACAAACCCTAGAAAACGCAAGTTTAACTACTTGGAGTTGGATTGATCGTCTCAGCATTCCAAACTCAAATCAACAAATTGCCAGGTATTTCATATTTTCCTTTTTCTTTGCTGTTGCGGGTTTGTTCCATATATGCAGGTATGAATCGGTTCCAAAACAATAATTCCCTTTTCTTTTCTGTTGTTCTAATTCAGAGGAGGAAGAAAGTTAGACTCAAGGATAGTGAGCTTATTGCAGACATGCTCAGCGATTTACCAGACTGCATTATCCTTCACATACTTTCCTTTTTGAACACCAAAGACGCAGTTCGAACATGTGTTCTATCCCTAAGATGGAAGGATATGTGGAAACATCTTCATGCTCTTATATTCCATAGATCCCGCTTAGAAACTATCAACAGATTCACCAAATTTGTGTATAAGGTGATATCTCTTCGCGACTCCTCTCTAGCGCTGCGGTCTCTCGATTTCAACGATAATGATTGCTTGGAGCCTCAACTAATCAAAAGGGTTGTCAACTATGCTATTTCACACAATGTCCGACAGTTAGGACTTTGTGTAACTAGCAGCATTCCTCTTACATTTTTTTCATCTCACACTTTAACACATCTTAAGCTTTCAGTTTATTCAATTCATGAAAACCTGTTTCCAAACTCTCTCATTTTGCCTGCATTGACTAGCTTGCAACTAGGGAATTTTACATTTTGCGGTGGCGATAATCGTTCCGCAGCTGAACCATTTTCAATCTTTAATAGGTTGCATACATTGCTCATTTCTGATTGTGCCGTGAAAGGTACAAACACCCTTTGCATATCAAGTACAACGCTTGTCGATTTTACTATGCAATTGCACGGTAACTCGGACAAAATCTATTATAAAATTGATCTTTGTACTCCAAGTCTTTCTACCTTTGCTTTTTATGGTATTCCATACCAGAAAATCTGCGGGGGCAATATTTCTTCTCTTAAACTAGAACTACTTCCATAAAATCACGTGCCTCTTTACTTTCGATTCAAGTGGCTCCTAGAGTTTCCTAATGTAAATTACTTTCTTCTTAAGTAATTCCATAAAAAATGATCTGACTTGCATTAGACTAATCCGCTTGCATCTCTCATTGCTTAGGTTCTTAATTTAATTCCTCGTTTGTTAAGTATAATTTCCGTTCGTGGGGTAAATTGAAGTTATTGAAAGTGGAAGTTGATGAAATTCAATATGGATTTCGCATGACACTATGTGAGGTAAAGTTATGGACTGTCAAGTCAAAGAAAGAAGCTTCCAGGATATGAAAAGCATTTGAATTAGGATCAGAACCATCTCCGGCTGTCCCTGATGGAATTGTGGACTTCTTGCTTCACCGGCCGTCCCTGATGGAATTGTGGACTTCTTGCTTCAAAATTCACCATCGGCGGAAGTTGTCTTTATTAATAGGAAGTTCACAACATTAGATAAGCCTTAGATGCTAGCATGTTAAACAAACCTGTGTGCATCTTGAGTCACATATTCAAAGCCTCGCTACATGAATTTTTGCGATAAAACTCTGGTGATTATTGATATTCTGTGGCATAAGGGTTTGATGCTAATTTTAATATCTTTTTTGCTGATTATTTTTTAATATATCTTGTGGTGTGCTATTTTCAAATTTGATTATATTTTAGACTTGTGATAACTAGTGACAACATTTTGATTCTTCAATATTATATTTCTAATTTTTTTATCAAGTGCTCTAAAGATGCGTGTTACATGTTAGTAAGAGGATCTCATCTTGGTTGTGTTATTTCACACAAATCATCTTTGCCATTTGCATTACCACTGCATATTCTGCAGTTGTATTAAAAGTAAACTTGTTAGAATTTTTAAGCTATACCTTCAAGTTACTTGATATTATTATAATTATTTCCTGTCAAATTATGTTCTATATGAATAACTAACTATTAATTATTGTCATTTGGTGGGGAGATAATTATTTCCTGTCCAATTATCCTTCAACAGTTTGATAGGCATCCTTGTCAGAGAGGTACCATTCCTTTTCTCACACTTCAGATCCATTGCTAACTGCCCATATGGCTCAACAATTTCGGTCATTTTCTGCATTTTGTTTCTAGTGATGGTGTTGTGCATATCACTACTATTCCTGTTAAAAAATAACCCTGTCCTCAAAGTTTAAAGAAGTATAAATGGTAGTCACTGTGTTGTTTAAAGAAGTATAAATGGTAGTCACTGTGTTTCAATCTTCTCACGTAGCTTGTGTTGCTTATAAAATATTCTTCGAATTCTAGCATGTGACCAAATCATGTGGACACTAAACAACTTTGCGCAAGTGATAATTTTATTTATGATTCATCAAAATCTAGAACGTTGTGTTGAAAATAAAGTCTTTTGTTTTTTAGAGAAAGTGTGGGACTGAGAATATTAGAGGTTTAAAAGAAAAATTTGATAGGTAGGAGAAGATTGAAAGAGAGAACTTTGTATTTTTTCTTGATGTAAAAGTGTAGGATTACATCTCTATTTATAGAGAACACACTAATTTTAGAGAGTTTTCAACTCTAAAAATTTCAAGAGTATTCTAGAAAATATTACAACCCTAAGAAATATCTAACACTCCAAACACTACAAGATTTTTCTACAAAATTTACTCAAAATTACCTAAGCTCAAAATAACTAAACCCTAAAAGTCAAATAATAAGATTAGACGCAAATCAAGTTTAATATTTCAATATTCCCTTAAACTTGATTTGTGACTCCAAGCATACTCCTTACTTTCACGAAAGTTTCCAACTTGAGTAGTTTGGTGGAAATGTCGGCAACTTGATCTCGAGACATCACATACTTCAACTTCTCCTCCTTCTTCTCGATGCATTCTCTTATGAAGTGGTAACGGGTGTCAATGTGCTTACTTCTTTCATGAAATATGAGATTTTTTGCCAAAGTAAGTGCTGATTTATTGTCAACAAATATTTGCATAGGATCTTCTTGTGGCATTTTTAACTCTTTCAACAAGTTCCTTAGCCAAATTGCATGAAAAACGCATGATGTGGCGACGATATATTCGGCTTCACAAGTTGACAGTGTGACGATAGGTTGCTTCTTTGACATCCAAGTGAAAGCAGTATCTCCCATAAAGAACACAAAACCAATAGTGTTATTTCTATCATCCAAGTCTCCACTCCAATCACTATCACTATAGCCAACAATCTCATAATTGTTAGAAGAGTAATAGTGCAAGCCAAAGTTTTTCGTACCTTTGATGTATCGAAGGATTCTCTTTTCCGCCTTGAAGTGAGTTGTTGTTGGAGCTTCCATGTAACGATTTACGACTCCTACAACATAGAGAATATTTGGCCTTGTATTTGTCAAGTAACGTAGACTTCCAACCAAACTTTTGTAAAGAGTTGGATCCACAATCTCTCCATTTTCATGCTTACTCAACTTGCAGCCACATTCCATTGGGGTGCCAACCGGATTGACATCATCCATCTTGAACTTCTTATAGACTTCTTTGGCATAATCTTCTTGGGTGCTAAAAATTCCTTTGTCTTCTTGCTTTACTTCGATGCCGAGATAATATGCCATGATCCCCATATCCGTCATCTCAAATTCATTTGACATGTCTTTCTTGAACTCTTTGAACATGCTTAGATTGTTCCCTGTGAAGATTAAGTCATCAACATATAAGCACACAATCAAAATATCTCCACTTTGCGCTTTAATATAGAATGCGTGCTCATATGCACACTTATTGAAGTTTTTGTCTTGAAAGTACTTGTCGATTCGAACATTCCAAGCTCTCAGTGCTTGCTTGAGTCCATACAATGCCTTCTTCAACTTCAAGACTTTTTCTTCTTGCCCTTTTACTTCATAGCCCCGTGGTTGCTCGATATAAACTTCTTTTTCGAGAAACCATTCATGAAGGTCGACTTTACATCCATTTGATAGATCTTCCATTCATTTTGGGTTGCCAAAGAAATGATCAGTCTAATAGTTTCAAGAAGAGCAACGGGGGAAAATACCTCATCATAGTCAATTCCTTGTCTTTGATTATAGCCTTTCGCCACCAATCTTGCTTTGTATCTCTCCACATCTCCTTTTTAATTCTTCTTCGCATTGTACACCCATCTTACTCTGATTTCTTTGTGTCCTCGTGGAAGTGTAGTAAGTTCCCACGTATCATTCTTTGTGATTGACTTGATTTCTTCGTACATGTCGTCTCTCCACTTTACATTTTCAACCGCTTCTTGATGGTTTAAAGGCTCGAAATCACCAAAAAGACAAAAGAGGTTAATGTCGTTTTAATTTTTGGTTACCTCATAAAGCTTTTCAATGCTCCTTAGTCGTGGTGTCCTCTCACTTGAGTTTGTTTCATCCAACCTTAGTGTCGGTGAGGCAGGTGGTGTAATATTTTCCTCTATCATTTGTTGTTCCATTTCTTCTTCTTCTTCAAAGTAAGGAATAAAACCGTACTTGTCTTCTTGAACACTCCAATCCCAACAATCTTCTTCTTTGAACTCCACGTCACAACTTATGACAATATTTCCACTATTTGTATTATAGAGCTTGTACCCTTTGGAGCTTGAGTCGTAACCCACAAATATGTGCTTCTCACTTTTATCATCGAGATTTGTTCTCCTTTCATCTGGAACGTGGGTATAGGAAATGCTTCCAAACACTTTGAGGTGAGAGATCCCAGGCATCCTTCCATTCCATGCTTCTTGTGGTGTCTTCTCATGCACACTTCTTGTTGGGGAACGGGTTGTCAGGTAAACTTCACATACGCTTCAACCTAAAACTCTTTTGGCATATTCTTGCTCTTAAGCATGCTTCGCACCATGTTAAGTATGGTTTGGTTCTTTCCCCTCGCTACTCCATTTTTTTGTGACGATATTGACACTATTAGTGGCGGAGGATTCTATGGTCTTCACAATATTTGTGGAACTCATTTGAAGTGAACTCTCTTCCTCGGTCAGATCTCGTGGCCTTAATGAAAAGACCACTTTCTTTCTCCACAAGGGCTTTGAACTTCTTAAAATTTTCAAACACTTTTGACTTCTCCTTCAAGAAATAAACTCACATTTTTCTAGAATAATCATCAATAAAGAGGAGAAAGTATTTACTCTTACCAAAAGTGTTTAGATTGATTGGTTCACAGACATCGGTGTGTATAAGCTCTAGCGGTTTTGTAGCTCTTGACGTTGATTCCTTTGGAAAGCTTTTCCGGAATTGCTTCCCAATTAGACATCCTTCGCAGAGTTGGTCTGGATGGTTTATACTAGGCAAACCTCTCACCATCTCCTTCTTTGACAAATATTCTAGACTATCGAAATTGAGGTGTCCGAATCATAGGTGCCATAACCCCGAAAAGTCGGTATAGCAAGCCTTGAGACACTTTTCCACATCATTTTGAATGTTCAAGAGGAACGTTCTATTCTTTGACATAAGCACCTTAGCAATCAAGTTATGTCCATAATCTCTTAAGAAAAGACTATGTTCTTTCAAGTGGATGTCATAGCCTTTCACTGATAATTTTCCCAAGCTCAAAATATTATTCTTCATATTAGGAACATAGTAGACATTGGATATGAATTGATGACTCCCATTCTTCAAGCATGTGAGAATTTTACCTTTTCCTTTGATCAGTCATCTTCGATTACCGTACATGTGGTTGCTTGCGCCGGTGTTGAGGTACCACTTGTTTCTTTTCTCTTTAACTTGGTTTTGCCACGTAAGCAACAAAGTTTCTTCTTCTCCAACTTGTTCTTCTAGAAAGTTAGCTTTCTCCACAACCTTCTTTGAGAATCTACACTCAGATGCGTAGTGACCGATCTTGTTAGAGCTGAAGCACTTGATTTATAATTTGTAGCACCTCGACCATGAATTTCCTCTTCCACGACCTCCTGTTGCTTGTGTATTCCAACTTCTTTCTCCATTTTTGAAGTTGTTGGAGTATTTGTTGTAACCGCCTCTTTCTTCTCCGTCCACGTCCACGATCTTGGCCATGACCTCATCCTATTTGGCTCTTGTAATTTTCATAGTTTGTTTCCTTTACGTTGAGTTGTAGTAGTTTCTCCATAGCCTCATTTTGTTTAGTTTTTCTCTTTGGTTTTTATTCGTATACTTGTAAGGAACCCATGAGTTGCTTAATAGTCATGGTCTTTAAATCTTTGTTTTCTTCAATATTTGGTAACAAGGAAGTCAAAACTTGGATTTAAAGTGTGAAGTATTTTCTCCATAACTTTCATCTTATCAACATCTTAACAATTTCTTTTAAGTTGATTGACTACGGACAATACTCGAGAAAAATAATCAGAAATTGACTCGGACTCTTCCATAAATAAATGTTCTAAGTCGCCTCTAAAAGTTTGAAGACGAATGTTTTTCAGCTGCTCCACTCCTTTGTTGCAAATTTGAAGCTTGTCCCATGCTTCTTTGGTTGTCGTTGCATTGGAGATCTTCTCAAATGTATCTTCATCCATCAATTGATAAATGAGGAAGAGAGCCTTTTTGTCTCTCTTTCTTGACTCCTTTAATGTCTCCTTTACACCTTGGCTTGGCGAGGCTTCATCTTGCTCCTCGAAGCCGTTCTCAACGATATTCCACACATCTTGAGCTCCTAGTAGTGTCTTTCATCTTGATACTCCAATTTTCATAGTTTTTCATTGTGAGCATTGCCATTTGGAAAGGGAAACTTCCATTCGCTATCTTTTGAGGACCTCGAAGCTCTGATGCTACTTTGTTGGAAATAAAGCCTTTTGTGTTTAGGGAAAATGTGTGGTAATATTAGAGACTTAAAGAGAAACTTGATAGGTAGAAGAATTCTTTACGGAAGAGAGAAATTTGTATTTTTGCTTGATACAAAAGTCTAGGATTACATCTCTATTTATAGTACTGTAAGGTGAACTCTATACACACTAATTTTAGAGAGTTCTCAACTCTAGAAATTTTAAGAGTATTCTAGAAAATATTACAACCCTAAGAAATATCTAGGCACTCTAAACACTACAAGATTTTTCTACAAACATTACCCAAAATTACCTAAGCGCAAAATAACTAAACCAAAAAAGTCAAATAATAAGGTTAGGCCCAAATTAAGTTTAATATTTCAACACGTTATAGGGGAGATGGTGCAACTGAAAGGCATAACCAAACATTTTTGTTCAAAAAGTCGTCTTTGGGCTCTTCTCCAGCTTCACAAAATTTTATGATAATCAAACAAAAATCCAAGTTGCAAAAGTGAGTGGCACCATGTTATCCATCCGCAGTTAAAATTAATAATTATTAGATTGAGACCCGTGAGATGCGCTGGCTTAAATGAGTTTTTTAGATAGTATTATAAAATTAAGATTTAGATTTTATTTGTTATAACTTTTTTTTATAATTAAAATGATAAGATGAAGATAATAAAAGAGAGTAAAATTTTAAAAGAAAGGGAATATGTTTGAATCATATAATTGCAAATAACACATCACAATTTAATTTTAAAATGTTAAATAAGTGTAAAAAATTTCAATATTTTTTTTTATATTTTTTTTTCAACATCTCTAAGAATGTTTGTTCTTCATTATTTCGTGGATGGAAGACGTTTCACATTCAAATGACTCACACTCTTCTAACCATGTATGACAATCAACACTAAAATCTTGGATGAAAGCTTCATATTTTGCACTGAATTTGTAGTATAAAAGGTAATGAGAATGATTGTTGAATGCATTTGCATCGGTTGCGTAATAGTTGGGGAATTTAAATATGCCCGATGTTTTTTTTTATTATTTGTTTTTCTTTTACTATATCATGAATTTGCAACATTTATGATTGATTTAATTCAATTGAATTATCCCTTCGATTTCAATTATTTACAATTTACCAATATATTATAGAATATTTTTATATAAAAAATTTTAAACGATAGATGAAAAATTATGGTTTAATTTTGTAATATTTATCTGCAATTTTAATTTAAAATAATATTTTTGAATTTTTTTGACATAATTTTTTTTTGAGATATTTAAAAATTATTAATTTATTTTTTTAGGAAATAATTTAGATCTTATAGTTTTTTTCAAGTTATTTGAAAATTGATTAATTTAGTTGTTTTATCAAGTTATTTGAAAATTGATTAATTTAGTTTTTTATTGTGTTATTTGAAAATTGATTAATTTTTTTTATAAAGAATATTGTGGACGCGTTTTTGGTGAATCGGAGACCAAGCTATTGGATTAACTTGACTTGCAAATCAAATATCACCATCTGACTTTAATTTACCCAAAGGGAATGGGTAAAGAAAGAATAACCCATAAATATGCAATGCGAAACAATGCAATAAGAGATCTAAGGTTCGGGGGTTGGTTATACAAAGGGAAGGTACTAGCACCCTAAGTATCTATAGTATCCTATAGGAACCTCTTAAAATATTTGTGTTATTTGCTATTTGATTGGGAGAGTTGACTATTTTTGAGTGAGTGACGAGAGTGGGAATTATGTTTGGTTGTTTTTGTAATGTATATGAATAAAGGAGGGTGAAAAATAAAAAGGTGTGCTCGATAGAATCTCGCGATCTTACGCGTACATATCCCTAGAGGAAGTCAGAGCATTTGTAGTTCGGGGAACTATGGGTAAAAGTAATGTTTGTTGGGTTTTTAGGAGAAGAGACAAGTTGTCATCTTAAGAGGGATTGCTCAACTATACCACCACAAACATAGAAAGATAAAGGATCTTTACATAATAAGAGGACTACAACTTGGAGATATAATCAACAAGTATGCCACTTACATCACTTAAATGAAAGAGTATCTATGCACCATAATAAGAGAGGGACATCAACTTGGATATAAAATCAACAAGTAGGCCACTTCCATCAATTAAATGAGAAAGAGAGTTTCAAAAGTTTGATTTATATTTTGGCGATAAAAGATATATCTCTTCTATAGAGATGACTCATGTCTAATCTCTTTGGGGGAAAGTTCTGAGTTTGAAGCCAAAGATGGCTAGGGTTTGATTGAAGTTGAATTTTGAGGAGAATCCTAATGTTTGAACTAAGTTTAAACAAAGGGTGAGTGTAACACCCCAAAATAATTATAATATTTATTTAATTGATTTATTATGATTATTCGGTGTTTTAGTGAATTTTGGTGAATATTTTGACGCATGGTGACTTTGTGTGGGGTTGTGGGGTAGCATTGGGTTAAGGGAATACTGAAGCATTTAGAATTAGTAATATAATTAAGATTATATTGTTGATAATAATAATACAATAATTTGAATAATTAGATTATTATTTAGATTATTATTATTATTATTATTATTATTATTATTATGATTTAAAATAATTAAGAGAACCATTAAGGGTAAGACGGTAATATTGAGAAGGTTAAGTGAGGATAATATGGGTAAATCATAATCAGGGTCCAAAGGGTATGTTTGACAAAAAGGAAAAGTGGGAATTAGGGAAGTTATTCTGTGCAATCGTAAGAAGTGAAGAGAAACAGAGAAAAGGAGGCTAGGGTATGGAAAACGAGAGAATCAACCGTAGAACCCCGAAAGGAGAATCTTTTGCTGGAAAACTTGAGGTATGGGGGGTTAATCCGGGTTGATATGTCTGATATGAGTTTAAGGCAGAGTTAGGTTGTGTGTTATGTGTTTGTGATCAATTTTTGTATGATGAATCTGTGATGAATTTTCGTGAATCTGTGTTGGTCGATTTTCGTTATGAATCTGGTATGTGTTGCTGTAATTGATGTGAATTTGTGTGAATATTTGTTGTTGTTGTGATGAATATGTGAACAAAAATCAGATCTGTAAATTGAGAAAATTAGGACTTGGTAATTAGAAGAAAACTGATGAAAATAATGAAGTAGGATAATGACTTAGATCTATGATGAATCGAAACAGTTTTGAGTCTGATTTTGGAAGATCGAAGGTGCTGGAATGGGGAGTTTTTGTTCAGATGCGAAATCTGAGTTTTGGAGTGGTTTCTGGTGATACGCGTAACGGGGGGAGTATTACGCGTATGAAGGGGGCATCCCCACGGTGGTACGCGTAGCATACGCACCCGTCCCCAGGGCCAACACTGCCCTCTGCCAGTACGCGTAGTGTACGCGTAAGGAGAGTAGGTGTCATACCCCAAATTTTACCCTTTAGTTGTCATCGTCTTTTGCACATCATCTTAGGTCAATCATCCACGCATTAGCTAACCATTTATGAGATTTTGTTTTGCTTGGTCACTGGTGAAATTAGATTTGCTGAGAAAGGTTCAGAGGATATAAGACCATTGATTTTAACTTTAGAGGGCTCTTATAAGGATGTTTGTGCTTCAAGAGTAGATGAAAGAGGTTGTGCCCTCAGGCTTATGTTCAAGTAGCCATGACACGATCAACTTCCCAAGTATATGCTTAGGATCCATTTCAAGGCATGATCATTTGTTTTCAGTTGGTTTTGGAAGGCTATTTCAACATGGTTCTAAGTCTTGTGTCAACGTATTTTCAATCATATCCTAAGATTGACACTAAGATCATGTGGTGGATCAAGCAAAAACTATGGCTAGGTTTTTTTTTGCAAGCTGGTTCAAGGAATGACCATTTGAGCTTCAAGGAAAGGATAATATATCCTTGGGTCACGCTTGGTTTTTTTTGAGATCCAAGTTTGAATTGTTTGCTAGATTAAAGGAGAAGTTTGGGTTAAGAGGCTCATGACACAATTGACTTGTTGATCAAAGAATGTGTTTAAGTTATGGTTTATTCATGTTTCAAGGCCTAGCCAATTAGTTTTCAAGCCATGTTCGAGTTCATCTCTAAACTATGTTGGAATTTATTTCGAAATCCATGTTTGAACCATTTTAGAATCAGGAATGTTATGACACAACTTAATTTGCGCATTCTCAGGGGGACACAAGCCACTAGTACAAAACAAAGGTCCTAGCAAGAGAATTTCCATTTGTTCAAGTTACAAGTGTTTTGGTACTAATTCAAGTTTACTCCATAATTTTCAATTGTTTTGTTCAAATGCAAGTGTGTTTTGGATATAACAAATTGCCAATAAGTGTCTTTTGGCATAATTGTTGTTGTTTTAAATCCTAAAGGAATTTTGTACATTTTGTTACAATTTTGTATATTTTGTTACAATGTTTGCTTCATCACCAAGATTTCTTCAAATTCCCCCTTCATGCCTTTGTCTTCATCACGCCACCTTCCTCTTCAAGCGTTCATCACGACACCTTGCCTATTCTTCATCATCGTGCCTCATGCCCTATCCATTTTCATGATTCAATGCCTTTATTATCCCACCTTGTGTGCATTGCATCTCCTTGTCTTTACCATTTTCAACCTACACAAACCATAAACAAAATCCAACCATCACAACCACTACCAAAATCATTTCAAAATTCACAAATTCATCATGCCACAAATCATCAACCAAACAAGACCATATTCAAATTCAAAGTGTAATACCAATAAAAAAGGGCAATTCATTAATTTTCCAAAACCTTTCTCAAGAATCAAAGTTCAACAATTCACAAACCTTCACAAATTCTCAAACATGACAAATTCATTCATGACCATAAACCATCCATAAACCAATTCAAACAACCAATTTCAAGTCCAAAACAATCTTTCCATTCAAACTCATACCATTCACAATTCAATTTCAGCCAAACAATTCAAACATCACAAAAGGAAAAAAGCCATTCCATTTCATAGAACAAGTTCCATATCCTAGACCATTTCAAAACCTTCCAAGAATTCAAACCAATCATGTCTTCATCAAAATGTAAACAAATCAATTCTAATTTAGGCCAAAAGTCAAATTCTATTTCATTCCAAATATTTCCAATACCATCAAGATAATTCCAGCCAAGATATTCAAGCCTAAACCAATTATTTCAGTCACACCAATATCAATGTCTACATGTAACATTCTTTATGTGTCACACATATAATCCACTTTGTCATACATTTCAAATTCACAACAAGACAACAGTTTCAGAGCAGCAGGATTTCAAAATCATGGCAGAAATAGGGCAGCAAGTCATATGATTCAAAATACATAAAAGAAGAAGGTTTCAAAGCAGCATAATTTACTCATAAAAAGCTTTAACACAAAATTGAAAAAAGAACAAAGTACTCAGAGCAGAAATCACACTAGGTCAATAAGCCAGGAATTCAGACACACAAAAGAGGAAAAGTTGAAAGCATAAGAGTACTAGCAGAAAAGGCCTTAACATCGATTTAGGAAAAAGACAGGTTGGCACAGACAAATCATAGCAAGGTTCATAATATTTCAGAAATTTCAAAGATAAAAGGGCTTAACATATCTCAATCAAGGAGGATTTTTGAAAATAAAGAAGAGAACATCTGGAAATCAAAACCAAAGAAAACCCTAGTTGTGTTCTAACACCCAGTTTTGAAGTCCCTAACCACATAATATCTAAGACCTGAAGTAAGAACAAGGAGGAGAGAGGGGAAAGGAGACTTATCTGTGTTCGTGTCGGCTTCGTCAAAGCTTGAGCCTGGAAGAATTTCCCCTTGGTATCTTATCTTTCTCTTTCGCCATTCTTTTGTTTGCTTGAGTTCGTTTACACCATTTTTTTCTTTATTTCCCCTTTATTTGCGTTGATTTGGAGTTGATTTTGGGTTTTAGGTTTTTAGGTTTTGGTCGATTTTGAGAGTTTGAGTGAGAATCAGAAAATTCTTAATATGGATTCGAGCTTAGAAGGCCTTGTTAGGGGTAGGTAAGGTTTTATTTTGAGGTTTGGACGGAGAGAGGTGGCGGCGCCGCCGGGGTCGGCCACCTGCCACCGTCTTCTCCGGCAGGCAAGTTGATTTCCGGCGAGGAGATTAATTGTTGGAGAAAGAGATTTTGAAAAAGGAGAGAGAAGTAGAGGAAATGAACAAATGTGAGTTCTGATGCAGTTTCACTTGCGTTGTTACCTTCCACCCTTCGCATGTTTGTTTTCGCTGGCAAACCAAGACGGTGACATGTGTCACCGTCGTGGCCTTTGGATTATCATCACCAGGCTATCAGATCTGATCCTGTGTGTTCCGTGTTTTGGTCCTCGCGTAGACCTTCTGCTCATTAGCGTGTGATGTTTAGTTTCTTTAGATCCAACGGTGGTAAGCCAGGGTATACGGGAGAGTCTCATCAGACTCTTCCCATTGGATCATCTCTAATTTCTGGTTTGGGCTTAACCTTTTTTTTTGTTACTCGCACCCCCCAGAAAGGCCCATCAAATTTCTGTATTGTTTCCACTTGCTGTTTGCACCCTTGTTCCTTTCTATTTCAATTATCTTAATTTTTTTTTATTATAGTTTAGGTTAATTAATTTAGTCTAATTAATTCAGTTTCTCTAGATTTATTAATTAGGGTTAAATTAATTAATTAATTTTTTTATTAGGTTTAATTATTTTAGTTTAGCTTAATTAGGTTAATTATTTTCTAATTAGATTTTAATTGCTTATTAATTAGAAACTTTTTTAGTTAATTAGTTAGATTTAATTAGTGAATCATACAATTAGTTTTTAGATTTAATTAGTACCTTTTTTTAATTAGTTTCTTTAATACTCTTGATTAAGTAGTTATTGATCAATTCTAACCTAATTAGCTTCTTTTTTTCTAATCATTTTTGTCTGTGGCACTTTAAATTTTCATTGTGTGGTATGTAAACCTTGATATTATTGATTTATCTTGTGAGTTTTGTTTGATGTGGCATTTTCTATGTGTTTTGCTATTGATCTTGCATTTGTCATCTTGAAGATTCTTTTTTCGTCCCTCTGTGGTTTATCCCATTCCAAAGGAAAGCCTCTCTATTGACTTTAATGTCATAGATAGCTCTTTACCCCCGTGGCCTCATTAGAGCCATCTTTATCCCTTGGCCTCGTTAGAGCCATATTTTCCCCTTGGCCTCATTAGAGCCATTCCTCTTCCATTGACCTCATTAGGATCAATCCCTTGACCTCATTTAGATCCATCTTTATCCCTTGGCCTCATTAAAGCCACTTATCCTTGACCTAGTTTAGGTTGGGATCCTTACCCCTCTTGTAAGCACTATCATCATAGATGTTTACCTTCCTCCTTGGTCTCATTTAGAGTCACTTACCTTACAATTTAGGATTCACCTAGAGTTCTTCAACTTTATGTGAGCATCACCATAATGATGTTCCTTTTCCCTTTGGCCTTATTAGAGCCATTCACCCCTTTAACTTAGAATTAGGATAGAGTTCTTCAACTCTATGTGATTCTCATTATCATGAGTATTCACTCCCCCTTTGACTTTGTTCAAAGTCAACCTCTTAGACTTACCCTTTCAACTTAGACTTAGAGAGTTCTTTAACTCTATGTGAGTATCATGATCATGAATGCTCATTCCCTCTTAGAACCTTGATCATTATCAAGAGTTCCTCCCCCCTAGTTGGGTGAACTACGAATGCTCTGATTCCGTCCTTATTAGGATACGTAGGCATAAGATGCGACGTCTTGGTGAGCATACTTAGTGTACATAGCCTTAGGTCTTTACCTTTAGCACCTTGGTCTTTGCCATATGTCTTTATCTTAGCCTTAGCCTAGTTCCTTTAGCAAGCAAACATAACATAACACAAATACAAACAAGAGGTTCATGTAGAGTACTACAGATATCTAGGATGCTAACACCTTCCCTAGGTATAACCAACCCCCGAACCTTAGATCTCTTAGCTGTGTCTTCACATAGCGGACTTAGGGTTTTTCTTCGATCTTTACCCTTTCCTTTGGATAAATCAAAGCTCGGTGGTAAATTTAAAAGATTTGTGATTCAAGTTAATTAATAGCTTGATATCTGATTCTCACCGCAACAGAAATGGCGACTTTACTGGGGACCAGTTTGAGGGTTAAGCCCACCTTGTTTGTTTTTGTGTTTGCTATATGTTTTGCTTGCCTGTATATTTGTATATATGTATATATCTGTCTGTGCTTGGGTTTTCAGTGGAGGCCCTTTTGAGAGTTAGTCATGTTGAATGAGTCTATTCGTGAAATCGTTACTACTCTCGACCTAGGAGCCCATGACACTGACGACCATTAGTCACCTTTAACCCCACTTGGCCTTTTATAATGTAGTGCGATGACTACGAGGGAGTCTATTCCCAAAATAGTTGATACGTGATACTACACTCGGACGAGACTCTCTTGAGAATATTATTGACTACCGAGTCATTCGGGAAATCGATAATATCCGAAAGATGGGTTGTTGACTCTAGGAACTTTTAGAACACTGTTCTACAGATGATAAACCCATAGTACATACCGGTTGGGATGGGTAGACCATGGCTCCATGCTCATAACCAAAACCTAGGCCCTTTTTCTGTATATTTGTGAATATGTGAATCTGTGTTTATCTGTGGTTTTGCACTCATGCATTCATAAGCATACATTTCATAACAGTTTCATGGAACTTTGACCTTTTGTTTGTGAATATCATAGGGTTATCATGGATAGTAAAAGGAAGAACATCGTGAAGTATACTTTCAAGAGTCTTAAACTGAACGACCTGAGAAGATTGGGAGCCTTGCTGACAGACCCTGAAGGATTCAAGGATAGATATAGGAAGTTATGGATTCTATTGAAGATGAAGGTTGATGAAGGACTCCTTTCCACGTTACTTCAGTTTTATGACCCAGATTACCATTGCTTTACCTTTCCTGATTACCAACTCTTGCCTATACTTGAAGAGTATTCTCAGTTAGTTGGTCTGCCTATTTTGGACGAATCTCCATTTCCAATCTTTGAGAAAAACCCCAAGGAACAAGAGATAGCTAAGGCCACACATTTGGGGGTAGTTGACATTCGAAACATGACTACAAAAGGAGGAGTATTTGGTTTGATTGCGAAGTTCCTAGTTGGAAAGGCTTAGTGTTATGCCAAGCACCTGAGTATGGATTCCTTTGAGGCCATCTTTGCCTTGCTTATTTATGGGATCTTTCTTTTCCCAAGCTTCGAGAACTTTGTAGATCTTAATGCCATCAAGATCTTCTTGAAGAGGAACCCTATACCTACCTTACTGGCTGATGCTTATCATTCTGTCCATCTGAGGAATGCCCACAATGAAGGACAGCTCACTTGTTGTACTCTTTTGTTGTATAAGTGGTTTGTTTCACATTTGCCAAAGGCGAACACATTTTGGGACCCTAAGAAGGGTTGGTGGTCAAAGAAGATCATGGCTCTCTCTCTCTCTCTCTCTCTCACTCTGATATCGACTGGTACAACCGTGTTTACGATGGGGTGATGATGACTAACAGTTATGGGAACTTTGGGAATGTGCCTCTTCTTGGTACAAAAGGGGGAATAAGTTATAACCCAGTGTTGGCTCGTCGACAGCTAGGATACCCTTTGAAGGACAAGCCTCTTGGCGTTCATGGGGAAAATATATTTTTCGAAGAGTATGGGAAGCATGAAGAACAGAAAAGATTGATCTTGAGCGCTTGGGGTCATAGGCACAAGAAAGGCCAGAATGATATAGGGAAGCCTAATTGCATATCCATGGAACCTTATCTCCAATGGGTTCAAAAAAGGGCTATTGAGTTGAAGATGCCTTATTCCCAACAAGATCCAATCGCCTTGAAGGAGGAACCTATCCTAATTTTCATGTTAGAAGCGGAGGAGCTGAAGATTGCTTTGAACCAAGCTTAACAGACAGGAGAGGCTTGGAAGCATAAGTATCAAGTAGTTGTCGAAGGGAATCTAGATCTCCAAAAGCAGCTACAAGAGAAGAATGAAGAAATACTCTCCTGGAAAAAGAGGAAGACACAAGAAAAGCCAAGCACCTCTGACCCTCAGTCCACTCCATGGAAGTTGATCATTGATAAGCTCATCATGGAAAAAGCTCAGATGGAGGAAGAGATTAGGAAGCTCAACACGAGGCTTTTAGGAGAGTCTCCTTAGGTCCTTTTGTTAGATTTTATTTATCTTTATGTTTAAGACTCATGTGAGATGTACTGAATTTTTGTAATCCATTTTATTATTAATGAGAATGAGTCTTTTGATATCCCTTGATATTTCATAATTGATTGAGTTCCATGAAACTTTTTCATGGCATTTTGCATTCTTTTGGCTAACCCTGTCAAGGAACTGAAAATTTGTTTTGCAGACATTGTAAGATGGATTTTGGAAAGAAAGGTACTTGGCCGTACACCTTCATGGTTCCCAATGTTGTGCAACTAAAGGAACTATAGGAGAATTAATTGAAGACCCATTGGCTTTCTCAGAAAGGTATGGAAGAATTCTCCCGCTATTGAAGCTTCAAAGGGCTGAAGGACTGTTAGAGACGCTGGTTCAACTCTACCATTCCCTTTATCATTGCTTCGTGTTCTCTGATTACCAGTTGATGTCGACCTTGGAAGAATCCTCTGCTTTGATGGGTCTCACTGTCAACGATTTCCCTCCATTCTCTGGATTAGAAGATGAGCTCAGTGAGAAGGATATTGCAAGAGGAAAGAGACTAAGGTTGTCTAACATTCGAGCCCACATGACTATCAAGGGAGGAATTTCTGGTTTGCCCGCTCAGTTCTGGTTCGAGAAGCCTCGGTATTTTGCTGATAAGAAGAACACTGCACTCTTTGAGTCCACCTTTGCTTTGTTGGCTTATAGAGTGTTCCTATTCCCCCAACATTGAAGACTTTGTCGATGTCAATGCTATCCAGATTTTTATGCTCAAATCTGGTTCCCACTCTATTAGCTGATACTTATCATGCCATCCACTCAAAGAATCTACAAGATGGAGAACATATCGTCTGCTGTGTTGCTCTCCTATATAGGTGGTTTATTTCGCACCTACCAAGGACCGGAACCATTTGGGATATGAAAGACATTACAATTTGGTCCAAGAGACTCATGGAGCTTACCCACTCAGACATCGAGTGGTATGATCCAATTTATGAAGGAATTCTTATGATTCACAGTTGTGGGGATTTCCCCAATGTACCTCTTGTTGGCAGAAAGGGATGCATTAATTATAACCCCGTGCTCGTTCGCCGACAACTTGGTCACCCAATGAAGGAAGAACCGGACCTTAGCAATCTGAGGAGACTTTTCCTTGAAGAAGGGGAAAATCCTGAGTTTAGAGTCAAAATTGCGCGTGCTTGGCTTTGCATAAACAAACAAAGATGGACTGGATTAGGAAATCATGAATGTACTGTCACAGAAGCTTGCTTGAAGTGGGCTCGTAGGATCGCTCTTGTGATGAGGATGCCTTACCGCGTCATAAGCTGCCTGTAACACCTACAAATGAAGAGTTGAATATGAGGAAAACACTGGAGGAACTGATCCTCGACAAAGCGAGGATGCAAGAACAAATCGACAAACTTATGAGGGAGCTCCATGGAGGGGAAGGATCGTCATCAAGTGGATTAGATTCTTAGTTTCTTTTATGTTGTATTTCTGTTTGCTTATGTAATGGACTTTGAAGGTGTATCGCCTATTGTGTAAAACTTGCAAATTTGCTAATGAATGAGCTATTTTAAGACATATCCTCAATATCTATGATGTTTGGAAATCTTTATTTTGGGTTCCTTGATGGTTTTGCTTGCATTTGCATTTGCATTCTTTCATGTCATAACATGTGCATTCTTTCTTGTCGTGTCTCATCCCGTCGTGTTGTCTTCAGAAACCGTCACACTGAATCTCTGACGCCGATACAACACTCGAGCCCAAGCTCGCCAAAGGATGTATGAACACAACTTTGAACTGGATAGGGTCAACAACGAGTTAAATGATTTACGAGGGAGCATGGGACAGATCATGGAAGCCCTACAGGTTATCAAAGCAAAGATGGATACTCAGACCACAGTGGTCTCCGAGATTGTCACTCCAACTGTGGAGCCTTCTACAAATGTCAACACTGCTTTCTTGCCACCATATGAGCTGCCCCCTGGTTTTGTGCCACCACCAATTGCTACAACTACTCAACATGTTGTTCTTGTGGGAAATGAGAATCCTTAAGCTATCCCAACCTTTGCTCCACTAGCTGTGCAAACTCAAGTGCACCCTATTTATCAGAATCCACTGTTGGTCTATGATTACCCCGAAGTGTCTGAAGAAGGGGACGAGCGCCATTAAAGGCTGAAAGAAAGTGTGGAAACCATTCAAAGAAAGATGAGAGCAATGGAAGGCAACAATATCTTTAGTACTGATGCTAGGGATATGTGTTTGGTTTCTGGTTTAGTGATTCCACCAAAGTTTAAGACTCCAAGCTTCAACCAGTATTCAGGCGCGACATGCCCAAAGTCGCACTTGATTATGTATTATAGAATAATGGAAACATATGTGGATAATGACAAACTAATGATTCACTGTTTCCAGGATAGTTTGAAAGGAGCTTCTGCTAAATGGCATATGGGTTTGGACCAGTCCAGAATTCATAGCTTTCAAGATTTGTCAGATACTTTTGTGAAACATTACAAGTATAATATGGATTTGGCCCCTGATTGTAGGCAGCTTTTGAGTATGTCCCAGAACAACTCTGAGTCCTTTAAAGAATACGCTCAATGTTGGAGGGAGACTGCTTCCCAAGTAGAACCTCCATTGTCTGAGAACGAGCTAGCAGATTGGTTCGTAGACACCGTGAAGCCTGAGTTTTATGAAAGAATGATTAGCAGCGTTAGCGCCAACTTTGCTGACATTGTGGCCATAGGTGTGAAAGTAGAAGCTGGTTTAAAGAGTGGAAAGGCGATTAGTTCTTTAAACATTTCAAGCAGTAGCAACAACAATAAACCTCCCAGTAATTTCCATAAGAAGAAAGAAGGGGAGAAAAATGTAGTCATGATAGGCAGGAAGAAGAATCAAGTTTGGAAACAGCCAGTTTATCAACAGCAACCTAACCCAGGTTTTGTTCAACAACCAATATATCCTGTGCAGTTTGCCCCACAACCCTATGTGGCAGCTATGACACCAAATTTCAATCATCATCCCGCGCAGCAACCGCCAGTTTATCAATAATAACCCAACTATCAACAAGCACCCAGTGCCCCAGCTTACCAGCAACAACAGAGGACACCAACCCCTCAATCAAGCGCTCCCTACCGAAGACAAGTGGCAAAGCCTTCATTTCCTCCCATCCTAATGAATTACACAGAAATTTACCCCTCTTTGGTCCAACAGGGTTTGATCACCACTAGACCCTTGGGCCCACCTATAGAGAAGTAAATGCAATTCCATAACCCTAATGCCCACAGTGCGTTCCACCAAGGCGCTGCCGGTCATGACCTAGAAAGATGCCTTGCGTTAAAATATATTGTGAAGGGTTTGATGGAGAAGAAGATTCTATCCTTTGGGGATAATTAGCCAAATATGAAGAATAACCCACTGCCTACACATGGGACTGTAAATGCTGTCGAAGATGGAAGTGATGAGGTGTTGATTATGGATGCATCTAAGATTAAGACTCCTATCAGGGATTTTCATTCAAAATTGTTTGAAGCTGGTTTGGTAAAGGTTTTCCACAAGGACTGTGAAGACTGTGATGCCAGTGTCAGAGGATGCAAATTGGTTCAAGATGAGATTCAAAGTTTGATTGATGAAGGCTTTCTGCAAGTAATCAGTAAAGTGAGGAAAGAGGAGGTTGTGGTAATTGAGACCATATTTAATTTACCTAAATCAAGAGAGAAGCTGCCCATTTTTAATATACCAAAGCTAGGTTCTGTGATCCCCATCTTCAATAAACCAAAGCCATTGTTCAATACATCAGAGTCTGTTGTTGCTTCTGCTGCCAATCAATCGAGGCCGATAATTATTCGACCGCCTGTTCCTTTTCGTTTTAGAGATTCTAAGGCTGTGCCGTGGAAATATGAAGCTATTGTGATTGACAAAGAGTCTGGAAGTGTGGTTCTAAGGAAAGAGATGGGAACTACTAACGAGGAAGTAACTAATATAGTTGGGGTTGGAAAGATGAGAAGTGGTCGAATATATACTCCCCTCTTCAAAGGGACCACGCCCAAAGAAAAGGTTGCTCTTGTGCCTGCTAAGGACAAGGAAAAGGAAGTGGTTACAAGTGAAGAAGACGCTGAGTTTCTGAGAATCATCAAAAGAAGTGACTACAAAGTGGTGGATCAGCTTCACCAGACTCCCTCTAAAATTTCAATCTTGTCTTTGTTGTTGAATTCACCTACTCACCGAGCTGCTTTACAGAAGATACTGGCCCAAGCCCATATGGCTCAAGACATCACTACCGGCCAGTTTGACAGTGTAATTACAAATATCACTCTTGCAACACCCTCAGCTTTAGCAAAGAAGAGTTACCTAGAGAGGGTCAAAATCACAATCTTGCTTTATATGTATCCGTGAAATGCCAAGAAGACACTTTGGCAAGAGTCCTCATGGACACTGGCTCCTCTCTGAATGTTTTACCTAAGAGGACACTTGAAAAATTGGCTTACAAAGGGGCTGAAATGAAACCCACCTCCCTGATTGTCAAAGCTTTTGATGGCTCACGAAGATCTGTAATGGGTGAAGTTGAGTTACCAATCTTGATTGGCCCGCATGTTTTCAACATCACATTCCAAGTATTGGACATAAATCCTGCCTACAGCTGCCTACTTGGAAGGCTATGGATCCATGAGGCTGGTGCTGTAACTTCAACGTTACACCACAAGATGAAATTCGTAGTTGCGAAATAATTGGTTATCATACATGGTGAAGAAGACTTGATGGTCAATAATTTATCTTCCTTCCGCTACATAGAGGCTGATGAAGATGTTTTGGAAACTTCTTTCCAAGCTCTTGAAATAACCAATGCTGTCATGATGGACATTGAAGAGCCGGTGGTCCCGAGTAATCCATCTTTTGTTTCATTCAAGAGTATGCAGTTTTCCCTGAAAGGAGGTGTTCCCGCAGGTTGGGGTAAGGTTATTGAAGTTCAAGAAAGGAAGAAGTACCAAGGGTTGGGTTACAAACCAACTCGTGATAAAGTAGCTGCTTTTACAACAATGTAACCAAAGACAATCCAGGAAGTGTTCGTCAGCAAAGGATATCAGGTCAATACCGTGATATGAGACGAAGAAGATGAGGACATCATTCATTTGGTATTTCAGTGTGACGCTGCACTAGATAATTAGGAAGCTATTGAGATCCCTGTGGTGTTCCCTGTGCCAGAGTAATATGTTTGTTTTTGTTGTTTGCTTTCAATTCCATAGCCGTGCCCAAGGCTATCGGACTATTTTGTATGGGCCACCGCTTTCAACTTTTATTAATTAATGAAGATGTTTTGTTAAACTCTTTTATTTTCATTTAGCGTTTTTGCTTTTAAGGGAAAATGGCAATCTTTTTCAAAACTACCAAAAATATTTCTTCTTGCTTTTTAATTTTGTGCATTTTAATAAAATAAGTCCCTCCACCATGTAGAATAATCCCCAAACCTGTTGTTTTCGATGACCCTACTTTCACCACTGACTTTGATTCACCCATCTATCAAGCTGAGGATTTGGGAGAAGAAGATTATGAGGTCCCAAATGAGTTGGCAAAAATGTGTGAGTACGAGTACACAGATCTTCAGCCACATGAGGAACAAGTTGACACCATTAATCTTGGTACCAAAGAGGATAAGAAGGAAGTCAAGATTGGGGAAATGCTTGGGGCAGAGATCTGACAACGGTTGGTAAAGCTTCTTGAAGAATATATGGATGTGTTTGCATGGTCCTATCAGGACATGCCTGGTTTGGACACAGACATAGTAGTTCATAAACTACCACTCAAGCCTGAGTGCCCGCCAATGAAACTGAAACTTCGAAGAAGTAGGCCTGACATGGCTCTCAACATCAGGGATGAGGTCAAACGACAACTTGACGCAGGATTTCTGGCAGTCTCAAAATACTCCGAATGGGTGGCCAACATTGTGCCCATGATGAAAAAGAATGGGAAAGTGCGAATGTGTGTAGATTATAGGGATGTTAATAAGGCAAGTCCAAAGGATGATTTCCATCTTCCGCCTATCGACACTCTTGTGGATAATACTGCTTGTTTTGTAATTTTCTCTTTTATGGATGGTTTCTTCAGTTACAATCAGATCAGAATGAATTCTGCCGACATGGACAAAACCACGTTCATCACTCCTTGGGGAACTTATTGCTACAAGGTCATGCCATTTGATTTGAAAAATGCAGGGGCAACCTATCAGAGAGCTATGATGACTCTTCTCCATGACATGATACATAAGGAGATTGAGGTGTATGTTGATGATATGATTGCTAAATCCCAGAGTGAGGAGGACCATTTGGGTCACCTTCTGAAACTGTTCAAAAGACTCCGGAAATATCAATTGAGGTTGAACCCTGCCAAAAGCACCTTCGGTGTCATATCAGGAAAATTGCTCGGTTTTATCGTTAGTCAACAAGGAATTGAGGTAGACCCTGACATAGTGCAAGCTATTCAAGAAATGCCAGCTCCGTAAACTGAGTCTCAAGTAAGAGACTTTCTTGGTCGTTTGAATTACATCTCAAGGTTTATCTCCAATATGACTCCCATTTGTGAGTCGATCTTCAGGATGCTACGTAAAGACCAGACTGTAAAGTGGAATTCCGACTGCCAACAGGCCTTTGACAGAATCAAGAGTTATTTACAAGAACCACCAATCTTGGTTGCACCTGTTCCAAGGAGACCCCTCTTCATGTATATGACCGTATTAGAAGGATCAATGGGCTGTGTTTTAGGCCAACATGATGAATCTGGGCGTAAAGAGCATGCCATCTACTACTTGAGCAAGAAATTTACTAATTATGAAAGTCGATATTCACTTTTGGAAAAGACTTGTTGTGCTCAAAATAGAAGCGTTTGAGGCAATACCTGATATGTCATACTACTTTATTGATCTAAAAAATGGACCCTTAAAGTATATCTTTGAAAAGCCTGCTCAAAATAGAAGACATGCCCGTTGGCATATGCTTTTATCAGAGTATGATATTCAGTATGTCACTCAGAAGTCTATTAAGGGAAGTGTCTTATCAGATTACCTTGCAGATCAGCCTGTAGAAGACTATGAGCCCCTCAAGTTTGATTTTCCAGATGAATACATTATGGTGGTGAAGGACTGTGAAGAGCCAGGCCCTGATGAAGGTCCTCAACCTAGTTCCCGATGAAAGATGATGTTTGATGGTTCTTCTAACTACAGTGGACATGGTGTAGGTGCTGTGTTGATGAACCCTGATGGTGGTTATACCCCGTTTACAGTAAGATTGTGTTTTGAGTGTACAAACAACATTGCTGATATGAAGCATGCATTCTAGGGTTGGAAGAGGCTATTGATCTCAGAATCAAGATTTTGGAGGTCAGTGGAGATTCTACTCTGGTTATCTATCAAGTCAAAGGCGAATAGGAAACTAGAGATGACAAGTTGGTCCCGTACCGCGGTTACATTGTGGAGATGATCCAATACTTTGATTAGATCACGTTCCGTCATGTTCCGCGATCAGAAAACCACATAGCTGACGCTTTAGCCATGTTAGCTTCAATGTGGAAGGTTAATTTTGTTAATGAGGTGCCACTTATCAGCATAGAGCACAAGACTGAACCAACCTACTGCCATTTGGTTGAAGAAGAGGTGGATTGGAAGCCATGGTTTCGCGAAATCGGAAATTACCTGAAGAACCAAGAATATCCTGTTAATGCTTCCACTCTTGACAAGAAAACTTTGAGACGGTTGTCGTCCAAGTTTTTCCTTAGTAATGATGTGCTATACAAAAGGAATCATGACATGGTTTTGCTAAGATGTGTTGACAAACGAGAAGCTGGCCTGTTAATTCAAGACATTCACGAAGGAGCATTTGGCACTCACGCCAATGGGCATGCCATGACTAAGAAGATCTTGAGGGCTGGATATTATTGGTTGACCATGGAGACTGATGTATCCAATATGCCAGAAAATGTTACAAATGCCAAATTTATGCTGACAAGGTGCATGTACCTCCAACATAGTTGAATGTATTGTCGTCACCTTGGCCATTCTCTATCTGGGGCATTGACATGATTGGGGCAATCGAGTCAAAAGCTTCTAATGGTCATCGTTTCATCTTAGTGGCTATTGATGTTCGCCTGCACGAACAGCCGCTGGCCTTCCGTCGCAGGTTTACTCGTGGGATCGGCCACACAAATCACAGAACAAGAAATTGGAAACGTATGCTTATGGTATATGACAGTGTCTTATCTTTTGGAAAAGTTGTAAGGATTAAATGATCAACCAAGTTTAGAACCAAGCAAAAAAGATAAAGGAAAAAGAAGACAACCAGACAACAAAAGAAACAATAAACTTAAACTCTGAAAATAAATTGCATTAAGTAAAGGTGGACGCAAGTATACATTTTTGCAGGATTGAACTCGTTTCTCTCTAAGCTTGGTACTTTGAGTGTTTTACCTTTACAATGTTACAAAATACGACCCCTAAAAATGGAAAATACAATGCTTTATATAGGCCTAGAGAATAACCGTTCATCTGCCCAGATGCCCTTTGGTGCTGACACATGTCACCCCACTCTCTTTTCAACTTCCCATGTTCTTGGAACTTTCAAACTTTTCCCGCCCAAGTACTTATCCTTGAATTTGGGACTTGCCCTTCGTCTGGCTTTCCTTCGACACCATGGCTTGTTGCCTTCTCTCCGACGCACCTACTTGGCCTGTGTCGGATTGACGCCTTGAAAGTCCCTTGGTGTCGATTTGTTGAATTTCCTCTCATCCTTCTACCCTTGGTCAAAATCTCCTGTCAACAAATTGCCCCCCCAAAAGGCCAGTTTCGATTGAGCATTACGTCGATTGAGAAATCTGGCTTTTTGGTGTCTCGCGAGATTTCGACGGCTTTTCCTTCGACACAATCACCAACGTCTTATCTTCTCCTAAGACACGTGTCCAACACCGTCTGACATGATGATGGCAATCTCATACCATAATTTCCAAGAAAAACGCCATGATGGCTAGTCTTATTTGAGTTATGGGCCTCGAAACCAACTCCCACTTACTCTCAGAAGTTGAAAAGTTTTGGTGATCTTTCGCTTTTTGCATGCGTTTTATAAATAGTCTCCCACAAAACCACTCTTACCATAACTTCTTCATAACTTCTTCTTCAAAGCCTGTCATTTGTTATTGGCATCAAAACTTTGCTCTTTTCTTCCCAAAATGCTTGTTGTCTTAGAACACCTTCTGCATTTCTTTCTGTCTAATGGCTTCGTCAAACACTGCTACCCCTTCCATTCCTCAAACCACCAGTAACAACCCAATTGCGTATGTGCTCTCTGAAGCAGAAACCCTCTGTCCTCTTCCTCAACCATCATCAGCTGATGAGGTGGTGGTAGATAACTGGTGCCACTAGATGGTTATCCCATTCGCGGTGGAGAACAAACTTCACGGTTTCCATGGCCCTCTTCCGGATAAAAAACCTAATCCACAAGAACTCCAACAGTTCTTTCCTTGCTTCGGCCAAACAATTCCACCAGCTTTCGAGAAAGGCGGCACTTTAGATCTCAAATTTATGGCGCCTAAACCTCGAGTTTTCAGATCCATGCCTACCCCAGGAAACAAAGATTATATTGCCTGGCTCGACAAAGTCGAAAGTCAACGTAAAAAGCAATGGAAAGAGTATGGCATTTTCGATGCCATCTAACTCTCCAGAATTGCTCACAGGGTCAACCCTTGTTTGCTACTTGCGTCAATGTACTTCTGGGAAGGATCGACCAACACATTCTACCTCCCCTGTCGACGTGGCGACCATTACTGGCCTTTCGCCACTGGGTGAGACGTTCGACCTAACCCTGGAGACTAACAATGCTTTGGACTTCGAACGTGCCAGCTTTCAGAACTATATTAAAGACCATCATGACAAATGCTCCAAAGAAGTCTCTGATGAGGAGCACATTTCCTTCCTAACATTATGGTTGTTGTACTTTATGTTTTGCCCTGGCTCCTTACAAATAGCCAAAAGTTTTATCAGTCTGGCCATTCAGATCCATAAAGGTCGACAAATATCTTTAGCCAAACTTCTGCTAGCTTCTCCCTACCATTCTCTTGGCCTGTCGTCCATGAGGCTGAAACTCCTCCACCAGACCACCAAGGCTCTAAACGTCTCAGGGCCTATGTGGCTGTTGCAGCATTGGCTCAACACCACTTTTGAACACAAGTTGGGATATCCAGCTTCTGCGACAATGGAGCGTCTGAACAGAGAACGCTCCGTCGAAGGAATGCGACTTGCTCTGATGACTACCCAAGAGGCTCCGAAGAAAACCCTCTTTATGAGGTATCTCAATATGTTTGTTGAGACCACTTCTTTTGTCCCCGACATGGCGCCGTTTATGGAACGTAAGTTTGGCCCTGAATGGTTTAGAAATCCATTTCCTGGGGTCTCCCCCAAAGCTACTGCACAGTCGAATTCTATATGGTGGGCGTTTCTTACTCCTGCCATGATATCCTTCCGGATCGACCCAGGCAGCAATGGCTATGATTTTATGAACAATCAGCCAAATTTGGTAGCCCGAAAATTTGGCTTGAGCCAAATGTTGCCAAAGTCTCTCGTAAAACATGCTGACGATATAGTACGATCTGGCCGACGCTTGACCCAGGTGGGTCATAGAGCTTGCATGAGGTTCGTCAGAGCCACTCAACATCTTGAATTGCCGGTATTTGTATTCTATCCTTCGTTTTTCACCACTCAAGAATTCGACGCCTGGTGGTCGGAGTACCAGGCTCAAACCTTCACTCCAAACCTTTTCTTAGAGAATATGGTCGATGCTTTTGCTTCTCTGGATGGTGGAGTTCCTAAATCATCGACCGCGGCCTCTGTTGCCGACGTCGACACCACAGAAGACCCCTCCACAAAGGTGGATTCTGGACTTTGATTTTGTTTCGCTTGTGGGTTTAAACTAAATCGTTTCAGCTTTGTTTTCAGGGATGCAAACGGGAAATAGCTGCTGCGTCGACCTCCACTAGGCCTGCTAAAAAACCCAGGACCACGACTTCACAGGTATATTTTATTTTCTTACCCTGCTTGTTTGTCTTTTCTCTGTCTGACGGTATTTCTGCACATGCCTCTGAGAAAGTGCCTTCTCCCGAAAGAACTGAGTCAAATGAGAGTACTCACTCCCTAGTTTTTACCGAAAAAGCTCCAGCATCCCCTCCATCCACACCTTTGGTGAGGAAGAAAAAAGCTTTGACAAGGAGAACACCTTCAAGAACCGGCATTTTGACGATGGCCCCGGTTGTCCCTAAAAATCTTGAAGACGTATTTGAGCCACTCCCTACTGTCGTCCCTCCCAAGACGACTCCTTCTCATCTTGCGCAGGTACTTCCTTTCTCCACTTTAGCACCTTAGGTGACGCTTAGGCGAAAAATCTCACTGCATCTTGCTTTGTAGGAAAATGTGGTCACTTCGACCACTGTCGGCATTGGCGATACTGAACTGGCTGCCGAAGCCACTACTGCTGGCATCATGAAATTCTAGCCTATATATCAGATGTCCTATCGAGATGTCGAGATACTGATATAAGACAACAATGAACAAGTTCAATACAATAGTGTGCAGAAAATGTAAAGAACACCAGAAATTGTTAACCCAGTTCGGATCTAACTATCATACATCTGGGGGCTACCAAGCCAGGGATGAAATCAATATTCGATAGTATCAATTCACTGATAACCACACCCGGTTCAATCAGCTCACTTAATCACTACCCTTCCTATGACTTCTACCTAAGACTCCCCTAGGTATGAGGCCCTCCTCAAATCCCTCTTCAATCACAACCCATGACTGGTTCCTTACAAGACAAGTAACAATGGTCGAAACACAAATTCTCAATACTTCACAGCTTATGAGAATTAACACACAGCCACTCAATGCTTAAAAGCTTATGAGCAACCTTACACAACTTACACTACAGTCCTTATACTGTTATCATAAGATACCAGTTAGGCTCACAAAATACAAGCACACAACCCTAAAAATACATGTAAGTTCGACACCTAAAACTAGGTTTACATCAGTCTATTTATAGCTTATAATCTGGACTGAATTGGGCTTCAAAAACGCAGCAAATAGACTGCTCACAATTCTGCAAAATTAACTCCAACAAAATAGGTCTTCAATCCAAAGTTTCCTATTATGTCTCCATAATTAGAAACAGCAGCAAATCCGAAAACCAACAAATAACCATAATCCAAAAATGCTTTGGATGCCACATAGGATAACCAAATATTCACAGAATATTCAGTAACAAATCATAGTAACAGAATCTGCATTAAAACTGACTTCACAGCGCGATGTCCTATGAGCTGCCATGGAACATCTTCATTCGACATGTTGCTGCTACATGAGTTTTAGCAAAATAATACCAACCATAAAACCAAGGAAATAACAATCTCCCCCTTTGGCTTATTTTTGGCTAAAACTCCACACACTTAAACACCATCAGTATCAGCAGCGGAAAAAACACCATTAATAGCAGCAAAAAAATCTTCCTCATCTGCAGCAAAAAAAACTCATCATAGTAAACTGGCAAAACTCCCCCTCAATAGCAGCAATCATTCCATATTCCCCCTCAACAACTGCAGCACACACCTAACCTGCATCAGCACATTCATACAGCTGCACCACACACCATCTACCTGCAGGACACACAATCTACCTTCAACAGCACAAGCACATAACAATACTGCTCCCCCTTTTTAGCCATAAATATGACAAGGGCAAGTAGGACAAGTCAAAGTAAAAATAATCCAGAGTAAGCTGCATCAGAGAGTAGATGCACACCACATCACATGCCCAAATGTCATGCACAAACTTCAGCATTTTCCCTTCATTGATTGCTATAGGTCTTCATGAATGCACACCCCAAGTCTGCTCCTCAGGTTTTCAAACTGAACTGCATCCAGAGCCTTGGTAAATATGTCAGCAAGCTGACTTTCTGTGCTCACATGCTCAAGAGTTATGACTTTGTCCTCCACAAGTTCTCTGATGAAGTGATGCCTGATGTCAATGTGCTTAGTCCTGCTATGTTGAATGGGAATTTTGGAAATATTAATAGCACTCAGGTTGTCACAAAATAGTGTCATGACATTCTGGGTGACATTATACTCAGACAGCATCTGTTTCATCCATACCAGTTGCGCACAACTACTACCAGCTGCTATGTACTCAGCCTCAGCAGTGGAGAGGGATACTGAATTCTGCTTCTTGCTAAACAATGAAATAAGATTATTTCCCAAAAAGAAGCATCAACCAGAGGTACTCTTCCTATCGTCAGCACTTCCAGCCCAATCAGCATCACAATATCCTAATAAAATGGGACTTGAGTCATGGGAGTAAAGCAACCCATAATCACATGTACCACTCACATACTTTAGAATTCTTTTCACTTGATTGATGTGACTGACCTTGGGTTCTGCTTGATATCTTGCACACACACCAACAACAAAAGTGATGTCTGGCCTACTTGCCGTAAGATACAGCAGACTGCCAATCATACTTCTATACAGACTTTGTTCAACATTTACTCCTTTTTCATCTTTGGATAACTTCACGTGAGTAGGAGCATGAGTCCTCTTATGCTTGGCATTATCCAGTCCAAACTTTTTCACAATGTTCCTCGCATATTTGCTCTGACAAATAAAAATGGAGTCTTCCATCTACTTGACTTGTAATCCAAGGAAGTAGGTCAATTCACCCACCAAGCTCATCTCAAATTCAGACTGCATTTGAGTGACAAAATGTTGGACCATTTCATCCGACATCCCTCCAAACACAATATCATCTACATAAATCTGAGCAATCATTAGTTTCCCATCCTTCTCCTTGACAAAAAGAATTTTATCAATACCACCCTTCCTGTACCCATTGTTAACTAAGAACTCAGTCAGTCTTTCATACCAAGCTCGTGGAGCTTGTTTCAGCCCATATAGAGCCTTCTTGAGCTTGTAAACATGATCAGGAAAGTTTGGATCCACAAACCCTTTAGGCTACTCAACATAGACTTCCTCATTAAGATAGCCATTTAGAAAAGCACTCTTGACATCCATTTGAAACAATCTGAATTTCAACAAACATGCCACTCCTAGCAACAATCTGATGGATTCCAATCGAGCCACAGGCGCAAATGTTTCATCGAAGTCTACTCCCTCAATCTGTGTGTATCCTTGAGCTACTAATCTGGTTTTGTTCCTGGTGATAACTCCTTGCTCATCAGACTTATTCTAATAAACCCATTTTGTTCCAATTACATTTGTTCCTGCTGGTCGTGGTACCAGTTCCCAAACTTCATTTCTCTTGAATTGACACAGTTCATCTTGCATAGCACTTATCCAGAACTCATCTGTCAATGCTTCTTTGACATTCTTTGGTTCGATCTTTGACACAAAGGAAGCATTTGACACAGTCTCCCTTGTTCTGGTTCTTACACCTTCATTCAGATCTCCAATAATTAATTCCTTAGGGTGATCCTTCTGAATCCTTATAGAGGGTCCCTTGTTAGCATCCTCTACCTCTTCATTCTCAGGTCTGGTGTTGGTTTCTTGAGCACGATCTTCTACAGACTTAATGTCTTGAGAGTTTTCATTGTTCATGGGCAGACATGCTCCAACATCATCTAGGACATCTTCATCTTTGCCAGAGTCATCAACCACTACATTTATGGATTCCATCATCACTTGAGTTCTGGAATTAAATACCCTATATGCTTTACTGTTTGTAGAGTAACCCAAAAATATTCCTTCCTCACTCTTAGGATCCATCTTTCGCCTTTGCTCACGATCCGCTAAGATATAGCACTTACTACCAAACACATGAAAGTACTTCACATTTGGCTTTCTACCTTTCCATAGCTCATAAAGAGTGACAGAAGTACCTGATCTGATAGTCACCCTATTGTGTATATAGCAAGCAGTATTTATGGCTTCAGCCCAAAAATGATATGAAAGCTTTTTGGCATGAATCATGACTCTTGTACATTCTTGTATAGTCCTGTTCTTGCGTTCCACCACACCATTCTGCTGGGGAGTGATTGGTGATGAGAATTCATGAGTGATTCCCTCAGATAAGCATAACTCTTCAAACCTGCTATTTTCGAATTCTTTCCCATGGTCACTTCTGATTCTAACAACACCACAATCCTTTTCCCGTTGAATTCTTTGACATAATTCTTTAAAGGCTACAAACACTTCAGACTTTTCTCTGATGAAACTTATCCAAGTGAATCTGGAGTAGCCATCTACGACAACATAGGCATACTTCTTCCCACCGAGACTTTCAACCTGCATAGGTCTCATTAAGTCCATGTGAAGAAGTTCTAGAACTCTAGAAGTTGTGGTAAGATGTTGGAGCTTCTTGTGTGACACCCTTGTTTGCTTCCCAACTTGACATTCACCACATATTTTGTCCTCATCAATCTTCAGCTTGGGAATACCTCTAACAGCTTCACTTGTCATAACCTTCTTCATCCCTTTCAGGTGTAAGTGACCCAAGTTCTGATGCCACAGTTTGGTTTCATCTTCCTTTGACATCAAACAAGTAGACAGATTTTCAGGTTCTTGAGGATTCCAAAGATAGCAGTTATCTTTAGACCTGGTACCCTTCATAACAACTTCATCTTTCTCATTGGTTACTAGACATTCAGATTTGGTGAAATTTACCTTGAGCCCTACATCACATAATTGGCTTATACTGATTAAGTTTGCGGTTAGTCCTTTGACAAATAGAACACGATCCAGATTTGGTTGTCCTGTGTAGTCCTTCCTTCCAACACCTTTTATCTCACCTTTTGATCCATCCCCAAAAGTGACATAATTGGTGGAGTGAGGCTTAATATCTGACAATAATTTCTTCACACCAGTCATGTGTCTTGAATAACCACTGTCAAAGTACCAATCTTCTCTTGCAGATGCTCTAAGAGAAGTATGTGCTATGAGACCAGCAATCATTTGTCTAGGAATCCATCTTCTCTTCACTTTACCCCAACTCTGTTCTTTATTTTGTTGCTGAGCAGTTTTGGGATAGCCATGCAGCTTGTAGCAAAAGGACTTTAAGTGACCAATCTTGCCACAGTAATGGCATCTCCATGGTATACAAACTCTTTTCTGATGCTTCATCTGATGTTGAAACATGTGATTTGACATCCCCACTTCTTGCTTTATTTTCTGAGGTACAAACTTCAATACAGTCTTCTTGGAAGTCTCTGCTTGATTGTTAAAACCAAGGCCTTGCACATTTCCGGCTTCTTTCCCACTCTGAAGGATCTCATCCAGCTACGTGGTACCATTGTTCAGCATTCTTATAGATTTGGTCATATTGTCAAGTTTTGACTTTTGCCATTCAACCTCCTCCTTCAGATCAGCAATGGTTGATAGATGTTCTTCCTTCTCAGCTTCTAGTTGAGCTATCAAGATCTTCTGTTCCAATATAATCTGGCACCTTTCTTCATTCTTGATACACAATTCTGAAAACCCTGTGAATACTTCTTCCTTAGTGAGTTCTCCAACATAGGATTCTTTGTCAGAGTCAGATTCACAAGAAGTTTCCCCATCAGCCTTACAGATTCCAGTCAAAGCTGTCACCAATTTTGCTGATTCTTCTTCAACATCACTCTCAGACTCTCCTTTTGACCTAGACACGGATAGGCCCTTTTTCTGCCTTTTGAGATACGTGGGACACTCAGTCTTTATGTGCCAATATCCCTCACATTCAAAGCACTGAACTCTCTTCCCTTGATTGGAGTCTTCTTCAGTTCTGGATCTTCTGCCTCCATCCTGGTTCTTACTGATGTCGAGTGACTTGTTCTGAGCATTTGCTCTCGACTTCCAGTCAATCCTTTTCAACACTTTGTTAAATTGTTTTCCAAGTAATACCAGATATTTAGACACATCTTCATCTTTGACCAGTTTTCCCTCATCATCTGAGTCATCAGCATTCGACACAAATGCTATACTCTTCTTCTTTTCAGCTTTTTCACTGAATCCTAACTCAAAAGTTTGGAGTGATCCCATAAGCTCATCCACCTTCATCTTGTCAATGTCCTGAGCTTCCTCTATAGCAGTGACCTTCATATCAAATCTCTTAGGTAGAGACCTGAGGATCTTCCTGACCAGCTTGCTGTCAGACATCTTTTCTCCTAAAGCACTTGAGGCATTTGCTATCTCAATGATATTCATGTGGAAGTCATGACTACTCTCATCTTCCTTCATCTTCAGATTTTCAAACTTGGAAGTGATGAGTTGAAGCTTTGATAACTTCACCTTTGAGGTTCCTTCATGTGTGACTTTCAAGACCTGCCAAGCCTCTTTGGCAATAGTACAATGCTCAATCAGCCTGAAGATATTTCTGTTGACACCATTGAACAATGCATTCATGGCTTTAGAATTTCCAACAGATCCTTTGTAGTCAGCATCATCCCAGTCCTCTTCTTCCTTCAGAACATCAGTAAGATTTCCTTCTCCATCTCTTACCTTTGGAGGCTCCTAAAATTTGAGAACAGCTTTCCATGCTTGATCATCCATGGACTTGATGAAAGCTATCATCCTAGGTTTCCAATACTCATAGTTTGAACCATCCAGCAGAGGTGGTTTATTCAGAGCTCCTCCATCCTTGTCCATTGTACTAGAAAGTACCTTCCCTGAATCTCACCCAGAAACAACTAGGGGTGCCTGCTTTGATACCAATTGAAATTCTGGCCTATATATCAGATGTCCTATCGAGATGTCGAGACACTGATATAAGACAACAATGAACAAGTTCAATACAATAGTGTGCAGAAAATGTAAAGAACACCAGAAATTGTTAACCCAGTTCGGATCTAACTATCCTACATCTGGGGGCTACCAAGCCAGGGATGAAATCAATATTCGATAGTATCAATTCACTGATAACCACACCCGGTTCAATCAGCTCACTTAATCACTACCCTTCCTATGACTTCTACCTAAGACTCCCCTAGGTATGAGGCCCTCCTCAAATCCCTCTTCAATCACAACCCGTGATTGGTTCCTTACAAGACAAGTAACAATGGTCGAAACACAAATTCTCAATACTTCCCAGCTTATGAGAATTAACACACAGCCACTCAATGCTTAAAAGCTTATGAGCAACCTTACACAACTTACACTACAGTCCTTATACTGTTATCATAAGATACCAGTTAGGCTCACAAAATACAAGCACACAACCCTAAAAATACATGTAAGTTCGACACCTAAAACTAGGTTTACATCAGTCTATTTATAGCTTATAATCTGGACTGAATTGGGCTTCAAAAACGCAGCAAATAGACTGCTCATAATTCTGCAAAATTAACTCCAACAAAATAGGTCTTCAATCCAAAGTTTCCTATTATGTCTCCATAATTAGAAACAGCAGCAAATCCGAAAACCAACAAATAACCATAATCCAAAAATGCTTTGGATGCCACATAGGATAACCAAATATTCACAGAATATTCAGTAACAAATCATAGTAACAGAATCTGCATTAAAACTGACTTCACAGCGCGATGTCCTATGAGCTGCCATGGAACATCTTCATTCGACATGTTGCTGCTACATGAGTTTTAGCAAAATAATACCAACCATAAAACCAAGGAAATAACACATCACTATCACGCCAAGTCCTCAGAAGGTCGATGAATTCTAGATACCCTTGTCAGAGGAAAACTTGGTGGCGAAGACACCTCCTTCCCAACCTGACAACCTTGAGAATGATGGTGCAACTCTTGGGGAGAATGTCAATCCTTCACCTGTCGTCACCACTACTGAAGTCGAGAAAGACTTTCAAGCCCCTGAACATGGCCCAGAGAGAACCTCACCTACTATCTACAAAACCCCTACTCCAGAGAAACTCTTGGCAACCAAGAAAACAGATCCAGCAGCGACCCTAAAGGCGCAACACAAACTTCACAAAGAGCCTGAAGAGATTCAAACTACCAGTTCGACAACCATCCCAACTCCAGAATTGACGCCTCTTTCAATCTCAAACTTCAATAGTTGAGGTCCTATATTTTTGAAGAACAGTTCCTGGAGGCTGTCGCCGAAGAAGCTGCCATAGCCAACGATGTCTTCAAGCTTTTAGATAAACTTTCCGAATTCCAGCTTCCTACCCCCATGGCCACATACCTGATTAAGTTCGAAGCCTTCTTCACTCAGTTGGCCAAAGATATTTCTATGAGCCATCATGCCGACGCTCAAATTCGGTTTCGACATAATGATATGAAACGTCAGCGGTACCTTAGCTCAGTTTGTGAACAGAAGCTTGGAGATTTTGAAACCAAAAAAAGGAGCGCTCCGACAAGCGTCACGCCTTCGACCAGCAGATATCTGAATATCAAGCTCAGATAACAGAGCTGACAAAAAAGATTGCTGAGGTCAAACAATAGAAAGCCTCCTTAGACTCAGCTGAGCCTCTGCCCTCTCAAGAAGCCATCGACCACGAGGTAGCCCAAGGAATTGATCACGTCGAAGCGGCTATGAAGATCAAGGATGCTATTAGCCGCATGCAGAGAAGAAAAGTGCTCCTCGAAAGCAAGATTATTCACGAGAAGACCCTCTTTGAAGACTTTAAGTCTAGATTCCCGGAGTTTCCTTAGCTTGTATGTCGAACTGATGTAACGACATTTTGTAAGCCATTTTTGTCCCCTTAGCCTATTTTGGCCTTTAATCAATGAGAAAACTATATTTTGATGTGAATCTCTTGTAGCATAGGTCTATATTTCTTTAAATATTTCCCATTCACTCTTAAGATTCGTTGGTCCATTCCCAACTCTTGAACTTCATACGCGTTATTACTTAACACTCGAGTCACCTTAAGTGGTCCCTCCCAGTTAGGTAACCATTTTCCCATCGCCCGATCCCGTCGATCCATGGGCAACACCGTTTTCCAAACATGGTCATTTACAGTGAAGGTTTTCTCTTGGACCCTCTTGTTGTACACCTTGGCAACTCGTGCCTTTGGCGCAACAATACATTTAAAGCTACCATCCTTTCCTCGTCTAAGTCCACGAGTTCGTCTAGCATCATTTCCCAATATTGTTTTGACGGAATCTCGTATTGTCGTTGTACTCTGACTGATTGCAGGCATACTTCTGCTGGTAGCACGACGTCATGCCCGAAGGTTAAATGGAATTGAGTCGAATTGGTCGACTCCTTGGGTGACGTCCGACAAGCCCACAAAACTTGACTTAATGTCTTATGCCAGTTTTTTGTCTTTTTTGCAACCTGCTTCTTGATTAGCCCAATTATCACCTTATTAGCTGCTTCGACCTGACCATTCACATGAGCATAGTATGGCGTCAAAGTAACCAACTTGAAACCTATTTCTGCTGTAAATTCTTGCATTTTCTGCCCCACAAACACAGAGCCTTGATCTGTCATAATTGTCTCAGGTATCCCAAATCTATACAAGATATGATTCTGGATGAATTCTATCACGGTCTCTTGATCCACCTTCACTAGAGGCACAACCTCTATCCACTTTGTGAAATAGTCTATTCCCACGAGGATGAATCTTTGCTGCTTCGACGAAGCTGGCCGAATCTCTCCTATTACATCCAACGCCCAACCTCGAAATGGCCATGGTTTGACTATAACGTGCAACTCACTAGCTGGTACATGCTGAATATTTGCATGTCTCTGGCAATCTTGGCACCCTTTCGCGAAATCTATGCAATCTTTGAGCATGCTGGGCCAGTAGACACCTTGTCGAAACAAAAGCCATTTCCTTTTGTGACCAACCTGGTGAGCTCCACAGGTTCCACTATGAACCTCAGAAGTTGCCATATAGGCATCCGTATCTCCTAAGCATTTGAGCAACACTCCCTCTGGAGTTTTCTTCAATAACTCATTTCCCATAAGGACATAACTCATTGCTCTGTACTTAGTTTTCATATCAGTACTGCCCGACAGATTCTCCAAATATTCCATGATTGGTCTTCGCCAATCTGTTGGTGACACAGTGTTAACAAAAACCTCATAACTTCCTAGATCTTCGACCAAAATCCTCAAGTCCTCGGATATTGACCAACTTGATGGTGAATGTGTGTTCGACACCATCTTTTCCCTAGTTTCGATGAACTTCTTCAGCCTACCTTCTGGCACTTTATAACCGGAGGCAATTTGTGCTAATTCATTGGCTTTATGGTTTTCTACCCTAGGCACATGCAAAATGTTGACCACTTCAAAAAGCTCTAACAAACGTCTCGCCAATGAGAAGTTGCTCAAAAGATGCTCTTTCACGCACTTGTATTTCCTTGTGATTTGTTTAATCACTAATTCTGAGTCTCCTCTTATCTCGACCTCTTTGGCTCCCAAATCCTTAAGTATTTTGAGACCAGTGATTAAGGCTTCATACTCCGCCTCATTTTTTGAGCATTTGCCATCAACTTTGCACTTAAATGTAGTTGGAATACCTTGTGAGGATATTATTAGGATTCCAATACCTGCCCCATTTTTATGGCTTGATCTGTCGAAGTACAACTTCCACGAAGCGATGTCGATACTGTGTATCGACGTTTCGACTACCTCGTGGTCAACAATAAAGTCTACCACTATTTGACCTTTCATCGCCCTTAAAGGGACGTATGTCAGGGAGAACTCAGTTAATGCTAGTGCACATTTCCCAATTCGACTATGCAAAATAGGTTTGGACAACATATGCTTAATAATATCAAAATGCAACGAAACATAAACATCAACTGGTTTAATATATTGCTTTAGTTTCATACATGAGAAGTACAAGCATAGGCACAATTTTTCAATCAGAGTGTACCTAGTTTCAGCATCTATTAACATCCTACTAAGGTAATAAATGGGTCTTTCGACGCCACTACTATCCTCTTGTGGTAACATACTGCATATGGTCGCATCTGACACTACAATGTACAACTTCATGTTTTTATTTATACTAGGTGGTAATAGGATCGGAGGCTTTGTGAGGTACTCCTTAATTGCGTCGAAAGCCTCCTGCTGCTCCTGTCCCCAACGGAACTCACTCTCCTTCTTGGTCTTGAGCAGTGCTGAAACCACTTTCGTCTTGCCACTTAGGTTCAAGATGAACCTCCTCAAGAAGTTTATCTTCCCCAACAAAGACTGGAGTTGTTTCTTTGTCGTCGGAGGCTTGAGATCCAAGATTGCCTTCGTCTTGTTCTGGTTGATCTCGATGCCTCTCTTATGGACCAAGAATCCCAGAAAGTCCCCTACATGAACACCAAAGGCACATTTTAGTGGATTCATTTTTAATCCATATTTTCTCATTCTCTCAAATGAGCGTCGAAGGTGGTCGAGGTGACCATCTTGTGATGACGATTTTATGACTATGTCATCAATGTATACCTGCATAAAATTCTCAATAAAGTCACGGAGTATAGCATTCATAGCCCTTTGATAGGTCGCCCCAGTATTTTTCAACCCAAAAGGCATCACAACCCATTCATATGTCCCCAAATCTCCAGGGCATCGAAACGCAGTTTTGGGGACATCCTCTTCGGCTATGAGAATTTGATTGTAGCCGGAGTAGATGTCGAGCATGCTCAAATATTCAAATCCTGCGGCTGAGTCGACCAGCATATCTGCCACAGGCATCGAATATTCGTCTTTAGGGGTAGCGTTGTTCAAATCCCTAAAGTCGATGCAAACTCGAAGGGTTCCATTTTTCTTAATAACGGGTACTATGTTTGCTATCCATTCTACATACCTTTGTCATACCCTAAATTTTGACCACTAATATTTCCCATCATTGTCCAAATCATCATCACAATATTTATGTACCTGCATGCCTCATCAATCTCCTCAAGGATTTTTGAGCATTCACTACAATCAAAGATTAGGGTTTTGAGCCCTCTCAGAGTGCTTAGACAAAAGATCAATCAAGGAATAACATGATCTTCAACTTGTCTAACATATCAAACAACCATAAAGGATCAAGAGGACTCCCATATCAAGAATCAAACACAAGGTTGCAACATTCCAAGTGGATTAAGCCTCAAGATCGCTTGTGTCACCAAATTAGGGTTTTGGTCGACCAGGGCCTCCAGAGTGAAATTTTCATCTGGGCATGAGCCAATGCTTCAAAGCACAACTTAAGGTACTCCAAGGGACCTCATGGACCCAATCATCAAGTCAATTTTTCCTCAGGGGATGCATACACAAAAAATCAGGAATTAGGGTTTCTTGACCTAATTCACCCCTAAGTTGACTTTTGGGACAAAACATGAGCCAAGGCCTCAAGACATGATTTTAGGATCTCTAACACACTATATTGATCCATTTGCAACAATGAATTAATTCAAGAAGCTTAATCAACAAGTTTCAATTTCATCTGGACCACAATTAGGGTTTCGAGGGAAAAAGTCAAGTGTACCTTTGACTTTTGACCCAAGCATGCTCCCAAACCTTGGGACATGATTCAATACACCCTATAACACCCATGGAACATGTCCATTAAGTTTGATTTAGGTCAAGGACTTGATTTCATAGAGGACCGTGAAGTTTGGAATTCATCTGACAAAAAGTCAACTGGGCACAAAAGTCAACTTTGACTTTTTGAGATTTTTCACAATTATGGTTCTTTGACCCTAAAATGATGTTAATGTGTGATTTGAATTATCATTCATCAAGAAAAACCAAAGAAAGTGGGATAACTTGTAAAAGGGGTAACCATAAAAACTTAGAATTTTTCTAAGTTATGGAACAAAGTGGCTAGGGTACCAACTTCCAAGGATCATAACTTGAGATCCAAACAACCATTTTGCATTATCCAAGGATGGATTTGTAGATCTCATGGCATACTTTGAAAGTGTTAACTACACCTCATTCCAATTCATCATGGATTTTGAGTTATGGGTGGATCAAAATAGCTGAAAACATGAAATGTCACTTTTTCCAACACTTAGTGAAATTTTCACTAAGTCAGAATCTGTTTCACTTTTTCCAAAAAGTAAGGGCATTTTTCACTTGGATCCAAAAAATGTCAAAACAAACTATGATCACACATATGTTGTATCATATGAGAGCTTTCCAAAATGGCCAAGAACCCCATCAAACTCAACATGAGCTAAGAGTTGTGACAATGGCAACATGCCTTGCTGCAACTGTCATGACAAGGCAGATTTGTGCATTTTGCTCGATTTGGGCAATTTGTGCAAATAACAAACAAGTTTATCCATCTGAACACCTCAGGGGGAGACCACAGAGGGACAAACACCGATACATCAGCCTCCCAAGTCCTTGGAACTAAAAATAGCATGCCAAACCTAAAATGCCTAAAAAGGGGACAAGACTCCAATTTTGTTTTGGAGCATTCAATGGAGGCACCAAGGTGGCATGGACTGAGCCTTTTCCAACTGAATGAGTCAAAGATGATCTCTGAACTAGGGAACTACATGTATGTGCTCTAACCTCTAGTCAATGGCTAGAGGAGACTTGGATTCCTATTGATCAACATTTACCAAACCTCTGTAGTAGTTGCCATTCACTATTGCTTGCAATACAAACTTGCTATAATATAAATAGAGCTCATTTGTGCCCAGCTTAAGTACACCAAAGCCATCAAACTGATGCTTTCCTCAAACTCACCTTCTCACTTTCAAATTTGCCTTCCAAAGCAAGTCACTATCGGGTTTTGAGTTTGGGAACAATTCCAACCAAACCAACCACACACACACCTCATAAACATCATATAGAAGTGATCCAAACACTAAACACACAACTGTAACACTGATTTCTCAGAATCACCAACCAGTTGCTCATGTTTTCAACCAAGTTGCAGTTGAGATGCCATGAAGTGATCCAGCCATTTCCAATCGAGTCCAAGCATCCAAACACACTCCATATGGTGTAGGGAAGCTGTTCAGATCATCACAACTCATCTGTAACACCTCCAACTCAAAAATCACATTGCTCTTGCTGTCACGACCTTCAAGTAAGCCTAAACTTGATCATCTCTTAATCTATGCATATTTCCTCGCACAATACTTTTGCCAAATGTTCATAATCATGCATAGAATGTTTCCCATTAATTAATTGCTTTGTTTGAATCGTGTGTCAAAATTCTCAGCCTTCATGCAAATTTTAGGGTTCTTGAGGTTTTGTCTTGATTTCTTATTCCATGCTTAAAATAAATGAAATTAAAGACCATAGACATGATCGTGAGGCGAAAAGGAGCAGATTGATATGTAGATTGTATGATTTCATCAAGTATTCAGTGAGATTGGATAGCAAATGAAAATTTGCAGAAACAGAGGGGTGGCGCGTGTTCTTGGTGTGTTCTTGGCGCCATTTTTTGAATATTTGAATATTTGAATTTTGTGATTTTATTTAATTGATTCAAAAATTAATTTCTCTCTGGTTTTTTATGATTTTGAGTTGATTCTTTTTTTAATAATTCACAAAAATGTTAAAATATTTTATTTTACCAAAATTCCCCAAAAATATTATTTATTTCATATATTTGATATTTTCGCAAAGAACTAATCTTTTATTTGTTTTTTAACATTTAAAATATTTTTTCTCTATTGATTTTCTAAAATTAATTGGTTTCCAATCATTTTGTGGATAAAAACATGATTTTTTAAACATTAATCCAAGATCATAACTTGTTTCTCACACATGTTTGATAATTTTGATCATTTTAATTGAATTTTTATTTAATCAAAATACATTTTGAAATAAAATTAGGCTTTTGATCTTAATCACCCTAAACAAATCAAAAACAAAACTTTTGGGCCTCTAATAGAGTGTAAGACCCAACCCCTCTGTAAATAAAATAATTTTTGGGCCTCATTGTATTGTATAAGTCCCGATACACTCGGAAATTTCGATGCGATCGTTGTTTCCAAACTATTTTCAACTGGGCTTCTCTTTGAGCTATATGACCCATTCTTTTCTTAATGACTTTTTTTGGGCCTCTAATAGAGTGTAAGACCCAACCCCCTTTGAAAACCAAAACAATCTTGGGCCTCAGTCATTATATGAACCCCTCATGTGTTTTCAAAAATCTCGGCGCGATCGCCGTTCTCAAACAAATCATTTGGGCCTTCTCCTTGAGTTGTAAGCCCCATTCTTTTTCAAAACCTTTTTGGGCCTCTTGAGAGAGTGTAAGACCCATCGCTTTGTACAGAAAACCTTTTTGCGCCTCAGTCACTTGTATAAGTCCCTATACAAATTCATAACGACGGTGCAATCACTGTTAAAATTTGGGCCTCTCCTTGAGCTGTAAGCCCCAACAATCTTTTCAAAACACTTTCTCCTTTGATTTTGATATCATGTTGTTATCAAAACTTTCTTTAATTTCTTTGTTGAACAACTAACAAAACAGCATAGAAGCTCTACAACGGGTAAGTGTTTATCTGCTTTCCTTTACCGCTTTCATATGTATATAACGTATTGTGGGGTTGTTTCACTGTAAGTCTTCTTTCACATCCTTTTATATACTTGTCACATATCCACTGTGTAATACTAGTATAGTTATGTAGAGTTTTCCCCGACAACTACGTCTAGAACTAGGTAAAGCCCGTTGGTCACTCTTAAATACAAACAAAACTAGACCCCCCGTAGGATTCCAGATACAGTCTTCCCTCCTCTTGGGGTTAAACAATATGGAACAAAGAGAACGGCAGTATTCTCGGTGAACCTTTTCTCAGACTGTCACCTTTAGAAATTGTCAAAGAAACTCTAACTCCCCAGAGATGATCTTTTCTCCGTGAATGGCATCTGTTGACTTTCTTCCAAATTCTCGAACTTTCCTAGAATGATCTCTTCTCTGTGAATTGCATTTCTTGAACTTCTCTTGGTTTAGGGACCCACAGGCTTCCTAAAAGCATCCCCGCCTCCTCTTGGGCTTTGTACAAGGACCCTGATGACCTCTTAAAGGTATAAGACAGAACTTAGTCATCCTTTGCTAAAGCAGTCTTTCTAGTGTCGAAACTCCGGCCATTTTAGGGTTGATCCTCACCCCTTAATGCCCGTGCCTCCTCTTGGGCATCGTACAAAAGATAAAACTCTAGACTTGGACAGTCCAAGCCTCTTGAGTCTCAAAGACATTCTCAATTTCCTCCAAAACATAAGCAGCAGCCCGGTCTCTCTCATGAGAGTTCCCCACACTTGGACCTGTTTCGGGATCTCAATAATCCTCAGCAATAAGACATCCTCTTCTTAGGCTTTGTACAATGATCCTCCCCGGCGGAGCTAACCTTTTCAGACTCTCTTGTTGAGTCCCTCACTTTTCAGACTCTTTTGTTGAGTCAACCCTTTTAGCCTCCGTCTTGGGCTTTGTACAAGACATATAAAACACTCTCTTGTTGAGTATAAAAGACTCTCTTGTTGAGTTAATCACCCTTTTAGCCCCCGTCCTGGGCTTTGTACAAGACATATAAAACACTCTCTTGTTGAGTATAAAAGACTCTCTTGTTGAGTCAATCAGCCTTTTTAGCCTCCGTCTTGGGCTTCATACAAGACAGACAAAACTCTCTTGTTGAGTCAAACCTTTTTTAGCCTCCGTCTTGGGCTTTGTACAAGACACACAAAAACACTCTCTTGTTGAGTGAACCCTTTCAACCTCAATCTTGGGCTTTGTACAAGACAGAAAAAACATTTTCCCCGAAAAAGTCAAACTTCTAGCCTCCTCTTAGACTTTGTATAAAGAAATCCCCAATTGATTCAATCAACCTTTTAGCATCAAATTTGTGCTTTGCTCACAACATATAAACATCAACAACTCCTCTTTAGAAATGACAAATTCTCTCTCAAAACCCTTCAGCTTCATATCTTAGGCTTTGAACAAGATACAAATCACCTTTAGCTTCAATCTTGGGCTTTGAACAAGACACCGAAAACATCTCTTTCCTCCCATAGAATAGGAGGAACTACGATCGCTCTGATTTCCCTGTTTAGCTAAACGGGAATACATAGGCATAAGATTGCGAAATCTTAGCGAGCATAATAATCAAAAATTCTGAGTCCAGTACCTTCATGCATCAATCAAAGGAAAATCAAGTCTAGTATCCTAAACTAAAAAGCCTCCTATACAGTAAAACACTTTCGTTCTTAAGCGCGTAACCCTAAAAAAGACCCCCTATTTTGATAGCATCTGTAAAATAACAGTCAACTGTTTAAACTCAGTATGCAAGCAGGGTTAATTGGAGACATCTATTTCCCTTCCTTAATCAGCTCAATAGGATAAAAAATGAATAGAACTGTAGTACCAAAGCGATAGTGATTCGAAACCACAAAAACCGCGCTACAACCTTGTAGTTCTGATGAACCGGCTTTTGAGCAGTCTTTCAATTTCCTGCTTGATCTTCGACGTGACTTCTGGGGCGAAGCGTCGAGGTTGTTGCTTTACTGGCCTCTTACCTGGCTGGATTGGAAGTCGATGCTCCACTACGCTCCGACTCAAACCAGGCATTTCGCCTTAATCCCAGGCAAAGCAATCATTGTACTCTTGTAATACTTTAACCAGTTTGGCCTTCATTTCTGGCCCCACTTTGGCACTCACATAGGTGGGTCTTTTGGTTGCCCCATCCCCCAAGTCAACTTCTTCAAGTGGGTCATGCGCCTGCATTCTCTGCAGCTCATGGCTTGGGTCTTTCTCAAACCCCAAAGGCTCGTCGTCATAAATACAATCAAGCCTCCGGCTTTCTAAAGCTGCTTCTTGGCCTTGTGGGCCACTTGTTTGTGTATCGCAGTCGGCTCCCTTAATCGCTTGTGGTGGTTTGTCTTTTTCTAGTGCCGACATTCTTCTGTTTTCAGCCAAATAGGCCGAAATTCGAGTCATGCTTTCTGACTCAGCAGTCATTTTCACCGACTGTGGGCCACCCCATTGGTGGCATCTCCATAGGCTCCATGGCTTCGTCGGCAACATCCCAGATGAACCCATAGTCGGGGTCTAAGTTCAGGACGCGACCCGTATCGACGAAGGTGTAGAAACCTGACCCGTCATCACAAGGAGCCACATTTGCTAAGTGTTGGTCAAAAGATTTCTTGTTACCCTTGGCTTCGTCTACTTTATAGGAACGTTGATCTGCCTCAATATTTTCGACGATGCCATCTTTTCTCCAAATGGTCAATCACTGGTGCATTGTCGATGGTACTGCCCCAATTCCATGGATCTATTCCCGTCCCAGCAACAGATTGAAGTTTGCCTTTGAATTAATGACCATGAAGAGTGTTAGCCTGTTGGTTGTACCCACTGCCAAATCCACTTGAACAACCACTAGGATATTACTGGTCTTGCCTTCTAGTTGGAAAGAACCATGTTCTGCTGTCGGAGGTCAGCCTTCGTTTTTCCAATTTTCTTGAACAAATTGTGGGGCATCAGATTTACAGTTGCCCCACCATCCACGAACACCTTGTTGACTGCCACGCCATCAACTTTCGCCTTTATGAACAACGACTTCAAGTGGTACATCATCCCAGGACTAGGACGTTCAAACATAGCCGTTTGCTCTTCGACCACACCACTATTCATCACATAATAACATAGCGGCTTGTCATCAACATTTTCATCAGGGACGAAATCTTCTTCTGCCTCAGAGATCTCAGATACCACGTCGTACTCAACTGGTAGGATCAAAACGCTACCACAATTCAGCACGAAATCTTCACCATAGGTGCTGTCATTGGTGTCGTCGTACATATCTTCGTCAAAATCTCCCTCAGGTGATGGATCATATTCGTCATCCGACTGAGGAGAGTATTTTGGCTCCTCTTCATCCGACTGAGGAGAGTATTTTGGCTCCTCTTCATCCGACTGAGGGGTATATTCTGGCTCCTTTTTGCTTTTAACCAGCGAAGTACATTTTGAGTTTTGGGTCGACACCACCCCTTTCTCTCTTGATGTGTCCACGGTTATTGCCATGGTCTGGTTTGTCACCACTCTATCTTTTTCTACCCATTTTCCTCTTGGGTGTTGGCGCTTTTGTCCAGACGTTCCGACAGGCTTCAACTGTGAAGTTGCAGCCTCTCTCTCAGCCTTTTTATAGCTCTAATGGCGCCTCCACTGAGTCCTAGCCATGGGGTTTTTTCCCTTGTAGTTGGGGGACACCACATAGCCCCTTGGCTCGACTCTCTTGTCGGAGACATTCGCTTCCTTTTCCAAATCTAGAACCTTCCATTTTGGTCTTTTACTTCCTTTCTGGCTGACTGGTGCCATCCATCTTTCCTGTGGGGTGTCTGATGGAGGCACAAAAGTTTTGGGTCGTGCCTCTTGAAACAGCTTTCTGTACTCCTCATTTCGTCGAGGGACACCACTTTTGTCAAACACAAACCTTGGGATGGGTGACTTTCTTTGTGACAGCACTTCTCTCTTGCTTGCCTCATACCTTTCAGCAGCTTTCTCATCGAACACAGCGTTGCACCTAGGGCATAATGCGACCTTCGACCCGCTTATCCTGCACTTTTCCTAAAAATCTTCCAAACTTTTGCCAGCCTAGGGATACACTGCTTCGAGTTTGTCCTCAGCTTTCTTGTCGGAACCTTCAGTAGTTTCGACCACCATACCCTCCGCTTCAGCCATTGGTTGTTTGTCAAGACCCTCAGTAGCCTCGACCATCATACATTCGTACACGTCTGAGTACAAAGCCTCTTCGACCTTTAGTGGGTCAGTGTCAACCTGCATCTTTGGTTTTTCTCCAAATTGGAGTCGTCCCTTCTTCAAAGCTTTCAGCACCAAATCCCTGAAAAGAACACATTGAGCTGTTTTATGACCAAGGAAATTATGAAATTTACAAAATTTCCTCTTTTTCTTTTGTTCTAGAGGGGGGTCTTTCAAACCAGGAGGAATGATTATTTAACCATCTTTAACCAGTAAATCAAATATTTCATCACATTTGGAAACATCAAAAGTATAAGTTTTAGAAACATATTTATCCGTTTTTCCAGTTTCGGCGGGATTTTTCCCGTTTGATGGTTCCAACAATTTGCACGTATAGGGAGGTCCTGGCTTAAGTTCAGCCACATGGACCTCACTTTCATCGACAAATTCTTCATCGTCGGATGAATACTCGTCAGCAGCCACATAGGACACTTTTTCTTTTTTACGATATCTGTTAGACTGAGTTTTCTCGGCTTTTAATCATTCGACCTGGCGAACTCGGTCAGCCAGCTACGCCATGTCTCTAATATACTACATGTCTAGCTTTTTTCTGATCGAATAATCCAGACCACCAGCTGCCATTTCGACTAATTCATGCTCAGGGACTTGAGTAAAGCACCGCACTTTTAAAAGTCTAAACATGTTCAAGTACTGGTCTACTGACTCTGTGGCCTTGCGTTTGACGCTTGCCAACTCTTTCAGACTTATTTTCTACTGCCCCATGTAAAATTGTTCATGAAACAGTCTCTCCAATTGTGCCCACGTGTGGATGGATTGAGGGGGCAACGTGGTAAACCATGTAAATGCATTTTTCGTGAGGGAACTTGGGAAATATTTCATTTTCAAGTCCTCATTGTTTTCTATGTCGCCTACTTCGGTTTGATACCTAGCGACGTGTTCGACAGTGGACTCCTTAGTCTCACCAGCGAACTTGGAGAACTTTGGCACCTTCCAACCCCAGGGTAACTCTGTCTGTAATACAAAATCTAGGAATGGGGACGAGTATGTTGGCCGTCGAAGGCCTGGATTTTCCCCATTACAAACCATGATACGTTCGACCACGGCCTCCAAGTTATGTTCCCCAGCCAAGGCGTCCTGTCGAACTTGTCGGAAGACAAAGTCCGGATCTTGGTTCCTATGGACTATCACAGGAGACCTCTGGGCCATCCTAGGGATCTCTTCAAATTCACGGGGTTGTTCAATTGTTTCGTCGAAGATCTCATCCTGACGAATGGGCGTCTCCGGTCGAGGCAGAGGGGTCTGTCGACCCTGAGCCCTAGGAGCGCCTAGAAAGTAACCTATACGTGTCATTTGAGTCACCAGTTGTTGGTAACTCTGTGTTGACTCTTGTATCAGTGGCCTCAATATTGTACCCATTTGTTGAGTCAACATATGGACCATCTCATGATTACTCTCTTCCATCTATTGCCTCATGACCATGATGGAACTAGAGGTAAATGTCGGTATGGATTGAGAAAAAAGATTAAAATCAGGGGGTCGAACTATCTGGTTCGACAAATGCCCTGCCCCCTGATAAGGTGAAAACACTGGGGACGAACTTTCCCCAAATATAGGGCCAGTAGAGTGCAAACTTGACATGAACTCTGTCGGCATCCCATAAGATTGAGGAATAGGCATGGTGATACTAGGCATATACTGCCCTGTAGTCCCTGCCATTGTTGATTTCGGGTCATGTCGACATGGCATCGCGGTTGGTCCACTAGGGGTAGTTGAAACCGCTGACACGGTACCAGAGCCAACATCAGTTATTTGTGTCACAACCATACTTTCCATCGAAGATGGTTCGTCGTTCGAACGTGGTATTACCATCTTACCACTACGGAAAAACATACACTCAATTCACACGGGTCCCACTGGGCGTACCAATTTGTTCGCCTACGCGAACAGCCGCTGGCCTTCCGTCGCAGGTTTACTCGCGGGATTGGCCACACAAATCCCAGAACAAGGAATTGGAAACGTATGCTTATGTTATATGACAGTGTCTTGTCTTTTAGAAAAGTTGTAAGGTTTAAATGATTAACCAAGTTTAGAACCAAGCGTAAAATATAAAGGAAAAAGAAGACAAGCAGACAGCAAAAGAAATAATAAACTTAAACTCTGAAAATAAATTGCATTAAGTAAAGGTGGATGCAAGTATACATTTTCTCGGGATTGAACTCGTTTCTCTCTAAGCTTGGTACTTTGAGTGTTTTCCCTTTACAATGTTACAAAATGCGACCCCTAAAAATGGAAAATACAATGCTTTATATAGGCCTAAAGAATAACCGTTCATCTTCCCAGATGCCCTTTGGTGCTGACACGTGTCACCCCACTCTCTTTTCAACTTCCCATGTTCTTGGAACTTTCAAACTTTTCCCGCCCAAGTACTTATCCTTGAATTTGGGACTTGCCCTTCGCCTGGCTTTCCTCCGACACCATGGCTTGTCGCCTTCTCTCCGACGCACCTACTTGGCCTGTGTCGGATCGACGCCTTGAAAGTCCCTTGGTGTCGATTTGTTGAATTTCCTCTCATCCTTCTACCATTGGTCAAAATCTCCTGTCAATAATTGACTACTTCACAAAGTGGGTTGAGGCCACCTCCTACACCAACGTGACCAAGAAAGTGGTTGCCCGTTTCATCAAGAACCAGATTATCTGTCGTTATGGAATTCCAAATAGGATCATAACAAATAATGGAACAAATTTGAACAATAAGACAATGAAGGAGTTGTGTGATAGCTTTAAGATTGAGCATCATAATTCTTCGCCTTACCGTCCCAAGATGAATGAAGCTGTCAAAGCTACTAATAAGAATATCAAGAAGATCCTGCAGAAGATGGTCAAGACTTATAAGGATTGGAATGAGATGTTACCGTTTTCCTTGCATGGATATAGAACTTCGGTTTGGACTTCGACAGGGGCAACCCCCTTTCCTTTGGTGTACGGGATGGATGCTGTTATTCCCATTGAAGTAGAGATACCGTCTTTGAGAATTCTGATGGAGACCAAGCTTGATGAAGCAGAGTGGGTCCAAGAAAGATATGATATGCTGAACCTCATTGATGAGAAGCGTCTGATTGCGATGTGTCATGGTCAATTGTATCAGAAGAGGATGAAAAGGGCATTTGATAAGAAAGTCCGTGTTCGTGAATTCCAAGAAAGAGATGTACGTGGAAAATGGGCGCCTAATTATGAAGGCCCATTTGTGGTAAAGACAATATTCTCAGAAGGTTCCCTAATTCTTACAATGATGGATGGTAAAAAACTCTCGCACCCTGTAAATGCTGATGCAGTAAGAAAATATTACGCCTAAAAAGCCCGTTAAGTCGAAAACCAGAAATGGCGACTCAGGCAAAAAAAAAAGGGTATCCCGGTGGGTCATAACCTATGAAGGAGACTCGGGCAAAAGTTAGGGATTACATAAAAAAGAGAGAGCTCGCTAGGTTGAAAACCCGAAAGGGCAGCCTAGGCAAAAATGAGCGTCCCGGTGGATTGAAAACCTGAAAGGGCAGTCCATGCGAAAGTTAGGGACAAAAGGCGCTTCACTGGGTCAGAAGGGTTGTCACCAATACCAAGGAATTCAAGCAGAAGTTCAAGCTCATTCACTCTCATCATCACCAAGGTTTTGGAAGATTCTTAGTCATTAGGGATAGTAGCGGTCATTGAATATGATGCAACCTTTTTCCCATTGCCATTTTTCTAATTGTAATGTTCCATGGAACTTTGCCATTGGCGAGTTGCCATTCTAATAAAATCATATTTTGGACCATTCTTTGTTTGATATTTATCATTTCTCTACTCTTTTCTTGTTATGCAAAACTTCATTTATTTATTAATAATGGTTTTGAAAGCGGAAAATTTTGAAATAAAAACAATTCTTTTGAGAAAACACAATAGAAACATAATCTATTTTGGCTATTGGGACGATTTAGTAAAATCACATGCTCCCTCAGTGGTTCTTGTTGTGACGAAAGCACTGTTAAACCATCTGGCGTGAAATTCCCCAATGAAGCAAGTTTAGCTGGCAACGCCTCTTGGATTAGACGCTTCAGTAATAACTGACTACCATGATACAAAGGATTTCTCCCCAGTATCTTCCACAAATGTTTGTTGAATGTGGAAAATCTTTACCTCCTCAGGTGAAAGAAGAACATTCCCTATTTGACTCCTGAGCGGCTGTTCTCTTCAAATTCAGTGTGGCTTTTTGCAGTGGATGTACTATCCATTTTCCCTTTTCCCCAGTCTTCCGCCTCTCATCAGATTCGTCTTTTGCATATCATTGAGCATTCGCATCATACCATATCATGGTACATTTTAGAATTTGGTGTGTTTTCTTTTGGGCCTGTACCTCCTTTACCCTAACCTGCTCAGCTCAAGTATACTTTTGAGTTCGTGGATCGTCATTCGTTTTCTGCGTGCGTCAGGTTATCATCAACGTGCATTAAATTTGATTATTATCCTCATTCCTCAGGAAGCTTAGTCATCACTATGCAACCCCGGTGATGTCTCATTTGTTGTTTAACCCGTGTCATCAGGCCAATCATTATTGGTGTTTACAAAGTCCAGTATTCACTGGCATGTTTTAATATTGATCATCATCAGTATCGTGAAGTCTAGTAATCACTGGCATGTTTTTTTAATCAAATCATTATTGGTATTGAAAGTCCAGTATTTACTGGCATTGTTCCAAATATCGATCATCATCAGTATCGTGAAGTCCAGTATTCACTGACATGTTTTTTTAATCCAAATATTATTGGTATTGAAAGTCTAGTATTTACTGGCATTGTTCCAAATATCGATCATCATCGGTATCGTAAAGTCCAGTATTCACTGACGTGTTTTGAAAAATCCAATCATTATTGGTATTTTGAAGTCCAGTATTTACTGGCTTCATCTAAAGACCTTCTTTTTTTGGTACTTTAAGTCCAGTGTCCACTGGAATTACCCCACAAGTCAATCATTATTGATTTCCCAAGAACGGTGATTACTGGCATCGTTCAAAAATCCAATCTTAATTGGTCAGTCTTAACTGTATGTCTTTCTACTTTAAATCCAATCATAATTGGTCAGTCATAACTGTATGCTCTTTTGTTTCAAAAATCCAATCTTAATTGGTCAGTTTTAACTGTATATCTCTTTGTTCAAGATCCAATCATTATTGGTGTCTCAAGTCCGGTAATTACTAGCATTGTTTTAATATCGATCATCATCGGTATTGTAAAGTCCAGTTTTCACTGGCATGCTTTTCAAAGCCCAATCATTATTGGCATCTTACAATCTATCCCCAGCAGAGGTTTTGGTCATCACCAATATCCCCGTAAAAGTCCAGTGTTCACTGGCACTTGTTGAAAGTCTGATCATTATCAGCATCCTAAGTCCAGTAATTACTGGCATGCTTCCTAAGTCCAATAATTATTGGCATCTTACAATTGGTCCTTACCAACATTATTTAAAAGTCCTTGTGATTATCATCATTTGGCGCACACAGAGTTTGTGTTTGTCTCTGTCTTTTCTGGTTTTTCTTTAAGATCCCGTTTTAACTCTTCAGTACAAGAAATCCCCAGAAAATCATTTGTTGTGTGTCTATCATTTTGTTCAAATTGATCCCCAGTGGAGATCATGTCTTCTTTCTGGTTTCATCCCCAGTAAAGAGTTTGCCTCCCTTCTTGCTGTCCCCGATGTCGTCCGGTCATATCTGAACCTGTCGTCCATCTCCCTGAATCTTTCCCCATTGGAGAACACCTCTCCGATTTCCATCTCCGGTGAGGGTATGTGGGTTCCCCCCACATTTTACTTTCTTATCCCCAGTGTTTTCTTAGTCACGCCCCAGTGAGCTTCTTCTGTTGGTTGTTAACCTTCATCCTCAGTGAGACTCATCTGTGTTTGTTTGACCTTTGTTCTTTTATGTCTCATTTTGTCTGCATTTTTGCACCATCATGTCATCATATCATCCTATTAGAAGGTCATGTCATGTCAGCATTTGCATGTTTTTGCCTGTCCTTAACATAAGCATTCCATCTAAGGGCAAAATTTTCGGTTTGCTATATTTAAATAACTTTTCAGCTTAATTTCACGAGGATTATCATCGCTCGCGTCATCCGGTAAAGCTATTTAAATAGGGGCAACTGTTATACCCCAAATTTTACCCTTTTAGATGTCATCGTCTTTTGCATATCATCTTAGGTCAATCATCCACGTATTAGCTAACCATTTATGAGATTTTGTTTTGCTTGGTCACTGGTGAAATTAGATTTGCTGAGAAAGGTTCAGAGGATATAAGGCCATTTATTTTAACTTCAGAGGGCTCTTATAAGGATGTTTGTTCTTCAAGAGTAGATGAAGGAGGTTGTGCCATCAGGCTTATGTTCAAGTAGTCATGACACGATCAACTTCCCAAGTATATGATTAGGATCCATTTCAAGGCATGATTATTTTATTTCAGTTGGTTTTGGAAGGCTATTTCAACATGGTTGTAAGTCTTGTGTCAACGTATTTTGAACCATATCCCAAGATTGACAGTAAGATCATGTGGTGGATTAAGCAAAAACAATGGCTAGGTTTTTTTTTTGCAAGCTGGTTCAAGGAATGACCATTTGAGCCTCAAGGAAAGGATAATCTATCCTTGGGTCACGCTTGATTTTTTTTTGAGATCTAAGTTTGAATTGTTTGCTAGATTAAAGTAGAAGTTTGGGTTAAGAGGCTCACGACACAATTGACTCGTTGATCAAAGAATGTGTTTAAGTTATGGTTTATTCATGTTTCAAGGCCTAGCCAATTAGTTTTCAAGCCATGTCCGAGTTCATCTCCAAAATATGTTGGAATTTATTTCCAAATCCATGTTTGAACCATTTTAGAATCAAGAATGTTATGACACAACTTAATTTGCGCATTCTCAGGGGGATACAAGTTACTAGTACAAAACAAAGGTCCTAGCAAGAGAATTTCCATTTGTTCAAGTTACAAGTGTTTTGGTACTAATTCAAGTTTACTCCATAATTTTCAATTGTTTTATTCAAATGCAAGTGTTTTTTGGATATAACAAATTGCCAATAAGTTTCTTTTGGTACAATTGTTGTTGTTTTAAATCCTAAAGGAATTTTGTACATTTTGTTACAATTTTGTACATTTTGTTACAATTTTGTATATTTTGTTACAATGTTTGCATCATCACCAAGATTTCTTCAAATTCCCCCCTTCATGCCTTTGTCTTCATCACACCACCTTCCTCTTCAAGCTTTCATCACCACACCTTGCCTATTCTTCATCATCATGCCTCATGCCCTATCCATTTCCACGATTCAATCCCTTTATTATCCCACCTTGTGTGCATCGCATCTCCATATCTTTACCATTTTCAACCTACACAAACTATAAACAAAATCCAACCATCAAAACCACTACCAAAATCACTTCAAAATTCACAAATTCATCACGCCACAAATCATCAACCAAACAAGACCATACTTCAAATTCAAAGTACAATACCATTAAAAAGGGCAATTCAATCATTTTCCAAAACCTTTCTCAAGAATCAAAGTTCAACAATTCACGAACCTTCACAAATTCTCAAACATGACAAATTCATTCATGAACATAAACTATTCATAAACCAATTCAAACAACCAATTTCAAGTCCAAAACAATCTTTCCATTCAAACTCATACCATTCACAATTCAACTTCAGCCAAACAATTCAATCATCACAAAAGAAAAAGCCATTCCATTTCATAGATCAAGTTCCATATCCTATACCATTTCAAAACCTTCCAAGAATTCAAACCAATCATGTCTTCATCAAAGTGTAAACAAATCAGTTTTAATTCAGGCCAAAAGTCAAATTCTATTTCATTCCAAATATTTCCAATACCATATAGATAATTCCAGCCAAGATATTCAAGCCTAAACCAATTATTTCAGTCACACCAATGTCAATATCAACATGTAACATTCTTTATGTGTCACACATATAATCAACTTTGTCATACATTTTAAATTCACAACAAGACAACAGTTTCATAGCAGCAGGATTTCAAAATCATGGCAAAAATAGGGCAGCAAGTCATATGATTCAAAATACATAAAAGAAGAAGGTTTCAAAGCAGCAGAATTTACTCAGAAAAAGCTTTAACACAAACTTGAAAAAAGAACAAAGTACTCAGAGCAGAAATCCCACTAGGTCAATAAGCCAGGAATTCAGACACACGAAAGAGGCAAAGTTGAAAGCATAAAAGTATTAGCAGAAAAGGCCTTAACATCGATTTAGGAAAAAGACAGGTTGGCACAGACAAATCATAGCAAGGTTCAGAATATTTCAGAAATTTCAAAGATAAAAGGGCTTAATATATCTCATTCAAGGAGGATTTTTTGAAAAGAAAGAAGAGAACATCTGGAAATCAAAACCACAGAAAACCCTAGTTGTGTTCTAACACCCAGTTTTGAAGTCCCTAACCACATAATATCTAAGACCTGAAGTAAGAACAAGGAGAAGAGAGAGGAAATGAGACTTATCTGTGTTCGTGTCGGCTTCGTCAAAGCTTGAGCCTGGAAGAATTTCCCCTTGGTATCTTCTCTTTCTCTTTCGCCCTACTTTTGTTTGCTTGAGTTCGTTTACACCATTTTTTTCTTTATTTCCCCGTTGTTTGCGTTGATTTGGAGTTGATTTTGGGTTTTAGGTTTTTAGGGTTTTTTGATTTTGAGAGTTTGAGTGAGAATCAGAAAATTCTGAACATGGATTCGAGCTTAGAAGGCCTTGTTAGGGGTAGGTAAGGTTTTATTTTGAGGTTTGGCCGGAGAGAGGTGGCGGCGCCGCCGTGTTCGGCCGCCTGCCACTGTCTTCTCCGACAGGCAATTTGATTTCCAGCGAGGAGATTAGTTGTTGGAGAGATAGATTTTGAAAAAGGAGAGAGAAGTAGAGGAAATGAACAAATGTGAGTTATGATGCAGCTTCACTTGCGTTGTTACCTTCCACCCTTTGCATGTTCGTTTTCGCTGGCAAACCAAGACGGTGACACGTGTCACCGTTGTGGCCTTTAGATTATCATCACCAGGCTATCAGATCTGATCCTGTGTGTTCCGTGTTTTGGTCCTCGCGTAGACCTTCTGCTCATTAGCGTGTGATGTTTAGTTTTTTTAGATCCAATGGTGGTAAGCCAGGGTATACGGGAGAGTCTCATCAGACTCTCCCCATTGGATCATCTCTTATTTCTGGTTTGGGCTTAACGATTTTTTTGTTACTCGCACCCCCCAGAAAGGCCCATCAGATTTCTGTATTGTTTCCACTTGCTGTTTTCACCCTTGTTCCTTTCTATTTCAATTATCTTAATTTTTTATTTATTTTAGCTTAGGTTAATTAATTTAGTCTATTTAATTCAGTTTCTCTAGATTTATTAATTAGGGTTAAATTAATTAATTGATTTTTTATTAGGTTTAATTATTTTAGTTTAGCTTAATTAGGTTAATTATTTTCTAATTAGATTTTAATTGCTTATTAATTAGAAACCTTTTTAGTTAATTAGTTAGATTTAATTAGTGAATCATTCAATTAGTTTTTAGATTTAATTAGTACCTTTTTTAATTAGTTTCTTTAATACTCTTGATTAAGTAGTTATTGATCAATTCTAACCTAATTAGGTTCTTTTTTTCTAATCAGTTTTGTTTGTGCCACTTTAAATTTTCATTGTGTGGTATGTAAACCTTGATATTATTGATCTATCTTGTGAGTTTTGTTTGATGTGGCATTTTCTATGTGTTTTACTATTGATCTTGCATTTGTCATCTTGAAGTTTCTTTTTTCGTCCCTCTGTGGTTTACCCCATTCCAAAGGAAAGCCACTCTATTGACTTTAATGTCATAGATAGCTCTTTACCCCGTGGCCTCATTAGAGCCATCTTTACCCCTTGGCCTCGTTAGAGCCATATTTTCCCCTTGGCCTCATTAGAGCCATTCCTCTTCCATTGACCTCATTATGATCAATCCCTTGGCCTCATTTAGAGCCATCTTTATCCCTTGGCCTCATTAGAGCCATTATCCTTGACCTAGTTTAGGTTGGGATCCTTACCCCTCTTGTAAACACTATCGTCATAGATGTTTACCTTCCTCCTTGGTCTCATTTAGAGCCACTTACCTTACAATTTAGGATTCACCTAGAGTTCTTCAACTTTATGTGAGCATCATCATAATGATGTTCCTTTTTCCTTTGGCCTTATTAGAGCCATTCACCCCTTTAACTTAGAATTACGATAGAGTTCTTCAACTCTATGTGATTCTCATTATCATGAGTATTCACTCCCCTTTTGACTTTGTTTAAAGTCAACCTCTTAGACTTACCCTTTCAACTTAGACTTAGAGATTTCTTTAACTCTATGTGAGTATCATGATCATGAATGCTCATTCCCTCTTGGAACCTTGATCATTATCAGGAGTTCCTCCCCCCTAGTTAGGTGAACTACGAATGCTCTGATTCTGTCCTTATTAGGATACGTAGGCATAAGATGCGACGTCTTGGCGAGCATACTTAGTGTACATACCCTTAGGTCTTTACCTTTAGCACCTTGGTATTTGCCATAGGTCTTTATCTTAGCCTTAGCCTAGTTCCTTTAGCAAGCAAACATAACATAACACAAATACAAACAAGAGGTTCCTGTAGAGTACTACAGATATCTAGGATGCTAACACCTTCCCTAGGTATAACCAACCCCCGAACCTTAGATCTCTTAGTTGTGTCTTCACATAGCGCACTTAGGGTTTTTCTTCTACTTTACCCTTTCCTTTGGATAAATCAAAGCTCGGTGGTGAATTTCAAAGATTTATGATTCAAGTTAATTAATAGCTTGATATCTGATTCTCACCGCAACAGAAATGGCGACTTTACTGGGGATCAGTTTGAGGGTTAAGCCCACCTTGTTTGTTTTTGTGTTTGCTATATGTTTTGCTTGCCTGTATATTTGTATATTTGTATATCTGTATATATCTGTCTGTGCTTGGGTTTTCTGTATGCAGGGTTGCTACTTTGAGTGGTGAGAATGTCCTATACCCGGACTATAGTGCACCTATGATAGGAAGGTGGTATATTCAAGGAGACTTTGAAGGAGTCGATTACCGAAAAAGTCGAATTGAGAAACCACCACTCAGTGGAGGCCCTCTTGAGAGTTAGTCATGTTGAATGAGTCTATTCGTGAAAACGTTACTACTCTCAACCTAGGAGCCCATGACACTGATGACCATTAGTCACCTTTAACCCCACTTGGCCTTTTAGAATGCAGTGCGATGACTAAGAGAAGTCTATTCCCAAAATAGTTGATACGCGATACTACACTCGGACGAGACTCTCTTGAGAATATTATTGACTACCGAGTCATTCGGGAAATCGATAATATCCGAAAGATGGGTTGTTGACTCTGGGAACTTTTAGAACCCTGTTCTACAGATGATAAACCCATAGTACATACCGATTGGGATGGGTAGACCATGACTCCATGCTCATAACCTAAACCTAGGCCCTTTGTCTGTATATTTGTGAATATGTGAATCTGTGTTCATCTGTGGTTTTGCACTCATGCATTCATAAGCATACATTTCATAACAGTTTCATGGAACTTGGACCTTTTGTTTGTGAATATCATAGGGTTATCATGGACAGTAAAAGGAAGAACATCGTGAAGTATACTTTCAAGAGTCTTAAACTGAACGACCTGAGGAGATTGGGAGCCTTGCTGGCAGACCCTGAAGGATTCAAGGGTAAATATCGGAAGTTATGGATTTTATTAAAGATGAAGGTTGATGAAGGACTCCTTTCCACGTTACTTCATTTTTATGACCCAGATTACCATTGCTTTACCTTTCCTGATTACCAACTCTAGCCCATACTTGAAGAGTATTCTCAGTTAGTTGGTTTGCCTATTTTGGATGAATCTCCATTCCCAATCTTTGAGAAAGACCCCAAGGAACAAGATATAGCTAAGGCCACACATTTAGGGGTAGTTGACATTCGAAACATGACTACAAAAGGAGGAGTAATTGGTTTGATTGCGAAGTTCCTAGTTGGAAAGGCTCAGTATTATGCCAAGCACCTGAGTATGGATGCCTTTGAGGCCATCTTTGCCTTGCTTATTTATGGGATCTTTCTTTTCCCAAGCTTAGAGAACTTTGTAGATCTTAATGCCATCAAGATCTTCTTGAAGAGGAACCCTGTACCTACCTTGCTGGCTGATGCTTATCATTCTGGCCATCTGAGGAATGCCCACAATGGAGGATAGCTCACTTGTTGTACTCTTTTATTGTGTAAGTGGTTTGTTTCACATTTGCCAAAGGCGACCACGTTTTGGGACCCTAAGAAGGGTTGGTGGTCAAAGAAGATCATGGCTCTCTCTCACTCTGATATCGACTGGTACAACCGTGTTTACGATGGGGTGATGATCACTGACAGTTGTGGGAACTTTGGGAATGTGCCTCTTCTTGGTACAAAAGGGGGAATAAGCTATAACCCAGTGTTGGCTCGTTGACAGCTGGGATACCCTTTGAAGGACAAGCATCTTGGCGTTCATGTGGAAAATATCTTTTTCGAAGAGTATGGGAAGCATGAAGAACATAAAAGATTGATCTTGAGCGCTTGGGGTCATAGGCACAAGAAAGGCAAGAATGATATAGGGGAGCCTAATTGCATATCCATGGAACCTTATCTCCAATGGGTTTGAAAAAGGGCTATTGAGCTGAAGATGCCTTATTCCCGACAAGAGCCAATCGTCTTGAAGGAGGAACCTATCCTAATTTTCATGTTAGAAGCGGAGAAGCTGAAGATTTCTTTGAACCAAGCTCAACAGACAGGAGAGCATAAGTATCAAGTAGTTGTCAAAGAGAATCTAGAACTCCAAAAGCAGCTACAAGCGAAGAATGAAGAAATACTCTCCTGCAAAAAGACGAAGACACAAGAAAAGCCAAGCACCTCTGACCCTCAGTCCGCTCCATGGAAGTTGATCGTTGATAAGCTCATCATGGAAAAAGCTCAGATGGAGGAAGAGATTAGAAAGCTCAACACGAGGCTTTTAGGAGAGTCTCCTTAGGTCCTTTTGTTAGATTTTATTTATCTTTATGTTTAAGACTTATGTGAGATGTACTGACTTTTTGTAATCCATTTTATTATTAATGAGAATGAGTCTTTTGATATCCCTTGATATTTCACAATTGATTGAGTTCCATGAAACTTTTGCATGGCATTTTGCATTCTTTTGGCTAACCCTGTCAAGGAACTGAAAATTTGTTTTGCAGACATTGTAAGATGGATTTTGGAAAGAAAGGTACTTGGCCGTACACCTTCATGGTTCCCAACGTTGTGCAACTAAAGGAACTAGGAGAATTAATTGAAGACCCGTTGGCTTTCTCAGAAAGGTATGGAAGAATTCTCCCGCTATTGAAGCTTCGAAGGGCTGAAGGACTGTTAGAGACGCTGGTTCAACTCTACCATGCTCTTTATCATTGCTTTGTGTTCTCTGTTTACCAGTTGATGTCGAACTTGGAAGAATACTCTGCTTTGATGGGCCTCACTGTCAACGATTTCCCTCCATTCTCTGGATTAGAAGATGAGCTCAGTGAGAAGGATATTGCAAGAGGAACGAGACTAAGGTTGTCTGACATTCGAGCCCACATGACCATCAAGGGAGGAATTTCTGGTTTGCCCGCTCAGTTCTTGTTCGAGAAGGCTCGGTATTTTGCTGATAAGAAGAACACTGCACTCTTTGAGTCCACCTTCTCTTTGTTGGCTTATGGTCTGTTCCTATTACCCCAACATTGAAGACTTTGTCGATGTCAATGCTATCCAGGTTTTTATGCTCAAGAATCTGGTTCCACTCTGTTGGCTGATACTTATCATGCCATCCACTTAAAGAATCTACAAGATGAAGGATAGATCGTCTACTATGTTGTTCTCCTATATAGGTGGTTTATTTCGCACCTACCAAGGAGCGCAACCTTTTGGGATGTAAAAGACAATACAATTTGGTCCAAGAGACTCATGGAGCTTACCCACTTAGACATCGAGTGGTATGATCCAATTTATGGAGGAATTCTTATGATTCACAGCTGTGGGGATTTCCCCAATGTACCTCTTGTTGGCAGAAAGGGATGCATTAATTATAACCCCGTGCTCGCTCGCCGACAACTTGGTCACCCAATGGAGGAAGAACCGGACCTTAGCAATCTGAGGAGACTCTTCATTGAAGAAGGGGAAAATCTTGAGTTTAGAGTCAAAATTGTGCGTGCTTGGTGTTGCATAAACAAAAGATGGACTGCATTGGGAAATCATGAATGTACTGTCACAGAAGCTTGCTTGGAGTGGGCTCATAGGATCGCTCTTGTGATGAGGATGCCTTATCCGCGTCATAAGCTGTCCGTAGCACCTACAAATGAAGAGTTAAAGATGAGGAAAACGCTGGAGGAACTGATCCTCGATAAAGCAAGGATGCAAGAACAAATCAACAAACTTATGAGGGAGCTCCATGGAGGGGAAGAACCGTCATCAAGTGGATTAGATTTTTAGTTCCTTTTATGTTGTATTTCTGTTTGCTTATGTAATGGACTTTGAAGGTGTATCGCCTATTGTGTAAAACTTGAAAATTTGCTAATGAATAAGCTATTTTAAGACATATCCTCAATATCTACGATGTTTGAAAATCTTTATTTTGGGCTCCTTGATGGTTTTGCTTGCATTTGCATTTGCATTCTTTCATGTCATAACATGTGCATTCTTTCTTGTCGTGTCTCATCCCGTCGTGTTGTCTTCAGAAACCTTCACATTGAATCTCTGATGCCGATACAACACTCGAGCCCAAGCTTGCCAAAGGATGTATGAACACAACTTTGAACTGGATAGGGTCAACAACGAGTTGAATGATTTACGAGGGAGTATGAGCCAGATCATGGAAGCCCTACAGGTTATCAAAGCAAAGATGGATACTCTGACCACCGTGGTCTCCGAGATTGTCACTCCAACTGTGGAGCCTTCTACAAATGTCAACATTGCTTTCTTGCCACCATATGGGCTGCCCCCTGGTTTTGTGCCACGACCAATTGCTACAACTACTCAACAGGTTGTTCTTGTGGGAAATGAGAATCCTCAAGCTATCCCAACCTTTGCTCCACCAGCTGTGCAAACTCAAGTGCACCCTATTTTTTACAATCCACTGTCGGTCTATGATTACACCGAAGTGTCTGAAGAAGCGGACGAGCGCCATGAAAGGCTGAAAGAAAGTGTGGAAACCATTCAAAGAAAGATGAGAGCAATGGAAGGCAACAATATCTTTAGTACTGATGCTAGGGATATGTGTTTGGTTTCTGGTTTAGTGATTCCACCAAAGTTTAAGACTCCAAGCTTCAACCAGTATTCAGGCGCGACATGCCCAAAGTCGCACTTGATTATGTATTATAGAAGAATGGCAGCATATGTGGATAATGACAAACTAATGATCCACTGTTTCCAGGATAGTTTGAAAAGAGCTTCTGCTAAATGGTATATGGGTTTGGACCAGTCCAGAATTCATAGCTTTCAAGATTTGTCAGATGCTTTTGTGAAACATTACAAGTATAATATGGATTTGGCCCCTGATCATAGGCAGCTTTTGAGTATGTCCCAGAACAACTCTGAGTCCTTCAAAGAATACGCTCAACGTTGGAGGGAGACTGCTTCCCAAGTAGAACCTCCATTGTCTGAGAACGAGCTAGCAGATTGGTTCGTAGACACAGTGAAGCCTGAGTTTTATGAAAGAATGATTAGCAGCGTTAGAGCTAACTTTGCTGACATTGTGGCCATGGGTGTGAAAGTAGAAGCTGGTTTGAAGAGTGGAAAGGCGATTAGTTCTTCAAACAATTCAAGCAGTAGCAACAACAAGAAACCTCCCAGTAAATTCCATAAGAAGAAAGAAGGGGAGACAAATACAGTCATGATATGCAGGAAGAAGAATCAAGTTTGGAAACATCCAGTTTATCAACAGCAACCTAACCCAGGTTTTGTTCAACAACCAATATATCCTGTGCAGTTTGCCCCACAACCTTATGTGGCAGCTATGACACCAACTTTCAATCATCTGCCCACGCAGCAACCACCCGTTTATCAACAATAACCCAACTATCAACAAGCACCCAGTGCCCCAGCTTGCTGTAGCACCCCAAAATTTGCCCTCCTTACTTTAGTACTAACTGGTTTATGTTTCATTTCATTTTTGCATTATCATGTGTGCATATCATTGGTTCTTAGCATGGGGTCAAGGTGCCTGAGGCAAGTTCAAGAGGAGAAGATGTTCTTCAAAGGGTCAAGCAAGAGAGTTCAAGTAGATCACTTTCTCCTAACCAGTGCAGAAATTAGGGTTTTGAGATTCTTGGGTTTATTGCTCCAATGGGCAAGCTCCTTGGGTTTTTATCACCACCAAATGGCATATTCTATCTTTGTTGGAGAGGATACACATCATATTCAGAGGAATTTGGATTTGGAGACTGTGTTATTTCCTCCTACACTGAGGGTACCTAAATTAGGGTTTGCTATAAAGTCAGTTTATTTCTGATTTTTTGGGCAATACTTGATTCTATGGTATTCCTTGGGCCCCTAAGTATCTAGGGATGGGACGTTGTCCATCAGTTTGGTTCATGAGAGATTCAATTGGCCAATGGATTGGGAATCAGGTGAATTGGGTGAAAGTCAACAGTGAGAGGGGAAGTCAACTGTGGGATTTTTGAGGTTCTCTCCAAGGTTTTCAAGGTCTCACATCCTCATATGGTCTTCAAGAGTCAAGTTTCATACCATTTATCAAGAATCAAGGGTTGGTGCAAAAGTTACTAAATATGGAAATGACCTATAATTTGAAAGTTTCCTTTTTGGGCAAGTTCCTACACTACATTCAACTTGACTTTTCATCATCAAAGAAGCTTCAAATGAATTTTCCTCCAACATGAAAGTTAAATATCTTTTTCTCCTCTTTCCAACAAGTACTAGTGGGTCTCCCTATCATTTGTGAAACTCAACTTATGATCAAAAGAAGGCAAAGTGGTTTTTAGGGTTTCTCATGATTACATTTTCACAACTTTGGCATAGTGACCTATAATTTATTCCATTGCTTCATGTCACATGCTAACATCAAAGGAAACTCCTCAAGGATCATTTTTAGGCCTTTGAATCAAATGAATCCATGGTATATTCTTCATTTATTCTCCATTATTCAAAATTGCCAAGACATTAAAAACTCATGAATCAAATGGTTTCAAGGCCCAAATCAAATTCAGGTGTGGTTAGCAATTCAAACATAAGTGATCCATCATAGAATATTTGGATATCCATGCATGGAAGGAGGTGTATCTCACATAATGTAAATTTCCAAATTAGTCCAAAACTCATTAAGTGGAGAATTTTCAAGGCCCAAACCATTATCAGTGAGAAACCCTAGAGTATTTAATCTCATTCATGCACTGGTTAGGTTAAGAACACGTGATATTTGGAGGAGAAGAGAGCTTGAACCCTAAGACTTGAATCTTTCATATCTCTCAATCCACAAGGACTTTTCAAGAAATTCTTCCACCATCTTCATCCTTGGTGTCCATAGAACGCAAACCAACCTCCACTTGAAGCTAAAAGCAAGGGTACACATTACACCATCTCAGGTTAGGGCATTTTTTCATGATCATAGAACTCTACTTTTAAATATGCATGATGATGTGTGATTGTCACTGATGAATCTGATGTAGTTTTTGTTGTGTTTGGACGTGTAGATTGATCATACTTTGAGTTTAAAGTTCTTGAACCCAAGCTTATTTCCTTCGAATCTCACTATTCTTGCATTGTTTGTGATTTTTGATGAGATATTTGAGTTCCTTGTGATTTTCTGGTTCAAATGGTATAGTCGTTTGCAGTTTCTGGGAAATTTCAGGTTGGTGTTCATCTGAGACGATGAACGGAACCCTAGCTCCATCACCGGAAATATTTGCAGGTCGCCGGAGGACATTTGGGGAAGATGGTGTTTTGGCCGTTGGATCTAGGGATCTGACGGTCCTTGGTGTGCCACGCGTTATAATTTTTGGTTTTATTTAATGGGTTTATGTGTGTGTCCGTTCACGATGGTTATTGTGCACTCTCAATCCCAATCTCTCATCACGTTTACTTTTGGAAATGTTGACTTAACCTTGCGCGTCTGATGGATCGTGTGGACAAAATAGTGCCAGCGAATTAAAATGGCATGTGCGTCTCACATGGCTGATGTATGGTATACTGAGGAATCACGTGTGTGCGTGCGTATCATGATTATGATGTGCATTTAATCATGACCGTTGATCATTATTACTATTTGATTTGTTTGACTGATCAGGGTGCGTTAGATCAATCTGAAGGTGATGGTGAGTCAAATGGGTTGACTAAGGTCTACGCATGTTTCATTTTCCTTTTTTATTTTTTTGATTAATTATTGGGTTTGGGCTCGCTAATGACACCCCCACTTTTCCAGCCCATTATCAATTCCAACGCATTTTCTTACTCACTGCACCTCCCATGCTTATTTCATATTTTTATTTTTATTAAATTATTACACTTTCATTTTTATTTTTTAAAAATACATAATTGCATTAAAAATCCCAAGAAAATTCATGCATCATATTTATCATTTTATAAAATTTTCCAAATTTTATTTTATTATTTTATTTTATTTTTAGCGTCTGAAATAAATATTGGTTTATTTTATTTTTGAATTATTCATATCATGCATACCTAAACTTGTTTATTTTATTTCTCTGCATCCATAAAACATTTTGAACTTATTCCTTTTGCATTATTTCACCAACACACTGAAATGCATTAAAATATTTTTCTTTCATTTTTAAAATCATCTCATATTGCATTTCAGTCCTTTTCTTTAGCACATTGAACCATATTTCTCATCTGAATTTGCATAATTGTTTGAGTGACTTTTATCTTGAATTTTTGCATGAGTTTTGGACATGTTGTTTGCTTCTGGTTGAGATATGTGGATGATTAATTTGGTAATTTTAAAAGATGTTTTACTAATTATGTGGTTGCTTTGTGTGAGATCTTCTTGTATGCACATCCTTAATCATGTCTGGTTACCTATTTGAAAAGGCACTTGTGCCATTGTTTGAGCTTGTTTCTTTGATTTCTTAATTCATATTTGAATTGTTATAGGTCATTTGATCACTATTATATGTCATTATTTGGGTTTCATTTGCCTTAATATTATTTATGTCTGTTTTGTACTAACCTTTTATGCAGGGGTTGAGGTAAGTTATTTGAGGGTGTGGATAGTCATCCATATTCACCCTTACTCTTTCTGTCTCTCATCTTTTCTTTTCTTTAGGCTTAGGTTGCCGTCAAACCTCACTAACCATAGGACCCCATGCATGATAACATTAGGACTCTTAGTTCCCCTTTAGAGTTTCCTTTGCGTCTTCTCTCTCCTCATCTCAAAACTTCTTGAAAACACTTAATAAGGATAAAGTGTATTGCGCACGAGCCTTAAGCGTGGGGAATAAGAAATGAGGGGCTTCCTCTCATCTTTCTAGAGTGCTTAGCGAGCGTCCTGTCTTGGGACGATGCGTTAAGTATTCGCCCCTGTGCCCTAGAGTTTGGTGCAATGCAACTTATGGACTAACTTAAGTCACTTTTGTCCTAAAAAATACAAACAAACTTCAAACCTTTTTGTCCTTCGGGATTGTACTTTCCGTCTGAGACGCAAACAGGCACCGACCCTAACTGCTGGACGCGGACTTAACGTCGCTCATTAAAAACACAAAAAGAACTTGGTCCGAACTACGTTGACTCTGAATTCCCCATTGCACAAAGGGGGTACGTAGGCCTAGGACGTCGACGTCCTACCGAGTCTGTCTTTGTCTTTCCCTCCCCCGTCTTAGTACAGCTATAGATGATAGGATAACTCACCCTTAGAATAGACAATAAGCGTGGATCCCATCGAGTACGATGGACGCGTGGGGTGCTAGCACCTTCCCCTCGCGTAACCGACTCCCGAACCCAGGTTATGGTTGCGATGACCATTCCTTTCCCTCTTCCTCAGGTTTGTGCGATGTTCCCTTTCCCTCTCTTGGGATAAATTTACACGGCTGGCGACTCTGTTTTCCGGGCCACTCTCGCGCTTGTACCTGGATGAAAATCCTGGGAGCGACAGCTGGCGACTCTGCTGGGGAATCTGGTTGACCTATGCTGGTCCATCCCTAAGCGAGTCAATCCTAGCGCTTGCTTGTCTTTGTTCTCTTTGGGTGTTTTGTGATTTGTTTTGCTTTATTTGTTGTACTTTATTTTTACCGCATTTTCTGCATTGCATTTCATTTTTATTACTGTCATACTGCTGTGTTGTGCTGGCTATTTTTGTTTTGCAGGTTGGGTTGTTCTGAGAGATAAGCCCAATACCCAGGCTTGAGTACACCCTAGGACTAGAGTGGAAAGTAGTGGGACCTACATGCCCGCTTGGTACCTTTGTGTGTTCACAAAATTCACAACCAGACGAGGCTATCTTGGGACGCATTCTGACGTGTGTGTCTTGTGCATGTTAGGGTGTTGATCTAGAGAGTTGTCGACTCTGGTGACCGATCATCGAGGACCTTAGTGGAAACACCCCTCTTTAGTGGTGACAGTGGCAGACCACGCCCAGTGGCAAACCCATTCGCACCCGAGGGCCCACATTGGAACTCACATAGGATGGCCCCTATCTTTTGAAGAGAATCAGTGGAGGCACTCCTCGATTGACGATAGTACTGTATCCCGAGGGATGAATGTACTATTGTTTCTCGACCTCAGTGCCAAAGCTGAGGACCTTCTGTTTTGGAGAATCAGTTGAGGCCTCCTCGATTGATGATGATGCCAAACCAGAAATGGCGAACGTATCATTATTTCTCGACCTGAGAGCCTGGGATACTGAACATCCTAGTACCCACACGTGAGAGGGGATGGGTGTTTGCAGGTTTGCAGGTAACCGAAACCTTCAACCTACCCTGTTTTCTGGATTTCTCATCAGTGTTTGATTGACCTCAGTGGTTCGGTATTTTGGAATTCTGGTTTTCTGGGTTGTGGTTCTCGTTTAGTTAACAGCACAGCACATCCAGCAGTGTTGCCTTGATCCCATGTTTGCATGAGCATATCGTTTTTCTTGCATTCTGACATGTTTGACATTTTTCAGGGCTTGCATCTTACTCTTGATTCCGGTTTTCTGAGGTTGCCTTGACATGGATGTCCAGAGAAAGAAGACTGTTGCCTATTCATTCCCAGAGCCGACCTTGACATTGATTCACAAGTTGATTAATATGGCTGGTCCCGGAGTTCGTACAGAGTTCAGTGGAGGGTATGGGAGACTTTTGAAGTTTGTCTACAATATCTCTAAGTATGAGAAAAAACAAGGAGCTAAGGGTTTCTTATTGAAGTTCTTGTTTGATCAAGCTTGCATACATGTTAAAGAGAAGAATTGGACTGCTTTCCAAGCTATTCTGGCTATGTGCATCTATGGGATTGTCCTGTTTCCCAACGTTCCTGATCTGGTGGATATGCATGCTGTCAGAATCTTTATTTCAAAGAATCCTATACCTACCTTGCTAGGTGATGTGTATCACTCAGTCCACTACAAGAATGAAAATAGGCGGGGAAAAACCGTGAGCTGTTGTCCACCACTCATATCTACTTGGTTTCTAAGCCATCTCCCTGAAACTGGTGCCTTTGTTGATACGAAAGATTCCCTGAAGTGGTCAAAGAGGTTAATGGGCTTGAATGCTGACAACATTGTCTGGTTCAACCATGATTTGCTAGGAATGGAGATTATTTGCAAGTGCGGAGAATTCCCTAATGTACCCTTGATAGGGAGAAGAGGTGGAATTAACTATAATCTTTCCCTTGTTATCAGGCAGTTTGGTTATCCTTTGAGAGGTCCACCTGAAGAGCGAGATATCAGAGAGTCCTTATTCTTCAATGGTATTGAGGATCAAGAGATGATAAGGAAGATTGTGAATGCTTGGAAACAGGTGACCAAGAAGGGTAAAACTGCATTCGGGAAATGTAATAACCGGGCTTTCTCTTCCTATAAAGAGTGGATTAAGAAGAGAGCAGAAGAGGAGCTGCTTCCCTTCCCGGTGGAGCCACCTTTGTATCCTTTGATGATCGAGCCACCTACCACAGTTGAGATAGAGAAGTTTAACAAGTTGTGGGCTGAAAAGGAAAGACTGCGGGAGGAAAATAGTGAGCTAAAAAGAGAGATTTATCAGTTGAAGCATGAGCGGGGTGAAGCTGTTCATACCGCCAAATTGAAGACAGAGCTTCTTGCTAAGGCAGAAAAAGAGCTAGCTGACATGGTCACATCCAGACAAAGGATGAAAGAAGCTTTGGATGGTATCAGTAAGGTTCTCGAGTCTAAGAAGGAGGAATTAGACAAGGCTTTGTTGAAGAATCACAGGTTCAATGCTCACCGAGAAACTGCAATGGCTGAGAATAAGCAGAAGGAAGACAGTTATCTAGCTCAGATTGATCAATTGAAGTCGACGCTCAAGAAGAAAGACGCTGAGATCTTATCAGGGATATTCCAGAGACAAGTAGTTGAGGGTCGACTCAATGAAGCCATAGCCTCCATAGAGGAACTGAAGATCCAAGCTGAAGTGAAGAGATCTAGACATGAGGGACCTAGTATGGATGGTGTTTATGGAGAAGACGCTTGGGAGTTACATTGCCGATACTTGGAAGGGATCATGCATAGGAGAGACGTCCTCATTCAAGAGCTAATTCAGAGACCAAAGCATCCCGACACCAAAAAGTTGTTCAAAGAAATTCAAGACTGGAGCAAGAAGCATAATGGATGGGGGGATTGACACTTGTAGACTTTGATGACATGCCGTAGTTTTCTATTTTCTTTCATTATTCGGACCACCTCCAGACTTGTTGGTTGGGATCTTTGATTATTGTGTTCAGACTTGTTATCTTGGATTTGTGATTGTTGACATTTGGTTTTCCGCTGGTTTTCTTAATATATGAGCAGAAGTTCCGTTCTATCTTGTTGTTAAACTGGAATCAAGGGGGTGGATCGCCCTGCGAATATTCAAACATGATCATTTGCATTTGCCTATTCATAATCATTTTGCATAATCATTCTGCATAACAGGTGTTTATCTCAGGTGTTCCTCCTTGGTCTCATTTAGTGCCACTTACCTTACAATTTAGGATTCACCTAGAGTTCTTCAACTCTATGTAAGCATCATCATAATAATGTTCCTTTTCCCTTTGGCCTTATTAGAGCCATTCACCCCTTTAACTTAGAATTAGGATAGAGTTCTTCAACTCTATGTGATTCTCATTATCATGAGTATTCACTCCCTCTTTGACTTTGTTCAAAGTCAACCTCTTAGACTTACCCTTTCAACTTAGACTTAGAGAGTTTTTTTAACTCTATGTGAGTATCATGATCATGAATACTCATTCCCTCTTGGAACCTTGATCATTATCAAGAGTTCCTCCCCTTAGTTAGGTGAACTACGAATGCTCTGATCCCATCCTTATTAGGATACGTAGGCATAAGATGCGACGTCTTGGCGAGCATACTTAGTGTACATACCCTTAGGTCTTTTACCTTTAGCACCTTGGTCTTTGCCATATGTCTTTATCTTAGCCTTAGCCTAGTTCCTTTAGCAAGAAAACATAACATAACACAAATACAAACAAGAGGTTCCTGTAGAGTACTACAGATATCTAGGATGCTAACACCTTCCATAGGTATAACCAATCCCCAAACCTTTGATCTCTTAGCTATGTCTTCATATAGCGCACTTAGGGTTTTTCTTCGATCTTTACCCTTTCCTTTGGATAAATCAAAGCTCGGTGGTGAATTTCAAAGATTTGTGATTCAAGTTAATTAATAGCTTGATATCCGATTCTCACCGCAACAGTAGGGCCATACGCATATGGGATGCCATTACACGTATTGGAAGCTGGGAGTGAAGGGGCATACGCGTATGGTAAGCCATTATGCGTAGGGAATTCTTGGTAAAGGTGAAATACACGCATGGACTAGCCATTACGCGTAATGGGACATTAGAGGGGATTTTTAAGAGGGAAACCTCTCTGGTGATACGCGTAAGGGAGTGGCCCTATGCGTATGATACACAGGCCAGTGGGCGAGGAAGTGAGCCATACGCGTATGGGGCATGACCATACGCGTATGGGAAGGACAGCTGACAGATTTGTCCGTTTTTGTGATTTTTGTCCCGTTTTCGCTTGCGATGCAGTTTCCTTGAAACGTAAGACTATGATGAAGTAATAAAACACGGGTAAGCTAGTAATGAGGGTGAATAGGATAAAATCGTGAAAAGTTTGACGTGATGATAATGACTTGACGAATTGTGAGGTATAGTGACGAATCGTGATGAGTGCGAATTAGTGTTGTATCATGATGTTTGGTGATGATTCATGAATGATGATGCAATTATGACGATTTTATGACGATGATTATTATGACGCTTTGCATCATGCATTCATGGCATAGTCGGGACTCCGGTCCATTTGGTGGCCTCAATCCCATTGTGTGGATTGAAGTGTTTTGTGACGTGCTCCAGTTCTTGTGTAGAATCGATCCTATTGGTGGGGATCTTTGGAGGGTGATGGCCCAGTGTCCATCAATTATGAAGAATTGGTACCACATGCATGAGTCTATGATGTTGCATTTGCATACTGTGTGGAATTTCATTCTATTGATGTAATTGATGTGTTAATGATGTTTGATTTGGTGATGTTTGTGTTGATACTTTATCTTTTGCTTATATATTATATATTGATTCGTGATTACTCACCCTGCCTGTTTGAATGTTGCCCTCACGTGAGTAACGTGCAGGTGATTAGGCTTAGCTCTCCTGGCGCATGAAGATTTAGTGTTTTGAAGTATTTTGATTTCCACGTCGATTAGAGGGTCTTGCTTTGATATGTAACATCGGGTCGGGATGTTTGAGTCGAACGATTTACGTTCTTTTACTTGTTGGCATGATGATGTTTATGAGTTTTTAATAAGTTTTTGGACTATAAACAGTTTTAAATTTTGATTTCCGCTGCGTGATGTTTAAACAAATTCATGATGGTAAAACCCGTGTTACGGAGCAGGTGGTTATTTGATGTATTGTGACGAAATATGGCACCCTTTTTGGGACTTTACTCTGATAAGATTGTTGTATTTATTCGTGATGTTTGTTGGGTAGAAAAGGGTGTTACATTAGTGGTATCAGAGCAGATCAGTCTGTCCAGCCAGGTTTTACACGATGTCAGTCCCCTGTCATTCGACGAGTGTGTGTACATTGTCGATGTTTTGTTTCTTCTAACCTTGTTGGTGGCGTGCAGGATGGTTGGAAGAAATGATCGTGCTATCGCTGATGCGTTGGAGTTAGTTGCTCACGCAATGGTTCAAAACAATCAGAATGGTGGAGCTCTAGACGAGTTTCTTGCTTTGGGGAAGTTCCAGAGGAATAATCCCCCGACTTTTGTGGGTACTCATGATCCAGAGAGTGCACAGAAGTGGCTGAAGGTGATTAAGAAGATCTTCCGGGTGATGGGGTGTACTGACGCACAATAAGTTCAATTTGGAACTCACATGCTGTTAGAAGAGGTTGAGGATTGGTGGGATAATACCTGCCAGAGACTGGAAGACGTTGGTACTGTGATAACCTGAGCTGTGTTCAAGCAGGAATTTTTGGGAAAGTATTTTCCAGAGGATGCTCGTTGCAAGAGAGAGGTGGAATTCCTTGAGCTGAAGCAAGGAAACATGAATGTGGCAGAGCATGCTACAAAGTTTGAGGCGCTGGTGAAGTTTTGTCCTCACTATAACTGTGCTGATGCTGAGGTGTCCAAGTGTCTCAAGTTTGAGAATGGGCTAAGGCCAAAAATCAAGCAGGGTATTGGGTACCAACAAATTCGCATGTATGCTGAGCTGGTGGACAAGAGTAGGATTTATGATGAGGATAGCCGAGCTCGATCTGCTCACTACAAGCATCTTAGTGAGAAGAAAGAGAAGGGGCAGTATAGAGGGAAGCCTTATAGGACTTCAGTTGAAAAAGGGAAGCAGAAGGCTTTAGATAGGAAAAATACAAGTGGGGGAGCAGCTCCTGATTCTGTTAAGTGTTACCGATGTGGCGAGCAAGGCCACCGTGCTGAGGTTTGCACCAATAATGTGTTGAGGTGTTACAGATGTGGCAAGAAGGGTCATATAGAGCTACTGATTGTAAGGATGATGGTCCAACCTATTTTAATTGCGGTGAGAAGGGTCACATCAGTACCCAGTGTCAAAAACCGAAGAAGACTGCTACTACTGCTCAGACCAATGGCAGAGTGTTTGCTTTGAGTGGTTCAGAAGTCCCTGAGAAGGATTACCTGATTCGAGGTACTTGTTTTATTAATAATGTTGAGTTGGTCGCTATTGTAGATACTGGTGCTACTCATTCGTTTATTTCGTTTGACAGTGCTACTAGATTGGGTTTGAAATTTTCTGATATGAATGGTAATATGGTAATAGAAACTCCAGCTAATGGTTCTGTTACTACTATTTTTGTGTGTTTGAGATGTCCTTTAACTATTTTTGGGAAGAGTTTTGTGATGGATTTGGTGTGTTTGCTCTTGTACCAAATCGATGTAATCCTTGGAATAAACTGGTTGGAGTTCAACCATGTTCATATCAATTGTTATAATAAGACCATAGAGTTTCCTGAGTTTGGTGATAATGGAGAATTGATATTCTTGTCTGCTAAGCAAGTAGACGAACTTTTGGAAGACGAAGCCTTGGTGTTTGCAATGTTTTCATCGTTGCAGGTTGATTGTGAAGCTGTGAGTGTCGAATTACCTATTGTCTGTGAATTTCTAGATGTGTTTCCAAATGACATAAGTGATTTGCCTCCAGAACGTGAAGTAGAGTTTGCAGTGGACTTAATACCAGGTACGAGTCCAGTGTCAATGGCTCCTTACCGGATGTCCGCTTCTGAGTTAAGTGAATTGAAGAAACGATTAGAAGAATTGCTCGAGAAGAGGTTTGTCCAACTGAGTGTTTCTCCATGGGGTGCTTCTGTGCTGTTAGTGAAGAAGAAGGACAGAAGTATGAGATTGTGTGTTGATTATCGGGACTTGAATTAAGTGACTATCAAGAATAAATATCCACTTCCGAGAATCGACGATTTGATGGATCAATTAGTAGGCGCCTGTGTGTTTAGCAAGATTGATTTGAGGTCAGGTTACCATCAGATTCGTGTTAAGCCTGATGACATTCCACAGACAGCTTTCAGGACGAGGTATGGTCACTACGAATACATTGTAATGTCGTTTGGAGTATCCAACGCACCTGGTGTGTTCATGGAGTATATGAATCCGATTTTTCATGAGTATTTGGATCAGTTTGTGGTGGTTTTCATTGATTATATTATGATATACTCTAAATCTGAAGAAGAGCATGCAGAGCATTTGAGATCCGTGTTGCAAGTATTGAAGGAGAAGAAGTTGTATGCAAAACTGTCAAAGTGTGAGTTTTGGTTGAACAAAGTGAGTTTTCTTGGCCATGTGATTTCAAGTGGTGACATTGTTGTGGATCCTTCTAAGATTGATGATGTGTTATAGTGGGAGACTTTGAAGTCTGCTACTGAGATACAAAGTTTCCTTGGATTGGTAGGATATTACCGCAAGTTTATTGAGGGCTTTTCTAAGTTGGCATTACCTTTGACTCAGCTGACTCAAAAGGGTCAAGCTTTTGTGTGGGATGTAGCTTGTGAAGAGAGTTTTGTGGAATTGAAAAAGAGGTTGACAACCGCTCCAGTGTTGATTTTGCCTAATCCGAATGAATCTTTTGTGGTGTATTATGATGCGTCGAAGATGGGTCTTGGTGGGGTATTGATGTAGAATGGTCAAGTTGTTGCCTATGCTTCGAGGCAATTGAGGGTTCATGAAGTGAATTACCCTACCCATGACTTAAAGTTGGCAGCTGTGGTGTTGTGCTAAAAATTTGGAGACATTATCTGTTTGGCTCTAAATTCGAAGTGTTCAGCGATCATAAGAGCTTAAAGTACTTGTTTGATCAGAAAGAGTTGAATATGAGTCAGAGAAGGTGGTTGGAATTGTTGAAGGATTATGACTTTGATTTGAATTACCATCCTGGTAAAGTAAATGTAGTGGCTAATGTGTTGAGCAGGAAGTCATTGCATATGTCGATGCCTATGGTGAAAGAGTTAGAATTAATTGAGCAATTCTGAGATTTGAGTTTGATATGTGAAGAGACTCCTGACAGTGTGAAGTTGGGTATGTTGAAGTTGACTAGTGGTATTCTGGAAGAGATCAGAGTGGGACAACAATCTGACTTAAAGTTGGTTGACCAGTTGACATTGATCAACCAAGGTAACATAGGTGAATTCCGGATTGATGAGAATGTTGTGATGAGGTTCAGAGACGGGCTGTGTGTCCCAGATGTTCCAGAAATTAAGAAAAGCATTCTTGAGGAGGGACATCGAAGTAGATTGAGTATTCATCTCGGTGCTACGAAGATGTACCAGGATTTGTAGAAGTTGTTTTGGTGGCCAGGTATGAAGAAGGATATAGCGGAGTTTGTTTATGCGTGTTTGACTTGTCAAATGTCAAAGATTGAGCATCAGAAGTCTTTATGTATGATGCAACCGTTGAATATCCCAGAGTGGAAATGGGATAGCAATTCCATGGACTTTGTGTCGGGGTTGCCGAGAACGGCAAAGGGAAGTGATTCGATTTGGGTGATTGTGGATAGATTAACTAAATCGGCTCATTTCTTGCCGATAAAGATTAATCATTCTATCCAGAAGTTAGCTGAGATGTATATTGAGGAAATTGTGAAGTTGCATGGGATACCTTTGAGTATTGTGTTAGATAGAGACCCGAGATTTACATCGAGGTTCTGGAAGAGTTTACAAGATGCTTTGGGTACTAAGTTGAGGATGAGTTCTGCATATCATCCGCAGACGGACGGTCAAAAGGAGAGGACTATCCAATCCATAGAGGATTTGCTAACGACTTGTGTGTTGGATCACGTTGGAGCTTGGGATAGCCATTTACTGTTGATTGAGTTCACATACAATAACAACTTTCATGCTAGTATTGGGATGGCACCGTATGAAGCTTTGTATGGAAGAAGATGTAGAACTCCCTTGTGTTGGTATGAGTCAGGCGAGAGTGTTGTGCTCAGACCTGAAATTATGGAGGAGACGATTGAGAAGATTAAGATGATTCAAGAAAGGATGAGAGCTTCGCAGAGTCGTCAGAAGAGTTATCATGATAAAAGAAGAAAATCATTTGAATTCCAAGAGGCAGACCACGTGTTTTTGAGGGTGACGCCAGTGACTGGCGTGGTCCGAGCTTTGAAGTCTAGGAAGCTCACTCTACGTTTTGTTGGTCCATATCAAATCTTGTAGAGGATAGGGGAGGTAGCCTATCGGGTTGCTTTACCGTCGTCACTTGCGAATTTACATGATGTGATCCATGTGTGTCAGTTGAGAAAGTAAATTCAAGATCCATCACATGTGATTTAGATGGATGATGTACAGGTGAGGGATAACCTGACGGTTGAAGTATTACCTGTGCGAATTGATGGTCGTGAAATGAAGCAATTGCGGTGTAAAGACATAGCCTTGGTGAAGGTGTTATGGGGTGGACCAGCTGGAGAAAGTTGGACTTAAGAGCGTGAAGATCAGATGAAGGAGTCATATCCGACTCTGTTTCCTTCAGGTAATTTTTGGGGGCGAAAATTCTTTAAGTGGGGGAGAGTTGTAACACCCCAAAATAATTATAATATTTATATAATTGATTTATTATGATTATTCGGTGTTTTAGTGAATTTTGGTGAATATTTTGACGCATGGTGACTTTGTGTGGGGTTGTGGGGTAGCATTGGGTTAAGGGAATACTTAAGCATTTAGAATTAGTAATATAATTAAGATTATATTGTTGATAATAATAATAAAATAATTTGAATAATTAGATTATTATTTAGATTATTATTATTATTATTATTATTATTATTATGATTTAAAATAATTAAGGGAACCATTAAGGGTAAGACGGTATGTTGCGGTGAAAATCGGATAACAAGCTATTAATTAACTTGCATCATATTTCTTTTACAACCGACTTTGATTTATCCAAAAGAAAGGTTCAAGATCGTTAGAAAAACCTAAAGGGGGAGATCTAAGGTTCGGGGGTTGGTTACGCCTAGGGAAGGTATTAGCATCCTAAACGTCTGTAGTACTCTACAGGAACCTCTTGTTTTACTTGTTATATCTTATTCGCTTGCTAAGGGAGCTATGCTAAAGGTTGAAACCCTAGGGGTTAGTATCTAAGTATACTCGACAAAGCATCGCACCTTGCGCCTACAAATCCTCGGGAATAGAATCAGAGTATGCGTAGTTCTACTAAGTAATGAACTTTTGACTATGGTCAAAGTTCACGGGGGAGAATGAGTACAAGCTTATTCTAGAGTTTAAGAACTCTCTAAATCTAAGTCATAATGGTCCTATGTTGAAGTTTTAGTCAATAGGGAAAGTGAGTAATCATTAGGATGAATATCACCAAGAGTGTAAGAACTCTCTCCTAAGGCTAGTTATAATTCCATGGCCATGATGAGGCCAAGAAATAAGGTTTAGCTCTTATGAGGCTACTATGTTAAGGTGGGGGCTATGACTTCAAGAGTCAACATTAATCACCTTTCTTTGGAATAGGGGGAAAGATAACAGTTATAATAATTATCAAGATAAAGAGATATAATGCAAATATGATGATGCAACAAGACATGAATAGGATAATGAGATGAAATAAAATAGAAATAGTCTCGTCTTAATCAAGATTTTATCGAGAAATCGATAATCAATGATTCTTGACTTTCATCAACTAAATAGGTGAATAAAATTTAAATAAAGAGAAAGTGGTCTCGTGTTGATCAAAGTTTTGTCAACTCAATGAAATCAACCAAACCATGAGGTTTGTTATGTCATCGATCGAAATAAAGAAAGTGGAAGAAAAATGAAAAAAAAAACGGTCTCGTCTAAATCAAGATTTAATCGAGAAATCGATAATCTTGATTCTTTGACTTTCATTGACCAAAATAGAATCGGAATGAAAAACAAGTTGGTCTCGTCTAAATCAAGATTTAATCGATAAATCGATAATCTTAGATTTTTAACTTTCATCGACCAAAATAGAATCGGAATGAAAAACAAGTTGGTCTCGTCTAAATCAAGATTTAGTCGATAAATCGATAATCTTAGATGTTTAAATTTCATCGACCAAAATAAAAGAGAATAGAATGTGGCCTCCTACAAATCTAGATTTTAGTGATTTGAATAACTCAACCAAATCATGATTTTACATATCATTGGCCCTAAAAATATAGGATCAAAGCAATAAAAGCTTAAACCAAATCAAAACAAATCTTAAAACTATTTTAAAACAAGATCAGTAAAAAGTAAAATAAAAAAAATGGTTTGAGAAAGCAAGGAGAGGTGCGCATCAATTAAAGGGTGTATGAGTATGGATGGGAATCATTTAAGCTTTAGCCCATCATCCCTTCCCACAGTAAAATCCAACGGCTTCTTCTTGGAGAAGGAAAGGATGGTGCGGATTAAAAGGACTATGGCCCAACAAGAAAGGATTTAAAAAAGACAAAAGACAAGCTTGCAAGCACAACGTGGCCGCTTCGGTACCTCACCCACTTATTTCTTAAAAGCAGATAAACATTAAAAGTTTTTTTTTTTTTTAAAAAGGGACCTCATAAGGCAAGGAATCAAGAACAAACTTTCATTTTCCTTACTTAAAAGAAAGCAAAGCCACGGAAAAGGTAAGAAATAAGGCAATCGCAAAACACGGAAGAACACCCCAACCTTCGCCGCCCAAATCTCCGTCTCTCGCTTTTTTCAATTTCTGGTTTATCTCTTTTCTTCTTCTACACCTCTGTTCTTTGGTTCTGATTTAGATTTCTGAGTTTGTGAGTTTTGTGTTTGAGATTTGTTGTTATAACAATGGAGTGAGGGCATGGGTATTCTTGGTTGTTACTGTTGATATTTTGATGGTTTGTTTAAGGTTTACGAATGATCCAGAAAATGGGTGGGTTTCTCGCAAGATTTTAAGAAATTCTTGCAAGATTCTGGAGTGGAGGGATGGAGAGATGTTGAGTGGTTTTGGTTGTAGGTGATAAGTAGAAGATGGGTTCGAGTGAGGTTCGTCCGACGAAGGAAAAAGGGTTCAAGGGTGGTGAAGAACTCGTTAGAGGGTCGTTGAGGAAGGTCCGAATTGATTGAAGAGCGAGGGAAGGGTTAATGGAGACAATGGCGTGAAACAGTGGCGGTTGGAAATAAATTTTGTTGATGTTTTGATGTTTGGGTGATTTGAATAAGGTGAGTTGTTTTAGTTGTTGTTGGTGTTTGATGGAGGCGAGAGGTTGCTGTGAAATGGGTTGTTGGATTTTGTTCTGAAGCTGTGAAAATTTGTTGAAAAGCTGTTCGAAAATGGAGGTTGTGGCTTGATTGAAGATTTAGGAGCTGAGGTTGTGTTTAAGCAAAGGCGGAGGAAGTTGGAGATAAAGGTTCCGTTTTTTGAAGGTTGAAGGTTGTTCTTCTCCCCCTTCGGTCGTCCCGGGTTCTCTCTATTTATGCTTCAACATAAGGTAAGCTACCGTTAGCTTGTGAGATTTGAAATGAAAGAGACGTTCTGATTTTTAGTCATCGTTACAGTGTGGTGTTGCTTTCATGATAGCAGAGATATTGGAGCAAGTTGTATTAGTTTTTGGTCAAGGGTCTGGTTTTGATGCAGGTTTGTAACAGGGTGAATGATGAATCGGGGAAAGCTCAGAGTTGCTTTTGCTGAAACCAGATGAGTAAGCTCAAAGAGGAAAAGTTTTGGGATTCCAATTGAAGATTTGGGCCAAGGTTGATAAGAATTTGAAAAGAAGCGAGTTCAATTCAAATTTTCTCTTCTTCTGCCAACAGACACGCAACAAAGGAAGAAGAAGATATGTGGTGTTGATTTGTTTCTCCTCTTCAATTGCCACACGGCGCTTGTCCATTGGTTATGGCCAAATGTTGAAAAGTCAAACACACAAGCTTGGTTCTCATTGGTTGATGGTTGATGAAATTATCCAATAATGAAACATAAATTGCCCACGGTGGAAAAATAAGGGAGAAATGGAAAAGTCTTCTTCTTAATTTTGAATTACTAATATGAAAAATAATAATAAACTAATTAAATGTTCTAAATTAAAATTAATTAGAAAAATAAACTAAATGAATAATTAATCTAACTAATTATTAAAATTAAATTAAATTAAGACTAAACAACTTAAATATAAAGGAAATAAAAATAGGCCATATTGAATACAAATTAAAATAAAGACAGATGAAGATATTAAAATAAATATTAAGTTAAAATAGAGAACAATAAATAAAACATCAACTAGCAGAAAAATGAGGGTAAAATTTGGAGTACAACAGTTGCCCCTATTTAAATATCTTCACCGGATGACATGAGAGATGAAGATCTTCATGGAATCAAAAGTGAAAGATATTTAAATACAGATAACCAAAAATTTTACCCTCAGATGCGCAGACATGCAATGTAACAAACATGATGATAAGATGCCAAAGAAGATGCAAAGATGCAGACACAACGAGACACCAAAGGACAGACAGGAAGCAAACGCAAGATGAGCTTCACTGGGGAAGGAGGAAGGTTAGTATCCATGAGAAACACTCACTGGGGATACAAGCCAACCAACAAAAGAGACTCATCGAGGAGACTCCAAAGAAACACTGGGGATAGAAAGCAAAAGGCAAATTCTCCACTGGGGAAGGATCCAGGGAGATGGACGACAGGTTCAAACATGACCGGACGACACTGGGGAAAAAACACAATCTTACTGGGCAAGAACCCAGAAAGAAGACCTGATCTCCACTGGGGATCAGCCCAAAAGAGACAGACAACCAAGCAAGGATTTCCTGGGGATCTTATACTGAAGAGTTCAAAATGGGATCTTCAAGAAAAGCCAGGAAGACAGAGACAAACCCTGCGCACCAACTAGGAGTCTTATAAGGTTAAAGAAATTTGTTCCAAGAAGCTTAGCTTAAAGCAAGTTTTCAAAAATCCAAGGTAAGGGTTCAATGTCCGACACGATTCGAACAAGAATGGTTTTAAAACAAGAAGACAGTGCTTGACACGATTCAAACAAAGTCCAAGTTCAAGTTTGACACGATTCAAACAAGAACAAGTTTTAAAACACAAGACATTGCTTGACACGATTCAAACAAAGTCCAAGTTCAAGTTTGACACGATTCAAACGAGAACAGTTTTAAAATAAGAGGCAGTGTCCGACACGATTCAAACAAAGACTCTGTTCAGGTTTGACACGATTCAAACAAGAACAAGTTCAAGTTTGAAACGATTCAAACAGGAATAAGTTTTAAAACACAAGACAATGCTTGACACGATTCAAACAAAGTCCAAGTTCAAGTTTGACACGATTCAAATGAGAACAAGTTTTTAAACACAAGACAATGCTTGACACGATTCAAACAAAGTCCAAGTTCAAGTCTGACACGATTCAAACGAGAACAGTTTTAAAATAAGAGGCAGTGTCCGACACGATTCGAACAAAGACTCTGCTCAGGTTTGACACGATTCAAACAAGAACAAGTTCAAGTTTGACACGATTCAAACAAGAACAATTTTAAAACACAAGACAATGCCTGACACGATTCAAACAAAGTCCAAGTTCAAGTTTGACACGATTCAAACGAGAACAGTTTTAAAACACAAGACAATGCTTGACACGATTCAAACAAAGTCCAAGGTCAAGTCTGACACGATTCAAACGAGAACAGTTTTAAAATAAGAGGCAGTGTCCGACACGATTCGAACAAAGACTCTGTTCAGGTTTAACACGATTCAAACAAGAACAAGTTCAAGTTTGACACGATTCAAACAAGAACAATCTTAAAACACAAGACAATGCCTGACACGATTCAAACAAAGTCCAAGTTCAAGTTTGACACGATTCAAACGAGAACAGTTTTAAAAATCTTTAATGTTAAACTTCTTGGGGAACAACAAAAGGTTTAAAGATTCAAATCTGGCGCGCAAAGGTTAAGACCAAACAAGCACGACACAAAGCAAACCGGGAATGTCTTTACTTCACTGGGGAAATAATGACAGACACCAATAAAAGATCACAAGCAAAACAAAGCACAAAGATGCAAAGATGCTAGGGTATGATGCATATGCTTAGCTATATGCTAGAAACGACGCGAACGACGCAAAACAGGAAAGAAGAAAGGATAACACAAGCCAACACCCTGAAACCCAAACATCAAGGATAACCAGGGCAATCTACTTTTCACCGGAGATGGTAAATCCAAGCCAAAGATATAGTTCTACTAACTCTTCCTATACCAACTTGATTCCATAAAACAACTTGATACTAGTGTAAAACTTAGTTCATCTTCTTGTTTTCTTAAAACTTTTTCGCTTCCAAGAATCAGATGAAAATGACGAAGTTAGTGTATTCAAAGACCAATAACAATTCTAGTGACTAAGAATTCTGTCGTCTAACAGTTGACTTCTCTGGGGACTCCTGCATAAAGAGCTGGAGTCTGGTATTCAAAGGTGAAAACCAAAGCATAAGCCTAGCTTAGACAAATGTTTTGGATAAATTGGGAAAGTTCTTCTTCTTTATTAGGGAAATAAATCCATTGGGAATTTGTCAAAATCAGCTGATGTAGCAACTTGACGGGGAGCTAACAAAGTAATTATGCATTCCACTGGCATAACTACCATCTTCAAATCTTATCTGCCCCAGGCTAGACGGTCTATACGATAACAAGAGGATTTTATAGAAGAATTGGCATACAGGGTGTTTCAATATCTTCAAACTCTTAGAGAGATCTCGGCATAACTGCCCTAGATTAGGGGATGAATAATCAAAAGAATTTTACAGAAGGATTGAAATACCCGATACTTCAATATCTTCCAACTTGAATAATCAAAAGAATTTTACGGAAGGATTGTAATACCAGATGCTTCAATATCTTCCAACTTGAATAATCAAAAGAATTTTACAGAAGGATTGAAATACCAGATGCTTCAATATCTTCCAACTTGAATAATCAAAAGAATTTTACGGAAGGATTGAAATACCGGATGCTTCAATATCTTCCAACTTTTGAATCATGACGTAGCTGTTTCTGTTCAGTTATACTCGAGATACTCAAACTGTAGTAGAAATTACTGGGGAACGGATTTGCCCCTGCTGATGGGTTACTGAAGTCAAAACTTGTCATAAGATGATCTCAAGAATATTTGCCCCAATATTCTGAATTTGCAAAATTCTGCCTCTGATTTGTCAACTCACACTTGGTTTCCCCTGACTGAGTCAAATTTCCTTTATCAAGTTCAATTCCTTGACTGACCGCGTTTGTTGGGATTCCTTGATATCGAATGGTATTGCAAACAAGTGTTGTTCATTAAAATTGGCAAAATTTAATGCAAAGTTAATGTAAAGTTGAAAACAAAGCTTTGATAAAAAACGCACAGTGAAATGATTAAATAGTCAAAAACAATGGTGGGTCTAGTCATTAAGGAAGTGACCAACACACGCGAGTAACAAAGATTATTAGGAGTCAGGTTACTCAACCTTGCTGTAGTATGCTTTTCAAAACAACCTTACCTCAATTAGGTCTTTTAGGGGTTGTAATGTGGTATGGCTCATGGTTTATGAAACAAAGGATGAATTCCAATCCTACGCCCAGTTAACTCAAGATATACGTTCAAATCTCCAAAAGTAGGAAGTCACTTGATTTGAAAGATGACTGGCGCCTTATATGAAGCGCTCGTGTTTGAATGCATAACCGAGTTAAACTGAGAACTACCCTGCCCCCCAAGGTTGAGATTTAAGATTATTTTTTTTGTGTGTAAGGAAAGAAAACTCCTACTTCTAGGCTCGAAGGGGTTAACAAAGGATGTTTAGGAAATGTGAAACAATTCCTTACATCCTCGGCGAGGTTAATTTGAAAGTACACCACAACAATTATGAACATGAGGTTTTCATCATCCTCCATAATCTTTGCATTATCAAAAGTTTGAAAAAGGGGTGAAAAAGATATATATTTTTGCTTTTATGAAAATAAAAGTAAATGAGTGAAACGAATGGATTATTTCGTTAATGTTGCCAATTTAAAGGTACAACAAAGCTCATATGCAAATATCAATACAATTAAAGGAAATACAACTGAAATACAAAACACAGCCAACCAAAGATTTCAGTTTCCGGGTCCGAATGGAAAAAAGTCTTCACCACCAATCACTTGTTCCTTGTGGTATCGAACTTGGAGAGGCCTTGCAGGTCCTTTACCTTTTGCTTCAAAAGTTGAGGCATCAGCGTCTGAAGTACCTTCCTGAGGTTTCAACTTCTTTAGCAGGCTCATAAGCTTTTCTTCGAATTCCTTGCATTCTTCAATGGGATGCCCGATGGTCCCGGTGCGAAATTTGCATTCAGCCTTTGGGCGGTCTTCTTCGAAGATTAAGTCCTTGTCACGGATCAGCTCTTGCACAAAATATTCTAAAGCTCGACAATTGTCCAAATCATGCCCTTCAACTCCCTTATGGAATTCACAGGTTAGGTTGGGATCATACCAAGGTCCCTGGAAAGGTGTGAGAAGTCGTGGAGTTACCAGCTTGTTTTGCATCAACAATGGGAAAAGTTTGCTTAACGGCACCGGGATAGGCTAGTGGTTAAACTTTCCTCTTTTGGCAGCACACTTCTTCTTGTCTAGGGGAGAAACACATATGGGAGGCTGAAAACTCCTTTTTGTAGGCACCTGATGAAGATTGCTTTTGGATGCAGGAACAGGACCAACGTTCAGCTGGCATGAGGCTTCTCCAAAAACAAATTTTGGACACGAGAGATCCTTAGGAGATGGCAAAGGATAGTTGATTTGAATGCCTTGTGGTGTAAATGATAACTTCTCAGAATCAACCAGCGTCTGAACCTGGCTTCTGAGTACCTTGAAATCCTCTGTTGAATGCCTCGGTGCCCCAGCATGGTAGTCGCATCGGACGTTGGCATCAAAACCTAGTGGGTATGGAGGGATCACTGGCTCTAAATCCTTCGGTATTATCAATCCACTTTTGATCAAAACTGGAAAAGGCTGACTGTATGCCATCGGCAACGGAGTGAAATTCCTCTCTGGTTCCCTTGAACTTTGTCGTCCATGCTGACGTGGCAAATGAGCGCCCTTGAAAGCTGGTCTGACGGGATGAATGCGATTCTCCTTTTTCAACAGTTTCCAGAACCCAATTCATCTGGCACTTGAGGATTCTGATCTCCTCTCTCATTTCCTCCCGGTACCCCCAAATTTCCTTCATTGTTGCTAGCGTGACCTTCATAGTTTCCAGAAACTGCCCCATTCCTCCTCGGAGTTCTCTCAACTCATGGTTGACTCTGTCCATTTCACAGTATTGTTCAGACATCCTTTGTCGAGTTTGGACTTGGGTATTGCATTGTCGGGAATTCAAAGACGATTCTGAGGGGAAAACGGCGACATGAGACAAGACCGAGAAGAAATGCACATGCTATGACATGATGCAAATGAGATGCTAATGCAAGCCAAATGGTTTCAAGGAACTCAAAGGCAAGTTGCGAAATTTTTTTTTGGAAAATTGAAGAGTTTTGTTTTAAAAATCCAAGCTCTGTTGATCTTTTGAAAAGGAAACAAACATTTGAGTTCCTCGAAACCAAAGGGCTAAGAATGCTTGAATGTATGGATGCATAAAGCACACGAGCACAAACATATGTACACACAACAAAACATACAAATCCTAGGTTTATAGGTCTCATGAATGGAGCCATGGTCTACCCATCCCAAAAGGTATGTACTACTGGTTTTCATCTGCTGAACAGGGTTCTAAAAAGTTCCCAGAGTCGACAACCCATCTTTCGGATTTTATCGACTTCCCAATTGCTCGGTAATCAATAAAATTCTCAAGAGAGTCTCGTCTGAGTGTAGTATCGCGTAACAACCATTTAGGATTACTCCCTCATAGCCATCGCACTACGTCTAAAATAGGCCAAGTGGGGGTAAAGGGTAACTAAAGGTCATCAGTATCTCTGGCTCCTAGGTCGAAAGTAGTAACGCATTCACGATTGCTCGTTCAACATTTACCACCTCCAAGAGGGCCTCAACTGAGTGTGGACTTCAAGTTCCCTCCTTTGGGATTTCTCCCTCGAAGTTCCCTTGACTATGTCCACGGTTCCTAAACAAATGTGTTCTCTCAAGCCTGGGTTAGGACTTATCTCACCACTCCAAAAGTAGCACATCCAACCCAAAGAAGAAATCAAACAGAGACACACAAATATATACAGATATACAGATAGCAAGCAAGCAATACATAAACAACACAAATAAAGCAATGTGGGCTTAACCCTCAAAAATAAATCTTTATTTCCCCAGTGGAGTCGCCTTTTCTGTTGTGGTGAAAATCGGATAACAAGCAATTAATTAACTTGCATCATATTTCTTTTACAACCGACTTTGATTTATCCAAAGGAAAGGTTCAAGATCGTTAGAAAAACCTAAAGGGGGAGATCTAAGGTTCGGGGGTTGGTTACGCCTAGGGAAGGTATTAGCATCCTAAACGTTTGTAGTACTCTACAGGAACCTCTTGTTTTACTTGTTATATCTTATTCGCTTGCTAAGGGATCTATGCTAAAGGTTGAAACCCTAGGGGTTAGTATCTAAGTATAGTCGACAAAGCATCGCACCTTGCGCCTACGTATCCTCGGGAATAGAATCAGAGTATGCGTAGTTCTACTAAGTAATGAACTTTTGACTATGGTCAAAGTTCACTGAGGAGAATGAGTACAAGCTCATTCTAGAGTTCAAGAACTCTCTAAATCTAAGTCATAATGGTCCTATGTTGAAGTTTTAGTCAATAGGGAAAGTGAGTATTCATTAGGATGAATATCACCAAGAGTGTAAGAACTCTCTCCTAAGGCTAGTTATAATTCCATGGCTCTGATGAGGCCAAGAAATAAGGTTTAGCTCTTATGAGGCTACTGGGTTAAGGTGGGGGCTATGACTTTAAGAGTCAACATTAATCACCTTCCTTTGGAATGGGGGGAAAGATAACAGTTATAATAATTATCAAGATAAAGAGATATAATGCAAATATGATGATGCAACAAGACATGAATATGATAATGAGATGAAATAAAATAGAAATAGTCTCGTCTTAATTGAGAAATCGATAATCAATGATTCTTGACTTTCATCGACTAAATAGGTGAATAAAATTCAAATAAAGAGAAAGTGGTTTCGTGTTGATCAAAGTTTTGTCAACTCAATGAAATCAACCAAACCATGAGGTTTGTTATGTCATCGACCGAAATAAAGAAAGTGGAATAAAAATGAAAAAAAAACGGTCTCGTCTAAATCAAGATTTAATCGAGAAATCGATAATCTTGATTCTTTGACTTTCATTGACCAAAATAGAATCGGAATGAAAAATAAGTTGGTCTCGTCTAAATCAAGATTTAATCGATAAATCGATAATCTTAGATTTTTAACTTTCATCGACCAAAATAGAATCGGAATGAAAAACAAGTTGGTCTCGTCTAAATCAAGATTTAATCGATAAATCGATAATCTTAGATGTTTAACTTTCATCGACCAAAATAAAAGAGAATAGAATGTGGCCTCCTACAAATCTAGATTTTAGTGATTTGAATAACTCAACCAAATCATGATTTTACATATCATTTGCCCTAAAAATATAGGATCAAAGCAATAAAAGCTTAAACCAAATGAAAAGAAATCTTAAAACTATTTTAAAACAAAATAAGTAAAAAGTAAAATAAAAAAAACGGTTTGAGAAAGCAAGGAGAGGTGCGCATCAATTAAAGGGTGTATGAGTATGGATGGGAATCATTTAGGCTTTAGCCCATCATCCCTTCCCACAGTAAAATCCAACGGCTTCTTCTTGGAGAAGGAAAGGATGGTGCGGATTAAAAGGACTATGGCCCACCAAGAAAGGATTTAAAAAAGACAAAAGACAAGCTTGCAAGCACAACGTGGCCGCTTCGGTACCTCACCCACTTATTTCTTAAAAGCAGATAAACATTAAAAGTTTTGTTTTTTTTTTAAAAAGGGACCTCATAAGGCTAGGAATCAAGAACAAACTTTCATTTTCCTTACTTAAAAGAAAGCAAAGCCACGGAAAAGGTAAGAAATAAGGCAATCGTAAAACACGGAAGAACACCCCAACCTTCGTCGCCAAAATCTCCGTCTCTCGCTTTTTTCTATTTCTGGTTTATCTCTTTTCTTCTTCTACACCTCTGTTCTTTGGTTCTGATTTAGATTTCTGAGTTTGTGAGTTTTGTGTTTGAGATTTGTTGTTATAACAATGCAGTGAGGGCGTGGGTATTCTTGGTTGTTACTGTTGATATTTTGATGGTTTGTTTAAGGTTTGCGAATGATCCAGAAAATGCGTGGGTTTCTCGCAAGATTTTAAGAAATTCTTGCAAGATTCTGGAGTGGAGGGATGGAGAGATGTTGAGTGGTTTTGGTTGTAGGTGATAAGCAGAAGATGGGTTCGAGTGAGGTTCGTCCGATGAAGGCGAAAGGGTTCAAGGGTGGTGAAGAACTCGTTAGAGGGTCGTTGAGGAAGGTCCGAATTAATTAAAGAGCGAGGGAAGGGTTAATGGAGACAATGGCGTGAAACAATGGCGGTTGGAAATAAATTTTGTTGATGTTTTGATGTTTGGGTGATTTGAATAAGGTGAGTTGTTTTAGTTGTTGTTGGTGTTTGATGGAGGCGAGAGGTTGTTGTGAAATGGGTTGTTGGATTTTGTTCTAAAGCTGTGAAAATTTGTTGAAAAGCTGTTCGAAAATGGAGGTTGTGGCTTGATTGAAGATTTAGGAGCTGAGGTTGTGTTTAAGAAAAGGCGGAGGAAGTTGGAGATAAAGGTTCCGTTTTTTGAAGGTTGAAGGTTGTTCTTTTCGCCCTTCGGTCGTCCCGGGTTCTCTCTATTTATGCTTCAACATAAGGTAAGCTACCGTTAGCTTGTGAGATTTGAAATGAAAAAGACGTTTTGATTTTTAGTCATCGTTACAGTGTGGTGTTGCTTTCATGATAGCAGAGATATTGGAGCAAGTTGTATTAGTTTTTGGTCAAGGGTCTGGTTTTGATGCAGGTTTATAATAGGGTGAATGATGAATCGGGGAAAGCTCAGAGTTGCTTTTACTGAAACCAGATGAGTAAGCTCAAAGTGGAAAAGTTTTGGGATTCCAATTGAAGATTTGGGCCAAGGTTGATAAGAATTTGAAAAGAAGCGAGTTCAATTGAAATTTTCTCTTCTTCTGCCAACAGACACGCAACTAAGGAAGAAGAAGATATGTGGTGTTGATTTGTTTCTCCTCTTCAATTGCCACACGGCGCTTGTCCATTGGTTATGGCCAAATGTTGAAAATTCAAACACACAAGCTTGGTTCTCATTGGTTGATGGTTGATGAAATTATCCAATAATGAAACATAAATTGCACACGGTGGAAAAATAAGGGAGAAATGGAAAAGTCTTCTTCTTAATTTTGAATTACTAATATGAAAAATAATAATAAACTAATTAAATGTTCTAAATTAAAATTGATCGGAGAGGACCAGAAGGAGATCGTCGCGACCTTCGTGTAGGGCAAGAGTTGATGCTCGTATGAGAGGAAAAAGGGGTGGAGGTACCTGCAAGGTACTCCGATGCCAAAGTAAGTGTTTGGTCAAAAAGGGGAAAAGTAAGTAAGAGATGTCAAGTATATGATTTGTGATACCTGCCCCTCTCAAGCGAGGGGGTATTTATAGGTAGATTTCTAGCAAGCAAAGCGCCTGATCTACCTATGAGGGATTGCCAGATGGAGGGCAAGGGGTGTGGCCTTTTGACTTGGACTAACTGTTTCCGTGATATCCGGGGAGGCAGTTGGTCGCGTGAACTACTCTGCGCGTGAAGGGGACATGTCCAACGGCTATATTGTGCCGAACGGCTATATTGTGCCCAACGGCTATATTGTGCCTATTGGGCCTGTTCGCCCACTATAATGGATTGGGCCTGATCCTTAAGGGCAGGAAGCCCTGCCCGGTCCAGAACAGGAGCCCCCCAAGTCGTTGCTCTGCTGGAGAGTAATGACTTCAAACAGTTGTGACGACGACCGTACCGTCGGGGAAGTGGTTGCTCGCGTGGAGTGTCCCATTCGTGCCCCGACCAGATGTGGTCGTTGGATGATTACGCTGAATGCCGACCAAGGCTTGTTGCGTGCTCGCAGAGATTGGTGTTTTTCGCCGAGCAGCCCTGCACGGATGCGTTCGGTCGTCGAGGAGACTTGCTCGTGGGAGCCAAGGACTTGGGTGTATTTTCTGCAGTAAGCCAGGCGAAGAGTTTTTGTGACACGTGGTGAGCATTTAAGGCCTTTGTCAGTCCTAGGGCCGCATAGGCTATGATGACCTTCACGATTCCCCACGATCAAATGGTTATAAAAGGGTGGAGGAAGGTTTTATTTTCACAATTCTCACAAGTTCTCACTCTTTGCTCTTATTTGCTCTGCAACTAGTCCTTCGCCGGAGTTCCTCTTCTCCACCGTTGATCCTCCTCTTCTCCGTCAATCTCTTCTTCTTCCTGTAAGTTTGTTCTTCCTTTTCTGTATTTTTTTTATGAACCTTCAGTTTTCTGGGTGTTGTTCATGGATTCTCCGGTGAGTTTACGAATTTTCGGGTTGAACTTCATGTGTTCTTCGATGAACACATGAATTTCTGGAAAATTCATGAAGAACATGAAGAACATGATGAATTTCAGGATTTTTGTAGAAATTGTTAGAGTAGATCCTTGTAGAATCTGGTTAAGTGTAGGATTTTGTTTGTAGTCGGGCACTAGGCCTGTTCGGAACTTTGATGTGATTTTGAGGTGAGTATGCGTCCTCGTATGGATATCTGCGAGTTCTGGTCGCGGAGACCTCTTCTGATGATTGGTAGGTAATTTATACGGGCTCGCGGTTGTCCTCGGCTTCATCAACGCCCTTTCACTTGATTAGTAGTGGAAGGGTGGATTTGATCTTGGATGTCGAATTCACTTCTCTTCCTCTGCCTTTCAGGTGAAAATGGTTGAACCCCAGGATGATGTTGTGCCCGACACGCAAGATACACAAGAGGGGCCTAGTGTGCCCGCTAATTATTCAAATATCAAGGTCGCAGGAGGGGACCTTGACTGGCTCGCACATGAGCCTCTATCGTTCCGATTAACTTTCTCCGCAGAGGAGATACGAGAATTTGACTTGTTGGAGAGACGTGTAGATGACGCTCCTCGGACGTGGAAAGTATTTCGCCCCGGGGAGTAAGATAGAATTTTCTCCTCGTACCCAGAATTGCGTTTTCCTATGTACGAGTTCGCTTTTACGGAGGCCAAGATGCGTCTCCCTTTTACCGACTTTCAAGTTTCCCTGTTCACCCATCTGGCCTTGTGCCTGTCTCAGCTTCACCCCAATGCCTTGGCTTTCATCCGGGCTTTTGAGCTAGTGTGTCATTACCTTAATGTCGGCGCGACCACAGATCTTTTCTTCTGCCTTTTCCAAATCCAAAGGAGCACAGCGGGGACAAAACAAAGTTGGGTTTCATTTAAACAACAAAGTAGGTTGTTCTGGCCGTATTCTGATTCAATTCGCAACTTCAAGGATAGGTTTCTGATCGTGAAGCCTATTACCGAGGAGGCAAAGAGGACTATCTCGACCATTAAGAAGGTGGTACTGAATGGTCGGGAGAGGGATGGTGTCGTCTCCATATTTCCTTTGGAATGGGTCTATACCCACTTTAAGCGCATAATGGATCAGTTCCTGGTGAAGCACGAGCAGCTTTGTCCGGCGGATAAGGAGGGGTATAGACTTCTTCACGAATACGTGGAGAGTTTTTCCACGGCTTTCGTGGTTGATCGGCATGGGAATGCGGAGATCGAGGATGACGGGGAGCCCGTTACTGTAGCTAGATATATTAATATCAGGGCTCTCCTCGAGTGTGATAATGACGATGATGCGATGACCTTGCTTGGTATGCTCCACTGTTTGATTTTATTTCTTTGAATTCTTGGTCCTGACTTGTTATGTGTGTTCGCAGGTATGATGGCCGACATGCGGGAGCATTTGATGAGGTCCCAGGCGGCGAAGGTTCACAAGAAGTCGACCATAGGTACCAAGGGCGTGGCGACCAAGCAGGCTGTACCGGAAAGCTTCACAGTTGTTCCGGAGGTAACTTCCACCCCGGAGACCCCGAACACCTCACATAAGAGAAAACAAGATGTCGTTGGGACGTCTTCGGGTGCTGGCCCTAGAGGTTCTGGTGTCGGTCATCTTGTCCTGCCCGCCTGCTATTCGCGCCGAGATTTATTTGCTGAAGGGGAATCCATAGATGTTCACGATTCTGAAGCCGTGGCTATTCTAAATGTCAATTCCAAAACGAGGAGAAAACAGCTGTGCCAGGATGCTGCGGGCAAGTTTAGGGTGCTTGAAGCAGCCCTTATCCTTGCCGATGATGAAGTTGTTACTCAGGCGAGCCTCGTGACGTCCAAGAATAGAATTGCCGAGTTAGAGACGGAAAATAACAAGCTGTACAATGATTTAAAATAGTTTGAAGGTCACGAGGAGGCCAAAGTGTTGCTTCAGACGGAGGTGACCCAGCTGAAGTTAGATGCGCTCAAGGCCGACGAGGAGAAGGCGAGTTTGCAGGTGAGGATCACTGAATTGGAAGGCTTGACTTCAGCTATCCAGGACAAAAATGACGACGAGAAGTACCTGAAGTCGCGGGCTGACTTGATCGGGAGGATTAGAATCCTTGGCGAGGACAACCTGAAAGCAGCTGAGTTCGGCTTCAGTGCTGTAAAAGAGCATATGGTGGCCCTCAACTCTGATGTACAGCTCACGACGGATGGGATGGGTTTATTCAACAAGGTGGTGGACGGTCAGGTCATTCCTGTCGAGGAGGAGAGTGAAGTCGCTGAATAGGACTTAGTGTATGCATGTTTTGTGGGCATGCGTGCCCTTTTTGTATGAATTTGTAGGGGCTATGCCCTAAGACTCATTTTTCCGGCCGAGGCCGATGATAACTTATATTTATGGATTTTTGCTCTTAGCTTTGTATTTATAACATTACCCGGTCATGCCCGGTGTTTTAATATACTTGGATTTTGTGAAAATGTTTTATCTTGGACGTTTGCTCTATTTATTTATATGTGTGTGCTCGGCGAGTTGTGAAACCTACCGAGGAGGGTGAAGTGGTTTTACCCATGATGAGGCTAGGAATTTGTTTGAGGTATTAATCTCATAGGCTTGGACTATTCCCATCACGAGCTGGGTGTCCTGCCTGAATGGTGCGGCAACGGCGGAGCTCGGTCGAGGTATCCCCGTTATGCGCAGGATCTGCTCGTACAACGAGCAGAAGCTGACCGGCGTTGTAACACGTGTCATGCTTCACCAGGGCATGATATGATGGCCGCGCAACTCTCCCCGTTTTGGGTGATTACGTCGGCAATTTGTCTATCCTCGTGGTTAAGGACTTAGCTGTAGTACTGCTTGAGTTTTTCAGCATTCCATGGTCGAGCAAGTTGTTTTTTGTCCAATGTTTCCAAGTAATATGCTCCCGTGCCCGTTTTGGACTTGACCCTATAAGGTCCTTCCCAGTTCGCTGCCAGTTTCCCTTCGCGCGAATCCTTCTGGTTTCTGCGCAGGACCAGACTGCCTACGGGGAAGTCACGCTTTATGACTCTGGCGTCATGTCGCAATGTTATTTGTTGCTTTAATGCGGCCTCACGGAGAGCAGCCCCTAATTTTATTTCTTCCACCAGATCGAGCTCCTCGCGTAGAGCCTCATCGTTCATTTCTTCATCGAGGGGAGCTTCTGTCCTTCTGGAGGGTTCCCTTATCTCCACCGGTATTACCGGCTCTGTTCCATACGCTAGTCGGAAAGGGGTTTCCCCGGTGGTAGAGTGGGGTGTTGTTCTGTATGCCCAGAGGATGCTGTGGAGCTCCTCGACCCACCTTTTCTTGGCCTCGCCTAGCCTCCGCTTCAATCCGCGTAGGATTACTCTGTTCGCAGCCTCCGCTTTCTCGCTGGTCTTGAGACGCTCGACCGAAGTAAAGTGTTGTTTTGTTCCCAATTTGGCGACAAAGTCTTGGAATTTTCTGTCTGTGAATTGGGTTCCGTTGTCGGTTACGAGGGCCTGGGGTACCCTGAATCTGGCGAGGACGTTCCTTTTGTAGAAACGCATTATATTGAAGGTTGTGATCTTGGCGAGCGCTTCGGCTTCAATCCACTTTTTAAAATAGTCGACGGCCACGATTAGGAATTTATTTTGATAAGATCCCATTGTAAAGGGGCCTAGGATATCCATCCCCCACCAGGCGAAGGGCCACGGCGAGGAGAGGGTCTTCAACTCGTTGGGTGGTGCCAAATGCATGTCCCCGTGGCGTTGGCAACGATCACATTTTTGTACATGTTCTTTGGCGTCGTGTTGCATGGTTGGCCAGTAATATCCTGCGCGCAAAGCTTTTCGAGCTAGGGATCTTCCCCCTAGGTGTTGTGCGTTGATGCCCTCGTGGATCTCTTGTAAGATTTCGGGGACCTGGGCCTCGTCGACACATTTCAACAGGGGGATGGAAAATCCTCGTCGATATAATTTGTCCTCGACCAGTACGTACGAATAGGCTCGTCGCTTAGTTACGCTGGCCTACTTACTGTCCTCGGGGAGTTCCCCCTTGGTGAGATAATTGTACACCGGGGTCATCCAACAAAGGGGATCTCCGATGACGTTAACATCTAGCAGGTCAGGTTTTACAATGCTCGGGCGGGCCAGCATTTCTTGTATGATGGATTTGTTCCCACCTTTTTTTGTGGTGCTGACTAGTTTAGAGAGGATGTCTGCTCGGGTGTTTTGCTCGCGCGGGACATGCTGAACTTCCCATGCTTCAAACTCCGCTATTTTTTCTTTTACCATTGCCAAATATTCGGCTAGTTGGTCGTTCTTTGCTTGGAACTTTCCCCGTACTTGGGCCGCTACGAGCTGGGAATTAGTGGAAATTTTTATTTCTTTTGCTCCGGCGTCTTTGGCCAGTCGTAATCCTGCGAGGAAGGCCTCATACTCGACTTGATTGTTGGATGTTTTGAAGGAGAGGACCAGGGATACTTCGATCAGGGTTCCTTCCTCGTTCTCGAGGATAATTCCTGCTCCGCTGCCTAAGGGGCTTAATGCGCCATCCACGTAAATGATCCACTTCCGCGTCCCTCCTAGAGGGGATAGTTCCGGAGTCATTTTTGCCATGAAGTAGGCCAGGACCTGTGCCTTGAGGGCTTTCCTCCCCTCGTAGTGAATGTCAAACTCGGCCAATTCGAGGGACCATTTTAGCATCCTGCCTGCCATATCTGGTCGGCCTAACAGCTGCCTAATAGGCTGGTCGGTTCTGACGACGATGGTGTGCGCCAGGAAGTAATATCTGAGTCTCCTCGCGACGACTATGAGAGCAAGGGCCACTCGATCTATTTGCGTGTACCTGACTTCGGGTCCCTGCAGGGCTTTGCTGGTGAAATAGATGGGTTTCTGCCCGTCGTTCGTTTCTTGAATAAGTGTTGCGCTTACTGCTTCGTTGGTCACGGAGAGGTACAGGTATATGGTTTCCCCCCGGTCTGGTCGGGACAATACTGGAGGCTCGGACAAAGCTTGTTTGAAATGGGCAAGGGCCTACTCGTATTCGTCCGTCCACTCAAAATTTGCTTCCTTCCAGAGTAATTTGAAGAAGGGCAGGGCGTGCTGGGCGGATTTGCTCACAAAGCGGGCAAGGGACGCGAGCATCCCGTTGAGGGTCTGTATCTCCTTCTTCGACCGCGGAGTGGGGAACTCCATGAGTGCTCGGCATTTATCTAGGTTTGCTTCTATTCCTCTTTCAGTGAGGTAAAACCCGAGGAATTTTCCTGCTGGTACGCCGAAGGTGCATTTTTCTGGATTGAAACACATCTTACATTTTCGAGCCTAGTCGAACACCTTTCGTAAGTGGGTAGTATGGTCGGATTCCTCTTGGGATTTTACAATCATATCATCCATATATACTTTGAGCATGTCCCCGATTTCTGATCGGAAGACTTTATTCATCATGCGCTGGTATGTGGCCCCGACATTCTTTAGTCCAAAGGGCATTACGTTATAGTAATAGTTCCCCGAGGAGGTCATGAATGCCGTGTACCTCTTGTCCTCGTCTGCCATTGGGATTTGGTTGTATCCCGAATAAGCGTCCATGAAGGACAAGAGCTTGAAACCTGAGGAATTATCTACGAGTTTATCTATGCTCGGGAGCGGATAAGCGTCTTTCGGGCAAGCCCGATTGAGATCAGTGTAATCAATGCACATGCGCCATTTTCCATTACTTTTCTTTACAAGTACAATGTTTAAGAGCCAGGTCGTATACCTGGCCTCGGAATTAAATTTTGCCTCTAAGAGGTCTTGTACAAGTTTTTCGGCAGCTTGTGCCTTTTCCTCGGATTGCTTTCTTCTTCGTTGGGCAATGGCGCGAGCAGCTGGATTGATTGTCAAGTGGTGACATGCAGTTTCTGGATCAAGGCCGAGCATATCCGCCGCACTCCAGGCGAACAGGTCGACGTTGTCGTCAAGGTATTTCTTCAACTCCTTCTTTACCTCTTCGGGGAGACCAGCGGCTATCTTCGCTCCCCTGTTGGGGTTATTGCTGAAGGTGATGATCTCGAATTCCCCATCTGGGACTGGTCGCAGAAGTGCAGGAGATGGGGAGCTTGTTACTCCTGACGTTTTGTCTTCGTCACGATCTTCTCTTCCATCTTCAAGAAGCCTGCTGTCGAGGTCGATGGTATGCACGGGAAGCGTGGGCTTTTTCTCTAGCTGGCCATCTTCAGCTGGAACCTCGTCCTCTCTAGTGCGCTTTGCCGACTTTGCCGTCGTCGCGATCTAGTTCTGCCCTTTTGTTGCGGCCTCAAAGCATCTGTGAGTAGCCTCGATGTCGCCATGCAGAGTCGCGTCATGCCCTTTCTCCGTACAGTACTTGAGTTTGAGGTGGACCGTAGAGGGGACAACAATGAGTTCGGCAAGAGCTGGCCTGCCGAGGATGCACTGATAAAGCGACGGGCAATCAATGACTAAGAACTGCGTTTTGATTGTCCGAGATGCCTCCTCCTTGCCAAAAGTGACTGGTATCTCCACGTAACCCCAAGGCCGGGTTGTTGCCCTGTTGAATCCTTAGAGATCCGATCCCACGTATGGTGAGAGGTTGGACTTATTCAGTTTCAATGCGCGGAACAGGTTGTAATACATGATGTCCACGGAACTGCCCTGGTCGACCAGGATTCTCCGAACATCGGTAGAGGATAATTTGGCCATGATCAGCAGAGGTATATGGGAGTTTGGTGATCCTCCAGGGAGTTTTTCTCGATAAAACGTGATCGGCTGCGAACGCCCTTTACCCTTTTCGATCGTGTACAACTGCTCGGGGCTACTGTCTATCAGCTGTTCAAACTTTCGTTTGATGGACCCTATTGTAAGCTCGTGGTACCCCCCACATGAGATGACCATGGCCGTAGGAAAGGCTTCCCAGGTGCTGTGGATGAATGCCTGGGAAGTCGGGTCGAGGTGGTCAGGAACGAAGAAGTCCTCTGGTCGGCTGATGGCCATTGTGACCTGCGGGGGAGGACTGGATTGGGCTGATTCTGCCTCTTTCTTCGGATCGGATGTGTCTCGTCGGGAGGACTCTCCCTTCTTCACGTATTGCTTCAGGTGACCCTCTTTGATGAGGATCTCTATTGCGTCCTTAAGGTGCACGCTATCTTCTGTCACGTGGCCGTGACTACGATGGAAACGACAGTATTTGCTTTCGTCGACGTTTCCTTTGGACGTGGTCGGTTTAGGGAACCTGACACCCTTTGTTTAAATTCTGTGTTGATGCAGTCGGAGAGAATGCGCTCTCGTGAGGTCATGAGTACGGTGTACTCTGTAAACTGGCCAGACGGCCCTTTGCTTTCGCGAGGACGCTCATCGCGCCTTTTCTCTTTCCCTTGCCGGGATGATTCTGGTTCGTCTTTTTTTGATGCCCGGGGTGCTTCGCGATCTCTTAAGTCCCGGGCATGGAATGCGGCTTCTTTTTCCTCGTAACGGATGTAGTCCTCAGCTTTACGAAGAAGTTTTGTCAGTGTCCGGGGAGCTTCGATCCCTACTGCCTTACGGAAATCGCTTTTGGGCCGGAGTCCCTTTTCGAGGAGGTACTTCTTCATGTGATCCGTTGTTCGGACTTCCACCGCTTCCTTGTTGAATCTTTCAATGTATGCCCGCAAGGATTCATCCCTGCCTTGGATAATGGCCTCCAGTGTAGCCTCCGACTTAGGATGTCATTGGGAAGCTGTGAAATGGCGGGCAAACTGGCTCTTTAACTCCTTCCAGGAAGAGATGGATCCGCGAGGAAGTCGTTTGAACCATGTCATCGCTCCTTTTCTCAAGGTGATGGGGAACATTTTGCATCTGATAGCCCCGGAGACACCGTGATATTGGAGCATAGCTTCTATATTTTCAATATGCTCGCGGGGATCAGACGTCCCGTCGTACGATGTCAACGCGGGTGGTTTCTCCAATCCGCGGGGGATTCGAGTGTCCAGGATGTCTCTTGTGAACGGGCCGTGGACATCATCGTCACTGCTGGAACTAGGAGAGAGCAAACGGGAACAGCTATGACTGCGGCTTCGACTTCGTCGAGGAGAGCGTCCGCAGGAGAGCGTCCGTGGGTGTGTCGGTGATCGTACTTATCCGCGTGTCGCGACCTCTTGGAAACTGGGGAGTGCCTGGATCTTCGCGGGGGAGACTGATGGTGTTGCCGTGCTAGATCGGGTGTAGGGTCCCTCGATCTTGAACGTTTCTTCTCCGGGAAGAGGCTGTCGCGTCTTCGCTTCGAGGGAGTCCGTGGACCCGGGGAAAGGCTCGCCAGTTTTTCTGAAGCAAGGCGTTCCTGAAGGATATGCTCGAGAGCATTGAGCTTCTCCCCCTGCTGGAGAATCAGGAGGTTCGAGTTGTTGAGAGAAGCGATGAGCGCTGCGGTGCTCGGATCAGCATCCTGGGGAACCGGAATGGGCTCAAAGGTGAGCTCCACGACTGGTGTCCGTGGCTTTGGTTCGTCGGGTTTCGGGGAAGCAGGCCTTCTGTCTCTTCGGTCACTTTCCTGCGGGATACGCCCGACGAAAGCATGGTTGTTGTTGTTGTTGGCCGCAGGGGCCACAGAGTCTTGGTGAACATCGTTCTTGATGAAAGCCATGTCGATCTGAGATTTGAAAAGATGAAGCTTTGGTCTTTGTTGAGCAAGAGAGAATCTTGGTTAAAGACGGGGAAGCTGGATTCCCACAGACAGCACCACTGATCGGAGAGGACCAGAAGGAGATCGTCGCAGCCTTCGTGTAGGGCAAGAGTTGATGCTCGTAGGAGAGGAAAAAGGGGTGGAGGTACCTGCAAGGTACTCCGATGCCAAAGTAAGTGTTTGGTCAAAAAGGGGAAAAACAAGTAAGAGATGTCAAGTATATGATTTGTGATACCTACCCCTCTCAAGCGAGGGGGTATTTATAGGTGGATTTCTGGCGAGCAAAGCGCCTGATCTACCAATGAGGGATTGCCAGATGGAGGGCAAGGCGCGTGGCCTTTTGACTTGGACTAACTGTTTCCGTGATATCTGGGGAGGAAGTTGGTCGCGTGAACTACTCTGCGCATGAAGGGGACATGCCCAACGGCTATATTGTGCCCAACGACTATATTGTGTCCAACGGCTATATTGTGCCTATTGGGCCTGTTCGCCCACTATAATGGATTGGGCCTGATCCTTAAGGGCAGGAAGCCCTGCCCGGTCCAGAACAAAAATTAATTAGAAAAATAAACTAAATGAATAATTAATCTAACTAATTATTAAAATTAAATTAAATTAAGACTAAACAACTTAAATATAAAGGAAATAAAAATAGGCCATATTGAATACAAATTAAAATAAAGACAGATAAAGATATTAAAATAAATATTAAGTTAAAATAGAGAACAATAAATAAAACATCAACTAGCAGAAAAATGAGGATAAAATTTGGGGTACAACACAGTAATATTGAGAAGGTTAAGTGAGGATAATATGGGTAAATGATAATTAGGGTCCAAAGGATAGGTTTGACAAAAAGGAAAAGTGGGAATTAGGGAAGTTATTCTGTGCAATCGTAAGAATTGAAGAGAAACAGAGAAAAGGAGGCTAGGGCACGGAGAACGAGAGAATCAACCGTAGATCCCCAAAAGGAGAATCTTTTTCTGGAAAATTCGAGGTCTGGGGGGTTAATCTAGGTTAATATGTCTGATATGGGTATAAGGTAGACTTAGGTTGTGTGTTTTGTGTTTATGATGAATTTTCGTATGATGAATTTTTGATGAATTTTCGTGAATCTGTGTTGGTCGATTTCCATTATGAATCTGGTATGTGTTGCTGTAATTGATGTGGAATTCGTGTGAATATTTATTGTTGCTATGATGAATATGTGAACAAAACCAGATCCGTAAATTGAGAAAATTAGGACTTGGTAATTAGAAGAAAACTGATGAAAATAATGAAGTAGGATAATGACTTAGATCTGTGATGAATCGAAATAGTTTTGGGTCTGATTTTGGAAGATCGAAGGTGCTGGAATGAGGAGTTTTCGTTCAGATGCGAAATCTGAGTTTTGGAGTGGTTTCTGGTGATACGCACCCGTCCCCAGGGCCAGCACGACCCTCTACTAGTACGCGTAAGGAGAGTAGGGACATACGCGTATGGGATGCCATTACGCATATGAGAAGCTGGGAGTGAAGGGGCATATGCGTATGGGAAGCCATTACGCGTAGGGAATTCTTGGGAAATGTGAAATACGCGCATGGACTAGCCATTATGCGTAATGGGACATTGAAGGGGATTTTTGAGAGGGAAACCTCTCTGGTGATACGCGTAACATGGAGGGTCTTACGCGTAAGGGAGGCCTGGGCAAGTGGCCCTACGCGTATGATACACAGTCCAGTGGGCGAGGAAGTGAGCCATACGAGTATAGGGCATGGCCATACGCGTATGAACAGGGCAGCTGACAGATTTGTCCGTTTTTGCGATTTCTATCCCGTTTTCACTTGCGATGCAGTTTCCTTAAAACGTAAGACTATGATGAAGTAATAAAACATAGGTAAGCTAGTAATTAGGGTGAATCGGATAAAATCGGGAAAAATTTGACGTGATGATAATGACATGACGAATTGTGAGGTATAGTGACGAATCGTGATGAGTGCGAATTGGTGTTGTATCATGATGTTTGGTGATGATTTATGAATAATGATGTAATTATGACGATTTTATGATGATAATTATTATGACGCTTTGCATCATGCATTCATGGCATAGTCGGGACTCCGGTCCATTTGGTTGCTTCAATCCCATTGTGTGGATTGAAGTGTTTTGTGACGTGCTCCGGTTCTTATGTAGAATCGATCCGATTGGTGGGGATCTTTGGAGGGAGATGGCCCAGTGTCCATCAATTATGAAGAATTGGTACCACATGTATGAGTCTATGATGTTGCATTTGCATACTGTGTGGCTGTTAGTTCCTAATTTCGACGTCTGATATTGGATAAAGATTCTTATTCAAAGAAATATAATTTTTTGAAGTTTTGGAAGACTTCGACAGGGACGGTATTTCTAGAGAGTCTGGTCGAAAATGTCCTTGTATAGAAGAGACACGTTCTATGGACTTAGATCTATTTCTGATAGTTTGGAGATATGTTCGACAGAAGCCTGACTAATGATGTTCGGATTCAAATTCAAATAATGGAGGGAACTTTGTCCTTATCCATTTGAGAGAAGGGGACACGTGTAGAGCAGTTGAAGGACGAATCCATGCAGAATAACATTTGTCTTGCTCTAATTAGTAGGTTGTTAGGGGAAGTTATTTTTTACTATTATAAATAGCAAGTCTTAGTATTAGGATTTGTGTGTGTTAAAGTTGTACAAATTTCTCAAAATCACTCAAAGTATTTGTGTGTAGAGAAAAGAGTTTCTAAAGAAATGTACGTTTTATGTAACACCATTTTTCTTATTCAATGCAATTCAGTTAATCTTTTCCCAGAAATTTATCTTTTTTCCTTTACTTTGTTAAGTTATTTTCCAATGTACTTTTAATTACTTCCTCGTATCATTTTTCCTTCAGTATTGTCGAAATAACCTTTTTCTAAATTATGAAAACTGTCAAATTGTTCATCCTTTTTCAAATTCCCTTTTAAATTATTTTAGCACATGTTCTAGGATTTAGTGTGGTCGATCCTACAAGTTACCCATTTTCTTATAAATTTGGTAGACCAGAGGTTGTTTGCTATTTTTCATAGTAAACAAATTGGCACGCCCAGTGGGACTGTGCTAAAGCAATTTGTGAAAACAATTTTTTGTGTTTTCAAGAAAGTTATAATTCAGCACTTATTTATCTTTTCTTTGTCGAAAAATTCATTGTATGTTATTAAGAAGTGGTAAAGTAGCCACCACTAACAAAGATAGACCAAGGAGAAAATATACGAGGAAAATGGCAAGTTCAAACCATCAAAGTAATTCAAACCCTCAACCAAATAGTTCGACTCCTCAAACTACACCAAGTATTAACGTAGAACCACCCCCAGAATCTTCGACCGGGGGACCAACGGTTTCAGCGCCTATTTCTGAAGACATACCATATATGGAAAGTTCGATCCCTACACATTCGATTTCATATACTCAGCCCATTCTGAGTTATGTTGGATCAAGGGGACCACCAAGGACTCCCCCACCAGTGGGAAATGCTAGTTTCCAACCATTTATTCCCCCTGGATTCTCTATGCCTTTGCCTAGTCGAGATCCGCCTTATGGGATGCCAACTTCGATGATGGTAAACTTACAGAATGCTCCTCTAGTATTTACAAAACCCATAGTGACTTCGCCACTACAAGGGTCAGGATCTGGGATTAACATGGGTCGAAACAACCAATCCTTAGGAATGAGATATTCAACCCAAATGCCAAATTTGATAAATACTACTGCAACATACTTAAGGCAACAAATGGATGAAAGTAACCATCAAATGGTCCAAATGATGTCCCAAACTATGGGAGAAATCTTTCAGCCTCTTATCCAAAATACCACCCAGACTAATCAGCAAATGGCAGCGCAGATGACGCGCCTTGCATATTTCTTTGGTGTGCCAAACCCTCCTCGACACCCACAGAGGGAGTATATCACAGGAAACCAAGGGGTAGTGATCGAAGAGGACCCCACTATTAACCAAGTCCAATAAAAACCCAGGAAATGCACCTCAGGCGAATTTAGTAAACTAGGGAGTAGTCGAACCCCCTAGGAATCAGCCACAAATTCATGTAGGAGAACAACCAAGGGTGGTTTTGGTAAATAGAAACCAGGACGCTGACAATGTTATACAACAGGTTCGACGTAATGATGTGGTAGTAGATAATAATTTTGCAGCCATGGTCGAAAGGATTATGGCGCAAAATGGAGTAAACTTTGGCCTTCGAAGACCAAATTACACATCTCCGTTGTCAGAATATATCCTCCAATCAGACTTACCCCCAAGAACGAAAGTCCCTAAATTCAATAAGTTTTCTGGGGACACCACTAAGTCCATGTCGAACATGTGGCCAGATATGTGATAGAAGCCAGAGAAATTGCGAATAATGAGAATCTTAGGGTAAAATACTTCCCAAGTTCTCTTACAAAGAATGCCTTCACATGGTTCACAACATTGCCACCAAATTCGATCCACAATTGGACCCAGTTGGAACGGTTATTTCATGAGCAGTTCTATATGGGACAAACCAAGATCAGTCTAAAGGAGTTGGCTAGTATAAAATGAAAATTCACTGAGCCAATAGATGACTATTTGAACAGATTCCGACTACTCAAGGCCAGATGTTTTACACAAGTGCCAGAGCATGAGTTGGTCGAAATGGCCGCTGGAGGCCTGAATTATTCCATTAGGAAAAAATTGGATACCCAATATTTAAGGGATATGGCCCAATTGGTTGATAGGGTTCGACAACTAGAATGCCTGAAGGAAGAAAAGGCTAGGGCAAATAAGAATAAAAGGGTGGCCTACGTCGAAGTCAATGAAGAAGAAAAAAAATATTATAATGAGCTAGTAAGTTTCGACGAAGGCGAGATTGATCTTATTGAATTAAAATAAGGCCCGCCTTATTCTTGTAAGTTGTTGGCCCCTTCGAATGGAAAAAATCCTGTGGAACCAGAAAAGAATGATAAATTTCCTAAGAAAACTTACACTTTCGACGTTACTAAGTGTGACAAAACTTTTTATTTGTTAGTTAAGGACGGTTAAATGATAGTGCCTCCTGGTGCTAAAATACCTCCTTTAGAACAAAGAAAAAAGAGAGGTTTTTGTAAGTATCACAATTTCTTAGGCCATAAAACTTCTCAATGTTTTCTTTTCAAGGATCTCGTCTAGAATGCTATCCAGGAAGAAAGGCTCAAGTTTGGTGAGAAGTCTAAAGGCCAGATGCAGATTGATGCTGATCCCTTGTCGGTGGCTGATGCTCACTATGTAGAGCCAACTAAGTTTAACATGATCGAGGTCACTGAAGGTCTCGACAACAATGTCAACATGGTCAAAGTCACTGATGACTTCAACAATGAAACGGTCATGGTTAGGATCACTGAGGGTCTCGACCAAGGGTTCATGAAGAGTTTTGCTAGTGAGGTTGCCCAATGTTTCACTAAAGACGCCGCTGATGGTGTCGACATAGGAGTCACTGAAGACTCTGATGAAGGAATCAATGACGATTCCCATTAGATGATGATAACCAAAGAAATTGCTGATGGTTTCGTTCAAATGGATAAGGCTGCTGAGGGCCTGCAGATGAAGTTACATAAGCTTGATATCATTGACGATGTCAAAATGGAAATTAACATGGTGGAGGTTTCGCAAGAGACTCCCATGGAGGTCGATGACAAACGTCGACAAGAAGAATACAAAAAATTGGCCTTCCCAAGAGAGGAGGAAAATCTGATTCACTTCATACACAGGTTCCAAAAGAAGAAGTTGAAGGTCATGTTGTGTCCCAGATGCAGCGCTGTAAGAAAAGCCAAAGACAAGAGTTCCAGGGCAAGGCCTGCCAGTTTTAAAACATTTGCAGAGCTTTCCAGTGGTAAGTGGATAAAGCCGAATGAAAATAAGGAAAAAGGCCAACAGAAATGGCAGAGTTTTGATGTAGATAGAGGCTCTTCTATGGACTCAAAGAAACCAGCCTACGTTTCAGAGAACTACAAAGGGAAAAACCCTATGTCCAGGTCCCAATGGAGGAGGGAACAGATACGAATAAAAGCCCAGAGAGAAGCTGAGGCGAAAGCAGAGTCAAGCACCAATGTGCCAGTTGACATGAAGGAGCTAAAACCTGTCGAAAAGGCACCTGCTACACAAGAGAAAACAGCTAAAGAAGAGCATGATCGAAAGGTTGCTGAGGACGAATTGCTCACTGATAATTTCGATTCAGGGTCAGAGCAGTCTCTCAATATTTTGGTTAACATGGTACCTGTTCTACCAAGGGAATTCGACCAAATAAGTGAGGTCGAAGAGCTGGAAGATACCACTGATATAGAAATGGCCACTCATAGGCCAGTTTGCTATTATGTGATGAATAATGGTTGTTTCGAAGAACAAAATGCATTCTTCGAAAGACCCAATGAGGCTATGAAAAGTCACTTGAAGCCTCTTTTTATTACTGGGAAAATTGAAGATGTGTCAGTCGACAAAATTCTGGTAGATTGTGGCGCAATGGTAAACTTGATGTTGCACTTCATGTTGAAGAAGATAGGAAAGTTCGACACAGACACCAAGCCCCACAACATGGTGTTGTCCAATTATGAAGGGAAAGTTGGCACCACATTGGGGGTAATTCAGGTTAATTTGACAGTAGGGACGTTTACCAGATCAACCATGTTTATGGTTGTGGAGATGAAGGCAACCTACAACCTATTATTAGGAAGAGAATGAATTCACGGAATAGGAGCCGTGCCATCTTCGATGCATCAGAGAATTACCATTTGGCGAACAAATGGTATTGTAGAAAATATCGAAGCTGACCAGAGTTATTTCCTGGCTTCGGTTAATCATGTCGATAGACGTATTTTTGACAGGAATTTGGCTAACATAGCTCCATGTAACCCAGCCAATTTTGCATTCACTCCAGACGACAATGTGTACTGTTCACTATACCTACATCCAACAAATGGATTTCAGTGGGACTAGGAGGTTGTAGGAGAAGATGACTTCGCTTACGAAGGGACATCTGGAGTTAACCCTACAGGTTGGGGGAGTGAATTCGACGATGATGCCTGAGTTTGAGGCGCTCAAAAGGATTTCGGCTTACATAGCCGAAAACAAACTACAACCGGCCTGGAGGCCGAAGTTAAGCATATAGCTGTCGAAGCCAACAAAAGATTAAACCAAGAAGGTCCTGGTAAGGACTTCGATCCAGAACCACCTGATAAGGTTCAGGACAAAATGCAAAGCCAGAGGCTCGATGCCATTTACGATGACGAGCCTTTGGGTTTTTAGAAGGATCCGTTGGCAGCCAACATCAAAATGCTAGTGCAAGATCCTTTGGAAGAAATCGACTTGGGAGAGGGGGCAACAAAAAGACCAACATATATCAATGCAAATATCAGTCCACAACTCAAAGTTGAAGTGATCCAGTTGTTAAAGGAGTTCAAAGACGGCTTTGCATGGGATTACGACGAGATGCCTGGCCTAAGCAGAGAGCTGGTCGAATTGAAGCTGCAAATTAAATCTGGAAAGAAGCCAATCAAGCAGAATCCAAGGCGGTTTGCACCGGTAATTATCTCAAAGATTAAGGAGGAGGTCGAAAGGCTTGTTCGTTGCAAATTTATTCGAACGGCCAGTTATGTCGAATGGCTTGCAAACATTGTGTCTGTTATAAAAAAGAATGGTACTTTGAGGGTTTGCATAGATTTCAGAGATCTAAATGCTGCTACTCCAAAGGACGAATACTCAATGCTTGTGGCGGAAATGCTAGTCGATTCTGCCGCTGGCCTGAATACCTTAGTATGTTCGATGGGTATTCTGGATATAACCAAATATTCATTGCTGAAGAGGATGTCCCTAAAATGGAGTTTCGATGCCCTGGGGCCTTAGGCACCTACGAGTGGGTAGTCATGCCTTTTTTCCTAAAAAATGCTGGGGCAACATACCAAAGAGCAATGACTACACAATCTTCCATGATTACATAGAGACTTTTATACAAATTTACATTGACGATATTGTTGTAAAGTCTGTTTCAGGGAAGAATCACATTGGCCATCTTCGACAGTCATTCGAAAGGATGAGAAGCCATGGTCTGAAGATGAACCCTCTTAAATGTTCTTTTTGTGTGCGGGCGGGAGATTTCTTAGGCTTTGTGGTCCACAAGAAGGGAATCGAAATAAATCAGAATAAGACCAAGGCCATTATGGAGGCGAAAACGCCATCTACAAAGAAGGAATTGCAGCCACTGCTGGGAAAGATCAATTTCTTAAGAAGATTCATCTCGAACCTCAGCGGAAAAACTTAAGCCTTTACACCTCTGCTTCGACTAAACAAGGAAGGATTTGAATGGGGGCAAGCTCAGCAGGAAGCTTTCGACAAAATCAAGGAGTACTTGAGTCATCCTTCAATTCTAGCACCACCTTGTAGAAATAGGAGCATGAGACTGTACATATTTGCGCCAGACAAAACTTTAGGGAGCATGTTGGCTCAAGAGGATGAAAATGACATCGAAAGTGCCATTTACTACCTTAGTAGGATTTTGAACGATGCAGAAACTAGGTATAACATAGTTTAAAAATTGTGTTTATGCTTGTATGTTTCTTGTACAAAGTTAAAGCATTATATAAAACCAGTTGATGTTTATGTTTCGTCTCATTTCGATATCATTAAACATATGTTGTCTAAACCAATTTTGCACAGTCGAATTGGTAAATGGGCATTAGCTTTAACTGAGTATTCCCTAACTTACATGCCTTTAAAGGCTGTTAAGGAACAAGTGGTAGCTGACTTCATCGTCGATCACTCTATAAACGAAAACATGTTAAACTATCTTGAGCTTGAACCTTGGAAATTGTATTTCGACGGTTCTAGTCATAAAGATGGTACAGACGTAGGAGTCTTGATCATTTCTCCTAATAAAATTCCAACAAAATTCAAGTATAAAGTCGAAGGTATTTGTACGAATAATGAGGCTGAATATGAGGCTTTAATAGTCGGACTTGAGATATTGTTGGAATTGGGGGCAACTCGGGTCGAAATAATGGAAGACTCAGAGTTTGTCATAAAACAAATTACAAGGGAGTACAAATGTGTTAAAGAAAATCTCATTATGTACTTCGTAATAGCCAATCGATTACTGAAAAAGTTCAAAGTAGTGAGCATTCGACATATACCTCGGTTGGAAAATCAAGTGGCTAATGACTTGGCTCATATTGCTTCTGGGTATAAAATTTTGAAGGAAAAATTTGAAGATGCAATCGAAGTCAGAGGAAGAGTTGTATCAGCCAGATTGTCCCCATCGGATTTGGAAAGCTAGGATACACTGATAAAGAGAATTTCGAAATCTTAGAAGTAGATAGCTTGATGGATGAAGAGTAGAGAAAACCAATAGTGAAATATCTGCAAAACCCAACGGCGTCCACAGATCAAAAAATCAGGTATCGAGCTTTAAGTTATGTTCTTTTGGGTAATGAGTTATTTAAAAAGACTCCTGAAGGAGTTTTTCTTAAGTGCCTTAGTGAGTCAGAAGCGTACTTAGCCTTTTCGACTGTTCATGGTGGGACATGTGGGCGCATCAGGTAGGCCGCAAGATGAAATGGCTTTTATTTTGACAAGGTATGTATTGGCCTACTATGTTGAAAGATTGCATCGAATTCGCTAAGGGATGCCAAGAGTGCCAAGTGCATGCAGGTATACAACATGTCTCTGCAAGAGAATTACACTCTATAGTCAAACCATGGCCCTTTAGAGGTTGGGCTTTGGATTTGGTTGGTGAGATTCGGCCAGCGTCATCTAAAAATCAAAGGTACATTTTGGTAGGCATTGACTATTTTACAAAATGGATCGAAGTTGTGCCACTACCAAATGTTGACCAAGAAGACGTGATCGAGTTCATTAAAAAACACATTATCTATAGGTTTGGAATCCCATAAACCATTACGACAGATCAAGGATCAGTTTTCATTGGTCAAAAAATGCAAGAATTTGCTAAAGAAATAGGTTTCAAACTTTTAACCTCTACACCTTATTACGCTCAGGCTAATGGTCAGGTCGGAGCAGCAAACAAATTAGTGATTAGTTTAATTAAGAAACATGTGGGAAAGAAGCCTAGAAATTGGTACAAAACTTTGGACCAGGTTCTTTGGGCATGTCGAACCTCTCCCAAAGAGGCGACTAATTCTACACCATTTCGATTGACCTTTAGTCATGATGTAGTATTACTAGTCGAGTTCTACCTTCAGTCGACGAGAATCTAGAGGCATCATGAGATCCCATCTGAGTTATATTGGAACATGATGTTAGACAAATTGGTAGACTTAGATGAGGAGAGGCTTAACGCTTTAGAGCTATTGAAAAGGCACAAGAAGAGAGTGGAACAGTCTTATAATAAGAAAGTTAAAGTTAATACTTTTTCGCCTGAAGAGTTGGTTTGGAAAGTAGTTTTGCCTATGGATCGAAAAGATAGAGCTTTGGGGAAATGGTCCCCTAAATGGGAATGTAATACCCCATATTATCTAAATGTTTAATTGGATATCAGATGAGATCAGATGAGTATTTATGTGCTCTATCTTTGGTTAATTGGATTAATGGATTCCTCTAAGTGTTTTAAGTATGGTCAATTGGGATCAATAGAGAAATTAAGTTAACTCTGAGGATATCAATTATTTAACGAAAGAGACAGACCAATAATTATCAGTTCAAGAGAGGATTTTAAGGTAACTCTAATAATTTATCAATTGGTGTGAGACGATAAAATATCAATTGGAGATATTTTACTCTATTGGATTATATTATATAGGGTTAATTGTGATTTACCCCCTGACATATGAGCGTGTTTTGGTTTACCCCCTCCCCCCCCCCCCCCCCTCCACCGTTGCCATAGGCAGGTTTTGGCAACGATTTTTTCAAAAAAACCGTTGCCTAAAGGCATATAGGGGGGTAAATCAAAATTCGCTCATATGTTAGGGGGGTAAATCACAATTAACCCTATTATATAATAAGCATTATATATATATATATATATATATATATATATATATATATATATATTGAAAAGAGAAAGAAGATGGTAAGAGAAGAATAGAAGAGGAAAGGAGAGAAAAAAGGCAAAAAGAGAAAGAAGAGAGAAAAGCTCATGGAAGAAAAAGAGAAAGCTTGGATCATTGTTCATCATCTTCTTCAACCTCCTCTTCAATTATCAGGTGGGTTCTAGGTATAACTTTAAGTGTAGAAGTTAGAGTGATTTGAGTTTAGGTTAGAAATTGATAAAATGAGTGAATTGGCTTAATCAATGCTTCTAACGAATAAAACATGAAATAAATTGCATAGTATAATCGGGTTATGCATGAATTTAATCGGTGATACTTGTTGTTAAGTTCCAACATGTTTTGGTTGAGATTGGGTTGAGTTTACACCATTAAAAACAGGTTTTTGTGCTTTTGGTTCAGTGGTAACCGGTTACTCACTTTGAGGTAACCGGTTACTCACTTTGAGGTAACCGGTTACTTAAAGGAAAATTGAGGTTTTTACGTGAAAATGAACTAAGTATCCGGTTACTCATTTTGAGGTAACCGGTTACCAAAATGTGTCTCTAACTGTCATTTTGATTCTGTTTTGAACAATGCAGCTTGAGTAACCGGTTACTCATTTTGAGGTAACCGGTTACCACTGTTGGTTGATGAAAACTATTTTAGAAAATTCATAACTTTTGAACCGTGATTCCGATCGAAACTTTCTTGGTATCGATGGAAAGCTATGAAAATATCCTACGTGATAAAAGTGAGAAATTTTGATTTTGATACCCGATTAAATAAATCGGAGGGAACCCAAGAATTGAGTTAACTTTATGGTTGAGTGAAAATAATGTTATGTGATATGTTGTGATAAATGTTTACCTATATAAATTGTGTTATGCCATATTGTTGATGAGTATGAGTGAGAGATATGCATGTTTAAAATATGGAATAGGAAGAGTGAGGAAACCTTAACAGGAAACTATAATGGAATCTAGTATTGTGACTAGAAATTGATAGAAACTCTAGATGGCGATGCTCGTGCATTCGATGTATAAATGTCCATCCTTGACGAGTAATGGTCTAGAGTAGATAACCTAGATGGCGATGCTCGTGCATTCGATGTAGAAAGGTGCATCCTTGACGAGTAATGGTCTAGGAGAGAGTGAAACACTAGTATGGAACATGTGTGAACCCATGTATTTTGAGAAAAGGCGAATGTGGCCTTGTGATTGTCGAATACAATCACGTTTGTGTGTGAGATCACATAATCGTAACCGTTTCCCTTGAGTTTTCGTTTAATGAGCTTAGGGCTCCTCTGAAATGTACGCTTAACTACTTGGCAGGTTTGATTCCTGCGTGCAGTACGAATGGCGCCCGTGGGGCGTATGCTTGTGACGGTTTATAGTCTGTGTGAAGTGACAGTTCATAAAGGTTAATGGCCCGTAGAACCCGAATCCATTCGTATGTCAAGTAAGTTACAAGGATCCATGACTCGGGTCGACTTCTAGATGTAGAAGTGGACGGGAAAAAGGGATGCCTTGGTAAGGTTATCGATTAGTGATATTTTGAGTTGGTGAACTCATGAACATGTTTCCATATAGTGTGAGATTGAGAACTCAAGGTCATTTCCATTCCCCTTGACTTGAGTTAGGATTGGCTAGAACCTTGTAAAGCCGAGAGAATATATAAGATAGGGAACTCAGTGAGATTAATATCTCACCCCATTATTGTTGCTATATTTTTCAGGTGTTGTTTGCAGGTTTGATTTACAAGTGGAGTTATGCTTGGATGTTTTAAGAGAAGCTCAACTTTAGTTTTTCCGCTGCGTAATTTGTTGTATACAATTAAGGATATTGTATATTGATCTTTGTTTTTTTTATTGTTTTGGCTATTTTCCATATCTTGTACCATAAGTTGTGCTTATGTTTTTAGAATGGTCAAGTATGTGAATTACGCCATTAGGCACTTATGATGGTGTCAGTACCAAATAAAATGCTTGTATAGTATTATTCTAGGTATATATTATACAGGGCATTACAGTTGGTATCAGAGAAGGTCGTGTCCTCGACCTAGCCTTGAAACATCATAAGTAAATCTATTCCTGCCTATTAAGTGTGTCTTGCCAGCATGAATCTTAATATCATATTATGTAGTGTTGGGCCTGATCAACCTAATGCTATGTATGTGATAGGTAGAATCATGGTTGAGCGACCACGAGGACTCCGAAGTGTTGTCGAAACTTGTGTTGTGAGGGTAGGCTTAAGCCAAGCGTTAGTGTGAGGAGTTTTGATCAGCTCAGTTGAGGTCTTAGTAGAAGTTGTGCTTTGTGTAGCATGGAATTGAAGAGTAGTGTGTTGTTCAAGCATTCCTTTGGAATTGATGGAGTCTGAAAGTTAAGGATCTCTATTGGATGATTGGTCAAGGTATTGAGGAATTTAGTAAAGTCGCTAGTCGAGTTGGATTGACCACTAGTATGGACAAGGATTTCAAGTAATCTCATTCTGTGAAAAAGAAAAGTTGTTTTGTGGAATGTGTGACGTAAGGTCCGAAAGTAAGATAATTATTGGTGTTTCAGTTTCTAAGGTCGCTAAGGTATTTTGGATGGAGGAGAGTACCTCGAGGAATGTGTTCAGAACATTATCTTCCAACTAGCTAAAAGTTGAGAGTTAATGACGTTCGACTTTTATGAGAACCTAAAGTAGTAGAGCAGTGTGAGAAGGAACACATGGATGTGTTTACATACTTCAAGTGAAACAAATAGGTGCCGAACGAATGGTGGGAGATATGTGGCGTGTATTCAGTTATGAAGAGAGAGATTGGGCTCAGGGAATACGTTAGGGCTTATGTCTTCGGTGAGAGACCATTTTTGGAATTGCTAAATTACCCAAGGAATAGTATAAGGTATGGTGTCGGAGAAAGTTTGAACTTTATTTAGTAACAGAAGGTGTAGTGATACGGACCGGAAGAAGTTTGTGTTAAGAAACAGAGTAAGTACCTTGGACTTAAGGAAATTTTAGTTTGATAGTTTTATATTTGGACCTAGGAAGATTACCTTGGAGAGAGAAGTAAACGCGGTATGGAAAACGGTATTAACAGTATGTCATGAGGAAGTGGTAACAGAATGTATTTTGGACGATTGTAAAATAGAGTTATTAAGTTGTTATTGAAGCTTAAATTGAGGAAGTGTAATCACGGATGGTTCACCCGTGAGGGGCCTATTAGTATGACGTGGAATGGGAAAAGTTACACCTTAGTATTAAGAACAAGTGTAGTGGTAGTACCGTGGTCACAAGTGTACGTGATGGATTCTTATTCTTGAGACAAGTGTGAAGGGACGTACTTTGTGGAGCAGTGAATATTGTATTTTTAGAAGCAATATTGCGGTAAACAACGAGAAGCAAATCAGGACTTATTATGGACTAAGTGTAAATCATGGAACGGTTTATACCGGATGGGTTTTGTAAATCGTTGATGAGAATTGGCGATCACGAATCTTCCATTAAGTGAATTAGGTGTAAGTATGGTGTGCAATGGATAGTGAAGGGCAAGAAATCCCGGTTAATGTGTACGAAGTGATGGAAAGGTTCTTCAAGAGGATGCATTGCCCCGATTTATTTTCAAGTATAGAGAAACTTCTGTATTTATGAATAATCGGAATATTCGGAATCTACCTTTTTGTTGGACTAAGAACGTTGTTGTATTAATTCTCTCTAAGGAAATTCAAGTGAGAGAACAAGGTTGTATGCTTGATATGAGATGTCCATCGCTTTTGTGGTACCGTATAATGGTTACGTGTTGGGTTTTGCTTGTGGACGAATCAAGTATGAGTTGTGGCTAAAACCCTAGGATGTCGTCATTATTGGATTTTCACTAGCGTAGTTGTATGAGCAGAAAACGAACTACCCCACTAAGGATTTGTCGGGTGATTGCGTCAGAATTTGGAATTTCTACCTTGTCACTTGGTTGGAGTGTGTCATCTACATGTTTTGACTTTGTTCGGTATTACCTTGAGTGGATCATGGTTAGTGAATGTTATACAGGTTAAGAAGCCGAGAGTTGAGAATGATATCGCGAGTCAGTACGAGCTGAATTGATGGTTTTGAGTTGTGATGACTTCTTGAATTAAGAGAAACTGGTTTTTCAGCTTTGGCAGCAGTGTTAACCGATTAACACAGTGTGGTTGTCATACCCCAAATTTTGACCACCAAGATTTCCCATCATTGTGCAAATCATTGCCACAATATGGATGTGCCATCATGCCTCATTAATTTCCTCAAGGATTGTTGAGCTTTCACTACAACCAAAAATTAGGGTTTTGAGCCCTCTCAGAGCACTTAGACAAAGGATCAATCAAGAAATGACATGATCTTCAACTTGTCTAACCTCTCAAGCATCTATAAAGGATCAAGAGGACTCCCACATCAAGAATCAAGCACAAGGTCGCAACATTCTAAGTGGATCAAGCCTCGAGATCGCCAGTGTCACCAAATTAGGGTTTTGGTTGACCAAGGCCTCCAGATGAAAATTTTCTTCTGGACATGAGCCAATGCTTCAAAGCACAACCCAAGATGCTCCAAGGGACCTTATGGACCCAATCATCAATTCAAATTAGCCTCAGGGGATGCATTCATAAAAAATCAGGAATTAGAGTTTCTTGACCTAATTCACCCTTAAGTTGACTTTTGGAGCAAAGCATGAGCCAAGACCTCAAGACATGATTTGAGGACCTATAACACACCACTTTGATCCATTTGCAAAAATGGATTGATCCAAGAAGCTTGATTCACAAGTTTCAATTCATCTGGACCACAATTAGGGTTTTGAAGGAAAAGTCAACTGTATCTTTGACTTTTGACCAAGACATGCTCCCAAACCTTGGGACATGATTCAATACACCCTATAACACCTATGAAACTCATTCATTAGGTTTGAATTAGGTCAAGAACTTGATTGCACAAAGAATCACACATTTTGGATTTCATCTGACAAAAAGTCAACTGTGCACAAAATCAAGTTTGACTTTTTGGAATTTTTCACAAATATGGTTTCCCTAAGTCAAAAACATGTTAATGTATGATATTGATCATCATCCAACAAGAAAAGTCAAGAAAAGTGAGGTTTCTTGCAAAAGGGGTAACCATGAGAAACCAAAAATTTTCTAAGTTATGGAACAAAAGTGGTTTTGTACCAACTTTGCAAGGTCATAACTCCTAAACCACAAGGCCTTTTTCTCCAATTCAAAGCTCAAATAAAAGTCCATCTTACATACTTTAAAAGTGTCAACTACAAGAAATTCCAAATTGTTATTTCTGTGCTTTTGTGGTTGGCATTTATTTTGCTAAAACTATTATAGCAGCAAGATGTTGTAACATGATGTTCTAGGTGGCTGCATTCAACATGTCGAATAAAGATGTCCCATACCTGCTCATAGGACATCGCGTTTGGATTCAGTGTTTATAGCAGATTCTGTTGCTATGAATTGTTACTAAATATTCTGTGAATATTTGGTTATCCTATGTGGCGTCCATAGCATTTTTGGATTGTGATTATTTGTTGGTTTTTCGGATTTGCTGCTGTTTCTAATTATGGAGACATAATAGGAAACTTTGGATTGAAGACCTATTTTGTTGGAGTTTATTTTGCAGATTTGTGAGCAGTCTATTTGCTGCATTTTTGAAGCCCAATTCAGTCCAGATTAAATGCTATATATTGACTGATGTAAACCTAGTTTAGGTGTGGAACTTACTTGTGTTTTGTTAGGGTTTCTCGAGTGTATTTTGTGAGCCTAACTGGTATCATTCTGATAATAGTGTAAGGACTGGTTTTTTGTGTTGTAAGTTCTGTCAGTTGCTCATAAGCTTTTAAGCATTGAGTTTCTTGTGTGTCAATTCTCATAAGCTTTGAAGTATTGAGAATTGTGTGTTTTGAAAGTGTGACTTTCGCTTTGTTACTTGTGTGGAAAGATACCAATCACGGGTTGTGGTTGTAGAGGGATTTGAGGAGGGCCTCATACCTAGGTGAGTCTTAGGTAGAAGTCATAGGAAGGGTAGTGATTAAGTGAGCAGATTATTCGGTTATTGTATGATCTGTGAATTGATACTATCGTATATTGATTTCGTCCCTGGCTTGGTAGCCCCCAGAGTAGGTGTGTTAGACCGAACTGGGTAAACATATCACTGTGTTATTTACTTTCTGCACTGTTATTTTTATTGTTATCTTGTTCATTGTGTTAGATATCAGTGTATCAACATCTGTGTAGGACATCTGATATATGTGCCAGAATTTCAATTGGCATCAAGAGCTTGCACCCTTGTTTGGTTCTGGGTGAGATTCAGGGAAGGTACTTTCTGGTACAATGGACAAGGATGGAGGATTTCTGAACAAACCACCTCTGCTTGATAGTTCCAACTATGACTATTGGAAACCAAGGATGATAGCATTCATCAAATCCATAGATGATCAAGCATGGAAAGCGGTTATAAAAGGATGGGAGCCCCTAAAGGTTAAAGATGAAAAAGGTACCCCTACTGATGTGGTGAAGGAAGAGGAAGACTGGGATGATGCAGATTACAAAGGGTCTGTGGGAAATTCCAAAGCCATGAATGCATTGTTCAATGGAGTCAACAAGAATATCTTTAGGTTGATTGAACATTGCACCATTGCAAAAGAGGCGTGGGAGGTCTTGAAGGTGGCTCATGAAGGGACTTCAAAGGTGAAGATGTCAAAACTTCAACTTCTCACTAGCAAGTTTGAGAGTTTGAAGATGAAAGAGGATGAGAGCATTCATAATTTTCACATGAACATTATTGAGATAGCTAATGCCTCTAGTGCCCTAGGTGAAAAGATGTCTGACAGCAAACTGGTCAGAAAAATCCTCAGATCTCTACCTAAGAGATTTGACATGAAAGTGACTGCTATAGAGGAAGCTCAGGATATAGACAAGATGAAGTTGGATGAATTGGTGGGATCTCTTCAAACATTTGAATTAGGGATCAGTGAAAAGTCTGAGAAGAAGAAGAGCATAGCTTTTGTGTCAAATGCTGGTGACTCAGAAGATGAAGGTGACCTGGTCAGAGATGAAGGGGTGTCTAAAGATCTGGTATTGCTTGGAAAACAATTTAACAAAGTGTTGAAAAGGATTGACTGGAAGTCGAGAGCAAATGCTCAGAACAAGTCACTCGACATCAGTAAGAACCAGGATGGAGGCAGAAGATCCAGAACTGAAGAAGACTCCAATCAAGGGAAGAGAGTTCAATGTTTTGAATGTGAGGGATATGGGAACATAAAGACTGAGTGTCCCACGTATCTCAAAAGGCAGAAGAAGGGCTTATCAGTGTCTTGGTCAGAAGGAGAGTCTGAGAGTGATCTTGAAGAAGAATCAGCAAAATTGGTGACAGCTTTGACTGGGATCTGTAAGGCTGATGGAGAAACTAATTGTGAGTCTGACTCTGACAAAGAATCCTATGTTGGAGAACTCACTAAGGAAGAAGTCTTCACAGGGTTCTCAGAGTTATGTATCAAGAATGAAGAAAGGTGCCAGATAATATTGGAACAGAAGGTTCTGATAGCTCAACTAGAAGCTGAGAAGGAAGAACATCTATAAACCATTGCTGATCTAAAAGAGGAGGTTGAATGGCAAAAGTCAAAACTTGACAATATGACCAAATCTATAAGAATGCTGAACAATGGTACCACGCAGCTGGATGAGATTCTTCAGACTGGGAAAGAAGCTGGAAATGTGCAAGGCCTTGGTTTTAACAATCAAGCAGAGACTCACAAGAAGCCTGTATTGAAGTTTGTTCCTCAGAAAATAAAGCAAGTAGAGGGGATGTCAAATCACATGTTTCAACATCAGATGAAGCATCAGAAAAGAGTTTGTAGATCAAAGTATAAACCATGGAGATGCCATTACTGTGGAAAGATTGGTCACTTAAAGTCCTTTTACTACAAGCTGCACGGCTATCCCAAAACTGCTCAGCAACAAAATAAAGGACAGAGTTGGGGTAAAGTGAAGAGAAGATGGATTCCTAGACAAATGATGGTTGGTCTCATAGCACATACCTCTCTTAGAGCATCTGCAAGAGAAGATTGGTACTTTGACAGTGGTTGTTCAAGACACATGACTGGTGTGAAGAAATTCTTGTCAGATATCAAGCCTCACTCCACCAATTATGTCACTTTTGGGGACAGATCAAAGGGTGAAATAAAAGGGGTTGGAAAGTTGGACTACACAGGACAACCAAATCTGGATCGTGTTCTATTTGTCAAAGGGCTGACCGCAAATTTAATCAGTATAAGCCAACTGTGTGATGTAGGTCTCAAAGTAAATTTCACCAAATCTGAATGTCTAGTAACCAATGAGAAAGATGAAGTTGTTATGAAGGGAACCAGGTCTAAGGATAACTGCTATCTATGGAATCCTCAAGAACCTGAAAGTCTGTCTACTTGTTTGATGTCAAAGGAAGATGAAACCAAACTGTGGCATCAGAAATTGGGTCACTTACACCTGAAAGGGATGAAGAAAGTTATGTCAAGTAAAGCATATAGGGTATTTAATTCTAGAACTAAGGTGATGATGGAATCCATAAATGTGGTGGTTGATGACTCTGGCAAAAACGAAGATGTCCCAAATGATGTTGGAGCATGTCTGCCCATGAACAATGAAACTTCCCAAGACATTGAGTCCGTAGAAGATAGTGCTCAAGAAACCAACACTAGACCTGAGAATGAAGAGGTAGAGGATGCTAACAGGGGACCCTCTATAAGGATTCAGAAGGATTACCCTAAGGAATTAATTATTGGAGATCTGAATGAAGGTGTAAGAACCAGAATGAGGGAGACTGTGTCAAATGCATGCTTTGTTTCAAAGATTGAACCAAAGAATGTCAAAGAAGCATTGACAGATGAGTTCTGGATAAGTGCTATGCAAGATGAACTTTTTCAATTCAAGAGGAATGAAGACTAGGAATTGGTTCCAAGACCAGCAGGAACAAATGTGATTGGAACAAAATGGGTTTATAAGAATAAGTCTGATGAACAAGGAGTTGTTACCAGGAACAAAGCCAGATTAGTTGCTCAAGGATACACACAGATTGAAGGAGTAGACTTCGATGAAACATTTGCGCCTGTGGCTCGATTGGAATCCATCAGATTGCTGCTAGGAGTGGCATGTTTGTTGAAATTTAGATTGTTTCAAATGGATGTCAAGAGTGCTTTTCTGAATGGCTATCTTAATGAGGAAGTCTATGTTGAGCAACCTAAAGGGTTTGTAGATCCAAAATTTCCTGATCATGTTTTCAAGCTGAAGAAGGCTTGGTATGGGTTGAAGCAAGCTCCACGAACTTGGTATGAAAGGCTGACTGAGTTCTTAGTCAACCATGGGTACAGGAAGGGTGGTATTGATAAAACACTTTTTGTCAAGGAGAAGGATGGGAAACTAATGATTGCTCAGATTTACGTAGATGATATTGTGTTTGGTGGGATGTCGGATGAAATGGTCCAACATTTTGTCAACCAAATGTAGTCTGAATTTGAGATGAGCTTGGTAGGTGAACTGACCTACTTCCTTGGATTACAAGTCAAGCAGATGGAAGATTCCATTTTTATTTGTCAGAGCAAATATGCGAGGAACATTGTGAAGAAGTTTGGACTGGATAATGCCAAGCATAAGAGGACTCCTGCTCCTACTCACTTGAAGTTATCCAAAGATGAAAAGGGAGTGAACGTTGAACAAAGTTTGTATAGAAGTATGATTGGCAGTCTGCTGTATCTTACAGCAAGTAGGCCAGACATAACATTTGCTATTGGTGTGTGTGCAAGATACCAAGCAGAACCCAAGGTCAGTCACATCAATCAAGTAAAGAGAATTCTTAAGTATGTGATTGGTACATGTAATTATGGGTTGTTGTACTCCCATGACTCAAGTCCCATTTTAGTAGGTTACTGTGATGCTGATTGGGCTGGAAGTGCTGATGATAGGAAGAGTACCTCTGGAGGATGTTTCTTTTTGGGAAATAATCTTATTTCATGGTTTAGTAAGAAGCAAAATTCTGTATCCCTTTCTACCGCTGAAGCTGAGTACATAGCAGCTGGTAGTAGTTGTGCTCAACTGGTATGGATGAAACAGATGTCATGACATTGTTTTGTGACAACCTGTGCGCTATTAATATTTCCAAAAATCCCATTCAATATAGCAGGACTAAGCACATTGATATCAGGCATCACTTCATCAGAGAACTTGTGGAGGACAAAGTCATAACTCTTGAGCATGTGAGCACAGAAAATCAGCTTGCTGACATATTTACCAAGGCTCTGGATGCAGTTCAGTTTGAAAACCTGAGGAGCAGACTTGGGGTTTGCATTCATGAAGAACTATAGCAATCAATGTTCTTACTGGCTGCCAGAGTGGAAAGAATAAAGGAGGTTCTGGTAGTGCAGTGCTGAAGTTTGTGCATGACATTTGGGCATGTGATGTGGTATGCATCTACTCTCTGATGCAATTTACTCTGGTTTATTTTACTTATAACTTGTTCTACTTGCCTTTGTCATATTTATGGCTAAAAAGGGGGAGCAGTATGTTTGTGTGGGGAGTGCTTGTGTGCTTGTGCTGCTCCAGTAGTTGAGGGGGAGTTTGTGGAGTATGTGGAATGTTGCTGCTGTTGAGGGGGAGTTTTGCTATGCTTTGATGTGTTGTTTGCTGTGCTGTGTGTTGTATGCAGCTGAAGGGGAGTGCTGCTATGTTGTGCTACTAGGCTGGATGTTTTTTTTTGTGTGATGCTGGATATTTCGCTGCTGTCTGATATGGATGTTTTTGTGCTTCTTTGAAAGTTTTTTTGTGTGTGTAGTTTTAGCCAAAATAAGGCAAAGGGGGAGATTGTTATTTCTGTGCTTTTGTGGTTGGCATTTATTTTGGTAAAACTATTATAGCAGTAAGATATTGTAACATGATGTTCTAGGTGGCTGCATTCAACATGTCGAATGAAGATGTCCCATACCTGCTCATAGGACATCGCGTTTGGATTCAGTGTTTATAGCAGATTCTGTTGCTATGAATTGTTACTAAATATTCTGTGAATATTTGGTTATCCTATGTGGCGTCCATAGAATTTTTGGATTGTGATTATTTGTTGGTTTTTCAGATTTGCTGCTGTTTCTAATTATGGAGACATAATAGGAAACTTTGGATTGAAGACCTATTTTGTTGGAGTTTATTTTGCAGATTTGTGAGCAGTCTATTTGCTGCGTTTTTGAAGCCCAATTCAGTCCAGATTAAATGCTATATATTGACTGATGTAAACCTAGTTTAGGTGTGGAACTTACTTGTGTTTTGTTAGGGTTTCTCGAGTGTATTTTGTGAGCCTAACTGGTATCATTCTGATAACAGTATAAGGACTAGTTTTTTGTGTTGTAAGTTCTGTCAGTTACTCATAAGCTTTTAAGCATTGAGTTTCTTGTGTGTCAATTCTCATAAGCTTTGAAGTATTGAGAATTGTGTGTTTTGAAAGTGTGACTTTCGCTTTGTTACTTGTGTGGAAAGATACCAATCACGGGTTGTGGTTGTAGAGGGATTTGAGGAGGGCCTCATACCTAGGTGAGTCTTAGGTAGAAGTCATAGGAAGGGTAGTGATTAAGTGAGCAGATTATTCGGTTATTGTATGATCTGTGAATTGATACTATCGTATATTGATTTCGTCCCTGGCTTGGTAGCCCCCAGAGTAGGTGTGTTAGACCGAACTGGGTAAACATATCACTGTGTTATTTACTTTCTGCACTGTTATTTTTATTGTTATCTTTATCATTGTGTTGGATATCAGTGTCTCAACATCTGTGCAGGACATCTGATATCTGTGCCATAATTTCACAAATCCTCATGGATTTTGAGTTATGGATTGATCAAAATCACAAAAAGTGAAAATGACCACTTTTTCCAACACTTAGTGAAAATTTCAAAAGTCAGAATCTGTTTCATTTTTTTACAAACTTTGAGGAAATTTTTCACCTTGATCATAGTTGAACTAGGTCCATTGGTTAACAACAAAGTTAAAGTATGTCATGAGAGCTTTCCAAATTGTCTAAGAACTCAATCAAACTCCATTTGAGCTAGGAGTTATGGATCTCCCAAGTTGCCTTGCTGCAACTATTTTCAAGATAGATTTTGGTGCAAACTTGCACCCTATGATTCCTTAGACTGATTTTGAACACTTTGATCATTCAAATTCTGTCCAATTACAACATAAATGAATGAATGATCTGATCCATAACACAAAATACCAAGAACCTAACCTTCCATGTGTAAAATCATCATGAAAAGGAATCTTGAAATTCAAATTTGGCATCAAGAATTAAAGTGATGCATTGAGGGCATGAATGAGCCACAAACCAGTCTAAATACGTCAAGACATATCCAAATATCAGAGGACTTAAACCTGCAAAGTTTGGCACAAGTCAATGGCTAGAGGAGACCCTTGACCAAGGAACCAAAGCATTCAATGCAATCTAATCCAAGCTGCCAGTTCCGAAAAAGGACGGAACAGTCAGAATATGTGTAGATTTCAGGGATCTGAACAAAGCCAGTCCAAAGGATGATTTTCCTTTACCGCACATAGACATGCTGGTAGACAGTACAACAAATTTCAAAGTCTTCTCCTTCATGGATGGATTCTCGGGTTATAATCAAATCAAAATGGCGCCGGAAGATATGGAGAAAACTTCATTCATCACCTCATGGGGCACCTTTTGTTACAAGGTAATGCCGTTCGGTTTGAAGAACGCCGGGGCAACCTATCAAAGGGCCATGACAACTCTGTTTCATGACATGATGCACAAAGAAATCGAAGTGTATGTCAATGATATGATTACCAAATCTAAAACAGAAGAAGAGCATGTGACACATCTGTCAAAGTTATTTGAGCGTCTGAGAAAGTACAAACTCCGCTTGAATCCTAACAAATGCATATTTGGTGTTCGCTCGGGGAAACTGTTAGGGTTCATCGTCAGCCAGAAAGGAATTGAGGTTGATCCTGACAAGGTCAAGGCCATTCAAGAAATGCCTTCGCCAAAGACTGAGAAACAAGTCAGAGGATTTTTGGGACGTCTGAATTACATTTCCAGATTCACATCTCTCATGACCGCGACATGCGCACCAATCTTTAAACTTCTTAGAAAGAATCAGAACTACGTATGGACAGAAGACTGCCAAAAAGCCTTCGACAGTATCAAAGAATATCTGTTGAATCCACCAATCCTGTCACCTCTAGTAGAGGGAAGACCATTGATCATATACATAACAGTCTTGGAAGACTCCATGGGTTGCGTACTTGGCCAACAAGACGAAACAAAAAGAAAAGAGTCTGCCATCTACTATTTAAGCAAGAAATTCACGGACTGTGAAACTCGGTACACTATGCTTGAGAAAACTTGCTGTGCTCTGGCTTGGGCAGCCAAACGTCTTCGCCAGTATATGATTTATCACACTACTTGGTTAATCTCCAAAATGGATCCAATCAAGCACGTCTTTGAAAAGCCTGCTCTCACGGGAAGGATTGCCCGTTGGCAGATGTTGTTATCGGAATATGAAATCGAGTACCATGCTAAAAAATTCACGGACTGTGAAACTCGGTACACTATGCTTGAAAAAACTTGCTGTGCTCTGGCTTGGGCAGCCAAACGTCTTCGCCAGTATATGATTTGTCACACTAATTGGTTAATCTCCAAAATGGATCCAATCAAGTACGTCTTTGAAAAGCCTTCTCTCACAGGAAGGATTGACCGTTGGCAGATGTTGTTATCGGAATATGAAATAGAGTACCATGCTCATCAACCGATTGACGATCAGGAAACAGTTGGATTTGACTTACCAGACGAAGATGTCATGTACTTAAAAATGAAAAATTGCGATGAACCACTACCCAGTGAAGAGCCAGAACCAGGTTCCCAATGGGGACTAATCTTTCACGGAGCTATCAACAGTTATGGAAACGGAATTGGGGCAATCATCGTAACACTTCAGGGTACCCATATTCCTTTCACTGCCAAACTAACATTCAAATGCATAAACAACGAGGCCAAATACGAAGCTTGTATCATGGGTCTCGAAGAAGCAATTGATTTGAGGATTAAGAACTTGGATGTGTATGGAGACTCAGCCCTAGTTATCAATCAGATCAAAGGAGAATGGAACACATACCAATCAGGACTGATTCCTTACAAAGATTACGTGAGAAGGTTGTTGCCATTCTTTAACAGAATTAAGTTTCATCATATCCCTCGTGAAGAGAATCACATGGCTGATGCACTAGCTACTCTCTCTTCTATGATTGTTGTTAATCAATGGAACGACGTACCTAAGATTGACATAATGCGCCTTGAAAGGCCCGCTTACATCTTCATAATTGAAGCAGTTATAGATGACAAACCTTGGTATCATGATATCAAGTGCTTCCTTCAGATACAAGAGTACCCACCTGGGGCATCAAGAAAAAAGACAGGGAAACCATTAGAAGACTGGCTAGCAACTTCTTCCTAAGCGGTGATACACTCTATAAGAGAAACATTAACATGGTCTTGCTCCGATGCGTAGATAGACCAGAAGCAAACATGTTAATGAAAGAGATTCACAAAGGATCCTTAGGCACTCATGCCAATGGACGCACAATGGCGAGAAAAATTCTGAGAGCTGGGTACTATTGGTTGACAATGGAATCCGATTGCTACAAGTACATAAGGAAGTGTCATAAGTGTCAGATATACGTTGACAAGATCCATGTACCACCAACGCATCTTAAAGTTCTTTCTTCTCCATGGCCTTTTTCTATATGGGGAATCGACATGATTGGCATGATTGAACCCAAGGCTTCGAATGGACATCGGTTCATCCTGGTAGCTATTAATTACTTCACCAAGTGGGTCGAAGCAGCATCATACACCAATGTAACCTGACAAGTCGTGATCCGATTTATCAAAAAACAATCTCATTTGCCGTTATGGTGTTCCAAGCCAGATCATTACTGATAATGGATCTAACTTGAACAATAAGATGATGAAATAATTATGTGCTGAGTTTAAGATCGAACACCATAATTCCTCTCCTTACCGACCTAAGATGAATGGAGCGGTAGAAGCGACTAACAAGAACATCAAGAAGATTGTTCAAAAGATGGTTGTAACCTACAAAGACTGGCAAGAGATGCTACCCTTTGCTCTTCAAGATTATCGCACATCTGTCCGTACTTCAACAGGGACAACCCCTTTCTCTCTAGTATATGGCACGGAAGCAGTGTTTCCCATAGAAGTGGAGATCCCGTCAATCCGGGTATTGATGGAAGCTAAGCTAACAGAAGCAAAATGGTGTCATAGTCGACATGATGAACTGAACTTAATAGAAGAAAATCGAATAAAGACTCTATGCGATGGTCAGTTGTACCAGCAAAGGATGAAGAAAGCATTTGTCAAAAAGGTCCGACCTCGCGTCTTTAGAAAAGGAGACCTTGTGCTCAAGAAGATACAATCATTCCTCACTAATTCCAGGGGAAAATGGACTCCGAATTATGACTGCCCCTATGTGGTCAAGAAAGCCTTCTCAGGCGGCGCCTTGAGACTCACAACCATGGATGGAGAGGAATTTGCCTACCCTACAAATGTTGATGTAGTCAAGAAATACTTCGCCTAAATATAAAAAAAAAACGTCTCGGTGGATTGAAAACCCGAAAGGGCGGTCCAGGAAAAAATTAGAGACATAAGCAAAAATCATCCCGATGGATTGGAAACCTCAAAAGACAATCCAGGCAAAAGTTAGGGATTCATGGCATGTAACTACGTCCGACAAGGTTAAATCTCCAGTGGTAGTACCATCCGTCGGAAAACTTCAAGTCAAGGTCATCTTCGACAGAAGCTCAGGATGTCCAGAATTTAAAGTTGGTAGAAGGATAACGGTTGTTATGTTTCAATGTAGCCCTTTTCTCGTAAATTACCATTTTCTAAACTTTGTAAATGCTCTATGGAATCACGTGTTTGGCTGATTTCCATCCTATCAATAAAATTTGAGCCCTAGTGCTTTTGTTTGCAATTCTCATTTGTTTTAGCTTTATAGAATGACATTTTTAACATGATCAACGATTCTTGAAATAAAACAAAAATGAATTTACTTGTCAAAATTTCCTTCTGCTTTTAAAATAAAGATGGCAATTCTTTCTTTCTGATGAACATCGAAAGAAACATCGAGGGTTTCTACGAAGATGATTGAACCACAAAGTGCAGAATCAAAGTACTCCTTCTAAACCAGTACACCTGAACGAAGGATCAACTATTTCAGATGTAATACCCCATCTGATATCCCCGGCAGAGTTCGTATCTCTTAAGACCGATTGAACGATTCTTTCTCCCCTCACAGGGTCTACCTCTCCAAAGCAAGACATGATTGCTATCATGAACCAATGGTACTTTTCATCCCCCGCAGTGGCCGAGTATCCAGTCGTGTTCATCCACTACTCTGTATGTCGCGTCAGATTTGTCAGCATAAACATACATACATCATGCATAATTGATTCACATTCACATTCATACTGCATTAATATCGCTCTGGTCATACTCATTTCCCAAGTGATAAAACCCTTTTGTCAATCAAGTTGTCAATTGTCGTTTCCGTGTCGGTTAAGACAAAATCCTGGTTTAAGTTTTTTCCTCGTCAGGAAATGTATCGTCTAAAACCATCTCTCTCTCCAGTTTATTTCGGGATTGGAGACGGTTCTCGACCACTTTGATAACTTGAACCTCTGAAAGGCAAGAAGACATTCGACAAACATCACTCTTCACCATTGAAGATGATATTTTCACTTTCCCAGATTAAGGAAAATCTCCAGAGAAAGCCTCTCAACCGAAGACTCTCAGCAACACATTGATTTTTCTCCCAAGAAAGTCAATGTTAATGAAGTCATCAGCACCTCCAAATTGGATTACATCACATGGCATTTCTCCGAGAAGATCTCGAAGAAAAGTATGATGTAGTATCCCCAAGCGAAAATCAGTCTCTCAAGAGATTCGTTTTTCCCCAGTAGAGTCAACAAATGGCGTCTCCAACAGAGAAGTTTGTACACATCTACAGCTCTGACGAATGGGTTTCCCCAGCAAGTCTGACCTCAAATCTTTTTCCTCAAATGACATCTCCCTCAGTAGAAAACTCGGTGAGAAGTTTGGTGAAAACCGCTACACATAGTGCCCCTTGTCAAGGAAGAAACTCGACAAGAAGAAACTAAGACCAGTTCCTTGGCTGAAGACCAGGATCGAGGGGAAGTTTATTTTAGAAACTAAGACCAGATCCTTGGCCAAAGATCAGGATCGAGGGGAAGTTTATTTCAAAAGAAACTGAGACCAGTTCCGTGGCTGAAGACCAGGATCGAGGGGAAGTTTACTTCAGAAACTGAGACCAGTTCCGTGGCTGAAGACCAGGATCGAGGGGAGGTTTATTACAAAGAAATTTAGACCGGTTCTGTGGCTGAAGACCAGGATCGAGAGGAAGCTTTACCCTTTTCTAAGTAACATTGCTTATCAAAAGAAGATGGATGAGCAAACTGCCATTCATAACTGTAACACCCCTTTTCCCATCGCAAATAAATAATACATAAATGAATCAGAGTAACTAACTATTTATTTTTTCCGATAGAATCAAGGATGCCACAGTTAAAGAAAGAAAAACACAAACCCTGCTCAATTATTTGATACATAACACAAACTGGGATAACATCAAAGAGAAACTTTTTCCATATAAAAGGAAAGTTCAATTATGGCATAAAGCGGAAAGATCTATAACTGACTTGTTTTACAAAATAAATTGTTTTATAACATCAAAATATACATACAAAGGTAATACAAAATAAATCTAACAAAGGTATAAATATATAACATAATCGTTCCCCGACTCCCGTGCTACGTATCAGAGCAGACACCAAGACCGACAAAAGAACGGAGGGCTAATTGATAACTCGAATTCGTATCGTATTTTCTGACTCATTACGCGCACTTTTAGTACCATTTTATCGAGTCTTTCCTACTATTTGCTTTGATTTAGTGTGTTTTCCTTTGCTTTGTGTTTTCAGGACCAAAATCAGCTTGATCGAAGAAAAGGACAAGAACCATTGGCGAAAGAGTTGAAATAGAGAAGAACTGGAGCTTTCTTCCTTCCTCTAGATGAATGGCGTTCGCCGTTCCCTAAGGGGAACCATATGGCGTTCGCCATGTCCCAAAAAAGAGGGAAATCCCATTTCAAACAAATGGCGTTCGCCATTTGAAAACGGTGACTGCCATTATGTGCGGGAGCAGATTTCCTGCAGTAGTTTGGCAGTTTTTCGCAGTTTGAATTCAAATTATTTCCCAAATGTTTGGAGCCATTTTTCTCTATATATAGGCCTTATTGGAGGCCAGTGGGGAGATCCAGAAATTGCGTGGAAGCGCTGCCGAATCGCGTTTTAGAACTTAGGCATATATTTCAGTTTCAAAACAGCAATTACTCACACTGAGGAATTGCTGCACTTTGTATTTCCTATTTCCTTGTACTGCTGTATCACTTCAAGCATCAATACAAATCTTGCTGCCATTTTCGTATTCGACTTCAGTTCCATTTACCGCATTTTTTTACAGGGTCTTTATTTACTGCATTGTAGTATAGATTATATTCGAATTTGTTTTAACATGATAGTTCTAGAATTTGAATGCTTAAACATGTTAAGATCAGATTTAATTATGTCCGGTTAATTATAATTAGAGACCGTCGTATGAGGACCGTCGTTCCAACGGGACTCTGTAGGAACCATCGGTATGAAAATATGATTGTTTGATATTCTGGTTTTAGTGTCTAAGTTTAATTTAGGTAACTTTGTCGTGAGAGCGAGGGGTTGCTTAACAGTGTTTTGTCACGAGAGTGAGAAATGCATTAAGGTGTGTCCGATAGAGCGAGAGTTTGAGGTACGCACCAGATAGTAGACACTGAGCATCGATCCTAAACACAGCGAGAGCGCTTTAGGTTTCGTTTAGGCTTTGTTAGTTTTCAAAATGCGTCTTTTAATTACCGAGCGAGCGAGAGCAAAATCTTGGGGTCATTAGGCGTGACTTTTGTCAATAGCACGAGAGTGTGAGACAGAGTCTTTAAGTTGGCATTTCCTACGGAATGGTAGTATAGTCATAATCAGTACCTATTTTCAACGAGTCCCTTAGGTGCGCGGAAATCATATTTCGGTCTTGTTTTAGTATTATTTTCAAACCTTTAGTAAGTAGCGTTTACATTTCCATTCGTACCTTTTTAATCATAGCCTTAGCTTTACAAAGCAACGATAGAGTACAATAAGTTGACATTGGTCTCTGTGGGTTCGACAATCTTTTATATTACTTCGATAAATCCGTGCACTTGCGGAGCATCAAGTTTTTGGCGCCGTTGCCAGGGACCCACGATCAATATTGTTATTCCTTTGTTGCACCGTATAGACTAAGGCATTCTTATTTGAAAAAAAAAAACTATGTATCGCCCAGATTTGCTTTACAATTACCACTCCCAATACTTTGAGGAACCACAAGAATCCTATAATCCTGACCTTGAATTATTGATGGAGGATTTCAATGCGACAATAACTTACTCTCACCCAAATTCCCTCTATGATTACCCTTGCCAATATTTTGAGGAACCACAAGAATCCCATAATTCCAACCTCGAAACATTAATTGAGGATTTCATTGAAACAACAACTAACTCTAGGCTTGAATACATGATGGAACGATTTGTGGAGACGCAAACTCTCCAGAATGAAGAGTTTAGAATACAACATCTCGAAACTTATGAAACCTTTAGGCATATGAACACAGTGATCGAGTCCCTCGTGACTCACACTGAGGCATTGGAGACTCAAATCTCTCTGTTAGCACAGACACCTATAGGACCCTTCCTTGAGAGACAAGTGGATGTTGTAACTATCAGTAGTGAAGAACAAATAGAAAATCCTAGGGAGAGTGATAATGAATTTGAGGAGAGTTATGGTGAGAAAAGCGTAGAAATTGAGAAAAATCCACCGACACCATCCGAAAGGGAGGTTGTCGAAGAGGTAGAGATGGAAGCACCTATCATTGGTCCTCTTCCTTATATCCCACCAATTCCTTTCCCGCAAAGGTTTGTAGAAGTTAAGGTAGACTCCAAATCCAAAACATATGTTGAGGTATTGGAAAATATCCACTCCAATGCACCTTTGTCTGAGGTCCTGCTTAAAAAGAGAAATTTAGAAGACCTTGAAACTAGGGAAACCATTAGAGTGAAGAAGGTAAGGTTATCCTTTGAGGTGGTGGATGAAATAACTGAGCTCAAACTTGAAAATTTGATACTTAGGATAGATCCAGAACCGCCACCACAAGTTCAAAAGTATGAACCACCCCACAAGAGAAAGAAAAGAAAAGGTGAGGGATATGTGAGATGGCTTGATAAGTGGCCATGGAAACCGAATATTATTAGTCGTCGAGCTATCGACGTTAAACAAAGCGCTGCATGGGAGGAAACCCACGAGATTTTAATTTAATGTTTTACTTTTATTGTCTGTGTTTGCAGGAAATAAAGAAATGTATTGCTTGTCTCGTCTCAACTTCTTCTAGGTGCCCACGTACATTCCTGCGAATGTCTCTGCTGGTGGTGACACCGATACCGCACTGTATTTTTCTAACACTTTTTGATGGTACTTCCTCCGGAAACGGGCAGCACTATGAGTTGTTTAAAAAAAAGAGAAAATTAAACAAATGAAGGTATCTCAAAGCGCCCACCACCGAAGCAGAAGTGGCCAGCGAAGACATGGACAACAAGAGAGGATCAGAGAGGATTTGGCATGCAGTAGCATTCACACAGGTTTTATCTTTCCTTTTCCACCTTTTATCGGAACATTGAGGACAATGTTTGATTCAAGCGTGGGGGAGGAACTTTACCGCTTTCAATTTATCGCTTTCTAGTTTGTTGCTTTATTGAGTCATATGCGCTAGTTGAGTCAATTTTTACTTTACATTTTCGCATTGTTTGAAAACTCCCTTATTTTGACCCCAATTTCAAAAATTTCCCGTTTGACTCAATGGCATGACATATTAAGTATATGTTGTTTTATCTTTGTTTTAGGCTATGTGGACGGACTTGGGAAAGTTTTACTAATATTGGTACCGTTCCTACACCCTAGAGTTCCTAAGTATGCGATATCGGTTTAAATACACATTATGTCGAGACCTTGTTCCTAGTTCTTTAGAAGTAGCCTCTTTATTAGTTTATATCAGCAGTCAGCACCATCCTTGCGTGTGAACTAAGTAACAAACTGATGCAAATATGTGTTGATCTCAGAGTTTTTGATTATGTGATTTTATTTAGATATTGCGAATCAAAGACCTATTCTAACTAAGCTAGGTGGTCCTCACCCGGCCATTTAGCCCAAAGGCTCAGACTCTTGAAATTCGTTGCAAAAAAAACAAAGGGGGAGAAAAAGAAAAAGAAAAAAAATTGTGTTGAATAAGAGATCATAAAACACTAACAGGTTCACTTACCATGTAAACACGAGGGCTAACGGGCTTAATGTGATTGTGCTCGAATGAAAGAGAGGTGAAAAAGAACGAAGTTTGTAGGTTAAGTTATAATGTCATGATTTGAACTGGTATTGCATAGGAAGGAACTCTTTGTCCGCTTTTGTAGAATCGTGTCGTTATGGTATCCTTGTTTTCATTATTTAGTACCTATCCGTGTATCATTAGCCTAGCAACCTTGTGCTGATTGTTTTTGTCGTGCCTATTAGTCGAGCGTTGAACTTACTATTTTTTATATCATTGGGAGTTTGCTTGAGGACAAGCAAAAGTCTTAGTGTGGGGGAGTTTGATAACTCGAATTCGTATCGTATTTTCTGACTCATTACGCGCACTTTTAGTACCATTTTATCGAGTCTTTCATACTATTTGCTTTGATTTATTATGTTTTCCTTTGCTTTGTGTTTTCAAGACCAATATCAGCTTGATCGAAGAAAAGGACAAGAACCATTGGCAAAAGAGTTGAAAAAGAGAAAAGCTGGAGCTTTCTGCCTTCCTCTAGATGAATGGCGTTCACCATTCCCTAAGGGGAACCATATGGCGTTCGCCATGTCCCAAAAAATAGGGAAATCCCATTTCAAACAAATGGCGTTCGCCATTTGCAAACGGTGATTGTCATTATGCGCGGGAGCAGAATTCCTACAGCAGTTTGGCAGTTTTTTGCAGTTTGAATTCAAATTGTTTCCCAAATGTTTGGAGCCATTTTTCTCTATATATAGGCCCTATTGGAGGCCAGTGGGGAGATCCGGAAATTGCGCGGAAGCGCTGCCGAATCGCGTTTTAGAACTTAGGCATATATTTCAGTTTCAAAGCAGCAATTACTCACACTGAAGAATTGCTGCACTTTGTATTTCCTATTTCCTTGTATTGTTGTATCACTTCAAGCATCAATACAAATCTTGCTGCCATTTTCGTATTCGACTTCAGTTCCATTTACTGCATTTTTTTACAGGTTCTTTATTTACTGCATTGTAGTATAGATTATATTCGAATTTGTTTTAACATGATATTTCTAGAATTTGAATGCTTAAACATGTTAAGATCAGATTTAATTATGTCTGGTTAATTATAATTAGAGACCGTCGTATGAGGACCGTCGTTCCAACGGGACTCTGTAGGAACCATCGGTATGAAAATATGATTGTTTGATATTCTGGTTTTAGTGTCTAAGTTTAATTTAGGTAACTTTGTCGTGAGAGCGAGGGGTTACTTAATAGTATTTTGTCACGAGAGTGAGAAATGCATTAAGGTGTGTCCGATAGAGCGAGAGTTTGAGGTACGCACCAGATAGTAGACATAGAGCATCGATCCTAAACACAGCGAGAGCGCTTTAGGCTTTGTTTAGGCTTTGTTAGTTTTCAAAATGCGTCTTTTAATTACCGAGCGAGCGAGAGAAAAATCTTGGGGTCATTAGGCATGACTTTTGTCAATAGCGCGAGAGTGTGAGACAGAGTCTTTAAGTTGGCATTTCCTACGGAATGGTAGTATAGTCATAATCAGTACCTGTTTTCAACAAGTCCCTTAGGTGCGCGAAAATCATATTTCGGTCTTGTTTTAGTATTATTTTCAAACCTTTAGTAAGTAGCGTTTACATTTCCATTCGTACCTTTTTAATCATAGCCTTAGCTTTACAAAGCAACGATAGAGTACAGTAAGTTGACATTGGTCTCTGTGGATTCGACAATCTTTTATATTACTTCGATAAATCTGTGCACTTGCGGAGCATCAAGTTTTTGGCGCCGTTGCCAGGGACCCACGGTCAATATTGTTATTCCTTTGTTGCACCGTATAGACTAAGGCATTCTTATTTGAAAAAAAAAACTATGTATCGCCCAGATTTGCTTTACAATTACCACTCCCAATACTTTGAGGAACCACAAGAATCCTATAATCCTGACCATGAATTATTGATGGAGGATTTCAATGCGAAAATAACTTACTCTCACCCAAATTCCCTCTATGATTACCCTTGCCAATATTTTGAGGAACCACAAGAATCCCATAATTCCAACCTCGAAACATTAATTGAGGATTTCATTGAAACAACAACTAACTCTAGGCTTGAATACATGATGGAACGATTTGTGGAGACGCAAACTCTCTAGAATGAAGAGTTTAGAATACAACATCTCGAAACTTATGAAACCTTTAGGCATATGAACACAGTGATCGAGTCCCTCGTGACTCACACTGAGGCATTGGAGACTCAAATCTCTCTGTTAGCACAGACACCTATAGGACCCTTCCTTGAGAGACAAGTGGATGTTGTAACTATCAGTAGTGAAGAACAAATAGAAAATCCTAGGGAGAGTGATAATGAATTTGAGGAGAGTTATGGTGAGAAAAGCGTAGAAATTGAGAAAAATCCACCGACACCATCCGAAAGGGAGGTTGTCGAAGAGGTAGAGATGGAAGCACCTATCATTGGTCCTCTTCCTTATATCCCACCAATTCCTTTCCCGCAAAGGTTTGTAGAAGTTAAGGTAGACTCCAAATCCAAAACATATGTTGAGGTATTGGAAAATATCCACTCCAATGCACCTTTGTCTGAGGTCCTGCTTAAAAAGAGAAATTTAGAAGACCTTGAAACTAGGGAAACCATTAGAGTGAAGAAGGTAAGGTTATCCTTTGAGGTGGTGGATGAAATAACTGAGCTCAAACTTGAAAAGTTGATACTTAGGATAGATCCAGAACCGCCACCACAAGTTCAAAAGAATGAACCACCCCACAAGAGAAAGAAAAGAAAAGGTGAGGGATATGTGAGATGGCTTGATAAGTGGCCATGGAAACCGAAGATTATTAGTCGTCGAGCTATCGACGTTTAACAAAGCGCTGCGTGGGAGGCAACCCACGAGATTTTAATTTAATGTTTTACTTTTATTGTCTGTGTTTGCAGGAAATAAAGAAATGTATTGCTTGTCTCGTCTCAACTTCTTCTAGGTGCCTACAGACATTCCTGCGAATGTCTCTGCTGGTGGTGACACCGATACCGCACTGTATTTTTCTAACACTTTTTGCAGGTACTTCCTCCGAAAACGGGCAGCACTATGAGTTGTTTAAAAAAAAAGAGAAAATTCAACAAATGAAGGTATCTCAAAGCGCCCACCGCCGAAGCAGAAGTGGCCAACGAAGACATGGACAACAAGAGAGGATCAGAGAGGATTTGGCATGCAGTAGCATTCACACAGGTTCTATCTTTCCTTTTCCACCTTTTATCGAAACATTGAGGACAATGTTTGATTCAAGCGTGGGGGAGGAACTTTACCGCTTTCAATTTATCGCTTTCTAGTTTGTTGCTTTATTGAGTCATATGCGCTAGTTGAGTCAATTTTTACTTTACATTTTCGCATTGTTTGAAAACTCCCTTATTTTGACCCCAATTTCAAAAATTTCCCGTTTGACTCAATGTCATGACATATTAAGTATATGTTGTTTTATCTTTGTTTTAGGCTATGTGGACGGACTTGGGAAAGTTTTACTAATATTGGTACCGTTCCTACACCCTAGAGTTCCTAAGTATGCGATATCGGTTTAAATACACATTATGTCGAGACCTTGTTCCTAGTTCTTTAGAAGTAGCCTCTTTATTAGTTTATATCAGCAGTCAGCACCATCCTTGTGTGTGAACTAAGTAACGAACTGATGCAAATATGTGTTGATCTCAGAGATTTTGATTATGTGATTTTATTTAGATATTGCGAATCAAAGACTTGTTCTAACTAAGCTAGGTGGTCCTCACCCGGCCACTTAGCCCAAAGGCTCAGACTCTTGAAATTCGTTGCAAAAAAAAAGGGGGAGAAAAAGAAAAAGAAAAAAAAATTGTCTTGAATAAGAGATCATAAAACACTAACAGGTTCACTTACCATGTAAACACGAGGGATAACGGGCTTAATGTGATTGTGCTCGATTGAAAGAGAGGTGAAAAAGAACGAAGTTTGTAGGTCAAGTTATAATGTCATGATTTGAACTGGTATTGCATAGGAAGGAACTCTTTGTCTGCTTTTGTAGAATCGTGTCGTTATGGTATCCTTGTTTTCATTATTTAGTACCTATCCGTGTATCATTAGCCTAGCAACCTTGTGCTGATTGTTTTTGTCGTGCCTATTAGTCGAGCGTTGAACTTACTGTTTTTTATATCATTTGGAGTTTGCTTGAGGACAAGCAAAAGTCTTAGTGTGGGGGAGTTTGATAACTCGAATTCGTATCGTATTTTCTGACTCATTACGCGCACTTTTAGTACCATTTTATCGAGTCTTTCATACTATTTGCTTTGATTTATTATATTTTCCTTTGCTTTGTGTTTTCAAGACCAATATCAGCTTGATCGAAGAAAAGGACAAGAACCATTGGCAAAAGAGTTGAAAAAGAGAAGAGCTGGAGCTTTCTGCCTTCCTCTAGATGAATGGCGTTCACCATTCCCTAAGGGGAACCATATGGCGTTCGCCATGTCCCAAAAAATAGGGAAATCCCATTTCAAACAAATGGCATTCGCCATTTGCAAACGGTGATTGTCATTATGCGCGGGAGCAGAATTCCTACAGCAGTTTGGCAGTTTTTCGCAGTTTGAATTCAAATTGTTTCCCAAATGTTTGGAGCCATTTTTCTCTATATATAGGCCCTATTGGAGGCCAGTGGGGAGATCCGGAAATTGCGCGGAAGCGCTCCCGAATCGCGTTTTAGAACTTAGGCATATATTTCAGTTTCAAAGCAGCAATTACTCACACTGAGGAATTGCTGCACTTTGTATTTCCTATTTCCTTGTACTGCTGTATCACTTCAAGCATCAATACAAATCTTGCTGCCATTTTCGTATTCGACTTCAGTTCCATTTACCGCATTTTTTTACAGGTTCTTTATTTACTGCATTGTAGTATAGATTATATTCGAATTTGTTTTAACATGATAGTTCTAGAATTTGAATGCTTAAACATGTTAAGATCAGATTTAATTATGTCCGGTTAATTATAATTAGAGACCGTCGTATGAGGATCGTCGTTCCAACAGGACTCTGTAGGAACCATCGTTATGAAAATATGATTGTTTGATATTCTGGTTTTAGTGTCTAAGTTTAATTTAGGTAACTTTGTCGTGAGAGTGAGGGGTTGCTTAATAGTGTTTTGTCACGAGAGTGAGAAATGCATTAAGGTGTGTCCGATAGAGCGAGAGTTAGAGGTACGCACCAGATAGTAGACACTGAGCATCGATCCTAAACACAACGAGAGCGCTTTAGGCTTCGTTTAGGCTTTGTTAGTTTTCAAAATGCGTCTTTTAATTACCGAGCGAGCGAGAGCAAAATCTTGGGGTCATTTGGCGTGACTTTTGTCAATAGCGCGAGAGTGTGAGACGGAGTCTTTAAGTTGGCATTTCCTACGGAATGGTAGTATAGTCATAATCAGTACCTGTTTTCAACAAGTCCCTTAGGTGCGCGGAAATCATATTTCGGTCTTGTTTTAGTATTATTTTCAAACCTTTAGTAAGTAGCGTTTACATTTCCATTCGTACCTTTTTAATCATAGCCTTAGCTTTACAAAGCAACGATAGAGTACAGTAAGTTGACATTGGTCTCTGTGGGTTCAAAAATCTTTTATATTACATCGATAAATCTGTGCACTTGCGGAGCATCACTAATCTTCACAAAAGCCTCCAAGACTACAAATCTGCAATTGCCTCATAGATCAACAAACCACAACCGAAGGGTGAGAAATCACAACTAAATCAAGATTGCATAATAATATGCAAACACATAAAAATTCACATACATAGTTATTCTCACCACAAACCTCACATACTAATACATATACCATGCCACATATACATAACATATATCAACTATCCAACATAATCACATATTTACACATAAGGCACACCAAAGTCACAACATATGGAAACACACCACCACATCACATAACACATGTCTACACATAAGACATATCATCCACAACCAATGCATTTATCACATATGCACATCAATTCACCAATTCAAACATAAATCTCAACACATAATCAATCAATTCATGAATTTCCACACATAATCAATCCATTCATGATTTTCCACATATAATGCATCCATTCACAATTCTCACACATAATCAATCCATTCATGATTTATGCAAATGCACAGAGACCGACACAACGACTCTATGCAATGCATATGCGGTACCATCCATCCATCATTTCTCATCACCAGTTCACTCAGGAACTATTGGAATCATCGCTTGTTACTTAGTGTAACTCCCCGTCGGGCAAACGATGTTCCCCGTCGCTTTAGGTCCTCTTGGTATAAGGCTCACGATGTTTATGGATTGCTTTAGGTCCTCTTTGTATAAGGCTCACAATCCGATCGCTTTAGGTCCTCTTTGTATAAGGCTCACGATCGTCTATAATCATCGCTTTAGGTCCTCTCGGTATAAGGCTCACGATGTTATAGCAGATTCCCTCTGGAATCGTTTCTTCGCTCACACCCACTAGGGCACACGACATCACAAGAATGCATATCATGATGCTTGGCATACAAAGACTCATGACAACCAAATGCACACATATACACATCCATGTGAACCATTACAACATCCATAATCATGCATATATGATCCAACATAACACAATGCATTTCATCATAAACCACAAACCACAACAATTAGCATTTTATCATATACATTCATATCAATTCACATCATATAACAACACACAAACTATACGATACATATTAAAAGCATGTCACATGATAACACGTCAATCACATACAATTATGACGGTAAAAGCCGACAAAATGACACTATTCCAAATTCCCGACATAATTAAATTGGTCAACCAATATCAAAACCATTTAATAAGGAAGAACAGCTCATAAGCTTTCCAACGCATCAAACCGCGCCTCAAACCGACTTACGACCCAACAGTTATAAAGAAAACAATTTAGAAAAGCTGTCATGTTCGCAATGCGAAGCTCCTAGCGAGTCCTTCGCCCCCTCATTCGCAGTGCGAATACCATAGCGAACCATGGCAGAAAGGAAAATAGTCTACAGTTTCGCAGTGCGAACTCCCAGCGAACCTTCGATGTCCCCTTCGCAGTGCGAATCCCCCAGCGAACCGTGGCAGAAAGAAAAACAATACAACGTTCGCAGTGCGAACCTCACGCGAACGTTCGCTTTCCCCTTCGCTGGCCATTCGCAGTGCGAACCTGCGAAACCAGAAAAACCCAGCAACGCTAACATAGGTCATTTGGGTCCAAATTCATCATTCTCCCACCCCAAACACTTCCAATTCATGCTATAACAACCAAAACATGATCCAAACCTAACAACAAGTATCCTACGCAGTTTATATCGAATTTCGTCTGTGAAAACATCGATTTCTATCAATCTCTCCTAATTTCGATCGATAAGAAAAGTCGCGAAACAACCAAAACAATTACAACAAACAACACATATACATACACAAGCAAGATATAATTGAAACTTCTCACCCTTACCCGATTATTTGCGCTCGAAACGGAGTTCCCGCGATTTTCCTCTTTCTTTCTTCTCCTTTTCTTTCTCTTCTTTTCCTTTCCCTTTCTTTTCTCTCTATTTCCTCTCAAATCTCTATTTATATAAAATATCTAAACTCCTAAAAGACTATTTTACCCCTCCGCTCGAATATCCCGCAAACGCTCTCAAACGCGATAAAACATAAACAACGATGAAAAATAATATATTGTCAAATAAAACTCAAGAATAAAATAATATAAAACAAAAATAATTAAATCGAATCGATTAAATAAATAAGACAAAACCGGGGCGTTACAATTCTCCCCCACTTAGACATTTTCGTCCTCGAAAAATATACCCGATACGAACAACTCGGGGTACGACTCTCGCATCCGACCAGCAAACTAACATGCCAACAAAAGCACACCGCGAATAACATAAACTGACAAACCACCTCGCTAACAGCAACTACTACAACGACACGACAACGACGACAACTACCACGACAAGATGCAAAGCCCATACAATGCACTTGACGACTAACTCACGACTCAAAGAATAACCAAGTTACAAACACACATTTTCACTCTTGAACCGAAACACAACAAGATCGTTACCATCACCGTAGGTAACACTCCTCTAATTCCCTACAAAGGAATTATCCACTCGCACTCGAACCATCACCATGGAAACGAGGCAACCACAGAAACAAGAACATAAAGTTCCACGACTTAACAACGTTCCAACAACCTCTTCATGACCACAATAACAACGTCCTTGTCACACAACATTAGTACAACAATGCTACGATTCCTCAATCGAACATACAACCAAAACATCCATCTACATAGTAGCCCATGAATAATATTTAAACCTTTCACCTAACTCTTCCATTCGGAACCATCCAATAGTCTCATCATCCTAACATGTTTCCAATGTTCAACCTAAGAACTCTTACAAGTCACACACGCATATACAAAATGTGCCACATCACGCTTCCGCTGCGCACTCTGATTACTCGTAACCATCAAAACTACCAATCTCACGTCCAAAGTCTAACTCTTTCTCATATTCTCCAAAAATCATTGTTCACTTTTACTATACCCAACCTCACACTCTACTATGTTATCTCACACACCAGACACAAGTCTCTGAACTGCTCAAATAATTTTAATTCTCTGACCATCAAAACAGACATGTATAAAAACTTTCGACTTAACTCTTCAGGCACCACCTTAGCTTTTCCCGAAGGATAATCCAAGCCAAATTCATAACTCGTCACGAATTCTAACCATCCTCGTTGTCTCATACTCTATTCCTTCAGACCAAACAAGTACTCTAAACTCTTGTGATTACTAAACACTTCGAACCTAGAACCATAAAAATAATACCTCCAAATTTTCCAACACAATACAACCGCAACCAATTCCAAATCTTGAATAGTATAGATCCTCTTATGAATCCTCAATTGTCATAAAGCATAATCCATAACTTTACCCTCTTGCATTAACACACGACTAAACTCATCAAAGACACATCACAATACCTCACAAACGGTTTATCAGGATCACACAAAATCAAAACTGGAGTCGTAGACAACTTCTACTTCAGCTCTCTAAAACTTTCCTTACAACGAACATCCCAAACAAGCAACTTACCTTTTGCAAGTCAATCGAAGTAACGAAAACACTAACTTGGAAAAGCATTCCATAACCTCCGGTAATAACCAACTAAAGTCCAAAAAGATTCTAATCTCCTCAACTAACTTCAAAGCCTCTCATTGTAGAACTGCATCTACTTTCGATGGATCCATAACCATACTCTCATCTGAAATAACATATCCAAGAAAAATAACCTTTTTCAACCCAAATTCTCACTTGAATAACTTAGCATAAAACTTCATCTCTTTTCAACACTGGTAATTCACATCTCAAAACACGATACCTGTTCTTTTTCTGAGTTTATAATAGATTCGAACATCCTCAATCAAAGCTATTACAAACTTATCCAAATAAATATGGAAGATATGATTCATCCACTCCACACACATTCAAGACACCTTACTAACACCGAACAACATCACTGTGCATTGTAATGCCCAAACAAATTCCAAAAGATATAAATTTTTAAAGCTTTTGCAAAACTTTCCACTGGGTAACTGGTTACTCACATACAAGCTTAACCGAGTAAATAATAGCCTAATCCGATGATAACAAACCTAACCAGTCACATTAAATAGATTAAAGCCTCAACTCACAAAATTCACTATCCTTATCAAATGTTCCAAACAATTGTAATTTCAATCAAACTCAACCAAACCATTCCAATCATCTATTCTCGAAAGTGGACACTTATTCTCAATCGTTACCTTATTCAACTGTCAGTAATCCATACACAATTTCTTCTCCTGACCGTCCAATTCCACAAATCCCAACCTGTATCAACAACCAACCAAAAAGAACTCTCAAACGCAATGTTACATCCACCCACAAGGGTTTCCTCACAATTTCCATTAATTCCTTAAAACTCCAAAGACTTCAAACCTCACCAGAACTCTAAGTCTTGCTTCCCATAGTCTCAATACCATTATACACATCATGCTTGTTATTCCATTCAATCATCTATCCTTTTTGTTACTAACAATACTGGAGCTCTCTAAGACGACACACTTGGTCTCACAAATCCCTTTTCCAGTAAATCTTTCAACCGCTCTTTCAATCTGAGTAATTCTAATGCTAACATCCAATATTCCATCCAGAAACACATATGGAAATCACGCACAACTGGCAGCCCTTCATTGTGGCCTTTCTGCCAATTTCTAAAAAACTGTCACCACAAACATAACAAACATCTGAGTTTCACTTCCTAAAAGTTCTTCTACTTACTTAGCAGATCCAAACCTCAAATCCTCACCTTCGTTCAATTTGAGTTCACACTCTACTCTCTGAGAACAACCATTAACGATACCCAGTCGTTTTCTCTCAATGACTTCCCAACTGGACCAAATATCAAAACCTCTAATCCGCCTCATCTTCCGATATTAGAATCTTCATCGACTTAACAAAACAATCCGTAACCATTTTCTTAATTCCAAACAATTCAATTCACACACTATCAAACCCAGAAAGACACGTCTATTCCATCGAACACAATTCCCGTCTACTATCAACAAGAGATTAAGGGTGATCAGTTCCTCAATTTGTCAATAGACAGCCGACAATTATGATGGGGCATAAACCGTCTTTACCTAACTATAATAGCATTTCTTGCATCCTGTGCACAAAACTACCTAAGGCACCAATCCTTAGTCAACATAAACCTTACCTCCGCATCCCCTCTGGAACCGGGAACCACACTGTCCAAAGAGCACTTACAATCTTGCAATTCACAACACACTGAGCCAACGCTCCACACCTGAAGCAACTTGGAGAAGTACCAGCTTCTCCCCCACTTATCTCATTCTCACACCTGAAGACAAAGGATTAGAAAACTAGAAAGCACTGACAGTGTTTCACACACATATCACGTACCAAGGAACAAACAACATCGACAGTATTCAACGGTCACACCAACTGACTCAACAACTTGGCCGGACGGACCGACCTGCTCTGATACCACTTATATAACACCCTTTTTCCCATCGCGAATAAATAATACATAAATGAATCAGAGTAACTAAAAATTTATTTTTTTCGACAGAATCAAGGATGCCACAGTTAAAGAAAGAAAAACACAAACCCTGCTCAATTATTTAATACATAACACAAACTGGGATAACATCAAAGAGAAACTTTTTCCATATAAAAGGAAAGTTCAATTATGGAATAAAGCGGAAAGATCCATAACTGACTTGTTTTACAAAATAAATTGTTTTATAACATCAAAATATACATACAAAGGTAATACAAAATAAATCTAACAAAGGTATACATATATAACATAATCGTTCCCCGACTCTCGTGCTACGTATCAGAGCAGACACCAAGACCGACAAAATAACGGAGGGCTAATCTTCACAAAAGCCTCCAAGACTACAAATCTGCAATTGCCTCATAGAGCAACAAACCACAGCAGAAGAGTGAGAAATAACAACTAAATCAAGATTGAATAATAATATGAAAACACATAAAAATTCACATACATAGTTATTCTCACCACAAACCTCACATACTAATACATATACTATGCCACATATACATAACATATATCAACTATCCAACATAATCACATATTTGCACATAAGGCACACCAAAGTCACAACATATGGAAACACACCACCACATCACATAGCACATGTCTACACATAAGACATATCATCCACAACCAATGCATTTATCACATATGCACATCAATTCACCAATTCAAACATAAATCTCAACACATAATCAATCAATTCATGAATTTCCACACATAATCAATCCATTCATGATTTTCCATATATAATGCATCCATTCACAATTCAGACACAGAGTCAATCCATTCATGATTTATGCAAATACACAGAGACCGACACAACGACTCTATGCAATGCATATGCGGTACCATCCATCCATCATTTCTCATCACCAGTTCACTCAGGAACTATTGGAATCATCGCTTGTTACTTAGTGTAACTCCCCGTCGGGCAAACGATGTTCCCCGTCGCTTTAGGTCCTCTTGGTATAAGGCTCACAGCCTTTATGGATTGCTTTAGGTCCTCTTTGTATAAGGCTCATAATCCGATCGCTTTAGGTCCTCTTTGTATAAGGCTCACGATCGTCTATAATCATCGCTTTAGGTCCACTCGGTATAAGGCTCATGATGTTATAGCGGATTCCCTCTGGAATCGTTTCGTCGCTCACACCCACTAGGGCACACGACATCACAAGAATGCATATCATGATGCTTGGCATACAAAGACTCATTACAACCAAATGCACACATATACACATCCATGTGAACCATTACAACATCCATAATCATGCATATATGATCCAACATAACACAATGCATTTCATCATAAACCACAAACCACAACAATTAGCATTTTATCATATACATTCATATCAATTCACATCATATAACAACACATAAGCTATACGATACATATTAAAAGCATGTCACATGATAACACGTCAATCACATACAATTACGACAGTAAAAGCCGACAAAACGACACTATTCCAAACTCCCGACATAATTAAATTGGTCAACCAATATCAAAACCATTTAATAAGAAAGAACAGCTCATAAGCTTTCCAACGCATCAAACCGCGCCTCAAACCGACTTACGACCCAACAGTTATAAAGAAAACAATTTAGAAAAGCTGTCATGTACGCAATGCGAAGCTCCTAGCGAGTCCTTCGCCCCCTCATTCGCAGTGCGAATACCCCAGCGAACCATGGAAGAAAGGAAAATAGCCTACAGTTTCGCAGTGCGAACTCCCAGCGAACCTTCGCTGTCCCCTTCGCAGTGCGAATCCCCCAGAGAACTGTGGCAGAAAGAAAAACAATACAACGTTCGCAGTGCGAACCTCACACGAACGTCCGCTTTCCCCTTCGCTGGACATTCGCAGTGCGAACCTGCGAAACCAGAAAAACCCAGCAGCGCTAACATAGGTCATTTGGGTCCAAATTCATCATTCTCCCACCCCAAACACTTCCAATTCATGCTATAACAACCAAAACATGATCCAAACCTAACAACAAGAATCCTACGCAGTTTATATCGAATTTCGTCCTTGAAAACATCGATTTCAATCAATCGCTCCTAATTTCGATCGATAAGAAAAGTCGCAAAACAACCAAAACAATTACAACAAACAACACATATACATACACAAGCAAGATATAATTGAAACTTCTCACCCTTACCCGATTATTCGCGCTCGAAACGGAGTTCCCGCGATTTTCCTCTTTCTCCTCTTCTCTCTTTCTTTCTTCTCCTTTTCTTTCTCTTCTTTTCCTTTCCCTTTCTTTTCTCTCTATTTCCTCTCAAATCTCTATTTATATAAAATATCTAAACTCCTAAAAGACTATTTTACCCCTCCGCTCAAATATCCCGCAAACGCTCTCAAACGCGATAAAACATAAACAACGATGAAAAATAATATATTGTCAAATAAAAGTCAAGAATAAAATAATATAAAACAAAAATAATTAAATCGACTCGATTAAATAAATAAGACAAAACCGGGGCGTTACAATAACCACCGTCAAAATTTCAGGTATTCCGATATTTAATCCCTTTGCACCCTGAATGTCCAAATATCTTCGCCATTCACACCTTCAGGTCCAAGAAGATTAAATAGGGGCATCTGTCATACCCCAAATTTTGACCACCAAGATTTCCCATCATTGTGCAAATCATTGCCACAATATGGATGTGCCATCATTCCTCATCAATTTCCTCAAGGATTGTTGAGCTTTCACTACAACAAAAAATTAGGGTTTTGAGCCCTCTCGGAGCACTTAGACAAAGGATCAATCAAGAAATGACATGATCTTCAACTTGTCTAACCTTTCAAGCATCTATAAAGGATCAAGAGGACTCCCACATCAAGAATCAAGCACAAGGTCGCAACATTCCAAGTGGATCAAGCCTCGAGATCGCCAGTGTCACCAAATTAGGGTTTTGGTCGACCAAGGCCTCCAGATAAAAATTTTCTTCTGGACATGAGCCAATGCTTCAAAGCACAACCCAAGATGCTCCAAGGGACCTTATGGACCCAATCATCAATTCAAATTAGCCTCAGGGGATGCATTCATAAAAAATCAGGAATTAGAGTTTCTTGACCTAATTCACCCTTAAGTTGACTTTTGGAGCAAAGCATGAGCCAAGACCTCAAGACATGATTTGAGGACCTATAACACACCACTTTGATCCATTTGCAATAATGGATTGATCCAAGAAGCTTGATTCACAAGTTTCAATTCATCTGGACCACAATTAGGGTTTTGAAGGAAAAGTCAACTATATCTTTGACTTTTGACCAAGACATGCTCCCAAACCTTGGGACATGATTCAATACACCCTATAACACCTATGAAACCATTCATTAGGTTTGAGTTAGGTCAAGAACTTGATTGCACAAATAATCACACATTTTGGATTTCATCTGACAAAAAGTCAACTGTGCACAAAATCAAGTTTGACTTTTTGGAATTTTTCACAAATATGGTTCCCCTAAGTCAAAAACAATGTTAATGTAAGATATTGATCATCATCCAACAAGAAAAGTCAAGAAAAGCGAGGTTTCTTGCAAAAGGGGCAACCATGAGAAACCAAAAACTTTCTAAGTTATGGAACAAAAGTGGTTTTGTACCAACTTTGCAAGGTCATAACTCCTAAACCACAAGACCTTTTTCTCCAATTCAAAGCTCAAATAAAAGTCCATCTTACATACTTTAAAAGTGTCAACTACAAGAAATTCCAAATCCTCATGGATTTTGAGTTATGGATTGATCAAAATCACAAAACGTGAAAATGACCACTTTTTCCAACACTTAGTGAAAATTTCAAAAGTCAGAATCTGTTTCATTTTTTTCAAACTTTGAGAAAATTTTTCACCTTGATCAAAGTTGAACCAGGTCCATTGGTGGACAACAAAGTTAAAGTATGTCATGAGAGCTTTCCAAATTGTCCAAGAACTCAATCAAACTCCATTTGAGCTAGGAGTTATGGATCTCCCAAGTTGCCTTGCTGCAACTATTTTCAAGATAGATTTTGGTGCAAACTTGCACCCCATGATTCTTTAGACTGATTTTGAACACTTTGATCATTCAAATTCTATCCAACTATAACACAAATGAATGAATGATCTGATCCATAACACAAAATGCCAAGAACCTAGCCTTCCATGTGCAAAATCATCATGAAAAGGAATCTTGAAATTCAAATTTGGCATCAAGCATTAAAGTGATGCATTGAGGTGGCATGAATGAGCCACAAACTAGTCTAAATGAGTCAAGACATATCCAAATATCAGAGGACCAAAACCTGCAAAGTTTGGCACAAGTCAATGGCTAGCGGAGACCCTTGACCAAGGAACCAAAGCATTCAATGCAATCTGATCCAAGCTACCATTCACTATTGATGCCAAAACAAACTGCTCTACTATAAATAGAGCTCATTTGTGATCAGTTTGAGTACACCAAAACACCCAATCTGATGCTTTCCTCAAATTCTCTCTTTCACTCCAAAAAACACCTTCTCTTGCAAGTCACTATCGGGTTTTGCATTTGAGAACAATTTTGTCCAAACCAATGATGCAAACACCTCACATACATCATATATAAGTGATTCAAACACATAAACAACATCTGAAACATCAAAATCCAAAAGTAATACCCCATTTGCACAAGCTTTTAGCAGATTTGCAGTTGAGGTGCCACATCAAGTTTCAGCTTATTTCAATCCACTCCAAGCATTCAAACACACTCCTTGGCACCTAAGGAAGCTATCCATATCATTGGAACACATCTGTAACATCTCCATCACCAAGCTCGATCACCAGCTGCAAGAGTTAAGCCTGAAGCCTTCAAACTCTATATTCCATGCATCATAAATGAATTTGTGAGTTACCATCTTGTTCCTACATGTATATAGAGAGATAACCCTCAATCAATTGCTATGAATCAATCGTGTATGGAATTTCATTGTGTTAATGCTGAAATTAGGGTTCTTGAGGTTATCTTCTGATTTCTCACTCCATACTTAATATAAATGCAATTAATCTATATGGTTGTGATCCTTGTTCAAAAATGAACAAGATTGGTGTTTGAATCGTGCAAAACCATTGAGTAATCAGAGAGAAAAGAGAGAAAACGCAAATCACCCATGGCGCGGTCACGAGGAAGAAGAAAGTGACCGTTGGTGCCATAATTCAAAATTTTCAAATATTTGAATTTTTTATATTTTATTTAATTTATTTCAAAAATTAATTTCTCTCTGAATTTTTATGTTTTTGAATTAATTCTTTTTTTCAAAATTCATGTAAATGTTAAATTATTTTATTTTACAAAAAATCCAATTTATATTATATTTTTAATACAATTAGAATTTTTGTAATTAATTTCATTTATTTGTTTTTTAAACATTTTAAAATGAAATTTCCACCTTGATTTTTCATTCCAAATGAATTTCATGCTTTCATGTGGTTAAACATGATTTTTCAAAATATTTTTCATAGTATACAACTTGTTTTTAAATATATTTGGTATTTTATATCATTTATTATTTAATTTCCTTTGAAAATTATATTTTAAATTCAAAATTAGGGTTTTGTCTAAATTTTGATTTTTTTCAAACATTTTGGGCCTCTAATAGAGTGTAAGACTCATTCCTTATAAATAAAAATCTTTTTGGGCCTCAGTCATTGTATAAGTCCCATTGTGTTTTCTAAAATCGCGGCGCGATCATCACCTTTTAAACAAAATCATCTGGGGCTACCCTTGGGTTGTAAGTCCCATCTTTCTTTTTAAAAACACTTTTGGGCCTCTAATAGAGTGTAAGTCCCATCCCTTTGTACAAAAAACCTTTTTGGGCCTCAGTCATTGTATAAGTCCCTCTGTGATTCTTAAAACGACAGTGATATCACTGTCTTTCATTGGGCCCCCCTTGTGTTGTAAGTACCATTCTCTTTTCTTTTTTCAAACTCTTTGGGCCTCTAATAGAGTGTAAGACCCATCCCTTTTGTACATAAATAATTTGGGCCTCAGTCATTGTATAAGTCCCAATACGATTTTTAAAAACAACAGTATAATCACTGTTATTTTTTGGCCTCTCCTTGAGTTGTAAGTCCCATCTCTTATACAAAAATAAACTTTGGGACTCTCCTTGAGTATAAGACCCAATCTTCTTTTCAAAACAACTTACCCTTTTGATTTAGATTCAAATTCATTGTTGTTTATCAAAACTTTCTTTAATTTCTCGAAAAACTAACCATACAGCTGTAGCAATGGAAGTTTGCTCACCTGTAAGTTTTAAAACAGCTTTCTTTTACATACTTGTATATATATATATATATATATATATATATATGTTTATAATGCTGGAAGCTTGCTCACCTGTAAGTCTTCCTACCCTCTTTTACATACTTGTATATATTTCATATATATATATATATATATGCCTGTATATTATCTGCTTAGAGTTTTCCCTGGCAATTAGGTCTAGGATTAGATCAAACCAGTGGTCACTCTTTCAACACAGTCAAAACTAGTTCCCCATAGGAATTTCCAGATACAGTCTTGCCTCCTCTTGGGCTTATACAATATGGAACAGAGAATGACATTATTCCCAGTGAAACTTTTCTCAAGACTGTCACTACTAGAAATTTGTCTAAGAAATTCATTTCCCCTAGAGAGGATTAATTCCCGGTGAAACCTCTCTTGAATTTCTTCAAACCCTATAACTGTTCACTAAAGGATTAATTCCCTGTGAAACCTTTCTTGAACTTTTCTTAGGTTTGGACCCACAGGCTTCCTAAAAGCATCCCCAGCCTCCTCTTGGGCTTTGTACAAGTACGCTCAGGCTTCTTAAAAGTTCTCATGCCTTCTCTTGGGCTTAGTACAAGGACCCATAGACCTCTTACAGGTATAGGACAGAACCTAGTCATCCTTTGTTAGAGCAGTCTTTCCAAAGAGTCAAAACCTCAGACAATTTAGGATTGATTCTCATCCCTTAAAACACCTGCCTCCTCTTGGGCATCATACAAAGATAAACCCTTTCATACTAGTAGACTTGGACAGTCTCATCTCCTCATGGAAAAAAGAGAAACCCTAATCATTTTATCAATCACCAACAGAGTTTAAACTTTTCATTCCTAAATTTCCCCATCTAGGGTCAGCTTACTATCAATACAACACTATCAGAACTTCAAGGCATCTGATATCTCAACTCCTTTGTAATCCTCAGTAAGAGTTGGTTCCCCATTTTGGACCTGTCTCTGGATCTCAATAATCCTCAACAGAAGATAGCCTCCTCTTAGGCTTTGTATAAGGATTTTTCCTCACTCTCTTGTTGAGTCAATCTCTTTTCAGCCTCAATCTTAGGCTTTGTACAAGACTGATAAAAACACTCTCTTGTTGAGTCAGTCTCTTTTCAGCCTCAATCTTGGGCTTTGTACAAGACACCCATAAATATCTTCAGTTGAGTCAGCAGGGTCAATCCTCTTTTTAGCCTCAATCTTGGGCTTTGTACAAGACAAATCATACTCTCTAACAGAGTTAATCTTCTTCTAGCCTCAATCTTGGGCTTTGTACAAGACAGATAAAACCTCTCACCAATAGAGTCAGTTTCCCATTTTAGCCTCAATCTTGGGCTTTGTACAAGACACATACAAATATTCCCCAGTGGAGTTAATAACCCTCTTTTAGCCTCAATCTTTGGCTTTGTACAAGACAGAAAAAATATTTCCCCGGAAAAGTTAATGTTTAGCCTCCTCTTAGGCTTTGTATAATGATCTCCCAAAAGAGCCAATCTCTTTTTTAGCCTCAATCTTGGGCTTTCTACAAGACAGATAAAACTCCCTAAATAGAGTCAACCTTTTAGCTTCAACCTTGGGCTTTGATCAAGGCACACAAAAACCAAAATCCCCTCAGAGGAAATCAAAAACCTCTATGTAGGAAGGCATCTTCTCTGTACATCACACATCAAAACAGACAATAAAAAAAACCCTAATTTCTAGATAAGTGCTATAAGTGGCACACTTGTTGATTCAAAAATCCAAGTTGTAGTCCATCTCTTATCCTGGTAAATCCCCTCTTTCATCTAATTTCTGTAAGTGGCAAGCCTCTGGATTATTTACATCCAAGCCAATGTCCCTCTCTTAGCATGAAAGATTCCTAAGGAAAAATGGCATTGCTCAACACTGAGTTAAATTTTTCTCCTTTAGGACAAATCCCTTATAAAGGAAATTATGGCATTGCTGGATTCACATATCCCAGTTAAAGTAATCCTCCTTTATAATCAGTTACCCAACAACTGTGATGAACATATGAGATATCTCTCTTTAGAGATGACAATTTCTCTCTCATTCAAACCTTTTAGCTTCAATCTTGGGCTTTGAACAAGACACAAATAACCTTTAGCTTCAATCTTGGGCTTTAAACAAGACACCGAACATTTCTTTCCTCCCATAGAATAGGAGGAACTACGATTACTCTGATTTCCCTATTTTTTTCTTTAACGGGAATACGTAGGCATAAGATTACGAAATCTTAGCGAGAACACTAATCAAAAACCTTAGGTCCAGTACCTCACCAAAAACATCGGAAAACCGAAAATCAACAAAAACTCTCTCTCTCAAACACTCCCAAAGGAGAAACTCTCCCAACCCTCGACAGATAAACACCAGTAAGTAGATAACAGTAGAAATTGCTAACGATCTATGGATAACCATATATAGGATGGGTAATTGACAACTCCCTATTGTATAACCTGACCCCGGACCCCCCAATCTCTTAACATTTGTTAAAGAAAACATTTGCGTGCAAGGTTAGTTTCAGATAGCTTCCCTTTCCTTTCCAGCTTCATAGGATAAATAAGAAATCAGAAAGTAGCACCCAATTCCACCCATGGCGATAAGGTGGTCGTGTCACCGACAAAAATCGCACGCTACAGTGGTTAACCGATTAACACGTGCAAGGATGGTGTTTGCGCTGAATTTTAAGGAGTTAGCCGATTAACCTCAGACGGTTAACCGATTAACAGGTGTAAATTGTGAAATCCCTTGGAAATCAGCATTTGTGTTTTGTTACCTTATGTTTCCGTTTGATAAGTATTCTGAGAATTGAAAAATGATAGTAAGTAAATGAAAGATGGATTTGTGTTTTGAAATCGGAACTTTTGGTAGGGTGTCACTTAGTCGATCATCTGTTTAAGACGACAAGGGAATTTGACTTTGGGGAAGTAATTTTGTGAATTGTGTCGGGTATGAGAAAGTCTTAAGTGTATTACTGTTGAGAGCTTTAAAGGAGAAGTTAGAGAATGCTCGTTTTGATATCGCAAGGAATATTTCAGTATGTAATTATGGTGTTAGTAAGATATGAGCGGCTAGTCAGAGTTTAGTAATTGTTAACTTCCGTGAGTTCATGGTATTGGATTTAGGCTCCATGATAGGGGTAATAGTTGTGTGCAATTGTGTTTTACCCAGAGAAGGAAATTTGAAAGTTATCTTTCACAGTACGAGTAAGAACTGGACGTTCCGAAGTTAAGCATGTAACTTGAAATTGTGTGTGGGACAGAACGATTAAAAGAAGTGGATGCAATTGAGAAGCGTGGCATGGTCTTTGAAAGTGTGTGTACATGTGGAGTGTTGTACATGAATTGGTGAGTGGTATGAAAACTCACAATTGTGCCTTGGATGGTTTGAGTTTTGATAAGTGGTGACTCACATATGATTGAAGTTCCGTGATGGTGTTACATGTGATCGAGTTGAGATCTCGAATCAACAAGAGACCTTGAGTAAGTCGGAAAACCGTAAGAAGAATTATTATGGAATGTGGTAACCAGAACCGGAGATCGGTAAGGTGGTTTTTGGATGTATTATTCCGAGTTTAGAATGGATTGAGAGTTGTGTGGTTATGGTTGTAGCAGTGTAACTCCTATGCCTTTATAGTCTGGAGAGTGTTGGACCGATGTTATAATATTGTGTGTCGGCGAGGAAATTATTCTACCATAGGACGTCAGTAAAATTCTTGTACCGTTGGTTAGTAAGGATCCCAGTGGATAAGTGTGTTTCTCCGTGGACTGTTAGCTACCTGGTAGTGCTTAAGAATTGTGGTGTTCTACTGTTAGAATTTGGGTTACGCAGTGGTAGGTGACAGATGAAAGAGTTCAATCAGAATAATAAGGATTTGAGGATTATTGCTTACAAGTATGGAAGTAAGAAGATCTTGTTCTAAGTGTGTTACCTTTGGTGTGATACGAAAGAGATAAAATATCGGACGTGATGCGTACAATGTATAGCATCAGATCAAGTGGAACTAGTAAAGGAGTTGTTGACAACCTATGAAGTGGTTTTGAATGTTAAGAAATTTATGAAAGGATAGTTGTCAGTGATTGCATGAAGATATTAAATCACTGAATTACCTCGCGAAGATTTGATGAGTGTTGTTATCCCAAACCAAGATAAGATATTATGGTTTTGTTTTGTGACTCAGTAGAAGAGTAATAAAATGGTATAACTCCTTCCGAAGTTAGGAGGCGACCAAGTGTTTTAGTATGGAACAACAGATGAATTGAAGAGAAGTAAAGTTAGAAGTTAACCCAATATTGGAATAAGAGTATAACTAAGGACCCGAAGTTTGATAAGTTGTGAAAACAATGATTTTGGTCTGTGAAGTCAAGTTGGAATTGGATTACGTCAGAATTTTTAACGGAAGTAAAATTAAGTGTGGGTCTAAGACGGTGATACAAGTTGTGGTTATTGTTGAGTGGAGGAAATTCGGGGGTGAATTTTAATTTAGGGGGGGGAGAGTGTAATACCCCATATTATCTAAATGCTTAATTGGATATCAGATGAAATCAGATGAGTATCTATGTGCTCTATCTTTGGTTAATTGGATTAATTGAATCTTTAAGTGTTTTAAGTATGGTCAATTGGGATCAATAGAGCAATTAAGTTAACTCTGAGGATATCAATTATTTAACGAAAGAGACAGACGAATAATTATTAGTTCAAGAGAGGATTTTAAGGTAACTCTAATAATTGATCAATTGGTGTGAGACGGTAAAATATCAATTGGAGATATTTTACTCAATTGGATTATATTATATAATAAGCATTATATATATATATTGAAAAGAGAAAGAAGATAGTAAGAGAAGAAGAGAAGAGGAAAGGAGAGAAAAAGGCAAAAAGAGAAAGAAGAGAGAAAAACTCATGGAAGAAGAAGAGAAAGCTTGGATCATTGTTCATCATCTTCTTCAACCTCCTCTTCAATTATCAGGTGGGTTCTAGGTAGAACTTTAAGTGTAGAAGTTAGAGTGATTTGAGTTTAGGTTAGAAATTGATAAAATGAGTAAATTGGCTTAATCAATGTTTCTAACGGATAAATAATGAAATAAATTGCATAGTATAATCGGGTTATGCATGAATTTAATCGGTGATACTTGTTGTTAAGTTCCAACATGTTTTGGTTGAGATTTGATTGAGTTTACACCATTAAAAACAGGTTTTTGTGCTTCTGGTTCAGTGGTATCCTGTTACTCACTTTGAGGTAACCGGTTACTTAAAGGAAAATTGAGGTTTTTACTTGAAAATGAACTAAGTAACCGGTTACTCATTTTGAGGTAACCGGTTACCAAAATGTGTCTCTAACTCTCATTTTGATTCTGTTTTGAACAATGCAGCTTGAGTAACCGGTTACTCATTTTGAGGTAACCGGTTACCACTGTTGGTTGATGAAAACTATTTTAGAAAATTCATAACTTTTGAACTGTGATTCCGATCGAAACGTTCTTGGTATCGATGGAAAGCTATGAAAATATCCTACGTGATAAAAGTGAGAAATTTTGATTTTGATACCCAGTTAAATAAATCGGGGGGAACCCAAGAATTGTGTTAACTTTATGGTTGAGTGAAAATAATGTTATGTGATATGTTGTGATAAATGTTTATCTATATAAATTATGTTATGCCATATTATTGATGAATATGAGTGAGAGATATGCATGTTTAAAATATGGAATAGGAAGAGTGAGGAAACTTTAACAGGAAACTATAGTGGAATCTAGTAATGTGACTAGAAATTGATAGAAACTCTAGATGGTGATGCTCGTGCATTCGATGTATAGATGTGCATCCTTGACGAGTAATGGTCTAGAGTAGATAACCTAGATGGCGATGCTCGTGCATTCGATGTATAAAGGTGCATCCTTGACGAGTAATGGTCAAGGAGAGAGTGAAACACTAGTATGGAACATGTGTGAACCCTTGTATTTTGAGAAAAGGCGAATGTGGCCTTGTGATTGTCGAATACAATCATGTTTGTGTGTGAGATCACGTAATCGTAACCGTTTCCCTTGAGTTGCCGTTTCATGAGCTTAGGGCTCCTCTGAAATGTACGAATGACTACTTGGCAGGTTTGATTCTCGCGTGCAGTACGAATGGCGCCCGTGGGGCGTATGCTTGTGACGGTTTATGGCCCGTGTGAAGTAACGGTTCATAATGGTTAATGGCCCGTAGAACCCGAATCCATTCGTATGTCAAGTAGGTTACAAGGATCCATGACTCAGGTCGATTTCTAGACGTAGAAGCGGACGGGAAAAGGGGATGCCTTGGTAAGGTTATCGATTAGTGATATTTTGAGTTGGTGAACTCATGAACATCTTTCCATATAATGTGAGATTGAGAACTCAAGGTCATTTCCCTTCCCCTTGCCTTGAGTTAGGATTGGCTGGAACCTTGTAAAGCCGAGAGAATCCATAAGATAGGAAACTCACTGAGATTAATATCTCACCCCACTATTGTTGCTATTTTTTTCAAGTGTTGTTTGCAGGTTTGATTTACAAGAGGAGTTATGCTTGGATGTTTCAAGAGAAGCTCAGCTTTAGTTTTTCCGCTGTGTAATTTGTTGTATACAATTAAGGATATTGTATATTGATCTTAGTGTTTTTATTGTTTTTGCTAGTTTCCATATCTTGTACCATAGGTTGTGCTTATGTTTTTAGAATGGTCAAGTATGTGAATTACGCCATTAGGCACTTATGATGGTGTAAGTACCAAATAAAATGCTTGTATAGTATTATTCTAGGTATATATTATACAGGGCGTTACAGGGAAGGCCCTTTTCAAATCACATATGTATTTTTGAATGGTGCTTATGAGATCGAAGAGTCAGATCAAGATAGAAGAATCTTGAGGGTAAACGGGAAGTATTTGAAGAAATACAAACCTGCACTTCGAGAAGTAAAAATAGCCAAGGAATAATTACGCATGCAAAATAATCAAAGCTAACATGGTAAAACAAAAAATTGTTTGCCAAAATGGCTAAATTTGTTACAAGCAAAAGAACCACGAAGGGTTCAAAAAAGTCATTACATAATTCAAGAATTGATGATTAAATAAAAAAAACTAAAATAGAAGGGAGGCCTTCATGCTGAGGTATTTCGACTTCAGAAGATCCAGCCGCTTCTCACAGATGGATTTGGTTGACCTTATGATCTCCAGTTCTGCTTCTAACTTTTAAGCCTTATCAGCAAAGTCCAGTCCAACTTCAAGCTTTTTCGCCATTTGGGAGTTATCAAATTTCTGAAGCTCAATATTTTGCTTTTTGGCCTTCGAAATTCTGGCTTGAAGTTCTCCGATTTGTTCCTCCCAGGAATGGATATTTCGATTATTGGTTTCGATGGTAGCTTTGTTGTCTTCTTGGGCTTTCTCTAAGTCAGCTAAGTGATTGGTCGATTCCGAAGCAGCATCTCATGCAGCCACTACAGAGCCAGTATAGCTTTCGATGTCTTTTGAGCTTTGTTTGATTTTGACAACGTCAGCAGCAACTTGGTCAATCATAGAGGTTAGTTCCAAGATAACATTTGCAATTTCGGGAGAAGCAGTCAGGATGTCAACTTTCTTAAGAAGACCTTTCAAGGCAAGAGGAGAAGTACGATCATACTCTATGAGTCGAAACAGGTCACCTTTGAAGACCTTTTCTTTGATCTTTGAAAGTATTTCACTAGCGGGGTCATTGGTCGTTCGACCACCAGACACTGAGGGAGAGCTAAGACTTTTTTCAAACGAACTTCCCCTAGATCCAATCAAAGCCTTTAGGTATTCTCGAGGGTTGTTCTTTTTCATGGCCGTCAGCTCTTCTGCAGAAAGGGTTACAAAGGCACTGCCTAAATCTTTTGCAGTCGACGGACCAAGATTTGGGTTTGGCTCGACGACTATCTCCTCATGAATGTCTTCGTCCTCTTCTTCCTGCTCATCATCCTCCTCGACATGTTCAGGATTATCAACAAACTCCTCAATAGGCATCGAATAGTTCTAAAGTACATAGTGAATTTCCCTTTCCTCCATGTCATCATCTGGGTCTTGCTGAGTGATATCCATGCGTTCGACTGTTGGAGAACCATCTTCAGCTTCTTCTTTGATAGGAGCATGAGGGTCATCCACTTCTGTGACTGCCTCAGTTTGCATATCCTTCTCCTGATTACCTTCGTGTTCAGAGCCAGTACTGGTGTGAGAATTCTGAGTAGTGGTCTTGGGTGGCGAAGTTTTGCGTTGTTCCCTAGCCATTTGATTGATTTCGCTTATTGAGCTCTTCTCAGAATCCTTTGCAGAAGTAGGATGATATGTTAGCTCACCTTCACTATTGAGGATTGTTGGGTTGGTTGATTCAGTAGTTGGTTGAGTTGAAACTCCTGCATCGTCCTGAAAAAATATAATCGAAGTTAGTAGTCGAACAAAAATACTAAGGACAATGAGGTATAAATTTTTAGTACCTTAGGAGCTTCAGCCCCGGGACTTGAGTTATCACTTTCAGGTTGGTCTGCAGCCTTTTTCGACATCTCTTCAGGAGTTGGTTCCAAAATGGTTAAGTTCGTGGGTTTCTTTATGGAGACCTTCACACTTTTCGTTTGAGATTGAGCATGGGCTTCGCTCATTTTGAGTTGCCTTTTCTTCTTCTTCAGGGGTTGTTCAGCAGTCGGAGATAAGTCCTCATCATCCGATTCGACTATCACCAATGCGTCCTCATTTGCCTTCGTTTTCTAGGAGTTGGGGGCAGCTTTCGAGCACCCTGAAAAGGAAAACGTTAGAGAATATTGGAATATAAAAAGTGACAAAATTAATAAAGGGTGTGAAATACCTTTGTTGTTGTTGTTGCTATTTTGCATCCTCCTTCTTCTTTCACTTCTGTCGGCTTCCTAACTAGTCGTTTCTTTGAAGGAATTTTCACGGCTAAAATAAAATAGAAACCAATTATTATATGTGAAAGCAAATAAACAAGGAAATGTTGGGTAGAAATCCTCCCATTCCACACCTTCAAATATTTCATATTCGATGCGAACATCTTCGATCCCAATATGAAGATGCCCTTTGAAATTGTCTAGTGTATGTTTGGTCGGAACCACCCACTACACTTTTGGTTTTGATTGCTGGCGAAGGATTTTCATAGAATCCCCACAGATGAACCAGATTGGAAATGGAGGGTCAAGGGCCACTCCAAAATCAGCGCTTGGCAGTCGAGGGAATTTGGGAGGAAACATATTGAAAGTCGTTTCGTATCGTTTCTCAGGAGGAACGTACAAAGGAATCTTTAAGTTCTCCATTTTCTTTAAAAAATTTCCTTCAGAGTAACAGTTGTGTCGCGGACGGTTCAACCAAGATCATCTGGTCGATAAACAATTTCAAAGTATTTTTGGAAGGCCTGGATTTCTTTAATGTGTGTCGAAGTACATTTCTTCACTCTTTCCTGCACAGCGAGGAAAAACTTGTTAATGTGGTGTGTAAACGCAGCCATGTCGAAAAATTCCACGGCATAGTAAGCCTTCCGCCAGTCATCGAATTGTTGAGTACAGAGAAAGCTTGGTTAGAAAGCTATTGGAAGAAGCTGCGTTCGACCAGCATACAGTGCGATTTGCTTAATAGCCACTGCTTCAGTATAAATTGCATTGTAAAGAAGGAGAGCACTTTTCTTGTCATAAATCGGTCGGGGTAAGACTTGAACCAATCCAAAATGTCGAGCGACAAGATTTGGTTGGTAAGTAATCAATGTGACTTGGTTTTTGGAGAGATTAAATCTGAGGGTTAAAACCCTAGGAGTTAGAAAGGCTTCCTAAATTGCAATAGATTCTGCTGCTTGAGCCTTCGACGTCACTGGGAATGACCTGGTGAACCACTCAGGACCACACTTCCTTGCTGCGAAAGGAGCCATGTTGGGTGTAAAATCATAACGTTTGGCAAACATCATGACGAAGTTGGTGAAAGTCTGTTGGACAGGTCGACCATCATCATTAGGTGTCAGTTTCGCCAAACGCGGGCCTTCTACCCTCCTAGTTTTCACTTCGTCTGAGTCTTCATCAATCTGATTCTTGTGAGGAAGACAGGTTTCGAACGAAGCATTCAACCATAATTGCAGAAGCCAAAAGGATCCAGAGAGGAGTATATTTCCCTTGTCACCGAGGCATTTGAGTTGAGTGACCCCTTCGCTCATGGACTCGTAGAGGCTGGCTAAGATTAAGTCACTCAAGCATAAGTCATGGCCAGAATGTAGTTGGGTTGCCATGGTCAGAAACTTTCTAGCAACTTGCAGTGACTTTGAGCAAAAGACACAGCGTGACAGCCACAGAGCTAGGAAAGCTATATGTTCAACGTCCGATACTTCCTTTATGTCCTTATCATGGTAGTGAGCTATGTGGGTCGAATAAGCTGCCCTAGAGGTAGTAAAACCTATGTTATCCTCAGCCATAAAGTCAGGGTCGTAAGTATTCCCAGTAGGTTTGAGCCCTGTGATAGCGGTTATGTTGAAAAGAGTAGGTGTCATCATGCCACATGGGAGATGGAGAGTGTAGTGGGTGTTGTCTCAGAAGTATAAGGACGAAATAAGCATATTCGAGCAGTAGTCGGGTCCTACTTTCGACAGCATGATCAGGTCATAAATACCCATTATCTTCTAAACATCAGATTTTGTTTTTTCCAACTTGGTCAACCACCCCAAATAATCAGAGGGATCCTTAAAGGATAGACTCGCTCTAAAACCCCTAAAGTTCTTCATGTATCTAAGGTCAATAGCCTCCTCAGTTGGAGGATTACTTTGATTAGCGGGGTTTGGGTCTTCATTGCTAGACCTAGGTTTCTTACATTGTCCTACGGGTTTATATTTATGGTAAGAGGGGAAGAACTTCCTAAGCCTTCTAGAATCTACTTTTAAATCAGACAAAGGACCAAATAAAGCCAATGGTTTTTGTTAGAAACGATTAAAGGAATAAGTACCTGGTAAACATAAATTCTCCTTTTCTCTTCAGCAAGAGGTTCAGGTAGATATTGTTGATTTCCCACCATGGCAGGTCCAGAGATGGAATCAAACGGAGGAAGTTGAGAGATCTTTTTTGGAGCTCTCGCAGGTTTGCCAGCATCCTTGGTGACCTTGGTAGCATCTTTGGTAGAGGTGTGGAGGAGGCCATTGTTGGAAGAAATTAAAGAAGACTAAGTTTTGAAATGCAAGGGGTTCTGGAGAAATTTGAAAGTAAAGGAGCGTAAAAGTGAAAACAATTGTTGGAGAAGGTATTTATAAGTTGGGAAGTGGAAACGGTTTTAAAAATTGTTGTAATGTTTAAAATGATAGTGGGACGTGTGTCTTCCCCACGATTCCTGATGAAGCGGGGGTAATAAGTGCCTACTCTCCATGATCTCCTAGACTCCAGGAAAGGTAATGATGATGGAGATTCTTCCGTGATTTGAAGAGACGTGTCAGAGGTAGTAATAATGGCTATGATGTCATAGGACTGTTGAAAGAAAAGTGAACAGTTGTAACTATAAGCAATCGTCGAAGCATCATAAGGATTGAATGAGGCGTCAAATGACATTCTCAAAAAAATTTCTTTTTCTTCAATGGCGTCGAAAATGACATTTTTGGGGGGCAATTTGTTAGTTCCTAATTTCGACGCCTGCTATTGGATTGAGATTCTTATTCAAAGAAATAGAATTTTTTGAAGTTTTGGAAGACTTTGACAGGGACGGTATTTCTAGAGAGTCTGGTTGAAAGTGTCCTTGTACAGAAGAGACACGTTCTATGGACTTAGAAATATTTCTGACAGTTTGGAGATATGTTCGAAAGAAGCCTAACTAATGATGTTCGGATTCAAATTCAAATAATGGAGGGAACTTTGTCCTTATCAATTTGAGAGAAGGGGACACGTGTAGAGCAGTTGAAGGACGAAGCCATGCAGAATGACATTTGTCTCGCTCTAATTAGTAGGCTGTTAGGGGAAGTTATTTTTTACTATTATAAATAGCAAGTCTTAGTATTAGGATTTGTGTGTGTTAAAGTTGTACAAATTTCTCAAAATCACTCAAAGTATCTGTGTGTAGAGAAAAGAGTTTCTGAAGAAATGTACGTTTTAAGTAACAACATTTTTCTTATTCAATGCAATTCGGTTAATCTTTGCCCAAAAATTTATTTTTTTTCATTTACTTTGTTAAGTTATTTTCCAATGTACTTTTAATTACTTCCTCGTATAATTTTTCCTTCAGTATTGTCGAAATAACCTTTTTCTAAATTATAAAAACTGTCGAATTGTTCATCCTTTTTCAAATACCCTTTTAAATTATTTTAGAACATGTTCTAGGATTTAGTGTGGTTGATCCTGCAAGTTACCCATTTTCTTATAAATTTGGTAGACCAGAGGTTGTTTGCTATTTTTCACAGTAAACAGTGGCATTGCATTCTATTGATGTAATTGATGCGTTAATTATGTTTGATTTGGTGATGTTTGTGTTGATACTTTATCTTTTACTTATATCTTATATATTGATTCGTGATTACTCACCCAGCCTGTTTGAATGTTTCCTCCACGTGGGTAACGTGTAGGTGATCAGGCTTAACTCTCCTGGCGCATGAAGATTTAGTGTTTTGAAGTATTTTGATTTCCACGTCGATTAGAGGGGTTTGCTCTGATATGTAACATCGGGTCGGGACGTTTAAGTCGAACGATTTACGTTCTTTTATTTGTTGACATGATGATGTTTATGAGTTTTGTTTTAATAAGTTTTTGGACTATAAACTGTTTTAAATTTTGATTTCCGCTACACGATGTTTAAATAAATTCATAATGGTAAAACCCGTGTTACGGAGCAGGTGGTTATTTGATGTATTGTGACGAAATGTGGCACCCTTTTTGGGACTTTACTCTGATAAGATTGTTGTATTTATTTGTGATGTTTGTTGGGTATAAAAGGGTGTTACAATGAGGGGAACGATGAACCTAAATTCTAATGTCAAGAGAAACTTAACAGATAAGGTTTAGCAAGTATGAACAAGTAAAACATCAAGTATGATTAAGCATGGTATCAAGACATGTGTATAACATACAAAACATAAGATAATGGACATGCTTGACATTGTGGAAGTTTATGAAGGAAATACTTGAACATGTGAGTAAATATTTAATCAATAAAACATCACAAACAAGTTTAAACATGTACATAAATCATGGATCAGATGAACATGGTAGGCAAAACCCTAAAGAGAGTTTATGAAGGAAATACTTGATCATGTCAATATTTTTTTACATATTAATTAAGGTAAGCACATGAACAAGATATTTAACATGGTTGAAACAGGGGTTAAAGGAACCAAACTTAACTGGAAGCCCTGGTTATGTATCAGGGTGTTTCAAAAGATCAGTCAATTTTAAACCCTACAGGTATCATTTAAACAAACCATTTAATCAAAGTTTTTTCAAAGAGAAATGGAAATAAACATGGTATAAGTCATTAACAAGACTCAATCAAAGCATACTATAGTCACATAAACACATACGTTCAATTAGATCAAAGAAAAAATTTAAAGAACATCATTAAAAGCTTTTTAAAAACACGTAAAAGTACATGTTTTCAACTACACAAAAATACATGAAATAAATATTATTTTTGGTATTTTTTGGTATATTCTCAAAATAGAGGGGATAAATGACAAGTGTGCAAAAAATCATTCAAAAAACAAGTGTGTAGAAAATGGAGAAAAAACATGAAAAAACTAGTGTTTAAAAAAATAGGATGGTCACTTACAAGGTTTGAACTCGTGACCTTGTGGTGATGGGCCCAAAATCTAACCACTGGGCCATGTGCTTTATGTTGAAAGATAACGTGCATGGTAAAATATATATTAAAGTTTCAGTTGAAAATGCTTAAAAAATAAAATGCAAAAGGTCTGGGGCGAGGGGGATTCGAACCCCAGGCCTAAGGCTCACTGGTACACACAAACACACACACACACACAAACCACCATGGCTCAATGCATGTTAATTGACATGTTCAACGTACAAATTCATGCTCTATTGTGTACTGATTATTATACATAATTTATTGATTTGAATTCTGGATATTGGTGTTGCCATTGTTGTGTTTTGGGTGTTTTGGACATAACCTTGAATCAATTAAAAAGTGACAATTTTAAGTGTTAATTGATACATATGTGATGTTTAATGATTGTATAATATGTGACTATTGATTTCTGGTCGATTTGGGTGGTTGAGAGTCAAAATCGGAGCTTGGAATGAGCTTCAATGGTGAAAATTGCATTTTTGGTTTTTGTTGTTATGGGTGTCTGGGCTTAGCCCAAAAAAGCTGGGCTTAGCGAGCCTGCGCTTATCTTTAAAAAGATGGACTTAGCCCTAATAACTTGCACTTAGCGAGGATGACAACGCAAAATTGTCGTTTCGAATTGGTTTCATGATAGAGTTTTGTTTTTGGCGTTGTGTTTGTATTGTTAGGTGTTGATTGACACTGTTTGACATTGTTTAATATTGATTGATGAATGGTTAATTATTTTACATGGTTTGTAATAATTAATGACGATTTTCATGGTGAGTGGTAATGAAAGGGTGAGCGAATCGATATACTCTAAAAGTTATCGAATAATTATATGATTAATATTGATGAATTATTTTTGTGCATAAATATTAATATGCGATGTGAATATGTATGTTGTTATCATGCTTGTGTGAATTATACAATGTTGAGTCATAATGTAAGCATGAATATGTTGTGTGGTATTGGTGGCCTTATTTGGCGTATTTGTGCATTTGTCATGCATTATTTGTGTATGAACTTCGGTTCAGTGGTGGAATCGGGAGCGAGTAGCTTCATTCTGTAAATGGGAATCAGTGAAGCGTTGTTGATTCTATGGTGGCGAATCAATAACGATTTGATATGCTATGGTCTAGTGGTGAGATCGGGAGCGATTGTGGATGAATTTCAGTAACATACCTCCAGTGTCCAAAGAGTTGGTATCGCATTTGCATTTGAAGTCGAGTTGAGGATACATTGCATATATACTTGCATTCATGATCGAGTTATCATTATGATTTTTTGATATTGTAAATGAACATGTGATTGTTTGGTGTTGTTGGTGAATGATGAATATGTGTGTTGTTGTGTGGTGATTATGTGTTGGTGATCGTGTTTATGTGATACTACCCGTGATATGTTTTACACCCATAATTTATTTGATCATATTCTAACTCCTTTTATTTGTTGTTGCGTTTCTGCTCCTCTAGGGTACAGACGACTAGGTGCAAACGTAGATGCTTAATGCTAGAGGATGGTGTTGTGCCCCTTTAGTTATTTATCATTCGAGTCTTAGTGGAAACGCTCTGATATGTAACACTGGGGAACATGTTGTTCTATGTTTTCTTTTGTTGCACATCTTATTTCTTTTGAGGATTGTTGAACCACTTTCTCATTTATTGTTGTTGAGACTTATATGTTAAACTTATTGGTTTTCTGCTGCTTATTTTCTGAAAGAGTTATTTGTGGTTCTTTTATGCTATGATGAAACATGCTTGACACTCTATTTGCTGAGTTATATTGAATTATGTAATTAAATGTTGAGTTGGGAAAATAGGGTGTTACATAGTCGTATCAAAGCCTGGTCGATCCATCCGACCATGTTGTGTAATTTTGTTTGTTCCCTGGTTTGCGACATGTGTGTAAAACACTGTCAGTGCTCATTTGTTTTTCTAACAGTTTGTCAACAGAAGCGGAATTAAAATAAGTGGGGAGAAGTTTCTGCTTCTCTAATATGTTTCAGGTGTGTAGGGATGGTTCAGCATTGTTAGTTCTTGTTATTGGCTAGAATTTTGGTAAAACAATGTTGTTGTTGAAGATGTCATATGTCTGATGTATTAACATGAGTTACTAACATTAAGTTTGTTAGGGTTACAGTTTTGTGTACTGATGTTAAACATGATGTCTTGACATCAGTTGACAGAACATCAGAACATCAGTCGGTTGTGTTTTGTTAGGGCTGCGTGAATCAGTTTGTTTTGAGAGATCTGGTGGAGAGATTGCAGGAGAATTTATTGGAGAAGATTTATTCTGATACAATCAATTCCTATTACTTTGTGGAGTATATTTTGTTGCTATTTTAGGGCGAAGAGATTTGGATAATAAATCAGCTTTATTGTTAAATCAAATTTGTGATTTTATAATGCACAAGCCCAGTGTAAGGAATGTTTCTGGGAATATTATGGTATCCTTTGTGGAGCTGATTTAGAGGTCTGGAAGATTCAAGATAAAATCAAGAGAAGATTGAGTATTTAAATATGGAGATATTTTAGGAAGATTTGATTGAAGATCTAATGTGTAGGAGAATCTTTTGCAGATTTGTAGCAGCTGATATGTTGTGATTTGAAGCCCAAATCCAGTTGGGTTTAGGTTATAAATAGAAGCATTGTAACCTAGAAAAGCAGGCGAGCCATCATGTAAATTATAAGGGCTGTGTTGGTCGATGAACCACCCGGTTTGTGGGATGGTCATCGTGTTTATCTTGAAGCCTGTAGGTAAGAGATGTATTGTTCTTGGAGGAAGCTGTTAAGAAACTCTAAGTATTGTTCTTAGTCATGTGTGTCATGTCTAGGTATTGTCATTGAAGTGTGTCTTCTACTTTTCTGTGATTGAAGAGTTGTTGGAAATCAAGCTGTTGATGCAGTGGATGAGGTGTTGACTGCTAGACATCATTGTGATGATTGGAAGTGAGATGGAGTCTCTTATCTAGGGTGGACTTAGGTAGAAGGGTCATTGGGTAGTGATTAAGTGAGTAGATCATCAACGGGTGTGTTGATTGTAGGGTCTATGAATTAATACTGCTAATAGTGGACTTCCTTCCTGGCTTGGTATGCCCCCAGATGTAGGTTGTTAGACCGAATTGGGTGAACAAATTATGTGTGTTGTTTACTGCTTTTTCTTGTTACTATTATTGCCTTGTTCATACAACAGATATTGATGTTGTGACATCTCACTTGACATCACATATCTGATACCAGAATTTCAATTGGTATCAGAGCAGGCATCCTGTCTGTTTCTGGATGAGATCTAGGGAAGATACTTTCTGGTTCATGTGCAAGGAAGATAGTTTTGCTGAGTTTTGGACTTGGTCAGTTCATATAGTTGTTTCTATGATCCCTTGATGTGGAGGATGGACTATTGGTGATAGGGTATGTATTGGCTCTGGTTGAAGTTGTCAGGCATGTGGTGAGCTGCTTTGTAGGGTGATTTATTTTCAACCTATGCTGACCTGTTGCACCTGGAGTGTGGTGTTTGTGCAATAGTTATTAAGGTTTGCCTGAAGGTTGTTGAGGGGTTTTCTTTATCTGTGTTCCGCTGCATATGCATTTGTCAGAAAACTCCTGGTGGTTTTGTGTGTTGAGGTCACAACACTCTGTTCTCCTCTGAAGGTGTATCACATGGTGATAATATTGACTGACTTATTAAAGTGACCAAAGATACTTGAGGGTTGACCCAAGTCCACTCATAAAGGCATTTTCAATAAGTTTGTTGATGAGAGATCAGAAGGATGCAATTTATTTTTGCTCTCTTCTCTGAAAGACCATCCACAGGTATATATTGTAAGATCTCTTGGTGTGGTTCTTTAGAAGGGAACTAATGTCCTACCAGATGTTGGAACATCAAACCAACAGATTGTGCAAAATCTTGTTGGATAAAGGTATGGCATAGCAGATGCTTAGGGGGCTAAACAAATGTGTGTTGATCATATCTGTTTGGAACCTACTCCTGGCTTGGAAGAGGAGGCATCTGGGTTGTGTGTCTAAGAAATTTCTTTCAAGAAACATGTCTTAGATAAGTGTGTTGGATTAGTGTATTTCTGATCCAAGTAAGTAGGAGTTCAAAGGCTGTTTGTTTTCTGTGGAGTTCAAGCTCAAATGTCAAGGACATTCTCTTTGAAATCTGGAAGTTCCTTCTGATCTAATGGGCCAGATGTATGGAATCTTGTTTATGGCCATGGAGCAGATTCTATTTGAAATGAGGTATATGTGTGATCCAAACCAGCTAGGATGAGCGTTTCAGAAGCAAGGAGGGGTTGGTGTTTTTCTTGGACCAAAAGATTATGGTTCCCTGGTATGTACATGAGAAGTTTCTTCTTAAGCTGGAGTTCAGTTATGTGATGTCCCCCAATTGATGGAACACTTGGAAGAGTAAAAGATGCAGACGTGTTGATGGTGTGTATCATGCAAGAAAGGATGATCAGCTACTGGTATCCCCTGCAAAGAGTTGTACATGGATTACTACGGATGTTACCTCCAAAACCATAGTAAGTGTCAAATCCATGTGTTTGAGATTGTTGTCAGATCTGATGTTGGAACAGTATCTCAAAGGTGTTGAGTTTTCAGCCAAGGAAGTTAGTTGTGCTCATGGTGGAGTATCAGGTCAAGCCACTTACCTAATATGAAGTGATCAGTGGTGTGGATTAATAAAAGAGGGATCAGCTAGTGCCACAAGTGTGCAGGAAAAGAATGTCAGACCAAATGTCATACCTTGTGTGAGAAGGTTACCTTATCTCATATGATAAATACCTTGACAGAAGTTGAGTATTTGTCTGCTTTTGATAAGGATGTGCATTCATCTAATGACAAAATACATTGACGGGAGACTATGTATATGTCTGATGTAAAAGTGCAAGACTACTGAAGTGTTGAGAATTTACTTTTCTCTATGTGGCTGTTTTTTTTCTCTTTGCGGTGTGTTGGTGTGTGACGACCTGAATTAGCTGCTGAAGGTGTGATCCTCTGAGATCATTCTGGGTTCAAGGAACTCTGTGTTGATGTCCTACATGATATTGAAACAATCATGGTGGTTAAAAGAAGCTTGGGATTATAAAGATCAGATTGTGTGTTCTATAGAGTATTTAGAAGTGGCATTTTTTTTGTATGGCTATGGGGTATTCTTGGACTACTTATTTTCTGAAGATTCAGATTTGGCAGATTTGAAGTCTTTGGAGTTTCTAAGCAGGATGGAGGTTGTCTACTCAAACTTGATTGTTGAATCAAGTCTATGAGAGCATGGAAATCTATTTCTGCAAAGGGAGGAGTTTCTTCTGAGTGGCAGAAGGAATAGCTTAATTCAACAGTTGGATGTCGTAATGTTTTGCATCTAGCTTAACATCAGAAGTCTCAGTTGGTGATGTGGCACATCAGCTTATGATAGGGTGATCTACAGGAATGAACAATAGGATGTTTCAAAAAGATCGTTCTCATGCCAGTTTGCAGGAGCTGCAGGAAGGAGAAGATGTTACATGACCATGGCTTAGGGAGTCTAAGTGTGTTTGCTATTGAGCAATTGGAACATGTGACTTGAAGATCAAGTTTCCTTGGTGGATTAGGATATCTTTGTGAGAGTTCTGACAAACATGAAAAAGGTCAAACTGTGGCATTTGGTTGATCTCAGAAGTGTGGCAGCTGGTTATTATTGAGGATTGTCTTGGAACAAGTTACTCTTGGGCAGAAGGGTGATGAGTTGAAGACTCAAGGAGATTATTCTTCTTGAAGGTGGATGAGAGTTTATCTCTCTAGTTCTTTGGACTACTATGCTATAGTAAGTCCAGTTGGTGGAGCATTTCAAGAATCATGGTGATGATGTCTTGGTGTGTGGCAGATGTTCTAACTTGGTGTTGGAACATTATCCGAGATGGATATCCTTGGTGAAGTATGATTTTGCTCTGGTTCTGGAGCTTGGTGCCTACATTGTGCCTAAGGAGCGTCTACATAGTCATACGGGAGAATGATGAAGTAGAAGGTCTGCCTTGGATAGAGAATGTAGAGAAGACTGAAGTAGATCAGGTATTGATTGATTGGAAGTCTGAAGATGCAGAGTATGATAGGGAATGACTGCCCTTGGAGAGTTAGGGGATCTATGTGACTTTGATCCTTATCTAACAGTTTGTTTGAAGGAGGATGGTAATTCTTATGTTCCTCACGAATAGCCTAATTGTAACTTCATGTGGAGTTTAATGCTCAAGCATTATTGTCAGAAGTGGTGTTTCTGACCATGTGGATTAGAAAGTGGAGATTCTGAGCTTGCTTTTAGTAGTATGTTCTGGCAAAGCATGACTACTAATTTTGAAGACTTCACCACTATGGCAGAGGAATTGTGTCAGATGATGTGATCTGGTCAGAAAGTTTTTTTAAGAACTGTTCTTTCTTCTGCTGCAAGTATCTCTTGAAGAGATTGGATATCAGTAAAGCTTTTAAGTAAGATGAGAATTCGTGGGGTCTGTATGAGCATGAAGATGTTCATGTGCTTGAACTGAGGATTGATGTTTTTGTTTCTGTTGTGTGCCTCAGGGGGAGTAAAGTGGTGTTTTGTTTTATGTTTATGATGTCAGATCAGATGTCATGACTTTATGTCATATGTGTACTACTGCTTAGGAAGAGTAGTTACATTTTTGTTGCTGAACTTGGGCAACTATTTAGGGGGAGCATGATAGTCTGTCATGCGTGATTGCTGCTGCTGAAAAGATGTGGAACTCCTTACTGTGTCTGGGATAATTTATTTTTCTCTGCAGTTTTTTTTTTGAAGAACTCTGTAGGGGTCTTGGTTGATGGGAGATGTCACACTTGTCTTGGTGTGTGCTATTAATTCAAAGTAAGAGGACTTTACTTAGAGTGTAGTGGAAGGTAGTGTGTTTGTGCTTCAGAACTTGTGGGTGATTTGGTGGTGGTTCTTGTTAAATGTACTAGTGTTGTTTGAGGATCAAGCATTATGTGAATGCGTTTAGCAGGTGTGTTGAATAGAGGGTGCGCTCTTGAAGACATGTAGATGAGTCTTATGTTTTCATCTTGCAAAAGAGCACTGGTTATCTTAGATAGGGGGAGTTGAACTTTTGTTGTTGAAGTAGTGCAGTTGGTTGTGGCTCTGGTGAGGGTGTTATGTCAGACAAGATGTCGTGACATTGTGTTACTGGTGAAGTTCATGGTGAACATGACAGTTTAGACATTGTTTTAGACATGACAGTTTACCTGGTGTGTCAATGGGTTGAACCAGTAGTGTACATTTACCCCAATGTTTGTCAATCTTTGGCCAAAAAGGGGGAGAGAAGTAGGATTATTTTGTTCTGAGTATGTTGGTTGGATGATTCAGAGTTTGGCTTTGGAACTTATTGTGCTTATATGTGTGCTGCTACTGTTAACAGCTTCATTTTGATAATTTTAGTATGGTTCTTTTGGATTTATCTTACTCTGTAGTTTGGCCAATTGTGGCTAAAAAGGGGGAGAGTTGCCTAGTTGTTTGCTGTGAGGGAGTTTTGTATTGTGCAGCTTTGGAAGTTGTTGTTGCTGTTTTTATTGTTTTTTTTCGCTGCTGGTATCTCTGGTGTAGGCTGAGATTGTTTTAGCCAAAATTAGCCAAAGGGGGAGATTGTTAGTTCTTGTTATTGGCTAGAATTTTGGTAAAACAATGTTGTTGTTGAAGATGTCATATGTCTGATGTCTTAACATGAGTTACTAACATTACGTTTGTTAGGGTTACAGTTTTGTGCACTGATGTTAAACATGATGTCTTGACATCAGTTGACAGAACATCAGAACATCAGTTGGTTGTGTTTTGTTAGAGCTGCGTGAATCAGTTTGTTTTGAGAGATCTGGTGGAGAGATTGCAGGAGAATTTATTGGAGAAGATTTATTCTGATACAATCAATTCCTATTACTTTGTGGAGTATATTTTGTTGCTATTTTAGGGCGAAGAGATTTGGATAATAAATCTGCTTTATTGTTAAATCAAATTTGTGATTTTATAATGCACAAGCCCAGTGTAAGGAATGTTTCTGGGAATATTATGGTATCCTTTGTGGAGCTGATTTAGAGGTCTGGAAGATTCAAGATAAAATCAAGAGAAGATTGAGTATTTAAATATGGAGATATTTTAGGAAGATTTGATTGAAGATCTAATGTGTAGGAGAATCTTTTGCAGATTTGTAGCAGCTGATATGTTGTGATTTGAAGCCCAAATCCAGTTGGGTTTAGGTTATAAATAGAAGCATTGTAACCTAGAAAAGCAGGCGGGCCATCATGTAAATTATAAGGGCTGTGTTGGTCGATGAACCACCCGGTTTGTGGGATGGTCATCGTGTTTATCTCGAAGCCTGTAGGTAAGAGATGTATTGTTCTTGGAGGAAGTTGTTAAGCAACTCTAAGTATTGTTCTTAGTCATGTGTGTCATGTCTAGGTATTGTCATTGAAGTGTGTCTTCTACTTTTCTGTGATTGAAGAGTTGTTGGAAATCAAGCTGTTGATGCAATGGCTGAGGTGTCGACTGCTAGACATCATTGCGATGATTGGAAGTGAGATGGAGTCTCTTATCTAGGGTGGACTTAGGTAGAAGGGTCATTGGGTAGTGATTAAGTGAGTAAATCATCAACGGGTGTGTTGATTGTAGGGTCTATGAATTGATACTGCTAATAGTGGACTTCCTTCTTGGCTTGGTATGTCCCCAAATGTAGGTTGTTAGACCGAACTGGGTGAACAAATTCTGTGTGTTGTTTACTGCTTTTTCTTGTTACTATTATTGCCTTGTTCATACAACAGATATTGATGTTGTGACATCTCACTTGACATCACATATCTGATACCAGAATTCCAAGCGTGTCGTTGATTGGAAAGGTGCAGGTGTTAATGAGGTTGTGTTGTTTCCTAAACTCGAGTAGAGTAATGATTCGAGATTCTTGTTTACCGGTCAAGGTGAGATGTCTTTGAGGGAGAATGGTCAGGTGCTCATTATGTTCACTTCTTTGAGATTAGAGAGAAATGTTGTGGATAGTTCTATTCCTGTGGAGTGTGAGTTTCCTGATGTATTTCCCGAGTACATTTGTGATTTTATGCCGGAGAGAGAAGTTTATTTCGCCATAGATTTAGTACCTGGTGCTAAAAATGTGTCAATGGCTTCATATAAACTGTCTGCATCGGAGTTGGGTGATTTGAAGAAACAGTTAGAAGATTTAATTGAGAAGAAGTTTGTTAGACCTAATGTGTCACCGTGAGGAGCACTAGTGTTCCTGGTGAAGAAGAAATATGGTAGCATGAGGTTGTGTGTTAACTATTAACAATTGAATAAGGTCACAAACAAGAACAAGTATCCTCTCCCGAGAATTGATGACCTTGTGGATCAGTTGGTTGGTGCTTGTGTTTTCCGCAAGATTGATCTGAGATCTGGTTATCATCAGATTCGAGTGAAGGCTGAAGATATTACAAAGACTGCATTTAGAACCCGATATGGTCACAATGAGTACTCAGTGATGTCGTTCGGTGTGTCTAATGCGCCAAGTGTGTTTATGGAGTACATGAACAAAATATTTCATCCCTATTTGGATCAGTTTGTTGAGGTATTCAACGACGATATCTTGGTGTATTCATCCCTATTGGTGTGTTTATGAAGAGCATGTAGGACATCTGAGAGTTGTGTTGCAAACTTTACAATAGAATAAGTTATATGCAAAGTTGTGCAATTGACTCGAAAAGGGTAAGCTTATGCGTGAGATTCACACTGTGAGGAAAGCTTTCAAGAGTTGAAGAAGAGATTGGCGACATCTCCATTTTTTATTCTACCATATGCTAGTGAATCCTTTGTGGTGTTTTGTGATGCTTTGAGGATGGGTTTAGGTAGTTTTCTTATCCATAACGTTAGGTAGTAGTGTGTGCTTCGAAAAAGCTGAAGGTTCATGAGAGGAACTATCATGCCCATGATTTATAGTTAGCAGTTGTAGTGTTTGTGCTTAAAGTTTTGAGACATTATCTGTTTGGCTCTAGATTTGAAGTGTTCAACGATCATAAGAGTTTGAGGTATTTGTTTGATTAGATAGAGTTGAACATGAGGCAGAGAAGGTGACTTGAGTTCTTGAAAGACTACGACTTTGAGGTAAGTTACCATCTGGGTAAAACTAATCTAGTGGTCGATGTTTTGAGTAAAAAGTCTTTGCACGTGTCAGCATTGATGGCTAGAGAGATGGAATTGATTGAGCAGTTCCAAGATCTTAGTTTGGTATATGAAATGACGTTGTAGAGTATTATGTTGGGCGTGCTGAAGTTGACTAACAGCGTTCTAGACGAGATCAAAGAAGGTTAGATTTGGGATTGATTGACCGGTTAGTGTTGATCAATCAAGGTAAAGAGGTGAATTTTAGAATTGATGAGAATGGTGTTATGAGGTTCAGAGATAGGGTTTATGTACCGAATTTGCGAGAGCTTAAGAAGAAGATTCTTGAGGAAGGTCAGAAGAATGGTTTGAGTATTTATCTCGATACTACAAAAATGTATCAGGACCTTAAGAAAATGTTTTAGTGGTCGAGTATGAAGAAGGGTGTTTCTGAGTTTGTTTATTCTTGTTTGACTTGTCAGAAGTCGAATATCGAGCTTCAGAAGCGGTCAGGATTTAATCAACCATTGAGTATTTCTTAGTGGAAATGGGACAGCATTTCTATGGACTTTTTACAGGTTTTCCAGAGACGACGAAGGGAAGTGATTCTATCTCGGTAATTGTTGATATATTGACTAAATTGGCCCATTTCATTTTGATAAAGATCAATTACCCATTGCAAAACTAGTAGAGGTTTACATCGGCGATATTGTGAAGCTGCATGGTATTACTTCGAGTATTGTATCAGATAGAGATCTGAGGTTCACATCAAGGTTTCGGTAGAGTTTCCAGGAAGTTTTGGGAACTAAGTTGAGATTGTGTTTTGCTTATCATCCGCAGACGGACGGTCGAACAAAGAGGACTATCCAATTCTTAGAAGACGTGTTGAGGGCTTGTGTTCTAGAACAAGGGAGTAATTGGGATAACTACTTGTCGTTGATTGAATTCACCTACAACAACAGTTTTTATTCTAGTTTTGGAATGACACCGTGTGAGGCTTTATTTGGGATGAGGTGTAGGACTCATTTGTGTTGATATGAATCAGGTGAAAGCGTCGTGCTTGGACCAGAGATCGTTCAACAGACTACTAAGAAGATCAGGATGATTCAGAAGAAGACACAAGCTTCACAGAGTCGACAAAAGAGTTATCATGATAAGCAGAAGTAGACACTTGAGTTCCAAGAGAGAGATCATGCGATTTTTAGAGTTACTCCGATAACTGGTGTTAGTCGAACGTTGAAATCTCGTAAGCTCACGTCTCGGTTTTTTTTTTTTTTTTTTTTCATATTTAATGTTGAAAGTAGAAGAAAATATTATTTAAGACGATGAAAATAACTCATATAAAGGAGTATAGTATAATTGTTGCAATGCAATTGGTAATAATTCCAATGTGTTTTAAAAATATGGACAAATGAGTTCATGTACTCCATGTAGATATATAAGTTCATCAAACTTTGTTGTTGCCACATACTCAATTAACGTATATGTCATCAATGAGAGAATAACTTTTTAATTCCACAGAATAAATTGTACTCCTAGAACCCTATAATATTAATCGTTGAGTACAAACCCTAGAAAATATCCAAAATTTTAATGTTGAGTACAAACCCTAGAAAACTGTCCAAAATATTAGGAATGGTTGAGTACAAACCCTAGAAAACGCAAGTTTAACTACTTGGAGTTGGATCGATCGTCTCAGCATTCCAAACTCAAATCAACAAATTGCCAGGTATTTCATATTTCACTCTTCAATTTTCTTTTTTCATTGCTATTGCGGGTTTGTTCCATATGCAGGTATCAATCGGTTCCAAAACAATAATTCCCTTTTCTGTTGTTCTAATTCAGAGGAGGAAGAAAGTTATACTCAAGGATAGTGAACTTATTGTAGACATGCTCAGCGATTTACCAGACTGCATTATCCTTCACATACTTTCCTTTCTGAATACCAAAGACGCAGTTCGAACATGTGTTCTATCCCTAAGATGGAAGGATATGTGGAAACATCTTCATGCTCTTATATTCCATAGATCCCACCTTGAAACTATCAACATGTTCACCAAATTTGTGTATAAGGTGTTATCTCTTCGCGACTCCTCTCTAGCGCTGCAGTCTCTCGATTTCAACGATAACGGTTGCTTGGAGCCTCAGCTAATCAAAAGGGTTGTCAATTATGCTATTTCACACAATGTCCAACAGTTAGGACTTTGTGTAACTAGCAGCATTCCTCTTACATTTTCATCATCTCACACTTTAACACATCTTAAGCTTTCAGTTTATTCAGTTCATGAAAACATGTTTCCAAACTCTCTCATTCTGCCTGCATTGACTAACTTGCAACTAGGGAATTTTACATTTTGCGGGTGGCGATAATCGTTCCGCGGCTGAACCATTTTCAACCTTTAATAGGTTGAATACTTTGCTCATTTCTGATTGTGCCTTGATAGGTACAAACACCCTTTGCATATCAAGTACAACGCTCGTCGATTTTACCATGCACACTAACTTTGACAAAAACTATTATAAAATTGATCTTTGTACTCCAAGTCTTTCTACATTTGCTTTCTATGGTATTCCATACCCGAAAATCTGTGGGAGCAATATTTCCTCTCTTAAACTACGAGTACTTCCATATAATCGTGGGCCTCCTTACTTTCGATTCAACTGGCTCCTAGAGTTTCCTAATGTAATATCATTGACACTCACCTCAACTACTCTTCAGGTACGTTAACTTCGCATGTTTTGAGGCTGTGTTTTTACTTTCTTCTTAAGTAATTCCATAAAAAATGATCTGACTTGCATTAGACTAATCCGCTTGCATCTCTCATTGCTTAGGTTCTCAATTTAATTCCTCGTTTGTTAAGTATAGTTTTCCTTCGTTGGGTAAATTGAAGTTATTGAAAGTGGAAGTTGACGAAATTCAATATGAATTTCACATGACACTATGCAAAAAAGAGAAGCTTCCAGGATATGAAAAGCGTTTGAATTAGGATCAGAACCATCTCCAGCCATCCCTGATGGAATCGTGGACTTCTTGCTTCAAAATTCACCATCAGCGGAAGTTGTCTTTAGGAAATTCACTTAAGCATTAGATGCTAGCATGTTAAACAAACCTGTGTGCATTATTTGCTACATGAATTTTTGAGATAAAACTTTGGTGATTATTGATATTCTGTGACATAAGGGTTTGATGCTAATTTTAATATCTGTTTTGCCGATTATTTCGAATATATCTTGTGGTGTGCTAGTTTCAAATTTGATTATATTTAAGACTTGTGATAACTGGTGACAACATTTTGATTCTTCAATATTAAATTTCTAATTTTTTTAACAAGTGCTCTAAAAGATGCATGTTACATGTTAGTAAGATGATCTCATTTTTGTTGTGTTATTTCATACAAATCATCTTTGCCATTTGCATTACCGCTGCATATTCTGCGGTTGTTTTAAAAGTAAACTTGTTAGAATTTTGAAGCTACCTTCAAGTTACTTGATAGTATTATTATAGTTATTTCTTGTCAAATTATGTTCTATTTCAATAGCTAACTATTAATTATTGTTATTTGGTGGGAGGACAATTTTTTTGGAAAGCTGATATGATTCTTCAATAGTTTGGTCATTGTTATTTGTCAAATTATCTCTTTATAGAATAAAGTCCTTCAACAGTTTGATAGGCATCCTTGTCAGAGAGCTAACGTTCCTTTTTCTCATACTTGAGATCCATTGCTAACTGCCCGCGTGGCTCAACAATTTCGGTCATTAACACTGTCCTCAAAGTTTAAAGAAGGATATACGGTAGTCACCGTGTTCCAATCTTCTCACGTAGCTTGTGTAGCTGTTGAACACTAAACTGACAACATGCTCTAATTCTAGCATGTGACCAAATCATGCCGACACTAAAGAACTTTGCGCAAGTGATAATTTAATTTATGATTCATGAAAATCTAGAACATTGCAGGGGTGATGGTGCAGCCGAAAGGCATAACCAAACATTCTTACAATATTATTGATGAGTTCAAAAAGTCGTCTTTGGGCTCTTTAGCTTCACCAAAATTTTATGATAATCGAACTAAAATTCAAATTGCAAACGTTAGTGACACCATGTTATCCATCCACAGTTGAAATTTATAATGATGTTTTATCTAAAGCACGATAATCAATACTTATAATTGATTAACAAAAAATCATCCCCACGAATTGGAAGTAAATACACCGGTAGCAACACCAACAGTGTATGACATTGAACTTGCACTTTTTTTTTTAATTTTTTTTTTAATTTTGTCAATAGTGCTAATATAAAGGATATTGTCTCTCAATTAAATGTATTAATCTAAATATAAATTGAACAATTTATGGAGATAAAATATTCAATAATAGTAAATAATTATAATGCCAACAATGATTTTACATCATTAACCGTCTGAATGTTTGATCTAAATATGAGTAGATAGTGTACATAGAGACATATGATAGTGCAGGCGTAATTCTCGGATTTGTAATAAACGTATTTGTCACTTTCATTCACTTTGTACCCATTCGATATCATTAAGTTATCAAACTTTTCATGTCATTGCTTTGGAGCTTATTTTAGACTCTATAGAGTTATATAACTTACATACCTTGTTTTTTTGTCTATGAATCACAACCTCTTCCGGTTGGTCCATATAGATTTCTTCTTCTAAGTCACCATTTAAAAAAGTTGTCTTTACATCCATTTGGTTTATTATTAAATTATAAATAGCAGCAATTGAAATTAGTACCCTAACAGATATAATTCTAGTGACTAGAGAAAAAGTGTCGAAGAAATCTATATTTTTTATTTGCCTAAAACCTTTAGCTACAAGGCGAGCCTTGTACTTATCAACAGTTCCACCAGGTTTTAGTTTCTTTTTCAAAACTCATTTACAACCAATTGGTTTGCAACCAGGAGACAGTCTACGAAGTGCCAGGTCCTGTTAGATTCTAGAGAATCTATATCATCGTTAATAGCTTCTTGCCATAAAATCTGCATCCAGAGATGACAAGGCTTCTTGAAGATTTGCTGGATCTTCCTACTGTATAGGGCGCATAATCGGGTCTATAGTCTTTAGCAACACTTTCTCGTTTACTTCATCAAAGTTCTGTTTCTACTTCATTGTTGCTTTTAGTGCTTATTATCACAAGAATGTGATAGTGCAGGCGTAAAATTCTCGGATTTGTAATAAACGTATTTGTCACTTTCATTCACTTTGTACCCATTCGATATCATTAAGTTATCAAAATTTTCATGTCATTGCTTTGGAGCTTATTTTAGACCATATAGAGTTATATAACTTACAGACTTTGTTTTTTTGTCTATGAATCACAAACCCTTCTGGTTGGTCCTGAAATTCTGGTACCAGATGTGTGATGTTAAGGTGCGATGTCACAACAACACACTCTGCAAATGGACAGTGCAATAACAACAATGAATTGTTCACCCAGTTCGGTCTAACTACCTACGTCTGGGGGCTACCAAGCCAGGGATGAAATTCACTACTTGTAGAATTAAATTACAGACTCAACAACCCAGTTGACAATCTCCTAATCTTAATTCCTACTAGTGACTTTCTACCTAAGAAACCACTTAGATATGATAACACTACTCAATCCCTAAAACCCCTCAAAGATCACACACTTTGAATAACACTACTTGATTCTGCTTCACAGCTTTGTTCAAGAACAACTCAAAACAACAATACCAATTCACACTAGAATGGTTTACAAAACATGTACGAAGACACAAAACGACTCTCAGTCTTTAGCTCACTTTCTTCGTTACTTTTCTCTAGTACTGGTGCGCTTTATATAGCTCCTTGAATTGGTCTTGGACTTGCTCCAAAATCTCGCCAGATTTGTTATTTAAAACTGAATATTTAAAACAGATTTTCTCCTAAAATCTTTTTAAATCTTCAACCTTTTAAATCTCCTACAAATCTGCACCAGATCTCCTTTGCAGCAGAAAATATCTATCCCAAGATATTCGCATCCAATGAGACAGCTTGTTCTCCACAATTCCAGCTAACACACAAACCCTAACAACATCACAACCTGATGTTATTAATTCTGCAGATCTAATGTCACAACATCGCCATGTGACATCAGACATCCAACTTAACTCTTAACATAATCCAATGCTAAGACTCAATGTTATGACATCACCCATATGACATCAGACATTGAACAGCTTCACTACTTAACACAGCCCAGTGTTAAGACTCAATGTTGCAATATCACCACCTGGACATCAACATTGAACATACTTTGTTTTACCAAAATTCTAGTCAATCCAAGAAACAACAATCTCCCCATTTGGCTAATTTTGGCTAAAACAATCTCTGCACCTTCAGAGACTTCAGCAGCGGAATAAACTTCAATATTTTCCAACCTTTGCAGCAGCAGCACAGTCTTCACAAACAACTACACTTCACAATGCTTTCAGCATGCTGCACAAACACTCCAATACTCTGCTGTACGCAAACTTCAACACTAACCAGCAGCATGGAATAAATCTCCCCCTCAAGTCAAGAACCACCATACAAGCTGTACAAACACTCTCCCCCTCAATATCTGCACTTCTGCATCACAACTAGCAGCACTCCTTGTCATTGTAGCACCTCTTGCATCTTGACTGACTCTTGACTATTTCTCCCCCTTTTTAGCCACAATTGGACAAACCTCAACAAGTAAGTCTTATGACACCCTGTACAAAACCATAGACAAGTACTCCCCCTGTCATGATTAACAAATGCTCTAGATGGAGATGAACATTTGAGCACATTTTCTGAGTACATGCATTTTGGTACCACTGTCCCTTTCTCCAAAGGCTATCATACAATTCATCTTCACCATCCAAGGCAAACCTTCTACTTCATCATTCTCCCGTATGACTATGTAGATGCTCCTTAGATATAATGTAAGCACTAAGCTTCAGATCCAGAACAAAGACATCCTTCACCAAGGATACTCTTGACACTCTTGACACCAGGGTATTACATATGCTCCACTACTGGATTTACTATCAGCAAAATAATCCAAACTCAACACTGTGTCACAAACTCCACAAATTCTCAGCTTACTTATAAGCTTTACTGAGATCCAGTCTCTTCAAGAGATCACAATTCCTCTATCCTTACATCCACCAGTAGTTATTGAAACTAGTGAAGTCTTCAAAGACAGTAGTCATGCTTTGCCAGAACAAACTACTAAACACATGACCATAATCTCCACCTCTTCTGACAAAAAATGCTAGAGCATCCAACTCCACATGTCCAATCTTAATCATCCACCAGATATAACCACCAGCAAACATGATGCTATAACATCTTTTGGGACATCAGCTTCTCACCACCATTCAAAGGACTCATTGCACAAAGAAATCCTTCAAGAAGCTCCCAATAAAACACAGTCAGAGCAACTTATTCATACACACCTGAATACCATAAGTTCCCACACCCTCTCTGAACCATATCCTAGCAAACTCAACCATATCCAGAGTATCTATACCAAATTCTTTTTCCAGAACATACTTCCACCATTTTATGAAAAGCACAGGAATGTTATCTGGTATGGCCTTTTGAATTTTGTCAGAAGTTCTAACAACAACGGCTTCCTTTATTTGAGAGATATCCTGGACATTATCATCAGACTTATCTCTGATCTTCCTATTTTTGGAAGAGATGAACACTTTACTCCTGGATTTTGTAGTACCATCCACATCAGTTCTAACATCTGCATCTTCCAACCTAAGGATTGTCAACCTGTGAAATTTTTCTTCTGAACTATGGGAGTCATTAGTCAGGTTGTCATCTTTCTTGGCCTCGCAAGTATTCAGCTCCCAATACTTCTTAAGGTCACAGCTTTTGATCCTTCCATCAGCATTGTTGACTCCTTCATCTTGCTCACATAACTGACTACTCAAGTTGGCTTTTAACACATTATCCAACTTAGGAGTAACAACACCATAAGTCATTAACCCAGATTGACTTTTCACCATACTTTCACACTTGATGTCACCATCTGATGTTACAACATCAACCATAACATCACCATATGTGCTGACCTCTTTTGGTATCTATTGATAACAATTATCCTTGGATCTAGCACCCTTCAAAACAACCTGATTATGCTCATCAGTTACCACACACTCATCTTTGGTGTAGCTAACTTTGTACCCGTCATCACACAGTTGGCTTATGCTGATCAAATTAGCATTCAGACCATTGACAAGAAGAACATTGTCAATTTCAGGTCCACCACCACATTTTACTCTTCCAACTCCTGTAACCATTCTTGTATCTCCATTTCCAGAGATTACATCATTTGAAGAGCAAGCAACAGTATCTTCCAATTTAGCTTTGGATCCAGTCATGTGCTTTGAACATCCACTGTCAAAGTACCATGTATCCTTATCAAACTGTCTATCTGAAGTGTGGGCTAAAAGACATTTCACCTTCTCCTTAGGAACCCATTGTTTAACAACTTTGGGCCTGACCTCCTTTAGTTTTCTTTGAGGAGCAGATTGTGGATAACCATGCAGTTTAAAACAAGAGTACTGCATATGTCCAAACCTTCCACAATAGAAGCATCTAACTCTGTCATTTCTGAAGTGGTTAATCCTTCTGCCACCTTGATGATGATACTGCTGTGGCTGCCACCCATAGTGTTGATGTTGTCTTCTACTTCCATAGTTTGACTGTCTTCTATGGTGCTGTTGTCTTTTACCATAGGTAGACTGTCTCCTGAACTGAGGATGTTGTCTTCTAGGCTGTCTCCTATGGTGATGAGGCTTCCTTCTTCCATAGTAATGAGGCACAACATTGTTGTATCCATATCCATATCCATACCAGTTACCCTGATGTTGAGACATCTGATGAAACCTGTTCTGATTGGACCTAACAGCCTTCATGCTCTTGAGATATTGAGGTGGAATATACTGACTAGCTCCCTGAGACTGCACCTTCTTCTGATGATGAGCATTCTTCTTATCAACATTCTGAGGCTGTGGATGAGTAACCTTCTTAGGTGTAGAATCATGTCTCTTTGTTTGATGTTGAGACATTGGTTGGGACACCTCCTTCTTTGTTCCAGAAGTGCTTGCTTTTGAAGAACTCTTTTCCTCAACCACATATCCTATACCTGATTTATCTCTAGCAACTTTCTCTGACTGAAGAATCTTATCAAGAGTGGTTGTACCACTGTTCATCATCCTAACAGATTTTTTCATCTGATCAAGTTGAGATTTAACTAGTACAACTTCATTTTCTAGATCAGCTTTTACATTCTCAAGCTGAGCAATCTGTTGCTTGTGACACTTATTTTCTTGACAAATCTCAACACTTTTTAAACACAGCTCTTGATAAGTAGATGCTAACTCCTCATAAGTTATTTCTCCATCACTATCATCATTAGAAACAATAGTTCCTGTTAAGGCTCTAACATGCTTTGCTGACTCACCTTCACTTTCACTATCAGATTCAGACCAGGAAACTGTCATGCCCTTCTTCTGCTTCTTCAAGAATGTGGGACATTCTTTCTTGACATGTCCATAACCTTCACATTCAAAGCACTGAACACCTTTCTCTTGAGCAGTCTTTTATTCATCTTTCTCTTTTGACTTACTGATGTCAGAAGAGATGTTCTTGACATTATGCTTGTAGTTATTGTTCATCCTCTTGAACACTTTGTTGAACTGCCTTCCCAACATAGCAATGGCTTGAGATAGATCTTCCTGAGAATCATCATCTTTGACTTCTGCAGGAGTGGAGGCCAAAGCTATACTTTTGGGCTTCTTTTCTGGTTCTTCCTCATTCAAACCAATGAGCTCATCCACCCACATTTGGCAGATGTCATGTGATTCTTCAATGGCAGTTACCTTCATCTTGTACTTCTTAGGAAGGGCCCTAAGGATCTTCCTTACAAGCTTTTCTTCTGACATCTTTTCACCAAGAGCACTAGATGCATTTGCCAGCTCAAGAACACTCATATGGAAGTCATGGATAGTCTCATCTTCCTTCATCTTCAGACTTTCAAACTTTGATGTCAAAAGTTGAAGTCTTGACATCTTAACTCTAGATGTTCCTTCATGAGTAGCCTTCAAAATATCCCATGCAACCTTAGCAGCTTCACATGAGTTGATCAGCCTAAATATGTTCTTGTCAACTCCATTGAAGATAGCATTCAGGGCTTTAGAGTTACCAAGGGCAAGCTCATCTTCTTCCTTGGTCCATTCTTCTTCAGGCTTCAGCTTTGAGGTGCCTTCTTTATCTTTTCCAGCATCATCTTTTTCATATACAACGGGTGCTTTCCACTCTTTAACTATGGCCTTCCATGCCCTGCTGTCCAAGGATTTCAAGAAAGTAATCATCCTTGGCTTCCAATACTCATAATTGGATCCATCCAAAATAGGGGGTCTGTTGACAAATCCTCCAACTTCTTTGTCCATCTTTACACCAGAAAGTAACTTCCCTAGGTCTCACCCAGAAACAGACAGGATGCCTGCTCTGATACCAATTGAAATTCTGGTACCAGATGTGTGATGTTAAGGTGCGATGTCACAACAACACACTCTGCAAATGGACAGTGCAATAACAGCAATAAATTAACACAATGAATTGTTCACCCAGTTCGGTCTAACTACCTACGTCTGGGGGCTACCAAGCCAGGGATGAAATTCACTACTTGTAGAATTAAATTACAGACTCAACAACCCAGTTGACAATCTCCTAATCTTAATTCCTACTAGTGACTTTCTACCTAATAAACCACTTAGATATGATAACACTACTCAATCCCTAAAACCCCTCAAAGATCACACACTTTGAATAACACTACTTGATTCTGCTTCACAGCTTTGATCAAGAACAACTCAAAACAACAATACCAATTCACACTAGAATGGTTTACAAAACATGCACGAAGACACAAAACGACTCTCAGTCTTTAGCTCACTTTCTTCGTTACTTTTCTCTAGTACTGGTGCGCTTTATATAGCTCCTTGAATTGGTCTTGGACTTGCTCCAAAATCTCGCCAGATTTGTTATTTAAAACTGAATATTTAAAACAGATTTTCTCCTAAAATCTTTTTAAATCTTCAACCTTTTAAATCTCCTACAAATCTGCACCAGATCTCCTTTGCAGCAGAAAATATCTATCCCAAGATATTCGCATCCAATGAGACAGCTTGCTCTCCACAATTCCAGCTAACACGCAAACCCTAACAACATCACAACCTGATGTTATTAATTCTGCAGATCTAATGTCACAACATCGCCATGTGACATCAGACATCCAACTTAACTCTTAACATAATCCAATGCTAAGACTCAATGTTATGACATCACCCATATGACATCAGACATTGAACAGCTTCACTACTTAACACAACCCAGTGTTAAGACTCAATGTTGCAATATCACCACCTGGACATCAACATTGAACATACTTTGTTTTACCAAAATTCTAGCCAATCCAAGAAACAACAGGTCCATATAGATTTCTTCTTCTAAGTTGCCATTTAAAAAGGTTGCCTTTACATCCATTTCACTACGCCAAAAATGAGTTTTCGCAGCGCAACAAAGACAGTGCTTTCTGGCAGAAGCGCTACTACATGTTTCTCTAAAAACAAAAATAAAAACCGAAAGAAAAAAGCGCTGCTAAATGGGGGACATAAGTCAACGCTTTTGAAAAGCGCTGCTAAAACCTTAAGGCAGGTGAACATTAGAAAGCGTTTTATGAAAAGCGCTGCTAAAGGGGTAACATAAGGTAGCGCTTTTGAAAAGCGCTGCTAAAGGGCTTTTGTACAACACGCTTTAGGCGGCGCTTTTGGAAAGCGCTGCTAAAGGCCTTTCATTAATACCACATAAGGAAGCGCTTTTACCCCAAAAGCGCTGCTAAAGGATTAACATAAGAAAGCGATGCTAAAGGTCTTTTAAAATATTAAAATTAAAACAGATTTTGATATCCCTCTATTTTCATTACGATCGTTTCTATTTCGCCCTAAACTCTCGTGACACTGTATCTTCGTCTTCTTCTTCTGCAAACAAAACTCCCTCCATCCTCCGTCGTCCGCCGTTCGTGACTTTATTTTGTTCGAGGCTACCCTCACAGCTACCGTCTTCCGCCGTTCGATACTTCAATCCGTGCTACCGTCGTCCGCCGTTTGAGGTTTTTACTCTCCTTTTTTCTGGTTTTCTCTCCAATAATGGAAATGCATAATATTCTCCATTGTTGATTGTTTCTCTGCTGTTTCTGTGATATAATTTTTTTTCTTCCTCAAATTATTATTATTATTATTATTATTATTATTATTTTGTTATGAGTGTGTGCATGTGCCTAACACTACTGGTACTGATTATCTTTTTAATATTTTTTAAAAAGTTATGTTTATTACTAACATAGGAGTATGTTATGGAATAATGAATGATATTAAAAAGGGTAATGGTTGTTTGTTATGAGTGACTAATGAAGGCACGTTGGAGTTCAAAGTTCAACGGTTCTTGTTACTGCAATTTGCGATTTGTTTATGCCGTTAATATGAGAATTGTTGTGGGATTGTTTCATCTATAAGAAGAAAGTTAGTATCTAAGTTCTGTTTTAGTAAGTCTTTCTCTGGTTAATAGTTGATTTTTGATATTAGTTTTTGATTTAATTGAAAATGATATTAGTTTTTGATATTTAGTTGATTTGATTTTTTATTTCACTTACAAGTTCATTGTTTATAATTGTGTCTAAAATGACTTTGAACTTAATCCCTCTAAGTTTGTTTAGCTTTATAAGTTTTTTAATATAATTGTGTCATTTTATATTGATGTTTTTCTTAATTACAGGTGAAATGGCTACTAACGAGGAAAATCCACATGATACTTCAAAAAATGATGGACATGAAACAATTCAAGAAGCGGAAGGAGATATTACGCGAGGAGTAACTATCATGAAGAACATCATTCGTGCTAGAGATAAAGGAATAAAGTATGACGTTTATTGGAATGATACGAACCAACTTGTTGAGACTAACGGAGCAATGTTGACAAGTTACATTAGTACACTTGTTCGTTCGTATATTCCAATTACTTGTGATAATTGGAGAAATGCATCGTTGAAACCCGCCAAAGAAAAGATATGGAGTGAGATACAGGTACCATATTGATGTTATTTGTTTTTGTTGCCGATTATGTATTTAACTTACTAATTATCTTTTTTTTTTTTGTAGAGGTCTTTTAATATTAGTGATGACCGAAAGAAGTATTGTATTCAATTAGCTGGAAAAAGACATAGAGGGTTTCGAGCATTTCTATCAAACAAGTATCTTAGGGATGCCGAACGAAATTTTATTAAAGCAGAACGTCCAGTGAAGTACGTGGACTTGATTTCACCTGAAGAATGGGCAACTTTTGTAACCAAAAAGAAGAACCAAAGCATTCCAGGAGTTGAGTGGCGTAAATCGCCAAAGAGCATCAAAACCCGCGTATCTATACAGGAAGGGGCGTTTGGGATATGCACGCTTACAGCAAAAAATAGTAAGTATATATAAATGCTTTGATTTACTTGTTTCTTTCCCATATGTTATAATTGATTTTATTATTTGTCTTAATGTGTAGTTAGAAGAAGAGAAAAGTGAAGAAACATGTGTTCCGGAACATTTTTTGTGGAAGGCTGCTCGTGTGGGCAAGGATGGAGTTGTTGCGGAAAATGTTCAACAAGTTTTTGAGCAATGTGTAAGTATAACATTATGCGCTTTATATCACACTTATTGACATATATATAATATTTATGCTTTTTAATCCCCGCTAATATTTTTCGATATTCATGCATATGAATTCCAGGAGACTCTGTCTCAGTCCGCAACTCTAACTGAAGACCAGGATTGCAGGAGCATACTTACTCGAGTGTTAAATGTTCTTTAGTACTCCGGTCGTGTGAGGGGTAAGGGTTTTGGAGTCACTCTATCATCCTTTTATAATCGTTCAAAGAGCCAAAATCCTAGCAATAGAGAGGTGATGGAAGCCATGGAAGAATTAAGAGCTCAAGTCCGTGAATTACAAAAAGACAAGGAAAAATATATGTCAGAAAGGCGTGGTTCAGAGTTTAATGATACTAGTGACAAAGGTAGTATCAATTGTCAACAGAAACTTGCTGAGGTAATTATATATGCTTATTATGAAATTAATTTAGCACAAAATTTTCAATATATACACATTAAAAGTGTTAATTCTATATTCAAATGTTTTACTAACTTATATGATTTTTAGATTCATTCCCAAGAGTTGCAAATAATAGAAAGTCAGAATAGGCAGCCAGAATTAGGCAACACGTCTAACCAAAAAAAGACTCTTGCAAGGACGGGGAAAAAAAAGCAATTGTATCTCGATTTAGGTCATCTCTTATAACACTTGTAGAAACATCGAATTTGATGGACAGAGGTATTTGTGAAGTACCTATGGAGGAAGGTATTTTCGGTTATTCCTATTCAAAAACAATTTCTAAAGAGGATTTGGATCAAATTTTTAATCATTCTGAATTAGGCATCAGTGTTATGCATACATACATCAGGTATTCCGATTAACTCTCTTTAATTATTTAAACAATTTATTTACTCATTTCAACGAATAATCTAATGTTTGTTATGTTTTTATTTAAGGTTCTTGTATGAGAAATTGGTGTGCCCGCATCAATTGTCAGAAAGATTCGGTTTCTTATCTGCCAACTGTATCAATGCACCGTTAATTGCAATGAATCCAACTTCAATACAATCTCACTTAGTCGAAAGATTTATGGCGAGCATAGATACAGAAAAGTTGTATCTTTTACCATATAATACTGGCAACGGGTTAGATTTGCATTCTTACTTCATTTATTATCATTTTTCGTTTTTTGATGTTGCGTATAAAATTACTATATCGATACTTTTGTTTTATTTTACAGTGGACACTGGTTGTTGGTTGCGATAAATCCGATAAGAGAAGTAGTGTATTATGTGGATTCATTAGATGGTGATGTAGATAAATACCCAGATATGAAGACGACGATTGATACGTAAGTGAAATTGTTCTAAATATTCGTGTGTATTTGTTTATTAATTTATTTAAGTGAGATTGTTCTAAATATTCGTTTATATTATGTTAGAGCTATACAAATATTTCGATCACAAAGAGGAGCCCAAGTATCAAAGAGTGAGTCAACCAACATTTCATGGATTAGAGTGGAGGTATATTTTCACAATTTTGCTTATAATAGTGATGTTACTTGATAAAACAAGTTAGACTATATATCCTGATATATATTCTTATTTTTTTTCACTGTGTAGTGTCCTCGTCAAAAAAATGGTATAGATTGCGGTTATTTCGTTTTGAGGTTTATGAAAGAAATCATTCATATGGATCAAATAGATATTCCAATCATGGTATGGATTTATAACTTAGGAGTTATTTTAATATTTATCGGATATTTGATATAATTAATTACTTTTAACTAAATCATGCATATTATGTTATATTATGTAGTATTTTGATGAATTCAAGTGTGCTACTTACTCCAAAGTACAATTGGAAGAAATTAAGGAGGATTGGTGTCAATATCTTATTGAGAAAAGAATCATATAAGGTATGGAAGTTGGAAGTTGTTGTATATACTTTGTATAGTTTTGGAAGTTGTGTATATAGTTTTGAAAGTGGAAGCTGTTGTATAATTATGAATAGTTCTATATATGGTGATTGAAGTATAATTATGAAATATAAGGCCTATATATGGTGATTGAAGTATATAATTATGTAGTATTGTGAATTGAAGTATATAAGGCATATGTTGAATGAAGGCTTGTGAATTGAAGTATATAATTGTGATAAGTTTTGATAAAAAATTATGTTATACAGGTTTGTTAATATATAGGTCTATTAAAAGGTTTTTTTTTTTTAAAAAAGCTTTCTTAAAAAAAGGAGTTTTAGCTGCGCTTTTGACAAAAAACGCATCCAAAACAAATAAATTTTAAAACAATTTACTTTCACAAAAGACAACGCTTTTACTGCAAAAGTGCTGCCAAAAGTGGAACTAAAGAAAGCGCTTTCCTAAAAAGCGCTGCTTAAAGTATTAAGCAGAGACACATTATAAAGCGCTGCCTAAGAGGGGAGAAAACCAGCGCTTTTTCCAAAAAAAAAACGCTGCCCAAAGTTGGAAAATAATACACATTAGGCAGCGCTTTTTAAAAAGCGCTGCCTAAAGGGGAACAAAAGACAACGCTTTTAGTGGAAAAGTGTTGCCTAAAGGGGACCTAAGGCAGCGCTTTTGCATTTACAAAAGCGCCGTCTTTACCTTTAGCAGCGCCACCTTTGGCAGCGCTTTTAAGCGCTGCTAAAGGCCAAAAAAAGCGCTGCTAAAGGTATTTGTTGTGAAAAACGATATCTTTAAGTAAAGTATAAAACGGTTTCTTGATAATCAAGAACCAAAACAAGGGTTAGGGTTTAACGAAAAAGGAAAAACAAGAAGAAGAAGAAGGAAGAACAATAAGGATTTGGCAAATATAAATTCTGTTTACTATTCACTTTCTCATTAAAGTTACAAATGATTACAAGTGAATATCACAATTTGCCACACTCAATAAACTGAGTGTACTAGCCTATTTATAGACTAACTAGGTAACTTGCAGCCCAAGAAACCTAAACAATTGGATCCTTAACACAAGGCCCAATTCGACAGAATAACATTTCGACAATACATACATACTAGAACAGACTTCGACTACAATATGTAAAAAATAAGGCATCAGCATGTGAACAAGCTTCGACTGCATACTTGCCTCCTGTCGATATACACATGCAAGCTTCCCCTTCAACACAGCATGAGTTCGACCCAAATCTCACACATCTCCACCTTGGATCTAACTCAGCAACAAGAGAATCAACTAACTTTCATCATGCAGCTTTATCAGCTGCATACAATGGAAGAACTTGCAACTTGGCAATGTCTTGGTGATCATATCAGCAGCATTATCTTCAGTCGAAACCTTCAGCACCTGGACTTCACCACGCTCGATTATCTCTCTGACGAAGTGCAGCCTCACATCAATGTGCTTAGTTCGCTCATGATAGGCTGAATTCTTCGACAGGTGTATTGTACTTTGACTATCACATTTAATAGTGATACTTCGACCTTGAAGTTTCAGCTCCTTTGCAAAACCTTTAAGCTACAATGCTTCTTTCACAGCTTCAGTGAGGGCAATATATTCAGCTTCAGTGGTTGATAAGGCAACAACCTTCTGAAGCGTCACTTTCCAACTGATTGTTGTGCCAAAAATTTTGAAAACATATCCAGAAATAGACTTTCTGGAATCCATACAACCTGCATAATCAGAGTCAACAAATCCTTCGATTTCGACTATGCTATCACCATCACAGGCTCCACCATAAATCAAGACTCTTTTCATAGACACATTTATGTACCTGAAAATCCACTTTACAGCTTGCCAATGCGCCTTTCCAGGATTGGCCATATACCTGCTCACAAGGCTCACTCCATATGCTATGTCTGGTCTCATACAGACTATAGCATACATCAAAGAACCCACTACACTAGCATATGGAATGCTATTCATATAGATTCTTTCAGCTTAAGTACTTGAACTTTGAGTAGTACTGAGCTTAAACTGAGGATTTGTAGGTGTCACAACAGGCATTGAATTCGACATACCAAACTTGTCGAGAAGCTTCCGTAGGTATGTCTCCTGAGATAAGCACAACTTCGACTGCTTTTTATCTCTCCGGATGTCAATCCCAAGAATCCTGGCTGTAGCTCCCAGATCCTTCATTTTGAACTCCTTACTGAGTTCAGCCTTCACCTTCGTTACATCCTCAACATTATTGCTAGCTATGAGGATATCATCCACATACAGCAACAACATAACAAGTGAGTTTCCAGGTCAAAATCTGAAGTAAACACAATGATCGAACTGACTTATAGTGAAACCAATGTGTGCCATGAACTTGTCGAATCTCCTATTCCACTGTCGAGGAGATTGTTTCAGGCCATACAAAGACCTATTCAGCTTGCACACATAATCTTTTTTACCCTTTTCTGCATACCCTTCAGGTTGACGCATCAGGATCGTTTCATCTAGATCACCATACAGAAATGCTGTCTTCACATCCATTTGCTCAAGTTCTAAGTCAAACTTTGCTACCATGGCCAACAACATTCGAATGGATCTATACTTTACAACAGGTGAGAACACATCATTGAAGTCGACTCCTTCTTTCTGAGTGAACCCCCTAGCAACCAGCCTCGCCTTAAAGCACTTCGACATCACTCATTTGATTCCTTCCTTGACCTTGAAAATCCACTTACAACTGACTAACCTGGCTCCTGCAGGTTTCTCAATCAGCTCCCAAGTGTTATTATCATGAAGAGATTTCATCTCGTCTTCCATTGCTTTTCGCCATTCAGTCTTGTTTCGACTCCTTATAGCTTCCTTGTAATCTCTAGGTTCTTCGTCAAGTACCTCACTTGCAGAGATTAAGGCAAAAGCTATAAGATCTGCATAACCAAGTCTTTGAGGTGGCTCTTACTAGTAGGTAGTCATCGACAGTTTCCTCAGCCTCTTCAGCATCTTGCTCTTCGACTTCATCTGGGCTATGCACTTCAGCATCACAACGCTCCACCTCAACAGGCATCTCTACCTGTTCCAGCTCCTCTACATAGATTTCTACACTTCGACCAACATCACCAGTTTTCTTGAAAGCCATTTCGACCTCATTGAAAACTACATCACGACTTGTGATACATCTTCTGTGACCTGGTTCTAGGCACCACAGCCTATAACCCTTGACTCCCTCAGGATATCCAAGGAACATGCATCTCAGAGCTCTAGGTTCGACCTTGTCTTGCCTAATGTGAGCATAGACTAAACAGCCAAATACTCTCAGTTTGTCGAGATCTGGTGGATGACCCGACCAAGCTTCTTCAGGTGTCTTCATTCCTAGCGCAGTCGAGGTACATCTATTTATCAGATAAGCTGCTGTCGAAACAGCCTCCGCCCAAAACACCTTCTTCAATCCAGCACTAACCAACATGCATCTAACCCTTTCAAGGATTGTTCGATTGAATCTCTCAGCTAAGCCATTCTGTTGAGGAGTACCTGCTACAGTCTTATGCCTTGCAATCCCAGACTCAACACAGTAACTGTCGAACGCTTCGTTGCAGAATTCAAGGCCATTGTCGGTTCTTAACCTTTTAACCTTTTTGCCAGTTTGAGTTTCGACCAGAACCTTTCAACTTTTGAAATTCTCAAAAGTTTCATCCTTCGTCTTCTAAATGAATACCCATAGCTTTCTGGAATAGTCATCAACGATGGATAGAAAATACCTTGCACCTGAGTGTGAAGGATTCCTTGTAGGCCCCCAAAGACCAGCATGAATGTAATCAAGGGATCCATGTGTTCTTTGCTTGCCTTTGTTAAACTTCGCCCTACAGGATTTACCAAATACACAAGATTCACAAAGCTCCAGCTTTTCGACTTTATCACCTCCTAGCAGGTTCTGCTTCCCCAATTCGACCAGGCCTCTTTCGCTGACATGGCCCAATCTCATGTGCCATAATTCTGTCTTCGACACAGGTTTCGTGGATACAACATTTGTCGAACCACTTACAACCTCAGCCTCAAGGGTATACAAGCCTTGGTTTTTCACGCCTCTCAAGACTTCCTTCGACCCTTTCATGACTTTCAGGATACCTTGCTCTCCTTTGAAAACATATCCCTTTCTGTCGAATTCACCAAGAGAAATTAAATTCCTCTTAAGATCAGGTACATGCCTAACCCCAGTCAATAGCTTTATTGACTCATCATGGAGCTTGAATCTAACATATCCAATACCTGCAATCTTGCAAGCTTTATTGTTCCCCAGCAGCAGTGATCCACCATCTTGATCACACAATTCTTCAAACACATTCTTGTTTGGAGTCATATGCCAAGTACATCCAGAATCCATAATCCACTCTTCGCAAGAGTTGCTGCTCGACACCACAAGGACATCAGATGATTCATAACCATCTTGCACTATAGCTGCATTCCCATTGTCCTTACCTCCATGATTATTCAGGCGCTCAGTGCACACCTTTCTTGTGTGACCCTCCTTCTTACAATGATAACATTTGATACTAGACATATCACCACCATAAGACTTCTGCTGAGCCTTTCCTTTCTTCTTGTCAAACCTACCATCTTTCTTTGACGATCTTCCTTTCACGGACAACCCTTCGCCAACTGATGAAGGTTTCTTCTCCTTTCTTTCGTTCAAATCCTTCGAATACAAGGCTGCTTGAACTTCTTCAAAGGTCAGGGACTCTCTTCCATACAAGAGTGTTTCTTTGAAGTGAGCATGCGATCTGGGCAAAGCACACAACAATAACAGTGCTTGATCTTCATCATCGACCTTCACATCAATGTTTTCAAGATCAAGAATTAGCTTGTTGAACGAATCCAACTGCTCAGTCAAAGCTTTGTCTTCACTCATCTTGAATGAATACAAGGCTTGCTTCAGGTAGAGACGATTCACCAGAGATTTTGTCATATACAAACTTTCAAGTTTAACCCATAATCCTGACGTCGTAGTCTCCTTTGATACCTGCCGGAGAACCTTATCACCAAGGCTCAACAAAATCGCGTTGTGGGCTTTCTCGATCATTACTGTCTTTTCTCTTTCCGTCAAAGCAGCATCCATGGCTGCCATTCCCTTCAGCGCTTCTAAATAATCCTGCTGAACCAGTAGGGCTTTCATCTTCAAGCGCCACAGACCGAAGTCGTTCACTCTGGTGAACTTCTTGATCTCATACTTTGTTGAAGACATCTTCTCCACGCTCACCGCAGCAATTTGTTGTGAAAAACGATATCTTTAAGCAAAGTATAAAACGGTTTCTTGATAATCAAGAACCAAAACAAGGGTTAGGGTTTAACGAAAAAGGAAAAACAAGAAGAAGAAGAAGAAGAAGGAAGAACAACAAGGATTGGGCAAATATAAATTTTGTTTACTATTCATTTTCTCATTAAAGGTTCAAATGATTACAAGTGAATATCACAATTTGCCACACTCAACAAACTGAGTGTACTAGCCTATTTATAGACTAACTAGGTAACTTGCAGCCCAAGAAACCTAAACAATTGGATCCTTAACACAAGGCCCAATTCGACAGAATAACATTTCGACAATACATACATACTAGAACAGACTTCGACTACAGTATGTAAAAAATAAGGCATCAGCATGTGAACAAGCTTCGACTGCATACTTGCCTCCTGTCGAAATACACATGAAAGCTTCTCCTTCAACACAGCATGAGTTCGACCCAAATCTCACAGTATTTTTTGGCGTAGTGTTTGGTGTATTATTAAACTATGAATAGCAGCAATTGAAATTAGTACCCTAACGGATATAATTCTAGTGACTAGAGAAAAAGTGTCGAAGAAATCTATATTTTTTCTTTGCCCAAAACCTTTAGCTACAAGGCGAGCCTTGTACTTATCAATAGTTCCACCAGGTTTTAGTTTCTTTTTCAAAACTCATTTACAACCAATTGGTTTGCAACCAGGAGGCAAGTCTACGAAGTTTCAGGTCCTGTTAGATTTTAGAGAATCTGTATCATCGTTAATAACTTCTTGCCATAAATTTGCATCTAGAGATGAAAGGCTTCTTGAAGATTTACTGGATCTTCCTCTACTGTATAGAGCGCATAATCGGGTCCATAGTCTTTAGCAACACTTACTCGTTTACTTCATCAAAGTTTTGTTTGTACTTCGTTGTTGCTTTCAGTGCTTCTTATCACAAGAATGTGATTCGATTCAGTGCCCCCCACTATTTCTCGATTTAAAAAAAAAATTGTCTTTATAGAATTCAACATCATTCAATTTTATGATCACTTTAGCATTTAGGTAATAACACCTATATGCATTATTGTTTGTTGCATACCCAATAAATACACATTCATATGCTCTACTAACGAGTTTAACTCGCTTCAGATTCAAAATTTTGACATAAGCCGGACAACCTCAAGTTCTTAAATAAGACAAGTTTGGTTGTCTTGTCTTTAATATTTTTAAGGAGAGATCTTACTTTTCGACTTGGGAATTCTAGGACAGCAAACAGTCAACAAAATTTCCCCCTACCAGTGAGGAGCAACACCATAATTCAACATAACTACAACAACACGTTTAGTAAGAGTTCTATTCTTTCTTTTTACTTTACCATTCAACATAATTGCAACAACAACTCATTTCATGTTGTTTATAAAAATTCATTAAATAGCCCAGAATTGTACTCAGTTCCCCTATCATTACGAAGTCTATTAATCTTCTTACTAAATTGATTTTGAACTTCATTCACATACATCTTAAACATGTCTAGCACTTCACTTTTATTCTTCAATAAGTAGACATAAGTATAATCAGAACAATCGTCAATAAAAGTGATAAAATAACGGTTACTATTTCTAGTTAAAGTTTCATCTAATTCACATATATCAGAGTGTATAAGATCTAGGGGATCAGATTTTTTAATTACTGATTTATGTGAAGTTTTAGTTATTTTAACTTAATATTCACATTTTTCTTAATCATTGACATTCAATTTCTGAAGTAGGGCTAAGTTGCTTAGAATTTTTTTATTAGTGTGACAGAGTCTAGCATGCCAAATATTAAAATCACACAAAGAGTAAACAGAAGGAGAAATTTTATTCAAATCAATATTCAACTTAAACATGCCATCAGTGGCGTACACTTTCCAAACAAAAATACCATTCTTAGTGATGGTGTACAAATCTGCCCCAATAGACTGACTAAATCCCACCTTTTCTTTAAAAGAAATCAGAAACAAGATTCTTCCTAATTTCATTTTAACTTACCAACATTTGAAGTGACACTACAAAAAAAAACTCTCAGTTGCTACGTGATATTCACGTCTCAACGTGAAATATCACGTCACAACAGGTTTTTAGCGAAGTGATCTTTCACGCAGCAGGAGTACGTGTGACAAATTTGTTGCCACATAAAAATCACGTCGCAACTTTGCCACGTGATTTTCACGTGGCAACAGTCTCCACAGAAGTTTCAGCTTTACCTGCTACACTTCAAACTTGAATAGTTTGTCAGAGACAACGGTCGCATTGTTACTAATACCTTCTTCGATAGCCATGATAGTTTTTGAAAATGTCTTAAAATTGTTGTTACACGGTTTAGAAAATAGCCACAGATGAAGTTATCGGGATGAGTCGCGGAACAGTTTGCTCTTTTTAAGTCATTTCGCGACACTGATCAAAATTATGCAAAGCAGTCTAACTACCACGATGTCTCTAAGATAAAACAACTCAGTACAATGTACGATAACTACTTGCACATTAGGTATCAAATGGTTTTAATGCCATCAAAGGGTGTATCTCTAGAACGATATCTAACGTGCAAGTAGTTATCGTACAGTTGAGTTAAGCTTGTCTTATACTGGAGGCGTCGTGGTAGTTAGACTACTTTGCATAATTTTAGGCAGTGACGTGAAACATCTTAAAAAGAGTAAATTGTTCGATGACTCATCCTGACAATTTTGACACTTCTTTTGCAGAAAATAATTCCATTTTGTGTTGGGGTTTTTATGATTATTAAATTTTTAGGTGAGACTCTGATATTATGTTAAGAAATTGTGGTTGGGTATAACTTAACCCTACAAAACTGATTGATAGAGTGAGAATTACCCCTACTTATAAAAACATGTTCAGACCATATATTATCCAATGTAACACTCTTAACACATAGAGACTTAACTAGTTAAAAGGATTGTCAATTATGGTATTTCACACAATGTCCAGCGGTTAGGACTCTCTGTCCAATGTCACATTGAAAAAATTCCACTTACCATATTTTCATGTCAGACATCAACATATCTTAAACTTTCCGTTTACCCTAGTACAGGTTTTGGGGAAAAAAACGTTTCCAAAATGGTGAATTCTTATCTACCCAACTCAAAAAGTTGGGTAAGGTTACCTTCAATGTAAAATGCTTTGAAAACAACAAACAATTGTACTATTTAATAAATAATTAAATATGTTAAACTTAGATGGTATCATGTGATTGGTTGAAGGTACATTACCCACCTTTTGGTAATGGGTAGAGACGTTGTCCCCTTCCAAAATCTCTCGATTTGCCCGCATTAACGACCTTGCATCTAGTCAATTTTGACTTTTATGCCAGCGATAATAATGAGCTCGTCGAGCAATTTTCTGTTTTTAACCAGTTGAATAGTTTGGTCCTTGACAGCTGTGGCGTGAGAGTTGCAACAACTCTATGCATATCAAGTGCCACACTTGTCAGTTTTACTTTGCATAATCACTCCTATAATTTTTTCGAAATTGAGCTTTGTACTCCATGTCTAAGTAATTTTGCTTTTATTGGGATTCCGTATCAGAAACTCTTAGGGAGTAATCTTTCTTCTCTTAAGCATGTAGATATTGATGCAGACATTTTTTAAAAAAGAAACGCATCCTTATTTGTTTCAACTGAGTTGGCTGCTAGTGCTCTCTAATACGAATTCATTGACGGTCACTACAACTACTCTTTAGGTGCCTTAACGTGGCCGTTTTTTAGCCTTTATTGTTGGTTACTTTCGTTTTAAGATGCTATTTTATTTCTAAATTTTGTCAATAAATCAACTGACTTGCATTATACTGATTCACTCTCACCCCTTGATGCTTAGATCCTCTCCTTATATCCTAATATATTAAGGATGAAGTTTCCTTCCTTGGGCATGTTGAAGTTATTGAAAGTTAAATCGAAACCACTTGAAAATGGATTTCGCATGACACTGTTGGAATTCAAGTTAGAGAATATCAAGTCAAAGAAAGAAGCTGCTAAGTTACAAAAAGGCATACAAAGCAGGATTGGAACCATCGGCAGAAGTGGAAATCATAGATTGCTCGTGGCGAAAAGAGAAGTGAAGTTCTTAAAGAGAGATTGTCATAATTGATTTTGATTTGTTTGCAGTCAGCAGTAAAGTGCATGATTACATTAGTTGAGTAATGAAAAATGACAGACTTGTTTCAACTTGTGAGATATGGAAAGATAATTTGAAGATAATTTCCAGCAACAGAACTTAAAGGTTGAAGATATGAAAGTCTCAAAAATAGTTCAAAAGACAACACATTTTTTTTTAAGATTTCATTAATAGCGAGAACAAAGGGTTCTCGAACCCACTTACAGAAAAAGAGCGAGACGAGGCTCGATGAAGAAAATTACAAACCAATTAAGCCTTAGGACAAGAATAACAAAGAAAATTTGCTAAACTCATAAAAACTAAAATTGGATCGAGTAATTTTCCCGATAAAAGACCACCTCCACACCAACGCTTTGATATCCCACACCATATCCAAAACTTTCCTCATATCATTCCTAAAGATAATTCCATTCCTTAATGACCAAATGTACCAAGAGGTTGCCAACCAAATACTTCCTTCCTTCCATTTCGACACCTTATTCCTCTTACAAAAATTTGACCACTTTAAGAAACTTTCTTTAATATTACTAGTGAAAAAATCCACAAAACCAATCCAATTGACCACTTCCTTCCACACCAATTTAGCCACTACACAATTAATTAAAATATGCTTCAAGGATTCATTCACATTTTGACAAAAAACGCACTTCGAATCGCTATCCGGGAAAGAACACCCTCTAATAAGGAGAGCATCCTTAGTGGGAAGCCTATTCAAGAAGCACCTCCAACCAAATGCCTTAATCTTATAAGAAACCACCAACTTCCAAATATAAGAAAAAGCAACATCAAAATTATTAACCGGTCCGAAAGGAATACGGTAATTACTAAGAATTCCATAAAAATTTCTTACCGAAAATCCATCTTCCGTGTGCGACACCCAAACTGGCTCATCCCGACCGACTCCCTCCACCCGATGCTCATCCAATAGCGCACATAATTGCTGCAGATCGGGGGCAGCAGCCCCACTGCATTTCGGTTCACTCCCAAGTCCCCCCAATGCCATCTGTCACCCTCTCACCCACCCATACAAGCCACCGAGACATCCTTAAGACCCGATAAATTAAAAATACAAGAAAATTTATCCTTCAAACATAAGTCATCTATCCAACAAGCATGCCAAAAAATTGATATGAAAAGTCTCATATGATATGGAAAAGATGATCCAAAATATCTGATCATAAGTATAATTTTTAATCTCATGTATATGTCATTTGTCAATTTTAAAATTATCATTCTCATACATATTATATATATATTTTTATAAATAGTTTTAAATGAAAAAAAAATGTTGAATAACATATAATTTATATAACAAATGTCTTTAGGTTTTGAATAAAAATATAGGATTTAGGTTACTTGTATAGTTTCTTTAAGCTCAATTTGATGATTTTTGACTCATCATAATCCTACAAGACAAACTGTACATTTCAAGCTCAAGATTGGAAAGAAGCTATTTGGAACTAGGGGTATTCAATTTAACCGGAAATCCAAGTTATTTAAATTTGATTATTAAAAATTAGAGATTATAAATATGATTTAATCAAATTTATATTTTAAATATTCATATCTTAAATATTCAAATCTGAAAATAAAACTTTTTTTTTTTAAAAAACCATAAATATATATATATATATATATATATATATATATATTTATTTATTTATTTATTTATTTATTTATTTAAAATCTCTCTCTTAAAGAAGTTTATAATTATTTAAAAAAATCTAAAAATTTTAATATCTCTCTCACACACATGGCCGCATGCGCACACATGCACTATATAACTTTATCTCTATCGCAAATAATTTATATTAGAGATATATATAAATCTAGTGTGAAACTTGTCTTCATCGAAAATGTAACGTTTGTTGAGCTTAATGCATAATGATAATTATTTATGTTGGATCAAAAACATGGGTGACTCGAATGATGTGGGTGTAACATCCTAATTCAGTGAGGCTTTTGAATATGTTTCATTAGGTTTTGATCTTTGACTGCATTTATAAAACCAAAAGATATTGGCTACCACAACTTGAGATTGTTGGTGTTACGCCAACCAAGTTGACATTTTCTATTGGATTTGCTTATTTGAAACAAGTAAGGGAGGAAAACTTTGTTAAATATGCAATTCATTGTTTTAGAAAGATTTGATTTATAAAGATCAGATTTTATTTAGAAAGATTAGATTAGATATTTTTGAGCTTTTATAGTTTGACCTTTAGCTTGAGATGCAAGTTAACCTAAATCTATAAATAGGGAGGAACCCTTATCATTGTAATCATCAAGTTTGATAATTCACAGTTTGCAGTTGCAAGTGAATATTGAAAGTTTCCACAGTTTGTGGGCAGAAAGAATTCTGCGGTTTTTCATCTTCTTCTCCAACGCTACTATTTCTCTTTTCTCTTCCTTTTTCTTTCTCAACCTTTTTCTTTTCATTGCCATTGTGTGATTGTTAACAATCTTGTGATCAAGATTGAATAGGAGAATTCTCCATAGGTTGTGGTGAATTTCCAACATCTGGTATCTAGAGCTCCGGTTGCGATTCAAGGAAGGAAAATCGTGATGGCGATGAATCATCCAAACGGGCACTTTTCGGCGAGCCTTCTGATTCTCAAGAAAGATAATTATGAGAATTGGTGTAAGCAAATTAAGGTGATTTTCTGTTATCAAGATCTTTGGGATCTTGTGAAGGAAGGAGTAGCACCGCTTGTAGAAGACACGACGGATCAAGAAAAGGCTGCACACAAAGAATTGAAGAAGAAAGATTATAAAGTTCTCTTTATAATCCATCAGTGTATCGATCCAGATAACTTTGAAAAGGTTAGTGATGTAAAGTCAGCGAAGGAAGCCTGGGAGATTCTTGAAAAGTCGTTTGGAGGTGCAGAGAAGGTGAAAGAGGTGAGGTTACAAACTCACAAGAGAACCTATGAGTTACTTCAGATGGAAGACAATGAAAGTATAACAGATTTCTTCACCAGAGTTACAAAGCTGGTAAATCAAATCAAGGTATGTGGAGAGGTGTTGACATCAAGATCAGTTGTTGCAAAGATCTTGAGGTCATTGGCTCCAAAGTTCGACCACGTGGTAGTAGCCATAGAAGAGTCGAAAGACTTGTCAGTATTGACAAAGGAAGAGCTTCAAGGGACGCTTGAGTCTCATGAACAAAGGATCATTGAAAGAGCTGCAGGAAACTCGAAGAGTGATATGGGTTTGCAGGTGCAATCAGAAAAGTAAAGGAAAGGCAAAGGAAGTTGGAATGGCAACAAAGGTAGAGGAGGCTACACCAATTCGACTGGTCGAAATCAGCAGGAAGGAAACTGGTCGAATCAAAGAAAACCCTAAACCAAGGCAACCAAAGAGGTGGTGGTGCAGGTAGAGGAAGAGGTGGTGGCCGAAAGCCTGAAAAAAGTCACATTCAGTGTTTCAATTATGAAATTTTGGTATCAGATGTGTGATGTTAAGTGCGATGTCACAATAACACACTCTGCTAATATGAACAAGGCAATAACAAGCAGTAAATAACACAATGAATTGTTCACCCAGTTCGGTCAAACAACCTACATCTGGGGGCATACCAAGCCAGGAAGGAAGTCCACTATTAGCAGTATCAAATTACAGACTCAACAAACCAGTTGACAATCCACTAACTTAATCACTACCCAATGACCCTTCTATCTAAGTCCTCCCTAGATAAGAGACTCCATCTCACTCCCAATCATCGCAATGATGTCTAGCAGTCAACATCTCAGTCACTGCATCAACAACTTGATTTCCAAAAACTCTTCAAACACATAAAAATAGAAGACACAATCATATACCAATAACTAGACATGACCCTCATGACTAAGAACAATGCTTAGAGTTGCTTAACAGCTTCCTCTAAGAACAATACATCTCTTACCTACAGGCTTAGAGATAAACACGATGACCATCCCACAAACCGGGTGGTTCATCGACCAACACAGCCCTTATAATTTACATGATGGTTGGCTTTTTTTAAACTAGGTTACAATGCTTCTATTTATAACCTTTTTCCCAACTGGATTTGGGCTTTAAATATCAGCATATTAACTTCTACAAATCTGCAGAAGATTCTGCTACTAAATAGATCTTCAATTAAATCTTCAATCAAATCTTCAATTAAATCTTCAATTAAATCTTCATATCTTTTAGCCTTAAAAACAGCAACAAGATATGCTCCAAATCTGATTGCAACTGAATATGTCTTTACCAAGATATTCGCCTACAATCTCTCACTCTCTTCAGCATAATATCTCTCCAATAACAGAAACAAGCAGCCCTAACTCAGACTGATGTTTTATCAACTGATGTCTTAACATCGGGTTTGACATCAGCACAGAATCTGCAACCATTTACAACTTGACACAACCAGAATGTTAGAAACTCATGTTGAAACATCAACAATTACATCCACATTGTTTTACCAAAATTCCAGCCAACTGCAAGAACTAACAATCTCCCCCTTTGGCTAATTTTGGCTAAAACACTTTCAGCTTGCAGCGGAAAAACACTTACTAAAATTCACAGCACAACCTGCAGCAATACCAACCAGCTGCAACAACTAGTAACTCAGCACAAAACAAATTCCCCCTCAAAGCAAGAACCATCATACCAGCTGTTCAAACACGATTACTCCCCCTCAAGCCTATACTAACAAAACTAGGCAACACATGGGCTAACTCTCCCCCTTTTTAGCCACAATTGGACAAACTCTGAACATAGCAGCAAGCACACAAAAAAATCCAAAATCAAACTCTGAATCCTCCAACCAATATACTCAGAACAAAATCCAGACTCAGCAGCTACTACTGTACATTCTCTCCCCTTTATGGCCAAAAATTGACAAACATTGGTGTAAATGTATACTTCTGATTCAATCCATTGACCCACAAATCTATAGAACCAAGTCTAAACTGTCAAGAACACCATGAACTTCACCAGAAACACAATGTCATGACATCTTGTCTGACATTACAATCTGGATAAACAGCTTCTTCAACAAAAGATCAATTCTCTCTATCTAAGATAACCAGTGCTCCTTTGCAAGAAGAACACCTTAAATGAATGGAAAACATAAGACTCATCTTCATGTCTTCAAGAGCGCACCCTTTGTTCAACACACCTGCTGAACACATTCACTTAATGCTTAATCCTCAAACAATCCAAATACCAGAACTCACATGATTCCCTCTTGGTTTGTTATCTTCTCATGCTCCAAAACTCACATCTTGCCAAGCTGATCAACTTCTCTCTGTAATATCCACAGGAATGATCACAATGAACTCCTTGATTATAACATTTGGAAAAACCAGACACAGTCTTCATCCATCCAGTAAGGAATGCTTCACACAATCATACACACACAATGTCTTCCACTGAACTCACACCAAGACAAGTGTGACATCTCCCATCAACAAAGACCCTCACAGAGTAATCCCAAAATTTGCACAAATAAAATCGTCCTTCAGACTCCTCCTCAGAAGCATGTGCGCATATGATTCAAACAATTAGCTTCACATGGCTAGAACCATTCATGTCCACACCAACATGTCATCCAACAGCCTAATGTCATAACATATTATCTGACATTATATCCTCATAAGATTCAACCAATCTTCACAATCTTGATCAGCATGCAATCTTCACAATATATGTACCTTTGCAGCAAAATCCATAAACAAGTACTCCCCCAGTCATGGTTAACTAATGCTCTAGATGAAGATGAACATTTGAGCACACTTGCATTTTGGTACCATTGTCCCTTTCTCCAAAGGCAGTCATTCCCTATCATACTTTTCATCTTCAGACTTCCAATTAATCAATACCTGATCTACTTCAGTCTTCTCTACATCCTCCATCCAAGGCAGGCCTTCTACTTCATCATTCTCCCGTATGACTATGTAGACGCTCCTTAGGCATAATGTATGCACCAAGCTTCAAAACCAGAACAAAATCATCCTTCACCAAGGATATTCAACCAGATAATGTCCCAACACAAGTTAGAACATTTACCATACACCAAGATATCATCACCATGTTTCTTGATATGCTCCACTAACTGGACTTACTATTGCATAGTAATCCAAAGAACTAGAGAATTAAACGCTCATCCACCTTCAAGAAGAATAATCTCCTTGAGTCTTCAACTCATCACCCTTCTGTCCAAGAGTAACTTGTTCCAAGACAATCCTCAATAATAACCAGCTGCCACACTCTGATTATCTTGATTCTTCGAATCCACTTCTGAGATCAACCAAATGCCACATTTTGACCTTTTTCACGTTTGTCAGAACTCTCACAAAGATATCTTGATCCACCAAGGAAACTTGATCTTCAAGTCACATGTTCCACTTGCTCAAAAGCAAACACACTTAGACTCTCTAAGCCATGGTCATGTAACATCTTCTCCTTCCTGCAGCTCCCGCAAACTTCCATGAGAACGATCTTTTTGAAGCATCATATTGTTCATTCCTGTAGATCACCTTATCATTAGTTGATGTGCCACATCACCAGTTGAGACTTCCGATGTTAAGCTAGATGTCAGAACATTATGTCACCCAACTTTTGAATTCAGCTCTACCTTCTGCCACTCAGAAGAACCTCCTCCCTTTGTAGAAACAGATTTCCATGCTCTCATAGACTTGATTCAACAATCAAGTTTGAGTAGACAACCTCCCTCCTGCTTAGAAACTCCATAGACTTCAAACCTACCACATCTGAATTTTCAGAAAATAAATAGTCCAAGACTACCCCATAGCAATACTAAATAAAGTCACTTCCCTTAGTAGAGCCGTCAGTAGAAAGCCAGAGATAACTGCCACTTATCCTCGACCTTCGCAACCAGAGCAAACACCATGCTCCAAACCACTTAGATCAGAAATAAACTGATCCAAGTTGTAACTGTAACACCCCATTTTTAATTATTTAATCGTCTGGTTTTATTTTAATTGTTGGCCTTGTTTAGGGTGCGTGTTTGAGTGCGTGGGGGGTAATATTAGTAATATGGAAATATTATTATTATTTTAATAGTATATTTCATATTATTATTATTATTATTATTATTATTATCATTATCATTATGGTTATTATTATTACTAAGATTATTTAGTAAAATGAGACCTAATATAATTAAGTAGATATTGGGTTAATGGGATTAGTGAGGGTAGTTTGGTAATTGGAGATTAATTAGTGGAAATTGGCAAAGGTTTAGAATAATCAAAATTTTAGAGATAGAAAGAGGAAAAAGCTAAGGAGAGGAAGAACAAGGGTGTGCTAGGGCAAAGATCTTCACCAATTTTCGCATGAATTAAGCAAGAATTCGAGGTAAGGGGGAGAAACAGGTTTAATATTGGTGATATATTCATGATAGGGTAGTGGGGAGTCCTTAACCCCGTAGGCATTGTATGCAAAACTGTTGAATTGATGATTGTTGTATATGTCTGTTGTGATTCTGAAAATCGTGCATGAATTGATATGTATTTTCATGAATTATTGTGGTTGTTGCTGTTGTATGAACATATGTTGCAGACCTGTTGATTTTGACTCGAGTTAGGACGACGACTTGAGATTATAGACTTGTAATACCTGTAGTAATTCTAAATACCAGTGTGAAGATGAAAATTGGACCTAAAATCAATGTAGAAATGATTATAGGACTTGTTGGAAGTGAAGAAGTGTGGAAATCGTAGCAGAATGCAGAATAGTGAGGCTTCTGGTGAATCGCGTAATAGATCTGGCGATACCCGTACCGGGTAAGGCGATACGCGTATGGAATGGCCTGATACGCAGCAATACGCGTATGGGAGTTAGGTAATACGCGTAATAGGAGGGCAATACGCGTATGGTGTTGGAATTTGGGAAATTCATTGAGAGGACGTCTCTGTCCGTACGCGTACGGCATAAGGCAATACGCGTAAGGACCTGGGCATTGTGAGGGAATACGTGTATGAAGGGGGTCAATATGCGTATGGGTTGGGCGAGAGAGCTGGCAATACGCGTATGGCATGGGGCAATACGTGTATGGCCAGCGAAGTTGCAGAATTTTACCGTTTCGCGATCTCTTTCCTGTTTTCGCGTCTGATTCGGTTTCTTTTGGTTTGAGAGGTTGGGAATAGGTGCCAGGTGCTGAGAAATAAAATGTTGGTGTTGAAAATATTAATTTTACTAATTTTAATTGATTAATTAATTAAGTAGGTGTTTGGTGTGTAGGAAGTAAATTACATGACGATGGTGTGATGATATGTATGATGTGATCAGGAGGATCGTGTGCATGTATTTACGCTTGTATACATGTTTTGTTGTGCATAGTTGAGTCTTGCATATTCATGATGATTGGTGGGATGGATCGTTGCTCAGGAGGAGTGTATGCGATTCGTCTGTACTCCTATATGGAGAATGGTGGGGGATAGATCATTGCCAAGTAGAGGTGTATGTGATCTATCCGGGTTTCTATTGAATGAACCAACGAGTCGGTACCGCATGCATGGTGTCGTGTTGCATTACATTATTAATTAATGTTGTTGATGATATTGGACAGTAGGTCGTGTTGGTGTGTTGTTGATTTATATACGTGAATGCTACCTTCTTATCATGTATTTATTCACCGTTATATATTGAACGTGATTTCTCACCCCTTTGTTGTTGTTGTTGTGTCTGTGCTTCTTCGGAAGTACAGATAACCCAGGTACTTAGGTTGCTTGGATATTCGTGTTGCCTGTTCGAGTCTATAGGAGTGCTCTGATACGTAACACGGGATGTCGGGATATTTTTTGTAGTTGCTTTGATTTTATTACATTCTTTGTTACGTATTCCATTTTGCTGAATGATTTTATGGAGAACCTTGTTTTAAGGAACTATTGGTGTATTTGGGCAGATGGCCGTGAATTTGAAACTAAATGATTATTTCCGCTGATTCTTTGTTCAATTTAATACAATAAAGAGTTTATGTTTGTGTTGATGATGTGGCATTCCACTTTTTGGTGCAAACTCTGATTTATTTTTAATATTTTGTTTATTTTCAAAATGGGGAAAGTGGGGTGTTACAATTGGTATCAGAGCAGGTCGGTCCGTCCGACCAGGTATAGTAGTTGAGTCTGTCCTTAGCATAGGAGTTGTTTGTGTGTTCTGACCTTGTGATGATTGTTGTCCAGTATGGCAGGAAGGAATGATGCTACTCTTGCTGCTACTATGCAAGCCATGGCACAAGCTGTAGAGAATGCCAACCAGGGTGGAGGTGCTCAGTTTCGTGACTTAGCACAGTTTCAGAGCAACAAGCCGCCTACATATGAGGGAGGTATCTTGGACCCAGAGGCTGCACAGAAATGGCTGAAGGCTGTGGAGAAGATCTTCAGGACCATGGAGTTTAGTGATGCTCAGAAGGTACGGTTTGGTACTCATATGCTGGAAGGAGAGGCTAAGGCTTGGTGGGACAACAGTCGTCAGAGATTGGAAGCTGCAGGTACTGAGATTACTTGGGCTGTGTTTCAAGCTGAGTTTCTGGAAAAGTATTTTCTGGAAGACATTCGTAGTGCGAAAGAGGTGGAATTTTTGGAGCTGAAGCAGGGTGATAAGACCGTTGCTGAGTATGCTGCTAAGTTTGAGGAGATGGTTCAGTATTGTGCTCATTACAATACTGAAGAAGCTATGACTTTGAAGTGTTTGAAGTTTGAGAACGGGCTGCGTCCCGAGATCAAATTGGGAATTGCTTGTTAGAAGATAAGAAACTATCCAGAGCTGGTAAGCAGAAGTAGGATTTATGATAATGACAACAGGACCAGAATTGCTCATTACAAAGCTGTGAATGAGAAGAAAAATAAGCAGAGATTTGGAGGAACACCTTACAGTGCTCCAGCTGATAAGGGGAAACAGAAAACTGATATGGGAAAGAAGCCAAAGGAGAAGGGAGCAGGTACTGATACTCTCAAGTGCTTCAGATGTAGTGGCGTGGGTCACCGTGCTAACAACTGTCAGAATGAGGTGAAGAAGTGTTTCAAATGTGGCAAAGCAGGTCATGTTATAGCTGATTGCAGAGCCACTATGCCTACTTGTTATAACTGTGGAGAGAAGGGTCACATCAGCACTCACTGTGAGAAGCCGAAGAAGTCTCAGGCGTCTCAAACTGGTGGGAAAGTGTTTGCCTTGGTGGGAGCTCAATCCACTGATGAAGAGCGTTCTGTCAAAGGTACTTGTTTTATTAATGATGTTCCTTTGATTGCTATCATTGACACGGGTGCAACACACTCGTTTATTTCTGTTAACTGTGTGAAGAGATTAGGGATTGTGTCATCTACTCTAGAGCAGAGGATGACGATTGAAACCCCGTCTATTGGTTCTGTGATTACTTCTTTGGTGTATTTGAAGTGTCCGCTGACCATATTTGGTAGAGATTTCAGAGTGGACTTGATTTGTTTGCCACTCGGTAATCTTGATGTTATTTTGGGAATGAACTGGTTGGAGTTCAATCGGGTTTATATTGACTGCTTTAGGAAGACGTTACTGTTTCTTACTCCTGAAGAGGAAGCATTAGCAGATTCGCTATCTAGTAAGGAGTTGAGGGCGTTGTTGGAAGATGAAGCGAAGCTGTTTGCAGTATTTGCCTCGTTGTCTGTTGAAAGCAAGACTTCAGTTAATGAATTGCCAGTAGTTAATGAATTTCCTGAAGTGTTTCCAGATGACATCACAGAGTTGCCTCCGACAAGGGAAGTTGAATTTTCTATTGATCTTGTACCGGGTACCAGACCTATCTCTATGGCACCGTACAGGATGTCTGCATCAGAGTTGGCAGAGTTGAAGTCTCAAGTCGGGGAATTGCTCGATAAGAAGTTTATAAGACCCAGTGTGTCGCCGTGGGGAGCTCTAGTGTTGCTGGTGAAAAAGAAGGATGGTAGTATGCGTCTGTGCATTAATTACCGTCAGTTGAATAAAGTAACCATTAAGAATAAGTATCCACTTCCGAGGATTGATGACTTAATGGACCATCTGGTAGGAGCTTGAGTCTTCAGCAAAATTGATCTGAGGTCGGGTTACCATCAGATTAGAGTAAAGGAAGGTGATATTCAGAAGACTGCTTTCAGGACTCGCTACGGACATTACGAATATGCAGTGATGCCTTTCGGAGTGTCTAACGCGCCTGGTGTATTTATGGAATATATGAATCGTATTTTCCATTCTTATCTGGATCAGTTTATTGTGGTATTTATTGATGATATACTGATTTATTCTAAGTCTGACGAAGAGCATGCAGGTCACTTGAGAATTGCATTGTAGGTGTTGAAAGATAATAAATTGTTTGCAAAGTTCTCGAAGTGTGAATTTTGGTTGAAGACCGTGAGTTTCTTGGGTCATGTGATTTCTGGTGATGGTATAGCGGTGGATCCCTCTAAAGTAAGTGCAGTACTTCAGTGGGAAACTCCGAAGACCGCAACGGAGATTAGAAGCTTTTTGGGTTTAGCAGGTTACTATAGAAGATTCATTGAAGGGTTTTCTAAATTGGCGTTGCCGTTGACTCAGTTAACCAGGAAGAATCAAGCTTTTGTCTTGGATGCTGCTTGTGAGGAAAGTTTTGAGGAACTGAAGAAGAAACTGACTACGGCACCAGTGTTGATTTTACCAAGTCCAAATGATTCTTTCGTAGTGTATTGTGATGCGTCTAAGATGGGATTAGGCGGTGTGTTGATGCAAGATGGCAAGGTAGTGGCTTATGCTTCAAGACAGTTGAGGGTGCATGAGAGGAACTATCCCACTCATGATCTTGAATTAGCTGCAGTGGTGTTCGTGTTAAAAATCTGGAGGCATTATTTGTATGGGTCAAGATTTGAAGTATTTAGTGATCACAAGAGTTTGAAATATTTGTTAGATCAGAAGGAATTGAATATGAGGCAGAGAATATGGTTAGAATTCTTGAAAGACTATGACTTTAATTTGAGTTACCATCCGGGAAAAGCTAATGTTGTGGCAGATGCTCTGAGTCGGAAGACAATCCATATGTCTGCATTAATGGTGAAGGAGATGGAATTAATTGAACTGTTCAGAGATTTGAGCATGGTTTGTGAAACTACACAGGGAAGTATCAGATTGGGTATGCTGAAAGTGAATAATGACTTTTTGGATGTAATTAAGGAAAATCAGAAACTGGATGTGAAATTAGTAGACTTGATGCCTATAGGGGGAGACGATCCTGATAGTGACTTTAAAGTGGATAATGTTGGTGTGTTGAGATTCTGGGGCAGAATTTGTGTACCGGATAATGTGGAATTGAAAAAGGCAATCTTAGAGGAAAGTCATCGAAGTAGCTTGATTATTCATCCGGGAGCTACAAAGATGTATCATGATTTGAAGGAGCTGTTTTGGTGGTCTGGTATGAAGAGGGACATAGCTCAGTTTGTCTATGCTTGTTTGACATGTCAGAAGTCAAAAGTGGAGCATCAGAAACCTTCTGGATTGATGCAACCGTTGGAAATTCCTGAGTGGAAATGGGACAGTATTGCAATTGATTTTGTGACTGGTTTGCCGAATACGGCGAGGGGCTTTGATGCTATTTGGGTGGTGGTGGATCGACTTACGAAGTCCGCACATTTTATACCAATTAACATCAGTTTCCCGTTGTCAAAGTTAGCAGAGATTTATATCAGGATAATTGTGAAGTTGCATGGTGTTCCGTCGAGCATAGTGTCGGATAGAGATCCGAGATTTACTTCAGAATTTTGGAGGAGTCTGCAGGAAGCCTTGGGTTCTAAATTGAAGTTGAGTTCAGCTTATCATCCACAGACCGATGGTCAGTCAGAGAGGACTATTCAGTCGCTGGAGGATTTGCTGAGGGCCTGTGTATTAGAAAAAGGTGGTGCGTGGGATACTCATTTGCCATTGATTGAGTTCACGTATAATAACAGTCACCATTCTAGCATCGGGATGGCACCTTTTGAAGCTTTGTATAGTAGGAGGTGTAGAACGCCTCTGTGTTGGCATGAAACAGGTGAGAGTGTGGCGCTCGGACCAGAGATTGTACAACAGACTACTGAGACAATTCAAATGATCCGTGAAAAGATGAAAGCGTCTCAGAGTAGGCAGAAAAGTTATCATGATAATCGGAGGAAGGAATTGGAATTCAGTGAAGGTGATCACGTGTTCCTAAGAGTTAACCTAGTGACCGGTGTGGGTCGTGCTTTGAAATCCAAGAAGTTGGGTCCTAAGTTTATTGGACCGTATCAAATCCTGCAGAGGGTTGGTACATTGGCTTATAGGGTGGCGCTGCCGCCTGAACTTTCGAACTTGCATGATGTGTTTCACGTATCGCAACTTCGGAAGTGTTTCAGATCCGTCTCATGTTATTCAGAGGGACGAAGTTCAGGTCAGAGAGAATCTTACCGTAGAGACGATGTCGTTGAGGATCGAGGATCGTAAGATGAAACAACTCAGAGGAAAGGAGATACCTCTGGTGAGGGTAGCTTGGGGAGGTGCTGTAGGAGGCAGTGTGACCTGGGAATTGGAAAGCAGGATTCGAGAGTCGTATCCAGATTTGTTTCCATCAGGTAATTTTCGAGGACGAAAATAATTTAAGTGGGGGAGAGTTGTAACACCCCATTTTTAATTATTTAATCGTCTGGTTTTATTTTAATTGTTGGCCTTGTTTAGGGTGCGTGTTTGAGTGCGTGGGGGGTAATATTAGTAATATGGAAATATTATTATTATTATTATTATTATTTTAATAGTATATTTCATATTATTATTATTATTATTATTATCATTATCATTATGGTTATTATTATTACTAAGATTATTTAGTAAAATGAGACCTAATATAATTAAGTAGATATTGGGTTAATGGGATTAGTGAGGGTAGTTTGGTAATTGGAGATTAATTAGTGGAAATTGGCAAAGGTTTAGAATAATCAGAATTTTAGAGATAGAAAGAGGAAAAAGCTAAGGAGAGGAAGAACAAGGGTGTGCTAGGGCAAAGATCTTCACCAATTTTCGCAGGATTAATTACTGTTGTATCCACATATGTTGCAGACCTGTTGATTTTGACTCGAGTTAGGAGGACGACTTGAGATTATAGACTTGTAATACCTGTAGTAATTCTAAATACCAGTGTGAAGATGAAAATTGGACCTAAAATCAATGTAGAAACGATTATAGGACTAGTTGGAAGTGAAGAAGTGTGGAAATCGTAGCAGAATGCAGAATAGTGAGGCTTCTGGTGAATCGCGTAATAGATCTGGCGATACGCGTACCGGGTAAGGCGATATGCGTATGGAAGGGCCTGATACGCAGCAATACGCGTATGGGAGTTAGGTAATACGCGTAATAGGAAGGCAATACGCGTATGGTGTTGGAATTTGGGAAATTCATTAAGAGGACGTCTCTGTCCATACGCGTACGGCATAAGGAAATACGCGTAAGGACCTGGGCATTGTGAGGGAATACGCGTATGAAGGGGGTCAATACGCGTATGGGTTAGGCGAGCGAGCTGGAAATACGCGTAAGGCATGGGGCAATACGCGTATGGCCAGCGAAGTTGCAGAATTTTACCGTTTCGCGATCTCTTTCCCGTTTTCGCGTCCCATTCGGTTTCTTTTGGTTTGAGAGGTTGGGAATAGGTGCCAGGTGCTGAGAAATAAAACGTTGGTGATGAAAATATTAATTTTACTAATTTTAATTGAGTAATTAATTAATTAGGTGTTTGGTGTGTAGGAAGTAAATTACATGACGATGGTGTGATGATATGTATGATGTGATCAGGAGGATCGTGTGCATGTATTTACGCTTGTATACATGTTTTGTTGTGCATAGTTGAGTCTTGCATATTCATGATGATTGGTGGGATGGATCGTTGCTCAGGTGAAGTGTATGCGATCCGTCCATACTCCTATATGGAGAATGGTGGGGGATAGATCATTGCCAAGTAGAGGTGTATGTGATCTATCCTGGGTTCGATTGAATAAACCAACGAGTCGGTACCGCATGCATGGTGTCGTGTTGCATTACATTATTAATTGATGTTGTTGACGATATTGGTCAGTAGGTCGTTTTGGTGTGTTGTTGATTTATATACGTGAATGCTACCTTCTTATCATGTATTTATTCACCGTTATATATTGAACATGATTTCTCACCCCTTTGTTGTTGTTGTTGTTGTTGTGTCTGTGCTTCTTCGGAAGTACAGATAACCCAGGTACTTAGGTTGCTTGGATATTCGTGTTGCCTGTTCGAGTCTATAGGAGTGCTCTGATACGTAACACGGGATGTCGGGATATTTTTTGTAGTTGCTTTGATTTTATTACATTCTTTGTTACGTATTCCATTTTGCTGAATGATTTTATGGAGAACCTTGTTTTAAGGAACTATTGGTGTATTTGGGCAGATGGCCGTGAATTTGAAACTAAATGATTATTTTCGCTGATTCTTTGTTCAATTTAATACAATAAAGAGTTTATGTTTGTGTTGATGATGTGGCATTCCACTTTTTGGTGCAAACTCTGATTTATTTTTAATATTTTGTTTATTTTCAAAATGGGGAAAGCGGGGTGTTACAGTAACCATCAAGATTATGATGTCTTCATAGTCTTTCATCTTCATCTTCAACAGCACCACCATCTGGACAAGTCATTCACAATACTTTCTAGGAACAGATGCTAAGCAATAATCCCAGGTCAACACCTAGGCGACTTGTGAGCGAATGTAGAACCTCTCCCATGATTCTCCAAACCTCTGATGAAAAGATGTTAAAACAATAGACAGAACATCCTTAATCTTGTCTTTCAAGGATAATCAATTAAATACTTGTGAATTTCACAAATAGTAATTAATCTTAAATCCCTGTGGTTTAACCCTTCTTCAGATTCTAGCATCTTCTGAATCTTCTTCATGACAACCATTATGACAACCATTCATACCACAAAAGCCTTCCAGGTTAGGTCAGTGTCTTGATCTTTTACTCCACCCTGAGCAAGGAACTGAAATGATGTTTCAACATCAGTTCCGACATTAGTCTAAATCACATTAAACATCTCCTATAGATTTGGATACTACAACCATATTAATCCACACATATCTCTTGTAGGGAACACACGAGAACATATCAACTTCCAAGATGAGACCAGCAAAATTGCAGTAACTTGCATAACACACTCTTCCAGAAGCTTCTTCTTATAAGCACAAGGTCCAGACCTCTTGTCTAACTTAAGAGTGATAACTGCCATCCTTCTGCATAAACATACCATAGACAATCTGCTACTTCCAATCCTTCAAGCCACAAAACTGACAGAGCTCGTGCAAACACCAATTGACCACAGGCTGATTTACACTGCTACTGCACACAAACTCTTGGATGCATTTTCCCTTTAAAATTGTCCTCAGACATTTTAGTTTAAACAAGGATCATTTCCTTCTCTTCTGCTATCAAGATAACTACCTTTTCTTCAACCAGCTCCAACTGAAATGCTATGACATTATGAACAGCATCTCAAAAATTGTTCAACTTCATAGCTTCAGTGATCCTTCAAAACAGCTACAATCTAATAGGTCTTTGACTTAGCATTTACCATAAACTGCTGATGTGTAGCACGATGTCGAGACATTAGAATTGACATATTAAGCTCAACTTCTTTCTTGATGAAACTTCCTCCAGATCATGATGTTGGAAATTAGAAACACGTATCTTCACAAGAGAATTCATCTTCAGATATACCAGAACTACATTTGACATCATAACCAGGAAGATCCTCCTAATTAGGTCACCACAACTAAGCTTAAGAGATAACTTATCAAGATCTTCACTCCCGCATAAAAGATTTGACAGTGATACTCTTTTGCTTTGGCTCCACCCTCTTCTTTCACCATCAAGAAAATTGATAAAGAAGGAATCTATGTTCTTGACAGATTGGTCTTCAATGCCTGATTTGAAATATATTATTCTTATAAAGAAAACTGAAACTTCCATGTCATACAATCTTCAATAAGATCCATTCACCTTTTGATCACTTCTTTCCCAAAACAAAGATATGAGATAATCCTCAAGTATCTTTGGCATCTCTAACCAAACAGTTGAAGCTGTCTTGCATAAACTACAACATCATAGAATATCCTGCTGAGGAGACCAAACCCTAATGCCTTTCCAAGAGAATACCTTCCTAGAATCTCACCACCAGAGATACAAGAACCAACCAGGGTTACATCAGATACCATGCAGCGGAACACACAACAACTCCTCAACAACCTTCAGGCACTACTCAATAATCCTTGCACACCATCACCATAAACCAAGTGCCAACAAATCAAACTCACAACAGCAGTTCTCTTGCTAATAACAGATAGGTCCAATACATACCCTGTCATGAAAAGTCCATCCTTCACTTCAAGGGATCATACAAACAACTATATGAACTGACCAAGTCCATAACTCAGCAAAACTATATTCCTTGCTCATGAACCAGAAAGTATCTTCCCTAGATCTCATCCAGAAACAGACAGGATGCACGCTCTGATACCAATTGAAATTCTGGTATCAGATGTGTGATGTTAAGTGCGATGTCACAACAACACACTCTGTTAATATGAACAAGGCAATAACAAGCAGTAAATAACACAATGAATTATTCACCCAGTTTGGTCTAACAACCTACATCTGGGGGCATACCAAGCCAGGAAGGAAGTCCACTATTAGCAGTATCAAATTACAGACTCAACAAACCAGTTGACAATCCACAAACTTAATCACTACCCAATGACCCTTCTATCTAAGTCCTCCCTTGATAAGAGACTTCATTTCACTCCCAATCATCGCAATGATGTCTAGCAGTCAACATCTCAGTCACTGCATCAACAGCTTGATTTCCAAAAACTCTCCAAACACATAAAAATAGAAGACACACTCTTATACCAATACCTAGACATGACCCTCATGACTAAGAACAATGCTTAGAGTTGCTTAACAGCTTCCTCTAAGAACAATACATCTCTTACCTACAGGCTTAGAGATAAACATGATGACCATCCCACAAACCGGGTGGTTCATCAACCAACACAGCCCTTATAATTTACATGATGGCTGGCTTTTTTTAAACTAGGTTACAATGCTTCTATTTATAACCTTTTTCCCAACTGGATTTGGGCTTTAAATCTCAGCATATTAACTGCTACAAATCTGCAGAAGATTCTTCTACTAAATAGATCTTCAATTAAATCATCAATCAAATCTTCAATTAAATCTTCATATCTTTTAGCCTTAAAAATAGCTACAACATCTGCTCCAAATCTGATTGCAACTGAATATATCTTTACCAAGATATTCGCCTACAATCTTTCACTCTCGTCAGCAGAATATCTCTCCAATAACAGAAACAAGCAGCCCTAACTCAGACTATTATTTTATCAACTGATGTCTTAACATCGGGTTTGACATCAGCACAGAATCTGCAACCATTTACAACTTGACATAACCAGAATGTTAGAAACTCATGTTGAAACATCAACCATGACATCCACATTGTTTTACCAAAATTCCAGCCAACTGCAAGAACTAACAAATTGTCAAAAGTATGGTCACTATTTTAGTGATTATCCAGAAAAGAAGAAGAATCAAGAAACTGATGCAAAGCTGGCGAAACATGAAGAAGAAGAGATGTTGATGATGGTCACAACAAGAGACGAAGAAAGATTCCAGGACAAGTGGTACTTGGACTTAGGATGCTCATCACACATGACTGGAAGGAAATATTGGTTTGTCAATATGAATTCCTCGTCGAAGAACACGGTGAAGTTTGCAAATGACAACACTCTAGCAGCTGAAGGTGTTGGTGATGTTTTGATTATGAGGAAAGATGGCAAGAGGTCAACAATTTCCAATGTGTTGTACATACCAGGCATGAAGAGCAATTTGCTCAGTATAGGGCAGTTGTCGAAAAGAACTACAAGGTGTCGATCAAAGACAAGATGATGAGAGTTCTCGACGCAGGTGATAGGTTGATCTTGAAGGCTCCAATGTCTCAGAATAAGATCTTCAAGATTGAACTCAATGTGATGGAGCACAAGTGCCTAGCAACTGCAGCCAGCAGAGATGAGTGGTTATGGCATTTTTTACTAGGCCATCTCAACTTCAAGAACATCAGAGAGCTAAAGAGAAGAAATATGGTTTCAGGATTATCAGAAATTGACATTCCAAGTGAATTCTATGAAGAGTGTGTTCAGTCGAAACAACACAAGAATAGATTCAGCAAGGATGCAGGAAGGAAATCAAAGGCAATTCTGGAAGTTATATACTCTGATGTATGTGGTCTTATCCCGGTGGATTCGATTGGTGGTAACAGATACTTTGTCACGTTCATAGATGATTACAGTCAAAAACTGTTGACTTACCTCATCAAGAAGAAAAGTGATGTGATCAAGCTATTTCCCAAATTCAAATCTATGGTCGAAAGATAGAGTGGTCGAAAACTGAAAATTCTGAAGACTGATGGTGGTGGAGAGTATGTGTCGAAAGAGTTCGATGTATTATGTGAAAAAGAAGGGATTGTGCATGAGGTGGTGCCACCCTACACTCCACAGCAAAATGGAATTGTAGAAAGAAAGAACAAAACCATCATGAACATGGTGAGAAGTATGTTGAATGGAAAGCATCTACCCAAAGAATTATGGGGAGAAGCGGTTTCGACAGCAACATACATATTAAACAGATGTCCAACGAAGAAGCTATAAGGAATCACACTAGAAGAATGTTAGTCTGGTGTCAAGCCTAGCCTCAATCACTTGAAGGTGTTTGGATCTATAACACATAGACATGTTCCAGATCAGTTGAGAAGGAAGCTTGATGACAAGTCAAATCAGATGATCTTGATAGGATATCATTCGACTGGAGGTTACAAGTTCTTCGACCCAGTGAATAAGCAGGTAGTGATTAGCAGGGACGTGATCATAGATGAGCTTAAAGAATGGGATTGGACTGAGAATGTCAAGAAGGATTCGGTGAGAATCTCTTGTGAAGAACCAGTCACTGAAGTCGAAAGAGAAGTTCGACAGGAACAAGTCAAAGATGAAGCAGACCCAAGCAGACCTCGACGAACGAGACACGTGTCTGCAAGATTGCAAGAATGTGTGATTACATCAGATGACGTGTTCGATGAAGAGGGTGAACTGGTACATTATGCTTTCTACGCAGATGTCGAACCAGTCAATGCAGCTGAGGCGTTGAAAGATTCAAAGTGGGTAAAAGCAATGAATGAGGAGTTAGACTCCATCGAAGTCAACAACACCTAGTCACTTGTCAAATTGCCTCAAGGCAAGAAGGCAATTGATGTGAAGTGGGTTTACAAGGTGAAGTTGAATCCTAAAGGAGAAGTAACTCGACACAAGGGGAGACTTGTGGCGAAAGGATATCTTCATAAGGAAGAAATCGACTTCGACGAAGTGTTTGCACCTGTTGCTAAGATCAAAACAATCAGGTTGGTTGTTGGTCTAGCAAACATGAATAATTGGCACACATGTCAGATGGACGTGAAGTGTGCATTCATTAATGACCCCTTAGACGAAGAAGTTTATGTCGCACAACCAGCTGGGTTTGTGAAACGAGGCAAAGAAAGAATGGTGTACAAGTTGCATAAAGACCTGTATGGACTTAAGCAAGCACCAAGAGCTTGGAATAAGAAGATCGGCAGCATGTCAGCTATCAACTTGGCGAAGAATCCAATAGCACATGGTCGAAGTAAGCACATAGAAATGAGGTTCCATTATCTTTAAGAGCAGGTAGCGGAAGGGAAGATGAACTTGGAACACTACAGAACTGAGAATCAGATTGCAGATATCATGATGAAGGGAGTGCAGGTCAAAGTTTTCAGAAGACTAAGAGCCATGATGAATATAGACATTTTAGACACAATGAATTAGGTGGTGTGTTAAATATGTAATTCATTGTTTTAGAAAGATTAGATTTGATTTAGAAAGATCTGATTTGATTTAGAAAGATTAGATTAGATATTTTTGGGATTTTATAGCTTGAGCTTTAGCTTGAGATGCAAGTTAACCTAAATCTATAAATAGGGAGGAACCCTTATCATTGTAATCATCAAGTTTGATAATTCACATTTTGCAGTTGCAAGTGAATATTGAAAGTTTCCATAGTTTGTGGGCAGAAAGAATTCTGCAGTTTTTCATCTTCTTCTCCAACGCTACTATTTCTCTTTTCTCTTCCTTTTTCTTTCTCAGCCTTTTTCTTTTCATTCTCATTGTGTGATTGTTAACAATCTTGAGATCAAGATTGAATAGGAGAATTCTCCATAGGTTGTGGTGAATTTCCAACAAATTTCACATGTACACTAGAGAAGCTAAAAAAGAGAAGTTGTTTCCCAAGGTCATTGTGACTAATCGGAAACATGCCTTGATGAATTTTATTGAAGTTGTTTTTCCATCCTCAATCCACCTCTTGTGTGTTTTCTATGTTGCAAAAATTATTAGTAGATAAGAGCATGTGATGGAACTATAGAATAAAATCATGTATTCAAATAGGGTGTTTGAGTATGAGGAACACTGACAACATTTTGACATAGTATTTGTTGATATCACTTACTTTGTTGATTAAATATAACCAAACATGGTTGTAACTCTATAATGAGAATTTTTCGCTGCATAGACTAACCAAGTCACTTACTTAGATTTTGTTTGGGAGTTTGGAGGGAAGGGGAGGAGAAGGCTTAAAAAAAAAGCAAAGGATTGAGTGAAAAAAAATAGAAGGATTTAGGTGGGAAGGGTTTTGGATGATTCATTTTTGTTCATAAACCAAAATTCTCCTAATTTGGGAGAACTAAAAATTGTATTGGAGGAAGGGTTTAGAGGGTTTCCAAGGGTTTAGACAAATTGTTCAAATATAATTGATGTTGTTATAGTATTCCAAAAATGAAAAATATTTTAATGATAAGTACTCTTTTATCATTCTAAACAATTTTTTTTTTTTAAATGTCAAAGATTTCTCTATATTTAAAAAAAAAAAAATCGTTTTCGAAAGCCCTTTCTTCCCCTCCCCTCCAAACTCCCAAATAAAAGCCTTAGGGAACACGACAACAAACAAATGCATTTTTTTTACACGAGTTTAATATTATTATGCAAATATTCATATTTTTTTTACATATTTCTCTAATATTATTTTATAGGGTTGATTCTACTCATTGGATACTCAAAAACATGTTGAAAACTAGTAGAGGAAATTTGTGCATAAGATGTGATGCAATCAACACCATGTTGAAGCTCCAACTAGGCGCAATTAGAGTATCATTTCCAAAAAGTTTTGTGAACATTGAAAATCGACATAACACTTTTTTTTTTCGAGATTGCATGGCTTCGTCTTAAGAATGTAAACATCACATTGGAAATAGTTTGAATGAGTGAAAAGAGTTGGTGCTAACTGTTAGGTGTCAAGAAATGCTTATTTTCATAATTGATTTTGATACCTTTAAGCTCTTTTAATTGCTTTAATCGGGAAACGACTTATTAATTAAGCGATTCTTGAATTTTTATAAGTATTAGGTATTTTGATGTGTTTGTGAATTTTTGTAGCATTTTAGGTGAAAATATCGCAGCTCGATTCGCAAGGAAGCGCTCAGAATAGAAAGCTCGCGTGTCGTATCTTAGGCCCCTTGGGCCGCCCGACGCTGCTAAGGCGCAGGAAGGCTCAACCACCCGGTGCTGCTAAGGAGCATGATGCATCATTTTGTCTCAAAATCTAGAAGTTTTCCCTGCTGCGCCTCTTCAAGCTCCGCCCGGCCTAAGACTGATCGCCCGGCGTAGAGATTGCATCGCCCGGTGCTGAAAGATATTTTGTGAGGTCCAACTGGCACTGTAGCTGTCACGTGGCCTCACTTTTGGCCACCGCCTGGCCCTGCAATGGACCGCCCGGCGCTGCTTTCTGGGCTGAACTTGTACTTAAGTACATTTGGTAGATTTTTTGGCCATATTCCATCACTTTTCATTATACTATCTTGTAACCTAGAAACTTGCTTTAGGAGAAAAACTCCATTGTTACTATTTTTCATAGTTTTCAAAGCTTTTATGCTTCAATCCTTGAATCTTTGAAGATTGATGCTCCAAAAGCTTTGCTACTTACTTGTCAAGCAAGCTACCATGTCTATGGTTGTAAGTTTGTGAACTTTGTTGATAATGAATATAGAGGAAAAACTTTGTTTATATGGTTTATATTTTGTTTTAATCCATGTTCGAGAGAAATGTTTTAAAACTTGACATAAGTTTCAATCCATCAATAATCATAAGGATAGAGATAGTTTTGAAAGTTGATGTTCATAAATATTAAGCTTGAATGTTATCATATTGGTAGTTTAAGTGAGAGATCATCAAAGGATCAATATGATAAATCTCACAACAAGTGTTCGAGAGAAACTTGTTGAGAGGATATGTGGTTATATTTATTGTTAACAAGTTCACATGCTTGATCGAGTTGATACGTACAAAACGGATTACCGAAAACTAATCTTGACATGTTTTTACCAAAACCCTAAAACCAATCTTTTTACCGTCAATTACTAAATTTTATGCAAACGATACGAAACGAAAAACCAAACTATTTGTTACTATTAAGTTTGAAACGCTTTTGACTATCGAACAGTGGCAATATACACAATCTATGTGGATACGATAAAACACCCTTGAATATACCATTCAACACTAACAAAGTTGCATGTGGATGCTTAATTAGACAACATATGGGTTACCTTGTGCATGTGAACTTGCATCTATTCAATTATAAGGTGATATTGTTCCCATATATTACATTCATGTATTTTGAAAGAAGTTACATATTAACAAGTATGAAGTCATTGAAAAAGGATGTGTGACACAATTGTACTTAAACAAAGAATGTGAGAAATTGAAGAAGTATTTTGGAACCTTAGATATTGTTTCCCAGAGAGCGGTGGAGAAAAAGGTGTGTGAACTTACATATCCATGTACAATTTCTGTGTGTCTGCCACCCGTGAATTACAAGCCTAAAAAGGGAGTCAAGAAGGGTAAAAAGGGGGAAAGTAGGCAATGTTTATCGCAATCCTTCATGTGGGAGTATGTTGGTTCCTAACAAGGAAGTGTTCAAGACTCATATACTTGTCTCAGTTTCTTTTTTCCTTGCATGACTATATTGAAGATATTGTAGATGTGAAGATTAATGGAAATTGTGGTCTCCGTGCTATTGGAGATTTACTTGGATGGGGTGAAAAATCACGACCCTTGGTTCGGCATGAGGTCTCCTCTATATAGAGGGAACCCCTTTGGTAGAACTGAAATCCAAATTGGAGAACCTTTTACACTACACCGACAATCGAAGAATGGCTAAGATCAAGTATCATCCAACCACGATTAGTAATGAAGGAAAGATGAAGTTCAATAGGTTTGAGCTGAAAACTGATGCATATGTAAGAGTTATGTGATATACATTTCACCATTACTTAATTATGGGTCCAATCAAGGTGGATGCAACATTTGAGAGATCAACTAATGATATTCTAAAGATGAAACATCTAGTACCATCTATTGCTGATGAAATGTCATGTTAGATTTAAGTTATTGTTATGTTAAATCTATGTTAAGTTAATTTTATGTTAGATCTATGTTATGTTCATGTCAAGCTCATGTTATGTTGTAGTATGTTATGCTATGTGATTATATTTTAATTACAGTAACACCAAATATAGTCACACAACAACATCAAATAAAGTCACAAAACAGCAAAAAAAAGTAACACAACACCACGAAGTAAAGTCACACAATAACAAATAATATCATAGAACCAACAAATAATGTCCAAAAATAAAAACAAACAATCATAAAAAATCTAAGTTGGTCGGTCCAACAGGGGGAATGTGAGCTATTTGTAATTCCAAAGCATAAATTTTGCCATTTGAGTTTACCAAACCCAAAAGGTTACCTGAAAGAAGAATTATCATCTGCGTACATTATTGATTAGTCATACCAGGTAGTGGAAGAAGTAGTGGAATATCATATGAACATCTCTAATAGGTCCGACACTCAATTTAACCATGATGCTACAATCTCTTCCTCTTTGTCATACTAAAAACGAAACAACAAACAAACGAAAAATTTTCTCTCTCTGTGTGTGTGTGTGTGTGTGTGTGTGTGTGTGTGTGTGGAATAAACCCATGCATTTACACCATATATTAAAACACTTGTACTCCTATGCTTTTATACTAAATATATTTAAAATTCGATATATCCCAATGCACTTATATCGAGTTTCTAAAAATATACGGTGTCATTTAAAAAACAAATATGGTATAAATTCATACATTTGATGCACTTATACCATATGTTACATGATTTTGTATAAAATATGGTATAATCTCTCTCTCTCTCTCTCTCTCTCTCTGTGTGTGTGTGTGTGGAATAAACCCATGCATTTACACCATATATTAAAACACTTGTACTCCTATGCTTTTATACTAAATATATTTAAAAATCGATATATCCCAATGCACTTATATCGAGTTTCTAAAAATATACGGTGTCATTTAAAAAACAAATATGGTATAAATTCATACATTTGATGCACTTATACCATATGTTACATGATTTTGTATAAAATATGGTATAATCTTATAAAACATAAAAAAAAAAAAAAAAAAAAAAAAATCATACCTGTGAAAATTTGGGCAATTCCACGTGAATCTGAAATCTTACAAAGCTTTTTGGAAATATGAAATATTTGATTTTACTTTTACAATTTCAATATTTTTAGTTAAAGGAATATTTTGATCATTTTGTTCAAGGTGTATGGGTGTCATGTTTAATTTAAGGGATGATGGATATAATTTTCCAATATTAAGTTCCATTAAAATTAACAATAATTGGTCCATTAACTCAGTTTGGTTATAATGTTGTACTAATAACGTAAAGGTCGCAGGTTTGAGTCCTGTATGGGCCATTTAATTTCATATTTTTGCAAATATCCCACAAATTTTAAAGTTAGTTATAATTTTGAGTTTTGAAAATACAAGTCTCTTGCAATTTGTATGTGTATTGAACTTATGTCATCAAAATTCAAGAACTAATCATTATTGACAAGGAGTTTACCCATAAAGTTTGAAGTTTCTTATAAGCATGAAACTCGAGTTTAGATTTTACTTAATTTGAAAAATCAACACCTCTAACAAAACTATTTGATGAAAGGAGAATTTTGGAGGAGAAATTATTGTAAATCATACTTTTCATTTTTATAATTTCTACCTCTGTCACCTATTGAAGTAGGAACCTTGAGTTGACCCACGTGTTTTTAGAGAGAGAACCTCTGACCTCTCTCTTGAAAACTTAACGTGCTTTACCCTCTCTTATCCTTTCGATTCTGAGAGTTTCCCTATAACAACTTGCGGTTTGTTTTCCCTCTGACGGCGTGTTCGTCTCTTCCCCAGCTCCTGCTAGTTGTTTCACGCCCTTTGGTTGTTTGACCGGAGCTCCCTTGCTTCGGGTGGAATTGGGATCTAAGGGTAGGTATTTGGTGTTTCCCCTTTCTATGTCTTCTACGATGGAACAATGGAGACACATCCAACTATCTAAGGAAGAAGAAGAAGGAATCAATGCGGATCTCGAGGAGGTATGTGAAGGGGAGATTTTTCAAAGAACTCTTGCCGGAAAGTTGTGGACGGAAAGTGGATTCAACTCGCGAGCTTTCACTATGACCTTGTTGAGTGCTTGGAGGCTAAAAAACCCAGTTGAGGTCCAAGAGCTAAGTAAGAATTTGTTTCTATTCAGATTTGCCACAAAAAGAGATATGGAAAACGTATTGAAAAATGGGCCGTGGAGCTTTGATAGGAACTTGTTAGTGTTGAGCAGAATCTCTGGAGAGGAACAGCCTTCTGACCTAAACCTGCATTACGGTACGTTTTGGGTTCGTGTTTATGAGTTACCTCTTATGCTCAGATCTAAAGCCATGGCAAAAAAGCTTAGTGGTATATTAGGACAGTTTGAAGAGTTGGATTCCAAAGAAGCACACCGCAATGGCCAGTTCCTACGGATTAAAGCATCAATTGACTTGAAGAAGCCTCTTAAAAGGGGAACAGTGGTGAGATTCAAGGATAAAAATCTGAGGGTACATTTCAAATATGAAAGGTTACCTACCTTTTGCTTTGTATGTGGAAGACTTGGTCACCAACTAAAAGACTGCGAAACGGTCGGAGATTTTAGTGAGGAAGGATTTGAAGAACTAGAGGAGCAGGACCTGTCTTTTGGAGCGTGGTTGAGGGCATCTCCTCTACCTAGAATCTAAGAGGAGTGTAAAAATAAGGAGTCAACTTCGAGTTCGTGTAGCAAAAATTTGTTCAACGTTTCTTCGAGCCATAGCCGGTGTGAAACTAAAGGTAAGGAGAAGTAAGGAGAGGAAGGCGAGGTGGAATACCGGGGCGTGACGCTGTTGACAAGGGCAAACAATTTACCATTACACTAGAGGGAGAGGCAACAGGTTCTGTTTTAGAGAAGAATAAAAGGCAAATTGATAAGGAGCCAAAAGGAGCCACCTTGGAAATTGAAGCTATGGTGGAGTCCTTTGGAGCGGTGGATATATCCAATGTGGGCAAAGGTAAAAAAGAGAAGCAACTCGAATCTAAAGGAAAGCGGAAGAAATGGACTAGGCGTCAAAATTTAAGGAAGGAAAGTCAAGCAAAGGAATTAGAAAAGGAGATTGAATGTGGAAAACGCGATCTAGTGGATGTTATGATTCTCGAAGGTACATTGGAAAGTTATGAGAAAGGAGAAAAGAAGCTGAAAGGGCTTGGTGATGTTACTGATACTGCAACTACAATTCTACCAGAGGTGGTGTTGGAGACCCAGCACCGCTTAAACCAATGAAACTCTTGAGTTGGAACTGCAGGGGATTGGGGAGTCCCCGTGCAGTTCGAGCCTTGTTAAGGCTCCTTAGAATTGAGAACCCCGATTTAGTGTTTTTAATGGAGACAAAATTAAAATACCTTGAAGTGCAGAAGTTAAAAACGAGGATGAATTTCAGTGGTTGCCTGAATGTTGACTGTACAGGATCCAGGAAAAATCGTGCAGGCGGTTTGATCTTGCTATGGAAGGAGAGCTTACAGGTTGAGATTACTTCATATTTGCTTAACCATATTAGTGGACATGTAGAAGATTTAATCGAAGTAGAAGGCTGGGATTTTAATGGGGTGTATGGTTTTCCTGATGAACAAATGAAAAGAGAAACGTGGAACCTCCTCCAAAGGTTGGTGGGTTCTGAGGGAAAGAATTCAATTAGCTTCGAAGATTTTAATGATGTGCTGTCAGCGGAAGATAAGAAGGGGGGTAATGTTAGACCAACTCAACAAATGAACTGGGGCAGACATGCTATAGATGCCATTGGAGTCTCAGAGCTGAATTTCAAAGGATATAGATATACCTGGACGAACGGCAGACGTGATATGAACAATATACAATGCAGGTTAGACAGAGTTTTTGTTTCCAACGATTTCATGAATAGATTCACACCAATAAGGGTCATCCACCTTCCTAGGTATGGTTCTGATTATGCAGTCATCAGGGTTGATCTTGAATCCGACTGGGGTGCAAAAGAGAGGCGTAATGTTTATCTGTTTAAGTTTGAGGAAAGCTGGTCTAAAGATCCGAACTGTGAAAATTTAATTAAGGAATTATGGTGTAGTAGTAGGTCGCAGACAGTTAGCAATCTCCTTGATATGCAGAATCTGAGTGTGCACTTCAAAAACTATAGACTTTGTGAGATCTCTAAAGAGCTGAAACGTATAGAAGAACAGATGCAGGATGAATCTAGATGGGACCCGAGTGAAAATTCCATTCAAGTCTACAAGGCACTAGAGGAACAAAGAGGTAAGCTGCTGAGAATAGAGGAAATTACGTGGAGGCAAAAAAGTCGGGCAGTGTGGCTTCAGCACGGTGATAAGAATACAAAATTATTTCACAAGAAAGCGGATCAGAGAAGGAAAATAAACAGCATTTCAAAATTGAAAGATGAAAATGGTCGATGGTGGAGAGGGGCTGAAAATTGTGAAAGACTTTTATCCAGGTATTTTGAAGATATCTTTGAGACCTCTAATCCTAGTCATATGGATGAGGTTTGTCAAGTTGTCAGGGGTAGATTAAAGGCTAGTCATGTTAGCTGGTGTGAAGCTTGTTTCACTATTGAGGAGGTTAAAGATTCTCTTGCGCAGATGCACCCTTTGAAAGCTCCGGGCCCGGATGGCCTCCCGACTTTGTTTTACCAGAAGTACTGGAGTGTGGTGGGGACTGATGTTAGTGCTTTGGTCCTGGATATTCTTAATGGTGGCAGGGACCCAAGTAACATTAATTCTACGCACATTGCCTTAATTCCGAAAGTGAAAAATCCCTCGTCCCCAAAGGAGTTCCGGCCCATCAGTTTGTGTAACGTGGTTATGAAGTTGGTGACCAAGACGGTTGCCAATAGATTAAAGAGAATTCTCCCCAAAATAGTTGATGAAGAGCAAAGTGCTTTTATCCAAGGTCGATTGATAACTGATAATGCTTTGGTAGCAATGGAATACTTCCATTGGCTCAAGAAAAAGACGAAAGGAAAAAGAGGACATATGGCACTTAAACTGGATATGTCAAAAGTGTATGACCGTTTGGAGTGGGACTTCGTGGTTCAGGTTCTCTCTTCAATGGGATTTCCCCCTCGGTTCGTGGATCTCATTAGGAGATGTATTTCTTCTGTGTCCTACAATGTGCTTATTAACGGACAGTCGGGGAGGAAAGTTACGCCATCTAGGGGTCTCCGTCAGGGAGACCCACTCTCACCCTATTTGTTTGTTCTTTGTGCAGATGTGTTATCGGGTCTCATAAAGAAGGCGGTGCTGGAGAAGAAGATTCATGGCCTGAAGATTGCCCAGAATGCTCCAGTCATTTCTCACCTATTTTTTGCAGATGACTCTCTGTTGTTTACTCGTGCCAATCTCTCCGAAGCGGCGTGCGTTTTAGATGTCCTGCATAAGTACCAATGCAGTTCGGGTCAACTGGTGAACTTAGATAAGTCATAGGCTTCCTTTAGTCGAAATGTGTCAGAAAATGAGAAAGTTAGTATCCAGAACAGGATGGGTGTAAAGACGGTGGAGAGCCATTCCAAGTATCTAGGTTTACCAGTGGTATTCGGAAGATCTAAGAAGGAGGTTTTTGCTATGGTGGTGGAGAAGGTTTGGAAGAAGATTAAGCGTTGGAAGGAAAAATTCTTATCTCGTGCCGGAAAAGAAATCTTAATTAAAGCAGTGGCGCAGGCTATTCCGAGTTATATCATGAGCTGTTATAAACTCCCTGAGGAAACTTGTAAAGAAATTGAAGGTTTAATAGCTAAGTTTTGGTGGGGAGCACGGGACGGCGAGCATAAGATCCATTGGTTGCGTTGGGAGAGACTTGCAAAGTCGAAAAGGGAGGGTGGTATCGGATTTAGAGGGATCTCTGAATTCAATGTCAGTTTACTGGGAAAGCAATATTGGAGACTGTTGACAAAAGAAGGGTCCTTGGCTGAGAGAGTATTGAAAGGAAGATATTTTCCCCGCGGTGATGTTGACAAGGCTACGTTGGGTTTTTGCCCTAGCTACTCTTGGAGAAGTGTTCTGCTGTCCAGAAACTTAGTTCATAGGGGAGCCAGGTGGAGGATAGGAACTGGTAATGATGTTTTGGTGTTCAAGGATAGATGGGTTCCGTCTGTTAATGGCTTTAAGGTGGCTGGTTCCCATGGCAGTTGGGGTGCGGATTATCTGGTGGCAGACCTTATAGATCAGGAACGCCGCTGCTGGAAGCAGGATGTTGTTGAAGCAAATTTTGACGATGAGACGGCTTTAGCCATTCTCAGTATTCCACTGTCTAGGTGTGCTACAAAAGATGATCGAGTTTGGCATTGGGAAAAGGATGGCGGATATTCAGTTAAGTCTGCATATCATCTGTGCTTGGCGGAGAAAGAAGCTTCGCAACCAGGGCCCTCGCGCATTGTGAAGCAGAAAGTCTGGCAACTTGTTTGGAATATTCCCATCAGAAATAAGATTCGTAACTTCCTCTGGAGAGCCACAAAGAACATTCTCCTGACGCGCGGTAATCTGAGGAAAAGAGGTATAAATCTGGATCCTTTATGTCCCATGTGTAATAATGATGTGGAATCTATTGAGCATCTCTTTATGCATTGCGACTATGCGAGACAGGTTTTATTTTCGTCCTCCCTTGGTCTGCGAGTTCAGTCTGGCCTTGGTTTTTCTGATTGGGTGGAGTCCATTTTGGATGGCTGTGACAAAGGAATTTCTCAGGTTTTTGCTTCTCTGTTGTTTGGTGTTTGGCACGCTAGAAACCTGCTGGTGTTTCAGGGGATAGAAAATTGCCCTTTCAATGTTGCTGTTGATGATAGTCATCATGTTGCTGAATTTAATAGGTGGAATTTGGATGCTTGTATTAAGAACAGGATTCGGGTGGAGGAGGTGTGTGGAAGTTTGGGTCTGCACACAGTCCATATAGATGCTGGGGTATTTCAAGATGGTTTTGTAGGCTTCGGCTGCTCTATCTGCGACGACAACAACAGAATTATACTGTCTGCTAGCAAGCGGGTGCGAATGAACCCAGATACGATCATTGCTGAAGCTCTGGCATTAGATGGAGTTTGGAACTTGCCAAGGATGTTAACATTGCCAAGGTACTGATCCAGTCCGATTCTAAGAATGTTGTGGACTGCCTGAATTTTTGCTCCGACATTGCAGATATAAAGCATGTAGCAGAGGACTGTCGGATTCTAGCGAGTAACTTTGATTTGGTTTCATTTATGTATATTCCTAGATCATTGAATACTTTGGCTCATAATCTTGTTAAGGTTGGGCATTCAGTTGGTGATAGGACTTGGTTGGGGGTTTGTCCCATCCAGGCTGTTTCGGTTTCGCTGTCGGCTTCTTCCCCTCTTTAATGAAATATCTGTTTCCATCAAAAAAAAAAAAAGTAGGAACCTTGAGTTGGGGATTTTATGTAGCAACATAACACTTGAATAGGTCTTGTGTGAATCAAAAAATCTTAGGAGGTTTCTTATTTCTAAATTCACCAAGGGTTAGACACTTTAAATGGTGAACCTTTCAAAAAATTATGATTTATCTGTCTTGCCTTGGTTATAACTACATGGAACCTTATGTTCATTAAAGGGTTTTTAGAAAACTTGTTGGAATTGAATCTTAGGTGGAGGATTCCCCCATGGGTACATTGATTAAACTCTACAATGTTTCTTACATGACTTTATGATACCACTATTGTTGCAAATTTTGATTATATTTCAAAAGTTCTAAATAAATTTTGTCACATCTTTGAAAGACAAATATGAGAAAAATATCTTTACAATATTAATTAATTAATAATAATAATAATAATAATAATAATAATTATTATTATTATTATTATTATTATTAATTTTTATGGTTTATAATAGTTTGACTTAGTCAAATAATTATATTTAATTCGTTTGACTAGACTTAGTCAAATCATTTACTAAATTTTTCTCTCTCTTATATAACTATTCCTCTACCATTTTTAAATTGTATAGAAACGAGATATTGATACATAGAATTGCTGAAAACCTTTTTGTTTCTTATATTCCTAGTTACATCTTCCGGTCATCTTAGAGATTACTTCTTGTTGTTCTGGTGCCTCAGAGTCTTATTGAGAATCTGGGAAGAACCTGTTTAATCCTGGGGGTTTGCGCTTATGAGACGGATAAATCCTTAAGGACGGTGTTTTTACACGCCTCAGGTTGTTTAACAGTTTATTATTTTGCAGGATTAATATTTATGATTACGAGAAGATTTTATCAAGTTGGTTTGGTGGTCAAATTCTACAACAATCTTAAGGATTTATTTTTATTTCTTAAACTCTATATTTTACCAACAACACCATGGAAGGTTGTTGATACGACATGGTTTTTTGCGAGAAAAAATGACATCATGGTTTACGTCAATATTTGATTCTGCGAATTCAAGTAAGTCTTCTTCTACAATAATTTTTTTGTTGTTGTTACTTATAAATTTAAGTGAAAGAAAAATAAAATATTTATTATTTAAAATTAATTAAATAAAGTTATAGACAAATGAATTAACTTGTGTTATGTGATTTTATCATATAGACTTACGTGAGTAAACATGATTGTGTTGTTATTGTTGTGAATTATACCTGTTATTTTAGCATCATTTCTTAACTTATTCTTTATCATTGTTATTTAATTATTATATTTATCAAATAATAAGAGAAGAAAAAAAAAACATATGGTGCTAAAATTCATATTTCTAGCTACTTAATTACTTAATTGAAACTAAATAAATATCTTATTATTTTTTTAGTAGTATAACATGACTTATTAGTATATGTATGTATTGTTATCGAGAAAGAAAAAAATATAATATTTATGTATTGTTAATAATGGGTGGTGACTATTTATTAATTTATTCAGATGGTATGTGATAGCTAGAATTAACAATACATTTTTCTTAAATATTTATCATAAATTATTATTTTGTGTCTTAATTATATAATATAATATTATTAAATGTTATTAAATAGAAATATTTCTTCTATGTTAGAAATTATATGTCGCTTCATGCCATTTGAAACGGTACAGTACTATTATCATCATCATTACATACACTAATACACATTAATTATATATTGAATTGGAATTTAATTGCTGTTAACTGTTAAATAAAAATAAATGGGGGGACCAAAACCGTGAATTTTGACAAACAGGAGGATCAAAACTGTATTTTAGCCTAAAAATAAATAATTGTATTTATGATATCAATGAATGAATGTGGTGTGAAATTAATAAATTAATAAATAAATATTTTATAAATATTTTTATGGATTAGCGGTGCATCTATTAAATTTTGGACATGTGTTTATTTTTATTTTATGGGTATGAAATATTCATTTTTGTGGAGTTTTTGTACGAAATTTATTTATTGAAAATTAGTTGCCAATAATACATTTATTTATTTAATGTATTTTTGTGAATATGAATCTTGTGTTTAATTCTCAATTATATCAATTGAGTAGAGTTTAATATTATTTACTCAAAGTAATTAATTCAGTTAATTGTGTAGTATTGAGATATTTTTGTTATACCAAATTTTTGTTAGGATAGAATATATTGACATGTGTATTTTTAAGGTGTTCAAAATATTCTTTATTATGGGGGACATATAATAGTTATATTATGAGAATTTAATTTGATACATGCATATTTTTTTTTTAGATATTTGATGGAATTATGAAATATTTGTGAGATATGATAGATTATTATATATGGTATTTGTGTATTAATAATTATATTAGAGTAATATGACGATGCTTAATAAGTTTGATCATATGAAAATAAATATTTATGTGGATTTATTTGGTCACGTTTTATTGAGTTAGTGTGTAATTTATTTTTCACATTTATTGAGTTAAAGTGTAATAAAAGAGTACACTCGTGGTTTGACAGATTAAAAATTAAAATTGTTACGTTATTGTTTCTAATGTGAAAAAAATTAATTTATTGGGAAGGTTAGTGTATTATTCATTTAATGAGTAATGTGAAAATATTTTATGATGATTTTTAATTACATAAAATATATAAAAAGAAAATGTGAATTATAATATTATTTTGAGTTAATGGGTCATTGTATTAAATTAATACAATGGTAATAATTGAATATTATTCTAATAAAAATAAATATATAAGTATATTTATTTAATTTATTATGAGATGAAAAGTTGTCGCTTGAAAGTCATTCAATCAGACCTGCATAATACATATTTATATAATATATTTATATTTATCAGCATTGATTGTGTTGTCATTTAAAAGTCTTTCAAATAGACATGTATGATAACTTCATGAGAATTTATTTATATCTCCATTGAGATAATATTCTCGTGGGAGGTGATGTCGCTTAGATGTCTAAGCAGACCTGTATACAATTAATTGCATAGACCAAATTTATTGTTATATACTTGAGTATATGAGATTGATTGACTTAGAGACGTCTTAGTCAATGTCTATGTATGGGAGAAAATATGTGTTTGTCTAATTTGTGTATAAAGTAGCTACTGATTAACGAGGTAATATCCTCTCTTTATGTGAAGTCAGATCAAAGTATTTCTAGTTGATCCTCTGACAAAGGCCCGGGAAGAAATTGATTTGTGAACACATCGAGGAGAATTGGACTTAAAGCCAATTGAAATTAACAAGTGATAGGAACCCAACCTTTGTGATTGGAGATCCCACGAATAAGGTTCATATGGGTAAGAACAAGTCACTTGTTAGTTCTGCTAGCACCAAAAATTATTTGATTAATTTTTCTTGCATTCTTTTCTTATGGTGTAAGTGAGAAAGTGTTAGATACTGCATTACTGAGAGGATAAACTTACATAGCTTTTAATGAATTTCATATCCTTTATTGGTGGTGTATGATTTGCAGCATACACTTGATGAAATCACCTATGTGAGTGTTGAGTGGGGCCTCTTATATGGGATCTTGGCGAAATCTCTAGAGCACTCATGAAATAACCAGGCACGCGCATGGCCTATTAGCGCACCACAGCGTTAACAACAAGAATTGTGGGGGTGTGATGTGAGTGGTAGACCTCTAACATACATCAAGTGTCTTTGGTTCATATAGCTTGCTACACCAACTTCACTGTGTGTTAAGTACTATCATTCTAGAGCTGGTTCATATAGCTTGCTACACCAGTTTGATGCATCACATCCATGATGTTAATCCAGGAAATTACTTTTTATTATTATTTTTAGAACTTTTGAAATATGTGGGGGATTGTTGCAAATTTTGATTATATTTCAAAAGTTCTAAATAAATTTTGTCACATCTTTGAAAGACAAATATGAGAAAAATATCTTTACAATATTAATTAATTAATAATAATAATAATAATAATAATAATAATTATTATTATTATTATTATTATTATTATTATTAATTTTTATGGTTTATAATAGTTTGACTTAGTCAAATAATTATATTTAATTCGTTTGACTAGACTTAGTCAAATCATTTACTAAATCTTTCTCTCTCTTATATAACTATTCCCCTACCATTTTTAAATTGTATAGAAACGAGATATTGATACATAGAATTGCTGAAAACCTTTTTGTTTCTTATATTCCTAGTTACATCTTCCGGTCATCTTAGAGATTACTTCTTGTTGATCTGGTGCTTCAGAGTCTTATTGAGAACCTGGAAAGAACCTATTGAATTCTGGGGGATTTGCGCTTATGAGGCGGATAAATCCTTAAGGATGGTGTTTTTACACGCCTCGGGTTGTTTAACAGTTTATTATTTTGCAGGATTAATATTTATGATTACGAGAAGATTTTATCAAATTGGATTGGTGGTCAAATTCTACAACAACTACTATATTAAATTGATAAAGTGGATTAATAATGCATTTTTGTTCATCAATATAACCATTTGCTGGTCTTGGTGTGGTCAAACCCATCAAGGATGGAATTGGTACATTAGTTCTTAGCAAAAAAGTTTTCAGAATATTAGAGATAAGTGGGTAATAACCTCATTGTTGTTGATTCAATTAATTAAAAAAAAAATCCCTAATGTCCCAGTTATTGAGCCAAAGGCTTGTCCTCCAACATATGACACGTTGTTTATCTACAAAGTATTGTTGTAAATAGAAACTTATGAGATATTTATTTATCCAAATACTTCATGCGACCCTTTTAACATATGTACTTGTCCAACTTGAAAATTAGTTTAATTAAACATTTCATTCGCCACTGGACTCCCTCAAGGATTAGCCACGTAGAAATTATTAGGTTGGGAATTTAAAGGATAAAAGGTAGATGTTTCATATGAGTCCATTGAGCATGTGAAAAGATATACCGCCATAATAATAAGATGAATTTGATTAAATACATCGATATAACCTTTGTTGGTAAATTCAGTTGCAGTCTCCTACTCAGCCGTCTGGATGCTCACTTTGTTTTGAATTTTGTTTGTAACGTCTCTTCGACGACTTAGATCTACAATCACCTGATCAATTAACAGTCCAATATCTACGAGGAAATCAGCAACTTCAGGAGAAGTGGTCAATACATTGACTTATTTCAGGAGAATCTTGATGTCGAAGGAAGTAGAAGGATTGGCTTCCAAGAGTTGAAGCGAGTCAACCTCAAAGACTTTTTCTTTTATCTTTTGAAGTAGATGGTCGACAGATTGATTGCTAGATTGGTCCCCAGAAGTTGTCAAAGAGCCGAAACCTTTATCAGTTGAAACCCCCCCCCCCCCCCCCCTTGTACTAAGGATAGCCTTCACATATTCCATGCGATTGGTCTTCTTTAGATTGTCTAGTTCTGGTGGGGAGAAGGTGGTAGTGGTTTCAGATAATGAAACTTTAGTGTCCTTGACAGTTGCAGAAGGTGGAGTAGTCTTGATTGTTTCATTCGGCCTTGACTCATGCTCTGTGTTTTCTTTTTGTTCTTTTTCTTCTTCTTCCTCCTCTTCGACTTTATCTTCTAGAGGATTGGCTTCATAGTCAAACATGGAGTGGCCTTCATCATGTTGTTCTTCTTCTTATTCATCATTTTCACCTTCTTCTCCACCGTGATTAGAAACACGTGGCGAAGCGTCGTCTGCTTCCTTTTCTGAGTCATCAACTTCCATAGTATCTTGGACTTCGATAACGGGAATCTCTTCTTCATCATCTTCTTTATTGTTGGGTCAGCAGACGACTTAGTTGGGTAGTACCTTTTGGAGGAAAGGTTACATATTGTTCTTCGATTGGATCATTTACCTCGACTGTCGGACCTTTATTTGGTTCCTGTTGGAAGTAGGCTGGGTCGAAGGGGCGTTGGTGCTAGCAGGGATTGTGTGGTGGACACTCGATTGTGCTGTACCACCTGCGCAATCCTGCAGAAGAGAATAAATTGTGATGAATCAAAGTGAAGAGAAAGTGGGTTTTAGTTGGAGGTTTGAAGGGGGGTCTCATTACCTTAAGACCTTCGACGCCATGGATGAAGTTATTATCCTCATCTTGTTCAGGAGTGGTTTTCGTGGCAGGGCCAGAGCTGGCATGGATTATTTTGAGAGTGGTCGACGGTTTGTTTTTTGGGAGAGCGGATTTTGATTGGGAAGTGGCATCATAAACTTTTACTATTTTCTTTTGGGGGGTTCTGGAAGTATCTGGTGAGTGGCCGTCGTCTGATTCGATTGTTTGAACTTGGGATTCTTTAACCTTACGCTTTTTTGGAGTGGGAGGTGGCTTTCGACTAGTCTGGAAGATAATGCAGATGTTAACATGTGAGGATAATATATTAACTGAAAAGAAGAGGAACACAAAGCATACCTTGGTTGCAGTTGCTTTGATAATTTTTTCGTCATCACCTTCATCCTTGGCTAGACTAGCAACCTTCCTTGTGGGGGCTTTGGTTGGTTGTTTGCGTTCGACAGCTAGAAATTATAAGTAAAAGAAAAAGGAAATTATTACAAAAGAAAAAGTGTCAAGAAAAGTGTTAGAGAAAGAAGTAAACTAAAAGAAATTTTTCTATTCCACACCTTCAAGCATGGGAGAAAGTATTTGAACATCCTCTATGCCAATATGAAGATGCCCTTTGAAACTGTCCAAAGTTTACTTAGCCGGAACCACCCGTTTCGCTCGCTTTTGAGACTCTTGTCGAAGGATTTTTATAAAGTCCCCACAGACGAACTAGTCAGGAAACGGAGGGCTAAAAGCCACACCGAAATCAGTTGTTGGTAGTCGAGGGAACTTCGGAGGATATAAGTTAAAAGCAAACTCATACCTCTCATCAGGTTTAACATAAGAAGGTATTTTTAAATTTGGGAGTTTGTCCATAAACTTTTCTTTTAAAGTGGTGGTTGCTTCACGGATGATTCGACTAAGATCATCAGGTCGATAGGCAGTTTCAAAGTACTTTTGGAATTTCTGAATCTCCTTGATATGAGTTGAAGTATCTTTCTTGGATTTATCTTGTATATGAGCAAAAGCAAAAGTTAGATGTTGGTCGAAAGCTTTAACATCAAACATTTCTGTAAGATAATATTGCTTCCACCAAGTATCGTATTCTTTAAAACAATAAAAAGATGGTGTAAAGGGAATGGGAGTGAGTTGAGTGAGGCCATAGTAGTGAGTCATCTCTTCGACGCAATCATCCTATCTGTGATGCATATTGTAAAGAATGAGTCTACTTTTCCTTGGAAAGAGAGGTTTGGGTAGATTCTGGCTGATTCCAAATTGTCGAGAGACAAGATTTGGCTGGTAGCTATGAAGGACTATCTGGTTTCTAGATGGTCGAAGTCTGGTGGAAATTAACCTGGGGGTGAGGAAGGCATCCCATATAGCTTTGGATAACTCTTCCTGGTCTTTCGACGTAGGGGGAAGGGTCGAGTGAACCATTCAGGGCCATGGGTCCTTTTGGCGAAGGGAGCCATATAAGGAGTAAAGTGGTAGCGCTTGGCATACATCATCACATACTCAGTATAAGCATGTTGGAGACTTATACCTTCGTCATTTGGAGTTACATAGACAATACGTGTCTCTTCGACCCTCCTGTTCTTGATTTCTTCACTTTCTTCGTCGATGGTGTTTCGGGTTGACAACAAGGGTTCGAAGGTGGCAATAAGCCACAACTGCAACAACAAAAAAGGACCATCCAAATTCAAGTTTGAAGAAGATCCACTCTGAATACTCTTGAGAAGTGCCACACTCTCTCCCAAGGATTCATACAGACATCCAAGGATCATTTAGCTGAGGCAGAGCTTTCGACCAGAATGTAGTTGGTTAGCCATGGACAGAAATTTCTTCGCCACTTGTAGAGGTCTTGAACAGAAGACGCAGCGGGATAACCAAAGAGCTAGAAAAGCAATATGCTATTCGTCAGACACTTCTTCAGTGTCTTGTTGGTGATGGTCAGCAATGTAGTGGGTGAATGTGGCTCGATTCCCGCCAAAGCCAATGTTGTCTTCCGTCATCAGGTTTGGATCGAAGGCCTCTCCTGTGGGTCGAAGACCAGTGATAGCGGATATATCGAAGAGAGTAGGAGTGAGCATTCTACAAGAGAAGTTGAAGTTGTTGTGAGTGTTGTCCCAAAAGTATAGGGAGGTGAGCAACATGGGTTGGGAGTATCCAGGTCCATATATCGACAATTGGATTATGTCGAAAATCTCCATTTCTTTCCAAAAGTCAGGTTTCTTTTTCTTTATCTTTGCCAGCCAATTCAGATAGTTCCCAGGATCTTTGATAAGGGACAATAGTGAAATGCGCTAAAATCAGTCCTCATGTAATCTAATTTGATAGTGTTTTCTTCAGGCTCAGTTGAAGACATGGCCTGGGTTTCAGTTCCTTTTTGTTTAGAAGTTTTGGTTTCAGCGATGGATTTGGTTTTTCCTCTACTTGTCATGGACCTGTACTTATGATAAGTTAAGAAAATGCCTTAAGTCTCACAGCATCTACGTTAAGGTCTGGTAAAGGACTAGGAAGAGTATGTACTCTTCTAGAAATTGAAATGGGGATAAGTACATGAGATTAGTATATGTGTCTCTTTTCTTCCTCAGGGGGAGGTTCCGGAATGTATTGTTGATTGCCTACCATGCTAGGGCCGAGGATTGTGTGAACAGGGTAGAGAGCTGGTTGCCTTTTAGCCTCCTTGGGAGAAACGATTGGTTGCTTGGATGCCATTGTTGAGTAAAAGCGGAGGAATTCTGAGTTTTTTGAAGACTTGCTTGAGAGAAGATGAAAAGTTGTGTTGTGCTTGAAAGGGAGAAGAAGATTCAGAAAGGTGGAAAAGTGGAAAAAGAATTAAAGAAGAGCATTTATAGTGGGAAAAATGAAACACTTCATTTCAGCCACTAGGGTTAGTGGCTAAGGTAGTGGGGCACGTGTTGGTTCGGTACGATGAGATAAGACGGTTGCAGGTGATAACCCACTATTTCCTAGATAATAGGGTGTAATGATTACTTTCTACAACTCTGCACGTCTTAATGAGACTACTGAAATGGCGTGGTCATGATGACCATGACGTCACATCAGTAACGGTACAGTAGCGTGGAAAAGCTTTAAAAATGTCTTTCTCTCTTTTCGATCGAAAATGACATTTGGGGGGGGGGGTGTCGTACCTTGAAAAATACGATCCTCGCGATGGACGCAGAAAAAACTGTTCGAAACAGAGTCGCCACCGAACTTTATTCATCCCAAAAGAGGGAAAGAAAAATATCGATAAAACCTTTAAAGGGATAAGAAAATGGTCATCGCAACCAAATTCGGGTTCGGGAGTCGGTTACGCAAGAGGGAAGGTATTGGCACCCTCTACGTCCGTTGTACTCAACGGGAACCTCTTGATTCGATTCGTGAGAAAGTTAGCTAGGTTTGTTTGTTTATCTTCTAAGGTAAAAGGATTAATTTTTAAGGGGGAAATGGGTGGTTTTTTATTAGGGTGCTCGGCAAGGATTAAAACCCTTGTGCCTACGTATTCCCTCGTGCAATGGGAAAGTCAGAGCATTCGTAGTTCGTGGGACTACGGTTGTTTGGTTTGTGTTTTTTATAGGCGCCAATTGTCCACACACGAGTAAGAGAACTCGCACCCAAACAATTGAGGAGAAAGGTCAAAGACTTGGCCCCCCTCACATCATCTTTTAAAAAAAAAAATTTGCATATACTATTAATTATGTTAAAGAGTTTGATTGAGAAATGATTTGATTTGTATGTGTCTTAAGGGTTCGGTCGCGCACGGCGAGAAATGGTTTTTCAGTCATGTTGGATATGTTAGAGGTGACAATTGCCCACACACGAGTAAGAGAACTCGCACCCAAACAATTGAGGAGAAGGGTCAAAGTCTCGACCACCCTCACTTCACCTTTAGTAAAATGTGTTTAGATAGAGATTAAATGTTTTAATGATTGATTAAGGAAAGAATTTGAATATTGTCGAGTTACAAGTGTTTTAGTGGGGTCAATTGTCTACACACGAGTAAGAGAACTCGCACCCAAACAATTGACAGATTAAAGCTTAAGTTTTGTTAGAAGCATCAATTGTTCGCACACGAGTAAGAGAACTCGCACCTAAACAATTGAGGAGGTTAAAGTTTATGTCTTTTTGAAGTGTCAATTGTTCACACACGAGTAAGAGAACTCGCACCCAAACAATCGACAAGTTTAAGTTTAAATTTTTTTTTTAGAGGTGTCAACTGTTCACACACGAGTAAGAGAACTCGCACCCAAACAATCGAAGAGGAAGACCAAAGACTCGATCCCCCTCACTTTTCACCTTCTAAGGAATAATGTTTAAGTATGATTAAATGTATCGATTTGAAATGCTCGATGTTTATCGAGGTTTGAATGTGCGGGCGAAATGGTTGAGGACTAATGGAAAGGAGAATTTAGCAACATCACCCAATGAGAAATCATAGGCAATTTCAAGCATCAACAAGATCAAGCAAGCACACATGTCTCAAATATCAAGGCACAAATCTCATCAAGACAATTTAAGAATAAAAAGTAAAAATAACCAAAGCTAATCACTAAGATTCCAATGGAACTTAACATCAAGAAAAAAATATATTCACAAGTGCACATCAAAGACTAAACAAGATAAAACCAAAACCAACAATCACCCAACATCCAAAATTTAAATCTAATTAATCTAAATCAAATTAAACAAAAGCTCCAATTAAAGTTTAATACTCCAAGATCAAATTATCATTAAGATCTAATTGAAAGTCAACAAAAATTAAGAATGAAAGTTGACTAAAATTAAAATTAAAATCTAGATTAAAATTAAAATTTAAAAACTAAATTGGAATGTTAATAATTAGAAAGATTAATTCTAATCTTCAATTTATGTACTTCACCTTTTTAACAAGATGCATATATTACTGTAAACTAGCAGGAAATTGTAAACTACCTCATTACATAATTTTGAAATTACCTACACAATGAAAAGTACCCAGCGCATGACCATAACAGGAATGAAACAACAACATAAAAAGTCCATACTAAAAATTCAAACCAATAGCCATGTATTACTCCAATCTTCAACCAACCATGAGTCTTAAAAGAATCCCAACAGCAAAATCTCAGTCCACACCACAGAGTGTGCAAAGAAGACTCGCAATGACATCAAGTGCAACAACTCGAAACAAGCTTTTGAATGCCAATTCATAAATCATAAACAATCCGGCAACTATACGACACAAAATCAACATCGATCCACCACACAAATGAAATTAGATAACAATTAGTAAATCGACATAAACTGAAAATAAACAAACAGCAGCCAACATCCAAATTAGAAAAATTGTTTGCAATCCACGGCAACTAACATCGAAAATAAACACGAACCGAGTTAGAAATAGCAAGTGACTAAATGAAATAAACAACTCAAAATGGAAGAGATTCGAAAATGATTTACTCGCCATGTTGAAGTTGGACCGTGTAAAACTGTTGAAGATGCTGTTGTCGTAAAGTTGTTGCGTTACTACTAGAAACTCGTCGGAAATGCGTGATGCTGAGCCGATTTATAAAAACTGAAACGTTTTTGAACGCACGTTGTTGATGTTGTTCGACACTGTGTCTCCGAGCTCGCGGACGTTCATCGAATAGACGCCTTCACGGTGTCCTGATCATTACCAAAATCGAACTCAACCTGCAAAGCAAACAGATAGCACCAAAACAGAAATGAAAACAAACTTCGTAGATTTGAAACCAACGAAACAGAGCCAAATTGAAAACGGGAGCTCAATTGGAAATGATCGTTGTTGTGGTGGTTGAGAAGTTCACGACGAAAGGGATCTGAGCGCAAACAGAGGGGTTTGTGGCGGTGTTCGACGGGGGTATGTGTCTCACGGCAGACGTTTCAAGTTGGTTGGTAATGGTAATGATGTTTTGATGGTGAGACGGGAGGTTATCTTTGAAACATGAAGGCAAGGATGGTGAGTTATGTGGTTCAATTTGTTAGATAAGGTAAAGTAGCAGCCTATGGTGGGGATGATTCGAAGATGAGGGTAATAGCGTATTACATGAGAAGAGCAAATGAAGCTTTGAACCTTCCTCCCAGATCTAGTGCACCGCCCCCCTTTTTTCTGTAGACTCTCCCCCTTTTTTTTGTAGACTCCCCCCTCCTTTAGGTTTCTGCGCCACCCTCCTTAAATAGCTAGGTCAACCTTCTCATTTTTTTTTGCATCATGGACTTTAGAGAAAAAATGATGTGGGCTTAACAATTATTTTAGTATTGGATTGGAATTTTATGGTAAATGGTTGGAAAAATGGGTAATGAAATTAGAAATGGATACTGAAAAAGATTTTGGTGAAAAAAAATGGATATCTAAATTATACAAGATGGATAAAAAAAATAGAAATGGATATGGAAGTGGTTCAAAGTAGATATTTGGATAAAAATGGATTGATTTGAAAATGGATATTTGGATTTGAATTGGTTTAAAATGAATTAAATTGAAAGGTGGATTTGAAAAATGGCTTGGGTTTAGAAAAAAGGATTTAAAGTGGATATGGATTTAATTAAATGGATTTGAAAAGAAATATGGTTATGGGTTGAACTTTTGGATATGGAATAATTAAATTGGATATTTGGATAAAAATGTATTTGAAATGGATTAACAAAGAATTTGAATTAAAAAAAAGATTAAAATGGATATGGATTGGATGAAAATGTGGTTTTGGAGTTTTAAATTGTATTGGATTTGGAAATGGGTTAAAACTAAGATGGTGATGGGCCTTGACATGTGACACTTGAGTCAAACCAAATGGCCATGAATTAGATTGAAAATGGATTGATTCGGAAATGGATATTTAAAAGAAATGGATATGGGTTAAAGAAAATGAATTTTGAATAAAAATGGATATGGATATTTGTAATGGATAAAAAGATGAATACAAGAAAAAGATAGGTTAATTAAAAGTGAAAATAGACAAATGGATTGGATATAGATATGATGGTTAGTGGAGGAATGTTCAGATAAAAAATATTCCCAGGTAGGACAAATTTGGGGTATGACAGATGCCCCTATCTAATTGGCTTAAACCGAGAGAGTGAACGGCTACGGCGTTCATTCTAAGGGTAGAAGTCAATTAGATATAAGAATGCCCCAAAATTTGTCTCACAAAAGGTAAAGTGTTGTAGTGTAAGAGTTGACAGAATGAAGTGGCAGGGTTCCAACTGAACAAAGTAACTTGAGATTCTCTGGGTCGTCGAAGCAGTACCTTATCCGTTAAGGTTCTCCGATGATGAAGATGTATTTTTGAACAGGCAGAGGATTCTCTGGGTCTTCGAAGCAGTCTTTTATCCATTAAGGTTACTCGATGATACCAAAGCAGTATCTCTGAAGGCAGACGATTCTTCGGGTTGTCGAAGCAGTCCCTTATCCGTTAAGGTTCCTCGATGATACCAAAGCAGTATCTCTGAAGTAAATTTGCTGAAGGATGGTTGAGCAAGATTCCTGTTGGAGGAAATGTGCTGGCTCTGCAGGGGAAAGCTCACAAGAAACTTTCTAGGATATCCTCTGCTTGGGGAGTAAGAAGTAGCAACAGTTGCTGGGATTGTCATTATCAACTGCCTGGCTGAAGAATGACTTATTGGGGAATAGAATTCCTTGAGCACGTGTAGTGTACCAACTCCTTTAGAAGAATATTGCTGACTTTGAAGGAGGACTGGCCATGATGCTTGCGAACTGATCCTGGATCCCGTTATGCTATGTTGCTGGGGATGAATATGCCATGCATACAGGAATGCAAATGAACTTGTTTATGAGATGCATATAGGAATGCAACTGGGCAAGGCTTCACTTCTAGTTTCCAAAGAAGGATTAATGGGGATTAGATGGAGCAAGGTGAAAGACTCACTGGGAATACTGGCATATCAACTCGGGGGTTGAGAAAAGGAAATACACTATCGACTCGGGGGTCGAGAAACATTAAGATAAACTGTCGTCAACTCGGGGGTTAAAAGAAAGGTAAAGGTAATATCGACTCGGGGGTCGAGGAAATAAAGACAATATCGACTCGGGGTCGAGAAAATAAAGGCGATGTAATCTTTCAACTCGGGGGTTGAAGGAAATAACAAAATATCAACTCGGGGGTTGAAGGTAAAAGCAAATATAGACTCGGGGGTCGAGGGCAGAGATAAAGGCAATATCGACTCGGGGGTCGAAGAAGATAAAGATAACAATGACTCAGAGGTCAGTACAAGTAATAAGATGTCAACTCAGGGGTTGAAGAAGATAAAGACAACATATCATCAACTCGGGGGTTGAAAGAAAGGTAAACATCGACTCGAGGGCCGAAGAAAATAAAGACAACATTGACTCAGGGGTCAAGAACAAAACAATATATATCAACGCGGGGGTTGAAGAAGGAAATAGGCTATGCTATGTATGCATATGGTGCACGTATGTTGTATGTGATGCATATGTGAATGCAAGCAGAGGATTGGTTTTACGAAGGTGCCAGCAGGGTGGACTTTAAGAGGTGCCAAAGCATGGTTGGACTTTTGGAGGTGCCAAGCAGGGTTGGACTTTTAGTAAGTGCCAAGATTTGACTCCCCGACACTCAAAAATGGAAGATATTATGATCAGTAAGCCAATATGATTCTCTTGGTGCCCCAAGTCCGATCCTTTGCAGAAATTGCGTGCTTAGTTCATGAGAGAACCTCACTTCCAGCTGATATGCCCTGATGGCTTGCAAATGGTTGTATGAGCGCAGCGACATAACCAATGCATGTTGATTGTGTGAGCGTAGCGACTTATCCAATGCATTCTGATTGTGCATCTGCTCTGCCCCAAGGCTTTTAATACTTTTTGAATTCAAGGGTCGCTTAGTGCATGACATGGCCAGCTTGACCAACTTGAATGTACAAAGGGAATCTGCCCCTGTCTGGAGGGTAATGAGATGATCTGCCCCAGTGTCTGGATTTTGCAGTAGTCTGCCCCTGTGTCTGGATTTTGCAGTGATCTGCCCTAGTCTTGGCTTTTGAAAGACTTGCCTCAGATTGACTAAGTTATGAGATAATCTCGATTCGAGTCAGTGCCAACGAGTGCTCAAGTTTCCCTCTGATTGCACTTTGTCGAAATTTCTAAACTGTCAAGTACTGATTTGCAGCTAAAATTGTTCATTCAGAAATGGTAATTTTAATGCGACGTTCATGCGAGTTTTGAAAAATCATTTATTGGAATGGTGTGTCAGTGTGTGACGAGTGAACCATTAGTCCAAACGCAGTGCTGATTTACTGGTGTGAGAGATATAACAAGAATATGACCCTAAATCATAAGCTTAGCAAATCTTTAGGAGTCAGTTTACGCAACCTTGCTGTATTATGCTTTCAGAATAAACCCCGCCTCAATTAGGTCTTTTGAGGCTTGTAACGTGGTCTGGTTCACGGTTTAAGAATCAAAGGATATAAGGCTCAAATTTTGATTTTGGTACCCACCCCTTCTTTGTGATAATCTCCAGCCCTACGTTCAGTTAAATCGACACACGTACTTAGATGTTGACGGTGTAAGAATGAAGATGAAAGTTCAAGATTCGCTTGAAATGGCAGTCATCTTATTTTGTTTTTTATGGACGTCAATGACCTTTTGATTTTGATTTGGTGGTCACTGAATCTTATATTGCTTCGCTTGAGGATTTAAGGACCTCTTTTGTTTTTTGTTTTTGATCCCTAATTTTGCATGGACTGATTTTATGCTACGAGTCCATCGGGATTGCCCTAATTTTTGCCTAAGTCTCCTTTTTAAAGTGTTTGACTTAGAGGGCTCTCTTCTTTTTTTTTTAGAGTAAAGCTTGTGACTGCCAAGTCAGTAGTCATTGAAGAACAACCATCATAACTTTTGGATTTTGCATGATTTCTTCGTCACCTCAGGACGTGTACAAAGAATACAGAGTCGGATTAACTGAACACTACCCTGCCCCAGGTTAAGCGTAAGGGTTTGAATATCCGAAGGAAACTTCTACTTCTAGGCTCGAAGTGGTTAACTAGGGATTAAATCCTTATCTCTCCAGTGTTTGGGGATTTGAAATAATGCTTGTACATCCTTGGCAGGATTTTATCCGAAAGCATACCAGCAACAATTATGGGTATTTTGTTTTCGTCATCCTCCCTCCAATCTTTGCTAAACACAATTTGGTAAAATGGACGAGAGGTATAGGGATGAACATTTTTGTTTTTATATAAGTGAAGAAAATGAGAGCGAATGCGACGTGATTAGTTCAAAAATGCATGATCGCTTCATTAATATTACCATTAATAAACAACAATGTCTAAAAGCAAATAGCACATAACAAAGAAGAAACTACAAATGCATAGAAATGACATGATCTAAAAATTGCCTGCATCGGGGACTGGGCTTTTCTTTCTTGACCCACTGTTGGACTAGCATTCTTGTTCATCGAGACCACTATAATAGCCTTCTTCACACCTACTCTCAGCAACTTCTTCCATAACATGGGCGGATGGACCCACCCGATCAAGTAAAGGATTGACGTTGATTTGAAGACCTCGAGGCGTAAATGAGATTAACTTGGACTCAATCAGATCTTGGATCTTGTTTTTGAGCTGTTTGCAATTCTCAGTTGAATGCCCCATGACGCCAGCATGGTATCCACATCGTGCATTGGCGTCGAAGCCTGGTGGGTATGGAGGAATAACAGGATCCAAGCCTTTTAGCACTATTAACCCACTACTAATCAAACGTGGCAATATATGACTGAATGGAACTGGCAAATGATCAAAATGCCTTTTTGGTTTTTGACTATAGTAGCGTCGGGGTTGTGAAGAGTGTTGTTGTGCAATCTGTTGCTGACAAGGGGGACCTCTATTGACAGGAGTATATTGACCATGTGGAGAGGATGGAATCACATAGGGAGACCCATAGGATTGCTGACTTTGAACAGTTGAGATGCTTGGGTACTGAGGATAAGGTACCGGAGATGGAGCTTGTAGAGTGTCCCAGATTGTATTAATTTCATCCTCTTCTTCCTCTTGAGAACTGACAACAGATTCAGTCTCACCAGTCTGGATGCTCGAGGCATCTTGGATCTTTCCACTCTTGAGATGACTCTCGATGCGTTCTCCTACTAAAACCAAGCCAGAGAAGTTTGATGTCCCATTGCTCATCATTTTTTCTAGGTATGGGCCTTGCAAAGAACCTATGAACAGGTCAACCAATTCTCTATCTAAAAGTGGTGGTTGAACGCGAGCAGCTACCTCTCTTCATCTCTGAGCATACCCTCTAAAGGATTCGTTCTCCTCTTGAGATAAGCCTTGCAACTGTATGCGGTTGGGAGCCATGTCAAGATTGTATTGGTATTGTTTCACAAAGGCGTTGGCTAAGTCCAACCACGACTGGATGTGGCTACTCTCTAGCAGTATGTACCAACTCAGTGATGCCCCACTCAGACTGTCTTGGAAACAGTGGATCATAAGTTTATCATTGAGAGCATTGGGGGTCATCTTTCTGCAAAACATCACCCAATGCTGCTTTGGACAACTATCTCCTTTGTATTTCTCAAATTTTGGCATCTTGAACTTTGGAGGTAATACAAGTCCGTTTACCAAACACATGTTCAAAGCATTCAGATCAAAAGCATCACGCCCCTTCATGGTTTCAAACTTTTCTTCCAACACACGACATCTTTCAGCAAACTCAACATCTTGAGGTCGTTCAGTATTCACCACCAGGCTTGTCCCTTGGGAATTCGGCGTAGTGAATGCAAAGCTATGGTATTCAATTGCATCATGAGATGAGGCATGTTCATCTTGAATAGTGTGACATTCTTGTATAACCTGGTTCCCAACAGGAATCCGCACAGGTTGAGATCGGACAAGACTATTCACTTGAGGCAGAATGACGTTCTCAGTGACTGTAGGCCTTTGAATATTGTCCTCTTTCCTTGCCATAGCTTCCACAAGTTGGTCTAGCTGGTTCTTCATTAAGTCAACATCTGCTCTTGACGCAAACTGGTTTTGCCCTTCTGAGTCCATGATTCTTCCAAAAGCGGCTTCAATTCCGATACGAGTGTCAGGAAATCAACTGCGAGTTATGGACAAAGGAAGGTTGAGTTTGTGGTTTTGGAAAATGATATGCAATGCTGCTAATGTCATGAGTATGCAATGCTTATGCACGGTTCCAGGATCAAAGCAACATCTGATTCTGAGGAAGGAGTTAGACACAGGATATCTCTGATCACAAGACCCCCCATATGTAGGCTCTAATCGGGTAGGTGCCTAGAGTTATGGATATCTTTCAAAGACATTATAGCCATGACGAAGGAACATCAGACGATAATATCCTTGAAAGGATCTCATCTAGGTGAGGTCTTCGTTTCTTCCCCACTAGAAAGACTCCTCGGAGGCGTCCACTACACAACCATCGACAAACGGGTTCTAAGTAGGGTTCTCAGAATCCTAGATCGAGGTCGAAAATATTACTGTCAGGAAGTAATACGTTCGAGGGATCTCATCTGATTGTGGCGTTCGCATTAACTCACATAGAATTAACACTACTAACCACCATGGGTTAACGGGTTAATGGTCCTAGGGATCGACGATTCAGGCTGAAAACATTATCCTCGTGACGAAGTAACGTCAAAACGATAACATTTCCAAGGGAATCTACTCCAAACGGGGTCTTTGCTTTGGCTCACGCAGAAGAAACCACACAAACCTCCACTACACAACCATCATCTTAATCTTAGGGTTATACTCGGACTCGGGTATATAGCCATCTCACAAAGTACCAATGATCAGAGAACCCCAACAGTGTCATACAAGATAATAATAACAATAAACAAGCAAGTAGATAATAGATAGTCAAACAAGCAAGCAAACAAACAAGAGAAGATAAACACACAAGCGGATCTAACACTCACGAATCGAGTCAAGTTAGGTTTGACTCTCTCTAGCATAGGGCAATGCATTTCCCCAGCAGAGTCGCCATCTGTCGTACCTCGAAAAATACGATCCTCGCGATGGACGCGGAAAAAAAATGTTCGAAACAGAGTCGCCACCGAACTTTATTTATCCCAAGAGAGGGAAAGGAAAATATCAATAAAACCTTTGAAAGGGAGATAAGAACTTGGTATCGCAACCAAATTACGGGTTCGGGAGTCGGTTACGCAAGAAGGAAGGTATTAGCACCCTCTACGTCCGTTGTACTCAACAGGAACCTCTTGATTCGATTCGTGAGAAAGTTAGCTAGGTTTGTTTGTTTATCTTCTAAGGTAAACGGATTAATTTTTAAGGGGGAAATGGGTGGTTTTTTATTAGGGTGCTCGGCAAGGATTAAAACCCTTGTGCCTACGTATTCCCTCGTGCAATGGGAAAGTCAGAGCATTCGTAGTTCGTGGGACTACGGTTGTTTGGTTTGTGTTTTTTATAGGCGCCAATTGTCCACACACGAGTAAGAGAACTCGCACCCAAACAATTGAGGAGAAAGGTCAAAGACTTGGCCCCCCTCACATCACCTTTTAAAAAAAGTTGTTTGAATATATTATTAAGTATGTTAAAGAGTTTGATTGAGAAATGATTTGATTTGTATGTGTCGTAAGGTTTCGGTCGCGCACGGCGAGAAATGGTATTTTAGTCGTGTTGGATATTTTAGAGGTGACAATTGCCCACACACGAGTAAGAGAACTCGCACCCAAACAATTGAGGAGAAGAGTCAAAGACTCGACCACCCTCACTTCACCTTTAGTAAAATGTGATTAGATAGAGATTAAATGTTTTAATGATTGATTAAGAAAAGAATTTGAATGTTGTCGAGTTACAAGTGTTTTAGTGGGGTCAATTGTCTACACACGAGTAAGAGAACTCGCACCCAAACAATTGACAGATTAAAGCTTAAGTTTAGTTAGAAGCATCAATTGTTCGCACACGAGTAAGAGAACTCGCACCTAAACAATTGAGGAGGTTAAAGTTTATGTCTTTTAGAAGAGTCAATTGTTCACACACGAGTAAGAGAACTAGCACCCAAACAATCGACAAGTTTAAGTTTAAGTTTTTTTTTAAGAGGTGTCAACTGTTCACACACGAGTAAGAGAACTCGCACCCAAACAATCAAAGAGGAAGACCAAAGACTCGATCCCCCTCACTTTTCACCTTCTAAGGAATAATGTTTAAGTATGATTAAATGTATCGATTTGAAATGCTCGATGTTGATCAAGGTTTGAATGTGCGGGCGAAATGGTTGAGGACTAATGGAAAGGAGAATTTAGCAACATCACCCAATGAGAAATCATAGGCAATTTCAAGCATCAACAAGATCAAGCAAGCACATATGTCTCAAATATCAAGGCACAAATCTCATCAAGACAATTTAAGAATAAAAAAGAAAAATAACCAAAGCTAATGACTAAGATTCCAATGGAACTTAACATCAAGAAAAAAAATATTCACAAGTGCACATCAAAGACTAAACAAGATAAAATCAAATTTGTCTTTAAAAATTTAGTCAAGAACTAATATCCAAAACCAACAATCACTTAACTTCCAAAATTTAAATCTAATTAATCTAAATCAAATTAAACAAAAGCTCCAATTAAAGTTTAATACTCCAAGATCAAATTATCATTAAGATCTAATTGAAAGTCAACAAAAATTAAGAATGAAAGTTGACTAAAATTAAAATTAAAATCTAGATTAAAATTAAAATTTAAAAACTAAATTGGAATGTTAATAATTAGAAAGATTAATTCTAATCTTCAATTTATGTACTTCACCTTTTTAACAAGATGCATATATTACTGTAAACTAGCAGGAAATTGTAAACTACCTCATTACATAATTTTGAAATTACCTACACAATGAAAAGTACCCAGCGCATGACCATAACAGGAATGAAACAACAACATAAAAAGTCCATACTAAAAATTCAAACCAATAGCCATGTATTACTCCAATCTTCAACCAACCATGAGTCTTAACAGAATCCCAACAGCAAAATCTTAGTCCACACCACAGAGTGTGCAAAGAAGACTCGCAACGACATCAAGTACAACAACTCAAAACAAGCTTTGAATGCCAATTCATAAATCATAAACAATCCGGCAACAATACAACACAAAATCGACATCGATCCACCACACAAATGAAATTAGATAACAATTAGTAAATCGACATAAACTGAAAATAAACAAACAGCAGCCAACATCCAAATTAGAAAAATTGTTTGCAATCCACGACAACTAACATCGAAAATAAACACGAACCGAATTAGAAACAGCAAGTGACTAAATGACATAAACAACTCAAAATGGAAGAGATTCGAAAATGATTTACTCGCCATTGTAGCACCCCAAAATTTTCCCTCCTTACTTTAGTACTAACCGGCATATGTTTCATTTCATTTTTGCATTATCATGTGTGCATATCATTTGGCTTTGTGGTTATGGGATCAAGGTTCTCTGTTCAAGCATCGTCAGGTTGCAACAGACGTTTATTTCGTCACTCGACATATGCGCAAAGTATTTCTCCAGGTTACGTAATCAACGGGTCAGCAAAGCTCTTATCAAACATAATTTTTCATGTCAAGAATCTCAGAGGAAGTTGAAGTTTTCAGCCGATTCAGAACAGTTTGAGCAGAAAATCAGTTTGCTGTGCAAATTTGCAAAATTCATAATTCTTGCTCTGGAACTCGTTTTGGCTGGATATTCAATAGTTAGAACCGTCTTGGTATTCTCTACAACTTTTATGTTCGGCTCGGAAGTCAATTCATCAAGGAAAGTGGTGGGAATTATTTGTTTCTGGAATTTCGGTTTCGCTGGATAATTGCGTCACTGGTATTCAAAAGGGCTTAACTTCTGATTGGATCATCATTTCTGAGCTATTCCTATGCTAAAAAGTTCCATATTGAAATTATCTGCAACTTTTGTGTTTGGACCGAGGGCTGATTCTTTGAGGAAGATCTCTGAACACGCGAGTTTTCAGAGTCGATACAGTGCAAAAAACAGTGAAAAATAGTGCTGAACCGGTGTATTTCAGACACTAAAAAATTCATAACTCTCAGCTCGTTTATCGGATTGATGCCTTTCCGGTGCCTAAAATTCCATTTAGATGTTATCTTCGTACCGTGAATTCAGTTTGGGTCAGGTCCGAGCGGAAGGACTCCGAAAATGTGAATTACCAGTGGGGTTCTTTGATGCAGTGCACTGTCTGTCAGATTTTGTAAAATTCATAACTCGGTCAATTTTTATCGGATTGTGTCCATTCTCGAAGCTAAGGTTCACAAATTTTGTGCTCTTTAAGATTTAAGACAAGCTCGAGTTCGAACGATGCTCCGAAGATCATCGTTTTGGTTTATTTCGCAAAACGGAAGTGTTGAACCGAAGAAAAAAGCTGAAAGTTGTTTCAAGGGAAAATTCATATCTCACTCGTTTTTTGTCCGATCGCGCTCATCTTTTGACACGAGGTCACTGACTCATAGATCTACAACTTTGCTGACAAAGTCGAGTCGAAATTATGCTCCGAAGAGGTTGACCTCGTCACGTTTTCGAGTAGCGGACACCAAATAAGCTGAAAAAACAACTTATTCAGTGACGTCTTGCATCTTAAACATATCGATCGTACTCGATTTTGATCGTATGGCATCCGTTCTTTTTGTGTTGCGACTGTGATTCAGAGGCGGACGATGTTGTGGAAGGCTCAGAGTCGAAATTCCTTGCCGAAGACGGTGTTATTTTCACTTAAGCCAAAATTCTACCTTTTGCCCTTCATTTTAGACTCCACTATATATTCAAAACTCTCTCTCATTTCCCATAATTTCCACTCATTCTCACAAACACCAAAAACTCTCTCAAATTTTTCTCTCAACTCTCACAAGATCAAAAAACCAAAAACTCATACACTCATTGGAGAGAACACACGTGATTTTGAGGAGAACAAAAGTTTGAACCCTAATCCTTCTCTCATTCGAATCTCACAATCCACAATGACTTTGGGCGAAATTCTTCCACAGTCTTCATCCTTGGAATCCATAGAGCACAAACCACCCATCATTGGAAGCTAAAAGCAAGGATACGGTTTACATAATCTCAGGTTAGTGCAACTTTTCATGATCTTAAAACTCTCTTTTTAAACGTGCATGATGATCTGTGGTGTGTACTGATAATTCTGATGTGTTTGGTTTGAAGTTTGGCCGCGTGGTTTGTTTGTTTCGTGAGTTTCAAGTTTTGAGTCCAAACCTTTTTTCATTCATGTTGCCTTATATGTTGATTATTTGCAAATTTTAATGTGATATTATTGATCCTGGTGAAATTCTGGTCAAGAACATATATTCGCTTGCGTGTTTTGGTGACTTTTTGGTTGCAGGTGAACGGAGAAGACGACCGGAACCCTAGTTCCGGCGTCTGGTTCAGTCTCCGGCGAGTTTAGGGTTTTGAGGTAGGAGACGAAATCTTGACCGTCCAATGGTTTGATCCCACGGTCCATATGATGCCACATATTTTAATTTTTGTTTTTATTTTATGATTTACATATGTGTCATTCCACGCTAACTACTATACACCCTCTATTTCTATTACTTTTTATTTATTTATTTATTTTTTTCGTTTTTGTTTTAATAATTAAAAATACTTCCGATTATTCAAAAATTCCAAAAAAAAATCATGAACATATTTTAATGTCTTATTTAATTATTTTTGAATTTTATTTTAATTTTTCATTTGTTTTGATAATTAATTCTGATTTTCTTTTCCAAGGTGTATTCCATGTTTACCCTTGTGGTTAATGCTTGTGTTTGATGACTTTGCCATGCCTTCTTGAGCCGATTTTTTTGCCATGTATTTACAATTAAATTATGAATGTTTGAATGTCATGTTTCTGTCTTGGTGATCAATTTTTGATTATTTTCCATGTGGTTCTCTTCGCTCCTCGATTATTGCTTTGTTAGCTTGATACGTGTGATGTTTGGATCCATTTGGTGATGCAATTTTGTGGTTCTTGGTGAGACCTTTTTCACATGCATTCTTGATGGATATGACGTGATTTTCAGAATTTATTTAGATTTTTATAAGGCATGCTTCTATTTTTGGTTGATATTCACATGTGACTCAAACTTTGAATGGAATGTTTTGGGTACGTGGCCTAGTTTGGATCTTTTTGACCCTTTGTGTTTAAGTGAACCTTGGAATGATTATATGTTGTGATCATATACTGACTTGGTTTGTTTGTGGCTTTGGAATAATTTTCATTTAATCATTTTTCTGTTTATGGTGGATTTTCCAAGTCGACAATGTTTTGACACAACTCTTTGGATGTTTTGAACTAGTTTCTTTGAGATGCCTTCTCATAAGATCTCATAAATGTTCGGTGACTCTTAGTTGCTTTGAATGACATGTGTGAGGTTCTGATCCTCTTGATATGGTTTCCATTAAATGACATTTCCTCACTTCTTGCCTCACATGATCTTTTGTTGCTTGCATGAATGACATAAGTGAATGTTTTGCCTAGTTTTGGCACATGTTTTGAGTATGACGGATGAAGTTCCTTCTTTGATGATTTGAGCTTACTATGACATGAAGTGCTTGCTGCCCTACCTTTTTTCTTATCTCTTGTGTCATCTTCTTCTTCATCTCCCTCACTTCTTTTCTTCCCTTTTGGATCTCAAGACTTGTTTAAGTCTTGGATTCACTTTTGCGTGTTCCCTTAGGGTTTCCTAGTCCAACCTAATCCTTGATTAAGCTTGGAGTAGGATAGACATTAGGATTCAAACCATGCATGCTAACTTAGCTAGATGTTCCCCTTTCAAACTCAACCTTAGGGCCACTTTTGCATGATAACATTAGGATAGATTTCCCCTTAGTGTTTTCTTTTCTTTTGAGTCCCTCTTCGCATCTAAAAACTTCTTGAAAACACTTAATAAGGATAAAGTGTATTGCGCACGAGCCTTAAGCGTGGGGAATGAGAAATGAGGGGCTTCCTCTTATCTTTCTAGAGTGCTTAGCGAGCGTCCTGTCTTGGGACGATTCGTTAAGTATTCGTCCTTGTGCCCTAGACTTTGGTGCAATGCAAGTTATGAACTAACTTAAGTCACTTCTGTCCTAAAAAATACAAACAAACTTCAAACCTTTTTGTCCTTCGGGATCGTCAAACTAAAGACTATTTTCAAAAAGGGCACGTTACCTTCCGTCTGAGTCGCAAACAGGCATCGACCCTAACTGTCGGACGCGAACTTAACGTCGCTCATAAAAAACACAAAAAGAACTTGGTCCGAACTACGTTGACTCTGAATTCCCCATTGCACAAGGGGGTACGTAGGCCTAGGACGTCGACTTCCTACCGAGTATGTCTTTGTTTTCCCCTCTCCCGTTTTAGTACAGCCATAGATGATAGGATAACTCACCCTTAGATTAGACAACAAGCGTGGATCCCATCGAGTATGATGGACGCGTGGGGTACTAGCACCTTCCCCTCGCGTAACCGACTCCCGAACCCAGGTTATGGTTGCGATGACCATTCATTTCCCTCTTCCTCAGGTTTATGCGGTGTTCCCTTCCTTCTCTTGGGATAAATTTACACGGCTGGCGACTCTGTGTTCCCCGCCACTTTCGCGTTTGTACCTGGATGAAAATCCTGGGAGCGACAGCTGGCGACTCTGCTGGGGACTCTGGTTGACCTATGCTGGTCCATCCCTAAGTGAGTCAATCCTAGCGCTTGCTTGTCTTTGCTCTCTTTGGGTGTTTTTGTTTTTGTTTTGCTTTATTTGTTGTATTTTATTTTTACCGCATTTTCTGCATTACATTTCATTTTTATTACTGTCATACTGGATATTGCTGTGTTATGCTGGCTGTTTTTGTTTTGCAGGTTGGATTGTTCTGAGAGATAAGCCCAATACCCAGGCTTGAGTACACCCTAGGACTAGAGTGGAGAGTAGTAGGACCTACGTTCCCGCTTGGTACGTTTGTGTGTTCACGAAATTCACAACCATACGAGGCTATCTTGGGACGCATTCTAACGTGTGTGTCTTGCGCATGTTAGGATGTCGATCTAGAGAGCTGTCGACTCTGGTGACCGATCATCGAGGACCTTAGTGGAAACATCCCTCTTCAGTGGTGACAGTGGTAGACCACATCCTGTGGCAAACCCATTCGCACCCCAGGGCCCACTTTGGAACTCGCATAGGATGACCCCTATCTTTTGAAGAGAATCTGTGGAGGCACTCCTCGATTGACGATAGTACTGTACCCCGAGGGATGAATGTACTATTGTTTCTCGACCTCAGTGCCAGAAGCTGAGGACCTTCCGTTTTGGAGAATCTTTTGAGGCCTCCTCGATTGATGATGATGCCAAACCAGAAATGGTGAACGTATCATCATTTCTTGACCTGAGAGCCCGGGATACTGAACATCCTAGTACCCACACGTGAGAGGGGATGGGTGTTTGCAGGTTTGCAGGTAACCGAAACCTTCAACCTACCCGGTTTTTCTGGATTTCTCATCAATGTTTGATTATCTAGGTTCCTGGTTATCTCAGTGGTTCGGTATTTTGGAATCCTGGTTTTCTGGGTTGTGGTTCTCGTTCAGTTATCAGTAAAGCACATCCAGCAGTGTTGCCTTGATCCCATGTGTGCATTTGCATCATCATTTTTCATCCTAACATGTTTATTCATTTGCAGGGTTGCATCCTAACCTTGATTCTGGTTTCTGAAGACTATCGAGGATGAGTACTGAGAAGAAAAAGAATATCATAGGATACAAGTTCCCGTCACTTATTCTGGATCCTGTTCACAAGGTTGTTTCTATGGCAGAACCTGGGGAATTGGCACTTGTGGACTTTGATGACATGCCGTAGTTCTCTTTCTCTCTATTGTGTTAGGATCACCACCAGGCTTGTTGGTTGGGATCCATGATTATTGTGTTCAGACTTATTATCTCGAGCTGTGATCGTTGACATCTGGTTTTCCTCTGGTTTTCTTAATATATGAGCAGAAGTCCCGTTCTATCTTATTGTTAAACTGGAATCAAGGGGTGAATCGCCCTGCAAATTTTTAAACATGTTCATTTGCATTCGCATATTCATAATCATTTTGCATAATCATTGTGCATAACAGGTGTTTATCTCCGGTATTCTTATCTTGTTCTAATCTCAGGATTGCAGATCAGCACATTCATCGGTATTCTACCAGACAAAATCAGAAAAGATTCATGGATCAGATACAAAATGAGATGACTGAGATGCGGACTCGCATGAACCAATTCATGGAATTAATGCAAGGGGTTGCTCAGGGCCAAGAGCAGTTAAGAACCGTTGTCCAACCACTGATTGCAAGGATTGATGATGAAGCTGTCCTTCATGGAGGAGTCCATACTGGTGTTACTGGTACTAACGTTCAGAATGGCCCTCCGGGCGGAGGTATTCCTGTTTCTGGTGTTGTGATCCCTCCGGGCGGGGCTGAAAATGTCGGGGGAGGTGGTATTGGTGTCTGTGCTATTCATGGTCGTCAGTTTGATGATATTCAAGATGATGCATTCTCTGTGCCAGGCGGGGACGCTGGCTCCCACATTGACACTGATCAGAGATTCAGGTTGATTGAGGAACAACTGAGGGGTATTGCCAATCAAGATTCTGTGGGTATGGATTTAGAGGATTTGGGGCTGGTTCCAGGCGTTGTTATCCCGCACAAGTTTCAGACTCCTACCTTCGAAAAGTACAATGGTATGACTTGCCCAAGGACTCACGTCAGGGTATACACGAGTAAAATGGCTGCTCACGCAAAGAACGAAAAGTTGATGATGCATTGCTTTCAAGATAGCCTATCTGGGGCATCCCTGGAATGGTATATGCAGCTAGAGAGGAAAGACGTTCGTAGTTGGAGAGAGCTGGCAGGGGCATTTATTAGACACTATCAATATAACACTGATATGGCTCCCAATCGTACACAGCTGCATAATATGTCTCAAAAGAGCAATGAAAGCTTTAGAGAGTACGCCCAGAGGTGGCGTGAATTGGCTTCCCGAGTTCAACCTCCGATGTTGGAAAGAGAGCTCGTTGATATGTTCATGGATACGCTTCAGGGGCATTATTATGAGAAATTGGTTGGATGTTTGTCAGCTGGATTTTCAGGTCTCGTATTGGCAGGAGAAAGAGTTGAAAACGACATCAAAACGGGAAAGATTCAAGTTGCTCCCGGTTATTCTGAAAATGCGAAGAAACGTTACAGGGGAGAAGAAGGAGAGACTAATGTCGTTCAGTACCAACAACCTTATGCTCCTCAAAAATAGAAGTATCAGCGTCAGAATCAGCATAGGCCGCGCAACAACTTGGAAAGAAGGAATGCTCCTCTTCATCCAGTTCCCATGTCGTACAGTCAACTCTTGCCACACCTGGTTCGAAACTCATTGGTGGAGCCTAAGACTTTGAAGCCTGTTCCAGAACCGTATCCTCCGGGGTACAATCCCCATGTGCAATGTGGATATCATGGAGGATCTATGGGGCACTCAACCGAAGATTGCAAAGCCTTCCAAGCCAAAGTGCAACAATTGATTGACAAAGGGTACATATCATTTCCAGAAGAAGACTTGGTTGTGTATGTCGACCTCTCATCTGTTTGAAGACTTCAAGGGTCGTCTCCTAAAGCCAGTAGTCCAAGAGGAGTCAAGTCTTCTCAACAACGGCAGTCATCAGTTTCTTTACTGCATTTTCATTTGTAGTTTTTCATTTCTTGTTAAAGCATTGTATGCATGTAGAAACTTGTTTGTTTTTAATGACAATCATAATACAATGAGCATGTTTTTCTTGAAGTAATCCATTCGTGTTCACTCTTAAATGTTTATATGCACTGTAATACCAATTTTCTTGTCTAGAACTCTCGAGGGAGGATGACGAAATAAGAGCGCAGATTTCTAATGGTGCGCATTATGATAAAACCCTATTAAGGATGTACAGGCATTGTTTCAAACCCACAAACACTGGAGATATAAGGGAGATAGTCCCTCGTTAACCCCTTTGAGCCTTGAAGTGGGAGCTTCTTTCGTACGAAAAAACCCTCATACTTAACCCAGGGGCAGGGTAGGCGTCAGTTAGTTTGACCGAGCGTTCAAATTCCAAGGAGGGTGTGCATCCGAGGAACCATTACCTTCTATCCCACCGCCAAGAGGTCAAGAGATGTGAAACCACAATGGTCATCCATCAACAATCATAGAAGTGAGGCAGTCACAACCCTGTCAAGCAAGTAAGACAACCAGTGTCACACGCTTTGTTCAAAAAGGGGAATAAAAAAAAAAGAGAAAGCCCGCTAAGTCGATACTTGAAAACAAGTGACTTAGGCAAAAGTTAGGGCATCCCGCTGGACTTCAAGATCGAAAAACTCAAAAGAGTCAGTCCAGGCAAAAATTAGGGATCAAAAAAAGCAAAAGAATGAGAAAGCGAAAAGCCAAAAGGATTACAAAGAAAATCTTTGAGTAGAACAAAGTCGTGTGACTACAGACACAAAAGACAAAAAGGGGTGACTGTTAATCCAAAACCTCATTGGGTGTCAAACCATTAGTGGCATAGGTTCCTTAAAGATCATAAACCTTTTGAGAGATGAGCGTTTGGGTCAGATTAACTGAACATAGGACTGGAGAACATCACGAAGAGTGGGTGGGCACCGATAAATTTTGAGCCATAAATCCTTTTTCTGAAACCGTGAACCAGGCCACGTTACAACCCTTTAAAGTCCTAATTTAAACAGGGTTTATTCCGAAAGCGTACTTCAACAGGATAGCGTTCCTGACTCCTATGAGTTGCGCTAATAAGATTGGCTGGTATTGCATGTGCGCATTATTTTGCCATTCAAAAATCAAGGTTGCATCCCAGCTAGTGATTCGTTCATGAAGCTTGGCGACACATTTTCAATAAAACTTCAAGGTTAACATGAGTGTTGCATTAGAATTGTCATTCTCATAATAAACATTTTCTGCTTGCAAGTGTTTGATATCCAAGAAGCTTACACGATGAACGACAGTCGAGAAGCTCGATCATGCCAAGTTGAAATGGTGAAAACTCCGAAGGACAATCATGTCAAGGGGTAGGTGGCCAAGAGACTGTGCGCGGCTTGGGGCTCCCAATAAATGGTGATAAGATGCAGCTAATCTGGAGCAGTCGCGCTAAAAACTCTCCTTAAAGCAGCCAAACAGGGGCAATCAGGTCGATTTGACAAATCTCGGTAAGATCAGTCAGGGGAAAAGTTTCTTCAAGACTTGGGGCAGGCCATCCCTAGAGCGTGAGAAATTATCCACTCCTGAAAATGGTTAATTGAAAACACCTCCTCAAAATACTAAAGCAGAGTATTTTCAAGTCATTACAAATCTTTTCGAGGTAATGGATTACGAAGACTGGGGCAGTTATGTCGAGATATGATAAATCTCTCCAAGAGTTTGAAGACCCTGGGGCAGTGCGAACGCCCGGTCTTCTATAAAATCCTCTTGAGACGATTTCTTTCGTTAGACCTGGTGGTCTGGGGCAAGTGGAAAGTTCAAAGGGCCGTTTATGAACATAGAGACAGGTCAGGTTGAGTGGTAACAGGATTGTAATTCCCCAGCAGTTTGCTCTCCCCAGCATTGAGATTGCACTTTCCTCAGTAGAGCAGACTTTCCCCAGCAAGAGACATGGAAAGTATTTTCTCTGGATCAAGACGTTATTTTCCCACAGAATCAGGGTGTTCACTTCCCCCATCCAGTCAGGAAGCGTGCTTTCGCCGACAATGTCATGTTCTAATCCCCAGCAAGGTGGGAGTAAAGTCATTCTCCCCATCAGTAGGCTAAGTTCAGCAGTATCCCCAAGCAAGATGGTATTATGGGCTGGCATCCCCCAGCAGGTCCTAAGCCCATCTGTTATTGGCAATCCTCAGTAACAGACTTCCGGTTCCGTTATCGACATTCATTCTCAACTCCCCCAGCAGAGGAGAAATCTCAGGTTTTGGATGTTACCTTCAGTATAGGTCATGTGTAATCCCCGGTGGTGTGATTGGTCTTTTGGAATTTCATCCCCAGCAGAAGTTGTTGATCCAAAGAGTCGATCAGTATGATCCTTCTCGGCAGAGTTCCAGGATTTAGAGGACAATTTATTTTTGTCATCCCCAGCTGAATTGTTCTTTTCTCTCCAGCATTTATTTTGCTGGAGAAACCCCTTTTGCATATCATAAGCATTTGCATTGCATACTCAAACGCGTAGCATTTCCACTTCGTGTGGAGCATTACGGCAAAATTCAAACATTCGCATTCGAAGCATAAGCCAAGTTTGATGCTTTCCTTGCCAGTTCTCTTTCCCAGCAGAGATGGCATAACTCAGGAGATTTTGGAGGGATGCGTTCCTCATACTTGTGCTCCCCGGCAGAGTCTTTTATTTAGACTTCTCCTTTCCCCAGCGGAGTCATCTTATCTGTGGATCGTGAGTCCGTTAGAAGTATGCCTTTATTTGGCCTTTCTCTTTTGGGAAATCCAGTTCTCGTCTGGTAGCCAATTCTCGTCTGACTTATTCTGTAAATCTAGTTTTCGTCTGGTAGTCAGTTCTCGACTAACTTATTTGGTATAAATCCAGTTCTCGCCTGGTAGTCAGTTCTCGCCTGACATCTCTTTTGTAAACCCAGTTCTCGCCTGGTAGTCAGTTCTCGCCTGACATCTCTTTTGTAAACCCAGTTCTCGCCTGGTAGTCAGTTCTCGCCTGACATCTCTTTTGTAAACCCAGTTCTCGCCTGGTAGTCAGTTATCGTCTGACATCTCTTTGGTAAATCCAGTTCTCGTCTGGTAGTCAGTTCTCGACTGACTTATTTGGTATAAATCCAGTTCTCGCCTGGTAGTCAGTTCTCGCCTGACATCTCTTTTGTAAACCCAGTTCTCACCTGGTAGTCAGTTCTCGCCTGACATCTCTTTTGTAAACCCAGTTCTCGCCTGGTAGTCAGTTATCGTCTGACATCTCTTTGGTAAATCCAGTTCTCGCCTGGTAGTTAGTTATCGTCTGACCTATTATTGTGGTAGTCAGTTCTCGTCTGACTTATTTCGTGAAACCCAGTCCTCTTTATCATCAGAGATAGCAATCTTTTAAAGATTTCCTTCCTCAGTTCCCTTTATCAGCAGGGATGGCATATTTTGAGATTCCCTTGTCAGTTCTCTTTATCAGCAGAGATGACATAACCCAGAAGTTTTGTTTCACGTTATCCCTGGCGAAGTCCACTTTATGTTGGTTATCCTTTGCGGGTGCAATTGAGGTTGTATTCGTTTTGTGGGTGCGATTGAGGTCGTATGCCTATTTTCTTTGTGGGTAGAGTGATTGAGGTCAGTCTTCCTTTGTGGGTGCAATTGAGGTTGTATTCGTTTTGTGGGTACGATTGAGGTCGTATTCGTGTTTTCTTTGTGGGTAGAATGATTGAGGTCAGTCTTCCTTTGCGGGTACAATTGAGGTTGTATTCGTTTCGTGGGTACAATTGAGGTCGTATTCATATTTCCCTTATGGGTAGAGTGATTGAGGTCAGTCTTCCTTTGCGGGTGCAATTGAGGTTGTATTCGTTTTGTGGGTGCGATTGAGGTCGTATGCCTATTTTCTTTGTGGGTAGAGTGATTGAGGTCAGTCCTCCTTTGCGGGCACGATTGAGGTCGTATTTGTCTTATTTTTGTGGGTATGGTTGAGGTCATACTCCTTATTTTTCAGCACGCTCCATTTCGTTATTCTCACCATTAGCAAATTTCCGGGTTCCTTGGTATTCAATCTCCGTGTATCCCGATTGTCTGAAAGTCGTCGCTATCATACCTTCAGGACCAAGTTGAATTAATAGGGGCAGCTGTAGCACCCCAAAATTTGCCCTCCTTACTTTAGTACTAACCGGCTTATGTTTCATTTCATTTTTGCGTTATCATGTGTGCATATCATTTGGCTTTGTGGTTATGGGATCAAGGTTCTCTGTTCAAGCATCGTCAGGTTGCAACAGACGTTTATTTCGTCACTCGACATATGCGCAAAGTATTTCTCCAGGTTACGTAATCAACGGGTCAGCAAAGCTCTTATCAAACATAATTTTTCATGTCAAGAATCTCAGAGGAAGTTGAAGTTTTCAGCCGATTCAGAACAGTTTGAGCAGAAAATCAGTTTGCTGTGCAAATTTGCAAAATTCATAACTCTTGCTCTGGAACTCGTTTTGGCTGGATATTTAATAGTTAGAACCGTCTTGGTATTCTCTACAACTTTTATGTTCGGCTCGGAAGTCAATTCATCAAGGAAAGTGGTGGGAATTATTTGTTTATGGAATTTCGGTTTCGCTGGATAATTGCGTCACTGGTATTCAAAAGGGCTTAACTTCTGATTGGATCATCATTTCTGAGCTATTCCTATGCTAAAAAGTTCAATATTGAAATTATCTGCAACTTTTGTGTTTGGACCGAGGGCTGATTCTTTGAGGAAGATCTCTGAACACGCGAGTTTTCAGAGTCGATACAGTGCAAAAAACAGTGAAAAATAGTGCTGAACCGGTGTATTTCAGACACTAAAAAATTCATAACTCTCAGCTCGTTTATCGGATTGATGCCGTTCCGGTGCCTAAAATTCCATTTAGATGTTATCTTCGTACCCTGAATTCAGTTTGGGTCAGGTCCGAGCGGAACGACTCCGAAAATGTGAATTACCAGTGGGGTTCTTTGATGCAGTGCACTGTCTGTCAGATTTTGTAAAATTCATAACTCGGTCAATTTTTATCGGATTGTGTCCATTCTCGAAGCTAAGGTTCACAAATTTTGTGCTCTTTAAGATTTAAGACAAGCTCGAGTTCGAACGATGCTCCGAAGATCATCGTTTTGGTTTATTTCGCAAAACGGAAGTGTTGAACCGAAGAAAAAAGCTGAAAGTTGTTTCACGGGAAAATTCATATCTCACTCTTTTTTTGTCCGATCGCGCTCATCTTTTGACACGAGGTCACTGACTCATAGATCTACAACTTTACTGACAAAGTCGAGTCGAAATTATGCTCCGAAGAGGTTGACCTCGTCACGTTTTCGAGTAGCGGACACCAAATAAGCTGAAAAAACAACTTATTCAGTGACGTCTTGCAGCTTAATCATATCGATCGTACTCGATTTTGATCGTATGACGTCCGTTCTTTTTGCGTTGCGGCCGTGATTCAGAGGCGGACGATGTTGTGGAAGGCTCAGAGTCGAAATTCCTTGCCGAAGACGGTGTTATTTTCACTTAAGCCAAAATTCTACCTTTTGCCCTTCATTTTAGACTCCACTATATATTCAAAACTCTCTCTCATTTCCCATAATTTTCACTCATTCTCACAAACACAAAAAACTCTCTCAAATTTTTCTCTCAACTCTCACAAGATCAAAAAACCAAAAACTCATACACTCATTGGAGAGAACACACGTGATTTTGAGGAGAACAAAAGTTTGAACCCTAATCCTTCTCTCATTCGAATCTCACAATCCACAAAGGCTTTGGGCGAAATTCTTCCACAGTCTTCATCCTTGGAATCCATAGAGCACAAACCATCCATCATTGGAAGCTAAAAGCAAGGATACGGTTTACATAATCTCAGGTTAGTGCAACTTTTCATGATCTTAAAACTCTCTTTTTAAACGTGCATGATGATCTGTGGTGTGTACTGATAATTCTGATGTGTTTGGTTTGAAGTTTGGCCGCGTGGTTTGTTTGTTTCGTGAGTTTCAAGTTTTGAGTCCAAACCTTTTTTCATTCATGTTGCCTTATATGTTGATTATTTGCAAATTTTAATGTGATATTATTGATCCTGGTGAAATTCTGGTCAAGAACATATATTCCCTTGCGTGTTTTGGTGACTTTTTGGTTGCAGGTGAACGGAGAAGACGACCGGAACCCTAGTTCCGGCGTCTGGTTCAGTCTCCGGCGAGTTTAGGGTTTGGAAGTAGGAGACGAAATCTTGACCGTCCAATTGTTTGATCCCACGGTCCATATGATGCCACATCTTTTAATTTTTGTTTTTATTTTATGATTTACATATGTGTCATTCCACGCTAACTACTATACACCCTCTGTTTCTATTACTTTTTATTTTTTTTTATTTTTTTTTCGTTTTTGTTTTAATAATTAAAAATACTCCCGATTATTCAAAAATTCCAAAAAAAAAAATCATGAATGTATTTTAATGTCTTATTTAATTATTTTTGAATTTTATTTTAATTTTTCATTTTTTTTTATAATTAATTCTGATTTTCTTTTCCAAGGTGTATTCCATGTTTACCCTTGTGGTTAATGCTTGTGTTTGATGACTTTGCCATGCCTTCTTGAGCCGATTTTTTTGTCATGTATTTACACTTAAATTATGAATGTTTTAATGTCATGTTTCTGTCTTGGTGATCAATTTTTGATTATTTTCCATGTGGTTCTCTTCGCTCCTCGATTATTGCTTCGTTAGCTTGATACGTGTGATGTTTGGATCCATTTGGTGATGCAATTTTGTGGTTCTTGGTGAGACCTTTTTCACATGCATTCTTGATGGATATGATGTGATTTTCAGAATTTATTTAGATTTTTATAAGGCATGCTTCTATTTTTGGTTGATATTCACATGTGACTCAAACTTTGAATGGAATGTTTTGGGTACGTGACCTAGTTTGGATCTTTTTGACCCTTTGTGTTTAAGTGAAGCTTGGAATGATTATATGTTGTGATCATATACTGATTTGGTTTGTTTGTGGCTATGGAATCATTTTCATTTAATCATTTTTCTGTTTATGGTGGATTTTCCAAGTCGACAATGTTTTGACACAACTCTTTGGATGTTTTGAACTAGTTTCTTTGAGATGCCTTCTCATAAGATCTCATAAATGTTCGGTGACTCTTATTTGCTTTGAATGACATGTGTGAGGTTCTGATCCTCTTGATATGGTTTCCATTAAATGACATTTCCTCACTTCTTGCCTCACATGATCTTTTATTGCTTGCATGAATGACATAAGTGAATGTTTTGCCTAGTTTTGGCACATGTTTTGAGTATGAAGGATGATGTTCCTTCTTTGATGATTTGAGCTTACTATGACATGAAGTGCTTGCTGCCCTACCTTGTTTCTTATCTCTTGTGTCATCTTCTTCTTCATCTCCCTCACTTCTTTTCTTCCCTTTTGGATCTCAAGACTTGTTTAAGTCTTGGATTCACTTTTGCGTGTTCCCTTAGGGTTTCCTAGTCCAACCTAATCCTTGATTAAGCTTGGAGTAGGATAGACATTAGGATTCAAACCATGCATTCTAACTTAGCTAGATGTTCCCCTTTCAAACTCAACCTTAGGGCCACTTTTGCATGATAACATTAGGATAGATTTCCCCTTAGTGTTTTCTATTCTTTTGAGTCCCTCTTCGCATCTAAAAACTTCTTGAAAACACTTAATAAGGATAAAGTGTATTGCGCACGAGCCTTAAGCGTGGGGAATGAGAAATGAGGGGCTTCCTCTCATCTTTCTAGAGTGCTTAGCGAGCGTCCTGTCTTGGGACGATTCGTTAAGTATTCGTCCCTGTGTCCTAGACTTTGGTGCAATGCAAGTTATGAACTAACTTAAGTCACTTCTGTCCTAAAAAATACAAACAAACTTCAAACCTTTTTGTCCTTCGGGATCGCCAAACTAAAGGCTATTTTCAAAAAGGGCACGTTACCTTCCGTCTGAGTCGCAAACAGGCATCGACCCTAACTGCCGGACGCGAACTTAACGTCGCTCATAAAAAACACAAAAAGAACTTGGTCCGAACTACGTTGACTCTGAATTCCCCATTGCACAAGGGGGGTACGTAGGCCTAGGACGTCGACTTCCTACCGAATCTGTATTTGTTTTCCCCTCTCCCGTTTTAGTACAGCCATAGATGATAGGATAACTCACCCTTAGATTAGACAACAAGCGTGGATCCCATTGAGTACGATGGACGCGTGGGGTGCTAGCACCTTCCCCTCGCGTAACCGACTCCCGAACCCAGGTTATAGTTGCGATGACCATTCATTTCCCTCTTCCTCAGGTTTATGCGGTGTTCCCTTTCCCTCTCTTGGGATAAATTTACACGGCTGGCGACTCTGTGTTCCGCGCCACTTTCGCGTTTGTACCTGGATGAAAATCCTGGGAGCGACAGCCATGTTGAAGTTGGACCGTGTAAAACTGTTGAAGATGTTGTTGTCGTAAAGTTGTTGCGTTACTGCTAGAAACTCGTCGGAAATGCGTGATGCTGAGCCGATTTATTAAAACTGGAACGTTTTTGAACGCACGTTGTTGATGTTGTTCGACACTGTGTCTCCGAGCTCGCACACGTTCATCGAATAGATGCCTGCACGGTGTCCTGATCATTACCAAAATCGAACTCAACCTGCAAAGAAAACAGATAGCACCAAAACAGAAACGAAAATAAACTTCGTAGATTCGAAACCGACGAAACAGAGCCAAATTGAGAACGGGAGCTCAGTTGGAAATGATCGTTGTTGTGGTGGTTGAGAAGTTCACGACGAAAGGGATCTAAGCGCAAACAGAGGGGTTTGTGGCGGTGTTCGACGGGGGTATGTGTCTCACGGCAGACGTTTCAAGTTGGTTGGTAATGGTAATGATGTTTTGATGGTGAGACGGGAGGTTATCGGTGAAACATGAAGGCAAGGATGGTGAGTTATGTGGTTCAATTTGTTAGATAAGGTAAAGTAGCAGCCAATGGTGGGGATGATTCGAAGATGAGGGTAATAGCGTATTACATGAGAAGAGCAAATGAAGCTTTGAACCTTCCTCCCAAATCTAGTGCGCCGCCCCCCTTTTTTCTGTAGACTCTCCCCCCCCCCCCCCCCCCCCCTTTTTTTTGTAGACTCCCCCCTCCTTTAGGTTTCTGCGCCACCCTCCTTAAATAGCTAGGTCAACCTTCTCATTTTTTTTGCATCATGGACTTTAGAGAAAAAATGATGTGGGCTTAACAATTATTTTAGTATTGGATTGGAATTTTATGGTAAATGGTTGGAAAAATGGGTAGTGAAATTAGAAATGGATACTGAAAAAGATTTTGGTGAAAAAAAATGGATATCTAAATTATACAAGATGGATAAAAAAATAGAAATGGATATGGAAGTGGTTCAAAGTAGATATTTGGATAAAAATGGATTGATTTGAAAATGGATATTTGGATTTGAATTGGTTTAAAATGAATTAAATTGAAAGGTGGATTTGAAAAATGGCCTGGGTTTAGAAAAAAGGATTTAAAGTGGATATGGATTTAATTAAATGGATTTGAAAAGAAATATGGTTATGGGTTGAACTTTTGGATATGGAATAATTAAATTGGATATTTGGATAAAAATGTATTTGAAATGGATTAACAAAGAATTTGAATTAAAAAAGATTAAAATGGATATGGATTGGATGAAAATGTGGTTTTGGAGTTTTAAATTGTATTGGATTTGGAAATGGGTTAAAACTAAGATGGTGATGGGCCTTGACATGTGACACTTGAGTCAAACCAAATGGCCATGAATTAGATTGAAAATGGATTGATTCGGAAATGGATATTTAAAAGAAATGGATATGGTTTAAAGAAAATGAATTTTGAATAAAAATGGATATGGATATTTGTAATGGATAAAAAGATTAATACAAGAAAAAGATAGGTTAATTAAAAGTGAAAATAGACAAATGGATTGGATATAGATATGATGGTTAATGGAGGAATGTTCAGATGAAAAATATTCCCAGGTAGGACAAATTTGGGGTATGACAGGGGGGGCGTGGTCATGATGACCATGATGTCACATCAGTAACAGTATAGTAGCGTCGAAAAGCTTCAAAAATGTCTTTCTCTCTTTGCAATCGAAAATGACATTTGGGGGGGGGGGGCAATCTGTTGGCTAGAATTTCGATACTCATTAATGTTGGAGGTGAGTTGAGAAGTTTGAGGTCATATTATGAGGAAAAGCTTAACGAGTTCGACAACAGAAGGTATTTCGACGACAGAGAAGGCAGGAAGGGGATCGTCGAAAGTTGAAGACCCATGCGTGAGATGAAGCAGTGTATGGTTCGACTGGAGAAGATTCATTTGAAGGAGTTTATGCATAGGGGGTGCTGTAGTCTAGGACTTAGGAAGATTTTTGCATGAATTGGAATTTGACTAAGTCCATCTAAGAAAGCGTTCGACGTAGGAAGTGCAAATAAGGCTGGTAACCGCCTTTTGGTTTTATCTGTTTCGTGGGACACGTGGATGGCTTTTAGGCGACGAAATGCATGTAGTGGGAACGTGGTGCATTTTGGCGAAATAACCGTAGGGGACGGTTATTTCTAATGTAGTATAAATAGAACATTTTAGCATTTAGAATAGGGTATTCAACCATTGTACAAAGTCTACATTTTACACCCAACATCTGTGTGTGTGAGAAAAGAGTCCTTTTGAGAGAATGTACATTTGAATATCTTCTTTACAATCAAAGCACTTTTAAATATCAGTCAGTTTCCTTCATTGCAATTTTATTTCATTGTTATTTATTTCAAGCAATTTATCTTTTAATCTTTCTACAATTTTACTCTTTTCAAGAGAAGTTCACAATGTTTTCTTAATAACCTTGGAAAACACTCAAAGAACATTGTGCAAATGTTCATGATCATTAAAACCAACAACTAACTTAACAACACAATCCTAGAATCAATATAGTCAATCCTGTAAGCGACCAAATATTTAGTGACTTTTGAGGACTAGCAGTTGTTTGTTATTTTCACCGGTAAACACATACCCAACATTACCACCCATCTGGTCCTCAACAAGGTTTGCAAGAAGGAGGAATCCTTCTTTGGGCTGTTCACCTTGCCTCACTAGGTGGCACAATTGGTAATATGCTTGATCGTTATTTCTTAATTTTTCAAGTACCCTAATCAGCCTCCTGACATTTCATTGTTATACTCTTTGAGAGTAGCCTTTGATAATTCTCCCGCAAAGTCTGACCCAAGTAAATTATTTGCAATATCAGGTGAAATCACTGTACAAAACCATATATTGAACTTGAAGCCGTCATCATATATATAAAGGCCTCTAAAGTGTAAGCTCTCTTTAGTCAAAGGTAACCTTTTCTCAAAACTTTTGTTGTCATCAGCCTGTACAGGTGCCTTTAGAAGATATTCATCAAGTCGAATCAAGTTAGTTTAGAGAAGTTTCAACAATCTTTTTATAGGATAAGCCATCATTGTTTGTCGTGCTGCACATCGTTCATCCAGTGGAACAACACCATACCCTCCACGGTGAGCAATTTCTCTACTAAGAGCTCATCCATACAACATTAGGAAGTTTAAAGACTCGGGATAGATCATTTTGTTGGCCGAGCGATGATGCATATCATAAATATTTCGATACTCCTTCAGGGCTTTCACAATTCTCAGTTTCAATGCACTCCATGCATCTTCCGGTTTATGGGACAATGTAAGGTGTTACGTGAGTCATAGTTGAATTAGCAAAGCTGCGTAAACTTCATGGTCTAGGGACGAACCAACCTCTCCTAGCTAAATGAACTCGCCCAAAACATAGCGTGGTGAGTTGTTATGTGACTCCGATGAGGTAGATAATATTAAAAAACAAACATAAAAAACAATGACTTAACTAGAACCACAAACAAATTATCTGTGCTTTGAATTGAAGAGCTACTCAAACTGACATCGAGTTCTAAATAAATACTTATTTCAGCTGCTTAGTTCTTTCTATTTTATTGACCTCAAAATGAAGTTTTTTTAATTCATTCAAACTGTTGTGATCATAAATGATACCTTTCAAGAAATAAAGATTTAGAAACGGAGTTTTTTGGTGAACAATGAAAAGGTTAGAACAAAGAGAGAAAGAAGAAAGGATAAAGAAGAAAGAAGAAAGAAGGATTCTTGGGCAAACTGTTTACTATTCACTTTCTCATTTAGGGTTTACAGATGATTACAAATGAATAACACAATTGGCCTCACTCAACAACCTGAGTGATCTAACCTATTTATAGACTAACTAGCTAACTTATATTACAAGTTAACTAAACAATTGGATCCATAACACAAGGCCCAATTCGACATAACATTTCAACAATACATATTATAACTGACTTTGACTTCAATATGTAACCCTTCGACATCAGCATGTGAACCATCTTCGACTTCATGCTTGTCTCCTGTCGAAACATGTGAAAGTTATCCCTCGACAGAGCTAGAGTTCGATCCAAAATATCACAAATCTTCACCTTGGATCTAACTCTACAAACAGCAGGGAATAAACTAGCTTTCATCATGCAGCTTTATCAATTGAATACATTGGAAAAACTTGCAACTCGGCAATGTCTTGGTGATCATATCAGCAACATTGTTATTAGTCGAAACCTTCAGCACCTGAACTTCACCATGCTCGATTACCTCTCTAACGAAGTGAAGCCTCACATCGATGTGCTTGGTTCACTCATGATAGGCTGAGTTCTTCGACAGGTGTATTGCATTTTGACTATCACATTTAATAGTGATACTTCGACCTTGAAGTTTCAGCTCCTTTGTAAAACCTTCAAGCCACAATGCTTATTTCACAGCTTCAGTGAGGAAAATATATTTTGCTTCAGTGGTTGATAAGGCAACAACCTTCTGAAGTGCTGCTTTCCAACTGATTGTTGTGTCGAACATAGTGAACACGTATCCAGAAATAGACTTTCTAGAATCCATACAACCTGCATAATCAAAGTCGACATAACCTTCGATTTCGACTTTGCTGTCATCACCACAGGCTCCACCATAAATCAAGACTCGAGTCAGAGACCCATTTATGTACCTGAGAATCCACTTCAAAGCTTCCCAGTTCGCCTTTTCAGGATTAGCCATATACCTGCTTACAAGGCTCACTCCATACGCTATGTTTGGCCTCGTACAAACCATATCATACAACGACAGGCTTTAAATTCGACATATCAAACCTGTCGAGAACCTTCCGTAGGTATGTCTCTTGAGATAAGCATAATCTCGACTGCTTTCTATCTCTCCGAATGTCAATCCCAAGAATCCTGGTGGTAGCTCCCAAATCCTTCATTTCGAACTCCTTACTGAGTTCAGCCTCCACCTTCATTACATCTTCGACACTGTTGCTAGCTATGAGGATATCATCGATATAAAGCAACAAAATAACAAGTGAATTTCCAGGTCAAAATCTGAAGTAAACACAGTGGTCGAACTGGCTCCTAGTGAAACCAATGTGTGCCATGAACTTGTTGAATCCCCTGTTCCACTGTCGAGGAGATTGTTTCAAGCCATACAAATACATATTCAGCTTGCACACATAATCTTCCTTATCCTTTCTGCATACCCTTCAGGTTTACGCATCAGGATCATTTCATCTTGATCACCATACACAAATGATGTCTTCACATCCATCTGCTCAAGTTCTAGGTCAAACTTTTCCACCATGGCTAACAACATTCTAATCGATCTCTGTTTTACAACAGGCGAGAACACATCATTGAAGTTAACACCTTATTTCTGAGTGAACCCCCTAGGAACCAACCTTGCCTTAAAGCGCTTCGACATCACTCCTTCGATTACTTCCTTGACCTTGAAAATCCACTTACAACTTTGCTCCTACTTCTCAATCAGTTCCCAAGTGTTGTTATCATGAAGAGATTTCATCTCGTCATCCATGGCTTTTTGCCATTCAGTCTTATATCGAATCCTTATAGCTTTCTTGTAATCTCTAGGTTCTTCCTCAAGTACCTCACTTGCAGAGATTAAGGCAAACACCATAAAATCTGCATAACCAAGTCTCTGAGGTGGCTTAATGACTCTTCTCGGCCCATCTCTTTCCAGTAGGTAGTCATCGACAGTTTCCTTAGTCTCTTCAGCATCTTGCTCTTCTTCTTCGACTTCATCTGGGTTATGCACTTCAGCATCACTATGCTCCACCTCAACAGGAATCTCTACTTGTTCCAGCTCCTCTTCAGAGATTTCTGCACTTCGACCAGCATCACCAGTTTTCCTGAACGCCATCTTGACTTCATTGAAAACTACATCACGACTTGTGATATATCTTCTGTGACCTGGTGTCGCACCACGAAAAATACGACCTTCGCGATGGAACGCGGAAAAATGGTTCGAACAGAGTTGCCACCGAACTTTATTCATTCCAATGAAGGAATAGGAAAATATCGAGAAAACCTTTAAGAGATAAGAACATGGTCATCGCAACCACATTCTGGGTTCGGGAGTCGATTACGCAAAGGGAATGTATTAGCACCTTTCACGTCCGTTGTACTCAACGGGAACATCTTAGTTCAATTTGTGATGAATGTTAGCTAAGTGTGTTTGTTTTCTTCTAAGCGAGTAATGCGAGAAGTGTATGAGAAAAGAGTCTCGATACTAGGGAAAAATGGATGGTTTTATATTTGTGTGCTTGCCAAAGATTGGGGCCCTTGTGCCTTCGTATTCTCATTGCGAAATGAGAAATCAGAGCATCCGTAGTTTCGACTACGGGAAAAAGGAGAAGGTAGAAAACGAAAAGGTGGAAAAAGGTAAAAAAAACAAAAGGTAGGAAAAGGTGGAAAAAACAAAGGGTAGGAAAAGGTGGAAAAAAACAAAAGGTAGGAAAAGGTGGAAAAAACAAATGGTAGGAAAAGGTGGAAAAAACAAAAGTTAGTTCACCAAGGATTGCGGCCCTTGTGCCTACGTATCTTCATTCGGACGAGAATGAAGAATCAGAGCGTTCGTAGTTCGTGGAACTACGAGTTGTTAGATTATGTTTTAGAAAAGAAATATTGAATGACAAACAACTCAAAGAAGAGAGAATTAGTTTGAAAATGGCTTAGTCTATGCTAGTCCCTAAGGGTGATCATAGTAAACAAAACCACAATCAAAGAAGAGTAAAGAGCGTACATTAAAAAGGGAGCGGGGTACTTGTAAAGGACACAGGAGTGCGAGAAATAAATGGGGTTATTATCAGGTAGCCCAAGAGGAAGCCTTGTGTGTGCAAGGTGTCCTAAACTAAGCAATGAATAAGAGTTCCGACAAAATCTCCTCTGCTAGGGTTTTTGTACAAGGTCCAAACTCCAGTGCTCGGGATAGTAACCACAGTCCACCACTTGAAAGTTTTTTAGGGTTTCGATAGTTTTATCATGTTTTTGTGTTTTTGAATAAGATGAATAAGATAAGATGATATCAATGATATGATAATATGAACAATAATATAAAAACAGTGATATATAGGCAGAAAGATAAAGCAAGATAATAATGAACAGAAATTAACGTCAGATGTTAGTTGTTAATTGTTAATTGTCATTGATTGGATTACCACCTTTCGAATCGGGTCCACTTTAGCGCTAAGCAATCGTAGCACGATCTATGAGGAAGATCATGCGATGAGAGGCCGGTCAATAACAATGTTTGTGCTAAAACACGATAGAGCAATGATATGTAGATCATTCTCAAAGAATCGTGTCACACGAAAAGAAAAGAGAACGGTCTAGTCTTAATCACAAACTTTCATCAATTAATCGAAGGTAACCTATCATGATCCCAAAGTATAGAAAATGATCCAAAGGATCATTCCTTACAGATTTGAAATAATGAAGCTTAAACAACCTCAATAACCAACATGCATGATATTTAGACTTCATAGACCAAAATTTAAATGAAATAAAATCGAAGTAAAAATCAAAATGATAATCAAAACCAAAATGGAACCGATAATGAATAATTAAAAACTTGAAAGTGACAAACCAAGAACCAAATATAACATAACAAGACAAGTATTTTTAAAGAAATTAAAGGAAAGCCTAAAAAAGAAAACAAGAAAAGGGAAGAAAAAGAAAGTGCAATAAGAAAAAGGGAGAGGGAGTAGCGTGAGGAATTGTGGGGTGTGAGGTAAGATCATAATGGGCCTCACGGCCCATTCACCTACACAAAAACTAGGTGGTGCAGAAAAAATGGTGAAGTGAGACTCGGGCCTATGAGTCTAATAACCACAGCCAGATGAATTAAAAAACAAGGTCATGTAAACGATTCTTAAAACAACAAACAATGAAAGCAGTTTTTGAGATCGAAGAACACAACAACTCGGAGAAAATCAACATGGTCATGGAATCAGAATCAATTCGCTCAGAAGAAACTTCCATCATCGCGTGAGTTTCAAAAATCAAGGAAGAAACAAGGCTTCAATCCCAACCTTCAAGTCGTTTACTTCGTCTCGATATGCTTTCGTCTCATTCTAAATCAGCTCGAATCACTTCATTGGAAGTTTATTTGGTGATTTCGTTTCACTCTCTTCTCTTTATGCTTTGTTTCAGTTCTGCGTGTTGTTCTGGGTTTTGTGGTTGTGTGGTTTTGTGATGGTTTGGGTTTTGAAGAAGGTATTGTGTATGATTTATTACGTTGGCTGCTATGGTTTGGCTGTTGGAATGGTTGGCAAGGTCGTGTTGTAAGTGGTACGAATCGTTGTGGCGGTGCGTTGTGGGGTTTCGTGACGTTGCGTTTGGAATTGTTGTGACTTGGAGTTGTGTTGGTTTTGCTTGTGCTTCATGGTGCGTGTCATGGCTGAAGAAAATGAAGGCTTGGAGGGAATTGTGTATCATGTTGAGGGATGCATACGTGATGCGTAATTGTGGAATGGCTTTTTAGTTTGGCAATGTGCTGCTCATACTGTATTGACATTGGCTAGGCTTGGTGAACGTTATGTAATGGCTGTGTTAGTAATAGCAACACATACTTAATTTTGGACTGCTATTTTTTCTTCAATTTTGTGGAACGTTATTGTACATGGGCTTGTAATTTATTGGTGATGGACTTGTAAAAAAACAATGGACTTTGGTTGTAATGATATGGGTTTTTTTTTAGAATGGTTTATGGAAAATTTTACCTCATACCCCATCATTTATTCCTCTACCCTTACCTTATATTTTTTTGGACCAAAATATCCTTATATAAATAAGTGTAAAATTTTCCTGATTTAATTATTTGATTTGGAATTTAATATATAAATCTATCTTTAAACATTATTGATTAGTATTCTCAACAAACATGGTAAGTATTATATACTTTCTAATAAATTGGTTATGTTAAATATTAAAAAATTATTTTCAAATATATATATTTTTTATTTTAACATATTCTTTTTATATATGTGTTATAATGTGTTATAGAAGTTAAAGTATTTAATTAAGATTTATTTTTATGTTCACGTATAATTATTAAATAATTTATTTTATAAATTTTAGTATGCTGAAAATAAAGAATTCTTTTAAAAAAGGTAAAATATTGTATATTTAAAAAAATACTCATTAGAATATATTTTTAAATTTTTTGGTTTATTTGACAATCTTATTTTATCTCATTCATAGAAATAATTTCTATATTTTAAATTTAAATAGTTTTGACATTTTTCTTACATTTTAAAATTGATGTTATGTCTATTTTTTAATGACATTTAATTTATATATTTTATATTTAAAATTTTTTGAATGTTGATAAACTTCATTCTCATGATTTTTTAATGTATAATTTATAGCTTTTATCTTTAAAGTTATACAAAGATTAGTATATGTTGATTTGTAATGTTTTACAAATGATATATGGTTAAAAATTGAATACATAATCGATTTTAAGCAAAAATAATAGACCGAGAACAAAATTATTTGAATTTTAAATAAAAAAACTAATTTAATGAATGAGGTAAAAAAAATAGGAGACAACATTATAATTAAATATTTTAAATATTTTTTTATTGAGTTGTTTTTGCTCCCACGAAATATTTTTTTAGTATAATTTTCCTTTTACTAATACTATTCGAAAATTTAATTGACGTGCACACAATGACAGATTGAGAAATTTTATTCCGTGGGAGCAAAAACGATTCAATAAAAAAATATTCAAAGTATTTAATTATAATTTTGTCTCCTATTTTTTACCTCATTCATTAAATTAATTTTTTATTTAAAATTCAAATAATTTTGTTCTCGGCCTCTTATTTTTGCTTAAAATCGATTATGTATTCAATTTTTAACCATATATCATTTGTAAAACATTACAAATCAATCTATAATAATCTTTGTGTAACTTTAACGATAAAAACTATAAATTATACATTAAAAAATTATGATAATGAAGTTTATCAACATTCAAAGAATTTTAAATATAAAATAAATAAATAAAATATCATTAAAAAATAGACATAACATCAATTTTAAAATGTGAGAAAAATGTCAAAACTATTTGAATTTAAAATATAGAAATTATTTTTATGAATGAGATAAAATAAGATTGTCAAATAAACAAAAAAAATTTAAAAAATATTCTAATGAGAATTTTTTTATATATACTATATTTCACCTTTTAATAATTTTATTTATTTATTTTTAGCATACTAAAATTTATAAAATGAATTATTTAATAATTATATGTGAATATAAAAATAAATCTTAATTAAATACTTTAACTTCTACAACATATTAGAACACGTCTATAAAAAAAATATGTTAAAATAAAAAATGTATATATTTGGAAATAATTTTTTAATATTTAACATAATCAATTTATTAGAAAGTATATAATACTTACTATGTTTGTTGAGAATATTAATCAATAATGTTTAAAGATGGATTTATATATTAATTTCTGAATTAAATAATTAAATCAGGAAGATTTTACAATTCTTTATATAAGGATATTTTGGTAAAAAAAATATAAGGTAGGGGTCGAGGAATAAATGATGGGTATGGGGTAAAATTTTCTGGTTTATGAGATAAATGGTAAATGGACTTGAATAAAATGGGTTGAATGGAAGTGGACATAATTGAATGATGGATTTAAAAGTGGTTTAAAAAAACATAAATTTAAAATGGAATTGGACTATGATTGGTTTTTTTTTAAAGGATAATGGAAATGGTTATGGATAATGGTTTGAAATGAATGGATTAATTTGGTTTAAAATGGATATTGGAAATGGTTAAGAATTGCCCTTCCACTGACTTTTTCAACAACACCTCTGCAGCTTGACTTTTGAAATGAATCCCTAAACTTCTGATTAGAATCAGAACCATTGTGAACTTGTCTGCATCCACAGCTTGCACATTTTAAACTAATGCCATTTTGATCGTGAATGAACCAAAAACTTCACTGTGAAGCACAAAACCCTAATTGAATCCTGATGATTCTCAATCATGAAGCACTTGCTTTGTTACAGTCTGAGAACTTGATCCATCCACAACAGACTTGAATTGACACAAACCCTAATTAAAGCCTCGGACACACATCACTTGAATTGTGCACACCCTGACCTTGATCATGAAACAAACTCTTGCTTGACCAAACTTCCATTTGAACTGAAAACATCACTGCACACACACCTGTCCTGACAAACCTCAAATGAACCTCAATTCAATTCGACCTGGTAGTACCCTGAGTTTGGACAACAAGCAGAAGCAACATATTTTTTTGGATTTTTTGACTAATGGTTAGTGGATGGAAAAACAGATGAAAGTAATATACATGTAGGATAAATTTGGGGTATGACACTTGGCTCTAGGCACCATAACCTATAAGGATAGGCTAAACAGGCTAAACAGCCAAATACTCTCAGTTTGTTGAGATCTGGTGGTTGACCCGACCAAACTTCTTCAGGTGTCTTGATTCCCAAGGCAGTCGAGGGACATCTATTTATCAGATAAGCTACTGTCGAAACAGCCTCCTCCCAGAACACCTTCTTCAATCCAACACTAACCAACATGCATCTAACCCTTACAAGGATTGTTCGATTGAATCTCTCAGCTAAGCCATTTTATTGAGGAGTACTTGCTACAGTCTTATGCCTTGCAATCCCAGACTCGACATAGTAACAGTCGAAAGCTTGATTGCAGAACTCAAGGCAATTGTCGGTTCTCAACCTCTTAACCTTTCTACCAGTTTAAGTTTCGACCAGAACCTTCCAATTTTTGAAATTCTCAAAAGTTTCATCCGTAGTCTTCTGAATGAATACATGTAACGCCCCGACTTAGAATTCTTTTTATTTTTATTATTCATATATGTCTGTTGTGTGAATTATATGATTTTTTAATGTAAATTTTGGTGTTTGGAGGTTTTAGGGGTATTTTGATAATTTTATTATTATTGGGGTACGTTGGTTTTGAGAGCGGGAAAGGGTAGAAATATTTATTTAATTAATTTGGTAATTTAGATAATTATTTAGATATTTATTTAATTAATTTAAATATTTGTTTAAATGGTTATTAAAATATTTATTTAAATAGTTATTAAAATGTTTATTTAAGGTGTGACAATATTTATTATTATAGTTAAATAATTATTTAGTTGGGATATTTATTTTTGGAATTAACCGGTCGTAGGAATTGAAAAGAGAGATGAGTTACAAAAATTGGAGAGTTGTAACGGAGAAAATTAATATAGTAGTTATTATTATTATTATTATTAGGGGTTATTAATATTATTATTATATTATGGAAAGGGAGAGAAAATGAGAGGGTAAACTTAGAAAACAAGAGAGCAGAAAAAAAAAACACAGAGAGAGAGGAGGAATAGAGCAGAAGAAGTTAGGATACTCAAAGTCCGTCGAAGAAGCTAGGATACTCAGAGTCCGTCAGAATAAGCTTGTTTTCGAGGTAAAGGGGGAGAATTTCTTTACTAATGGGTGTTTATGGGCAGTCAGGATAGTGAGGGGTCCTTACCCTCCTATCTCTGTATTTTCACTAATGGGTGTATTACGAATATATTTACATGTGAATTATGCCTATTTGAGATTTGGAATAAATATTTGTGGTCATTGATTAATATATGTGAATTATGTGAATTGTTTTGTATATGTTTTTTTACTGAATGTGTTTTGTCTGTTTGTCGTGTTTCTGTATCTCTGAGTTTGCCCCAAATGAGATTTAGCTAACTCCTTTGCCTATCGATATATGGTAATATCTCATACTTGTTTTTTTAGGAACTTTGTTATAATATATATATATATATATATAGAGAGAAATATAAAGCTTATTACTTCTAGGACATATCAGTAGATAATGTTCAAATCTAATAGTTTAGGTTTCTAAAGGATAATTTCCATTATAATTATAACTTTTGCGGCAGTACAATAAAATGAGAAGAACACATGATATGTTATTATAATAATAATAACTATTTTTTTTTGTTAAATAATCTGATTATTTTATATTTAGTTGTCAGAGTTAGTTTTGAAATTATTTAAAAAATTAAATTTGACGAACTTTATTCTATAATAATAATAGTAATAATAGTAATAATATAAACAATAATTTAATATTATTAAATATAATATTTTAGAGTTTAGTTAGAAATATGTAATTTGTTTTAGAGTTTCGTAGAGTTATCACTTGTAAATTACCAACAGAGCATTTTAGAGTATTTTTGAGTACTCTAGAGTTATTTTTTAGATATAAGGATTATTACAGAGTTGTTTAGAGATCCCTTGATAACTCTATTGAAATAATATAATCGTTACAATTTTTGAAGTTGTGAATATAAACGTAAATATATCTTTTGAGATGATTTTGAGTGTATTGTTGAGTTGGATGAATTATCAAGTAATGATACAACTTTACTCTATTGATAATTATTTTTGAGAAATTATATAATTATTAAATTTAATTATATAAATAATTCTTGAGTTTTGAGAATATTTTGAGTATTTTGATGATGCTTATACACAATAATTATTTTGATATGTGTACGATGTTTGAGTTATGTTGATGAGTTATCATGTTCATGCATCATACTAGTATGAAGATTAGGTAGGACTTCGGTCCAGTGACGTAGGACCTCAGCCCAGTGATGTGGGACTTTTGTCTCGAAGTGACGTAGGACTTCGGTCCAGTGGTGTTAGGGTTGTTGTTCAGTGATGTGGGAGAATATCAATGACACACCTTTGATACCCAAAACCTTGGTACCACATGCATATTTTGACGAGGCGTTTGGTGCATCAGCATTGCATTATAATTTTATTATTGATGTTGTTGTGTGAGATTAATTTTAAATTTTAATTTTTAACTATCCTGCTGTTTATTTTCACCGTTAATATTTGTACGGATTATTCTCACCCCTTTTTGGTTTGTTTTGTATGTTTTGATTCTTGTTGTACAGATACTCAGCAGCAGTGATTTGTTTGTGAGTGGGAGATGGCTATGTATCTTACCTTTGCATTTTATTTTTATTTTCCGCTGTATTAGAGGGATATTGCTCTGATTACGTAACATCATGGGACGGGCGTTTAATTTTGTTATTGCTCGAACTTCGTTTATATTTTTTTTTTTATCTTTGGATATTTCATGGTGTAATAATAATTTCTAATTTCGCTGTGATGTATGACTGTTTTGCCTGTGAGCAATATATATATATATATATATATATGTGTGTGTGTGTGTGTTTTGAAGTAACATCCTTGTAGTATTTTATATAATATGCGTATTTTGGGGTTAAGGGTGTTACATAGTGGTATCAGAGCAGGTCGGTCCGTCCGGCCAGGTTTTTGTGAATTATATATATTCCCTAGTATGCGATAGGTGTAATAAATCTGTCGATACATGTTTCTTCTAATATCTGTTTTCGAGAAATAAATGGCAGAAAGGAACGATCGCGGTATTGCTGACGCATTGCAAGCACTGGCTAATGCGATAGTAAATCAGAATAACCAGAATCATCAGATTAGAGGTGTTGTTGATGGATCTCGTGATCTGAACAAGTTCCAAAGAAACAATCCTTCGACCTTTAAGGGAAGGTACGACCCGGAAGGTGCTCAGAGTTGGCTACAAGGGATTGAGAAGATTTTTAGAGTCATGGCTTGCTCGGATGCTCAACAAGTTTTGTTTGGTACTCACATGTTGTCTGAGGAGGCAGAGTATTGGTGGAATAATACTCGTCAGAGGTTAGAGGCTTCAGGCATTGCTATTACTTGGGTTGCTTTCAAGAGATAATTCCTTGAGAAGTATTTTCCGGCTGACATCCGTAGCAAGAAGGAGATCGAATTTCTCGAACTGAATTAGGGTAACATGACAGTTGTAGAATATGCTGCCAAGTTTGAGGAGTTGTCTCAGTTCTGTCCTCATTATAATGGGGTAGAAGATGAAGGATCTAAGTGCATTAAGTTCGAGAGTGGATTGCATCCAGAGATTAAGCAATTCATTGGTTACCAGGAGATTCGACAATTTTCCACTCTGGTCAACAAGTGCAGGATTTATGATGAAGATAGTCGTTCTAGATCTAGTCATTATAAGAGCATTAGTGACAAGAAAAGTGGTAATCAGAATCGTAACAGGCCTTATGTGGTTCCAGATGCTAAGGGAAAACAGAGGTTCCAACCGAAGAATGCTGGTGCAAAGACTCTAAGTGGGGGAGGTGCTTCCACTCCTGTTAAATGTTTCAAGTGTGGAGTACTAGGTCATCGTGCTCTAGAGTGTACTGCTTTGACTTGTTATAGATGTGGGAAGGTTGGTCACCGTGCTGCTGAATGAAAAAGTGTGATGTAACCTGTTTTAACTGTGGAGAGCAAGGTCATATTAGTACTCACTGCCAGAAGCCCAAGAAGACTGCCGATACTAAAGTTCAAGGGAAGGTTTTTGCTCTCAGTTATGCAGATGCTTCAAATTCCGATAATCTCATCAAAGGTACAAGTTTTATTAATTAAATTCCTTTGTCTACTATTATTGATACGGGTGCTACGCATTCGTTCATATCTGCTGATTGTGTGAAAAGGTTGAATCTTGAGGTGTCTGCTATGAATGGTCGTATGGTCATTGATACTCCAGCTAATGGCTCAATGACTACTACGATGGTTTGTTTACGTTGTCCTATAACTGTTTATGGCAAGGATTTAATAATTGACTTAGTGTGCTTACCATTAAGTCAAATTGATATTATCTTGGGTATGAATTGGTTGATATTCAACCATGTCTACATCAACTGTTATAACAAGTCTGTACTTTTTCCAGAGGTTGTTGCAGAGGCAGATTCTATGTTTATTTCCGCTAGTCAGGTGGAAAAGTTCTTGAAAGGTGAAGAGCAGGTGTTTGCTATGTTTGCTTCCTTGAAACTCAAGACAGAAGAAGTGATCAGTAATCTGCGGGTAGTCTGTGATTTTCCAGATGTATTTCCTGACGACATCAGTGATATACCTCCAGAAAGAGAATTTGAATTTTCCATAGATTTAGTATCTGGTACTAGACCTGTGTTGATGGCTCCTTACAGAATATCTCTATTAGAGTTTAGTGAACTGAAGAAGCAGTTAGAAGAATTGCTTGAGAAGAGATTTATCAGGCCAAGTGTGTCACCTTGGGGAGTGCCAGTGTTACTTGTAAAGAAAAAGAATGGGAGTGTGCGGTTGTGTGTTGATTACCGCCAGCTGAATAAAGTGATGATTAAGAACAAGTATCCACTTCCCAGAATTGATGATATAATGGATCAATTGGTGGGGGCTTGTGTGTTTAGTAAGATTGACTTAAGGTCAGGATATCACCAGATCCGAGTGAAGAGCGAAGATATTTCGAAGACAGCATTTAGAACTCGATACGGTCATTATGAGTACTCTGTGATAACGTTTGGGGTGTCTAATGCTCCTGGTGTGTATGGAGTACATGAACCGTATTTTCCATCCTTATTTGGATCAGTTCATCGTGGTTTTCATTGATGATATATTGATGTATTCTAAATCAGATTAGGATCGCGCAGAGCATCTTCGCGTGGTACTACAGGTGTTGAAAGAAAATAAATTGTATGCCAAGTTATCTAAATGTGAGTTCTGGTTACGAGAAGTGAGCTTTCTCGGGCATGTAATTTCAGGTGGTGGTATAGTTGTTGACCCAGCGAAGATTAATGCAGTACTTCAGTGGGAGGCTCCAAAGACAGTTTTGGAGATTCAAAGTTTCCTTGGTTTGGCTGGCTACTACAGAAGATTTATTGAGGGGTTCTCGAAGCTAGCTTTACCTCTAACCCAGTTGACTCGAAAGGGTCAAGCCTTTGTGTGGGATATGCAGTGTGAGAACGGTTTTCAAGAGTTGAAGAAGAAGTTAACGACGACACCAGTTTTGATATTACCAGAACCTTCAAAGCCATTTGTTGTTTATTGTGATGCGTCTCATATGGGTGTGGGTGGCGTTTTGATACAGAATGGTCAAGTGGTAGCTTATACCTCTCGACATTTGAGGATTCATGAACATAACTACCCTACTCATGATTTGGAGCTTGCTGCAGTTGTGTTTGTGCTGAAGTTGTGGCGACACTATTTGTATGGCTCCTGATTTGAGGTATTCAGTGATCATAAGAGCTTGAGATATCTGTTTGATCAGAAGGAACTGAATATGCGTCAGAGAAAGTGGTTAGAATTCTTGAAAGATTATGACTTTGGTTTGAATTACCATCCCGGTAAAGCCAATGTTGTAGCAGATGCTTTGAGTCGGAAATCGTTACACATTTCAGCTTTGATGGTCAGGGAGTTGGATTTGATAGAACAATTCAGAGACCTAAGTTTGGTATGCAAAGTGACCAATGCTAGTGTGAGATTGGGTATGCTGAAGTTGACCAGTGGATTTCTTGATGAGATTAGACAGGGTCAGACGAAGGATGTAACTTTAGTTAATCGGTTGTCTTCAGATAACCAAAGTGCTGAAGCGGATTTCAGATGTGATGATAATGGTGTCTTGAGATTTCAAAATAGGGTTTGTGTACCTGATGTGCCAGAACTCAAGTGGATGATTTTGGAGGAGAGCCATAGGAGCAGTTTGAGTATTCATCCAGGTGCTACCAAAATGTACCAAGATCTGAAGAAGTTGTTTTGGTGGCCAGGAATGAAGAGAGACATTGTTCAGTTTGTGTACTCTTGCTTGACTTGTCAGAAGTCAAAGGTGGAGCACCAGAGACCAGGTGGACTGATGCAGCCGTTGGATGTCCCCGAGTGGAAGTGGGACAGTATATCGATGGACTTTGTGATGGGTTTACCAAACACTGCTAAAGGAAATGATGTTATATGGGTCATTGTGGATAGACTGACTAAATCAGCTCATTTCATTCTGATTAAGATCAATTTTTCATTGCAGAAGCTAGCAGAGATTTATATCAGCATAATTGTGAAGCTTCATGGTATTCCATCCAGTATTATTTCTGATAGAGACCCGAGGTTCACGTCCAGATTTTTGGGGAGCTTACAGGATGCTTTGGGTTCTAAGTTGAGGTTGAGTTCTGCGTATCATCCACAGACTGATGGCCAGACTGAGAGGACTATTCAGTCTCTGGAAGATTTTCTGCGAGCATGTGTCCTAGAGCAGGGAGGTGCTTGGGACGACCACCTTCCATTGATAGAGTTCACGTATAATAATAGTTACCATTCCAGTATTGGGATGGCACCCTTTGAGGCTCTCTATGGTAGGAGGTGTAGAACTCCTCTATGCTGGTATGAGACTGGAGAGAATGATGTGATTGGGCCTGAGATTGTTCAGCAAACCACCGAGAAGGTGATGATGATCCAAGAGAAGATGAAGGAATCTCAGAGAAGGCAGAAAAGTTACCATGACAAGAGGAGGAAGGCTCTTGAGTTCAATGAGGGTGATCATGTTTTTCTGAGAGTCACTCCGGTTACCGGTGTTGGGCGTGCAATAAAGTCGAAGAAGCTTACACCTCATTTCATTAGTCCATACCAGATCACTCAGCGGGTCGGAGTTGTTGCTTACAGAATAGCCTTACATCCGTCGTTGGCGAATGTGCATGATGTGTTCCATGTGTCCCAGCTACGGAAGTATATTCCTGATCCTTCTCATGTGATTCAGATGGACAATATGCATGTGAGGGATAATCTGACTATGGAGGCTTTACCTTTGAGGATTACGGATCGATAAGTGAAGCAACTCAGAGGTAAGGAGATTGCTTTTGTGAAGGTCGTTTGGGGAGGACCTGCTGGAGGGAGCATGACTTGGGAGTTGGAAAGTCGGATGAAGGAGTCTCATTCGGGTCTTTTTTTATCAGGTAATTTTCGAGGGCGAAAATCTTTTAAGTGGGGGAGAGTTGTAACGCCCCGACTTAGAATTCTTTTTATTTTTATTATTCATATATGTCTGTTGTGTGAATTATATGATTTTTTAATGTAAATTCTGGTGTTTGGCAGTTTTAGGGGTATTTTGATAATTTTATTATTATTGGGGTACGCTGGTTTTGAGAGTGGGAAAGGATAAAAATATTTATTTAATTAATTTAGCAATTTAGATAATTATTTAGATATTTATTTAATTAATTTAAATATTTATTTAAATGGTTATTAAAATATTTATTTAAATAGTTATTAAAATGTTTATGTAAGGTGTGACAATATTTATTATTATAGTTAAATAATTATTTATTTGGGATATTTATTTTTGGAATTAACCGATCGTAGGAACTGAAAAGAGAGATGAGTTACAAAAATTAGAGAGTTGTAACGAAGGAAATTAATATAGTAGTTATTATTATTATTATTATTATTATTATTATAGTTAATTATTATTATTATTATTATTATTATTATTATTATTAGGGGTTATTATTATTATAGTTTATTATTATTATTATTATTATTAGGGGTTATTAATATTATTATTATATTATGGAAAGGGAGAGAGAATGAGAGGGTAAACTTAGAAAACAAGATAACGCAGAAGAAAAAAAACACAGAGAGGGGAGGAGAGGAGGAATAGAGCAGAAGAAGTTAGGATACTCAAAGTCCGTCGAAGAAGCTAGGATACTCAGAGTCCGTCAGACTAAGCTTGTTTTCGAGGCAAGGGGGAGAATTTCTTTACTAATGGGTGTTTATGGGCAGTCAGGATAGAGAGGGGGCCTTACCATCCTAAAAATAAAAGCCATGTGGTCACTGATATTACAAATATATTTATATGTGAATTATGCCCATTTGGGATTTGGAATAAATATTTGTGGTCATTGATTAATATATGTGAATTATGTTCATTGTTTTGTATATGTTTTTTTACTGAATGTGTTTGGTATGTTTGTCATGTTTCTGTATCTCTGGGTTTGTCCCAAATGAGATTTAGCTAACTCCTTTGCCTATCGATATATGGTAATATCTCATACGTGTTTTTTTTCTAGGAACTTTGTTAATATATATATAGAGAGAGAGAGAGAAATATAAAGAATAATTCCCATTATAATTATAACTTTTGCGACAGTACAACAAAATGAGAAGAACACATGATATGTTATTATAATAATAATAACTTTTTTTTCTTAAATAATCTGATTATTTTATATTTAGTTGTCAGAGTTAGTTTCGAAATTATTTAAAAAATTAAATTTGATGAACTTTATTCTATAATAATAATAATAATAATAATAATAATATAAACAATAATTTACTATTATTAAATATAATATTTTAGAGTTTAGTTAGAAATATATAATTTGTTTTAGAGTTTCGTAGAGTTATCACTCGTAAATTACCAACAGAGCATTTTAGAGTATTTTTGAGTACTCTAGAGTTATTTTTGAGATATAAGAATTATTACAGAGTTGTTTAGAGATCCCTTGATAACTCTATTGAAACAATATAATTGTTACAATTTTTGAAGTTGTGAATATAAACGTAAATATATCTTTTGAGATGATTTTGAGTTTATTGTTGAGTTGGATGAATTATCGAGTAATGATACAACTTTACTCTATTGATAATTATTTTTGAGAAATTATATACTTATTAAATTTAATTATATAAATAATTCTTGAGTTTTGAGAATATTTTGAGTATTTTGATGATGCTTATACACAATAATTATTTTGATATGTGCACGATGTTTGAGTTATGTTGATGAGTTGTCATGTTCATGCATCATACTAGTATGGAGATTAGGTAGGACTTCGGTCCAGTGACGTAGGACTTCAGCCCAGTGATGTGGGACTTTTGTCTCGAAGTGACGTAGGACTTCTGTAACACCCCACACATATATGCCTAGGATAATATGCATGTAGTATTAGCAAATGTACATGAAATATCATACATAAGCAGCGGAACTGGATAAGTATCAGTACAAGGTACAAAAGACGAACATATCATGGCCAACAGATACAATCCCAAAGTGTACTAATACATAATCCAAAATACATAAGCTGAAAGATCCAAAAAGAGATCACAGAACATAGCCAAGAAACATTGCCACCACGCTAAGCCATCTTACCTTTCCCTTTGTCCTGCTTCGAACAACCTGAAAAAATTATAATTGGAATGGGGTGAGATTACTAAATCTCAGTAAGTCCCCTTATCCTAGGGGTTCACTCGGTTCTACAGGGTGCATACAATAGAACGAATCCACCATGGATTCAGGGTTTTCTCATAGTCTGGTGCAAATACACAACAATGGATAATATCGTCATTAGTAGTCCCTTGACTCACCAATGAGGTAACAACGAATTCACAATCAATCACAAACCAGTATGCAGACCCGTACCCGTGTACGAGGAATCCAGAAGTAAGTTCTACCTATCTACCTAGGTTACACAATCACACCCTTAGTGGGTTATCTCTTGTGTCTAATCGTCAAAAGACTTGCACATGCACACCGCAAGGTGAGTCAGATGGATCCTACGTGGCATCCCATCCATGATGAGTTTATCTGAAGTGACGTTGCCTATGTGGCGTCACAACCCCACCACTCACCCATACGCAGATGTGTTAACGACCTTTGCAAATACGCCATAATGACTACACAAGCCCATCGGGCGATAGCCTAGTGATATTGCCTACGTGGCATCACTAGAGGTGAGTTTATCTGAAGTGATATTGCCTACTTGGCATCACGAACCCACCATACCAAGCACGTCGAGGTTTATCTGTCGTGGAAACGCCTTTTTCAGACCCACTTAGCGCCTCGCAATGGTAGCTTAGGTGTGTATGACGTACCGAGATCACACAACAGGGTACCGACTAGAGATCACACAGTAGTAGTCGTTGTCATAGTAATTTACCACCTAGTAGCATAGGCCTACTTCGATTCAAGCATACATCATAATCACATGGGCATCAAGCCACACAGGCAAACACCTCTGAACGTTCAACCGGAACGAACGGGATCAACCATCAGATGATCACCTCATAGCACATCCAACATAATGCAATTCATTAAGCGTTACAACAATTTCATAAGTGATCATAACCAGGTAATTTGTCAACATAATACATTTATTAAGCATACACACATACATGTAGCATAAGTGGTCATATTAAGCCATGAGTCAATCCAATATACATCACATTAATCACATATGCAATGTTCATATCATGTCATACATATTAGCACATTACTAGTGCCCTCACTCATTGGCCTAAACTCATTCCATAACAATTACTCATCCATAATCTTAACACAAACATGATTTCTTCTAATCCTTATGAGATACATATTAGTGTATCATATTTAACCTATTCATTATTGGATTATACTTAGGCTTCTACCTCACTATCATTTAGAGCATTGAAAAACCTTTCCAACGCTTCGAACGGGGACCCAAACGGACTTACGGATCAAAAGTTATGAAGAAAACAAATTTTGACATTTTGGAGGACGCTGCCTTGCATGCGTCGTTCCTTGCGCCGACGCAAAAATCTTGAGGTCGACGCATACTGCACTGTTTTTGCCAAAAATTCAGTTTTCGATCGTTAAGTGCCTTCCAGACCTCCGATTTCGATTCCGTAAAAAGCCCCGGTCTCAGAATTCAATATACTACGATATTTTAACAATTAAAAGGCCTTCCAACACATTTACCAAATTAATAATAATGTTATCAAACATGAAAGAGTTAGGTTTTTCAATCAAACAAATCCAAGCTCAATTCAACCATACCCAAACATGTAATAATGATCCAATACATATATTATCCTTATGGGAACACAATCTCATCAATTGATTAAGCATGCAAACATTTCATCTCACCCAAAACCCCAAATATGCATTTATTCCCAATCCTCCTACCCCAAGTTCTAACTATGGAACTCACCTTAAGCTTGAAGATTCTGAGTTGAAGAGGTGAAGAGGATGGTAATGGTGCCTTTAAGGTCATCTCTTGGTCAAAATTCCACTTCCATGATCATTAAACCGGTAGCTCTTCTTATACCCATTTCCAGCAAGAATTTTTCAACTTCAAACACATTTATCTCTTTCAATATAGACATACAAGCAACGAAATTTATACGTAAACTGAAGGGACTTTCGTGCTCTTTCTAAAAAGTCCAAAATCGCTTCAATCGGAGTTACGAGTGAAAAGTTATTACCTGTTTTGTGAAGGTTGTACCAAGAGTGCGAAAATGGAACATGAAGATGATGAATATGAACCCCTCCTCTTCTCTCTTGCTCTATGCTCCTTCATTCTTCTTCTTAAAATCTGATTTGAAAAGATAAGAAACTTGCACATTCAAACAAGCCTTATGCCACTTATTTAACATGAAATGACCAAGATGCCCCTTAACTAAGTAATATTTACAAGTTTGCCATTTAGTTAGTTTCTAACCAATTACTTGGATTCTAACTAACTTCTCATGATATCCCATTATTCTCCTTTAGCACCACTAGGTTTGGACATTAGAAGTTTATCTATTAATCTTTCACACTCATGCTTAGACAAATATGGGATATTACAACTTCGGTCCAGTGGTGTTAGGGTTGTTGTCCAGTGATGTGGGAGAATATCAGTGACACACCTCTGATACCCAAAACCTTGGTACCACATGCATATTTTGACGAGGTGTTGGGTGCATCAACATTGCATTATAATTTTATTATTGATGTTGTTGTGTGAGATTAATTTTAAATTTTAACTTTTAACTATCCTACTGTTTATTTTCACCGTTAACATTTGTACGGATTATTCTCACCCCTTTTTGGTTTGTTTTGTATGTTTTAATGCTTGTTGTACAGATATTCACCAGCAGTGATTTGTTTGTGAGTGGGAGATGGCTATGCATCTTACCTTTGCATTTTATTTTTATTTTCCACTATATTAGAGGGATATTGCTCTGATTACGTAACATCATGGGACGGGCGTTTAATTTTGTTATTGTTCGAACTTCGTTTATGTTTTTTTTTATCTTTGGATATTTCACGGTGTAGTAATAATTTCTAATTCCGCTGCGATGTATGACTATTTTGCCTGTGAGCAATATATATATATGTGTGTTTTGAAGTAACATCCTTGTAGTATTTTATATAATATGCGTATTTTGGGGTTAAGGGTGTTACAATGCCCATAATTTTCTGGAATAGTCATCAACTATGGATAGAAAATACCTTGCACTTGAATGTGAAGGATTCCTTGCAGGCCCCCTGTCACACCCTAATTTTCACCCTACCCTTTTCATAGCATTTCCATCATCTATGAATCTTCATTAGGTCATTAACACAACTTTGCTTTCATCCATTTGCGTAAGCTTTTGTGACATGGGATCAAGGTGTTTTCCTATGGTTCGAGTCTTCCGTATTCAGAGGAGTATCAGTGTGCATTAAAAGAAAAGGGTATAGCTTCAAGTCGAGCCTAGTTGTTCATTCATGATCCAGTTCAGATGGATGGTGGACCTACTCTTGGCCAAACTATTAAAGAATTTGCTCTAATTGCAAATATCGGTGTTAGTGGACTATTTCTCAGCCAGTGTGTACCCAAGGTCGAGTTATGTGGTGTGGAGGTCATCAAGTCACCAAATTTTAATTCATGAAGAGTTTGGTTCAATCATCAGGTTAATTATGGCTCAAAAGTTCATTGGTGTCTCATCTGTGAAATTATTTTCCTCAGAGTGGATTCAATAATCAATGCAAGGTTCCAAATTGATTCAGATGGTTGTTGCGAGTTGTGCAAGGCAGTTATGTTCAATTAATCAGAGGTTTGTGGAAGAAGACAAGATTGAGTTTGAGCTGAAAGTCGAGATTTCGTGGACGTGTTGTTAGAAATATTGGTCCACATCCATTATTATCCATTTTCTAAACCAATTTACCAACCCATTTCTCCATTCATTTTAAATCATATTTTAAACCCTTTTATATCCATCAACCATTTTTAAACCCAATCCATTTCATCCATGATCCATTTCAATTATCCATTGATCCACTTTGTTATTTATCCATTTTTAATTATACAAACCATATTCATATCCATTTCCAAAATTATTCATATATTAATCCATGCAATATCTATTCCATTCCATAACCATTCAACATTCATTTTTAATATCCAAACTTATCCAATTCCACAAAAAATCCTTTTTTATTCACATTTCAAAACCAAGTCTAAGCCATGTCCAAATTTCCATTTAAATATCCATATCTAATGCCATTATCCAAAATTCATTTAATCCACTTCATCCACATTTTTTTCATTATCCAATTTTCAATATACAATCCAATTTCATATCCATCTTTCATAAATCATTTTTGTTAAATCCCATTTCCATATTCAAAAAATATACAAAAAAATCAACCAAGTCCATCACATTACATCAGGCCCATTTCAATTTTTTTACATTATTACAACAAAAAAAAGGTACTACCCTCCATGCTACCCCCACGACAGGCCATATGCAATATGAAAACAACATGCCAATGCTACAACAGACCTACTCCAAACCACGACAAACCGTACACTGCCTGCTGCACTTCTGCATCATTAACAAGCAACAACAACGTTTCAACATGCTACCTGCTATCTTCACTAGACCAATGCCTGCTTGCTGCCACAACAAAGCCAAGTCCCTGCGTAAGCCTAAACAACCGTATTGTCTGCATCAACGCAACAACAGACAACAAACTGCAAAAACTGCAATGAAATAGACATGACCAACAGGAAAAAAACAAGGTTTTGAAATTTGATTTGGGAGGGAAAGAAGAAATCATAAGAGCAACGTTAAAAAGAACAGTTTTGGAATCTGTTTAAAGGGAGGGGAGACGGACATCAAAGGGGGACTAACCTTCAAAAAACCTCTCCAGCTTCCTTCAAAACGATTACAAACCGTGCAATTTGTGAAACTTCTCCAACTTTTCCAAACCACTGCTCAACTTCAAACCATTATTCACACACCTCTATCTAATAACCCGACTCTCTTCAACTCTGATTTTTTAACTTACACTCTTCCATCATAACAAAAATCACCAACCATATTTTTGCTGCTCAATACTCACCATCTGATTCTTTAAAAAAACTCACGAACTGTCAAACACAGATCCTTTCTAGCCATCCCATTGAAACATTCAACATCTCCATCTCACAACATCAAACCACTCAAACCTCGCCGTTATATTTCGTACAGCAACAACAACCCTCGTTTCTACAACCAGTCTCATAAGAACCACCCTTCAACCTACCTATCACACTTATCAGAAAACAGACAGAAAAATCAAGAAGCTTTGGTTTCCACCAGATTTTTTTAACTCGTTAACTTCATCAGAAAACAGAGGGGGCGCCATCAAGAACAAATATTCAACACATCATTTATCACCAAAACAAAGAAGAGGATTCAGGACGATTCTAACAAGGTAGAAAGACTAAGTACATGTTAATTCACCTCTGAAGCATCGTCGGTACATCTTGATCTCTTTTAGCCTTAGTGTTTCCGTTTTTGGTTATCTGACTTGCGATTTTGATTTTAATGTTACTATTGCGAATCATTTTGAACTCGATGGCGTTGGTTTAGACTTTGATCGTGAGAAAGAGCGAGATACAAACCTTGCTCCAATCGACTCCGTTTTCCTCGAGATCTGAAACGCGAATCCGAGAGAGAAGTAAATGATCGAGAGAGGATGAGAAATTGCGAGATAGAGAGAGCGTAACAAGAGTGAGAGAGGGAATTGAGCGAGGTTCCTCATAATTTTTGGGTACTAATGTTTGGCCTTTGATAAACCATGAGATATGAACCTCTTTCCCCTTGTGAACTGTTGCGGCTAATGCATCAGGGTTGTTCAGAACCCTTTTGTTTCCTTAAAACCGGAGCGGGTTCTGGGTCTTCTGACCCGTTTTCGTCCTAGTAAGGCGCCCCATGGGGCTGCGAGTTGGAGACACGGGCTTCAAGCCCATTCGCTTCCTTTACAGTTTTTTTAGTTATTTTAGTTATTATAATATTTGATTTAGTTTTGTTATTTTAAGTTTAGAAATTTTTAAACTTTAGATTTAATGTTTTAAATTTTGGTTGGTATTTTAAACTTTAGATTTAGTATTTTAGGATTAGAAATTTTGGATTTTAATCTTTAATTTTTTTAATAATAATGAAAACAACAAAAAATATAATGATGGTAATTATAAAAAAGGACAAAAAATATTTATAATCGTAGGATTAGTTTTTAAACTTTTATAATAGATTAATTTCCTTTTTTTAGAATTAATGGTAGAATATTTTTAAATATTAAAAAAATAACAAAAAAATGATAAAAATCTAAAATAAAAAAAAATATTTTTTCTTCTTGAACTAAAGAAATTGTAAGAGTTAATTAAACCTCGTGTGTGACTTAGGCGTCATTTGTGATTTGCGATTTTACATCGCAAAGTGCTTACCGTTGCACCATTTGTGATCTTTTCACTTGTTTTGTAATTTCCTTTTTATTTCTCGTATTCCCTTGTATTTTCTTATGTATCCCTCCCCCGTTTGATGTATTTTGTATTTTATTTTCCGTTGTGTCGCTAGTTAGATGTTTTAAGAGTTAGGACCGAAACCTAAAAGCATTCTTGATCCACATATCAAGCCATAACCCAACTTGTAAGTCGATTGCCTCGTGCATCGCCATCAACCTTGTTCGTTACACTTCAAACCTTTTTTCTCAACAAGCAATAAACCCTTGATCCAACGTCAAGTGGCATTTTTTCTCAAAAAACACAATAAATTATGATTAGGATTGTACGCCACGAGCCTTAAGTGGTGGGCAAGGGATGAGAATGGAGCTCCTCCTACACTCATTCCGAGTATTTTGAGCACAAGGCGCTCGACTTGACCGTTCAAAATATTCACCTCCATCCATAGTCTTTAGTGCAATCTTAATCAAGAACAATTTTCTTTCAAAACCTTAAAAAACACATCAACTCATCAAACTTATTTTTCGCCTTAAGGCATCATCCGAAAACTCTTTTTCAAGGTATAAAATCAACCAACACACAATCATTTCTCAAGCCTCCGAACTACAGAGCTCTGATACCTCACTTAAAGAAGTGAGGATACGTAGGCACAAGAGCCCCAATCCTTGGCGAGCACACTAATAAAAAACCAACCCTCTTTCCCTTAAGCAAGTAGACTTTTAGATTAGAACACCCATTCGAGCTTAGATAATTTAGATGGTTCCCATCGAGTACGATGGATGTGAGGGGTACTAATACCTTCCCCTCGCATAACCGACTTCCGAACCTGAATCTTGGTCGCGATGACCATGTTCTTTCCCTAAAGGTTTTATCGTTATTTTCCTTTCCCTCTTTGGGATAAATAAAATTCGGTGGCGACTCTGTGTCATTTTTCGCGTAGTGACAGCTGGCGACTCTGCTGGGGAGTCCTAAGCAAGTTGAGCCTAGTCTAGGTTATTTTTCGCATGTTTGGGTGTTTTCTCTTTATTTATTTGCTTGCTTCACTTACTTTTCCTCTTTGTTTATTTAATTTTATCTTATCTTAAATTCTGTGGTATGGATTGGGTACCTTAGTGGCAAACCATGAGGGAAAGACTCTACACCCAAGTCTAGAGTGTAAAATTGAGATAGGAGAGGTTGAGTAGTATGGGCTTCCGAGATGCTCATCTCGTGAAAGTCGATACGAGAACCTTGCTTAGAGTAGATTCCATTGAGGATGTTGTCGACCGTCAAGCTCTTGGTGTGTTTGATCAATGTTTTCTTGGGAATCCTTGACTCTAAGGACCTTTTAGAACCCTAAACCATTGGCCAACTAAGATTGATGGTCGCGTAGTATGGGTCCCCGAGAAGCTCTTCTCGTGAGGGTCGATACGAAGATCTCATTTAGAATAGACTTTCTTGATGGAGTTGTTGCCTGGCAATGACTGACATACGTAACAAACAGTTGAGATAGTCCATGACTCTGAAACCCTTGTCTAGAACCCAGTGTTGATGATCTCATAGTATGGGTCCCCGATAAGCTCTCCTCGCGAGGTTCGATACGAAGACCTCACCCAAAAAAGGTTCATATGATGGAGTTATTGACCGACATGCTCATGTCGTATGTGATAAACATTCGTATGAACCCGTGACTTTGGGATCCCTATTAAACCTTAGACCACACCTAGTGAGAACCCTGTGTTATGAGCAATCGGCCTTTATCCTCCATCTGTGACCTTGATACCTATTGCGCGAACCCTTGATTCAGCGATCCTTGATCCCATGTCTTATTGCATTCATAACATTGCATATGCATAAGCATCTTGCATCATTTTTCATATCTTTCTCCAACCTTAAACCAGATAACTCATCCATCCTTTGTCCATAACCCACAGTTGACTTCCTGACGCCCGTATTGGACTTGAAGTAGCTTTGGAAGAAATCATGGCCTCAGAAGAGCATAACCAATTTGCAACAAGAGCAGATGTTGACTTATTGAAGAGCCAATTGGACCAACTCGTGGAAGCTATTATAGCCTTGTCAAAGAGAGATGACAATATTCAGAGGACTTCAGTGAACAATGTTGCTCAAGCTCAGCCTATGCGAATCCCTGTTGAGAATCCCGTTATTCAAGAACGTAGAATTGTGCGGGATGGACATTCTTCTTCTCTTGATACCATGGAATATCAGAGTTTTGTATTCTCTGAGCCAAATTCCCAAGAGGTGGTCCTCGTTATGAAAACCAAGGACCCGCGAGCCGTTGAAATTATGGAAAAATGTCGTGTGTTGGAGGAGAAGATTAACGCCCTAAAAGGCCGTGATACTTTGGATCTGAATGCTTCGAGCATGTGTTTGGTAACCAATCTTGTAATACGTCCAAAGTTCAAGACACCGAATTTTGAGAAGTACAAAGGGGATAGTTGTCCAAAACAACATTTGGTGATGTATTGCAGAAGAATGACCTCACATGTCCACAATGACAAACTTATGATTCACTGTTTCCAAGACAATCTGAGTGGGGCATCACTAAGTTGGTACATGCAGCTAGAGAGCATCCACATCAAATTATGGTCGGACCTAGCTAACGCCTTCGTGAAGCAATACCAATATAATCTTGACATGGCTCATAGCCGCATGCATTTTCAAGACTTATCTCAAGAGGACAATGAATCCTTCAGAGGATATGCTCAGAGATGGAGAGAGGTAGCTGCCCGCGTTCAACCACCTATCTTAGACAGAGAATTGGTTGACATGTTCTTGAATACCTTGCAAGGTCCATACTTGGAAAAAATGGTTGGCGCTGAGACATCAAACTTTTCTGACCTGGTAATAGCTGAAGAACGCCTCGAGTGTTTTCTCAAGAGTAGAAAAATCCAAGACGCCTTGAACATCCCAGCTAGTGAAAGTGAATCAGTTGCCAGTTCTCAAGAGGAAGAGGATGGTGAAATTAATTTCATCTGGGAAGCTCCACAAGTTCCACCTTCATTACCTTGTTACCCGAGCATCTCGACTGTTCAAAGTCAGCAATCCTATGGGTCTACCTGTGTGATTCCATTCTCTCCACATGGTCAATATCCTCCTGTCGATAGAGGTCCCCCTCATCAACAACAAATTCCACAGCAGCGTGCTCCGCAACGCCAACGCTACTATAATAAAAGACCAAAAAGGCATTTTGATCCATTGCCAATGCCATTCAGTCATATACTGCCACGCTTGATCAATAGTGGACTGATAGTGCCAAAGGACTTGGATCCTGTGATTCCTCCATACCCACCAGGCTTTGACGCCAATGCACGATGTGGTTACCATGCTGACACAATGGGGCATTCAACCGAAGATTGCAAACAGTTCAAAAACAAGGTCCAAGATTTGATTGAGTCCAAGCTAATCTCATTTATGCCTCAAGGTCTTCAAATCAACATCAATTCATCATCTGGTCAGGCGAGTCTGTCATCCCCAATTATGGAAGAAGTTGCTGAGAGTAAGTGTGAAGAAGGTTATCATACTGGTCTCGACGAGCAAGAAAGCTAGCCCAACAACAAATCAAGAAAGAAAAGCCCAGTTCCTCAATGCTGACAATTTTAGATCATGTCATTATTTTTCATTTGTAGTTTCTTTTTGTTAATTGCTATTTGCTTTTAGACATTGTTATTTATTAATGGTATTGTTAATGCAATGATCATGCATGTTTTGAACAAGTCCATTCGTATCCACTCATCTTTTCTCATTTATTGCCAAAAAATCACAAAAATTTTCAACTTCACTTCCTTTATCACATTGTTGCTTTAGCAAAGATTTGAGGGAGGATGATGAAAACTAAACACTCATAATTACTAATAGTATACTTTCGGATAAAATTCTGTCGATGATGTACATGCATTGTTTCAAATCCCCTAAACACTGGAGAGATAAGGAGTTAGTCCCTAGTCAACCACTTCGAGCCTAGAAGTAGGAGTTTCTTCGGATTTCCAAACCCTTATGCTTAACCTGGGGCATGGGTAGTGTTCAGTTATCCTGATTACACATATTTTCAAGATGAAACCTCTTGCTATGATGATTGTTCTTCAACGAGCAAAGACTCGGCAGTCACAAACGCTTAAAAAAAAAGCCCGCTAAGTCTACCACCCAAAGGGGCGACTTAGGCAAAAGTTAGAGATCAAAAATAGAAATCAAGCAAAAGAGGCCCTCAAATCCTCAATCAAAACAAAAAAAAATTCAGTGATCACCATCAAAAGGTCACCGATATCCATCCATTGAACCAAAATAAGGTGACTGTCATTTCAAGAAAATCTCGAATCATCATTAAACTCTAGATGTGTGTGTCAAATAAACTGAACGTAGGACTGGAGAATCATCATGAAGAAAAGGTGGGTATAAATTAAATTTGAGCCTTATATCCTTTGTTTCAATAACCGTGAACCAGACCACGTTACAACCCTTGAAAGACCTAATTGAGGCGGGGTTTATTCTGAAAGCATACTACATCAAGGTTGCGTAAACTGACTCCCCACAGATTTGCTAATCTTCAACGTTGGTGTCATATTCTTGCTATATCTTTCATACATCAGCTAAATCAGCACTGCGTTTGGACTAATAGTCCACTCATCACACACTTTTACATCATTTCAATAAATGACTTTTCAAAACTTGCATGAGTGTCGCATTAAAATTACCATTTTTGAATAAACAATTTTAACTGCAAATTAGTACTTATGGAAATTCCGACTAAGAGCAATCAAAGAGGAACTTGAACATCCATTGGTTCTGGCACGAATCAAGACTTTCTCATGACCTTGTGAATCTGGGGCAAGTCCTTCCAAGGTTCAAACAGGGGCAGACCGCTACAAGATTCAGACACTGAGGCAAATCATCTCAAACTATGTCATGGCATAAACCTTTCCAGGAAAGCTCCTTCAGAAACCCTACGGACTGGGGAAGACAATTTGTGAAGGATCAAATTCCCTCCATGCTTTCAAGTTGGTCAAGCTGACCATGTCATACACTAAGCAACCTTGGAGTTCAAAAAGCCTTGGTGCAGAGCAAAGGCACAATCAACATGCATTGGATAAGTCGCTACGCTCACACAATCATCTGCAAGCCATCGTGGCACATCAACTAGAAGTGAGGCTCTCTCAGGAACAAGCACACAACTTCTACAAAGGATCAAACTTGGGGCACCAATAACATCCATCTTTATCCATTGGTCATAACATCATCCAAGACCGAGTGTCGGGAAGTCAAATCTTTTTACCAAATAAAGTCCAACCTTGCTTGGAAACCACTAAAAGCCCACTTTGCTAGCATCATCGTAAACCAAAGTCTAACCCTGCTTGGCAACTACCAAAAGTCCACCCTATTGGCACCTTCATAAAACTGATCACCCGTTTGCATTCACATATGCATCGCGTACAATTAACATGACTCATATGCATGCATAACATAATCATTTCTCTTCCTCAACCCCTGCGTTGATATTTTGATTAGTTCTTGGCTCCTGAGTCAATCTTGTCTTTATTTTCTTGACCCCCGAGTCGATATTATCATCAATTTCCTTCCTAAACCCCTGCGTTGATATTTTGATTTGTTCTTGACCCCTGAGTCAATGTCGTCTTTATTTTCTTGACCCCGGAGTCGATGTCATAAATTTCCTTCCTCAACCCCCGAGTTGATATCTTGTTTTAGTTCTTGACCTTCGAGTCGATATTGTCTTTATCTTCTTGACCCCTGAGTCAATCTTGTCTTTATTTTCTTAACCCCCGAGTCAATATCATTGTTATTATCTTTCTCAACCCCCGAGTTGATATCTTGCTTTAATTCATGACCCCTGAGTTAATATTGTCTTTATCTTCCTGACCCCCAAGTCGATGTTGTTACCCTTACCTTTACCTTTTTTCAATCCCCGAGTTGATGATAGTTTATCTCTTTGTTTCTTTAACCCTCGAGTTGACTTGTTTGTCAATTTGTTCAGGACCCCTGAGTCGATGATATATTTGTTTTCTCAACCCCTGAGTTGATATGCCATTATTCCCAGCAAAGTCAAGACTCTCACATCTTCATATCCCCAACATTTTGCATACATTTGCATCATTTGCACGCTTGTTTGGCCAGTTCCTGTATAGGGTAGGACATTCTTGTGGACATTGTCCCCCCATCGCTTACTGTTTGAGTCCTCTTTACCTTTCGTAGGGGGAATATCTCTTTCCTTTATTCTTGATTCCTATCTACCTTTCGTAAGAGGATTATCTCACAATCTTTTTATTCTTGAGTCATATCTCAACCTTTTATATATCCTCGGGATTCTACAGGGATGCCTTCCCTTTCAAGACTGGCATAGCACTCATGTTCATCTCGCATTGCATCTCAAGCATATCATCATATCCCTCATAACCAACTACTTTTTCCCAATGACAAATGTCTTTTTCAAACCATCCCACTATTTCATCACCTTTCATTCCACTCCTTTTCGGCTGAAAATTCTGGGTATTCTTATATTTAATCTCCTTCTACCTTGACTGTAAGAAAGCCTTTGCCACTCTCACCTTCAAGTCCAAGAAGATTAAATAGGGGCATCTGTCACACCCTAATTTTCACCCTACCCTTTTCATAGCATTTCCATCATCTATGCATCTTCATTAGATCATTAACACAACTTTGCATTCATCCATTTGCGTAAGCTTTTGTGACATGGGATCAAGTTGTTTTCCTATGGTTCGAGTCTTCCGTATTCATAGGAGTATCAGTGTGCATTCAAAGAAAATGGTATAGCTTCAAATCGAGCCTGGTTGTTCATTCATGATCCAGTTCAGATGGATGGTGGACCTACTCTTGGCCAAACTATTAAAGAATTTGCTCTAATTGCAAATATCGGTGTTAGTGGACTATTTCTCAGCCAGTGTGTACCCAAGGTCGAGTTATGTGGTGTGGAGGTCATCAAGTCACCAAATTTTAATTCATGAGGAGTTTAGTTCAATCATCAGGTTCATTATGGCTCAAAAGTTCATTGATGGCTCATCTTTGAAATTATTTTCCTCAGAGTGGATTCAATAATCAATGCAAGGTTTCAAATTGATTCAGATGGTTGTTACGAGTTGTACATGGCAGTTATGTTCAATTAATCAGAGGTTTGTGGAAGAAGACAAGATTGAGTTTGAGCTGAAAGTAGAGATTTCGTGGACGTGTTGTTGGAAATATTGGTCCACATCCATTATTATCCATTTTCTAAACTAATTTACCAACCATTTTCTCCATTCATTTTAAATCATATTTTAAACCCTTTTATATCCATCAACCATTTTTAAACCTAATCCATTTCATCCATGATCCATTTCAATTATCCATTGATCCACTTTGTTATTTATCCATTTTTAATTATCCAAACCATATTCATATCCATTTCCAAAATTATTCATATATTAATCCATGCAATATCTATTCCATTCCATAACCATTCAACATTCATTTTTAATATCCAAACTTATCCAATTCCACAAAAAATCCTATTTTATCCACATTTCAAAACCAAGTCTAAGCCATGTCCAAATTTCCATTTAAATATCCATATCTAATGCCATTATCCAAAATTCATTTAATCCACTTCATCCACATTTTTTTCATTATCCAATTTTCAATATACAATCCAATTTCATATCCATCTTTCATAAATCATTTTTGTTAAATCCCATTTCCATATTCAAAAAATCTACAAAAAAATCAACCAAGTCCATCACATTACATCAGGCCCATTTCAATTTCTTTACATTATTACAACAAAAAATAAAAAAAAGAAGGTACTACCCCCCATGCTACCCCACGACAGGCCATATGCAAATTGAAAACAACATTCCAATGCTACAATAGACCTACTCCAAGCCACGGCAAACCGTACACTGCCTGCTGCACTTCTACATCATCAACAAGCAACAACAACATTTCAACATGCTACCTGCTATCTTCACTAGACCAAAGCCTGCCTGCTGCCACAACAAAGCCAAGTCCCTGCCTAAGCCAAAACAACCGTACTGTCTGCATCAACGCAACAACAGACAACAACCTGCAAAAACTGCAATGAAGTAGACATGACAAACAGGAAAAAAACAAGGTTTTGAAATTTGATTTAGGAGGGAAAGAAGAAATCATAAGAGGAACGTTAAAAAGAACAGTTTTGGAATCTGTTTAAAGGGAGGGGAAACAGACATCAAAGGGGGACTAACCTTCAAAAAACCTCTCCAGCTTCCTTCAAAACAATTACAATTCGTACAATTTGTGAAACTCCTCCAACTTTTCCAAACCACTGCTCAACTTCAAACCATTATTCACACACCTCTATCTAATACTGACTCTCTTCAACTCTGGTTTTTTAACTTACACTCTTCCATCATAACAAAAATCACCAACCATATTTTTGCTGCTTAATACTCACCATCTGATTCTTAAAAAAAAACTCACGAACTGTCAAACACAGTTCCTTTATTGCCATCCCATTGCAACATTTAACATCTCCATCTCACAACATCAAACCACTCAAACCTCGCCGTTGTATTTCGTACAACAACAAAAACCCTCGTTTCTGCAACCAGTCTCATAAGAACCACCCTTCAACCTACCTATCACACTTATCAGAAAACAGACAGAAAAATCAAGAAGCTTTGGTTTCCACCAAATTTTTTTAACTCGTTAACTTCATCAGAAAACAAAGGGGGCGCCATCAAGAACAAATATTCAACACATCATTTATCACCAAAAAAAGAAGAGGATCCAGGCCGATTCTAACAAGGTAGAAAGACTAAGTACATGCTAATTCACCTCCGAAGCATCGTCGGTACATCTTGATCTCCTTTAGCCTTAGTGTTTCTGTTTTTGGTTATCTGACTTGCGATTTTGATTTTATTGTTACTATTGCAAATCATTTTGAACTCAATGGTGTTGGTTTAGACTTTGATCGTGAGAAAGAGTGAGATACAAACCTCGCTCCAATCTACTCCGTTTTCCTCGCGATCTGAAACGCGAATCTGAGAGAGAAGTAAACGATCGAGAGAGGATGAGCGATTGCGAGATAGAGAGAGCATAACAAGAGTGAGGGAGGGAATTGAGCGAGGTTCCTCATGATTTTTGGTTACTGATGTTTGGCCTTTGATAAACCGTGAGATATGAACCTTTTTCCCCTTATGAACTGCTGCGGCTAATGCATCAGGGTTGTTCAGAACCCTTTTGTTTCCTTAAAACCAGGCCGGGTTCAGGGTCTTCTGACCCGTTTTCATCCTAGTAAGGCGCCCCATGGGGCTGCGAGCTGGAGACACGGGCTTCAAGCCCATTCGCTTCCTTTACAGTTTTTTTTAGTTATTTTAGTTATTATAATATTTGATTTAGTTTTTTTTTTATTTTAGGTTTAGTAATTTTTAAACTTTAGATTTAATGTTTTAAATTTTGGTTGGTATTTTAAACTTTAGCTTTAGTATTTTAGGATTAGAAAATTTGGATTTTAATCTTTAATTTTTTTAATAATAATGAAAACAACAAAAAATATGATGATGGTAATTATCGAAAAGGGCAAAAAATATTTATAACCTTAGGATTAGTTTTTAAACTTTTAGGATTAATAGATTAATTTCCTTTTTTTAGAATTAATGGTAGAATATTTTTAAATATTAAAAAAATAACAAAAACAAAATGATAAAAATCTAAAATAAAAAAATATTTTTTCTTCTTGAACTAAAGAAATTGTAAGAGTTAATTAAACCTCGTGTGTGACTTAGGCGTCATTTGTGATTTGCGATTTTACATCGCAAAGTGCTTACCGTTGCACCATTTGTGATTTTTTCACTTGTTTTGTAATTACCTTTTTATTTCTCGTATTCCCTTATATTTTCTTATGTATCCCTCCCCCGTTTGATGTATTTTGTATTTTATTTTCCGTTGTGTCGCTAGTTAGATGTTTTAGGAGTTAAGACCGAAACCTAAAAGCATTCTTGATCCACATATCAAGCCATAACCCAACTTGTAAGTCGATTTCCTCGTGCATAGCCATCAACCTTGTTCGTTACACTTCAAACCTTTTTTCTCAACAAGCAATAAACCCTTGATCCAACGTCAAGTGGCATTTTTCTCAAAAAACACAATAAATTACTATTAGGATTGTACGCCACGAGCCTTAAGTGGTGGGGAAGGGATGAGAATGAAGCTCCTCCTACACTCATTTTGAGTATTTTGAGCACAAGGCGCTCGACTTGACCGTTCAAAATATTCACCTCCATCCATAGTCTTTAGTGCAATCTTATTCAAGAACAATTTTCTTTCAAAACCTTAAAAAACACATCAACTCATCAAACTTCTTTTTCGTCTTAGGGCATCATCCGAAAACCCTTTTTCAAGGTATAAAATCAACCAACACACAATTATTTCTCAAGCCTCCGAACTATGGAAGTGAGGATACGTAGGCACAAGGGCCCCAATCCTTGGCGAGCACACTAATAAAAAACCAACCCTCTTTCCCTTAAGCAAGTAAACTTTTAGATTAGAACACCCATTCGAGCTTAGACAATTTAGATGGTTTCCATCGAGTACGATGGATGTGAGGGGTGTTAATACCTTCTCCTTGCATAACCGACTTCCGAACCTGAATCTTGGTCGCGATGACCATGTTCTTTCCCTAAAGGTTTTAACGTTATTTTCCTTTCCCTCTTTGGGATAAATAAAATTCGGTGGCGACTCTGTGTCATTTTTCGCGTAGCGACACCCCCAAAGATCAGCATGAATGTAATCAAGGGATCCATATGTTCTTTATTTACCTTTGTTAAACTTCACTCTACATGATTCGCCAAATACACAAGGTTCATAAAACTCCAACTTATCGACTTTGTCACCACCTAGAAGGTTATGTTTCCCAATTTGACCAGGCCTCTTTCGTTGGCATGGCCCAATATCATGTGCCATAATTCTATCTTCGACACCAGTTTCGTGGATGTAAAATCTGCTGAACCACTTACAACCTCAGCCTCAAGGGTATACAAGCCTTGTTTCTTCACGTCTCTCAATACTTCCTTCGACCCCTTCATGACTTTCAGGATACATTGCTCTCCTTTGAAGACATATCCTTTCTTGTCGAATTCTCCAAGAGAAATAAATTTCTCTCAAGGTCAGGTACATACCTAACCCCAATCAATAACCTTATTGACTCATCATGGAGGTTAAATCTTACAGGTCCAATACCTACAATCTTGCAAGCTTTATTATTTCCCAGCAGAATTGATCCACCATCTTGATCACACAATTCTTAAAACGCATCCTTGTTTGGAGTCATATGCCAAGTACATCCTGAATCCATAATCCACTCTTTATAAGAGTTATTGCTCAACACCACAAGGACATCAGATGTTTCATAATCATCTTGCACAACAGGTGCATTGCCATTGTCCTTACCTCCATTATTCTTCAGGCACTCAGGACACACCTTTGTTGTGTGACCCTCCTTCTTATAGTGATAACACTGAATACCAGAAATATCACCACCATAAGACTTCTGTTGGGCTTTACCTTTCTTCTTCTCAAACTTACTATCTTTCTTCGAGGATTTCCCTTTCACGGACAACCCTTCGCCAACTAATAATGATGGTTTCTGCTCCTTTCTTTCGTTCAAATCCTTCGAATACAAGGTTGCTTGAACTTCTTCAAGGGCCATGGACTCTCTTCCATACAAGAGGGTTTCTTTGAAGTGAGCATGCGACTTAGGTAAAGAACACAACAATAACAACGCTTGATCTTCATCATTGATGGTAACATCAATATTTTCAAGATCAAGAATCAGCTTGCTGAACATATCCAGTTGCTCTGTCAACGCTTTTTCTTCATTCATCTTGAATGAATACAAAGCTTGCTTCAAGTACAAACGATTCACCAAGGACTTTGTCAAATACAATCCTTCGAGTTTCAGCTAAACACTCGCTTCCGTCGTCTCTTTCAGAACCTTCCTGAGAACCTTATCACCAACACTCAGAATAATTGTACTGTGGGCTTTCTTGATCATCGTTGTCTTTTCCTTCTGCGTCAATGCAGGATCCATGGCATCTTCTCCCTTTAACGCTTCTAGCAAACCCTCTTGAATAAGAAGGCTCGCATCTTCAAACGCCATAAACCAAAGTCATTAACTCCAGTAAACTTCTCAATTTCAAACTTTGTTGACGACATCTTTTCCACGCTCACCGCACCAGTTTGTTGTGATCACAAACGATACCTTTCAACAAATAAAGATTGAGAAACGGAGTTCTTGGGTGAACAATGAAACGGTTAGAACAAAGAGAGAAAGAAGAAAGAAGGAAGAAGGATTCTTGGGCAAACAGTTTACTATTCACTTTCTCATTTAGGGTTTACAAATTATTACAAATTAATAACACAATTGGTCTCACTCAACAACCTGAGTGATATAGCCTATTTATAGACTAACTAGCAAACTTATATTATAAGCTAACTAAACAATTGGATCCATAACACAAGGCCCAATTCGACATAACATTTCGACAATACACATTAGAACTGACTTCGACTACAATATGTAACCCTTCAACATCAGCATGCGAACCATCTTCGACTTCATGCTTATCTCATGTCGAAACACATGAAAGTCATCCTTCGACAGAGCTAGAGTTCGATCCAAAATCTCACACAAACAGAAACAGCAAACAAAAACGACAAACCAATCATAACAATCTCTCTTTAAGAAGTTAACTGCGCATTTTGCTTTGAGCATTCTATGATTTGAACTTCAGCCAGTGGCGAATTTTGAATCAGAAAGTCCACAATTCCGTCAGGTATGGGTGAAGACGGTTCCAATTCTGCTTAAAATGATTTTCTTAAATCATCCACCTCTTCCTCCGTGTTAATTTTTGATAACTTTGCATCCAAAAGTGTCTTACGAAATTTATATTCAAAAGGTTTCGTATTAACTCTCAATAACTTCAACTTACTCAAGACATAATGATTGTGCCTTAATACATCGGGATATAACAAGATAACCTAAACGATGAGGCACGACAGTGAATCAGTCCAATTAATTCAAATAATTTTTTGAGAATTTGAAAACAAACTAAAAAGAATGTTAAGAATTAAGTAACTAACAATAAATCCTAAAAATATGTCAAATAGAAGTACCTGAAGAGTAGTTGTGGAGACTGTTAACAAAGTTATATCAGAAAATTGTAGCAGCCAATGGAGCAGAAACAAATGAGCCTCCACGAAATAGCATCTAAACAAAATAAGACTCTCGTAATCTAAATAGAGTCCTGCATCAATATCCACATGTTTAACCGAAGAAAATGTGATCGCAAAGAAATACTACACAAGAGTCCCCGTAAAAGCAAAGGTACCAAGACTCGGAGTACAACTTGATTACCCAATACTTTGGCGAGTAGTTATGCATAGTTAAATAGAGGAGCGTGGTACTTGATATCGAGAGGATCATGGTACCTACCAATGTATAACATGAAATGACTAATGTATTCAGGCAGTTAAGCACTGAAAATGGATCGGCGTAGTCATGATCCATCTTTGGGATAAAAGGGAGGTTTGAACGACGATTTTGGTGTTCAAAAAAGAGAGAATATGAAGGATGAGACAATCAGGTAAGTCATTCAACTCCGTCATTTGAATTAACACCTGATAAGTATTGAAATAGAGGAATTATACTTTGCAATACAAACATTAAACAATTATATGGCAGGATTTTGAAACGGAGCAAAGGAGATATAATTGAGAAAAGCTAGAAAGTGGAAATTTGGAAAGTTCAAACTAGAAAGAAAAAGGAACTTACGACTTGTGAGTCAGAGCGTACAGTTCACCGATTAGTTTTTCTCTTCACTTGTGAGTCGGAACAAACTACTATTACTAATATGCCTTCCGGTGAAAAAAAAATTCTAACCCTTTTGGACACTTTCGTAACTAAATAAGCATCCTGATTTTATTAGCATCCACAATTCCCTTCTTGTCACGTGTAAAGACTGCACAATATAAATCACTTCTTAAGAGCATCTCCAATGGTGCAACCCACTTTTGGGTTCTTTGTGGAATCCATCATGACACATCATCTTTAAGCAACTCATCCAATTTTCACTCCAATGGTGCAACTCTAAAGAACCCATATTGGGTCCCACCACTTTACTTAATATATTAATATATTATTCATATTAAATTTTATTTTATTTAAAATAATAATTTAAATTATTTAAATTTTAATTAATATAAATAAATAAAATTAAAATTAAACATAAAATTTAAAATAATAATTAAATTTAGTCTCAAATACATGACATATAATTAAAAACAATAAAATAAATAACATCACATAATTCATCATTTAAATGTCATCATCCTCATGTCCAAAACGTTCCCAAATATGCTCGACTAGATCTCCCTAATGTTGGCGATGATCTTGTTTTTCACGAAGACTTGCTCTTCTTTGTAGTCTTGTTGCAAGATTCGGATGAGGACCGTTAAATGTTTCAGTCGTTGAGTTATTGTCATCTACATTATCATAAGAGTAATGAAAATCACCTCCGTATGTGTGTCGTTCGTCTTCAACAATCATATTGTGCAATATAATGCAAGCATATATGGTATGCTGAGGGTTTCCATGTGCCAAGCAAGCACTGGGCCACGTATAATTGCAAATCGAGATTGGAGCACTCCAAATGCCCGTTCCACATCCTTTCTAGCTGATTCTTGATATTGTGCAAATAGTTTTCTTTTTTCTCCTTGCGACATTGGGATGGTCTTAACAAATGTAGCCTACTCAGGATATATACCATCCGCTAAATAATACCCCGTATTATATAGAGTCTCATTGATTGTATATTGCACAGTAGCAGCATGTACTTCCAAAATATCGTTAAACACATTGGATTGATTTAGCACATTAATGTCATTGTTTGAGTCTGCAATGCTAAAAAATGCATGCCAAATCCATAAGTCTTGTGATGCCACTGCTTCAAGCATGATCGTGGGTTTACCATGATCACCTCGACAAAATTGTCCTTTCCATGCAACAGGACAATTCTTCCATTCCCAATGCATACAATCAATAAAACCTAGCATTCTTGGAAATCCACGTGACTCCCCCATTTGTAAAAGATGTTCAACATCATTGTTATTAGGCCTTCTTAAATACTCGGCCCCGAATACCTCATTCACGCCTCTTACGAATCTCTATAAGCACTCAACTGCAGTGCTTTCACCAATTCGAACATATTCGTCTACAATGTTAATGGAAGATCCATATGCCAACATACGAATAGCAGAAGTGCACTTCTGCAATGGTGAAAGGCCCATTCTACCAGTTGCATCGACCCTGATTTGAAAATATTCGTCATGATTTCCAAGGGTTTCTACAATTCGAAGAAACACATGCCTATGCATTCTGAACCTTCTAAGGAATTGGGCATCCGTGTATACTGGATTTTCCGAGAAGTAGTCATTGAATAATCGTCTATGCCCTTCTTCATGATTCCGATCTATCACTGATCTTCTTTTTCGCCTTGATGAACTTCCAGATTGACGTTTCTTCTCGGGAATTGACAACAATAGTTCTTCATCTGTGTTGTCCATAATTTCTTCTTCAATCACCTCCCAAAAAAGTTTGTTGAGGTTGTTTGAATTGTTTGAATCCATTAAAGTGAGAGAGGGGTGATAGAAAAATGAGAGAATAATAAGAGAAAGATGATAGGAAAATGATAGAAGAATGAGAGAAGGGTGGTAGAAAAGTGAGAGAAGAATGAAAGTATATATAATGCTAGTTTGAATAACGGCTAGTTTGAATAATGGCTAGTTTGAATAACGACTAGTTTGAATAATGGCTAGTTTGAATACTAGAACATTGCATCTTATTACAATAGGTGTTGATACATAACAAGTACTACATAACACTTAAATATAATAATACTTGAACATTGAATACTTGAACATTACATAATACTACATAATACTTAAATATTATTACCATCCATACTTTTCTTTTAGCTTATTACAATGTTTTCATGAAATTCATGTTGACTATCATTCATCTTAGAAGTATCTGTCATGATGAATTGCATTGCTTCAAACTCTATCTTTTCCTTGACTAATTTGTTTTCTCCCTCCTTAAGTCGTGCTAGATTTTCCATCACTACCATTCTTTTATTCATTGTATCATGCATGACACTAGAAGGAGGTTCAGTTGCATGTGCATTTTCCTTTGCCTTTCCTTTTCGTTTTGCCACCTTTTGTCCCATTGGAGATGATGAGTTAAACTCATAACTTGAAGGTGCCTTTGAGTTTGGCGATGACGTGTATGCACCGCTAGCAGAATTCTTTGTTCTCTTTGTAGAATTTTCGGTGGATGCTCTCATCCATTTTGGTTCATCTTTTAAAAGTCGCCATGCATACTCAAGATTGAATGGTGCGCCTTCATCTTGAGCAAAAAAAGAATGTGCATTGACTAAGATATCTTCCTCCGGCGCCCCACTTTTTTTTCCATTAACAGCTTGTCTGTAACACCCAAAAAAAATTTGAACAAGGCTATTTATTCGATGCCATCGAGATTTTAATTGGCCTTGTAGCTTTTCTCGTGACTGCCCACGATATTGGTTATAATTATCGGTGATTCTTAACCAAAATCTGTCAAGTTTTTTATCAACTCCAACAATTTGATCCTTTGAAACATTAAGCCATTATTGCATAAGAAGTGTATCCTCTTGCCTTGTGAATACCTCTCGAGTTTTTTTTAACAGAACGCCTTTGTTCCTTTTCAATTGTAATATTTTCAAGACCAACTTAAGTTGAAACTTGTGGAACTTGATGTTCGGACATAAACCCATTCGGTGTTTCGGGTTCATGATGAGAAAAATTCATCCCATGAGTATTTATTTGAGGTATAAAATACATATTTGGGTTGTTTGGTGACGGAAAAAATACGGTAGAGTTTGTTGGAGGTGAGGGAAATTGAGAATTTTGAGGATTTGAATTTTGATAATTTTGCATGAGATGGAACATAGATTGTTGAGAATTATATTGATTAGGGTCCATTTGACCTTAACAATAATAATTTGAAGTAAGAAGATAATAAATTGGGTAAAATATATGGTCAATTGAAGGTTAAAAGATGAAATTGTGAGAGTAAAATTTAAAATACTATGAGTAAAATGATAAAATTGTGAGAAAGAAATAAACTTATGAGACAAAATTTGAATATTATTTGCTTCTATTTATAACCAAATAAACTATTTAAAAAAATAGAAAGAGCCATTGAATCACAACAGCTAGAAATTTTATTGTTTTTTAATGAAAGAGCCGTTGAAGTACTGTTGCAATCCAATGCAACGCAGAATGATGTGGCGATGCACAAAACTTGTTTTTGTATGCCAGCTGGCGGCACAGTCTCAAAATAACAAGCGTTGGAGATGGTCTAAGAAAAATATTTTGCCTCCTATCTCATTCACTACATATCAACTTCTGTCTAACTTTTTTCTTTCCCTTTCCACTTCAACCAAACCTTCTTCTCATTCATTTCACTTGCCTTTTCTCTCCCCGTGTTCCTCCATTTTCAAGTGTTGTCCATTTTTGCAATTTTCCCTTCTAACAACAAAAGGTTTTGTCAAGGTAAGTGTTACTTTTAAATTTGCGTTCAATAACTTCATTTTTTCGGTATGCTTTCACAAAAGGCAAAGGCTTTATTAAGGATATTGCTTTCCTCTATGTCGAATATTGATGAGATCACTAACAACAATTTCTAGCTACCCGATCTCATTAATGTTTAACGTTATCATATATATGTTTTCTTTATACGGTGTTTTATGTTTTGTTTGAGCTATTTAATGGTTTTACATGGCACTAAGACCTTTGTTATTTCATATGTTTTCACAGTCATTCTTTAAGCTATGTGTAAAATGCGTTTTTGGTTACCAATTTGCTCTTTTAAGTTTTTAGTGAAGGTTTCGCTTTCATTGATGTTTCATGTTGTTTTTACTTTCATTCATGAGCATATTATTGTTTCATGTGGTTTTGCCTGTCTTGATGTTCGCAACTTAGTTATGAGATTTTCAACATAACTTTATGCTTTGTTTGAGCTTTTTTATGGTTTTATATCTCAATAAAGAATGTATTATTTCATGTATTTTAATTTCACACTGATTCTTTAAGCTTTATGATAACTGCATTTTGATTTTCTGTCTGAGCTTTAATGGTTTCATTGTAGGGCTCATTGAGGTTTGTAAGGTTTTTACTTTCAATCAGGAACATCATATGTTTTCACACTGATTCTTTAAGCTTTGTTTTAACTGTACTTTGGTTTTCCTGTCTTGATGTTGGGAACTCATTTACGAGTTTTCAATATAACTTTATGTGTTAGTTAACTTTATCTCTAATTAACTACTCCCTTCGGTTACAATTATAAGGCAAAATAACTACTTTCACATGTATTAAAAAAGTTAGTTAAGCATAATTAATTTTCTTGATTTTATGTACAATCAAAGTAAAATTTAAGATAATATCCTTAGTTTAATTAATGAATTAACTACCAACATTAAATACTTTTGAATTAAATTAAGGGTATAATAGTAATACAAACATTAATTAGTCTAAAATTTAATGTCTTTTGCTTATAATAGTGACCAAAATTTAAGGTGTTTTTTTTGCTTATAATAGTGATCGGAGGGAGTATGTCATTTGTAAATTATTTAGATGTCTAAGCCTCCGATTGTAACATCCCAAAATTTTACATATAAATTATAAATATTTTCTGTAATTTTACAATATATTATTTATTTAATAAATTATTTTATGAATGAGGAATTTATAGAAATTATAAAACTATCAATTTTATTAAATTAATATACCTCAAATTTATTTACTCTATTCGTTTAAAGGAATGAGATGTCTGAGCTTTAAAATAATTAAGTTTTAACCAAAATTCAAACCTACTCATTTTTATGTATTTTATCATTTTCTCATATTTAATTGATTGTGACGGTAATACAAATAATTATTTTTCACATAACAAATTATTTAATGAATTATTATTTTTATTTAATAATTAATATAATGTATAATTTATTTTCATGAAAATTATTTGAGAATTATTTTTTTGAATGTGTTAAACTATAACTTGATTTTATGAAATTATTTAATCAATTTTGTATGTGTGAACGTAGTATGTTTAACTAGTTTTATCTTAATAATTTAGAAAATATTGAGTTTTGTTAATAATTAATACTGACTATACTTTATTTTTGTTATTAAAAAAGTTAAATAATTAAACTTATACTTTAATAGAATTGCTACAATGTTTAGGTTGTAAAGTTATTCACTATATCCCTTGAGGTCACGTGTTCAAACTTTGTTATAAGAATTTTGTAACCTAAAATATGATTTAATTTTTTCAAGGTAGTAGAGTCCTCCACTCTTCTTAGCACTGTCAATCATCTTCCCCGAGTTCAAATTCTGAAAGACACAGTGAGATCGAAAAAAATTAGTTTGACAATTTATATCTTGGGTTAATTTACTGACGGACATTAAATTACAAGATAAGTTTGGAACATGAAGGACATTTATAAGAGTTAACATTGGAGACAAAACAACTGACTATTTACCTGCAATGGCTGAAAAAGAGCCATCTGCGATTTTTATTTTTTGATTACCTGCACATTGACTATATGAAGAGAACAAAGTAGATTCACCTATCATGTGATCAGAGGCACCTGAATCTACTATCCAAGTATGAGTGGGACTGACACTAAGAAATGCATAATTACCTTTTGTTGCTATAAAGCAAGAAAGGGTTGGAGACTCAAGAAGTTTGTATAATCTGTCTAGTTGCTTTTTAGTGAGTGGAAGCTGAGACTGTGGGGGTTGCTGGCCTTGATCAGAATTACTAGCCTGAAATGCACGATCACCTTTCTTATTCCAGTTAGAAGATTTGCCTTTGAGCTTCCAATAAGTTTCACGTGTATGCCATTCGATCGCTCTTGCAGTGATCACACCAAGGAACTTTGTCTAGCCTTTTTCCCTCGTCAAGGTTCCTAGTAGCCAGAGCTGAGCCTTTAGATTCGAGCTTTTTGGTGCCTTACCCACCATAATTCCTTGTCGTGCCTCCTTCCTTATTATTTCTGCAAAAGTTTCACAAAGAGTTGGCAATGGTATTTTTCCTAAAACTCCACTTCTTACCTCATCAAGGTTTTTATTGAGCCCAGTGAGAAACATGAATACACGATCATTTTATTTCCTTTTGAGAAACAGAACACTGTCTTCTGTACACCTCTAGTTGTCATCATAACAGAGATCCAACTCTTGCCACAGAGTCAACAACTCATTGTAATAAGAAATTACACTCCTGTCACCTTGTTTTGCATGCCATAACTTTGATTTTAAACTAAAAATTTGGGAGGAGTTTTGAATATCAGATTATGTTTCTTTAACAGCTTCTCACACATCCTTTGCGGAAGGTAAAAACATATAAGGCTTACCTATTAAATTTTCCATAGAGTTTACCAGCACGCAATAATCAAGGAGTTTTCAGACTTCCGTTGTTTGTAATGAGGATCTCCTATTATCGGTTCAGCTACTACTCCTGTTAAGAAACCAAGCTTCCTTTTGCTATCCAATATCAACCAAACTATTTGAGCCCATTCATTATAGTTATTCCCATTCATTTTACGGATATTTACCTTGAGGGAGTATGAGGAACCCTCTTGATCATTACTGCTTAATATGGGTGTTCGCGGTGCAGTTTGGGTGGTTTTGGCTTAAAAATCATCTGAACTGCAAGAGAAAAAAGCACGCGGTTTGGTTTGGTTTGGTTACCTTTTTGAAATAAAACCAAACCAAACCAATGCGGTTTGGGTTGGTTCGATTGGTTCGGTTTCTTACAAGATTTTTTAAGAACCATAGATACACCTATAGAGAACAACATAACTATGTGCTTAGTCATTCATACATTACCAAATAACAACAAAATTCATCATATTTAGACAAAAACTTCTCATTCAATATACAAAAATTAGTTTAGACAAATGTCAAAAAAAAATAGTAGCATAAAACAATATAAAAAATATTATTAAAAAAATAGAAGAGGAGATATCCAAAAAGATGAAAAAGAAAGAGCATAAGACATGTGAGTTTAAAGAAGAAATGTGTGATAAAAACTTAATTAGAAGAGATAATAGTAACATAAAAATGAGAAGATAAAAGAGAAAGAACATAAGACAGGAGAATTTAGAATAGAAGAGGCGAGACGTACATGACAAAGAAGATGAGAAGAATGAGTGATACCACTGGGAGAGGTTTGAGAAGGTTGAAACTGAAACCCTAAGCGTGAGTAAGAGAAAATCGTTTGTAATTGTAAGGTAAGGCAAAATAGGTTTGAGTTTTAGGTTGGATGAGGAATAAGTAAAGTTTGGGTTGTAACATAATGCGGTATAGTTTGGTTTGAAAAATACAAACTGCAAACCAAACCAAACCGCACAGCTTTGTTTAATAATCGCCCAAACACATCTGAACCAAATGCAGTTTTTGTGGTTTCATTTTGGTTTGGTTCTGTTTGCGATATTCTATTGGGTTGGTTTTAAATACCCCTACCGCCTATGTTTGAATAATTGTCACAAAAAATAATGTTGGTCCTCTTTCCATTGTTGCTGTCATTAATTTCATAAACAATGTTGTTAGTGTTTCCATTGTTCCCGTCATTACTGACACTGTTTGTGACCACCGAAGAATCTTCTCGTACACCATCTCTGCAACAACCGTTTTTTCCGCAACCAAAGCCGTTTCCTCATCCACCGCCGTCTCCTCTGCTACCACTGTCTCCTCTGCCACCGCCATTTCCACGGCCGACGCCCGACTCTGGTTGTTGTTGTTCGCCATTGTTGAATTCGGTGTAGGCATGTGTTAGGGAAGACCACCTGTTGTTGTTATTCATCATAAGGGGCTAAATGGGTATGTAGCGAGCGATTTTTGTCGGTGACGCGACCACCTTATCGCTGAAGTTTGGGTTTTCCTCCTCGAGGAGAAAGGGTGCTACTTTCTGATTTCTTATTTATCCCGTGAAGCTAGAAGGGAAATGGAAGCTATCTAAAACTAACCTTGCACGCGAATGTTTAACGGAACAAACGCTTTAAAGAGATTGGGGGTTCGGGGTCAAGTTATACAATGGGTAGTTGTCAGTTACCCATACTATATGTGGTTATCCACAGGATGTTAGCTTTAGGTCTCGCTTTTTAATTGATAGTGTTTATCTACTGATAGGTTGGGAAAGTTTCTTGGGAAATATGAGTGAGTGAGTGAATTTTTGTTGATGTTCGGGTTACTCCCAATGTTTTTGGTAAGGTACTGGACCTAAGTTTTAATTGATGTGTAAAGGTACTGGACCTAGAGTTTTTTATTAGTATGCTTGCTAAGATTTCGCAATCTTATGCCTACGTATTCCCGTTTAAACGAAACAGGGAAATCAGAGCAATCGTAGTTCCTCCTATTCTAAGGGAGGAAAAAGATGTTTTGGTGTCTCGTTCAAAGCCCAAGACAGAGGCTAAAAGGGTATTTGTGTCTTGTTCAAAGCCCAAGATTAAAGCTAAAAGGGTAATTGAGAGGGAATTTATCATCTCTAAAGAGAGATTGTTGACTTTTGTGTGCCTTGATCGAAGCACAAGGTTGATGCTGAAAGGTTTATTGACTCCACTGGGGAAGTCCTTATACAAAGCCTAAGAGGAGGCTAGGGATGACTGACTCAACAAGAGAGTGTTTATATATGTCTTGTACAAAGCCCAAGATTGAGGCTAAAAGAGACGCAAAGATTACTGCTGAGGATTAGATCCAAAGGAGGGCCCAAAGGTGGGAAACTCTCATGAGAGAGACCGGGTTGCTGCTGGAGATTTATCCAGAGTGATCGGTGTTTCTTCCTATGTTTGAAAGGAACTTGAGAATGTCTTTGAGACTCAAGGGGATTTAGACTATCCAAGTCTACTGGTGTTGAAAAGTTTTATCTTTTGTAGGATGCCCAAAAGAGGGCAAGGGCATTAAGGGATGAGAATCAACCCTAAAGTGGCCTGAGGTTTGACACTGGAAAGACTGATCTAGCAAAGGATGACTAAGTTCTATCTTATACCTTTTAAGAGGTCATTAGGGTCCTTGTATTAAGCCCAAGAGAAGGCATGATAACTTCTAAGAAGCCGAAGGGTCCTTGTACAAAGTCCAAGAGGGGGCGGAGATGCTTTTAGGAAGCAGCCTGTGGGTCCCCAAACCAAGAGAAGTTCAAGAAATGAAATTCACAGAGAAGAGATCATTCCAGGTAAGTTAGAGGGTTTGGAAGAAACTCAAGAGATGATATTCACGGAGAATAGATCAACTCTGGGGAGTAGAATTTCTTTGACAATTTCTAGGGGTGATAGTTTGAGAAAAGGTTCACCGAGAATATTGCCTTTCTCTTTGTTCCATATTGTTTAACCCCAAGAGAAGGGAAGACTGTATCTGGAATCCTATGGGGATCTATTTTTGTTTGTATTTAAGAGTGACCAACAGGGCTTTACCTAGTTCTAGACCTAGTTGCCGGGGAAAACTCTAAACAACTATACTAGTATATATACAGTTGATATATGACAAGTATTTAAAAGGATATGAAAGAATACTAACCATGCGCAGCTTCCCACAATACAGTTATGTATAAATACGACATGTATTTAAAAGAATGAAAGAAGACTAACCATGTGCCGCTTCCCACAATACAATTATGTATATGAAAGCATATAAAAGAAAGCGGATAAACACTTACCCGTTGTAGAGCTTCCATGCTGTTTTGTTAGTTGTTCAACAAAGAAATTAAAGACAATTTTGACAGCAACTATACATTTGGATTCAAAATCAAAGGAGAAAGTATTTTGAACAGAGATCGGGGCTTACAGCTCAGGGAGAAGCCCAAATTTTAACAGTGATGGATCTGTTGTTTTGAATATCGTCCCGGGACTTATACAATGACTGAGGCCCAAAAAGTTTTGGTCAAAAGGGGATTGGGTCTTACGCTCTATTAGAGGCCCAAAGAGTTTGAAAATGAATAAAGATGGGTCTTGTCATACCCTAATTTTTTACCCTTGAGATTTTGTTTTCGTTTTGCATTGTCTGTATAACAAATCACGTCATTTCTATTTCAATCATCCATACATAGCTAACCAATTTATCAAACTTGTGTTTGTTTGTTTTCCTTTATGAATTTAGGGTTGCTGTTGAAAGTTCAAAGGTCATGGAGGTTGTGTGTGTGCTCATGGTGATTCTAGTCCCTTGCAAATTGCGTTGGATTCTTGCGGAGATGGAGGAAGAATATGCTCTCATCCTTATGGCCCCTTAGTTAATACAAGGTCCATTTTCCTCAATATTTTTCAGAGGTTTCACTAAGGATGACTAAGGTTTTCATCCATTGGTTTTGAGCACGGGAATCTGAAGACTGTTATGGCATCGTTGTAAACTTGCTCTTGATGGTGCATTGATCTCAAACTGGATTCATTCAAGGTATAATGTAAAATCATAAGAGTTCGAGAGTTTAAAAAGCCAATATAAAAGAGAAAACTATTTTGAATATTTGGGAATTTGTCATCAAGGTTAAAGTTTACAAAATACAAGTTGGTTTACTTGTTCACATGGTTCTTTAAAAGACTCAAATTGGTTTCACATTCATGTCAATGACTATTACAATGTATGCAAGGTCTAATGTACAACGTCATTATTTCATTACAAGTGCTTCAAAGGGACGGTAAGTGCCAAGTGCCTTAATGTACAATGTCGTTGTCTCATTATGAAATGTCGTGAAAAGGCCAAACGCTCATCTCACAAGCAAGGCGTAAAGCTACCGGTTCACTTCAATTCAAAAGGCCAAAGCTCCTATAAATTGATCTTATCCCCTTATTTGCAAAGAAAGCTTTCAAAGCTAAAATATTCTGCACAAATTTCCTTCATGCTACTACTTCAATTCTCATCAATCCAAACCTACACAAGTTAAAGCATAACATTAATTTCCAAAAACAAAAACAATTTGCAGCAGGCTACTTACATGGAAAGCATTAACCTTTAAGTTATTTCCAAAATCAATACATAATAGACTGTTAACATCAACATTCAATTTGTTTCCGATACAAGTTTCCAACACCAGTCAAACATAATTGAAAGAAAAATAGCATCATCAAGTTGTTTCCAAGACAAGATTAAACATGCTCCAACAGCATTCAAGAGGCAAGATCCACAAACAGCCAGTGATTTCTTTCCAAAACAAACTCAAAACATATCCCAAACATGTTCCAAACAGGGCCAGGTTCCTTCGAAAATGAGTTCCGACAGGATATCTTACACTTAATTTTGGAATCGAAATTCTAAAGGTCACGAGCCCATAAAATCAGACAACTTTCATAGCAGAAAAGGGGGGGGGGGGGAGAAAAAAGAGCACATCAATTCATAGAACAAGATCGATACACATTCATGGACAAAATTCACACAAAAAAAACAACACACACAAGAACACATACCTCATTTACCCATGTGAAATCATCTGTCTCTTCCACACCATCACGAACATCATCCTTCAACCGTATATAACACCTTTGCCGTTCCATCAAGGAAAACAATCGCCAGAGGAGCCAATCACCTCCGACACCCAGCCTCAGTCGAAACTACTCGTAGCAGTAGCGCACAACTCAGTCGCCACCATCCATCACATAAATCGCCGCTGAAGCCATTACCATCGCCGACGTCATCACAGCTGCGTATACTGTGATGTCGACAGAAAATTGTTGTCGCCGTTATCGTTCCCAGATCCACCATTGACGCACTACATCGCTCCGCCGCTGTGAGTACTCGTTGTCCCTTGCTTTTACGCTACGATTTTTGTGATGTATAGTGTTAATCTTAAATGTGTAGCCATGTTGGTTTGATTTTGTTACCGTAAGTGAAATCTGAGAGTGAACAGAGAAAGAGAGAGATTGAATTGCGAGAGATGTAGGGCGAGGGGCACAATGCCCTGTTTCTAATCCTTTGGTCTCAAATGCAAGACCTTATTCTGTAGACAATAACCCGGCCCAATTTTTCTTTTTTTATTATTTATTTTTTTAGTTTTTTATTATCTATTTGGTTTTCAATTTCAATTATTATATTAATACTGATAGTAATTTTTAGTTTAGCAATAAATTAAATATAAAAATCCAAAAACATTTTTTTAATTATTAAGTGTATAGGTTTTATTGATTTCTAATTAGTTAAATTTTTCTTGATTTTATCCACTAATTTCATTAATCAGCTTAATAATTAATTTCGTGATTTTGCGACTCAGTTTCTTTTTATTTGGGCTTGATTTCGATTTTATCTGGATTATGTCATCTGTTTACTGTCTGGGGTTTCTTTTACCTGATTACACCTTTTTGGCTGGCGCTTTCATGACTTGAACTTTGTCTTATACACATGTTGTTATATTCGTTCTCGTTTGCATATTTTATTTTGACTCTATGATGTTAATCTTGGTTAACATTCATTTACGGTTTTTGAAATGTCATGATTACCTATCTGAAGCCAAAGGAGGTGATCCCGCTATTGACCACCATGTCACGATTAGGATAGCTTAGCCTAACTTTAGGTCTTCCCGCTTTATCCTAGCCTTAGGATCGGAGTCACCGCACTCTATACATGTGTTCTGCCATGGACACTTTCTCCCTTTAACTTTAACTTTAACTTTGGAGTCACCGCACTCCATGTAAGCGTCTTGCCACAGATGCTTACCTTCCCCCTAGAACCTTGACCACAGTCAAGAGTTCCTCACCCTCATTGAGGGGAACTATGAATACTCTGATTCCACTCCCGTCAGGATACGTAGGCACAAGATGTGATGTCTTGGCGAGTATACTTAGATACTAACCCCTAGGTCTTTTTCCCTTATCACATACCCTTAGCAAGCGAACAAGTAATAGATAACATAAATAATAACAAGAGGTTCCTATAGAGTACTATAGATGCTTAGGGTGCTAACACCTTCCCTAAGCGTAACCAACCCCAGAACTTAGATTCTCTTAACTTAGGTTTTTTGATCTTTAACCTTTCCTTTGGATAAATCAAAGACCGGTGGTGAACTTCAAGATTTGTGATTCAAGTTAACTAATAGCTTGATATCCGATTCTCACCGCGACAGAAATGGCGACTTCACTGGGGACTCTTATTTGAGGGTTCCCCCTAACTTATTTATTTATGTTATTTGTTGTATACTTGTATTTGTATTTGTTGTTATATCTGCTTGGGTTTTTCTGCGTGCAGGGTGGTTATATTGAGTGGTGAGATAAGTCCTAACCCGGACTTGAGAGAACACATATGATAGGATTGTGGTGTAATCAATAGTCGGCTATTAGGAGTAGTCCTAACAGAGTTTGGCATATGATGACCATGCTCAGTCGAGGGCCCTTTAGGATGATTGATGTCTGATGCAAGTAGTCGTATTGATGTCACTCATTCCGATGAATGTCAATAAGACTGAGGACCGTAGTTACCTTTACCCCCACTTGGCCTTTTTAGGACGTAGTGCGATGGCTATGAGGGAGTAGTCCCAAATGGTTATTACGTGATACTACACTCAGACGAGTTTATCTTGAGAATATTATTAACCCGCGTGAGTAGTCACGTAGGCCAATAATTTCTGAAGGATTTACCTAGACTCTAGGAACTTTGTAGAACCCGTTCTGCAGGTACAATTGAAACCATAGTACATACCTTTTTGGGAAGGGTAGACCATGACTCCATGCTCGTGATCTTCAAACCTAGGCCTTTGTTTATTTACCTGTATATGTGTACATTTGTATACCTGTGTTTATGCATCTGTAACATTCATGCATAACCCTTTGGTTTCAAGGAACTCGATTGCTCTTTCCTTTGCAAAATCAACAAAATCATGGATTATAAAATGAAACTTTTTCAGTCTTTCCGAAATGTTTGCAACTTGCTTTTGAGTTCCTTGAAACCATTGCATTGCATTGCATATCATTTGCATCTTTGCATGATTCGTTGCATACATCTGTTTGTCCAGTAACTCATGTCTAGCTGTCTCTATCAGTGTGGCACCTATGAGTCGTCAAGTTGATTCCTCGACATAGATATCAGACTAGAGCTAACTACAGACGCATAATGTCAGAGCAAGAAGCACACAATGCAGAGGTCCGAATGGAGATCGATGACCTTAAGTCAAGCATGGTAAAGCTCACTGAAATGCTCCAAGTCTTGATTGCTAGAGGAGAGCAACCTCAAAGGACTGTCATTTAGGAAGTTTCAAATGCTGATCCTCAGCCTGTTCAGGTGCCACCTTTAACTTGGCCAGAGTTTGGTTTGCCACACAACTACTCACCACCTCTTGCATCTACTGGTATGATTGGTCAGACTGCTGGACCAGTTTTTCAAGCTCCTATTTTTGCCGAGCCTCAACCTATAGTTCAGACTACTCGGGCTCCTTTTGAGAACCTTCTCTATGAGTACAATGCTGCCAGTGCTCAGGGTGAAGACCGTGAAGACTTTGTTGAACCTGAGGTTGTCCGTGAACAGTTTCAGATCATAGACAAGAGACTCTGAGCCGTTGAGGGTACTGATTTCTTTAATGTGGACGCAGACAACATGTGTCTGGTTTCTGACTTTGTTATGCCTGCTAAATTCAAGACTCCCGATTTTGTGAAGTACAAAGGTGATTCTTGTCCAAGAGCTCATTTGGTCATGTATACCCGAAAAATGGCTGCTCATGCCAGGAATCAGAAGTTGCTTATCCATTGTTTTCAAGATAGTCTGAGTGGAGCTTCTCCCAAATGGTATATGAATCTTGAACAGAACAACATTCACTATTTCCAGGATCTTATTAATACCTTCATGAAGCAATATAAGTATAACCTCGACATGGCTTCTGACCGTCGTCAGCTGCAAAACATGTCTCAGAAGGATAAAGAGTCTTTCAAGGAATATGCTCAGCGTTGGAGAGAGTTGGCTTCTCAGGTTGAACCTCCTTTGGCAGAGAAGGAATTGACTGGAATGTTTATGGACACTTTATCTCCATTCTACTGGGAGAAGATGATTGGTAGTGTTTCCTCCAATTTCACGAATTTGGTTACTATTAGTCAGAGACTCGACGAAGGACTTAAGAATTGTTATTTCTGTGCTTTTGTGGTTGGCATTTATTTTGTTAAAACTATTATAGCAGCAAGATGTTGCATCATAATGTTCTAAGTGGCTGCTTTCAACATGTCGAATGAAGATGTTCCATGACTGCTCATAGGACATCGCGCTGTGAAGTTAGTTTTAATGCAGATTCTGTTACTATGATTTGTTACTGAATATTCTGTGAATATTTGGTTATCCTATGTGGCATCCAAAGCATTTTTGGATTGTGGTTATTTGTTGGTTTTGGGATTTGCTGCTGTTTCTAATTATGGAGACATAATAGGAAACTTTGGATTGAAGACCTATTTTGTTGGAGTTATTTTTGCAGATTTGTGAGCAGTCTAATTGCTGCGTTTTTGGAAGCCCAATTTAGTCCAGATTAATTGCTATATATTGACTGATGTAAACCTAGTTTTAGGTGTTGAACTTACATGTATTTTTAGGGTTGTGTGCTTGTATTTTGTGAGCCTAACTGGTATCTTATGATAACAGTATAAGGACTGTAGTGTAAGTTGTGTAAGGTTGCTCATAAGCTTATAAGCATTGAGTAGCTGTGTGTTAATTCTCATAAGCTGTGAAGTATTGAGAATTTGTGTTTCGACCATTGTTACTTGTCTTGTAAGGAACCAGTCACGGGTTGTGATTGAAGAGGGATTTGAGGAGGGCCTCATATCTAGGGGAGTCTTAGGTAGAAGTCATAGGAAGGGTAGTGATTAAGTGAGCTGATTGAACCGGGTGTGGTTATTAGTGAATTGATACTATCAAATATTGATTTCATCCCTGGCTTGGTAGCCCCCAGATGTAGGATAGTTAGATCCGAACTGGGTTAACAATTTCTAGTGTTCTTTACATTTTCTGTACACTATTGTATTGAACTTGTTCATTGTTGTCGTATATCAGTGTCTCGACATCTCGATAGGACATCTGATATATAGGCCAGAATTTCAATTGGCATCAAGAGCTTGCACCCTTATTTGGTTCTGGGTGAGATTTAGGGAAGGTACTTTCTGGTACAATGGACAAGGATGGAGGATTTCTGAACAAACCACCTCTGCTTGATGGTTCCAACTATGACTATTGGAAACCAAGGATGATAGCTTTCATCAAATCCATGGATGATCAAGCATGGAAAGCTGTTATCAAAGGATGGGAGCCCCTTAAGGTTAAAGATGAAAAAGGTAACCCTACTGATGTGGTGAAGGAAGAGGAAGACTGGGATGATACAGACTACAAAGGATCTGTAGGGAATTCTAAAGCCATGAATGCATTGTTCAATGGCGTTAACAAGAATATCTTCAGGTTGATTGAACACTGCACCATTGCAAAAGAGGCGTGGGCGGTCTTAAAGGTTGCTCATGAAGGGACTTCAAAGGTGAATATGTCCAAACTTCAACTTCTCACTAGCAAGTTTGAGAGCCTGAAGATGAAAGAGGATGAGAGCATTCATGATTTTCATATGATCATTATTGAGATAGTTAATGCCTCTAGTGCCCTAGGTGAAAAGATGTCTGACAGCAAACTGGTCAGAAAGATTCTCAGATCTCTACCTAAGAGGTTTGACATGAAAGTGACGACCATTGAGGAAGCTCGGGACATAGATAAAATGAAAGTGGATGAACTTGTGGGATCACTTCAAACATTTGAATTGGGGATCAGTGAAAAGACTGAAAAGAAGAAGAGTATAACTTTTGTATCAAAGGTAAGTGATTCAGAAAGGGAAAGTAATCTGGATAGAGATGAAGGCCTCTCAGAAGATCTGGTGTTACTAGGCAAACAATTTAACAAAGTACTCAGAAAGGTGGATTGGAAGTCAAGATCAAATGTTAAGGACAAGCCATCTGACATCAGTAAAAATCAGAATGATGAGAGAAATACCAGTGCTAAAGGTAATTCTAACCAAGAGAGGGGAGCTCAGTGTCATGAGTGTGAAGGTTTTGGGCATATAAAGTCTGAGTGCCCCACATATCTCAAGAGGCAAAAGAAGGGCCTATCAGTCTCATGGTCAGAAGACGATTCTGAAACTGAAACTGATGAGAAGTCTGGTAAGAGGGTTACAACATTAACAGGTGTGTGTGAGTCTGATGAAGAATCAGTCAGTGATGATCTTACTTTTGAAGAGCTAGCTGCTTCCTATAAGAACTTATGCATCAAAAGTGAAGAAGTGTGTCAGCAGAAAGAAGAACAAACGAAAATCATTGCTCATCTAAAAGCTGAAAAGGTAGAGCATCTGGCTACTATCTCTGATCTAAAAAGTGAAGTGGTCATTTTGAACTCTAAACTGGATAATATCATCAAGACAGTCAGAATGCTTAATAGCAGCTCTGATGTGCTTGATGAGATTCTGAAGTCAGGAAGAGATGTTGGAGATGTTAGGGGTCTAGGGTTTGAAAGTTCCAGCGAGATGGACAAGGGAAAATGGCCTGAAGTGACACCTGCTCAACCTGAGAAAGAGTCAAAGGTGTCTTATAACATGTTGCAACATCCTCGTATACATCAGAAGAATGTGACAAGAAGAAAGAATCAAAGATGGAAATGCCACTATTGTGGGAGGCTTGGCCATATAAAACCTTTCTGCTACATATTATATGGCTACCCCAAGATTGGCTTACAGTCCAGTAGGAAACGAGAGTGGGTTGGGGTAACAAAAGTGTGGACTCCTAAGAGTAGTACAGAGGAACACATAGCTCATAAGTCCTTCAGTGTCTTTGCAAAGGAAAAGTGGTACTTCGACAGTGGATGTTCCAGGCACATGACTGGTATCATGGGATGTCTGTCAGATGTTGATCTCATCCCGTTAACTACGTGACCTTTAGTAATGGATCAAAAGGGAGAGTAATAGGTGTTGGAAAACTGGACTATGCAGGACAACCTAATCTGGAGGAGGTTTTACTTGTTGAAGGACTAGATGCAAACTTGATAAGCATAAGTCAATTATGTGATCAAGGTCTCAAGGTCAACTTTACCAATTCTGAATGTCAGATCACAAACAAGAAGGGTAAGGTTATCATGAGAGGTAAGAGAGAGTCAGATAACTGCTATCTGTGGAGTTCTGAGAACACTGAAAGAAGCGTGGAGACTAAGAAAGATACTGGAAAGACTGTCAAGTTAGAACAGGTGCTGATAAATTGTAAAGCAACTCATGATGTTTGCTTGATGAAATGTAATAATGAGTTTAAACTTAGTAAGTATGCCAGCAAGGTAAGGTTAGAAGGAGAATTTGATAAGTGTGCAATTGAGGCGAGTCAGGTAATCAAATTCTGTGAATACCGCTCTACTATGAGCCTAGTCCTTAAAAGTATAAATAGGCGGGCAAACACACCATATTTTCAGCAAACTTACTCTACACAAATTCCTCTTGCACCCTCTCTTCAAAGCTCTCGCGTCTTAGGGTTTTCTCCTAACATTCTCAATACTGTACCGTGTGATCAATTAAACATGTCCCAACTTCCTAACTCCGAATCCATGCACGAGAACACTGGTTCTCCACGAATCAATGCTGGAGATGCAGGATCACTGCGGATGATAAATCTCTCTGACCTAGTGCTCGACATTGCTCCTTTGAATGTTATGCCGGCTGACCCTAAAGGCAAACAACAAGCTTCTCACACAACAAATGTCAACATTCCAGGTAAGAAGTCTAAACATTTCTCTCCTAGAAAGAAGGTCCACTCCATGACTAGTTTGTATGCTGACCAAGTAATCCCTAAGAAAAACGTGGCTGAAAAGGGGTCTAACTCTGGCTTAGTTGAGAAGAAGAAGGATTCTAAAGATGTAAACAAGAATTCCACTGATAATGATGCTGTTAAAAAGGATAGGGAACTTAGGAGGGTTGTTGCCTCGATTCTGAGTGGAATTAAGGCAAATGTCGAGTCTAATGCTCCAACATCAGTGACAGAAAATATCAATAGTAGCCCTACTGATAGGACTGATGGTGACGTTCCCATGCATGTGGACCGTGAGAGAAGAAGTAAAAGGAAAGCTGATGTAAGGACTAACGATGTTATTAATGTTGATGATCTCACTTCTGATGAGGAACCTATTGCTGGAATGCTGAGAAAAATTCAGAGAAGAAGAGGAAAAACTGTGATAAGTGAAGGCTCCAAGTCTTCGAAATTGCGTGGTAAAACTGGAGGTGGGGAAAGAAAAGTTCAAGCAGGGCCTCCTAAACATTGGAGCAAGGTTGTAGTGCCCACTAAGAAGAGAAAAATTACTGATCAAAGCGACTCTGACTATGAAGTTGAAACAGATGTCCAGGACATCATTGGTATGAAAACCTCCACCTGCAAGAAGGCTGCTACTGAAAGTTCTATGAGAAATATAGATAGATGGAAAATTGTAGATCAGATGAGGATTGCTCTGGAGAGAGAATTGGGGAAGGATTTCGAAAAGTACAAGGAAATCATGGAGCTCATTGCAGCGGCTGGAATGATGAGAACTGTGTCCAAGTTTGGACTCTGCTATGGAAATCTAGTCAAAGGATTTGTGGTGAATATATCTGAAGAGTGTGATGAGAACAGGGGCAACACTCTCAGGAAAGTATGTGTGAGAGGAGAAGCTGTCACCTTTTCACCTGAAATTATCAACAACTATCTGGGCAGGAGTAATGAACCTCAACCTGAGTTAGAGGTTACTGATAATACTATTTGCAAGGAGATAACAGGTGGCTGTATGAGACATTGGCCAAATGCAGAGAAGCTGTCGTCTAGAAAACTAAGTGTCAAATATGCCATCCTCCACAGGATTGCTGTGGTAAATTGGGTTCCTACAAATCACACATCTACTATCTCTTCTACACTTGGCAGATTCATATATGCTATTGGAAAGAAGGTCCCTTTCAACTTTGGAGCATATATCTTTGAACAAGTTTTGAAGCAAGCTAGCTCATCTGCTGTTAAGCTACCCATATGTTTTCCATCCTTAATCTGTGGAATGATCCTGGACCAATTTCCTGACTGCTTAGTAAGAAGTGACAAAGTCAGCAAGAGAAAACCTCCAATGACTTTGCATTATAGGCTGCTAGGTGGAGTTCATGTGTCTGATGTTGTTGGGACATCCTCCTCAACTTCAAGTCATGCCACTCTTGATGATGAAGCCATTGTACAGATGCAAGAAACTTGCAAAGAGTTGGAAGAATCTATCAGGAGAGATACAACAAGGAAGGCAAAGCTCGAGCAGCTGATTAAGGCCTTGGTTGAAAAGAGAAATGCTGCTAAAGATCAAGAGCTGACTGAAGATGATGGACAAGGTGAATCTACTGAGTCTGATAGAAGGGGTGTCCAGCAGTCTGATGATTCTGGTTCTGAGAATGGTGCTTCTGAATCTGAAGGTGAAAGTGATGAGGTTGCTGATGAAGAGGACAGTGCTGAATAGCAATAGGCTATCTGCAAGTTTATTTTCTGTTTTCTTTTAGGACAACTTAATTCTGTTTTGGTTTTGAACAATATATTGCTGTAATTTGTTTACATTTGTCTATGACCCCTCTTTGTCATATTTGTGGCTAAAAAGGGGGAGTAGTAAGTGTGAGGGGGAGCAACATTGTTATGTGCTTGTGTGTGCTGCAGGTAGATTATGTGTGCTGCAGGTAGATTGTGTGTGCTGCAGGTAGATGGTGTGCTGCTGCAGTTGTTGAGGGGGAGAATGTGGAAGGTTGCTGCTGTTTGAGGGGGAGTTTTGCCAGTTTACTATGATGAGTGTTTTGTTGTACTGTGTGTTTATATGCAGCTAAAGGGGAGTGCTGTTATGCTCTATGCTGGATTTTTTTTGTGTTTTCACTGCTGTCTGATCTCTGGATATTTTTATTTGTGCTTCTTCACAAGTTTGTTTGTGTGTGTGTAGTTTTAGCCAAAATAAGCCAAAGGGGGAGATTGTTATTTCTGTGCTTTTGTGGTTGGCATTTATTTTGCTAAAACTATTATAGCAGTAAGATGTTGCATCAAAATGTTCTAAGTGGCTGCTTTCAACATGTCGAATGAAGATGTTCCATGACTGCTCATAGGACATCGCGTTGTGAAGTCAGTTTTAATGCAGATTCTGTTACTATGATTTGTTACTGAATATTCTGTGAATATTTGGTTATCCTATGTGGCATCCAAAGCATTTTTGGATTGTGGTTATTTGTTGGTTTTCGGATTTGCTGTTGTTTCTAATTATGGAGACATAATAGGAAACTTTGGATTGAAGACCTATTTTGTTGGAGTTATTTTTGCAGATTTGTGAGCAGTCTAATTGCTGCGTTTTTGGAAGCCCAATTCAATCCAGATTAATTGCTATATATTGACTGATGTAAACCTAGTTTTAGGTGTTGAACTTACATGTATTTTTAGGGTTGTGTGCTTGTATTTTGTGAGCCTAACTGGTATCTTATGATAACAGTATAAGGACTGTAGTGTAAGTTGTGTAAGGTTGCTCATAAGCTTTTAAGCATTGAGTAGCTGTGTGTTAATTCTCATAAGCTGTGAAGTATTGAGAATTTGTGTTTCGACCATTGTTACTTGTCTTGTAAGGAACCAGTCACGGGTTGTGATTGAAGAGGGATTTGAGGAGGGCCTCATACCTAGGGGAGTCTTAGGTAGAAGTCATAGGAAGGGTAGTGATTAAGTGAGCTGATTGAACCGGGTGTGGTTATCAGTGAATTGATACTATCGAATATTGATTTCATCCCTGGCTTGGTAGCCCCCAGATGTAGGATAGTTAGATCCGAACTGGGTTAACAATTTCTAGTGTTCTTTACATTTTCTGCACACTATTGTATTGAACTTGTTCATTGTTGTCGTATATCAGTGTCTCGACATCTCGATAGGACATCTGATATATAGGCCAGAATTTCAAGAATGGTAAAGTATCCAAGGCTACTGAACTTTCTAATAGTGCTAAGAAATCCTATGGGAATTTCCAGAAGAAGAGAGAAGACCATACCAATGTTGTTATGTTTGAAACCAGAAGGCCTCGTGCTCAACCCCAATATATTGATCACTCCGTTGTTGCTGTTGTTACTCCTGTTGTTGCTGCTTCATGACCAGCTCAAGCTCCTCAACGCCCAGCTGTTGGACAGAGTCAGTATCGTAATAGGAATAATTTTGATCCTATTCTAATGACATACACTGAATTATATCCTGGTCTGGTTCAGAAAGGTTTGATTACTACAAGGCCTCTGCCTCCTCCTCCAAATCCTCTTGCAGCCGGCTATAGGACTGATCTTCATTATGAATACCATCAAGGTGGTGCAGGTCATAACTTGGAAGGTTGCTTTGCGTTGAAGGCTAGAGTACAAGAGATGATTAGAATTGGTATTCTCTCCTTTCGTGACACCAATTCGAATGTCAAGATCAATCCTTTGCCAGAGCATGCTAAGTGAGGCTTCAGATGACTTCAGCGGACTTCAGTGTTTCAGACAGGACATCTCACTCTTGTTTCTGATTAGTCACTAGGCCATGTTTCTTATTGTTTGCATTTTCCTCCGTTTTGTACTAGCTGTTTGCTTTCAAATTATGTTTGTACTTTCGTAATTAATAAAATGAGCATTGCAACTTTTGGATTCAATTCATTTGTGTTTATCATTTACATCTTTATGCTTTCTTTAAAAAAACAAAAAAAAATATTTTATTTCTTTTCCGCTTTCTTTTCGATTATGCAAAGATTGGAGGGAGGATGATGAAAATGTAAATAACCATAATTGCTGTTGGTATGCTTTCAAATAAAAACTTTGCTGACGATGTAAGGCATTGTTTCAATTCCCAAACACTTGAGACATAAGGAAGATAACCCCTCGTCAACCCCTTTGAACCTTGAAGTAGGAGTTTCTTTTCTTTACAAATGAAAACCCGCAATCTTAACCTGGGGCAGGGTAGTTCTCAGTTAAGTTGATTGTGCATTCAAATACGAGAGTTTCGTGCAAGACACCTTTCACATAAAGGTTGCATTCTCAAACAACAAGCAGGTGTCAAAGATGTCTTTCAAATCAGAAACCGGTGATGGTTCACCGTCACTACTAGAGAAATTCTATTTAGCGACACTTAACTTACGGCAGTTCAAATAAAGCCGTCCTAACTCACATTTAACGACACATGCTACGACAGTTTCAGCTAACCGTAGCAGCTTTAGTTCATAAAATTGAGAAATCCACACCTTTTTCATTGTCACGCGTTCATTATCGCTAATGCCGCTCTAATTTCATTTTTTCTCTCAAATTCCATCTTCATTCAAATTCCTCACATCCCTAATTACTGACCTCTCAAAATCATTTCAATTTTTAATCTCTCTCTAATTCGTCTTCCCCTTTCTCTTTCTCTGCTTTCTCTCACATCCCGTATAAACCTAGTCAATGCCTCCATATAAAAATTAGCTCTTCTCTGAAAACTTTGAATGAATCAAATGATGGGGGGGGGGATTGATTTAATGTACAAACTTAATTATAGTTCCCCTCAGACACACTGGTGAATTCATGGAACCCTCACACCTCACTAGACAACAATTACGTGGCCATTGTTGGATCTACATCACCAGGTTCAAACTTGTTTTTTCATGGATTTTTTTGCTTATTTATTCTTGATGTCATAGGTGTGGCTTTCATTCCGGCCGCTCCTATTAAAGGTTCCACACAACATGTTGGTTTTGTTCTATGGTTACTTAGGTTTCGCAGTGTTTTAAATTTAGAGTCGTGAATCGTGATTGTTTAGGATTTCGATTATGATGGTATTATTTTGTATGGCTTTGGTTTTCTATAGGTTTAAATTCATGTGAGCAAATTGTATTGTGTGGATATGGTTTTTCTTTCCATAGTTTGACATTTAAGTGAGCAAATTGTATTGTGTGGTTTTGTTTTCTGTATGTTGAAATTCAAGTGAGCAAACTGTATTATGTGAGTATGGTTTGTTCCTACTCTACAGATTTATCTCGCAGATGCTGCTCAAAGTGATGTAGAAATTGAGAAGCCCATTCAGTTTTGTACATTCATGATTGGCAAGCCATGCTTGTGAATGACACATTTTTTTAGGGGAAGGGATAAACTATTTGAAAGACTTAACTTCTTGGAATCAAAATTTGTTATTACTGATTTTATTGTCTTACAATTTCTTGAGAGTGGGTTCTCTTAGTGACTCACTTTAATATAACCTTATAATGTTAAAGTATCACAACTATTAATGTGTTTACTTTATGAACAAAGTAAAAATCTAGAATCATTTTCTAAGTGCAGAGATGTTAGGTGGCTTTGCAGACAAGGATTGTATTAGTTTGAGATAAATACTAGAGAAACTAGAAGAGAAATGGAACAATAACTATCATCAATGGGTAACTAAAAACACCCAAGTCACTTGATCAGGTCAACTTCTTAGCTTCAAATCTATAAAAAAAAATCAATTCTTATTTATGCGAATAACATTTTTCATTTGGTATATTTTTCTTAGTTCTTGTTTGTAGACTTGTGTTACTCAAATTAACCATGCCATTGGAGCAAAAGGATGTGAGATATGAATGTTATTCATAACTACAACAATTTGATATGGGAATTCATAACTTATGGGGTTTGTTCTCTAGTTCTTAATTCTCATTCTCAAATGATTAATGATTGTTATTTAACCATTCTTTAAACATGTTCTTATATTTTAGTTAAGACTTGAGATTATGTGTTCACATACGGCTCTCCTCCGATTGATATTTTTTTGAATTTTAAGTTGTCTTCGTGTTTTATAGATTGAAGATAACAATCCTTTAAAATGTTAATACCTTGTGAATTAATTAACACTGCATGCATTCTAGGTACCTAGATTCACAAGTGATGGCATATAGCAAGTGGTCGTGCTTTCAAATAGTTCTTAAAATGTTCGATCAAAATTTGCAGTAAACTTAGAATGAAGTTCAAACTACTACCAAGGTTGCAGGTCATGATGTTCCAATCACTACAGTTAAGGTATGATGCCTAGTTTGGTCATTTGTTGCTTGGTATTATTCTATGATTACAATAGAGCTTGATTTTCTCTAAAATCTTTACTTCTGTGTTGCAAATTGCAGAAAAAGGACTGATGACTGGAGCTAATTCTGTAGAAGCGAATAAAAAAGCATTAATGAGCTTATTACTAATGCACCTCACATATTATTAGCTCCGGTGCTTACCACAACAAAATATTTTCTGTTTAGTAGTGAACTTTATAAGTTACCCACCTCCAAGAATATAGGGTTGATTGTGAATTTCTATCTCAGTTGGATTCAAAAGTGGCATACTTGCATTTGCTCTGCCCTTTCAAGCCTTCAATGGATCTGGCCTTTCACTTGTTGAATTGATGTCTAGGTATTTGATGCAAATGCTATATAAATTACTAGTTTGTTTAATTATGTTTTTATTCAATTTGAACTGGAAACTGAAACAAATTGTTTGTGTTTTTAGCCTTTTGACCTTACAATCTAGCTGGGAGTTTGGCTCACATGACATGCAAATTAATGCACTTGATAGTTGCTAGTCTTGTTGGGAGTTTGGCTCAAGTGACATGCAAAGTAAGGCACTTAATGGTTGCTAGTCTAGATGGGAGGTTGCTGTCAGAAATTTTGCAATAAAGCTAAAGCAGAATAAGAGTTGTGTTACTGAATTGTTAGTATCAACATCCAAAAACAGTGAAATTATGGTATCTACAAAGTATAGCTTTACTCTAAAGTACATGAATATTTTACAAGTGTGTAAAAGGTAAGACAAGTTTAGACTTGATAGCCTATGCTTGGATAAATAATTCTTTGATGCGGGTAATCTGTGCAAGGCATTTAATTACAATACTTTTTCTATCTCTATGAATTAATTTTCCTCATTATAATTTAGATTGAACGGGTATTGATGGACATTGGCTGAAGAAGAAATTAATAGATGGAAAGTGACAGCAAAGCAAGTAGTGTTTGTATGGTTGATAATCAAATGATTGATATCACAACCTATTTAAATCAAGGTACAATTGTATATAATCACATAATGTACATAATATATATTTTGTTGCATGCAACATATTAAAAGTAGTATCTAATTCAATTGAAATGATGTGACCTCTTCTTTTTTTTGTTATGAATGAAGTTTAAGAAACAATTGGGCCATTATGGGTGGTATTGTTGGAGGTGTAGGACTTGTTGTTAATAACTAGGTCCAATTGCTTTTCAATTTAATTTTCTAATGTATATTTTCTAGTGTAGGTATTAGTACGGTCATCCATGTTTTCACAATTGGTGGGACAATTTCTTTATCATAGCATGAATCATTGTACCATGTGATTTTGGAGAATATAATAATTTTTTCTCTCTTTCATGAGAAGAGATATAAATATTGAATATAAAGTCACTTTACTAAGTAAAGTAACAACCAATCTACTGCAAATGGGGAAAAAATACAAAAACGAAAGATAAGAATTAGATATGAATAGGATAATTCTGATAGCTTTCACATTATGAAAAGCTTGTAACCCTTGAGCTGCTGTAACATATTTTAAATTCCAAAAATAAGTTTATTTATCATGTTATATACATGTAGGAATTCCCTTTTCTGGCTCGTTCTTACCTTAAAAAGCTTTCAAGTCATTTGGCCTACATCATTGGTGATTCAGTGAAGCCAAAGACCCAGGAGAAGATAAATGATGAGCTGAAGTTCCCTTACGATTTTAGACAACTAATATGGAATGGTAAGATTTTAGATGCCTATTACAACAACAAATGCCAATATTTTTTGATGTCATTTATCAATGATAAGTTTTTTTGGTAAAGTAATATTTATTTTATAAATTCATTGTTGAATTGAATTCCGTTCTAGGAAAATTGTGCATCTGCTGATAATTGTTGTCCTTTATGCTACTAGTTTTCTCTTTTTGCAATGCTTGTCATTGTGGCACCATTATATGATATTTTTTAAAATTGTTATATAATTTTTCTGATCTTTCTTGCTTTATTTTTGTACTCTGCAGATATGGGACTATGTTCCTAACCAACAGACCCACATAGAAACCCTACTAAGCAAATTTTTATCATAAATGTCATTTTTTCTTTAACATTTATAATCCTATTAATGCTCTCTTGTGTGTAACAGGTGGTTTATGTTGTTTATCAAGATATGTAACCCCTTTTCAATGGGCAAACTTGTCCAACCAGCGTACCAATATGCACTGGGACATATTAGATCTGGAACTTTGGCAAAATTTAAGGATACACTCAAAAAGACTTTAAAAAGAGGAGAAATGTTTTCTGCATCTACTAATAATTGCATTGGGTCTTGTGTGGCTCAATTTGTTGAACCATGTGTAGCTAATGAAAACTTTCTTTATATTTATTAGTGAACATCAATTACGTTAAAGGTTCTAAACATGTATTTATGTTGCTAAAGTATAAATGTTTTCTATGTAAAGAGATGATTGAAAAAGTAAATTTGAGTATTGAATTGAATTGTGTTTCTAATTTGAAAATTTATGAGTACTAGAATGATTTTAAATTGTTTGTTCCGATAAGGAACTATTGCAAGTTTATTGATAAGTACCATGCTATCTCAATTTAAGAAACAATTTTTTAAATAATTTTATAAATACATTAGTTGTGGAATTACCTATGAATTTACCTATGATTAAACATTTCCTGCGGATTTACCTTTAGAAATACCTGCGGTTTTATCTTTGAATATGGAGTAGTAACAAAAACAAAGTTATTTAATGGCGGTTGTAACCGTCGCAATTTTCAATTTACGTCAGTTGCCTAACCGCCGCAATTAAGAACGACGGTTGGAGTGGCAGTTTTAGGAACCGTCGCGGTACAGCCTGGCGACACACGTTTTCGCGACAGAAACAAAACCGTCACGACTAGCAATTTGTGGCAGTTCAAACCGCCGTAACTTTCCAAAATTAACCATCGCAACTTTCCAATTTTCTTGTAGTGCGTAATCATTAAGCTAGGCATTCACAGTTTTTCAACTCTTTCAATTTAAATGAATAAATGTTGTACAAGTTGTTCCCAAAGTGATAAATAATGAAGGATCGTCAATAAATCCTTACTCAAAGAATGAGCCGAGTCCCTTTCGAGGCAAAAGCTAAGAAAGATGGGAAGCTCATGACCTTACCTTATACAAAGAGAAATTAGAACAAGCTTGTATGGAAACCAAAAGTTGTAAGGAAGCAGTGACTGCCATCTCAAGAATCCCTTGACTTTTGAACCATCATCATCACTATCATCAGTGCAATTTCTAATCTTTTGGGAACCTGAGTGCATAATCTAAGTTAACTGAGCGTAGGACTGAAGATCATCACGAAGATTGGGTGGGTACAAATAAACTTTGAGCCTTTATCTTTTGTTTCTTAAACCGTGAACCAGGCCACGTTATAACCCTCAAAAGACCTAATTGAAGCAAGGTTATTTTGAAAGCATACTACAACAAGGTTGCGTAAACTGACTCCCAAATATTTTTGTAAATCAATCGTATTGGCATTGCACCTTTTGCTTAAATTTTTCACTTTAATGTCTTGAACCATCGTGTTCTAGCTGGTGACTCATATGTTTTTGCATCTTTCCAAAAATGATTTTGATTTCAAAAGTTGCATAAACTCTGCATTTACCATGTTTGTATGAATACCTTTGTCTGCAAACTAGATTTCTTCTCAAGGAATTTTCAAACAGTTGAGAAACTTGTTCGGTGATCCAATCAGGGGCAAGTTCCTTCCATATCCTGTTGAGAATCAGTTCAAGATTTGTGGTTCAGTGCAAGTCCTTCTTAGAATTGGTTTATACAGAAGTTTTTCAAGACTCAGACTGGGGCAAGCTTTCCAAGCGCATAATGAAACAGTCATTTCAGAATCAATCCAGCTGAAACAAAGATCAGTTCATATACCATATTCAGCTAATCTGGGGCAATTTACTTGAAGAATCCCCAAGCAATTTTCCATCCTTCCTACAAGGATCAACAATTTGATATAATTTACCAGTGTGGAATAAATGTGTTCAGTAGCATCTCTAGTCCCAAGCAGAATGGCAGTGATCTCCGTGTCGAGGAATCAGTCTTCCAGTCTTGTCTTCTCCACAAAAGAGTCGATCTGTGTCGTCGACATCTACATTTACATTTGCACTTGATCATATATCTGTAGCGAGCGAAACTGGACGTGTTTCTTAAGCACTGTCGCTCTTTTGGGGGTACTACAGGTTGATTCATTTTTTATCCTATTGAAGCTGATGAAGGAAGGGAAATAGATGTCTCCAATTAACCCTGCTTGCATACCGAGTTTAAACAGTGGTCTGTTAGGTTACGGATGTGATATGGAAGTGGGGCCTCTTTCTTCTTTCTTTGTTTATAACGGAACACCGGGAATGTTCATGGGTAGGGGGTTAGGACTGATACTTTTTAATTGATGTATGTGGGTATGGGATTATGGGTTTTTGTTGAGTGTGCTCGCTAAGATTTTTCTTTCAATCTTATGCCTACGTATTCCCGTTTACCGAAATAGGGAAATCAGAGCGATCGTAGTTTCTCCTATTCTATGGGAGGAAATGGTGTTTTGGTGTCTTGTTCAAAGCCCAAGACGTGAAGCTAAAGGTGGTTTGTATCTTGTTCAAAGCCCAAGATATGAAGCTAAAGAGTCTATTTGTATCTTGTTCGAAGCCCAAGATGTGAAGCTAAAAGGGTGTTGACTTTAGAGAGAATTTGTCATCTCTAAAGGGGTCTGTTTGTCACAATTGTTGGGTGACTGGTTATAAAAGAGGATTACTTTAACTGGGATATGTGAATCCAGCAATGCCATAATTTCCTTTATAAGGGTTTTTGACCTGAAGGAGAAGACTTTAACTCAGTGTAGAGCAATGCCATCTTTCCTTAGGAATTTCTCATGCTAAAAGAGGGACAGTGGCATGGATGTAGATGATCCAGAGGCTTGCCGCTTACAGCAATTAGATGGAGGGAAAGGAGTTGTTGATGTTTGTATACTGTGAACGAGGCACAACTTTGATGCTAAAAGGTTGATTGGTTCAACCGGGGTTTCCTTATACAAAGCCTAAGAGGAGGCTATCGACCCAACAAGAAGGTGATTTTTGTGTGTCTCGTACGAAGCCCGAGAGAGAGGCTAAAAGGGTTGACTCTACAGGAGAATCTTTTATATGTGTCTTGTACGAAGCCCAAGACAGAGGATAAAGGTTGGACTCAACAAGAGAGTCTTTTATACTCAACAAGAGAGTGTTTTGTATCTCGTAGAAAGCCCGAGATGGAGACTAAAAGGGTTTTGACTCAACAAGAGAGTCTTTGTAGATGTGTCTTGTACGAAGCCCAAGACGGAGGCTAAAGGTTGACTCAACAAGAGAGTCTTTTATACTCATTAAGAGAGTGATTTTGTATCTCGTACGAAGCCCGAGATGGAGGCTAAAAGAGATGACTCAACAAGAGAGTCTGAAAAGGTTAACTCCGCTGGGGAGAATCATTGTACAAAGCCCAAGAGGAGGCTAGGGTTACTGTTTCAGTTTAGTGACAGGTCAAGTATATTGGATAAAGAGAAAATCAGTTCTTATATGAGTACTATTTGCACTCAGGGATTCGATTCGAGGATCAGGGTTATTTCCTGTTCTTTAAGGAAATGGGAAATCCAAAGGGTATTGAGACTGTCCGAGTCTACGGGTTTCCTCTCCTAGTTTTGAAAGGAACTTCAGAATGTCTTTGAGACTCAAGGGAATTAGACTGTCCAAGTCTAGAGTTTCATCTTTTGTACTACGTTTAAGAAACAGCAGTAGCAAGATCTAGACTTTTTGAAAGACTGTTATATTAGGATGACTAATTTTTGTTCCTATACCTCTAGGAGGTCGTCGGGACAATTTGTACGAAGCCCAAGAGGAGGCTGGAAACTTTTAAGAAGCCGAGGGACAATTTGTACGAAGCCCAAGAGGAGGCTATCATTCCCGGAGGAAGAAATCATTTATAAGAAGCCTAAGAGGAGGCTGTGAATACTTCTAAGAAGCCGACGGGTCCTTGTACAACGCCCAAGAGGAGGCGGGGATGCTTTTAAGAAGACGTGGGTCCCCAAACCCCGAGAAATTCAAGACAGGATATTCACAGAGAATAGATCAAGCCAGGAAAGTTCGAGAATTTGGAAGAAACTCAAGAGATGCCAGTCACGGAGAAAAGATCATCTCTGGGGAATAGAGTTTCTTTGACGATTTCTAAAGGTGACAGTCTGTGAAAGGGTTCACCGAGAATGCTGCCTTTCACGTCTCCATATTGTTTAACCCCAAGAGGAGGGAAGACTGTATCTGGTAATCCTATGGGGATCTAGTTGTCTATTTTAAGAGTAATCAACAGGGCTTAGTGCTAGACGTAGTTGCCGGGGAAACTCTAAATATCTATACTATTATTACACAGTCGATATGAGTTTATGAAAGAAGACTTACAATGAAACAGTCCCATAATACAATTATATGTATATGAAAGCGGATAAAGAAAGCATATAACCACTTACTCGGTTGTAGAGTTTCCATGCTGTTTTGTTAGTTGTTCAACAAAGAAAGATTGAAAACAACAGTATATTCAAAATCAAAGGAGAAAGTGCTTTGAAATGAAAGATTGGGGCTTACAGCTCGAGGAGAGGCCCAGGTTTTTATCAGTGATTGCACTATCGTTTTGTACAAAGGGACTTATACCAGTGACTGAGGCCCGAGAAAGATTTTCTGTACAAAGGGATGGGTCTTACACTCTCTCAAGAGGCCCAAAATGTTTAAGGACAAAGAGTGGGGCTTATAACACGAGGGTAGGCCCATATGATTTTTCGTTTGAAATGGCAATCGCGCCGAGATTTTTGAAAACGTAGTAGGTCTTATACAATGACTGAGGCCCGAGATAATTTGGTTTTCAAAAGGGGTTGGTTCTTACACTCTAATAGAGGCCCAAAAGTTTTGAATGGGTCTTATAGCTCGAGGAGAGGCCCAGATGGTTCATTTTTAAACGGGCGACGATTGCGCCGAACTTTTCTTTTAACGCAGAGGGACTTATACAATATCTGAGGCCCAAAATTGATTTGGTTAAAAGGGGATTGGGTCTTACACTCTATTAGAGGCCCATGAGTGTTTGAAAATGATTTGTGAGGGTGAAAATCAAAGAAACCCTAATTTGTTTTCTTTTAAAAGTAAATATTAAAAGAAAATCAATGAAAAATACCAAATGAATTTGAATAAACCACTTGTGATTTTTGTTTAAGGTTTGAAAAATGAAGTTTTAATCACAAGAGATATTAAAACCCATTTGGTCTTGATTTTTCAAGATGAATGTTCATTTTAAAATGTTTAAAAACAAATAAAAATGAATTTATTCACAAAAATACTAATTATATTAAATAAATAATATAAACTTAATTTTTTTATGGAATAAAATATTTCAACATTTTTGTGATTTTTTGCAAAAAGAACCAATCAAAAATAATTAAAATTGAGTGACTTATTAATTTTCCAATTAATTAATAAAACATGGAATATTGGAAAAAATGGCAAAATGTGAAAAAACACAAAATGGCATGGGTGGGGTTTGAACCCACGACCTCAAGGTCACAAGGCGCGCGCCTTACCACTGGGGTGGTTATACATCCATTGTTTTGAGTGAAAACACAAATATACAAGTCATGCCTTGGTTTTAGGCCTGGCCCAAGGCAAGGCAAGGCAAGTTTTGGCTCAGAAACGTGAAGGTCATAACTTTCTCAATTCTTAATGGTTTGAGACAAAATTTATATGCATCTGGACCAGAATTTCACAAGGATTCCAATGGAGGTGGTAGTTTTTTCAGATCACACTCCCTCCTCAAAACCCGATAGTGGTTTTGAAAAATGCCTATAATTGCATTTTCTATGCTACACTTTGATACAGGCATGAATTACACGATCAATTGGTTCAAACACAACATATATAAGATGTATGAGGTGTGCATGATCAGTGGACTTCAAAGCATTGCATATTTTGGAAAGTTCAAGTCATGAGGCTTACCTCTTTTTGAGCTTTTTGGAGTTTTTGTGCAATCTGTCAAGCCTCTTGTTCCAGAAATGATTTGATGCTTTAGACACACTCAAATGATCCCTTAGAAGCTTTTAGGATGCTTGGAATCAGCTGGTAGCTGCAAAAACACAAACTGGCCCTTTCTTGCAAAAGGGGTTAAAAGTGACCAAAATAGCAACTCTCTCAAATGATGTTCCAGATGTGTGGCACCATTTGAGACAGTTCAAGGATGATATTTGGAGTGTGTTTGAGGTTTATCTGGTTTGGAAAGTGACTGAATCAAGACATGGCTTGAAAAATGCACAAGAAGCCTATTTTGAGGTTTTGAGATGTGACTTTGTGATTTTGTGATTACAGGTCACTTGTGAGAGTTTGGATCATCTACATATGATGTTTATGAGGTGTGTGTGTGATTGGTTTGATTGAAAAAGCTCTCAAACTCAAAAACTCAGAGTTACCTTGCTAAAGAAGGCTTTTTTGCCAAGAGAAAGGGATTTTGAGGAAAGCATCTGTTTGATGGCTTTAGTGTACTCAAACTGAGCACAAATGAGCTCTATTTATAGTAAAGCAAGTTTGTTTTAGGATCAATAATGAATGCCAACTGCAGCAGAGGTTTGGCCAATGTTGGCAAATGAAAATCCAAGTCTCCTCTAGCCATTGACTAGAGGTTAGAGCACAGAGCTTTGGTTCCCTACTTGTTGGAGGAATCTTGACTGAATTCAGTTGCAAATGCGTCAGTCTATGCCACCTCTAAGCATCTATTAAATGCTCCAATCCAAAATTGGAGTCTTGTCCCTCTATTAGGCAATTCTAGGTTTGACATGCTACTTCTTGTTCCAAGGACTTTGGAGGCTTGGCTCAGTGATTGTCCCCTTTAGATTTGATCCTCAGATGTGTCCAAGATGATGACAAGGCTTGAAATTGGCTGATTTTGGTAAATCGACCAAAAATGCAAAATTCTGCCTTGGCTTGGCAGTTTTCAGCAAGGCATTTTGCCACTATCATAACTCTTAGCTCAAATTGAATTTGGTGATGTTCTTGGCCATTTTGGAAAGCCCTTATATGATACAACAACTGTTTGATCACATTTGGTTTTGATACTTTTTGGATCCAAGTGAAAAATGTCCCTACATTTGGAAAAAAGTGAAGGCAGATTCTGACTTAGTGAAAATTTCACTAAGTGTTGGAAAAAGTGACATTTTCACTTTTTGTGATTTTGATCAATCCATAACTCAAAATCCATGAAGAATTGGAATAAGGTCTAGTTGAAGTTTTTGTAGAGGGCCATGAGATCTACAAATCAAGCTTTGGATGGGGAAAAATGGCTTTGTGGTTTTGGAGTTATGATCCTCCAAAGTTGGTACCCTTGCCACTTTGTTCCATAACTTAGAAAATTTTCTAAGTTTTTATGGTTACTCCTTTTACAAGTTATCCCACTTTCTTTGATTTTTCTTGATGAATGATGATTCAAATCATACATTAACATCATTTTAGGGTTAAAAATCCATAATTGTGAAAAATCTCAAAAAGTCAAAGTTGACTTTTGTGCACAGTTGACTTTTTATCCGATGAATTCCAAACTGTGCAATCCTTTAGGAAATCAAGTCCTTGACCTAAATCAAACTTGATGGACATGTTCCATGGGTGTTATAGGGTATATTGAATCATGTCTTAGGGCTTGGGAGCATGTCCTGGTCAAAAGTCAAAGCTACAGTTGACTTTTTCCTCAAAACCCTAATTGTGGTACTGATGAAATTGAGACTTGTTGCTCAAGCTTCTTGGATCAATCCATTGTTGCAAGTGGATCAATGTGGTGTATTAGAGACCCTCAAATCCTCTCTTGAGGTCTTGGCTCATGACTTGTCCCAAAAGTCAACTTAGGGGTGAATTAGGTCAAGAAACCCTAATTCCTGATTATTGATGTATGCATCCCCTATGTAGCGAGCGATTTTGGACGCGATTCTTAAGCGCTGGTCGCTCTTTGCGGTTGAGCTTACTACAGGTCGATTCATTTTTTATCCTATTAAAGCTGATGAAGGAAGGGAAATAGATGTCTCCAATTGACCCTGCTTTGCATACTGAGTTTAAACAGCGGTCTGTTAGGTTACGAATGCTATCAATGTGGGGGGGGCCTTTGCACTGGTTATTTTTATTTTCGCCAATACGGTTTTCTCTCTTTCTTGGATTTTCTGGCGGGGAACGAGGATTAGGATGTTAGGACTGATGCTTTTGATAGATACATGAGAGTATGGGATTTTGGGTTTTTGTTTAGTGTGCTCGCTAAGATTTTTTCTTTCAATCTTATGCCTACGTATTCCCGTTTACCGAAACAGGGAAATTAGAGCGTTCGTAGTTCCTCCTATTCTATGGGAGGAAATGGTTGTTTTGGTGTCTTATTCAAAGCCCAAGACGTGAAGCGAAAGGTAGTTTGTATCTTGTTCAAAGCCCAAGATGTGAAGCTGAAGGTGTTGACTTTAGAGAGAATTTGTCATCTCTAAAGGGGTCTGTATGTCACAACTGTTGGGTGACTGACTGTAAAGGAGGATTACTTTAACCGGGATTTGTGAATCCGACAATGCCATAATTTCCTTTACATGGGTTTTTTAACCTGAAGGAGAAGACTTTAACTCAGTGTAGAGCAATGCCATCTTTCCTTAGGAATTTCTCATACTAAAAGAGGGACAGTGGCATGGATGTAGATGATCCAGAGGCTTGCCGCTTACAGCAATTAGATGAAAGGGAAGGAGTTGTTAATGTTTGTATACTGTGAACGAGGCACAACTTTAATGCTAAAAGGTTAATTGGATTAACCAGTGGTTTTCTTATATAAAGCCTAAGAGGAGGCGAGTATGTGTCTCGTACAAAGCCCGAGAGAGAGGCTAAAAAGTTTTGACTCGATGATGAAGTCTTTTGGTATCTTGTATAAAGCCCGAGATGAAGGCTAATTGACTCAACAAGAGAGTTTTGTATCTCGTACAAAGCCCGAGATGGAGGCTAAAATTTGTTTGGCTCAATAAGAACCTTTTTGTATCTCGTATAAAGCCCGAGATGGAGGCGAAAGGGGTAATTGACTCAACGAGGGAGTCTCTTATGTGTCTCGTACAAAGCCTGAGAGAGAGGCTAAATGTTGTTTCAGTTAAGTGACAGGTCTAGTATATTGATTTTAAAGAGAAAATCAGTTCTTATATGAGCAACACTGTGCTCGAGGATTTGATTCAAGGATCTGGGTTATTCCTGTTTTTTAAGGATGTGGGAAATCCGAAGGGTATTGAGACTGTCCGAGTCTGCGGGTTTTCTTCCTTTTTAACGAGGGGGTCACTTGAGAATGTCCTTTGAGACTCAAGGAAATTAGACTGTCCAAGTCTAGAGTTTTATCTTTTGTACTATGCTTTGAGAAACAGTAGTAGACTCTTTGAAAGGACTGTTCTATGCAGATGATTAAGTTCTGTTCCTATACCTCTAGGAGGTCGTCGGGACAATTTGTACGAAGCGCAAGAGGCGGATGGAAACTTTTAAGAAGCCGACGGGTCCTTGTACGAAGCCCAAGAGGAGGCTATCATTCCTGGAGGAAGAGATCATTATACTAAGCCTAAGAGGAGGCTGTGAATACTTCTAAGAAGCCGATGGGTCCTTGTACTAAGTCCAAGAGGAGGTGGGGTTGCTTTTAGGAAGCCCGTGGGTCCTTGTACGATGCCCAAGGGGAGGCCGATGCTTGTAAGAAGCCGATGGGTCCCCAAACCCCGAGAAATTCAAGGCAAGCTATTCACAAGGAATAGGTCAAGTCAGGAAAGTTCGAGAATTTGGAAGAAACTCAAGAGATGCCATTCACGGAGAAAAGATCATCCCTGGGGAGTAGAGTTTCTTTGACAAGTGATTTTAAGAAGCCTGTGGGTCCCCAAACCCCGAGAAGTTCAAGACATGCCATTCACCGAGAATAGATCAAGCCAGGAAAGCCCGAGAATTTGGAAGAAACTCAAGAGATGCCATTCACGGAGAAAAGATCATCTCTGGGGAATAGTGTTTCTTTGACAACTTCTACTAGTGACAGTTTATGAAAGGGTTCATAGAGAATGTTGCCTTTCATGTCTCCATATTGTTTAACCCCAAGAGGAGGGAAGACTGTGTCTGGTAATCCTATGGGGATCTAGTTTAGACTATTTCTAAGAGTGATCAACGGGCTTAGTGCTAGACGTAGTTGCCGGGGAAACTCTAAATATCTATACTATTATTACGCAGTTGATATGAGTTTATGAAAGAAGACTTACAGTGAAACAGCCCCACAATACAGTTATAGGTATATGAAAGCGGTAAATGAAAGCAATAACCACTTACTCGGTTGTAGAGCTTCCATGTTGTTTGGTTAGTTGTTCAACAAAGAAAGATTGAAAACAACAATATATTCAAAATCAAAGGAGAAAGTGCTTTGAAAAAGAAAGATTTGGGGCTTACAGCTCAAGGAGAGGCCCAGGGTTTTATCAGTGAGCGCACTGTTTGAATTTGTACAGAGGGACTTATACAAGTGACTGAGGCCCAAAAGGTTTTCTGTACAAAGGAATGTTGGGTCTTACACTCTAATAGAGGCCCAAAAAGTTTTAAAGAAAAGAAATGGGTCTTACTACACGAGGGTAGGCCCAGATGATTTTTCCGTTTAAAATGGCGATCTCGCCGAGATTTTCTTTTAACGCAGAGGGGCTTATACAATATCTAAGGCCCAAAATGTTTTGGTTAAAAGGGGATTGGGTCTTATACTTTATTAGCGGCCCAAAAGTTTTGAATGGGTCTTATAGCTCAAGGAGAGGCCCAAGGTTATTTTTCAAAAGGCGATGATCGCGTCGTTTGTTTTTTACAGTATCGGGACTTATACAATACACTGAGGCCCAAAAATGATTTGGTCAAAAAAGGATTGGGTCTTACACTCTATTAGAGGCCCAAAGTGTTTTGAAAATGATTTATGAGGGTTGAATTAATCCAAAAACCCTAATTTGTTTTCAAAATGTGTTTTAATTGAATAAAAATTCAATTAAAATGATCAAAATTGTTTAACATATGAAAAACAAATTGTGATCTTGGATTAATGTTTCAAAAATTAAGTATTGACCTACAAAATAATTAGAAAGCATTAAAAGTTGCAAAATCAAGGTGGAAAAAATATTTTAAATGTTAAAAACAATTAAAACATTAATTCTTTGTAAAAATATCAATTATACAAAATAAATAATATTTTTGGGATTTTTTGGGAAAATAAAATATTTTAACATTTTTGTGAATTATTAAAAAAAGAATCAACTCAAAATCATTAAAACTCAGAGAGAAATTAATTTTTGAATCAATTAAATAAAATCACAAAATTCAAATATTCAAATTTTGAAAAAAGGCGCCAAGAACACACTAAGAACACGCGCGTGTTCTGGGCTTAGCCAGATTTGCATTTTCTCTCCAATCTCACTGAATACTTGATTATAACATGCAATCCACATATCATTATGCTCGTCTCAACCTCACGATCATGTCTATGTCAATTAATTTCATTTAAATTAAACATATAACAAGAAATCATGAAAAAACCTCAAGAACCCTAATTTCTGCATGAAGGCTAGGATTTTTTATACACGATTCAAACAATGCAATTAATTGAGGGGAAACATTCCATGCATGATTATGGACATATGGCCAAATTATTGTGCAGCAAAAAATGCATGGATCATAGAGTTAGAAGAGCTCATGCTTACCACTTGCAGCTGGTGATCGTGTTTGGTGTTGGAGGTGTTACAGCTTGGTTCCAATGATGTGGATAGCTTCCCTAGGTGCCAAGTGATGTGTCTGAGTGCTTGGAATGGATTGAAATGGTTTGGAGTTGAAGATGGCACCTCAACTGCAAAACTGTCAAGAACTTGAGCAATTGGCTGGTGATTTTGTGAAATCTGTGTTCCAGATGTTATGTGAGTGTTTGGATCACTTCTATATGATGTATGTGAGGTGTGTGAGTGATTGGTTTGATTGGAAAAGCTCTGAAACTCAAAACTCGATAGTGACTTGCCTTAGAAGGCAAAATTGGAGTGAAAGAAGAGATTTTGAGGAAAGCATCTGTTTGATGGCTTTGGTGTACTTAAACTGATCACAATTGAGCTCTATTTATAGTGGAGCAAGTTTGTTTAGCAAGGAATAGTGAATGGCAACTGCAGCAGGTGTTTGTTCAATGTTGGCCAATGGAAATCCAAGTCTCCTCTAGCCATTGACTAGAGGTTAGGGCACAGGGCTGTGGTTCCCTTGGTCTTGGATAAGTCTTGACTGAATTCAAATGAAAATGGCTCAGTCCCTGCCACCTTGATGCTTCCATTGAATGCTCCAATCCAAATTTGGAGTCTTGTCCCTATTTTGGCAATTCTAGGTTCAACATGCTATTTCTTGTTCCAAAGACTTTGGAGGCTTGACTCAGTGATTGTCCCCTTTAGATTCAATCCTCTGATGTGTCCAAGTGGATAGGAGCATTTGAATTTGGCTGATTTTGGCAAATCGAGCAAAAGTGCAAATTCTGTCTTGCCTTGACAGATTTCAACAAGGCAACTTGACAATGTCATAACTCATAGCCCAAATGAAATTTGGCAATGTTCTTGGCCATTATGGAAAGCCCTTACATGATATAACAACTGTTTGAACATGTTTGGTTTTGATCTCTTTTGAATCCAAGTGAAAAATCCCCCTACATTTGCCAAAAAGTGAAGACAGATTTGGACTTAGTGAAAATTTCACTAAGTGTTGGAAAAAGTGACATTTTCATTTTTCAGCCATTTTGATCACTCCATAACTCAAGATCCTTAATGAATTGGACTTAGGTATAGTTGAAGTTTTTGTAGAGGGTAATGAGGGCTACAAATCCATATTTGGATGAGGAAAAATGTCTTTGTGGTTTAGGAGTTATGATACTCCAAAGTTGGTAACCTAGTAACTTTATTTTTAACTTAGAAAATTTTCTAAGTTTTTATGGTTACCCCTTTTACAAGTTACCCAACTTTTCTTGATTTTTCTTGATGAATGATGATTCAAATCACACATTAACATCATTTTAGGGTTAAAAATTCATTTTGGTGAAAAATCTCAAAAAGTCAAAGTTGACTTTTGTGCACAGTTGACTTTTTATCAGATGAATTCCAAACTGTGCAATTCTTCAGGAAATCATGTCCTTGACCTAAATCAAACTTGATGGACATGTTCCGTGGGTGTCATAGGGTATATTTATGCATGTCATAGGGCTTGGGAGCATGTCCTGGTCAAAAGTCAAAGTTACAGTTGACTTTTTCCTTAAAACCCTAATTGTAGTGCAGATGAAATTGAGACTTGTTGCTCAAGCTTCTTGGATTAATCCATTGTTCCAAATGGATCAATATAGTTCATTAGAGACCCTCAAACCCTCTCTTGAGGTCTTGGCTCATGATTTGTCCCAAAAGTCAACTTAGGGGTGAATTAGGTCAAGAAACCCTAATTCCTGATTTTTGATGAATGCATCCCCTGAGGCAAAATTGACTTGATGATTGGGTCCATGAGGTTCCATGGAGTATATTAGGTTATATTTTGGATCATTGGCTTGTGCCCAAATGAAAAATTTCCATTTGGAGGCCCTGGTCGACCAAAACCCTAATTTGGTGACACTGTCGATCTTGAGACTTGATCCACCTAGAAGGGAGCATCCTTGTGCTTAATCCTTGGAGTGGGAGTCCTTTTGATCCAGTGTGGATGTTTGAGAGGTTAGAAAAGTTGAAGATCATGTCTTTCCTTGATTGATCCTTTGTCTAAGCACTCAGAGAGGGCTTGAAACCCTAATTTTGATTGTAGTGAATGCTCACCCATCTTTGGGGAGACTGATGAAGTATGATGGTTCCTCCATATTGTGATGATGATTTTCACAATGATGGGAAATCTTAGTGGTCAAAATTTGGGGTAGACACCCTAAGGTCAAATTGACTTGATACTTGGGTCCATGAGGTTCCATGGAGTATATTAGGTTATGCTTTGAAGCATTGGCTCATGCCCAGAGGAAAATTTCCAACTGGAGGCCCTGGTCGACCAAAACCCTAATTTGGTGACACTGGCGATCTTGAGGCTTGATCCACCTAGAAGGGAGCAACCTTGTGCTTAATCCTTGATATGGGAGTCCTCTTAATCCATTGTGGATGTTTGAGAGGTTTAGACAAGTTGAAGATCATGTCAATTCTTGATTTATCCTTTGTCTAAGAACTCTGAGAGGGCTTGAAACCCTAAGTTTAATGTAGTGGATGCTCGCCCATCTTTGGGGAGACTGATGAGGTATGATGGTTCATCCATATTGTGATGATGATTTGCACAATGATGGGAGATCTTAGTGGTCAAAATTTGGGGTATGACAGATGCCCCTATTTAATCTTCTTGGACCCGAAGGTGCGAATGACGAAGGTGTTCGGGCATTCGGGGTGCAAGAGGATTAAATATCGGAATACCTGAAATTTTGATGGTGGTTATGAATGGTAGCTTACGCATTCATCTTCTTTTGATAAGCAATGACGCTTAGAAAAGGTAAACTTCCCCTCGATCCTGGTTTCCAGCCAAGGAACTGGTCTTAGTTTCTGATAAACTTCCCCTCGTTCTTGGTTTCCTACCAAGGAACTGGTCTTAGTTTCTGAAATAAACTTCCCCTCGATCCTAGTTTCCTACCGAGGAACTGGTCTTAGTTTCTGATATAAACTTCCCCTCGTTCTTGGTTTCCTACCAAGGAAATGGTCTTAGTTTCTGATGTAAACTTCCCCTCGATCCTGGTTTCCCACCAAGGAACTGGTCTTAGTTTCTTTTGTCAATAAAATTTTTGACAAGGAATGCTATTCGGAGAGATTTTCCTCAAACTTCTCGCCGAATTTTCCTAGAGAGATGCCATTTGATGGGAAAAAGAATGATGTCAGACTTGCTGGGGAACCCAATCGTCTGAGTTGTAGAGGTGTACAAACTTCTCTATTGGAGATGTCATTTGTTTCTACTGGGGAAAGCGAGTTTCTTGAGAGACTGCTTCTGCTTGGGGTCTTACATCATACTTTTCTCGGGGTCTTCCCGGAGAAATGCCATATGATGGGATCCAATTTTGAGGTGCCGATGACATTTTCATCAGTGGTTTTTTCAGAGAAAAACCGCCGTACAGCCAGATCTCTGATTAAGAGGCTTTCTCTGGGGATTTTCCTTAATCCGGGAAAGCGAAAATATCATCTTCAATGGCGAAGAGTGACATTGGTTGAGGGTTCTCCGGTCTTTCAGAGGTTCAAGTTATCAAAGTGGTCAAGGACCCAACTCCAATCCAGAAATAAACTGGAGGAGAGATTGTTCAAACGCAACATTTCCTAATCGAGGAAAGAACTGACAACTCGACTGACAAGACAGTTATCACTAGGGATAAGACCGACTAGAGTGATAGTGATTCAATATGAATGAGAATGCAAGTAGAATGCATGATGTATGTATGTATATGCTGACAAAACTGACGCGACATACAGACTAAAAGATGAACATGACGGGATACTCGGCCATCGCGGGGCGAAGTCGTATCGTTGATCCAAAAGTAGCAATTCTGCCTTGCTTAGGAGAGACAGTCCCTGCGGGGAATACCGTTGGTCGAGCTTAGGAGATAAGAACTCAGCTGAGGGTATCAGATGGGAAAGCTGCATCTGATACAGTTGATCCTTCATTCAGGCACACTGGCTTAGAAGGTATACTACGATTCTGCGCTTTGAAGCTCACTTATTTCTGGAGTAGCGAGCGACGTTCTCTCGATGCTCAATAGTCAAAAGAAATTGCCATCTTTATTTAAAATCAAAAAAAGGTTTTAACAAGTAAATTCATTTTTGTTTTATTTCAAGAACCGTTGATCATGTTAAAATGTCGTTCTATAAAGCTAAAACAAATAAGAATTGCAAGCAAAAGCACAAAGGGCTCAAATTTTATTGATAAGATGGAAATCAGCCAAGCGCTTGATTCCATAGAGTATTTACAAAGTTAGAAAATGGTAATTTAAGGGAAAAGGGCTACATTGAAACATGACGACCGCTATCCTTCTACCAACTTTGAATTCTGGACATCCTGAGCTTCTGTCGAAGATGGCCTTGATTGGAGTTTTCTGATGGACGACGTAACTGCTGCTGAGGGATTTTCCCCTTTGTTGAACGTAGTTACTTGCCATTATGCCTAATTTTTCCTGGATTGTACTTTGAGATTTCCAATCCACCGGGATGATTTTTTTGATCATGTATCTAATTTTTGCCTGGACCGCCCTTTCAGGTTTTCAATCCACCGAGACGTTTTTTTTAGGCGAATTATTTCTTGACTACATCAACGTTCGTGGGGTAGGCAAATTCCTCTCCGTCCATAGTTGCAAGTCTCAAGGCGCCTCCTGAGAAAGCTTTCTTGACCACATAGGGGCCATCATAAATCGGAGTCCACTTGCCCTGAGAATCAGTGAGAAATGATTGTATTTTCTTGAGCACGAGATCTCCTTTCCTGAAGATGCGAGGTCGGACCTTTTTGTCAAACGCCCTCTTCATTCTCTGTTGATACAATTGATTGTGGCATAGTGCCGTTATTTTCTTTTCTTCAATCAGATTGAGTTCTTCGTGTCGACTTTGACACCATTCAGCCTCTGTAAGCTTAGCTTCCATCAATACCCGGATTGATGAGATCTCTACTTCTATGGGGAGCACTGCTTCCATGCCATATACTAGAGAGAAATGGGTTGCCCCTGTTGAAGTGTGGATGGATGTGCGATAACCGTGAATAGCAAAGGGTAGCATCTCGTGCCAATCTTTGTAGGTTACAACCATCTTTTGAACAATCTTCTTGATGTTTTTGTTAGCCGCTTCTACCGCTCCGTTCATCTTAGGTCGGTAGGGAGATGAGTTATGGTGTTCGATCTTGAACTTACGCACAACTCCTTCATCATCTTATTGTTCAAGTTAGATCCATTATCAGTAATGATCTGGCCCGGAACACCATAACGGCAGATGATATTGTTTTTGATAAATCGGACTACCACTTGTCGGGTTACATTAGCGTATGACGCCGCTTCGACCCACTTGGTGAAGTAGTCAATGGCTACCAGGATGAACTGATGTCCGTTCAAAGCCTTGGGCTCAATCAAGCCAATCATGTCGATTCCCCATATGGAAAAAGGCCATGGGGAAGAAAGAACTTTGAGATGCGCTGACGGTACATGGATTTTATCGGAGTATATCTGACACTTGTGACATCTCCTTATGTACTTGTAGCAGTCGGATTCCATGGTCAACCAATAGTACCCCGCTCTTAGAATTTTCCTCGCCATTGTGTGTCCGTTGGCATGAGTGCCAAAGGACCCTTCGTGAATTTCTTTTATCAGCATGTCTGCTTCTGGTATATCGATGCATCGGAGCAAGACCATGTCAAAATTTTGCTTATAAAGTGTATCACCGCTCAGAAATAAGTTTCCAACCAGCCTTCTGAGGGTCTTTCTGTCCTTTCTTAGTGCCCCAGGTGGGTACTCTTGTTTCTGAAGGAAGCATTTGATATCGTGATACCAAGGTTTGTCGTCTATGACTGCTTCAATCGCGAAGATGTAAGCGGGCCGCTCAAGGCGCATTATGTTGATCTTAGGTATACCATTCCATTGACCTACACTAATCATGGATGAGAGAGTGGCTAAAGCGTCAGCCATGTGATTCTCATTATGAGGGATATGATGAAACTCGATTATGTTGAAGAAAGGTAACAAGCTTATTACATAATATTTTTAAGGAATCAATCCTGATTGGTATGTGTTCCAATCTCCTTTGATCTGATTGACAACCAAAGCTGAGTCGCCATATACGTCCAAGTTCTTGATCCTTAAGCGATCTCTTCTTCGAGACCCATAATACAAGCTTCGTATTCGGCCTCGTTGTTTGTGCACTTGAACGTAAGTCTAGCAGTGAAAGGAATATGGGTACCCTGAGGTGTTATGATAATTGCCCCAATTCTGTTTCGGTAATGATTGACAGCTCCGTAAAAAATAAGTCCCCATTGGGAATCTGGTTCTGGCCCTTCACTGGGTAGCGGTTCATCGCAATCTTTCATTTTTAGATACATGACATCTTCGTCTGGGAAGTCAAACCCGATTGATTCTTGATCGTCAATCAGTTGATGAGCCAAATGATCGGCTAAAACACTCCCCTTAACAGTTTTCTGAGCGTGGTACTCTATGTCATATTCTGATAGCAACATCTGCCAACGGGCAATCCTTCCCGTAAGAGCAGGTTTTTCAAATACATACTTGATTGGATCCATTTCGGAGATTAACCAAGTAGTGTGATGAATCATGTACTGGCGCAGACGTTTGGCTGCCCAAGCTAAAGAGCAGCAAGTTTTCTCGAGCATCGTGTACCGAGTTTCACAGTCGGTGAATTTCTTGCTCAGATAGTAGATGGCAGACTCTTTCCTTTTGGTTTCGTCTTGTTGGCCAAGTACACACCCCATTGAGTCTTCCAAGACTGTTAAGTAAATGATCAGTGGTCTTTCTTCCACTGGAGGGGATAGAATCGGTGGGTTCAACAGGTATTCCTTAATACTGTCGAAGGCAGTTTGACAATCTTCTGTCCAAACGCAGTCCTGGTTCTTTTTCAGTAATTTGAAAATCGGCGCACATGTCGCGGTCATGAGGAATATAAATCTGGAGATGTAGTTCAAATGTCCCAGGAATCCTCTGACTTGTTTTTCAGTCTTCGGAGAAGGCATTTCTTGAATGGCCTTGACCTTGTCAGGATCGACCTCAATTCCTTCCTGGCTGACGATGAACCCTAAGAGTTTTCCTGAACGGACACCAAAGGTGCACTTGTTGGGATTCAAGCGGAGTTTGTACTTTCTTAACCGCTCGAATAACTTTGACAGATGGGTCACATGCTCCTCTTCTGTCTTAGATTTTGCAATCATATCATCGACATATACCTCGATTTCTTTGTGTATCATGTCATGAAACAGAGTAGTCATGACCCTTTGATAGGTTGCCCCGACGTTCTTCAAACTGAACGACATTACCTTATAACAAAAGGTACCCCATGGGGTAATGAACGAAGTTTTCTCCATGTCTCTCGGCTCCATTTTGATCTGGTTATATCCCGAGAATCCATCCATGAAGGAGAAAACTTTAAACTTTGTTGTACTGTCAACCAGCATGTCAATGTGCGGTAAAGGAAAGTCGTCCTTTGGACTAGCCTTGTTTAAATCTCTGTAATCGACACACATTCTGACTTTTCCATCCTTTTTTGGAACGGGTACGATGTTGGCTAACCATTGAGGATATTCTGATGTAGCGAGGAAACCTGCGTCAATCTGTTTCTGTACCTCCTCTTTGATTTTGATGGCCATGTCCGGATGAGTCCTTCTCAACCTTTGTTTTACTGGCGGACATTCTGATCTCAATGGTAAATGGTGTTCCACGATGCTGGTATCCAACCCTGGCATATCCTGATAGGACCAAGCGAATACATCGGGGAATTCTTTGAGAAGCTTTAACAAACCCTCTCTGGCAGTTGGACTGAGCAGTGCCCCAAGCCTGATTTCTTTTCTCTCTTTTTCCGAACCTAAGTTTACCGTTTCCAACGGCTCTTTATGAGGTTCAATGGACCTTTCCTCCTGTCTGAGTAATTGGGAGATCTCTTCTGGAATTTCGTCGTCATTTTCTTCTTCAGCCCCAAATACCGGGAACTCAAAGTTGGGAGAAGGCATCGGATCGTATGTTTCAACGGGGTTTAAAACAAGCAATCTGCATGACGGTATGATTTGTGTTTAGAAGAAATAGAGAAAATGCAAGAGTGTGTGCAGTGTATTTCTTTTGAAAACTGCTTGTTTTTATTATTGAGTTGTTTTTTTAGGATTACCATTTTCTGAGAAAAGTAAAAAGAGAAAACAACAATTAATGCGGAAATTACAGAACGACGTTATTTTATTAATGAACAAGTCGATTCTTGAAACTACAACCCTATAAAACAAAACTCTATCAGTTTGGTCGAAGCGAAGTGGGAAAATTTACAGAAAGCGAGCCCTATCAAAACATCCGTTTCACCTGGGCAGGGTGAAAGGTTAAGATAAAAACGGCAATTACTTTGACTTATGAACGATCTTCGGAACATCGACAGCAACCCATTGGCGGTGAACTCCTCGATGAATCACAAAGTCTGGTACTTTCCTTGATTTGTCTTCAGAAATGACGCTGATTTCTGGTGGAGCAAGATCATTGGAATCTGTCTCCCAGGCAGAATTGTCGTAGGAGGATTCCTCCGTTGCCTTTTGCATAGCATTTGTGCTCTCAAGTAGATCTCCCCATCCAATTGGCTGGATGTCCTCGAGCCTGATACGAGAGCTTTCGGGAGCGGTGTACTTGACGAAGTAGTCGAACTTACCACTCGGTTGTCCCAAGGTGTTCCATACTTCTTTGGAACCGGAGGAGTCATCTCTCTCGATGACGTTAACCTCAGGAAAAGCATAGTTGATGAACTCTAATCCCGCGAACGTTGTGAATTCATCATCGTGCGGGGTATTTTCAGGATACCCTGGGTGTTGATCCCATGACATGGTGGGGACACAGGTATTCTGTTCAATGATGCTCAGCTGATTTTCATTGTTCGGCTTATTCTCTTGCCCCAAGTCTCCTGGATACGGCTGCCACATTGGCAGGCCATCCATCGGGCCATAATAGTTGTGGTCAAAGTTGTCTTTCATCGGAGTGACTTCCTCTAATGACTTTGGTGGAGCACGACATCCTTCCGGACCACAATCTCCATATATCATTTCGACATCCGACCGGGGTATAAATCTCGGGCTCTGTATAGGAAAGCAAAATAGAGTCTGCATTTCGTCCTGAGACATATAACCGTCCTCGTTAAGATAGGACTTCCATTCCTCATCTGTGTTGGAGGGATCCTCCTCATTGATAGTGTGTACTTCTTGGGTCACCGGTCGAAGGAAACCTGCACTATGAAAGAAGTTCTGAATGGGATGAAGACTTTCATCGCTGGTAGTAGCTGTCTGGGTACAGGTTATAGAAAAACCAAGCCCCTTCTTTGTTTTATTGTCCGTAGGAATGACTAGTTGTCCCCATCCTGTTGTATTGGTACTCTCGACCGCTTTGATAGCGTCTTTGTATGAGGAAATGGAAGTTCCCTCTTTAGATTGATTGTCCTTGCTCACCGAAAGCGCTTGGAACTGAGTTCCAATAACCTCCTCGGGTTCTACACAAGTAGATGATGATAAGCTACTCACGAGCAAGGCTTGTTCTCCACAAACCGTGACGAGCTGGTTGTTCTGGACAAACTTTAACTTTTGGTGGAGGGTCGAGGTGACCGCCCCAGCCTGATGTATCCAAGGTCTTCCTAATAAACAACTGTACGTTGCCCGGATATCCATGACCTGGAAAGTGACTTGGAAAGTGTGAGGACGGATGGTTATGGGAAGGTCAACTTCGCCAATAATCGTTTTTCTGGATCCGTCGAATGCGTTAACGACAACCTCGCTGGTTCTCATCGGAGGGCCTTTGAATGATAATTGCATCAAAGTGGACTTCGGCATGACATTCAGGGCTGACCCTGTGTCTACCAGTACGCTGGCTAAAGCACCGTCCTGGCAGTTGACTGTAATGTTGAGCGCCATGTTATGACGGCGACCTTCTTCAGGTAATTCCTCATCACTAAATCCCAAGTTATTACAGGAAGTGATGTTAGAGACAATGTTATCGAACTGTCTGATTGTTACATCCTGTTCTACAAAGGCTTGCTCCAAGAATTTTTGTAGAGCCTCCCTGTGCGCTTCTGAACTGAGTAAAAGTGACAGCACGGAGATCTTTGAAGGAGTTTGTAATAGCTGATCAACAATGTTGTATTCACTCCTTTGGATGAGCTTCATCATCTCATCATTGTTTTTCAAAAGGTCGGGATTACTGGATTGACCGACCGGTGAATTGGGAACTTCTGTCTGAGGTTCCTTTTCTTTGCTGGACTCTACAACTCCTCTGTTGAAGATTCTATCGTTTCGTGTTACACGCCTGATGTCTGCAATATTCACAACGGAGGGTAATGGAATTTCCTTTCCATTTTCAATTATCGTCGCACCGTATTTGTAAGGGATTTCCCTAGTTGATTCATACGGTAGTGGTCTTGGTAGATAGATGACTATGGGAGCCTTCTGATCTTTCTGACTGTCGTAAGCAATTTCGATCCGTTCCTGGTTGGGAACTCTCGATTCGTCAAGTAGAGGAATGATGGCACAAACATCCTTGTTCTTCTCATAATCGGAGATTACGACAATGCCCTCAATTTGCTCAGCGAGGTAGTCCGGCGCCCAGTTAATTGGTCCGGAACCCGGATATGGGCGAATCTCTCTACGATCCACCTGACCCTGAAGAACGGCTCGCACAAGGTAGCACCCTTGGTTATCTTCTGAACAGATTCTACAACGTTCGTAGTTGTGTGGTGGCACCTGGCCACGCCCACTTTGAATGCAATGTAACCTCACTAGGTTATATTCCATAGATCGGACATCCTGACTTTGACGCCGAGTAGGGTTCCTGTTATTGATACTAATTTGCTGAGTATCTTCATCCATATAGATTGGCATCCACCAGTGATTTAATAAGTGCTGAAGCGCTTTCTGGACAAGGGCACAACCTTGATTGTTTTCGCAACCCGCCTTACAACTTTGATAGGTATGTGAAATCAGGAACCCGAGTCAGACCTGCTCAGCACGTAACTCTACCATGTTGGTATTCATTAAGCGAATATCGAAGATCTAAACCATGTTGATTTGATAGTGGTTCCTATCATGGTAGTCCTGGATCCATCCAAGATCCATCTGACGCTGGAGGGCCTCCTGTACAACAGAGCATCTCTGTTCGTTTACCGAGCAAGTCAGACAAGAACCGTAATCGTGTTGTGGCAGATTATGTTACTGGCTTTGCCTTGAGTGCATTGCCACCAAGTTGACATTCATCGCACGGATGTCGTGGTTTTGAATGACGTTGGAATTCGTATAAACCATGTTAACTCCACGAACTCGGCGCTCTTGGATCCATCCGAGATCCATCTGTTCCTGTAGAGCTGATTGCACCACAAATCATCCCTGATTGTTTTTAGAGCAGATATTACACTGGTGATAATTATGAGGTGGCACATGGCCATACCCACTCTGTATACAATGCATCTTGACCAGATTGGTCCTTAACAAGAGTACATAATGAATTTGATAGACATTGTTAGACTCTCCCCCTATCAGGTATGTTGAGGCAGCGGGTTCGTGAGAACATTCAGATTCGTATCTTTGAAATATAAGACCCTGCTCCTAACAAGCTTTTGCACGTCAGATTTAAAACTGAGACAGTTCTCTATGTTATACCCTGATCCTCCTTGATGATAAGGGCAAGTCTGGTCCACCTTAAACCAAAAAGGCGGATTTTCCAGTACTGCAAGAGGGGATTTAGTTTGGACATGCCCCTTGGCCAGTAGTAACGGAAATAGTTCTATGTATGATACGGGTATAGGATCAAATCCTGGTGGCCGCGTTGTACGGTTGTTGTTGTATTGAGGACGAGCCTGCTGAAGAGGCTGTTGTTTCCTTTGCTGAAATTGCTGCGAATGCGGTTGGCTTTGAGCAACCTGAGGTTGATACGTAGAAACAGGCGCAGGGTTGATAGCAGGAGTTATAGCTGCTACTGGTTGATAACGTCGCCTTTGCTTTCCGAGAGAGATATTCCCAATATCTTGCTCTTTTTTCTTAGGGAGAGCACTACTATATCGTTTTGTACTACTTGATGATCCAGTGTCTTTTACTAGACGTCCTTCTCGAATAGCTTCCTCGAGACGGACTCCCATACCGACCATTTCGGTGAAGTCACTGGGCGCACTGACAACCATTCTGTCATAGTAAAATGAGCTTAAGGTCTTTAAGAAGATTTTTGTCATCTCTTTTTCCTCAAGAGGTGGACAAATTTGAGCAGCAATTTCACGCCATCTCTGAGCGTATTCCTTAAAGGTTTATTTGTCCTTTTGCGACATTGATCTGAGCTGATCTCTGTCTAGTGCCATGTCCAGATTATATTTATATTGTTGGACGAAGGCAGCGCCAAGATCTCTGAATGTGCTGATCATAGCGCGGTTTAAACCCATGTACCATTTGAGTGCGGCACCGGTTAAACTATCTTGGAAGTAATGAATCAGTAGGTCCTGATTCTCTGTCTGAGCCGACATTCGCCGAGCATACATTACCAAGTGACTCTGAGGGCAAGAGTTACCCTTGTATTTTTCAAAGTCGGGCACTTGGAACTTGTGCGGAACTTTCACATTGGGGACCAGACAAAGGTCTGCGGCGTCCTTTCCAAATAAATCTTGACCGCGGATGGCTTGCAGTTCCTTTTGCATCTCCAGGAACTGTTCCTGGAACTCGTCCATCCTGTCGAACATAGTTTCCTTTCTACCAGAAGGTATCTGTGGAATATGTCCTTCCGGGACAGTGTGCACCACAGGGGGTGGTACCGTGACTACGGCCGTGAATCTTGGCGTTTTCTGAAGTTTGTAACCTTCAGGAATCCTCAATATGCCTCTGGCATCTTCGCTTTCCCGAAGTTTGTAACCTTCAGGCCCAGCGGCTTCTGCTGAAGTTTCCGGATCTCCAGTGATTGGCGGAACATATCCTTCCGGGATATAGTTACCAGGCATGCCCCAGGGACGATTTTTCGGCATTTTGTACCTAGGATCATACTTCTCCACTATGGGCATTGAGGTGATCTCTGAGATCACAGTTCTTTGTAGCTGAGCTTCTGCCATGGCTTGCATGTCGTTACGAAGCTTTCTCATATCCTCTCTCAGAGCGTCGATCTCTTCTTTCAACTCTCTGTTCTCTTCCTCAAGATCATCCATCTTTTTCTGACGATTGGCCCGAGTATTGTACGAATGAGACAGTTTGACTCTAGAACCGAGACACAAACGTGAGATTCGTAGGTAAGAAGAATACGTTGCGTGAGAATGATGAATGCAATTATTATATTAAGTGTATGTTTTTTGGTTTAATCAAAATAAACTTCGACAATCAGATTACAAATATCAAATAGTGGGGAAACCCCGTTTTATTGAATTCAAAATATTACGAAAATAGAAATACAGTAGATTACAAGGTGCGGAAATAGAAACCTAAGCTAAGGGGTCCCGAGTCCTCTCTGAGGAGAAACCGAGTGCTGATTCTGGTACTTTCCTTTTCTTGGACCGGGGCTCTTGGGCCGTTGTCGGGTTGTCATTCCTTCGCCAGGTGAAAGGAGCGAGCGACTTCCTTTGGTCATCCCGATTATCTACAGGATGCTGCTCCAAAATTTCAATCAGGGTATCCTTATCCTTCAGTAGTTGCTGTATTTTGATACACTCCACATTGAGGGTGTGGTACTTGTTCTTCCAAGACCTCCTCTCCCGCTGAACTTTGTTGAGAGTAACCTGGAGTTTTTCCGTTTCAATCATGAATTACATGACAGACCCCCTCGGTGGAAGAACTCCATGACGAGGATAAGGCATCTTTAGCTTGAGAGCTCTAGTTTGTACCCAGTGGAGATAAGGCTCCACCGAGACACAATCCGGTTTTCCTAGAGACTCCCGTCCTTTCTTATGAACATGTTTCCAAGCATGCACTATTTCCATCTTTAGTGCTCTGTCATTTTCTCCTTCTTTGAAGAAAAGACCTTCCAGATGAGTATTCCGCGGGACATGCCTCATCGGGTATCCAAATTGACGACGACCCAATACTGGATGGTAATTGATTCCTCCCTTAGTTCCTATGAGGGGTACGTTGGGGAAGTTTCTGCAACGGTCAATGATCCTGATTCCCTCATAAATCCTATTGTACCAATCTATGTCAGAGTTGGTAAGAGACATGATTCTCTGCGACCAACGTAAAGTATTCTTTTGATCCCAAAAAGCAGCAGACTTAGGCAAATGGGAGATAAACCATTTGTATAGCAGAGGTACACAACATGTGATTTCCCCTCCATTGTATAAATTCCCTAAGTGTACAGAATGATATGCGTCCGCGAACAAAGTCGGCACAGGGTTTCCAATGAGAAAAACCTTAATGGAGTTGATATCGACGAAGTTATTGATGTTGGGAAACAGAAATAACTCGTAAGTGAGTAAGACAAAAATGCTTTCAAAAGCACTCACATTTCCTATACTAGCGAAGTACAGGGCCTTCTTTGTCAAGAATTGGGCTGGCAAACCTTGTATGCCACCCTTAGTGGTCATGTGAGTCTTGACCTCTGACTCGTCCAAATAAATTTCTCTTGCAATGGTCTGATCCTTTAGAATTTCTTCCAGTCCAGAAAAAGGAGCTCGGTCAGTGATGTGTAAATCAATCAGATGAGAATATTCCTCCAGCGTTGGTGCGAGCTGATAATCCGGGAATGTGAAGCAGTGATAGACCGAATCGTAAAACTGAACGAGTGCATCCATGATTCTTTAAATTACTTGGACCCTTAACAGAGGTAGCAGACCTCTGTACTTGGCTCTGAAAGCTTCAGGGTTAGTGACCATTCTCGCCAACCCTCTTAAATCCTCTAACTTTGGAACCTTGAAAGTGTACTGATGAGTTCTCCTCCTACCGAAATCCATGAGCGCAATCCTTTTCTCTTACATTTGCAATCATTGTCTTAGTTTAATTTGAAGAAAGGAGAGACTAGAAGAGAAGATTTTCTTTTATGTAATGTTTTTTAAATGAATGCATGAATGCAGCACACAAAAACATAGAAAAAACATGGGGTCAAATGGTCGGTGTCATGGAGTCAAGGCTCTACCCGTCCCAAAGGTTTATACTAGTGATTTTTGTACCTGTCTCTCAACATCATCAACTCTTGTCGAGAAAAACACCAGCGGGCCGGGAACCGTGCTAGGTGGTGTTTTTTCGAAGAGTCCTTAGAAGAGGGTGGTATCGCGTGATAACTATTTCCGATAGCTTCCGCACCACTAAAAGGGTTTTTCCTAGGTGTATACTCAATCTTTCCACATGCGGCATCAGACGCATCCCCATTAGCAGAAAAATAAACACAGATATCAATTAGGAAAAGCAGTATATATATTTGTCCTAATGTCCTAGACTTTTAAGAGCTATGAATCCTATGTTCCTGACAGAAAATGGCTCCCCGGCGGAGGCGCCACTCTGTGGTTCCTTCCCAATTTAAAGGTTTTGACCTAAGATCCTAGTGAAGGCCGGTCCTAGAAATAAAGACATCCCCCGATGAAACCGTTATAAAATAATTGGCCAAAGGCTTTTACTTTAAGAAAGAAAGAAAGAAAATTAAAGACTGGGCCCCACGGTGGGCGTGACTTTTCTGTAGCGAGCGAAACTGGACGTGTTTGTTAAGCACTGTCGCTCTTTTGGGGGTACTACTGGTCGATTCATTTTTTATCCTATTGAAGCTGATGAAGGAAGGGAAATAGATGCCGCCAATTAACCCTGCTTGCATATCGAGTTTAAACAGCGGTCTGTTAGGTTACGGATGCGATATGGAAGTTGGGCCTCTTTCTTCTTTCTTTGTTTATAACGGAACACCGGGAATGTTCATGGGTAGGGGTTAGGACTGATACTTTTTAATTGAAGTATGTGGGTATGGGATTGTGGTTTTTTGTTGAGTGTGCTCGCTAAGATTTTTCTTTCAATCTTATGCCTACGTATTCCCGTTTACCGAAACAGGGAAATCAGAGCGATCATAGTTCCTCCTATTCTATGGGAGGAAATGGTGTTTTGGTGTCTTGTTCAAAGCCCAAGACGTGAAGCTAAAGGTGGTTTGTATCTTGTTCAAAGCCCAAGATATGAAGCTAAAGAGTCTATTTGTATCTTGTTCGAAGCCCAAGATGTGAAGCTAAAAGGGTGTTGACTTTAGAGAGAATTTGTCATCTCTAAAGGGGTCTGTTTGTCACAATTGTTGGGTGACTGGTTATAAAGGAGGATTACTTTAACTGGGATATGTGAATCCAGCAATGCCATAATTTCCTTTATAAGGGTTTTTGACCTGAAGGAGAAGACTTTAACTCAGTGTAGAGCAATGCCATCTTTCCTTAGGAATTTCTTATGCTAAAAGAGGGACAGTGGCATGGATGTAGATGATCCAGAGGCTTGCCACTTACAGCAATTAGATGAAGGGAAAGGAGTTGTTGATGTTTGTATACTGTGAACGAGGCACAACTTTGATGCTAAAAGGTTGATTGGTTCAACCGGGGTTTCCTTATACAAAGCCTAAGAGGAGGCTATCGACCCAACAAGGGGTGATTTTTGTGTGTCTCGTACGAAGCCCGAGTGAGAGGCTAAAAGGGTTGACTCTACAGGAGAATCTTTTATATGTGTCTTGTACGAAGCCCAAGATGGAGGCTAAATATTTGACTCAACAAGAGAGTCTTTTATACTCAAAAGAGAGTGTTTTGTATCTCGTACAAAGCCCGAGATGGAGGCTAAAAGGGTTTTGACTCAACAAGAGAGTCTTTGTAGATGTGTCTTGTACGAAGCCCAAGACAAAGGCTAAAGGTTGACTCAACACGAGAGTCTTTTATACTCAGCAAGAGAGTGATTTTGTATCTCGTACGAAGCCCGAGATGGAGGCTAAAAGGGATGACTCAACAAGAGAGTCCAAAAAGGTTAACTCTGCTAGGGAGAATCATTGTACAAAGCCCAAGAGGAGGCTAGGGTTACTGTTTCAGTTTAGTGACAGGTCCAATATATTGGTTAAAGAGAAAATCAGTTCTTATATGAGTATTGTTTGCACTCAAGAATTCAATTCGAGGATCAGGGTTATTTCCTGTTCTTTAAGGAAATGGGAAATCCAAAGGGTATTGAGACTGTCCGAGTCTACGGGTTTCCTCTCCTAGTTTTGAAAGGAACATGAGAATGTCTTCGAGACTCAAGGGAATTAGACTGTCCAAGTCTAGAGTTTCATCTTTTGTACTACGTTTAAGAAACATCAGTAGCAAGATCTAGACTTTTTGAAAGATTGTTCTATTAGGATGACTAATTTCTGCTCCTATACCTCTAGGAGGTCGTCAGGACAATTTTTACAAAACCCAAGAGGAGGCTGGAAACTTTTAAGAAGCCAAGGGACAATTTGTATGAAGCCCAAGGGGAGGCTATCATTCCCGGAGGAAGAAATCATTTATACGAAGCCTAAGAGGAGGCTGTGAATACTTCTAAGAAGCCGACGGGTCCTTATACAACGCCCAAGAGGAGGCGGGATGCTTTTAAGAAGCCTGTGGGTCCCCAAACCCCGAGAAATTCAAGACAGGCTATTCACAGAGAATAGATCAAGCCAGGAAAGTTCGAGAATTCGGAAGAAACTCAAGAGATGCCATTCACGGAGAAAAGATCATCTCTGGGGAATAGAGTTTCTTTGACGATTTCTAAAGGTGACAGTCTGTGAAAGGGTTCACCGAGAATGCTGCCTTTCACGTCTCCATATTGTTTAACCCCAAGAGGAGGGAAGACTGTATCTGGTAATCCTATGGGGATCTAGTTTTGTCTATTTTAAGAGTAATCAACAGGGCTTAGTGCTAGAAGTAGTTGTCGGGGAAACTCTAAATATCTATACTATTATTACACAGTCGATATGAGTTTATGAAAGAAGACTTACAGTGAAACAGCCCCACAATACAATTATATGTATATGAAAGCGGAAAAGAAAGCATATAACCACTTACTCGGTTGTAGAGCTTCCATGCTGTTTTGTTAGTTGTTCAACAAAGAAAGATTGAAAATAACAGTATATTCAAAATCAAAGGAGAAAGTGCTTTGAAATGAAAGATTGGGGCTTACAGCTCGAGGAGAGGCCCAGGTTTTTATCAGTGATTGCACTATCATTTTGTACATAGGGACTTATACCAGTGACTGAGGCCCGAGAAAGATTTTATGTACAAAGGGATGGGTCTTACACTCTCTCAAGAGGCCCAAAAGGTTTAAGGAAAAAGAGTGGGGCTTATAACACGAGGGTAGGCCCATATGATTTTTCGTTTGAAATGGCGATCGCGCCGAGATTTTTGAAAATGTAGTGGGTCTTATTCACTGACTGAGGCCCAAGATAATTTGGTTTTCAAAAGGGTTTGGGTCTTACACTCTAATAGAGGCCCAAAAGTTTTGAATGGGTCTTATAGCTCGAGGAGAGGCCCAGATGGTTCATTTTTAAACGGGCGACGATTGCGCCGAACTTTTCTTTTAACGCAGAGGGACTTATACAATATCTGAGGCTCAAAATTGTTTTTGGTTAAAAGGGGATTGGGTCTTACACTCTATTAGAGGCCCATGAGTGTTTGAAAATGATTTGTGAGAGTGAAAATCAAAGAAACCCTAATTTGTCTTCTTTTAAAAGTCAATATTAAAAGAAAATCAATGAAAAATACCAAATGAATTTGAATAAACTACTTGTGATTTTTGTTTAAGGATTGAAAAATGAATTTTTAATCACAATAGATATTAAAACTCATTTGGTCTTGATTTTTCAAGATGAATGTTCATTTTAAAATGTTTAAAAACAAATAAAAATGAATTTATTCACAAAAATACTAATTATATTAAATAAATAATATAAACTTAGTTTTTTTGTGTAATAAAATATTTCAACATTTTTGTGATTTTTTACAAAAAGAACCAATCAAAAATAATTAAAATTGAGTGAGTTATTAATTTTCCAATTAATTAACAAAACATGGAATATTGGAAAAAATGGCAAAATGTGAAAAAACACAAAATGGCATGGGTAGGGTTTGAACCCACGACCTCAAGGTCACAAGGCGCGCGCCTTACCACTGGGGTGGTGATACATCCATTGTTTTGAGTGAAAACACAAATATACAAGTCATGCCTTGGTTTTAGGCCTGGCCCAAGGCAAGGCAAGGCAAGTTTTGGCTCAGAAACGTGAAGGTCATAACTTTCTCAATTCTTAATGGTTTGAGACAAAATTTATATGCATCTGGACCAGAATTTCCCAAGGAATCCAATGGTGGTGGTAATTTTTTCAGATCACACTCCCTCCTCAAAACCCGATAGTGGTTTTGAAAAGGCCTATAATTGCATTTTCTATGCTACACTTTGATACAGGCATGAATTACATGATCAATTGGTTCAAACACAACATATATAAGATGTATGAGGTGTGCATAATCAGTGGACTTCAAAGCATTGCATATTTTGGAAAGTTCAAGTCATGAGGCTTACCTCTTTTTGAGCTTTTTGGAGTTTTTGTGTAATTTGTCAAGCCTTTTGTTCCAGAAATGATTTGATGCTTTAGACACACTCAAATGATCCCTTAGAAGCTTTTAGGATGCTTGGAATCAGCTGGTACCTGCAAAAACACAAACTGGCCCTTTCTTGCAAAAGGGGTTAAAAGTTACCAAAATAGCAACTCTCTCAAATGGTGTTCCAGATGTGTGGCACCATTTGGGACAGTTCAAGGATGATATTTGGAGTGTGTTTGAGGTTTTATCTGGTTTGGAAAGTGACTGAATCAAGACATGGCTTGAAAAATGCACAAGAAGCCTATTTTGAGGTTTTGAGAGGTGACTTTGTGATTTTGTGATTACAGGTCACTTGTGAGAGTTTGGATCACCTACATATGATGTTTATGAGGTGTGTGTGTGATTGGTTTGATTGAAAAAGCTCTCAAACTCAAAAACTCGGAGTTACCTTGCTAAAGAAGGCTTTTTTGCCAAGAGAAAAGGATTTTGAGGAAAACATCTGTTTGATGGCTTTGGTGTAATCAAATTGAGCACAAATGAGCTCTATTTATAGTAGAGCAAGTTTGTTTTGGGATCAATAGTGAATGGCAACTGCAGCAGAGGTTTGGCCAATGTTGACAAATGAAAATCCAAGTCTCCTCTAGCCATTGACTAGAGGTTAGAGCACAGAGCTTTGGTTCCCTACTTGTTGGAGGAATCTTGACTGAATTCAGTTGCAAATGTGTCAGTCCATGCCACCTCTAAGTATCTATTAAATGCTCCAATCCAAAATTGGAGTCTTGTCCCTCTTTTAGGCAATTCTAGGTTTGGTATGCTACTTCTTGTTCCAAGGACTTTGGAGGCTTGACTTTGTGATTGTCCCCTTTAGATTTGATCTTCAGATGTGTCAAAGATGATGACAAGGCTTGAAATTGGCTGATTTTGGCAAATCGACCAAAAATGCAAAATTCTGCCTTGCCTTGGCAGTTTTCAGCAAGGCATTTTGCCACTACCATAACTCTTAGCTCAAATTGAATTTGGTGATGTTCTTGGCCATTTTGGAAAGCCCTTATATGATACAACAACTGTTTGATCATATATGGTTTTGATACTTTTTAGATCCAAGTGAAAAATGTCCCTACATTTGGAAAAAAGTGAAGGCAGATTCTGACACAGTGAAAATTTAAGTGTTGGAAAAAAGTGACATTTTCACTTTTTGTGATTTTGATCAATCCATAACTCAAAATTCATGAAGAATTAGAATGAGGTCTAGTTGAAGTTTTTGTAGAGGGCCATGAGATCTACAAATCAATTTTTGGATGGGGAAAAATGGCTTTGTGGTTTAGGAGTTATGATCCTCCAAAGTTGGTACCCTTGCCACTTTGTTCCATAACTTAGAAAATTTTCTAAGTTTTTATGGTTACCCCTTTTACAATTTATCCCACTTTCTTTGATTTTTCTTGATGAATGATAATTCAAATCATACATTAACATCATTTTAGGGTTAAAAATCCATAATTGTAAAAAGTCTCAAAAAGTCAAAGTTGACTTTTGTGCACAGTTGACTTTTTATCCAATGAATTCCAAACTGTGCAATCCTTTAGGAAATCAAGTTCTTGACCTAAATCAAACTTTATGGACATGTTCCATGGGTGTTATAGGGTATATTGAATCATGTCTTAGGGCTTGGGAGCATGTCCTGGTCAAAAGTCAAAGCTACAGTTGACTTTTTCCTCAAAACCCTAACTGTGGTACTGATGAAATTGAGACTTGTTGCTCAAGCTTTTTGGATCAATCCATTGTTGCAAATGGATCAATGTGGTGTATTAGAGACCCTCAAATCCTCTCTTGAGGTCTTGGCTCATGATTTTCCCCAAAAGTCAACTTAGGGGTGAATTAGGTCAAGAAACCCTAATTCCTGATTTTTGATGTATGCATCCCCTGAGGTCAAATTGACTTGATACTTGGGTCCATGAGGTTCCATGGAGTATATTAGGTTATGCTTTGAAGCATTGGCTCATGCCCAGAGGAAAATTTCCAACTGGAGGCTCTGGTCGACCAAAACCCTAATTTGGTGACACTGGCGATCTTGAGGCTTGATCCACCTAGAAGCGAGCAACCTTGTGCTTAATCCTTGATGTGGGAGTCCTCTTAATCCATTGTGTATGTTTGAGAGGTTTAGACAAGTTGAATATCATGTCAATTCTTGATTGATCCTTTGTCTAAGAACTCTGAGAGGGCTTGAAACCCTAAGTTTGATGGTAGTGGATGCTCACCCATCTTTGGGGAGACTGATGAGGTATGATGGTTCATCCATATTGTGATGATGACTTGCACAATGATGGGAGATCTTAGTGGTCAAAATTTGGGGTATGACAATATCATGGCATAATTCATATACATATGCATAGCAAGAGTGTCATCCTCATTTGCACTCATTTGCATTTTCCATAGGTCGTGTTGTTATCCATGTCTTACCTTGTCGTTTAAGTCCAACTCACTTGGCACCTACCAAACAGATATTGTTGTGTGTATCTAATGCTTTCTTGGGTATCTCCTTGTTCATATTTGTTCAATGCTTTCTTGGACGTTGTGATTCCTTCTATCCAATGCCTTCTTGGATTTCACCTTTTGTCTCACTTTCATCTGATGCCTTCTCAGATATTGTGAGTGTACCTTTCATTCAAAGCCATTATTAGATGACTGGTTTCTCTACCTTGTTCACTTTGTCTAAAGCCATTATTAGATACTGTGATTATACCTCTCATTCAAAGCCATTATTGGATTACTGGTTTCTCTACCTTGTTCACTTTGTCTAAAGCCATTATTAGATACTGTGATTATACCTCTCATTCAAAGCCATTATTAGATAACTGGTTTCTTTACCTTGTTCACATTCATCTAAATCCATTATTAGATATTGTGATTGTACCTTTCATTCAAAGCCATTATTGAATGTCTGGTTTCTTTACCTTGTTCACTTTCATCTAAAGCCATTATTAGATATTGTGATTGTACCTCTCATTCAAAGCCATTATTGGATGATTGGTTCCTTTTGCATTCAATGCCATTCTTGAATGTAATCTTTGTTCATAGTCATCTAAAGCCATTATTAGATATTGTGATTATACCTTTCATTCAAAGCCATTATTGGATGATAGGTTTCTTTACCTTGTTCACTTTATCTAAAGCCATTATTAGATATTGTGATTATGCCTTTCATTCAAAGCCATTATTGGATGTTTGGCGTCTTTTTCGTCCAATGCCATTCTTGGATGATATTATTCCATATCGAGTCTTTTTTCACATTCATCTAAAGCCATTATTAGATATTGTGATTATGCCTTTCGTTCAAAGCCATTATTGAATGTTTGGTGTCTTTTTCATCCAATGCCATTCTTGGATGATGTTTTCCAGATACTTTACTTTGTTTCAATTTGTTTTTGACTTAACTGTAACACTTTCCTCCTGTGGCACCATTCCCCATAGGATTCTCTGTCTTGCATCCATTTCATATCATATCATTTCACGTCATATCATATGCATGTGTGGTATCTTAGGGCCAAAAATTATGCATGTCTGTATTTAAGTCTCTCCTATCATGTCGAGACGAAGATTTCAATCTCCATATCTCCGGATAGAAGAAACTTAAATAGGGGCATCTGTCATACCCTAATTTTTGACCCTTGAGATTTTGTTTTTGTTTCGCATTGTCTGCATAACAAATCACGTCATTTCTAGGTCAATCATCCATGCATAGCTAACCAATTTATCAAACTTGTGTTTGTTTGTTTTCCTTTGTGAATTTAGGGTTGCTGTTGAAAGTTCAAAGGTCATGGAGGTTGTGTGTGTGCTAATGGTGGAAGAATATGCTCTCATCCTTATGGCCCCTTAGTCAATACAAGGTCCATTTTCCTCAAGATTTCTCAGAGGTTTCACTAAGGAGGACTAAGGTTTTCATCCATTGGTTTTGAGCATGGGAATCTGAAGACTGTTATGGCATCGTTGTAAACTTGCTCTTGATGGTGCATTGATCTCAAACTGGATTCATTCAAGGTATAATGTAAAATCATAAGAGTTTGAGAGTTTAAAAAGCCAATATAAAAGAGAAAACTATTTTGAATATTTGGGAATTTGTCATCAAGGTTAAAGTTTACAAAATACAAGTTGGTTTACTTGTTCACATGGTTCTTTAAAAGACTCAAATTGGTTTCACATTCATGTCAAGGACTATTACAATGTATGCAAGGTCTAATGTACAACGTCATTATTTCATTACAAGTGTTTCAAAGGGACGGTAAGTGCCAAGTGGCTCAATGTACAATGTCGTTGTCTCATTACGAAATGCCGTGAAAAGGCCAAACGCTCATCTCACAAGCAAGGTGTAAGGCTACAGGTTCACTTCAATTCAAAAGGCCAAAGCTCCTATAAATTGATCTTATCCCCTTATTTTCAAAGAAAGCTTTCAAAGCTAAAATATTCTGAACAAATTTCCTTCATGCTACTACTTCAATTCTCATCAATCCAAACCTACACAAGTTAAAGCATAACATTAATTTCCAAAAACAAAAACAATTTGCAGCAGGCTGTTAACATGGAAAGCATTAACCTTTAAGTTATTTCCAAAATCAATACATAACAGACTGTTAACATCAGCATTCAATTTGTTTCCAATACAAGTTTCCAACACCAGTCAAACATAATTGAAAGAAAAATAGCATCATCAAGTTGTTTCCAAGACAAGATTAAACATGCTCCAACAGCATTCAAGAGGCAAGATCCACAAACAGCCAGTGATTTCTTTCCAAAACAAACTCAAAACATATCCCAAACATGTTCCAAACAGGGTCAGGTTCCTTCCAAAACGAGTTCCGACAGGATATCTTACACTTAATTTTGGAATCGAAATTCTAAAGGTCATGAGCCTATAAAATCATACAACTTTCATTGTAGAAAGGGGGAGAAAAAAGAGCACGTCAATTCACAGAACAAGATCAATACACATTCATGGAAAAAATTCACACAAAAAAAAAACAACACACACAAGAACATATACCTCATTTACCCATGTGAAATCATCTGTCTCTTCCACACCATCACGAACATCATCATTCAACCGTATATAACAAATTTGTCGTGCCGTTAAGGAAAACAATCGCCAGAGGAGCCAATCACCTCCGACACCCAACCTTCGTCGAAACTACTCGTAGCAGTAACGCACAACTCAGTCGCCACCATCCATCGCATAAATCGCCGCTGAAGCCATTACCATCGCCGAAGTCATCACAACTGTGTATATCGTGAAGTTGACAGAAAATTGTTGTCGCCGTTATCGTTCCCAGATCCACCGTTGACGCACTACATCGCTCCGCCGCTGTGAGTAATCGTTGTCCCTTGCTTTTACGCTACGATTTTTGTGATGTATAGTGTTAATCTTGAATGTGTAGCCATGTTGGTTTGATTTTGTTACCGTTAGTGAAATCTGAGAGTGAACAGAGAAAGAGAGGGATTAAAAATTGAGAGATGTAGGGCGAGGGGCACAATGCCCTGTTTCTAATCCTTTGGTCTCAAATGCAAGACCTTATTCTGTAGACAATAACCCGGCCCAAGTTTTCTTTTTTTATTATTTATTTTTTTAGTTTTTTATTATCTATTTGGTTTTCAATTTCAATTATTATATTAATATTGATAGTAATTTTTAGTTTAGCAATAAATTAAATATAAAAACCCAAAAACATTTTTTTAATTATTAAGTGTATAGGTTTTATTGATTTCTAATTAGTTAAATTTTTCTTGATTTTATCCACTAATTTCATTAATCAGCTTAATAATTAATTTCGTGAGTTTGCGACTCAGTTTCTTTTTATTTGGGCTTGATTTCGATTTTATCTGGATTATGTCATCTGTTTACTGTCTGGGGTTTCTTTTACCTGATTACACCCTTTTGGCTGGCGCTTTCATGACTTGATCTTTGTCTTATACACATGTTGTTATATTCGTTCTCGTTTGCATATTTTATTTTGACTCTATGATGTTAATCTTGGTTAACATTCATTTATGATTTTTGAAATGTCATGATTTCCTATCTGAAGCCAAAGGAGGTGATCCCACTGTTGACCACCATGTAACGATTAGGATAGCTTAGCCTAACTTTAGGTCTTTCCGCTTTATCCTAGCCTTAGGATCGGAGTCACCATACTCTATACATGTGTTTTGCCATTGACACTTTCTCCCTTTAACTTTAACTTTAACTTTAGAGTCACTGCACTCCATGTAAGCGTCTTGCCACGGATGCTTACCTTCCCCCTGGAACCTTGATCACAGTCAAGAGTTCCTCACCCTCATTGAGGGGAACTACGAATACTCTGATTTCACTCCTGTCAGGATACGTAGGTACAAGATGTGATGTCTTGGAGAGTATACTTAGATACTAACCCCTAGGTATTTTTCCCTTATCACATACCCTTAGCAAGCGAACAAGTAATAGATAACATAAATAATAACAAGAGGTTCCTGTAGAGTACTACAGATGCTTAGGGTGCTAACACCTTCCCTAAGCGTAACCAACCCCCGAACTTAGATTCTCTTAACTTAGGTTTTTCGATATTTAACCTTTCCTTTGGATAAATCAAAGACCGGTGATGAACTTCAATATTTGTGATTCAAGTTAACTAATAGCTTGATATCCGATTCTCACCGAGACAGGTCTTATAGCTCAAGAAGAAGCCCAGTTGATTTTGTTAAAAAGGCGACGATCGCGCCGAACGTTTGAAAATATACAGAGGGACTTATACAATGTGTGAGGCCCAAAAAGGTATTATTTACAAAGGGGTGGGGCTTACACTCTATCAAGAGGCCCAAAGATTATTTTTGTACAAGTGGTGGGGCTTACAGCTCAATGAGAGGCCCAGATGATTATTTGTTTGAAAAAATGGCGATCGCGCCGAGGTTTGAAAACACAGTGGGTCTTATACGATGACTGAGGCCCAAATTATTTTGGTTTTCAAAAATGGTTGGGTCTTAAACTCTATTAGAGGCCCAAAAGTGTTTTTAAGAAAAGAAAGAGGTCTTATAGCTCAAGGAGAGGCCCGGGTTATTTGATTTTGAACTGGCGATCGCGCCGAGATTTTTGAAAATGTGTTGGGAGTTATACAATGTCTGAGGCCCAAAAAGTTTTTGGTTAAAAAGGGATTGGGTCTTACACTCTATTAGAGGCCCAAGAGTGTTTGAAAAAGATTTGTGAGGGTGAAAATCAAAGAAACCCTAATTTCGTCATTTTTAAAAGTAAATTCTTAAAGAAAATCAATAAATAATGATAAATACCAAATAAGCTTGAATAAACAACTTGTGATTTTTGGTTGAGACTTGAAAAATGATGTTTTAATCACTAGATGAATTAAAACTCATTTGGTTTTGATTTTCAAGATAAAAATCCACTTTTAAAAGTGTTTTAAACAATTAAAAATGAATTTATTTACAAAAATATCAACTATATTAAATAATTAATATAAATCTGTTTTTTTGTGGAATAAAATATTTCAACATTTTTGTGAGTTTTTGCAAAAAGAACCAATCAAAAATCATTAAAATTAAGAGAGTTATTAATTTTCCAAATTATTTAAAATAATATAACAAATATTAAAAAAAAAAGAAAAAATGGTAAAAAGAGGATCTGGGCGAGGGGGATTCGAACCCCAGACCTCTTGTGTGCAGCGTGCGCCTTCTATCACTGGGGTGGTGATACATCCGTGTATCAAAACCACCCCATGGATACATGAGACATGTCTTGTTTTTGGCCTCGCCAAGGCAAGGCAAGGCAAGGCAAGGTTTTGGCCAAAAATGTGAAGCTTGTAAATTTCTCATTTCTCCATGGATTGGGACAAAATTTAGGTCTATCCTGCCTAGAATTTCACAAAGAATCCAAGGGTGGTGGTGGTTTTTTTAGATGAGGCTCCTATTTCAAAACCCGATAGTGTTCTTGAAATAGGCCTATAATTGCATTTTCTATGCTACCTCTTGTTATAGGCATGAATTACATGATGAATTGGTTCAAACACAACATATACAACATGTATGAGATGTTTATGATCAGTGGACTTCAAATCAATGCATAATTCAAAGAGTTCAAGTTGTCATGCACTTACCTCTTGGAGCATTTTGTGCTATCTGCCAAGTTCCTTGTGCCAGAAGTAATTTGATGCTTTGGACACTCTCAATTGATCCCTTAGAAGCTTTTAGAATGGTTAGAACCAGCTGGAATCCTCAGGAACAAGTTTGAGCTCTTTCTTGCAAAATGGGCAAAAGTGACCAATAGGGCAACTCTCTCAAATGGTGTTCCAGATGAGGGGAACCATCTGGGACAGTTCAAGGATGATATTTGAAGTGTGTTTGAGGTTTCATTTGGTTTTGAAAATGACTGAATCAAGACATGGCTTGAAAAATGCAAAAAAGTCCAATTTTGAGGTTTTGAGAGGGGACTTTGTGATTTTGGTGTTACAGGTCACTTGTGAGAGTTTGGACAGCTTAGATATGACATATTGGATGTGTTTGGATTATGATCTATGATGGAAATGCTCTCTAACTCAAAAACTCAGAGTTACCTTGCTAAAGAAGGCATTTTTTCCTAGAGAAAGAGATTTTGAGGAAAGCAAGTGTTGTAGTGCTTTGGTATACTTAAACTGAGCACAAATGAGCTCTATTTATAGTAGAGCAAGTTTTTTTTGCAAGCAATAGTGAATGGTGGCTGTAGCAGGCCTTTGGCCAATTGGATCACTTTGGAATCTTAAGTCTCCTCTAGCCATTGACTAGAGGTTAGAGCACAGGCATATGTGTCTTTAGTTCAGGGATAAGGCTTGACTGAAGTGTTCATTTTTGCTCTGATACATGCCACCTCTAAGCATCCATTGAATGCTCCAAAACAAATTGGAGTCTTGTCCCCCTTTTAGGCTTTTTAGGTTTGGCATGCTACTTGTAGTTCCAAAGACTTGGGAGGCTTATGGATCAGTGTTTGTTCCTCCTTGGTCTCCCCCTGAGGTGTTCAGATGGATAAACTTTTTTGCCATTTGCACAAATTAGCCAAATCGAGCCCTAATGCACAATCTGTCTTGCCAAGACAGTTTGCAGCAAGGCACATTACCATTGTCATAACTCCTAGCTCAGATGGAATTTGATGGAGTTCTTGGACATTTTGGAAAGCTGATATATCCTATTTCAATATGATGTCCAACTTTGGTTTTGATCCAACCTGAATTCTAATGAAAAATGCTTTTACTTGTGGGAAAAAATAAGGCAGATTCTGACTTAGTGAAAATTTCACTAAGTGTTGGAAAAGTGTCACTTTTGTGTTTTCAGCCATTTTGATCACTCCATAACTTGAAATCCATGAGGAATTGGAATGAGCTATAGTTGACACTTTTAAAGTATGCCATGAAGGCTACAAATCCATCTTTGGATCATCCAAAATGGTTGCTTGGATCTCAAGTTAAGATCCTTGGAAGTTGGTACCCTAGCCACTTTGTTCCATAACTTAGAAAAATTCTAAGTTTGTATGGTTACCCCTTTTACAAGTTATCTCACTTTCTTTGATTTTTCTTGATGAATGATGATTCAAATCATACATTAACATTGTTTTAGGGTTAAAGAACCATAATTATGAAAAATCTCAAAAAGTCAATCTTGACTTTTGTGCACAGTTGACTTTTTATCAGACGAATTCCAAACGGTGCGATCCTTTATGAAATCAAGTCCTTGACCTAAATCAAACTTGATGGATATGTTTCATAGGTGTTATAGGGTGTTTTGAATCATGTCCCAAGGTTTGGGAGCATGTCCTGGTCAAAAGTCAAAGATACAGTTGAGTTTTCCTTCAAACCCCTAATTGTGGTCCAGATGAAATTGAAACTTGTGGATCAAGCTTCTTGGATTAATCCATTATTTCAAATGGATCAATATAGTGTGTTAGAGACCCTCAAATCCTGTCTTGAGGTCTTGGCTCATGTTTTATCCCAAAAGTCAACTTAGGGGTGAATTAGGTCAAGAAACCCTAATTCCTGATTTTTGGTAAATGCATCCCCTGAGGCTAAATTGACTTGGTGATGGGGTCCATGAGGTCCCATGGAGTCTCTTAGATTATACTTTGAAGCATTGACTCATGCCCAGAGGAAAATTTTCATCTGGAGGCCTCAGTCGACCAAAACCCCAATTTGGTGACGCTGGCGATCTTGAGGCTTGATCCACTTGGAATACTGCAACTTTGTGCTTGATTCTTGATGTGGGAGTTCTCTTGATCCTTTATGGATGTTTTAGAGGCTTGACAAGTTGAAGATCATGTCATTCCTTGATTGATCCTTTGTCTAAGGCTCTGAGAGGGCTTGAAATCCTAATCCTGGATTGTAGTGAATGCTCAACAATTCCTTGAGGAGCTTGATGAGGCATGATGGTTCATCCATATTGTGATGATGATTTGCACAATGATGGGAAATCCTAGTGGTCAAAATTTGGGGTATGACAGAGTATGTAAAGCGGGTCGGTACCATAGTGATACAATTATTACACTTATTATCTTCTTAATGGAGAATAATGGAAAATAAAGGAAAATTTAAGAGTATTAAAGAAAATAATAAAACCGGAAACAAACTATTTTCTAACAATTACTATTCTAAACAATTTTACAATATTATTAAGACATTTTATATTTTTTAGGAAATGAAAAGGAATATCTGAGTTGTGATTCAATTGACCAATCTGAAGCTAATAATTTTGACACTTTTGAACATATAATACCTGAATTCTTGAGTTGTTTGAAAACTTATGGCTTACCAAATCATTCAATAAAGTTAAAAATAGGCACAACTATTATGTTGTTGTGGAATTCAGATCAATCTGAGGGGTTGTGTAATGGTACAAGGTTGATTGTTACTAGACTAACAAATCATGTTATTGAGGCAAAAATCATCTCTGAAAAAAATATAGGATATATCACATGTATTCCAAGGATGTCTATGTCTTCTTCACAATCACCATTAACAATGACCATTAAATGTGTAGGCATTCAGAAAGTATCGACTATATGTGTCCATTGAATATAAATTAAAGGAACAAGTCATGTCTGGTTGAATGTCTTTTTTATCCCTAGAAATGGAGAGTCCCATGAACAATGACAAGTCATTTTTATAGACATGAAATGAAGTAAACCATGTTTATTTCAATGTCAGTTTCAATTTGTGGACTTCATGACAATCATGCCTAACCTACTAAATTGAACCTTACATGATATGTATTATTATTTTCAACTATAGTCAATATTGAAACTAAAATACAAGGTCAATGGAAGTAAATGTGTGAACATATACTTAATGTATGACTTCTAATTACTGCATACTCATCTTTAGTACATGAAAGACAATGTAAAATATAATGTTTGAATCCTCTATTGATTTCATTTCAATTTGAAATACATTGGTGGTGGAAGTCTTAGGTAACCAATATTTGAACAACTATATCCACATTTACAATAGACAATTTAAAAATGTAGATTTTTCAAAGCCTTATTTCATTTATATTGATTCATCTTTATGTTGGAATACTTTAATAATATAGTAATATATTAATATTTTAATAACTATGTGGCCAAATATATTTATTTATTATATTAGCTATTTTATCAACAAAGTGCCTTTAAATAATTAAGTGATCAAATAATGTTAAAAAGACTATTTAGATTTTTATTTATGAATTATTTAATTAATTAATTAATTAATTAATTGGGTATGGATTCAAATATGAGTGGATGTCAGTATGACTTATTTGGGAATAATGGGAATTCTAATTGGCCATCACACTATATATAGGTTATGGTCCCCGATATACCGTACACAAGCAAATTATCTCTTCTCCCCATCTGAAGAGAATTCGAGGCATAAGGAGTACCGGTTGAGGAAGAACCACAAAAGCCATCAAATCCTGGGTTTGGGATTACCGTCAAACGGATTTTTTTCTCAATGGATCCAGGTATTCCTAAAATTCATATCGCGATCCTATAATTTTATACATGTTTGTATGACTATTTTTGATTCCGCATAAAGTACATGTCATAGTCTGTTGAACATGTATATTGAATTGATTTAACTCCAACAAATGGTATCAGAGCCGGAATTAAAATTATCGGAATTAAAATTGGCTTAATGAATTATTAGCTTTTGATTTTTCGATAATAATATAGTGGCATGAATTTGGTTTTTAGTGTTACGGTACCGTGACATTCTGTGAGTAATTTGAATAATATGACATGATTCTAATTTTTTTTACATGGAATCAATGTTGCTGCAGAGAATATATTCAACTTTATATCATTCACAATACTACTGCGATATTATGTTTCCATTCCAATTGATATCAAAGTTTATTATAAATATTATATAAGGTTTTTTTAAGGTAAAACTATAAGCAATGTGCATATTTAAGTACGTCAATTATTACTCTACAATAAATATGCATAACAAATGATGAAGTATTTAAGGTACATAATCATTATAAAAATAAGAAACATAATATTTGTAATAAGCGTGCACTGATGACGTACTCCTTAATTCATGTTATGACGCGTATTATTTGTTTTAATTTCATTATCCAATATGATTCGTCTTAACCAATACTCGAGTGTGCATAGTAATTCTAGAGTTATTTTTATGTCAAATTAATTGCCTTTTGATATTAATGATTGCAATTTCATTTATTCCAACAATACTACATGAAAGATATTCCGTGACTGTAATTTTTTTTTTATTAACAATACATAACAATTATGTATTCTTGTATAATTTTTTTTATGAGTGTTAATTTAATTGGAAATTTTTTGAACACCCTTCGAGTACAACCGGTTTATTATACCGGTATGCACATGATATAAACAAAATTATTAAGCAATTAGGTAAACATACAACTTTTGCATTACATTTGCAGGTAATGTTTATGTGAATTTTAAAGAACTTCCCATTTAATTTATTAAATTAAAATTGTCTAGTAAATTTGATTGGATTAGTTGAAACAACAAGTTGTAAAAGTAACCTCTGTCATTTAAATTTGATTCAATTAGAATTACAAAAGATGTAGTGTGTAATTTTTCATGCGAACTGTTATGGTCGGCCAAAACGAAGACACAGTTTGGCCGGAAATTTGCATACATGTGATGGTAAATATGTAGTAATTATCAAGGTTATCCATGTGATTAATGATTGATGTCAAAGGCATCAATTATCTGACGGGACTTATTACTAATGTTTGACGATTGTGTGAGAGTACCGTTTACAGTTAATTTCTTCAATCAAAGATTGAGAATTGATGGTGTTTTTTGGTATCTTGTCTAGGTCTTATTTAATTTGCATATAAAGAATATTGTGCATGTCCATATGGTTATTTGACATGCCTACTAATGTTATTGTATGTTAGTTGGATCCAGTTGCCGCTGCTACCACTCTAAATTTTGTTTCTCGGATTAACTCGATCCCTATGCTGAGTGGGATGAACTTTAAGTCTTGGAAAGAATTTGTGGAGATCGTATTTGGATGCATGGATTTAGACTTATCTTTGAGGGAGAAGCGTCACACCGCCACTGCTAAGAACCCGAATGAAACTAAAATAAAAAAATGGGACCGATCTAACCGAATGTGCCTTATGATGATTAAAAGATTCATACCTGAAATGATTAAGGGCTCGATTACTGAGACTGAAAGTGCCAAGAAGTTCCTTGAAACTGTGGAGAAATTCTTTGCTAAAAATGATAAGGCTGAGACAAGTAGTACCTTGTCCTAACTCATTTGAATGGTTTATAAAGGCAAAGGGAACATAAGGGAGTACATCATGGAGATGTCTAATCTCGCATCAAAACTCAAGGCATTGAAGTTAGAACTTCTTGAGGATTTAATTGTGCACTTGGTTTTGATCTCTCTTCCTGCACACTTTGGGAAATTCAAAGTGAGTTACAATACTTAGAAGGACAAATGGTCTCTCAATGAGCACATATCTCACTGTGTGCAAGAGAAAGAGAGGCTAAAGAGAGAGAGAAAACTGAAAGTGCTCACTTGGCTACCAGTTCTCAGAATAAAAGGAAGAAACCTGCGGGAAATTTTTCTCAAAATAAGAAGGCAAAGGAACAATCTAAGGAAACCACTTGCTTCTTTTGCAAAAAGGCTGGACACATGAAGAAAGAGTCTTACAAGTATGTCGCATGGCGTGAAAAGAAGGGTAATTTTCTCACTTTTGTTTGTTCTGAAATTAATTTAGTTTATGAACCTAAGGATACTTGGTGGGTAGATTCTGGTGCTACTACTCACATTAGTATGTCCATGTAGGGTTGCATGTGGAGCCGTCCGCCAAGTGATACTGAAAGATTCATCTATGTGGGCGATGGCAATAAAGTTGCAGTAGAGGCAATAGGGACATTTAGATTATTATTATTAAAGACTAGTTTTCATTTGGATTTGATTGAGACTTTTGTTGCACCGTCTATTAGACAGAATTTAATTTCTATTTCTATTTTGGACAAATCAGGTTATACTTGTTCGCTTGGAAATAATAAATTTAGCCTCTCATATGATTCAAATGTTGTTGGTTATGGTTCTTTGAATGATAATCTTTATATGCTTGATATTGAATGTCCTTATAACAAAATAATGCAAATGGAGTCACATGGTACAAAACGAAAATTAAATGAGAATTCCGCCACTTTATAGCATAAGCGATTAGGACATATATCTAAACAAATAATTTAGAGGCTTATGTCGGACAGTATTCTTAGATCCCTTAATTTTTTGGACTTTCAAGTCTGCATTCAGGGTATCAAAGGTAAGCAGACAAACAAGAGGAATTTCCATGCTGAAAGAGCTAAGGATGTCTTAGAACTAATTCATATTGATACGTGGTCCTTTCCCTACAGGTTATTGGAATGGACAACGGTATTTGCTTACGTTCATAGATGATTACTCGAGGTATGGCTACATGTATTTGATTCATGAGAAATCTCAATCTTTGGATGTGTTCAAGTCATTCAAAGCTGAAGTCGAACTTTAACTTGGAAAGAAAAATAAAAGTTGTCAAATCCTACCGTGGTGGTGAGTACTATGGTCGGTATGATGGATAAGGGGAACAACGTCCAGGGCCCTTTGCGTTTTTCCTCGATGAGTGTGGAATTGTTCTGCAATACACAATGACGGGAAAACCCAACATGAATGGAGTTGCAGAACGACAAAACATGACTCTTAAGGACATGGTAAGAAGTATGATTAGTCATTCTTCTCTTCCAGCGTCATTTTGGGGAGAAGCATTAAAGACTGCAGTTTATATTCTTAATAGAGTACTTAGTAAATTAGTAGCTAAGACCCCTTATTAGCTCTGGACTGGGAACAAGCCTAGCATTAGACACTTGCACATTTGGGGATGTCCAGCTGAAGCGAGGCCTTATAAGCTGCATGAAGGTAAGTTGGATGCAAAGACAGTTAGCTGTTATTTTATAGGATACATTGAACGCTCTTACGGGTACAAGTTTTACAATCCTATCACTAGAACAATTTTTGAAACGGGAAATGCAAGATTCCTTGAGGATGTAGAGTTTGGAGGGGAAGGAAACATAAGGAGTGTTGTCTTTGATGAAGAAACTGTTTCTCACAATGATCAAGTCTTTGTACCTATCTTTGTTCCAGAAACAGATCCTAAAATAAACAATGATGGTATTCCTAACATCCCTCAAGAACAAGACAATACTGAGTTTCTTCCTCAAGCACCACCTATAGTTCAAAATCAACAACCTCAAGAGCCACCATTAAGAAGATCCACTAGAGAGAGGAAGAGTGCAATTTCAGATGATTATGTTGTATTTTTTCAGGAACACGAGGATGACATTGGTTTGACTGAGGAAGATCCTATTAACTTTAGTCAAGCTATGCAGAGTCCAAACTCTCTTAAGTGGGTTGATGCCATGAAGGATGAGATGAAGTCGATGGTTGACAATGATGTTTGGAATCTTGTTAAATTACCTGAAGGAATGAAACCCATTGGTTGCAAGTGGATATTTAAAACCAAAAGGGATTCAAAGGGTAACATTGAGAGATATAAAGCTCGTCTTGTCACAAAAGGCTTTACTCAAAAGGAAGAAATTGATTATAAAGAGACTTTCTCTCCAGTTTCTACAAAGGAATCTCTCAGGATCATGATGGCATTGGTAGCTCATTTTGATTTAGAGTTGCACCAGATGGATGTAAAGACTGTGTTTCTAAATGGAAACATTGAAGAGACAATATATATGGTGCAACCAGAAAACTTTGTGTTAGGAGACCCAAAGTCTATGATTTGCAAACTGGGGAAATCCAGCCATGGCCTTAAACATGCTTCTCGTCAATGGTATTACAAATTTCATCAAGTAATGTCCTAATTTGGTTTTGAGGCTAATCCGGTTGATAACTATGCATACCAAAAGTTCAGTGGGAGTAAATTCGTTTTCTTGGTACTATATGTAGAGGATATCCTTTTGGCAAGCAACAATATAGGATTATTACACGAAACCAAGAGATTTCTCACAAATAAATTTAAGATGAAAGATCTTGGGGACACCTCATTTGTCATAGGATTTCAAATACTTAGAGACCGTTCTCAAGGTATTTTAGGAATGTCACAAAGGAGCTATATTGATACAGTTCTGGATAGATTCTCCATGAAAGATAGTAAACCAGGAGACACACCCGTTGCTAAAGGAGACAAGTTTTGTCTCAAACAGTGCCCCACTACGGATCTTGAAAAGCAAGAGATGCATAATACTCCATATGCTTCAGCAGTGGGAAGTCTTATGTATGCTCAAGTTTACACCTGTCCCGACTTAGCATTCATTGTAGGAGTTCTTGGTAGATACCTAAGCAACCGTGGTATGCAGCACTGGATAGCAGTAAAGCATGTAATGCACTACCTGAAGAGAACAAGAGACTTCGTGCTCACGTATCGTAAGTCAAATAACTTGGAGATCATTAAGTATTTTGACTCAGATTTTGTCGGATTCCCAGATAGTAGACGTTCCACATTTGGTTACATCTTTCTCTTGGCTGGAGGAGTTGTCTCCTGCAAGTCTTCCAAACTGACTTTAGTGGCTCCTTCCACCATGGCAGCAGAGTTTGTGGCTTGCTTTGAGGAATCAAATCATGCAATTTGGCTGCGGAACTTTGTCACAAGCCTACACATCGTTATGAGCATTGAAAGGCCATTGAAGGTTTATTGTGACAATAGTGCAGTTGTGCTCTACTCCAACAACAATATGAGTTCTACAAAATCGAAATTTATCGATATCAAGTATCTTGTTATGAAAAAAAGAGTTCAGGAGAAACAAATCTTGATAGAACATATAGGGACAGACTTCATGCTAGTTGATCCACTAACCAAAGGTCTAGCACCTAAAACCTTTCTTGGGCATGTTGCTCATATGGGTCTTGGTTTTGAGATTGCCTTAGATTAGTGGGAGTTATTTCCTTAATTTTCTACGTTCTATGCTTTGGTATTATTTTGGTACAAATTTTATGTTATGTTTAATTTTCTGCAGAAATAAAACTTATGAGGTATTATTGTTATAACAATATCAAGTTTTTTTTGTTATGTGCAAATATTGTAACTTTGAATTGCACCTAAGGAACTTCAGTTTGATCTCACTAAAGACTCTAGTAGGACCAGTTGGAAATATGCATGATTTAGAGATCCATTGCATGAAATTTCCATGTCACTCATCCATATCGATCTATGTCATCAAGTACGTTGATGTGGTGGTCGTCGGGGTTCTGGCACATTATACGTTAGTGACGACAGCCGCGGTGATCCCATTATTAATGTATAAGGTGGATCAGATTGTAAAGTTTAAATCTAAAGAAAAATAGCATTCGGATGCGCGCCTAAAGAATTATGATATAATCATTAAGATATATTGGCCAAGTGAGAGATTGTTGGAATATTTTAATAATATAGTAATATATTAATATTCCAATAACTATGTGGCCAAATATATTTATTTATCATATTAGCTATTTTACCAATAAAGTGGCTTTAAATATTTAAGTGATCAAATAATGTTAAAAAGGCTATTTAGATTTTATTTATGAATTATTTAATTAATTAATTAATTAAATAATTGGGTATGGATTCAAATATGAGTGGATGTCAGAATGACTCATTTGGGAATAATGGGAACCCTAATTGGCCATCACACTATATATAGGTTATGGTCCCGATATACCGTACACAAGAAAATTATATCTTCTCCCCATCTAAAGAGAATTTGAGACATAAGGAGTATCGGTTAAGGAAGAACCACAAAAGCCATCAACTCCTGGGTTTAGGATTACCGTCAAAGTGATTTTTTTTCTCAATGGATCCAGGTATTTCTAAAATCAATTTCTCGATCTTATAATTTTATACATGTTTGTATGACTATTTTTGATTCTGCATAAAGTATATGTCATAGTTTGTTGAGCATGTATATTGAATTGATTTAATTCCAACACTTTAATCTTAGGACAGACAGAGACATTATTATTGTAGTTATATCTTCCTACATATTGTTACTTCACTAACAAGTAATAATGAAAGCATAAGTTTATGACTACATTTTAAAATTCTACCTTAAATAGATATTTTACCTTAACTCTAAATGAAGAAGAGGCAAAATTACTGTTTTTTAAGAAGACATATGATATGTTTTTGTCATGGCAGCAATGTCATCATGTCCGACTGTCTGTGTGATTCTCTAAGTTTTTTCCATTTATTTTATAGGTTCATCATTTTTTCCCATTGTATATCATGATGGAGTTGCAAATGCCTATAAAATTTTCTCATTTATTAGTACTTATTATTGTAACTTATTTTTATATCAATTGATGTTTAAACAACATTTAATGTTATACTTCTTATTTTAGAGTATGTACTTTTATATGACAATCATTATATGTCAATTGCATCCATTCTTATAAGTGTATATCGATAAAATCATATATTATAACAGTTAACTTTACTCATACAGAAGCACGAGTATCTTATTAGTATGATGTAAAAAAAATATATTTAATGCATCTTTTAATCTCTTAACTTAATTTAATGTTTCATTTTAGTCATTTAACTAAAAAAAACATTACATATTAGTCCCTTAAAAATGGTTTTGTTGGACAGACATGGCACTACAGGTGGTACAAATTTGGTTGAGGTTCAGTTGAAAAAATAACTTATACGGCTTATCAAAGGGAACTTTATCGATGGATGAATACATACGAAAATTCAAAGAAATATGTGCCAAACTTGCAGGAATTGGCAAACCACTATCAGATGTGGATAAAGTTTTTCAAGTCTCAAAAGGACTTGGAAGCAAATACAAGGATTTTCGAATTGTGATTTTATCAAAACCCCTGTATCCTTCTTTTAATCAATTTATTATGTCTTTGCAGAATTTTGAACAGGTTTATCATGAGGAAGATGATCACAATCATGTTTTTATTAGCTTCTGGGGAAGAGGAAGAAATATGTGCAGTGGTAGAAAAAAATTTTGAGGACACCACACACAAAGTTTCGTGAACAACCATCCTCACAGCAGCCACAACCACCATCCCTTTAACTCTAAAGTTCCAAAAAAATCACAACTACAATTGGAAAAGACCACCGAGACAACAAACTAAGGAAACATTCAAATATGTGGAAGAGTAAATCACATTGCGACCAAGTGTTATTACATATATGAATACAACACTAGTATAAAATGTGAACACTAAAGAAGCACTGGCAGCATTCAGTTTAAATGACTATATTGATCTAAATTTTTATGTTGACTCTGGAGTTACCACTCACATGACGAGTAAATGAGTCATGGAGATGTCTATTATCAATACAGTTAAATCCCACACATGGATTAATTTGGGAGTATGAGACCATTGCGGGACATAATGGATGGTCAGGGTCAAATGATATCAATGACTGAGTCGAACACACTTGCTCGAATTTCGGTTTATATGGCTGAAAATAGAATAACAGTGGCCTTAAAAGACAGAATTTCAAAAAAAAGTGGTTGTTAAAGCCAACCATATTGAGGAGAATAATCCAAGGATTATGGAAGATCCAGTTCTATATTCAGTAGATAATTGGTGGAATTAAAACTGCAAATTTGACTTGACAAAAGACCAGTGAAGCATAAACCAAGGAAGTTTGCACCAACAATAATGTCAAATATCAAAGAGGAGATCGAAAGGTTTCTCAGAAAAAGTTCAAAAGAACTTCCAGGTATGTCGAATGGCTAGCAAACATTGTTCATGTGATAAAAAAGAATGGGATTCTTAGAGTTTGTATAGACTCTAAAAACCTGGATGCTGCTGCTCCAAAAGACGAACACCATATGTTTATGGCAAAAATGCTAGTCAATTTAGCAGCAGGTTTTGATTATCAAAGTCTTTTATGGTTATTCTAGATATAACCAAATTTTTATTGTATAGGAAAATGTGTCTAAGACGGCATTTCAATGCCCTGGGGCCTTAGGAACTTATGAATGGGTTGTGATGACCTTTGGCCTAAAGAATGTCAGTGAAACATACCAAAGGGCGATGAATCATATGTTTCATAATTTCATCAAAATCTTTATACATGTATACATTGATGAAAAAGTCATTAAATCCTCATAGAAATGGTCATTTTGATCACCTTCGACAGTCCTTTGAATGGATGAGAAAACATGGACTTAAAATGAATTCATTAAAGTGTGCTTTTGGTGTTCATGCAGGTGATTTTCTAAGCTTTGTGGTTCACAAGATAGTCATAGAGATCAACTAGAACAAAACGAAGGTTATATTCAATACCAAGCCTCCGTCGAACATAAAGAAACTCCAATCTTTGTTGGGAAAGATAAATTTCTCAAGGAGGTTCATTTTGAATCGAAGTGGCAAGACAAAAAAATTCTCTCTTGCTACGATTAAAGAAAGAAGAAGGATTCAGATGGGAACCAGAACATCAAAAGACCTTCGAGGAGATCAAGACAAACTTGTTGAATCTTTCCATATTGTTACCTCCTGAAAGAAATAAGGCAATGAAGTTGTACATTTCTGCTTCTGACTTTATAACAGGCAGTATGGTAGCATAAGAGGATGAAGATGGCATCGAAAGGGTCATTTATTACCTCAGTAGTGTCCTAAATGATGCAAAAACTAGATATATTCCAATAGAGAAAATGTGTATATGCTTGTACTTCTCTTGTACGAAATTGGAATATTATATAAAGCCAATATTTGTCTATTCTCATTTCAACGTTATTAAACATATGTTATCAAAACCTATTTTGCATAGTCGAATTGGAAAATGGACTTTGGTCTTAACTGAATATTCTTTAACTTATGTGCCTTTAAAGGCCATGAAAGGCCAAATTATGGTTGATTTTATTGTAGATCGTGTGGTAGTCAAAGTACACAAAGTTATGTCGAGCTAAAATCTTGGAAGTTATACTTCGACGGCTCTACACACAAGAATGGAATTGGTATTGGAATTTTGATTATTTCCCCTAAAGGGATTCCAGCCAAGTTCAAATTCAAAATCTAAGGTTGATGCAAAAGTATACTTATCTTCTACATAGGGAGGAATTTTCAAATTTGTAAGTTTTTCCATAATTTTATGCTTTAAAGTAACAGTTGCGTCATAAATGGTTTAGTGAATATCACATGGATTATATATAGTTTCAAAGTATCTTTGGAAGAATTGAATTTCTTTGATGTATGTACCTTTGCTTTTCTTCTTCTGGTTCTGCAGAAATGAAAATGCATCGGTTAGGCGCTGAACCATGACTAAAGGATCTGTCACGCCTCGATAATAGGCAGACCACCGGTAATCAAACTCTTTGGTGCAATGAAAATAAGGTGAGAATTCGAAAGGATTGATGTGTAAAATTTTTTTAAAAAAGTTTAAACACTTTTGGAGCCATTCTTCAGTTGGCTCATCAGTAGCAACAATGACTGATTCTTCCTTTGAATAACGGATTTTGGCAAGAATTGGCTGAATTCAAACTTATTAGCTATCAAGTTTGGCTGATAAGCAACCACCCTAATACTTGATCTAGAAGAGCAGAGTTTGGTAGATAATACGAAAGGTTGGAAAAATTCAATCCAAATGGCGTTAATTTCTCTCTGCTCTAGCTTGGAATGGCTTTCTGAACCAAGATGGTCCATGGTTTCGACTAAAGTAGGGCGTCGTGGTCGAACAAAACATTTTGCAGTCGCAGAACATGAAGAAATATGTTTCGAAGGCTTCATTCGATGCAGAATTTCCATCATCTTGCATGATGTTGGCAAGTCTTAGGCCTTCGTTTCTCTCCTCTGGGTCAAGTGAAGCGTTATCCTTGAGGGAAGCTTCAAAGGTGCCATTCAAGAAATTTTCCTCTGGATCTACCCGTGCCTTAACGACACGAGAAGAAATTTCCAAAGAATCATATTGGATGCACGAGATTAGCATACTGAGACAAACGTTTCTCCTTTCATGAAGCTGAGTAGCCAGAGGGATAAATTATTTGGTTACTAAGAGGGAGCTGGAGTAAAAAATGTAGTAAGACATCCAGTAGGTAAGGAAATCTATATGTTTTTGGGCGCTCACGTTGTCAATCTAAGCATGATGTTCTTTGTTAAAAGTGATATAACTAGGGTGAGTGAAGGTGAAATTGGGTTTGGTTTTGTTTATCAGGGAGGGGTTGAAGTTTTCCTCAGTTGGTCAAAGACCAACAATTGCTGCCATATTAAATAGTGTGGGAGTAATCATTCCACATGGTAAATGAAGCGTGTTAGTTGAGGATTTCCAAAAGAAGATAGTAGCAACCAGCATATGTGAATTGTACTTGGGGCCAACTCTTGAGAGTTGTATCAAGTCGAAGATGCCCTGATCTTTCCATACTTTTTCCTTATTTTCTTGAACCATATCCAGCCAATTGATGTAGGAAGCATTGTTAATCGAAGGAGAAGACTAAAACACATGGTTCCTCATGAAGCTGATCAAAATGCTCATCCTGAAACACTAAGGCTTCACACGATGAGAAACTAACGAAGAAATTTTCCAAGTTCTGGGGTTTCTTAAGTAGCTTAGGTAGAGGGCCCATGAGGGCATGAGTGGTGCCTACAAGAGAATAAGGGATTAATACCCGAGAATACCATATTGCAGTATTTTCCTCTTGAATGGGAGGCTATGGGACATAGGTGCGATCGTCCTTGAGAATATTTTCTGGGATTTTAGTAGTAGGAAGAACTTGTGGTACACGTCTAGGAAGAGAAATGGAAGCCATTGTTGATTCTTGAAAGCTTTTTGAGGAAAAAAGGAGTTTTTCTTGAGAAAAACGACAGCCAAAATTGCAGACAACCCAAAGAAATTTCTAGGGTTCTGAGGAAGAAGAGGGCGAAAAGGAAAATAAATGCTGAAGACACATACACACACACACACACGCGTGCACACACACACACACACACACACACACACATATATATATATATATATACATATACAGTAGAAACTCTTTAAATTAATACTCGGTAAATTAATAAACTCTCTAAAATAATAAATTTGTCCGGTCCCGACTTGGGCCAATGTAAAAAATTGAAAAACTCGATAAAATAATAAGATAATAATTTTTCGGGAGATCCCTTTATAATTTTCGGTCCCAAGAAAATCATAAATTAATAATTCATAGAAACTGAAAAAAAATATTACACTCTATTGAAATATGATTCAATAGTTGTCTGTTTTCCTTTAAAGTTCAAGTCTATTTGGAGTTCATCTCTAACTTTTCTTATTGCATCCAATAGCTTAGGTGTTGTATTTTTTGTATTGTATCATAAAGTTGTGAAGAGTGTTCGACGCCATCTAAGAGGCATAGACTAATTTGCCTTTTTGTTTGGTATGTACAGTATAATTACTTAAAAACTCTTTAAATTAATAATTATTAATTTATCAATAAATTAATAACTCTATAAATTAATAAATTTCTCCGGTCCTGACATTATTAATTTATAGAGTTTTATATATATATATATATATATATAGTCACAAAGAGGAAAACACTTTTCTGTTTCCCTCTAAGATTTTGGACAAGTGGCGTTTCAAAATGGGCATGTGGCAATTAATTTTTGGGAAAAATTATATTAAATTATTTCTTTTAATATAATTTAATTCTGTGGCCCATAATTGTCCTAGTAAATCAGGGTGATGATGACAATCTGCACACACGTCTGTGACGTGATGGTTTGGTGAAAAGTAGTCAAGATGACTATGACGTGTGCAAGCTATCTTTAACAGTGTCGAGTAGTTACTAAAAATGCCACATTTCTTCCATCTGATACATATGATCTGATCGAAAGTTGCATTTTTGGGGGGCATTTGTTAGCCTGCAAATTTTAGCTGAAGAAATTCAACAAAGAATGGTAATAACGACGTTTGAAAATGCTAAGTGTCAAAAGCCTCAAGCATAGCTTTTACATGTCAACCACGTCGACTAAAGTTGGTTCGACCACTTTGTCAGATGTGAAATTATGGTATAACAGATTTGTGATGTCAAGTGCGATGTCACAACATTAATCTTTGTTGTATGAACAAGGCAATAATAGTAATCAGAAAAAGCAGTAAACAACACACAGAATTTGTTCACCTAGTTCGGTCGAACAACCTACATCTGGGGGCATACCAAGTCAGGAAGGAAGTCCACTATTAGCAGTATCAAATTAAAGAATCAACAAACCAGTTGACAATCCACTAACTTAATCACTACCCAATGACCCTTCTATCTAAGTCCTCCCTAGATAAGAGACTCCATCTCACTCCCAATCATCGCAATGATGTCTAGCAGTCAACATCTCAGTCACTGCATCAACAGCTTGATTTCCAAAAACTCTTCAATCACAGAAAAAGTAGAAGACACACTTCAATGACAATACCTAGACATGACACACATGACTAAGAACAATACTTAGAGTTGCTTAACAGCTTCCTCTAAGAACAATACATCTCTTACCTACAGGCTTCGAGATAAACACGATGACCATCCCACAAACCGGGTGGTTCATCAGCCAACATAGCCCTTATAATTTACATGACGGCTGGCTTCTTAAAACTAGGTTACAATGCTTTTATTTATAATCTATTTCCCAACTGGATTTGGGCCTTTAAATCACAACAAATCAGCTGCTACAAATCTGCAAAAGATTCTCTTACAAATTAGGTCTTCAATCAAATCCTTCCTAATTTATCTCCATAATTAGAAAGTCATTACTCTTCAATATTCTTCTTGATTCTGACTTGAATCTTCCAGACCTTTAAATCAGCTCCATAATATTTCCAGGATATTATGTATCTTTTAAATCTTCACTTTTTAATTCAGCTACAAGATCTTCTCCATAAAAATAGGAACAAATCTCCAAATAGTTTCCTAAAAAGTCTCCAAGATCCTTTTTATGAAATCCAATTAAATATGCACTTTGTTCCTAATAAATCTCCTTGACCTGCGTATAATGATGAGGTATACCTAAACAGATCTCATCAAATCAAATCAAATCCGTCAAGAGATATACAACAGCAGTACTTGCTGTCCCAGACAACTGATGTCGTGACATCTCCTTTGACATCACATGACAGCAGTACTTGTTGTCCCAGACACCTGATGTCGTGACATCTCCTTTGACATCACATGATAGCAAAATAGCAACACCTTTTATACCAGACTAAGATGTCATGACATCTCCTGCAACATCTGTCACATAACAGCAGCAACTGCTGTGCCAGAACCAAGATGTTATGACATACTGTAATGACAGTAATACTCCATATCTGTACTGATGTCTGATTAACCATGTCAGGACATCTCACCCAACATCCTGCAATACAAAAAAACACAACAGATGGTTTTCTGATGTTCTGTCAACTGATGTCAAGACATCATGTTTAACATCAGTCTTCAAAACTGCAACCCTGCAACAACCAATGTTAGGAACCAATGTTAAGACATCAGACATATGACATCAACATTGTTCAACTTTGTTTTACCAAAATTCCAGCCAATACAAGAACTAACAATCTCCCCCTTTGGCTGATTTTGGCTAAAACAACTCCATATCAGAGATTCATGCAGCAACCCACACAAACACAACTAACATTCTCAGAACAAAACAATCCTACTTCTCTCCCCCTTTTTAGCCAAAAATTGACAAACATTGGGGTAAATGTACACTACTGGTCCAATCCATTGATACACCAGGTCTAAACTGTCATGTCCATCATGAACGACATAACACCTTCACCAGAGCCACAAACAATCTAGATAACCAAAAGTTCAACTCCCGCTATCTAAGATAACCAGTGCTCCATTGCAAGATGAACAACTTAAATGAATGGAAAACATAAGACTCGTCTTCATGTCTTCAAGAGCGCACCCTCTGTTCAACAGATCTGCTGAACGCATTCACTTAATGCTTGATCCTCAAATAATCCAAGTATCACACTAGTACAGACAGAAGTTCTCCCATTATATTTCACAAATGGTGCTCCTTGACTAGTATATCATAACATTTGGAAAATCCAGACATAGTCTTCATTCATCCAGTCAGAAATGCTTCACACAATCATCCACAAGTTCTGAAGCACACACACAATGCCTTCCACTAAACTCTAAATAAACTCCTCTTACACACACCAAGACAAGTGTGACATCTCCCATCAACAAGGACCCTCACAAAGCTCTTCCAAAATCTGCAGAGAAAAATAAATTCTCCCATACACAACCAAAGTTGTCCTTTAGACTTCTCCTCAGAAGCATGTGCGCATATGATTCAAACAATTAGCTTCACATGGCTAGAACCATTCATGTCCACACCAACATGTCATCCAACAACCTAATGTCATAACATGTTATCTGACATTATATCCTCATAAGATTCAACCAATCTTCACAATCTTGATCAGCATGTAATCTTCACAATATATGTACCTTTGCAGCAAAATCCATAGACAAGTACTCCCCCAGTCATGGTTAACTAATGCTCTAGATGAAGATGAACATTTTAGCACACTTACTGAGCACATGCATTTTGGTACCATTGTCCCTTTCTCCAAAGGCAGTCATTCCCTATCATACTCTTCATCTTCAGACTTCTAATCAATCAATACCTGATCTACTTCAGTCTTCTCTACATTCTCCATCCAAGGCAGACCTTCTACTTCATCATTCTCCCGTATGACTATGTAGACGCTCCTTAGGCATAATGTATGCACCAAGCTTCAGAACCAGAACAAAATCATCCTTCACCAAGGATATTCAACCAGATAATATCCCAACACAAGTTAGAACATTTGCCACACACCAAGATATCATCACCATGTTTCTTGATATGCTCCACCAACTGGACTTACTATTGCATAGTAATCCAAAGAACTAGAGAATTAAACTCTCATCCACCTTCAAGAAGAATAATCTCCTTGAGTCTTCAACTCATCACCCTTCTGCCCAAGAGTAACTTGTTCCAAGATAATCCTCAATAATAACCAGCTGCCACACTTTGATTATCTTGATTCTTCGAATCCACTTCTGAGATCAACCAAATGCCACAGTTTGATCACCTCATTCATGAATCCTCATATGAAAACAACCAAATGCCACATTTTCACCTTTTTCACGTTTGTCAGAACTCTCACAAAGATATCTTGATCCACCAAGGAAACTTGATCTTCAAGTCACATGTTCCACTTGCTCAAAAGCAAACACACTCAGACTCCCTAAGCCATGGTCATGTAACATCTTCTCCTTCCTGCAGCTCCCACAAACTGCCATGAGAACGATCTTTTTGAAGCATCCTATTGTTCATTCCTGTAGATCACCCTATCATTAGCTGATGTGCCACATCACCAACTGAGACTCCTGATGTTAAGCTAGATGTCAGAACATTATGTCATCCAACTGTTGAATTCAGCTCTACCTTCTGCAACTCAGAAGAACCTTCTCCCTTTGCAGAAACAGATTTCCATGCTCTCATAGACTTGATTCAACAATCAAGTTTGAGTAGACAACCTCCATCTTGCTTAGAAACTCCAAAGACTTTAAACCTACCACATCTGAATCTTCAGAAAATAAGTAGTCCAAGACTACCCCATATCAATACTAAAGAAAGTTACTTCCCTTAGTAGAGCCGTCAGTAGAAAGCCAAAAATAACTGCCACTTATCCTCGACCTTCACAACCAGAGCAAACACCATGCTCCAAACCACTTAGATCAGAAATAAACTGATCCAAGCTGTAACCATCAAGATTATGATGTCTTCATAGTCTTCCATCTTCATCTTCAACAGCACCACCATCTGGACAAGTCATTCACAATACTTTCTAGGAATAGATGCTAAGCAAAAATCCCAGGTCAACACCTAGGCGACTTGTGAGCGAATGTAGAACCCCTCCCATGATTCTCCAAACCTCTGATGAAAAGATGTTAAAACAATAGACAGAACATCCTTAACCTTGTCTTTCAAGGATAATCAATTAAATACTTGTGAATTTCACAAATAGCAATTGATCCTTGTGGTTTAACCCTTCTTCAGATTCCAGCATCTTCTGAATCTTCTTCATGACAGACCATTATGACAACCATTCATCCCACAAAAGCCTTCCAGGCTAGGTCAGTGTCTTGATCTTTTACTCCACCCTGAGCAAAGAACTGAAATGATGTTTCAACATCAGTTCCGACATTAGTCTAAATCACATTAAACATCTCCTATGGATTTGGAGACTACAATCATATTAATCCACACATATCCCATGTAGGGAACACACGAGAACATATCAACATCTGATCAACTTCCAAGATTAGACCAACAAAACTGCAGTAACTTGCATAACACACTCTTCCAGAAGCTTTTTCTTATAAGCACAAGGTTCAGACCTTTTGTCTAACTTAAGAGTGATAACTGCCATCCTTCTGCATCTAAAGCCAGAGTATAAACATACCATAGACAATCTGCTACTTCCAATCCTTCAAGCCACAAAACTGGAAGAGTTCATTCCATACAACTAATGCAGACACCAATTGACCACAGGCTGATTTACAGTGCTACTGCACACAGACTCTTGGATGCATTTTCCCTATAATATTGTCCTCAGACAGTTTAGCTCAAACAAGGATCATCTCCTTCTCTTCTGCTATCAAGATTACTACCTTTTCTTCAACCAGCTCCAGCTGAAATGCTATGACATTATGAACAACATCTCAAAAATTGTTCAACTTCACAGCTTCAGTGATCCTTCAAAACAGCTACAATCTAATAGGTCTTTGACTCAGCATTTACCATAAACTGCTGATATGTAGCACGATGTCGAGACATTAGAATTGACATATTAAGCTCAGCTTCTTTCTTGATGAAACTTCCTCCAGTTCATGATTTTGAAAATCAGAAACATGTATCTTCACAAGAGAATTCATCTTCAGATATACCAGAACTACATTTGACATCATAACCAGGAAGATCCTCCTAATTAGGTCACCACAACTAAGCTTAAGAGATAACTTATCAAGATCTTCACTCCCACATGAAATATTTGACTGTGATACTCTTTTGCTTTGGCTCCACCCTCTTCTTTCACCATCAAGAAAATTGATAAAGAAGGAATCAATGTTCTGGACAGATTGGTCTTCAATGCCTGATTTGAAATATATTCTTCTTAAAAAAAACTGAAACTTCCATGTCATACAATATTTAATAAGATCCATTCACCTTTTGATCACTTCTTTCCCAAAACAAAGATATGAGATAATCCTCAAGTATCTTTGGCATCTCTAACCAAACGGTTGAAGTTGTCTTGCATAAACTACAACATCATAGAATATCCTGCTGAGGAGACCAAACCCTAATGTCTTTCCAAGAGAATACCTTCCTAGAATCTCACCACCAGAGATACAAGAACCAACCAGGGTTACATCAGATACCATGCAGCGGAACACACAACAACTCCTCAACAACCTTCAGGCACTACTCAATAATCCTTGCACACCATCACCATAAACCAAGTGCCAACAAATCAAACTCACAACAACAGTTCTCCTGATAAAAACAGACAGGTCCAATACATACTCTGTCATATATAGTCCATCCTTCACTTCAAGGGATCATACAAACAACTATATGAACTGACCAAGTCCATAACTCAGCAAAACTATCTTCCTTGCTCATGAACCAGAAAGTATCTTCCCTAGATCTCATCCAGAAACAGACAGGATGCCTGCTCTGATACCAATTGAAATTCTGGTATAACAGATCTGTGATGTCAAGTACGATGTCACAACATCAATATCTGTTGTATGAACAAGGAAATAATAGTAATCAGAAAAAGCAGTAAACAACACACAGAATTTGTTCACCCAGTTCGGTTTAACAACCCACATGTGGGGGCATACCAAGCCAAGAAGGAAGTCCACTATTAGCAGTATCAAATTACAGACTCAACAAACCAGTTGACAATCCACTAACTTAATCACTACCCAATGACCCTTCTATCTAAGTCCTCCCAAGATAAGAGACTTCATTTCACTCCCAATCATCGCAATGATGTCTAGCAGACAACATCTCAGTCACTACATCAACAGCTTGATTTCCAAAAACTCTTCAATCACAGAAAAGTAGAAGACACACTTCAATGACAATACCTAGACATGACACACATGACTAAGAACAATACTTAGAGTTGCTTAACAGCTTCCTCCAAGAACAATACATCTCTTACCTACAGGCTTCGAGATAAACACGATGACCATCCCACAAACCGGGTGGTTCATCGACCAACGCAGCCCTTAAAATTTACATGATGGTTGGCTTCTTAAAACTAGGTTACAATGCTTCTATTTATAACCTATTTTCCAACTGGATTTGGGCCTTCAAATCACAACAAATCAGCTGCTACAAATCTGCAAAAGATTCTCTTACAAATTTGGTCTTCAATCAAATCCTTCCTAATTTATCTCCATAATTAGAACGTCATTACTCTTCAATATTCTTCTTGATTCTGACTTGAATCTTCCAGACCTTTAAATCAGCTCCATAATATTTCCAGGATATTATGTATCTTTTAAATCTTCACTTTTTAATTCAGCTGCAAGATCTTCTCCATAAAAATAGGAACAAATCTCCAAATAGTTTCCTAAAAAGTCTCCAAGATCCTTTTTATGAAATCCAATTAAATATGCACTTTGTTCCTAATAAATCTCCTTGACCTGCGTATAATGATGAGGTATAACCAAACAGATCTCATCAAATCAAATCAAATTCGTCAAGAGATATACAACAGCAGTACTTGCTGTCTCAGACAACTGATGTCATGACATCTCCTTTGACATCACATCACAGCGGTACTTGCTGTCCCAGACACTTGATGTCGTGACATCTCCTTTGACATCACATCACAGCAAAACAGCAACACCTTCTATACCAGACTAAGATGTCATGACATCTCCTGCAACATCTGTCACATAACAGCAACAACTGCTGTGCCAGAACCAAGATGTTATGACATACTGTCATGACAGTAATACTCCATATTTGTACTGATGTCTGATTAACCATATCAGGACATCTCACCCAACATCCTGCATTACAAAAAACACAACAGATGATTTTCTGATGTTCTGTCAACTGATGTCAAGACATCATGTTTAACATCAGTCCTCAAAACTGCAACCCTGTAACAACTAATGTTAGGAACCAATGTTAAGACATCAGACATATGACATCAACATTGTTCAACTTTGTTTTACCAAAATTCCAGCCAATACAAGAACTAACAAGATGATCTGGGGCAGAGCCAACATGGCATGGTTTTGAAGAGTCTCAAGAATAGATCCACAAGATTATGATCATTCTCTCTTCAAAACATGTTTAGAATCTCGAAAAGGGTTACATAAAGCATTTCTTCGACAAGTGTCAAGTTCGACGCATCCAGCATAAGTTGGAGACTTTGGATATTCTTAAGTCCACATACTAGGTGTTGTGAAGATGTCTCAACAACATTATAGGATTCATCCAAAGACTCTCGACAGAGGCAGTTAAGAGGTTCAAGAGCAGTTATTATTGCAGTTATCAACACAGTGGGTGGTTTTCAACAGTTTCAACGTAAAAGAACGTGTGGAAGCAAGTTAGTGTGATTAAGGCACATGTAACGGGTTACGTGCTAAATCATGTTGAAATAGTCATTTATTAGGGTTACTACTGTATTAATATATATAGTTTACCTCAATGTTAGGATCTAGGTCGCTAATTTCATATATTCTCTATAGAACTAAAGTACCCAAGTGTTGGCTGGAAAATTTCGCCAAGGATACAAGAAGTGTGGTCGACAGAGAGTGGTACGGAAGGACATGGCGGAGCAACCTCGACAACAGCTCCGTCAAAGAGGGCGTTGAGGTAAACGTGATGGAAAAGGATCCCAGTTGAAGTCGAAGGAATCTCAAGGATCTCAGGAACACGAACAAGCTTGGAGCTAATAAAGGCGTGTGGAGTTACCAAGAGAGTGGGCGAACGTGAGGGACACGTGGCATCATAGGGACTATGGATGCAGAAGAACAACCATCATTTTTTGCTTATTTAAGCAGGTGTCATTTTTAGTTTTAGAGGTTGCATTTTGTTGCATTCGGAGAATACACTCAAAGTACTAGTGTTAGAGAAACGAGTCAAAACTATGCAAAATGTATGCATGCGTCCACTTGTATTTTTTTCATTAAGCAATTTACTTTACAGATTTTTCTTTTATTTTGTTGGTATTTTTCCCTTTTTGTTGCACTTTCCTTGTCATTACCTTTAACGCAACTATTCATCTACTTTTCATTCAAACCAAAAAACTGAAACGTCAACATACATTTAACACATAGTCTAGGATTCTTGTAGCCGATCCTGCATGTAAACTTCAATAAGAGGCTAGCGGTTGTTCGCCGAAAATCCCGTGCAAACAAATTGGCACACCCGGTGGGACCCGTCGTGTTAGATTTATGTTGCTGCGTACTGGTAAGATTGTCGAACCAAAGAGTACAAGTCCAAATGAGGAGTTCTCCTCAGGAGAAAGCACAACCGTGTCGGAAACCACCAACATGGGTTATAACACTATGACTACGGATTCAACCGCTCATAGTGGACCGACGTCGTCGGCACGTCGACCCGAGGGGGTGAGACCGACGGTGGTGGATACTTCAGGGCCGTTTATGCCCAATTTCACGTTACCCAAGTATGGTGAGGAGAGAACCTTTGGAATGCCTACGCAAGTAAAGGCAAGCCTGCATGGGAGTGGTTCGATGTTTGGAGAGGGCTCATCCTTGACGTTTTCGCCATATCATGGACTGGGACCATTGGGTAACCAGTTTAGTCGAACCACAGGGTTGGGATTTCCGCCTCCGACAATCTCAACTTTTATGTCCAGTTCTTTCGCCGTCATGAGACAACAGATGGACGAGAGTAACCACAAAATGGTTCATATGCTGACTCAGCAAATGGAATCAATATTAAGACCGTTAGTTCAAGACTCGACCCAGAGTTACCAACAGCTGGTGACTCAAATGACTAGGATAGGGGGCACTCTAGGGGCTCCTAGGGCCCAACCTCGACAGAGGACTCCAACTCGACCAGGGACGCCAGTCCAACATGAAGAAAGGTTCGACGAAACCGTTGAGCAAGAGCCATATATGGTTGAGCCGATACCTAGGCTGGCCTAAAGGCCCCCAGTCGTGCTGGTTAATAGGAACCAACCCCGACCAGGTGGTCAGGAAAGTTCGACAAGATGCAGCGGGTGGGGAGCAAAACCTAGAGGCCATCGTCGAGCAAATCATGGTCCGCAATGGTGTTAATCCCGATTTGCAGAGGCCAACCTACTCCTTCCCTCTGCCAGATTTTGTCTTACAAATAAAATTACCTAGGGGGTGGAAGGTGCCAAAGTTTACAAAGTTCGTCGGCGACATCGAAGAGTCGACCGTTGAACATGTCGCCAGATACCAAACCGAAGATGGGGACATAGCGAATAATGAGGATTTAAAAATGAAATACTTCCCAAGTTCCCTCACAAACAACGCATTTACTTGGTTTACCACCTTTCCCCCACAGTGTAGCGCATTTTTGTCGGTGACGCGACCACCTTATCGCAGGAATTGGGTTTTCTCAATGAAGAGAAGGGGGTGCTACTTTCTGATTTCTTATTTATCCCATGAAGCTGGAAGGGAAAGGGAAGCTATCTAAAACTAACCTTGCACGCGAATGTTTAACTGAACAAATGCTTAAAGAGATTCGGGGAGTTCGGGGTCGGGTTATACAATGGGCAGTTGTCAATTACCCATCCTATATGTGGTTATCCATAGGTTGTTAGCTTTAGGTTTTGCTTTGTACTTGATGGTGTTTATCCGTTAATGGGTTGGGAAAGTTTCTTGGGAAATATGAGAGGGAGAGTGAGTTTTTGTTGATTTTGGTGAGGTACTGGACCTCGGTTTTGATTGGTATGAAGGTACTGGACCTAGAGTTTTTTATTAGTATATGCCTACGTATTCCCGTTTAAAAAAACAGGGAAATCAGAGCAATCGTAGTTCTTTCTATTCTAAGGGAGGAAAAAAGATATTTTGGTGTCTTGTTCAAAGCCCAAGATTGAAGCTAAAAGGTGAGTATTTGTGTCTTGTTCAAAGCCCAAGATTGAAGCTAAAAGGTTTGACTGAAAGAGAATTTGTCATCTCTAAAGGGAGACATCTCGTCTGTTTATCATAACTGTTGGGTGACTGTTTATAAAGGAGAATTACTTTAACTGGGATATGAGAATCCAGCAATGCCATAATTTCCTTTATGAGGGATTCGTCCTGAAGGAGAAAACTTTAACTCAGTGTAGAGCAATGCCATTTTTCCTTAGGAATTTCTCATGCTAAGGGATGGACAGTGGCATGAATGTAAATAATCCAGAGGCTTGCCGCTTACAGCAATTAGATGAAAGAGAGGATTTACCAGGATAAAAGATGGACAACAGCTTGGATATTTGAATCAACAAGTGTGCCACTTACAACAGTTGTCTGGGATTAGGGTTTGTTTTGAGTTATCTATTTTGATATGTGATAACAGGGAGAAATGAATTCCTACAGAGAGCTTTTGGTTTCCTCTGAGGGAATGTTGATTTTTGTGTGCCTTGATCAAAGCCCAAGGTTGAAGCTAAGAGGTTGATTGACTCCGCTAGGGAAGTCCTTATACAAAGCCTAAGAGGAGGCTATAGCAGGCCGACTCAACAAGAGAGTGTTTATATATGTCTTGTACAAAGCCCAAGATTGAGGCTAAAAAGAGACTGACTCTTTGGGGATATAATTATACAAAGCCTAAGAGGAGGCTAAAAGTTTGACTTTTCCGGGGAAAATGTTCTGTCTGTCTTGTACAAAGCCCAAGATTGAGGCTAAACAGGATTTTGACTCATGTTGGAGAAGGTTTGTATGTGTCTTGTATAAAGCCCAAGATTGGGGCTGAAAAGAAGACTGACTCTGTGGGAAAGAAATCTTTATCTGTCTTGTACAAAGCCCAAGATTGAGGCTGAAGTGAGACTTTATTGACTCAGCTAAGGGTATTATAGGTGTCTTGTATAAAGCCCAAGATTGAGGCTGAAATGAGTTTGACTCTGTTGGAGAGTATTATCTGTCTTGTACAAAGCCCAAGATTGAGGCTGAAAAGGAGAAGATTGACTCTGCTTAGGGATATTATTTCTCAAAGCCTAAAAGAAGGCTGGGAGGAATTGACTCAGCTGAGGAAGATATTTATCCAGTACTTAAGAGAAAGTTACCAAGATTTCGACTTTGTTATTGAAAGCTTATATATGTCTTGTACAAAGCCCAAGATTGAGGCTAGAAAAGGTTTGACTCAACAAGAGAGTACTTTTATCTGTCCTCTACAAAGCCCAGGATTGTGGCTGAACAAGCTGGAGAAATCATTATACAAAGCCTAAGAGGAGGCTGGCTTCTGTTAGGGAAAATCTTTATACCAAGCCTAAGAGGAGGCTGGAAAAGATTGACGAAACAAGAGAGTGTTTTTATCTGTCTTGTACAAAGCCCAAGATTGAGGCTAAAAGGGTTGACTCAACAAGAGAGTTTGAAAAGGTGATTGACTCAACAAGAGAGTCTGAAAAGGTGGTTGACTCAACAAGAGGGTCTGAAAAGGTTAGCTCCGTCGGGGGAGAATCATTGTACAAAGCCCAAGAGGAGGCTGACTATGTTGAGGAAAGGAAGGATCATTATACAAAGCCTAAGAGGAGGCTATCTTCTGTCATACCCTAAATTTTGAACAGGCGTTTTTATTTTTTCTCATTTCATCTGTCTATGTTTTTATATCATGTCGTCTGCATATAATGTCATATATTTTCTTCATGAATATTTTTTGAACTATCAGCCGGAATTAACGTGTTAAATTTTCAGGTATTTTTGGTCAAACTAAAAAATCAACTGTGCAAAAAAGTCGGTATCCGGGTAGTTTTTAAAATCAAACTTTCAGACATCATTTTTTATTTATTTTTCACGTACTATAACCCGGTGTGCTTATTTTAATTTTCTGACTTTCCGGTCATCACGTTTCTGACCCGTCTGAGCCTTTTTAGCGGGTAAAATCAATTTCAAAATTTGACAAAACGCTGTATTTTTTCAAAACGTATATTTTTTGCTGATCGTTTTGGTATGTTCATTTTATTTTTTCGGACACTTCAATACGAACTGTTTTTATCGTTTTTTTTACCGATTTCGGTTTCGATTTTATTAATATTATTATTATTAGTTTTTATTAATCAGGTTTTAATAAACTTTGTTTTATTTAGTTCTTTATTATTATTGATTTATTTATCATACTAATTAAACATTATTTAATATATATAATATAAACTTGTTTATTTATTTTTACACCACTTTTCTTTTCATTCACACATGTAACCCCTCTACTACACAATTTGACATGCCTTGCTCCTCTCTTTTTCTCTGTGCAAAAGTTTTTCCTTCACTTGATTTCATTTTGTCATTTTGTATAAAATAAACATTTTCAATGCATTCTAAACTTCCATTCAAATATCAAAGCATGTGTTTCAATGTGCAACATTTTTTTTCAACATGCAAACTATTAATTTTTTTTGTCCCATTTTTCTTAATTCATCTCCTCTATCCTTAAGTTTCAAACTTCATAAATGCATTCCTATGCTTAGAAGCTAAGCATTTGAATTATCCTAACAAACTTTGAAATTTGAGTCTTCATCTTATCTCAGTTTTAGTTTAAAATACTAATCCATCTTTGTCTATAAATAGAGATCTATTTCATTTCAAAAACTACACCAAAACAAATTCTCATTTTTGTTTTTCTCAAAATCTCCTCCCTCACTTCATATCTCTCTGCCATATTTTTTCCTACAAAAATTTTGTTCATAAACATTTTTTACACAATCACACATACTTATCATATATGTACATATACTCCCTCACTATATTTTTCTTTTCAGTCAAATTTCTAACACACATACTATTTCTTTCTTTTCTCCAATTTTTCAAACACATACATGAAACACATACACACCTCTTACAACATCAAATTCCAGCAGTTTCATTCAACCTACATGAAATTATCGTTAAGCAAGTTCAACAACAACAACATTGTCTGCATTTTTTTTTGTTATAATTATAAACAGCAGCTGCTCCATAAACAAAAGTTTGTACACAAAAGAACATCAACAACAACAATCTCATAGCAGCTGCGAGATGCGCATCAACACGCCGACAAGACCAAAATTCAGCACCTGCAGAATTCACCTGCACAAATTCAAAACAAATAGCAGCAGCTACCATTTCACAGCAACTTCAACCGACGTCGTCGATACGAAATCCATGATTCAAATTTCGATTTCAACCACAACGCAACAATCTTTCGCGACAACATTATTCATCAAAATACAACAAACCACAAAACTAAAAGCTTCCGCCGTGAGCATCAGAAACGGAGAAGACGAAATCGAACGAAACTAATTTCCATCAACAAACTTCTGCATAATCAAGAAGAAGAAATCGAAACATACCTGAAGGCCATCACAGCCGGGATCGCGTGTGGTCAAAGAAGCTTCGCAAACGAGGACAACCACCCACGGCCGGAAACACCAAACGGACGGAGGACCACCGCGACAAAAGGAGAGCTCATGGCCCCGGAACCGGAATCGCACGGAGGGAGTTATCATGCCGGAAAAACGATCCGCGCCGGAGCGGAACAAACGCAATCGGAAACGGAGATCACCGCGGCGGAATAGTGAAGGCGGATGGATTTCTTTTCGCAACAGGGAGGCTTCACGTGTGAGTTTTCCTTTCCTTTTCTAACTTCCTGATATGTTTTAATGATATATATTCTTCAAATTATTCAAGTTATTTTTATTTATTTAATAAGCATATAAAGAAAATGGATTGGGCTTAAATTAGTTTTTCTAATCACTTTTCTTTTAATCAAGTTTTCATAAACTTTTTGAGTCATTTCACGTGTGAGTTTTTCTAATCACTTTTCTAATTATTTAATAAATATATTCTTCACGTGTTGGTTTTCTAAATCACTTTTTTTTCCAAAGTTTATGTTTTTTTTAATTATATTTAATTTACTTAAATTAGTTTTAATATTAATTAATTATGGTTAAATTTTGATAATTGATTTTTTTATTATTATGATATCAATGTTATTTTCTTAGCATGATTAATCTTTAAGTGATAAATTGGACATTTTGATTTTTAATTAGTCTTAATATTATTTCTTGATTTTTGGGCTAAATTATGATTAAATATTACCATTAATTATTAATAATATTATTTTCAAACATTGAGATGTAAATTAGCATTTTTCTTTAATTTCATTTCTCTACGATTATTTGATTCAAACTTAGTGATTTGAGGATATTCCTGATTTTATCTGTATTGTCGTACATGTTTTTATCACATGATGTTTTTTCATGTATTCAGTTTTCACGATGCTTTGCCGTGAATTTTCTCTCTGTTTATCCGCGATGTTGTGCCGCGTATCTTTACTTGTCACGATGTTCTTCCGTGTACGTTTCAATTGCCATGATGTTTTTCCATGATGACACGATGTTTTGCCGTGTATTTTCTCTCTATTTATTCACGATGTTTTTCCGTGTATATTTTATCACATGATGTTTTTCCATGTATTCAGTTTTACACACGATGTTCTCCCGTGTATATTTTATCTGTCGCGATGCTTTGCCGTGTATTCATTTATTCCGTGATGTTTTGCCACATATGTATGTTCCTTTAGGATCTCTTTGTTAGAATTTAATTTTCGATTAGGTTTGAAATAAGATAGGCAGTATAATATTCAATATTTGCATGATAACTTTAGGTTAGATTTCCCCTCTCGCCGCCGTGCGATTTAAACTTTATTTTTCTGTAGTTCGTGCCCCTTGTGGGCGAACTACGACTGCTCTGATTTCTCAAGATCCCGTTGAGAATACGTAGGCATAAGACTGTAAAGTCTTAGCGAGCAACCTTTTATTTTTTTCATCGTCTCTTTACATCCGAAGTTTTCCCGGATATTCGTATTTTCAACCTTTTATTTTTTATCTCTTTTTATCCTATGCTTTCCCGGATATTCATATCTGCAATCTTTTCTTTCAATCCGATGTTTTCCCGGATATTCATATCGTTTCTTTTCAAAAAAAACTTTCCTTGTGATTTAAATTCAAATACATATTTGTTATCAAAACTTTCTTCAATTTCTTTGAACAACTAACCATACAGCTATGGAAGCTCGCTCACCTGTAAGTTTTAACAACTTTCATTTACTCGCTTTCATATATATATATATATATATATATATATATATATAATTGTATTGTGGGAAGCTGCGCACTGTAAGTCCTTCTTTCATACCCTTTTAAATACTTGTCATATATCAACTGCATATATACTAGTATAGTTATTTAGAGTTTTCCCCGACTACTAGGTCTAGAACTAGGTAAAGCCAGTATTCGCTCTTTCAACAGTCAAAACTAGATCCCCATGGGATTCCAGATACAGTCTTGCCTTCTCTTGGGCTTAAACAATATGGAACAAAGAGAAAGGCATTATTCTTCGTGAAACTTTTCTCAGACTGTCACCCCTAGAAACTGTCTAAGAAATTCTATCCCCCAGAGGTGATCTATTTTCGGTGAATAGCATCTTTTGAATTTCTTCAAACCTCCAAACTGTTCACTAAATGATCTATTCTCTGTGAATAGCATTTCTTGAACTTTTCTTTGGTTTAGGACCCACGGGCTTCTTAAAAGCATTCCCCGCCTCCTCTTGGGCGTTGTACAAGGACCCTCAAGCCTCTTAAAGGTTCTCATGCCTCCTCTTGGGCTTAGTACAAGGACCCGACGACCTCTTAAAGGTATAGGAACAGAGCCTAGTCATCCTTTGCTAGAGCAGTCTTTCTAGAGTCAAAACATGAAACCAATTTAGGGTTGATTCTCATCCCTTAAAACACCAGCCTCCTCTTGGGCATCATACAAAGATAAAGCTTCTCATACCAGTAGACTTGGACAGTCTCATTTCCTCTTCGATTTCAAAGAACCCTTTGTGTCTCCTTAAACACAGGAAAAACCCTTTCCTCTTTAATCTTTTCACTCTTTCAATCAGTTCCCACCAACACCCCTTTAGCTTCAATCTTAGGCTTTGAACAAGACACAAATACAACCTTTAGCTTCAATCTTGGACTTTGAACAAGACACCAGACATCTTTCCTCCAATAGAATAGGAGGAACTACGATTGCTCTGATTTCCCTGTTTTCTTTAACAGAAATACGTAGGCATAAGATTGCGAAATCTTAGCGATCACACTTATCAAAAACCTTAGGTCCAGTACCTTACCAAAAACATCAAAAAACCCGAAAACAACAAAAATATCTTTTCAACATCTCTCAACCTTCCCAAAGGAGAAACTTTCCCTTTTACAACAGATAAACACCAATAAGTAGAAAGCAGTAAGGAAAATTGCTAATAACCCATGGATAACCATGTATAGGATGGGTAATTGACAACTCCCCATTGTATAACCTGACCCCGAACTCCCCAATCTCTTAGCATTTGTTAAAGAAAACATTTGCGTGCAAGGTTAGTTTGAGATAGCTTCCCTTTCCTTTCCAGCTTCATTGGATAAATAAGAAATCAGAAAGTAGCACCCAATCCCATCCACAGACAGGATGTGGGCGGTCACGAAAACTGCGTTACATCTTCTGTTGGGGATTATTGAGATCCCGAAGCAGGTCCAAATGGGGAATCAACTTTTGCTGAGGGTTACAGAAGAGTTGAGATATCAGATGCCTTGAGGTTCTGATAGTGTTATACTGATGATAAACTGACCCTGGCTAGGGATTTTTAGGAGAGAGACTAGGTTTTAGAACCCAGGGGTTTTAACTCTGTTGGAGATTGATCCAGAATGACCAGGGTTTCTCCTATGTTTGTAAGGAACTTGAGAATGTCTTTGAGACTCAAGAGGAGATTTAGATTGTCCAAGTCTACTGGTATGGAAGAGTTTATCTTTGTACGATGCCCAAGAGGAGGCAGGTGCTTTAAGGGATGAGAATCAACCCTCAATTGGTTTGAGATTTGACACTGGAAAGACTGCTCTAGCAAAGGATGACTAAGTTCTGTCTTATACCTTTAAGAGGTCGTCGGATCCTTGTATTAAGCCCAAGAGAAGGCATGAGAACTTCTAAGAAGCCGGAGGTTCCTTGTACAAAGCCCAAGAGGAGGCGGGGATGCTTTTAGGAAGCATGTGGGTCCAAACTTAAGAAGAGTTCAAGAAAAGTTTCACTGGGAATAATCTTTTCTTTAGTGAACAGTTCTAGGGTTTGAAGAAATTCAAGAGAGGTTTCACCGAGAATTAATCCTCTATGGGGAAACTGAAATTCTTTGACAAGTTTTAATAGTGACAGCCTGAGAAAGGGTTCACCGAGAATACTGCCTTTCTCTTTGTTCCATATTGTTTAAGCCCAAGAGAAGGCAAGACTGTATCTGGAAATCCTATGGGGATCTAGTTTTGACTGTATTAAAGAGTGACCAACTGACTTTACCTAGTTCTAGACCTAGTTGTCGGGGAAAACTCTAAATAGATATACTAGTATATATATAGTTGATATATGACAAGTATTTAAAAGGGGATGAAAGAAGGACTTACAGAGGAGCAGCTTCCCACAATATAGATATATATATATATATATATATATATATATAAAAGCATGTAAAGAAATTGATAAAAACTTACAGGTGAGCAAGCTTCCATGCTGTATTGTTAGTTGTTCAAAGAAATTAAAAAAAGTTATGATGACAACTGTATATTTGAAACTAAATCAAAAGAGAAGTTGTTTTTGAGAAGATTGTTGAGGCTTATACTCAAGGAGAGGCCCAAGGTTTAACAGTGATCACACCGTTGTTTCGAAGATCGTATCGGGACTTATACAATGACTGAGGCCCAAAAAGGTTTATTTACAAAAGGGGTGGGTCTTACACTCTTTCAAGAGGCTCAAAGATGTTTTGCAAAAAGAAAGATGGGACTTACAACTCAAGGAGAGACCCAGATAAAAAACAGTGATCGCACCGTTGTTTTGAAAATTTTACTGGGACTTATACAATGACCGAGGCCCAAAATTATTTTATGTACAATAGATGGTTGGGTCTTACAGTCTATTAGAGGCCCAAAGATGTTTTAAGAAAAAGAAATGAGACTTATAGCTCAAGGAGAGGCTCAGATGATTTGATTTTGAACTGGCGATCGCGCCGAGGTTTTTTTGAAAATGTGTTGGGACGTATACAATGTTTGAGGCCCAAAATGGTTTTGGTTAAGAAAGGGATTGGGTCTTACACTCTATTAGAGGCCCAAAGAGTTTGAAAATTTAAAATCGAGAGAAAACCCTAATTTTAAATAAAAATGTTATTTTTCAAAGGAAATAAAATGAAAAAAATGATATAACATACCAAATATATCCAAAAATAAGTTGTACACTTTGAAAAATATTTTGAAAAATCATGTTTAATTACATGAAAGTTTGAAAATCAATTGGTTTTGAAAGTTCAAAGTGGAAATTCCATTTTAAAATGTTTAAAAACAAATAAAATGAAATTAATCACAAAAATTCTAACTATATTAAATAAATAATATAAATTGGATTTTTTTGTAAAATAAAATATTTAAACATTTTAGTGAATTTTGAGAAATAGAATCAATTCAAAAACATAAATATTCAGGGAGAAATTAATTTTTGAATCAATTAACAAAAATAACTAAAATTCAAAATTTTGAATTATGGCGCCATGAACACTTGGTTCTTGTCCGCGCCCTCTGTTTTTTCAGATTTGCGTTTTCTCACTTTTCTCCATGATTTCTCAATGGTTTTGCACGATTCAAACACTAATCTTGTTCGTTTTTGAACAAGGATCACAACCATATAGATTAATTGCATTTATATTAAGTATTGAGTGAGAAATCAGAAGAAAACCTCAAGAACCCTAATTTCAGCATGAACACAATGAAATTCCATACACGATTGATTCATGGCAATTGATTGAGGGTTATTACTCTATATACATGCAAGAACAAGATCGTAACTCACAAATTCATTTATGATGCATGGAACATAGAGTTTGAAGGGTTCATGCTTACCTCTTGCAGCTGGTGATCGAGTTTGGTGATGGAGGTGTTACAGCTAGGTTCCAATGATTTGGACAGCTTCCTTAGGTGCCAAGGAGTGTGTTTGAATGCTTGGAATGGATGGAAATGATCTGGAACTGGTTGTGGTATCTCAACTGCAAATATGTCAAGAACTTGAGCAATTGGTTGGTGATTTTGTGAATTTGGTGTTCCAGATGTGATTTTGTGTTATGGATCACTCATACATGATGTTTATGAGGTGTGTGTGTGATTGGTTTGGTTGGAATTGCTCTCAAACTCAAAACCCGATAGTGACTTGAATTAGAAGGCAAAATTGGAGTGAAAGAGAGATTTTAAGGAAAGCATCAGTTTGGGTGCTTTGGTGTACTCAAACTGATCACAATTGAGGCATATTTATAGTGTATCAAGTTTGTTTTGCAAGCAACAGTGTGTGGCAACTGCAGCAGGCCTTTTGCCAATTGTGATCAAATGGAATCTCAAGTCTCCTCTAGCCATTGACTTGAGGTTAGAGCACAGGCCTAAGGTTCTTTGGTTTAGGGATAAGTCTTGACTGAACTTGGATAACATTTTCTTGATGAATGCCACCTCTATGCATCAGTTAAATGCTTTGAGACAAAATTGAATATTTGAAGCATCTTGAATTCTAGGGATGACATGCCTAAACATAGATTCATGGACTTGTGAGGCTGATGAATCAGTGTTTATCCCTTGGTTGTTCCCCCTTGAGGTGTGAAAATGGATAACCATGCTTGATTTTTCCCAAATTGATCAATTCGAGCACTAAGGCACAAATCTGCCTTGTAAAAACAGTTTGCAGCAAGGCATGTTGCAGCTGTCATAACCTCTAGCTCAGGTGGATTTTTCTCATGTTCTTGGGCTCATTGGAAAGCTCTCATATGATCCAGCACATGTGTGATCATAGTTTATCTTGAAACTATTTGGATTCAATTGAAAAAACCTCATGAACATTAATGTTCAAGGTTGGTAACTTAGGCAGATTTTCACTAAGTGTTGGAAAAGTGTCATTTTCATGTTTTCAGCCACCTTGGTCACTCCATAACTAAAAATCCATGAAGAATTGGAGCTTAATGTAGTTGAAGCTTTTGTAGAGTGTAGCAAGACCTATAAATCCAGCTTTGGATCACCCAAAATGGTTGCTTGGATCTCAAGTTATGGTCCTTGGAAGTTGGTACCCTAGCCACTTTGTTCCATAACTTAGAAAAATTCTATGTTTTTTTTATGGTTACCCCTTTAACAAGTAAACTCAATTTCTTTGATTTTTCTTGATGAATGATGATTCAAATCACATATTAACATTGTTTTAGGGTTAAGGAACCTTGGTTGACCAAAAATCCAAAAAGTCAAACTTGGACTTTTGTACAGTTGACTTTTTCATTAGATGAAATTTTGACTTTGTGATTCTTTTGTGAAATCAATCCTTGGGTTCAATTAAACTTCATGGATGGCCTCCATGGGTATTTAGGAATGTCTTGGACCCCTCCCCAAGGTTTGAGATCAAGGGTAGGGTTGACTTTTTCCATCAGAAACCCTGATTTGTGATTAGATGGTTTTGAGCTCTTGTGGCTTATGACTTGAGCTCTTTGAGTCAATCAAATTTTGTAAACATGCCAATATGATGTATTTTAGGTCTTTGAAGTTCATTTTGAAGCTTTAAGACAAGCCTCACTTCACAAGTTAACTCAAGGGTTGAATTAGGTCAAAACCCTAATTCCTGATTTTTTGCTAGATGGACCTTCAAGGTGATTTTGTCATTGTGATAGGTTCTTGAGATCCTTTTGAGTTTGTTAGACCATACATTGAGGCATTGGCCCATGCCCTAATGGAAATTTTTCATCTGGTGACCCTGGTCGACCAAACCCTAATTTGGTGACACAGGCAATCCTGAGGCTTGATCCACTTGGTATATTGCTACCTTGTGCTTAATTCTTGATGTGGGAGACCTCTTGGTCCTCCAGGGATGTTTGAGAGGTTAGACAAGTTAAAGATTATATCAATTCTTGATTGATCTTTTGTCTAAATGCTCTGAGAGAGGTCAAAACCCTAATCTTCGATTGTGAGGAATGCCTAACAATCCCCGAGGAGATTGATGAGGCATGAAAGTACATCCATATTGTGGTAATGATCTTCACAATGATGGGAAATCTTGGTGGTAAAAATTTGGGGCATGACAGATGCCCCTATTTAATCTTCTTGTACCTGAAGGTGTGAATGGCGAAGGTATTCGGGCATTCGGGGTGCAAGAGGATTAAATATCGGAATACCCGAAATTTTGATGGTGGTTATGAATGGCAGTTTGCTCATTCATCTTATTTTTCTAAGCAATGATGCTTAGAAAAGGTAAGAACTTCCCCTCGATCCTGGTCTTCAGCCAAGGAACTGGTCTTAGTTTCTTTTGTCAATAAACTTCCCCTCAATCCTGGTCTTCAGCCAAGGAACTGGTCTCAGTTTCTTTTGTCAATAAACTTCCCCTCGATCCTGGTCTTCAGCCAAGGAACTGGTCTAAGTTTCTGATATAAACTTCCCCTCGATCCTGGTCTTTAACCATGGAACTGGTCTCAGTTTCTTCTGTCAATAAACTTTTTTGACAAGGGATGTTATTTGTAGCAGTTTTTCCTCAAACTTCTCGCCGAATTTTCCTGGAGAGATGCCATTTGATGGGAACAAGTTTTGATGTCAAACTCGCTGGGGAACCCATTCATCTGAGTTGTAGAGGTGTTCAAACTTCTCTGTTGGAGACGCCATTTGTCGACTCTACTGGGGAACACGAGTCTCTTGAGAGACTGCTTTTTGTTTGGGGATATTACATCATACTTTTCCTCGAGATCTTCTCGGAGAAATGCCATGTGATGCAATCCAATTTTGAGGTGCTGATGACTTCATCAATATTGGCTTTCTGGAGATAAAAACCAATGTGTTGCTGAGAGTCTTTAGTTACGAGGCTTTCTCTGGGAATTTTCCTTAATCCGGGAAAGCGAAGATATCATCTTCAATGGAGAAGAGTGACGTTTGTCGAATGTCTTCCTGCCTTTCAGAGGTTCAAGTTATCAAAGTGGTCGGGGACCGTCTCCAATCCAGGAATAAAATGGGGAGAAATTGTTCAGACACAACATGTCCTGATGAGGAAAGAACTGACAACTTGATTGATAAGAGGATTTTTATCGCTAGGGGCTAAGACCGACTAGAGTGATAGTGATGCAATATGAATATGAGTATGAATTAATAACGCATGATGTATGTATGTTTATGCTGACAAAACTGACACGACATACAGACTAGTGGATGAACATGACTGGATACTCAACCACTGTAGGGGATGAAAAGTATCACTGGTTCAAGATAGCAATTCTGCCTTGCTTAGGAAAAAAATAGTTCCCGCGGGGAAAATGTGGGTCGGACTTAGGAGGTAAGAACTCTGTCGGGGATATCAGATGGGAAAATCACATCTGATACAGTTGATCCTTCATTCAGGCGTACTGGTTTAGAAGGAGTACTTTCATTCTGCACTTTGAGGTTCAACCACCTTCGGAGAAGCGATCAATATTCTTTCGATGTTCAAAAGTCAAAAGAATTGCCATATTTATTTTAAAAGCAGAAAAATTTTGACAAGTAAATTCATTTTTTTGTTTTATTTCAAGAATCATTAATCATATTAAAAACATCATTCTGTAAAGCTAAAACAAATAAGAATTGAAAACAAAAGCACTAGGGCTCAAATTTTATTGATGGGATAGAAATCAGCCAAGCGCGTGATTTCATAGAGCATTTACAAAGTCTAGAAAATGGTAATTTAAGGGGAAAGGGCTACATTGAAACATAACGACCGTTATCCTCCTACCAACTTTGAATTCTGGATACCCTCATACAAAGAAAGGGGTTGCTCTTCACAGGTACTCTTGTTTCTGAAGGAAGCATTTGATATCATGATACCAAGGTTTGTCGTCTATGACCGCTTCGATCACGAAGATGTAGGCGGGCCTCTCAAGGCGCATTATGTCAATCTTAGGTACGTCATTCCATTGACCTACACTAATCATGGAAGAGAGAGTGGCTAGTGCATCAGCCATGTGATTCTCTTCACGAGGGATATGATGAAACTCGATTCTGTTGAAGAATGGTAACAACCTTCTCGCGTAATCTTTGTAAGGAACCAGTCCTGATTATTATGTGTTCCAATCTCCTTTGATCTGATTGATAACCAGGGATGAGTCTCCATACACATCCAAGTTCTTAATTCTTAAGTCAATTGCTTCTTCGAGACCCATGATACAAGCTTCGTATTCGGCTTCGTTGTTTGTACACTTGAATGTCAATCTGGCAGTGAAAGGAATGTGGGTACCCTGAGGTGTTATGATGATTGTCCCAATTCCGTTTCCATAATGATTGACAGCTCCGTCAAAGGTTAGTCCCCATTGGGAACCTGGTTCTGGCCCTTCGTTGGGTAGCGGTTCATCGCAATCTTTCATTTTCAAGTACATGACATCTTCGTCTGGGAAGTCAAATCTGACTAATTCCTGATCGTCAATCGGTTGATGAGCCAAATGATCAGCTAAAATACTTCCTTTGACAACTTTATGAGCATGGTACTCAATGTCGTATTTCGATAACAACATCTGCAACGGGCAATCCTTCCCGTGAGAGCAGACTTTTCAAAGACGTACGTGATTGGATCCATTTCGGAGATTAACCAAGTAGTGTGGAAAATCATGTACTGGCGAAGACGTTTGGCTGCCCAAGCCAGAGCACATCAAGTTTTCTCAAGCATAGTATACCGAGTTTCACAGTCGGTAAACTTCTTGCTCAGGTAGTAGATGGCAGACTCTTTTCTTTTTGTTTCGTCTTGTTGACCAAGCACACAACCCATGGAGTCTTCCAAGACTGTTAAATAGATGATAAGTGGTCTTCCCTCCACTAGAGGTGACAGGATAGGTGGATTCAACAGGTATTCGTTGATACTGTCGAAGGCGGTTTGGCAGTCTTCTGTCCATGCGCAATCTTGATTCTTTTTTAGTAATTTGAAGATTGGCGCACATGTCGCGGCCATGAGGAATATAAATCTGGAAATGTAATTCAACCATCCCAGGAATCCTCTAACTTGTTTTTCAGTCTTTAGAGAAGGTATTTCTTAAATAACCCTGACCTTGTAAGGATCAACCTCAATTCCTTTCTGGCTGACGATGAACCCTAGTAGTTTCCCTGAGCGGACACCGAACCTGCATTTGTTGGGATTCAAGCAGAGTTTGTATTTCCTCAGACGCTCGAATAATTTTGACAGGTGGGTCACATGTTCCTCCTCTGTTTTAGATTTGACAATCATATCATCGACATATACCTCGATTTCTTTGTGTATCATATCATGAAACAGAGTAGTCATGGCCCTTTGATAGGTTGCCCTAGCATTCTTCAAACCGAACGGCATTACCTTGTAACAAAAGGTGCCCCATGGGGTGATGAATGAAGTTTTCTCCATGTCTTTCGGCGCCATTTTGATTTGATTATAGCCCGAGAATCCATCCATGAAGGAGAAGACTTTGAACTTTGTTGTACTGTCTACCAGCATGTCAATGTGTGGTAAGGGAAAGTCATCCTTCGGACTGGCCTTGTTCAGATCCCTGTAATCCACACACATTCTGACCTTTCCATCCTTTTTTGGAACTGGTACTATCTTGGCTAACCATTGAGGATATTCTGATGTGGCGAGGAAACCCGCGTCAATCTATTTATGTACTTCCTCTTTGATTTTGATGGCCATGTCTGGATGAGCCCGTCTTAGTCTTTGTTTTACCAGCGGACATTCTGATCTTAAAGGTAGATGATGTTTCACGATGCTGGTATACAACCCTGGCATATCCTGATAGGACCAAGCGAATACATCGGGAAATTCTTTGAGAAGCTTTATCAAACTTTCTTTGACAGTCGGACTGAGCAGTGCCCCAATCTTGACTTCTTTTCTCTCTCCTTCTGAACCCAAGTTGACTGTTTCCAACGGCTCTTTGTGAGGTTCAATGGACCTTTCCTCTTGTCTGAGTAATCGGGAGAGCTCTTCTGGAATTTCTTCGTCATTTTCTTCTTCTGCCTCAAATACCGGGAATTCAAAGTTGGGAGAAGGCATTGGATCATATGTTTCAATGGGGTTTAAAACAAGCAATCTGCATGACGTGATGATTGTTTTTAGAAGAGATAGAGAGAATGCAAGAGTGTGTGAAGTGTATTTTCTGAAAAATGCTTGTTTTTATTATTTGAGTTGTTTTTAGGATTACCATTTTCCGAAAAAACAAAAAGTGAAAACAACAATAAATGCGGAAATTACAGAACGACATTATTTTATTTATGATTTGGTCTATTCTTGAAACTACAGCCCTATAAAACAAAACTCTGTCGCTTTGGGCGAAGCGAAGAGAGACATTTACAGAAAGTGAGCCCTATCAAAACATCTGTTTCACCTGGGCAGGGTGAAAGGTTAAAACAAAGACGACAATTACTTAGACTTATGAACGATTTTCGGGACATCGACAGCAACCCATTGGCGGCGAACTCCTCAGTGAATCACAAAGTCTGGTACCTTCCTTCTTGGTTTGTCTTTAGAAATAACGCTGATTTCTGGTGGAGCAGGATCATTGGTATCTATCTCCTAGGCAGAGTTGTCGTAGACGAACTCTTCTGTTGTATCTTGCACAGTATTTTAAATTTTAGGAAGATCTCCCCATCCAGTTGGCTGGATGTCTTCGTGCCTGATACGAGAGCTTTCAGGAGCGCTGTACTTAACCAATAAGTCGTATTTCCACTTGGTTGTCCTAAAGTGTCCCATACTTCCTTGGAACTAGAGGAGTCATCCCTCTCGATGACGTTGACTTCGGGAAAAGCGTAGTTAAGGAACTCTTGTCCTGCAACCTTTGCAAATTCATCATCGTGCTGCATATTTTCTGAATGCCCTGAGTAATGATCCCATGATTCGGTGGGGACACAGGTATTCTTTTCAATGATGCTCAGTTGATAGGCATCGTTGGGCTGACTCTTTTGCCCCAAGTCTCCTGGGTACAGCTGTCAGATAGGCAGGCTATCCATTGGGCCATAATAGTCATAGTCAAAGTTGTCTTTCATCAGAGTGTCCTCCTCTAATGAGTTTGGTGGAGCATGGCATCCTTCCGGATCACAATCTCCGTATGTCATTTTGACGTCTGATCTTGGTATATATCTCGGACTCTGTGCGGGATAGCAAAATGGCGTATGCACCTCTCCCTGAGACATATAACCGTCCTCTTTAAGATAGGACTTCCACTCTTTATCTGTATCGGAGGAGTCACCCCCGTTGATGGTATGGACTTCTTGAGACACTGGGTGAAGAAAACCTCCACTGTGGAAGAAGTCCTGAATGGGATGAAGACTTTCATTGCTAGTAGCAGTCTGGGTACAGGTTGAGGAAAAACCAAGACCTTTCTTTGTCTTGTTATCAGTAGGAATGACAAGCTGTCCCCATCCTTTTGCATTGTTACTCTTGATCATTTCGAGAGCATCTTTGTACGAGGAAATCGATGTTCCTTTTTCTGATTAGTTATCATTGCTCATCGAAAGTGCTTGGAACTGGGTTCTAACAACCTCCTCTGGTTCTACACAAGTGGATGACGATAAGTTGCTCACGATCAAGGCTTGCTCTCCACAGACTGTGACTAGTTGGTCATTCTTGACGAACTTCAGCTTCTGGTGAAGTGTCTAAGTGACTGCCCTAACCTCGTGTATCCAAGGTCTTCCTAACAAACAGCTGTATGCTGCCCCGGATATCCATGACTTGGAAAGTGACCTGGAAAGTGTGAGGATCGATAGTTATGGGAAGGTCTACTTCACCGATAACTATTTTTCGGGATCCGTCAAATGCTTTGACGATGACCTCACTGCCTCTCATCGGAGATCCTTGAAATGATAGTTGCATTATAGTAGATTTTGGTATAACATTCAGAGCTGATCCGGTGTCTACCAGTATACTGGCTAAAGCATCATCCTGATAGTTGACTGTAATATTAAGTGCCATGTTGTGATTTTTGCCTTCTTCCGGCAGTTCTTCATCACTGAACCCCAAATTGTTGCAGGAAGTGATGTTGGAGATGATGTTGTCGAATTGTCTTATTGTCACATCTTGTTCCACAAAGGCTTGCTCTAAAAATTTCTGTAGAGCCTCCATGTGAGCTTCAGAACTAAGTAAAAGAGATAGCACAGAGATTCTTGAAGGAGTTTGCAACAGTTGGTCTACAATGTTGTACTCACTCTTCTGGATGAGCTTCAGCATCTCATCATTGTTTTTTGAAAGGCCGGGATTACTGGACTTACCGACTAGTTGATTTGGACCTTCTGTTTGAGGTTCCTTTTCTCTGGTGGGTTCTCCAACTCCTCGGTTGAAGATCCGACCGCTCCGTGTTACTCGACTGATGTCTGCAATATTCACGGCGGAGGGTAATGGAGTTTCCTTTCCATTCTCAATTGTTTTTGCACCGTATTTGTAAGGGATAACCTTATCGGATTTGTACGGTACTGGTCCCGGCATATAGATAACTACAGGAACCTTTTGATTTTTCTGACCATTATAGCCGGCCTCAATTGGTTCGAGGTTGAGAATCTTTCCACTATCAAGGGGAACTCTTGATTCATGGAGTAAAGGGATTATGGCGCATACATCTTTGGCCACTTCTCGTTTAGTGATTAAGACAACATCCTTGCCCCGATTGGGAAGATAGTCTTGTATCGAATCAGAGCTTGAACATGATTGAACCTCTTTGTGGTCCAACTGACTCTGAAGGGCTGCTCGCACAAGGTAGCATCCTTGGTTATCCTCTGAGCAAAATCTACAGCGCTCATAGTTGTGTGGTGGCACCCGACCACGTCCGCTTTGTATGCAGTGTAACCTTACTAGATCTGTTTTCATTGATCGAACATCCTGACTTTGATGCCTAGTAGGGTTCCTGTTAATCATACTGACTTATTGTGTGTCTTCATCTAGATAGATCGGAAGCCACCAGTGGTTCAGCAAGTGTTGCAGTGTTCTTTGAATGAGTGCACACCCTTGGTTACTCTCACGACATACTTTAGAGTTTTGATAATCATGGGAAGTCAGAAAACCGAGCTGGATTTGCTTAGCGTGTAATTCCACCAAGCTGGTATTCATCAAGCGAATATCAAAGATTTGAATCATATTAACTTGATAATGACTTCTATCCCTGTTGTCCTGGATCCATCCAAGATCCATCTGACGCTGGAGGGCCTCTTCTACAAAAGAGCATCCCTGATTGTTTACCGAGCAGATCAAACAGGAATCGTAATCGTGTCATGGCAGATCATGATGTTGGCTTTGCCTTGAGTGCATTGCCACCAAGTTGACATTCATCGCACGGATGTCGTGGTTTTGAATGATGTTGGAATTTGTATAAGTCATGTTGACTTCCCGGATTCGGTGATATTGGATCCACCCGAGATCCATCTGTTCTTGTAGAGCTGATTGCACCACAGAACATCCTTGATTGTTTTTAGAGCAGATATCACACTGGTGATAATTATGAGACGGTACATGACCGTATCCGCTCTGTCTGCAATTCATCTTGACCAGGTTGGTTCCCAATAAGAGTACATCGTGAATTTGATAGTTGTGGTTAGACTCTTCTTCTATCAAATTTACTGCAGCTTTTTCGTGTTGAGGCAACGGGTTAGTCTGAACATTTGGATTTGTATCCTTGAAGGATAAGACCCGCTCCTAACAAGCTTCTGCACATCGGATTTGAAGCTGAGGCAAATTTATATGTTATGCCCCGATCCTCCTTGATGGTAAGGGAAAGTTTGATCCGCTTTGAACCAAAAAGGCGGATTTTCCGATATTGTAAGAGGAGACCTGGTTTGGATGTGCCCCTTGACCAGTAGTAGCAGAAACAGTTATGCGTACAACATTAGTATAGGTTCAAACCCTGGTGGTCGCGTTGTACGGTTGTTGTTGTGCTGAGGACGAGCCTGCTTAAGAAGTTGTTGTGTCCTTTGCTGATATTGTTGTTGATTCGGTTGGCTCTGAGCAACCTGAGGTTGATACATTGGAACAGGTGTGGGGTTGATAGCAGGAGTTACAGCTGCTACTGGTTGGTATCTTCGCCTTTGCTTTCTGAGAGAGATATTACTAATATCTTGCTCTTTTTTCTTAGGGAAAGCATTACCGTATCTTTTGGTACTACTTTATGGTCCGGTATCTTTGACCAGACGTCCTTCTTGGACTGCCTCTTTAAGGCGTACTCTCATATTCACCATTTCAGTAAAGTCGCTGGGTGCACTGGCGACCATTCGGTCGTAATAAAATGAGCTCAAGGTTTTCAAGAAGATCTTTGTCATCTCTTTTTCCTCAAGAGGTGGACAAATCTGGGCGGCAATTTCACGCCATCTCTGAGCATATTCCTCAAAGGTTTCCTTGTCCTTCTGCGACATGGCTCTGAGTTGATCTCTGTCTAGTGCCATGTCCAGGTTATACTTATACTGCTTAACGAAGGCAGCGCCAAGATCTCTGAAAGTGACGATCTTAGTGCGGTTTAAACCCATGTACCATTTGAGTGCGGCACCGGTTAAACTATCTTGGAAGTAGTGGATCAGTAGTTGTTGATTCTCCGTCTGAGTTGGCATCTTTCGAGCGTACATCACCAAATGACTTTGAGGGCAAGAGTTGCCCTCGTACTTCTCAAATTCGGGCACCTGGAATTTGTGCAGAATTTTCACATTGGGGGCCAAACAAAGGTCTGTGGCATCCTTTCCAAATAGATCCTGACCGCGAATGGCATGTGGTTCCTTCTACATCTCCAAGAATTTCTCTTGAAACTCATTCAATCTGTCATACATACTTTCGCTCCCAACATAAGGTATTTGTGGAATCTGTCCTTCCGGGACAGTGTGTACCACGGGTGGTGGTACAGTCATTACGGTTGTGACTCTTGGTGCTTCCCTATCCCGAAGTTTGTAACCTTTAGGAGTTGCTGTCGTGCTCCTTGAATCTTCGCTTTCTCGAAGTTTGTAACTTTCAGGCCCAGCGGTTCCTACTGCAGTTTTCGGATCTTCCGTGATCGGCGGAATATATCCTTCCGGGATATAGTTGAGTGGCATGCCCCAGGGACGATCTTTAGGCATGTTGTACCGAGGATCATACTTTTCCCCTATGGGCGTAGATGTGATCTCTGAGATCACAGTCCTTTGTTGTTGTATCTGAGCTGCTGCTAGAGATTGTATGTCATTGTGAATTTTTCTCAAATCTTCTTTCAGAGTGTCGATTTCTTCTCTCAGCTCTCTGTTCTCTTCCTCGAGATCATCCATTTTCTTTTGTCGATTGGCCCAAGTATTGTACGAATGAGACAGTTTGACTATAGAATCGAGACACAGACGTGAGATTCGTAGGTGAGGAGAATGCGTCATGTGAGAATGATGAATGATATGCAATGATTATATTTAAGTTTTTTGTTAATAAAAAGAAACTTCAACAATTGGGTTGCAAATATCATACAGTGGGGAGAACCCCGTTTTATTGAATTCAAAGATCGCAGAAATGGAAATACAGTATTTTACAAAGTGCTGTAAAAGGAAATGTCTAGACTTATGGATCCTGAGTCCTTTCTAAGGAGAGCTCAGGTGCTGGTTCTGGTATTTTCCTTTTCTTTGACCGGGGCTCTTGAGCCGTTGTCGGGTTGTTATTCCTTTGCCAAGTGAAAAGAGCAAGCAAATTCCTTCGGTCTTCTTGACTTTCTACAACATGTTGCTCTAAAATCTCGATCAGAGCATCTTTTTCTTTTAACAGTTGCTGCATTTTGATACACTCCACATTGAGAATGCGGTATTTGTTCTTCCAAGACTTTATTTCCCGTTGAACTTTGTTGAGAGCGACCTGGAGTTTTTCCGTATCAGACATAAAATAAAGGACAGATTCCTTTAACGGACGAACTTTTTGACGAGGGTAAGGCATCCTCAGCTTGAGAGCTCTAGCTTGTACCCAGTGGAGATAAAGTTCCACAGAGATACAGTATGGATTTCCTAGAGACTCTCTTCCTTTCTGGTGAACACGTTTCCAGGCATGCACTATTTCTGTCTTTAGTGCCCTGTCACTTTCTCCTTCCTTGAAGAAAAGACCTTCCAGATGGGCATTACGCGGGATATGTCTTATCGGGTATCCAAATTGACGACGGACTAAAACTGGATGATAATTGATTCCTCCTTTAGTTCCTATGAGGGGTACATTAGGGAAGTTTCCACAACGGTTGATGATTTTTATCCCGTCATAGATTCAATTGTACCAATCGATGTCAAAGTTGGTAAGAGACATGATTCTCTGTGACCAACGCAGAGTACTCTTATGATCCCAGAAAGCGGCAGACTTTGGTAAATAGGAAGTGAACCATTTGTACAGCAGGGGTACACAGCATGTGATTATTCCTCCGCTGTACAAATTCCTTAAGTGTACAGAATGGTAAGCATCTGCGAGCAAGCTCGGTACAGGGTTTCCAATCAGAAATATCTTAATGGCATTGATATCAATGAAGTTATCAATGTTGGGAAAAAGGAACAACCCGTAGGTGAGTAGAACAAAGATCTCTTTGAAAGCAGTAACGTTTCCTATACTGGCAAAGTACAGGGCTTTCTCTATCAAAAACTTGGCCGGTAAACCTTGGATTCCATCCTTAGCGGTCATGTGAGTCCTGACTTCTAACTCGTTCAAATAGATTGCTCTTGCAATGGTTTGATCCTTTGGAATTTCTTCCAGTCCAGAAAAGGGAGCTTGGTCAGTATTGGGTAAATCTGTCAAGTGAGAATACTCCTCCAGTGTTAGTGCTAGTTGATAATCCGGGAATATGAAACAGTGATAAACTGGATCGTAAAACTGAATCAGAGTAGACAATATTCCTTCAACTACATGGACCTGTAACAGAGACAGTAGTCCTCCGTACTTAGCTCTGAAAGCATCAGGGTTGGTGATCATCCTTGCCAACCCTCTTAAATCCTCTAGTTTTGGAACCTTGAAGGTGTACTTGTGAGTTTTACTTCTACCGAAATCCATAACGCAATCTTTCTCTCTGATATTTGCAATCATTGTCTTAGTTTAATTTGAAAAAGAGAGAGACTAGAAAAGAAGATTTTTTCCTTTGTTTAAATTTTTTTAAATGAATGCATGAATGCAGAACACAAAAACATAGAAAAAACATGGGTTCAAAGGTTCAGCGTCATGAGCATGGAGTCATGGCTCTACCCATTCCCAAAGGTTGTACTATGGTGAATTTTGTACCTGTCCTCAAAATCATTGACCCCTCTCGGGATAACAACAGCAAGCTGGTTCACCCGAGCAGCTGTAGTATCTTAGAGTAATCTCAAATGAGGGTAGTATCGCGTGACAACTATTTCCGATAGCTTCCGCACTACAAAATAGTCACATGGTCTCAGTCTACTAAATCCTTAGTTTCATGGATACCACAATCGAACAATCTGCTTTCGCAACCGAAGTCACTAGACATTGAATCCGCAAAGGGTATCTCCACTGATTCGATGGTCTACCGGGATCGCTTATTCAGGAATCACTCCCTGTAAGACCACCCGTCTATGCCATCACTTATCTTAGGTATCACTCAAACTTTCCACGTGCGGCATCACCCGCATTCCCATTAGCAGAAAAATAAACACGGATATCAATTAGGAAAAGCGACATATATATATATATATATATATATATATATATATGTATATTCATTCCTAAAAGTAACATCCTGGACCTCTTAGGAGCTATAATCCTAGTCTTAAACAAATAAAATGACTCCCTAGTAGAGTCGCCATTTTTCTGTAGCGCGCGATTTTTATAGGTGACGCGACCACCTTATCGCAGGAATTGGGTTTTCTCAATGAAGAGAAGAGGGGTGCTACTTTCTGATTTCTTATTTATCCCATGAAGATGGAAGGGAAAGGGAAGCTATCTAAAACTAACCATGCACGCGAATGTTTAACTGAACAAACGCTTAAAGAGATTCGGGGAGTTCGGGGTTAGGTTATACAATGGGGAGTTGTTAATTACCCATCCTATATGTGGTTATCTACAGGTTGTTAGCTTTAGGTTTCGCTTTGTACTTGATGGTGTTTATCCGTTAATGGGTTAGGAAATTTTCTTGGGAAATATGATAGGGAGAGTGAGTTTTTGTTGATTTTGGTGAGGTACTGAACCTCAGTTTTGATTGGTATGAAGGTACTGAACCTAGAGTTTTTGATTAGTATGCTCGCTAAGATTTCGCAATCTTATGCCTACGTATTCCCATTTAAAGACACAGGAAAATCAGAGCAATCGTAGTTCCTCCTATTCTAAGGGAGGAAAAAAGATATTTTGGTGTCTTGTTCAAAGCCCGAGATTGAAGCTAAAAGGTTGAGTATTTGTGTCTTGTTCAAAGCCCAAGATTGAAGCTAAAAGGTTTGTCTAAGAGAGAATTTTTCATCTCTAAAGGGAGACATCTCGTCTGTTTATCACAACTGTTGGGTGACTGTTTATAAAGGAGAATTACTTTAACTAGGATATGAGAATCCAGCAATGCCATAATTTCCTTTATGAGGGATTTGTCCTGAAGGAGAAAACTTTAACTCAGTGTAATGCAATTCCATTTTTCCTTAGGAATTTCTCATGCTAAGGGAGGGACAGTGGCATGGATGTAAATAATTCAGAGGCTTGCCGATTACAGCAATTAGATGAAAGAGAGGATTTACCAGGTTAAAGATGGACAACAACTTGGATATTTGAATCAACAAGTGTGCCACTTACAGTAGTTATCTGGGATTAGGGTTTGTTTTGAGTTATCTGTTTTGATATGTGATAACAGAGAGAAATGACTTCCTACAGAGAGCTTTTGATTTCCTCTGAGGGGATGTTGACTTTTGTGTGCCTTGATCAAAGCCCAAGGTTAAAGCTAAGAGGTTGATTGACTCCGCTGGAGAAGTCCTTATACAAAGCCTAAGAGGAGGCTATAGCAGGCCGACTCAACAAGAGAGTGTTTATATATGTCTTGTACAAAGCCCAAGATTGAGGCTAAAAAGAGACTGACTCTTTGGGGGATATAATTATACAAAGCCTAAGAGGAGGCTAAAAGTTTGACTTTTCCGGGGAAAATGTTCTGTCTGTCTTGTATAAAGCCCAAGATTGAGGCTAAATAGGATTTTGACTCCTGTTGGGGAAGGTTTGTATGTGTCTTGTACAAAGCCCAAGATTGAGGCTGAAAAGAAGACAGACTCTGTGGGGAAGAAATCTTTATCTGTCTTGTACAAAACCCAAGATTGAGGCTGAAGTGAGACTTTACTGACTCAGCTGAGGGTATTATAGGTGTCTTTTATAAAGCCCAAGATTGAGGCTGAAATGAGTTTGACTCTGCTGGAGAGTATTATCTGTCTTGTACAAAGCCCAAGATTGAGGCTGAAAAGGAGAGGATTGACTCTATTTAGGGATATTATTTCTCAAAGCCTAAAAGAAGGCTGGGAGGAATTGACTCAGCTGAGGAAGATATTTATCCAGAGCTTAAGAGAAAGTTACAAAGATTTCAAATTTGTTATAGAAAGCTTATATATGTCTTGTACAAAGCCCAAGATTGAGGCTGGAAAAGGTTTGACTCAACAAGAGAGTACTTTTATCTGTCCTGTACAAAGCCCAGGATTGTGGCTGAACAAGCTGGAGAAATCATTATACAAGGCCTAAGAGGAGGATGGCTTCTGTTAGGGGAAATCTTTATACCAAACCTAAGAGGAGGCTGGAAAAGATTGACTCAATAAGAGAGTGTTTTTATCTGTCTTGTACAAAGCCCAAGATTGAGGCTAAAAGGGTTGACTCAACAAGAGAGTGTTGAAATGTGATTGAATCAACAAGAGAGTCTGAAAAGGTGATTGACTCAACAAGAGAGTCTGAAAAGGTGATTGACTCAACAAGAGAGTCTGAAAAGGTTAGCTCCCCTGGGGGAGAATCATTGTACAAAGCCCAAGAGGAGGCTGACTATGCTGAGGAAAGGAATGATCATTATACAAAGCCTAAGAGGAGGCTATCTTCTGCTGGGGATTATTGAGATCCCGAGGCAGGTCCAAATGGGGAATCAACTCTTACTGAGGGTTACAGAAGAGTTGAGATATTAGATTCCTTGAGGTTCTGATAGTGTTATACTGATGACAAACTGACCCTGGCTAGGGATTTTTAGGAGAAATACTGGGTTTTAGAACCCAGGGGTTTTAACTCTGTTGGAGATTGATCTAGAATGACCAGGGTTTCTCCTATGTTTGTAAGGAACTTGAGAATGTCTTTGAGACTCAAGAGGAGATTTAGACTGTCCAAGTCTACTGGTATGGAAGAGTTTATCTCTGTACGGTGCCCAAGAGGAGGAAGGTGCTTTAAGGGATGAGAATCAACCCTCAATTGGTCTGAGATTTGACACTGGAAAGACTGCTCTAGCAAAGGATGACTAAGTTTTGTCTTATACCTTTAAAAGGTCGTCGGGTCCTTGTATTAAGCCCAAGAGAAGGCATGAGAACTTCTAAGAAGCCGAAGGGTCCTTGTACAAAGCCCAAGAGAAGGCGGGGATGCTTTTAGGAAGCCTGTGGGTCCAAACTTAAGAAGAGTTCAAGAAAAGTTTCACCGGGAATAATCTTTTCTTTAGTGAACAATTTTAGGGTTTGAAGAAATTCAAGAGAGGATCACCGAGAATTAATCCTCTTTGGGGAAACTGAATTTCTTTGACAAGCTAGTTCTAATAGTGACATCCTGAGAAAAGGTTCGCCGAGAATACTGCCTTTCTCTTTGTTCCATATTGTTTAAGCCCAAGAGAAGGCAAGAATGTATCTGGAAATCCTATGGGGATCTAGTTTTGACTGTATTAAAGAGTGACCAACTGGCTTTACCTAGTTCTAGACCTAGTTGTCGGGGAAAACTCTAAATAGATATACTAGTATATATACAGTTGATATATGACAAGTATTTAAAAGGGGATGAAAGAAGGACTTACAGAGGAGCAGCTTCCCATAATACAGATATATATATATATATAAGCATGTAAAGAAAACTTATAAAAACTTACAGGTGAGCAAACTTCCATGATGTATTGTTAGTTGTTCAAAGAAATTAAAAAAAGTTTTGATAACAACTGTATATTTGAATTTAAATCAAAAGAGAAGTTATTTTTGAGAAGATTGTTGGGGCTTATACTCAAGGGAGGCCCAAGGTTTAACAGTGATCACACCATTGTTTCGAAGATCGTATCGGGACTTATACAACGACTGAGGCCCAAAAAGGTTTATTTACAAAAGGGGTGGGTTTTACACTCTTTCAAGAGGCTCAAATATGTTTTGCAAAAAGAAAGATGGGACTTACAACTCAAGGAGAGGCCCAGATAAAAAACAGTGATCGCACCGTTGTTTTGAAAATTGTACTGGGACTTATACAATGACTGAGGCCCAAAATTATTTTATGTACAATAGATGGTTGGGTCTTACACTCTATTAGAGGCCCAAAGATATTTTAAGAAAAATAAATGGGACTTATAGCTCAAGGAGAGGCCCAGATGATTTGATTTTGAACTGGCGATTGCGCCAAGGTTTTTTTAAAAATGTGTTGGAACTTATACAATGTCTGAGGCCCAAAATGATTTTGGTTAAGAAAGGGATTGGGTCTTACACTCTATTAGAGGCCCAAAGAGTTTGAAAATTTAAAATCGAGAGAAAACCCTAATTTTAAATAAAAATGTTATTTTTCAAAGGAAATAAAATGAAAAAAAATGATATAACATACCAAATATATCCAAAAATAATTTGTACACTTTGAAAAATATTTTGAAAAATCATGTTTAATTACATGAAAGTTTGAAATTCAATTGGTTTTGAAATATCAAAGTGGGAATTCCATTTTAAAATGTTTAAAAACAAATAAAATAAAATTAATCACAAAAATTCTAACTATATTAAATAAATAATATAAATTGGATTTTTTTTTAAAATAAAATATTTAAACATTTTAGTGAATTTTGAGAAAAAGAATCAATTCAAAAACATAAATATTCAGAGAGAAATTAATTTTTGAATCAATTAACAAAAATAACTAAAACTCAAAGTTTTGAATTATGGCGCCAAGAACACTTGGTTCTTGCCCGCGCCCTCTTTTTTTTTAGATTTGCGTTTTCTCACATTTCTCCATGATTTCTCAATGGTTTTGTACGATTCAAACACCAATCTTGTTCGTTTTTGAACAAGGATTACAACCATATAGATTAATTGCATTTATATTAAGTATTGAGTGAGAAATCAGAAGAAAACCTCAAGAACCCTAATTTCAGCATGAACACAATGAAATTCCATACACGATTGATTCATGGCAATTGATTGAGGGTTATTACTCTATATACATGCAGGAACAAGATGGTAACTCACAAATTCATTTATGATGCATGGAACATAGAGTTTGAAGGGTTCATGCTTACCTCTTGCAGCTGGTGATCGAGTTTGGTGATGGAGGTGTTACAGCTAGGTTCCAATGATCTGGACAGCTTCCTTAGGTGCCAAGGAGTGTGTTTGAATGCTTGGAATGGACGAAAATGATCGGGAACTGGTTGTGGCATCTCAACTGCAAATTTGTCAAGAACGTGAGCAATTGGCTGGTGATTTTGTGAATTTGATGTTCCAGATGTTATTTTGTGTTATGGATCACTCATCCATGAATTTTATAAGGTGTGTGTGTGATTGGTTTGGTTGGAATTGCTCTCAAACTCAAAACCCGATAGTGACTTGAATTAGAAGGCAAAATTGGAGTGAAAGAGAGATTTTGAGGAAAGCATCAGTTTGGGTGCTTTGGTGTACTCAAACTTATCACAATTGAGGCCTATTTATAGTGTATCAAGTTTGTTTTGCAAGAAACAGTGTGTGGCAACTGCAGCAAGCCTTTGGCCAATTGTGATCAAATGGAATCTTAAGTCTCCTCTAGCCATTGACTTGAGGTTAGAGCATAGGCCTAAGGTTCTTTGGTTCAGGGATAAGTCTTGACTGAACTTGGATAACATTGTCTTGATGAATGCCAACTCTATGCATCAGTTAAATGCTTTGAGACAAAATTGAATATTTGAAGCATCTTGAATTCTAGGGATGACATACCTAAACATAGATTCATGGACTTGTGAGGCTGATGAATCAGTGTTTGTCCCTTGGTTGTTCCCCCTTGAGGTGTGCAGATGGATAACCATGCTTGATTTGGCCCAAATTGATCAATTCGAGCACTAAGGCACAAATCTGCCTTGTAAAAATAGTTTGCAGCAAGGCATGTTTCAGCTGTCATAACCTCTAGCTCCGGTGGAGTTTTCTCATGTTCTTGGGCTCATTGGAAAGCTCTCATATGATACAGCACATGTGTGATCATAGTTTGTCTTGAAACTATTTGGATTCAATTGAAAAAACCTAATGAACATTGATGTTCAAGGCTGGTAACTTAGGCAGATTTTCACTAAGTGTTGGAAAAGTGTCATTTTCATGTTTTCATCCACTTTGATCACTCCATAACTAAAAATCCATGAAGAATGGGAGCTTGATGTAGTTAAAGCTTTTGTAGAGTGTAGCAAGACCTACAAATCCAGCTTTGGATCACCCAAAATGGTTGATTGGATCTCAAGTTATGGTCCTTGGAAGTTGGTACCCTAGCCACTTTGTTCCATAACTTAGAAAAATTCTAAGTTTTTTTATGGTTACCCCTTTAACAAGTAAACTCACTTTCTTTGATTTTTCTTGATTAATGATGATTCAAATCATATATTAAAATTGTTTTAGGGTTAAGGAATCTTGGTTTACCAAAAATCCAAAAAGTCAAACTTGGACTTTTGTACAGTTGACTTTTTCATCAGATGAAATTTTAACTTTGTGATTCTTTTGTGAAATCAATCCTTGGGTTCAATTAAACTTCATGGATGGCCTCCAAGGGTATTTAGGAATGTCTTGGACCCCTCCCCAAGGTTTGAGATCAAGGGTAGGTCAACAGTCAAGGGTAGGGTTGACTTTTTCCATCAGAAACCCTGATTTGTGATCAGATGGTTTTGAGCTCTTGTGGCTTATGACTTGAGCTCTTTGAGTCAATAAAATTTTGTAAACATGCCAATTTGATGTATTTGAGGTCTTTGGAGTTCATTTTGAAGCTTCAAGCTAGGCCTCACTTCACAAGTTAACTCAAGGGTTGAATTACGTCAAAACCCTAATTCCTGATTTTTTGCTAGATGGACCTTCAAGGTGATTTTGTCATTGTGATGGGTTCTTGAGATCCTTTTGAGTTTGTTAGACCATACATTGAGGCATTGGCCCATGCCCTGATGGAAATTTTTCATTTGGGGACCCTGGTCGACCAAACCCTAATTTGGTGACACAGGCAATCCTGAGGCTTGATCCACTTGGTATATTGCAACCTTGTGCTTAATTCTTGATGTGGGAGACCTCTTGGTCCTCCATGGATGTTTGAGAGGTTAGACAAGTTGAAGATCATGTCAATTCTTGATTGATCTTTTGTCTAAATGCTCTGAGAGAGGTCAAAACCCTAATCTTCGATTGTGAGGAATGCCTAACAATCCCTGAGGAGATTGATGAGGCATGAAAGTACATCCATATTGTGGTAATGATCTTCACAATGATGGGAAATCTTGGTGGTAAAAATTTGGGGTATGACACACAGTCCGTCCATACATGGGCGCAGTTAGATTGACTATTCCATGAACAATTCTATATTGGGCAGTCGAAAATAAGTTTGAAGGAATTTGCCAGTGTAAAGCGCAAGGCCTCTGAGTCGATTGACCAATACCTAAACAGGTTCAAACTTTTGAAAGAAAGATGCTTCACTCAAGTCCCTAAACACGAGCTGGTCGAAATAGCGGCCGGTGGTCTAGACTATTCTATTAGGAAAAAGTTTGACACACAGTACCTTAGAGACATGGACCATTTGGCCGTCAGAGTTCGACAACTCGAAAGGCTGAAGGCTGAGAAGGCTAGAATGGGAAAATTCCATAAGAAGGAAAAGTATCCTACGTGGCAGCCGAAGTGTATTCATCCAACATCAAAGAACTCGTCGACGAGAGTGAGGTTAACGTGGCTGAGCTCATACCGGGGCTTCCATACACATGCAAATTGCTAAAACCGTCAAACGGGAAAAATCCGGTTGACACCAAAAAAACGGATAAATTTGTTGCGAAAACATATATGTTTGATATAACTAAGTGTGATGAGATATTTGATTTACTAGTCAAATATGAGCAAAGTATTGTGCCCCAAAGTTAAAAAAATCCCCCATTAGAGCAAAAGAAAAAAAAGGGGATTTTGTAAATTTTATAACTTTCTTGGTCATAAAACTTCTCAATGTGTTCTTTTCAGGGATTTGGTTCAAAAGGTGTTGAAAGAAAGCCAGCTCCAATTTGGAGAGAAGTCGAAGATGCAGGTCGATACAGATCCATTGAAAGTGGAGGAGGCATTGTATGCAGAGCCATTCAACTGCATGATGGTCGAAGCTACTGAGAGTCCATACGGAGCGGTGAATGCTGAATCCGCGGAGTGCCTGATGGTCGAGACCAATGAGGGTTTCGACCCAAGAGCTGAAGATGCATTGAAGACAGTTTATCCTACCACCGGAGAATGATTGGATGACTTCCAAGAAAAGTGTAGAGTACGAGGATCAGAAGTTGTGTTATGTCCAAGATGTAATGTCGTCTTCGACAAAAAAGCCGCTAAGGACTATGAAGCTGGCCGGACAAAGTATTTGGGAGGGAAACGTGGTTCCATCCTAAGGTTTGTGTTCGAAAAAAAGGGGGCATCACAGCGAAATGAAGAGTTCTAGAGGATCTTCCCGCAGATGCGCCCCAAAACCTTTATTCCCCCATCCAACACTCCACAAGAGAAATGGGTGGAACGGGTGAATCAAAAAGGGAGTAAGAGACCAAAGTGGAGGGTGCTCGACTTGGGGGAAGATGCTAAGAGGCCAGAACAGCGGCCTCAACCCAGAGGATATGTGGTTTCTCCCAACTACAAAGGGAATAACCCCATGACCAGGACTCTGTGGAGGTGGTACAAGAGGAATAAGAAAGCTGGAAAAGTGGCCTCGACGTCGCAGCCTAAAGCTGACGAGACATCTGGACAAGGAGGAAAGCCAGCCAAAAAGGAAATAATTTTGGCAAATTAAACATTCGCCGTGACGGTTGAGCCTTCAGGAGGAAAACATGTCGTCTCGACCCAGAAAACAGAGTACGCTCCGACGGTGGAGGACGAAGAACCAAAGTATACTCCCCAATTTGACGAGGAGCTGGAATATACCCGCCAGTCAGAGTAAGAGCCGGAGTACACTCCCTAATCAGACGAGGAACTTGAGTACATCCCTTCGCCAGACGATGAGATGGTTGATGATACCTATGGTGAAGATTTCATCATCAACTGTCAGATCGTGTTAGTGTTGCCTGCAGAGTATGATAGAGTGTCGGAGGTTTTCGAAGCCGACGAAGATTTTCAGCCCGACGAAAGTGGCGAAGACAGGCCATTATGTTATTATGTGATGAACAGCAGAGTGGTGGGGGAACAAAAATCCACATTTGAGAAACCTAGTGGAGTGGTGGAGGAACAGCGGAGTGGTGGAGGAACAAAAAGCCACATTTGAGAAACCTTTGAAGGCAGGTCGACTAAAAGAAAAAGAGGCCTCAGTGGAGAGGGTAGGGTTAAAATTCTCACAGAGGGGAGATAATCCAGTGATAATCGCCACATCGAAAAGAGTGGGCGTCATCATGCCACACAGAAAATGGAAGGTGTTAGTCGATCCTTCCCAGAAGTAGATCGACGCAATGAGCTAGCAAGGATTCACCCTGTGGCCCTATCTCGAGATTTGGATGATGTTGAAAATGCCAGCTTTCTACCACTGGGCCTTGCGCTTGTTCTGAACTCTGTCGAGTCAGGCCAAGTATTCTTTGTTGCCAGGGGTTGGCATCGACCAGAAAACTCGGGCATTGAGATCCATGAATTTTAGGTCGAGAATGCCATCTTTCTGGAAAGCAGGAGGAATAGCAGGAGTAAAACAAAGGAAGAACTCTTCAACATGTTTTGGATGTGTTTTGGTACTGGGATACTGCCCTTGGAAGGCCATAAGGTTGTCGGCCACCACAAATGGTATCATCATTTGATGCTGCCAGTTTTCCACCATTGCTTTATCAGAAGATGGTGGTTGAGGGACGGTGGTTAAGTCTTTTTCATCAGTGAGAGTTAAGGCAATGAGGTTATTACTGGTGATTGTAATAGTAGAAGCCATGGGTATAGTAGAAGCTGAGAAGTGGAAAAGGGGAGATTTTGGAGAAACGCATGAAAGGTAAAAATGCCAGAAAGGTGAAAAAATTTCTTTCAGTAAACGCAAAGTGAAGAATAAAGAATGGATTGAAAAACCTATATTTATACACGCCGAAAGATTAACAATCGTGGGGACAGGTGGCAGTCGATAGTGGCGTTAAGACCTTTCCACTTCACTGTAGCGGGAAAAGTTAGTGGGGGAAGTTGAAAAGCCCATCACCTAGGAAATAGTCAAAATAATAGCAATGATGAAAGGGTTTCTGGGAATTTGCAGCGCCGGAAAAAGTTGTCATTATGACGCGTGACTTCAGAAAACGTGACATAAAGGAGAAATTTGGTGGAATATAAAATGCCAGTTTCTCTGTCGAAGAAGTCTCAGTCGAAGCTTTTTAAGGGGGCAATCTGTTGGCTGGAAAATTTCGACTAAGGATACAAGAAGTGTGGTTAACAGAGAGTGAAATTTTGGCCTATGCAGACAGCAGATGTCCTAACACATGTCAAGACATTGTGCTACATAATCATTTAAACTCAGAGGTGCAACAATAGACTGATACCTTAAATATCAAAACTGCACACTCACAGATGTCACGACATCTGATCCAACATGTTTATCATGAACCCTAACAGAAAATGTAAATCTGCAGAATAATAAAGAACACAGTAATTGTTAACCCAGTTTGGTGTAACTCACCTACATCTGGGGGATACCAATCCAGGAAGAAGACTCCACTATCTGTAGAGTGTTACAAAGTTAAACTCCCCCATTTACAACTTCATTCCTAACATCTACCCAATGAACATCTTTACCAAGGCTAAACTCAAACGTTTACAACCCTGATATGAGATACCCCACTCACTTCCCTTAATCACCAACTGTGATTTCTACATCATCCCTGTCAATACAGAAATCTGTAAAGCATACGTGACAAACAAGCTAACTCGGATTTGCTTAAAAGCTTCATCCAATAACAATACACAATCCAATACCTCAAGGCTTATGGATCTGTGCGACACCTATATCTACCACAGTGTATCAATTGATACAAAGGGAGACTTACAACCTAGAAAGCCAACGACTCTCAAAACCTTAAACCCTTGTTTCTTACGCAAGAAAGCAAGGTTACAAAAGGCGTACAAAGGCGTATCAAAACCTAGGTCTAAGTCTTCTTTTAATATGCTTTTGCTTCCTTGGGCTTCAGTCTTTTGTTTGCTAATTCTTTGATCCATGCGCATTATGTCTTGGTTGATTTGTTACAGATTTGACACTTGCTAAATCAGTGCAGTACTTCAGGATGTCATGACATCTTCTTTGACAACTTTGTTCAGTCCAGATTTATTCATCTTTATCAAAACTGTGTTTTACCAAAATTTTGCCAAACCAAAGGTGCTTTCAATCTCCCCCTTTTGACAAATTTTGGATAAAACACTTTTTGGACGTCTCTTCACCTTGAGTGGCGGATATGATTGGAATATTGTGCAAACCGAGTCTATGTTGGTGTACATGAGGAAGAAGATAACTCTGACTCCACCTTAACCAGTGAGACGGTACTGCCACCCTTGAGGAAAGTAGTAAACCAGGATGAGCGAACTTGAAAAGTGTCCAGGCAATAGAAACTTCTAAAGAAGTCAGTAGAAAGATTGACACCAAAGAACAAAGAATATCCTTTTCAAACACACTCCCCTCCAGAGATTAGTTGTAGTCTTCGTGAATCTGAGTACTTAAGGCATGTAACTCAGGTCACAAGACACAACTGTAAGAACAACCCATGTATCCCCTGACTCAGTGACCTACTATACTCCCCCTTTTTAGCCAAAAATTAGCAAAAGAAACCAAGACATTCCCATACCCAACCAACATTTATCCAGAGTTGAACAAAAAACATTTTGAGCATACCACAATGAATATCTCAATTCTGAAACAAACTATTCCAAGAACACCCTTAAATAACCAAGAATTTTCCTTCAAATGTAACGATTTATTGAAACTTCAATGCGGTTATTACTTTAAGGTTGTAACTTCACCAAAACCCAATGTGTACCGGCTAAGAAAACTTTGACTGTTTCTTCTTCAAGAAAACCGCCCAAAAATAATGCAAGTAACGATGAACGTGATTGTAGCACAATTTTTGTGGTTTCGAATCACTATCGCTTTGGTACTACAGTTCGATTCAATTTTTATCCTGTGAAGCTGATTATGGAAGGAAAATAGATGTCTCTAATTAACCCTGCTTGCAAACTGAGGTTGAACAGTCAAAACTATTTGTTTACAGATGCTATCAAAATATGGGGGTCCTTCTTAGGGTTATTTTCTTAAGAATACAAGTGTCTGGGTTATCTGCGAGGCTTTTGGTTAGGATACTAGACCTGATTTTCTTTGGTTGATGTGTGGAGGTACTGGATTTTGAGTTTTTGATTAGTATACTCGCTAAGATTTTGCAATCTTATGCCTACGTATTCCCGTTTAACGAAACAGGGAAATCAGAGCGATCGTAGTCCCTCCTATTCTATGGGAGGAAAAAGGTTGTTTTGGTGTCTTGTTCAAAGCCCAAGACATGAAGCTAAAGGTGGTTTGTATCTTGTTCAAAGCCCAAGATGTGAAGCTAAAGGGTTTTGACTGAGAGAGAATTTATCATCTCTAAAGAGGAGTTGTTGATGTTTGTATGCTGTGCGCAAGGCACAAATTTGATGCTAAAAGGTTGATTGACTTAACTGGGGGTTTCTTTATACAAAGCCTAAGAGGAGGCGGGAAGTTTGAATTTTCTGGGGAAAATGTTCTTTCTGTCTTGTACAACGCCCAAGATTAAGGCTAAAAGGAATTTTGACTCCGTTGGGGGAGAATATATCTTGTATAAAGCCCAAGATGGAGGCTGAAATGGTTTGACTCAACAAGAGAGTACTTTTATCTGTCCTGTATAACGCCCAAGACGGAGGCTAAAAAAGGTTGACTCAACAAGAGAGTCTTTTATACTCAACAAGAGAGTGATTTGTTGTCTCGTACGAAGCCCGAGATTGAGGCTAAAAGGGATTGACTCAACAAGAGAGTCTTTTATACTCAACAAGGGAGTGTTTTATATGTCTTGTACAAAGCCCAAGACGGAGGCTAAAGGTGGTTGACTCAACAAGAGAGTCTGAAAAGGTTAGCTCTGCTGGGGAGAATCATTTGTACAAAGCCCAAGAGGAGGCTGACTTTGCTGCTGAGGATTATTAAGATCCTGAAGCGGGTCCAAATGTGGGGAACTCTCATGAGAGAGATCGGGTTTCTGATGGAGATAGAGTGATCGGTGTTTTTTCCTATGTTTGAAAGGAACTTGAGAATGTCTTTGAGACTCAAGAGTTTTAGACTATCCAAGTCTAGAGTTTTATCTTTTGTACAATGCCCAAGAGGAGGCGCAGGCATTAAGAGATGAGTATCAACCCTAAAATGGCCGGAGTTTTGACGCTGGAAAAACTGCTCTAGCAAAGGATGACTAAGTTCTGTCTTATATCTTTAGGAGGTCGTCAGGGTCCTTGTATTAAGCCCAAGAGAAGGCATGAGAACTTCTAAGAAGCCGAAGGGTCCTTGTACAACGCCCAAGAGGAGACGGGGATGCTTTTAGGAAGCCTGTGGGTCCCCAAACCAAGAGAAATTCAAGAAATACAATTCACAGAGAAGATATCATTCCAGGAAAGTTCGAGGATTTGGAAGAAACTCAAGAGATGACATTCATGGAGAAAAGATCATCTCTGGGGAGTTAGAGTTTCTTTGACAATTTCTAAAGGTGACAGTCTGAGAAAAGGTTCACCGAGAATACTGCCTTTCTCTTTGTTCCATATTGTTTAACCCCAAGAGGAGGGAAGACTGTATCTGGAATCCTACGGGGGATCTAGTTTTGTTTGTATTTAAGAGTGACCAACAGGCTTTACCTAGTGCTAGACGTAGTTTCCGAGGAAAACTCTAAATAACTAATCTAGTATTACACAATGGATATGTGACAAGTATATAAAAGGATGTGAAAGAAGACTTACAGTGAAACAGCCCCACAATACAGTTATATACATATGAAAGCGGATAAACACTTACCCGTTATAGAGCTTCCATGTTGTTTGGTTAGTTGTTCAACAAATAAAGTTTTGATAACAACATATATTTGAATTCAGCATCAAAGGAGAAAGTGCTTTGAAAAGATTGTTGGGGCTTACAGCTCAAGGAGAGGCCCAAGTTTTAACGATGATCGCACCGTTGTTTTGAAAACTGTACAGAGGGACTTATACAATATGTGAGGCCCAAAATTGTTTTTATGTACAAGGGGATGGGTCTTACACTCTATTAGAGGCCCAAAGATTTATTTTTGTACAATAGATGGGGCTTACAACTCAAGGAGAGACCCAGTTGACTTTGCTTAAAAAGGCGGCGATCGCGTCGAACGTTTGAAAATATACAGAGGGACTTATACAATGGGTGAGGCCCAAAGGTATTATTTACAAAGGGGTTGGGTCTTACACTCTATTAGAGGCCAAAAGAAATTTAAAGAAAATAAATGGGGCTTATAACACGAGGGTAGGCCCAGATGATTTGATTTTTGAACTGGCGATTGCGCCGAGATTTTTCTTTTAACGCAGAGGGACTTATACAATATTTGAGGCCCAAAATTGTTTTGGTTAAAAGGGGATTGGGTCTTACACTCTATTAGAGGCCCATAAAGTTTTAAATGAATAAAGATGGGTCTTATAGCTCAAAGAGAAGCTCAAAGATTTTTGTTAAAAAGGCGACAATCGTGCCGACCTTTTCAACGGTATCAGGACTTATACAATACACTGAGGCCCAAAATATTTTGGTTTTCAAGAGGGGTTGGGTCTTACATCTATTAGAGGCCCATGAGTGTTTGAAAATGATTTGTTTAGGGTGATCAAAATCAAAACCCTAAATTAATTTCAAAAAGGATTTTAATTAAATAAAAATTTAATTAAAATGATCAAAATTACCAAACATGTGTGAAAAACAAGTTGTGATCTTGGATTAATGTTTGAAAAATCATGTTTATATCCACAAAATGATTGGAAACCAATTAAATTTGGAAAATCAAGGAGGAAAAAATATTTTAAATGTTAAAAACAAATAAAAGATTAATTCTTTGCAAAAATATCAAGTATATGAAATAAATAATATTTTAGGGAATTTTTGGAAAAATAAAATATTTTAACATTTTTGTGAATTATTAAAAAAAGAATCAACACAAAATCATTAAAATTCATAGAGAAATTAATTTTTGAATCAATTAAATAAAATCACAAAATTCAAATATTTGAATTTGTGAAAAAGGCGCCAAGAACATGGCAAGAACACGCGTCACCCCTCTGTTTCTGCAAATTTGCATTTTCTCACCAATCTCACTGAATACTTGATGAAATCATGCAATCCACATATCAATATGCTCGTTTTCACCTCACGATTGTGTCTATGGTCTTTAATTTCATTTATTTTAAGCATGGACTAAGAAATCAAGACAAAACCTCAAGAACCCTAAAATTTGCATGAAGGCTGTGAATTTTGATACACGATTCGAACAAAGCAATTAATTGAGGGGAAACATTCTATGCATGATCATGAACATTTGGCAAAAGTATTGTGCGAGGAAATATGCATAGATTAAGAGATGACCAAGTTTAGGCTTACTAGAAGGTCGTGACAACAAGAGCAAAGTGATTTTTGAGTTGGAGGTGTTACAGATGAGTTGTGATGATCTGAACAGCTTCCCTACACCATATGGAATGTGTTTGAATGCTTGGACTTAATTGGAAATGGCTGGATCACTTCATGGCATCTCAGCTGCAACTTGGTTAAAACTTTGAGCAACTGGCTGGTGATTCTTAGAAATCAGTGTTACAATTGTCGTTTAAGTGTTTGGATCACTTCTATATGATGTTTATGAGGTGTGTGTGTGATTGGTTTGGTTGGAATAGCTCTCAAACTCAAAACCCGATAGTGACTTGCTTTGGAAGGCAAATTTGGAAATGAGAACGTGATTTTGAGGAAAGCATCTGTTTGATGGCTTTGGTGTACATAAACTGAGCACAAATGAGCTCTATTTATAGTAGAGCAAGTTTGTTTTGCAAGCAATAGTGAATGGCAACTGCAGCAGAGGTTTGGCAAATGTTGATTAATAGGAATCCAAGTTTCCTCTAGCCATTGACTAGAGGTTAGAGCACAGGCTGTTGGTTCCCTAGTTCAGAGATCATCCTTGACTCATTCAGTTGGAAATGGCTCAGTTCATTCCACCTTGGTGCATCCATTGAATGCTCCAAAACAAAATTGGAGTCTTGTCCCCTCTTTAGGGTTTTTTAGGTTTGGCGTGCTATTTTTAGTTCCAAAGACTTGGGAGGCTTATAGATCAGTGTTTGTCCCTCCTTGGTCTCCCCCTGAGGTGTTCAAGTGGATAAACTTGTTTGTCATTTGCACAAATTGATCAAATCAAGCAAAATGCACAAATCTGCCTTGCCATGACAGTTTGCAGCAAGGCACATTGTCATATCTCATGGCTTAAGTGGAGTTTCATGGGGTTCTTGGCCATTTTGGAAAGCCCTCATATGATACAACATGTGTGTGATCATAGTTTGTCTTGACACTTTTTGGATCCAAGTGAAAAATGCCCTTACATTTGGAAAAAAGTGAAATAGATTCTGACTTAGTGAAAATTTCAGTAAGTGTTGGAAAAAGTGACATTTCATGTTTTCAGCCATTTTGATCCAATCATAACTCAAAACCCATGATGAATTGGAATGAGGTGTAGTTGACACTTTTAAAGTATTCCATGAGAGCTACAAATCCATCTTTGGATCAGCCCAAATGGTTGCTTGGATCTCAAGTTATGATCCTTGGAAGTTGGTACCCTAGCCACTTTGTTTCATAACTTAGAAAATTTCTAAGTTTTTATGGTTACCCCTTTTACAAGTTATCCCACTTTTCTTGATTTTTCTTGATGAATGATGATTCAAATCACACATTAACATCATTTTAGGGTTAAGGGACCATAATTGATCAAAAAATCAAAAAGTCAAACTTTGACATTTGGGCACAGTTGACTTTTTATCAGATGAATTCTAAACTGTACGATCCTCTATGAAATCAAGTCCTTGACCTAAATCAAACTTGATGGATTGATTTCATAGGTGTTATAGGGTGTATTGAATCATGTCCCAAGGTTTGGGAGCATGTCCTGGTCAAAAGTCAAAGGTACAGTTGACTTTTCTCGCGAAACCCTAAATGTGGTTCTGATGAACTTGAAACTTGTGAACCAAGCTTCTTGGATCAATCCATTGTTGCAAATGGATCATTGTGGTTTATTAGAGACCCTCAAATCATGTCTTGAGGCCTTGGCTCGTGTTTTGTCCCAAAAGTCAACTTAGGGGTGAATTAGGTCAAGAAACCCTAATTCCTGATTTTTTATGAATGCTTCCTCTGAGGCTAAATTGACTTGATGATTGGGTTCATGATGTCCCTTGGAGCATCTTAGGTTGTGCTTTGAAGCATTGGATCATGCCCAGAGGCAAATTCCATCTGGAGGCCTTGGTCGACCAAAACCCTAATTTGGTGACACTGGCGATCTTGAGGCTTGATCCACTCAGAATGCTGCAACCTTGTGCTTGATCCTTGATGTGGGAGTCCTCTTGATCCATTTTGATGTTTGAGAGGTTTAGACAAGTTGAAGATGTTGCGGTAAGAATCGGATATCGAGCTATTAATTAACTTGCATCACACATCTTTGAATTCACCACCGACTTTGATTTATCCAAAGGAAAGGTTCAGGATCAAGAAAACCTAAAGGGGGGAGATCTAAGGTTCGGGGGTTCGTTATACTAAGGGAAGGTATTAGTGTAAGACCCGTATATTTTAGTCTGTGCTATTTTGTGATGTTTTATCAATTCATCGGTGTTTCTACGAAGCTTTGGGGTAGCAAACTATTTATACTCGATATTTTTAGGGGTTCCGGTGCTGGATCAGTTTGACCCATATGTTTTCTTTTGAGAAATCGATCAGACTTTTAAATTGGCGAGGATTATAATTGATTTCAGATATTTTTATGGTATCGGAAATTCTGAAAATGTGACTCTGTTGATGTTTTGAGAAAACGAGAAAAATATAGCCGTTGTTTTAATTTCCACGGACTCCGAGTGTTGTCGGAAATTTTACATAGGAGTTTATTTATCGCCGGAAAATGAAAATTTAATCCCATTTTATTTTTCTAAGCGGCGTAGAAATTTATTTGTCCGGAATAAAAATTTAGTCAAAAATAAAGTTGTATCTTATTTTATAGATGACGGTAGGATTTTTCTGTTTTCGAAAAAGTTACTCGGGAGTGTTTTTACGACTCGTCTGTGAGCAAACGAGGAGACCGAATGGGATAATATAATAGTATTATGTGAGGGCGGCATTTTTTTTGGTGTTTATCATCTTATCAAGTGGCCATGTGGGTGGGGGATGAGAGTGAATCAAAACCATCCATTTTCAATGGCCAAGATCATTTTGGAAAAACTATATATAGTGGAATAACTTGTTTTATTCTTCTTTCTTGAATTCTCACGCATGGATAACAAAGAAGAAGTGGTAAGTGTTTTTATGTTTTATTTTATTTTATTTTATTTTGTAAGTAATTTATTTTAATTTAGAAATAAATTATGTGGTTAAGTTAGATAAATTACACACCGATAGAATACCCCTGTGTACAGTTTTTAGTTAGAAATTAATTTTACCGGTTACGAAAATATTTTCTATCCGATTATCGGATTATTTTTGTTAAAGTAAAAATATATCGGTATCGATTTAATTTGTTGTGGGTATATTTAATTTTATCTGTTGAAATATTAATTGGATTATTATTATTGTTTTTATTATTTATTATAAATTGTTTATTTAAAAGTTTTATTGATTTGATTTTTGGGTTAATAGAAAAAATAATAATAATAATAATAAGTATTATTTAGTTTATTCTTATTATTCTTATTATTATTATGTTTACTATTCATTTATTTAATTTATTTAATTATTGGTTTTAAAAAAGAAAATTGAATAAAGAGAGAGTGGGTGGCGGGACCCACCTTGTTCTAAATATATTTTTGGTGGTGACGATCGTCACGTGTGTGACGGGCGTAGTGGCCCATTTTTGGGTATTATGCGCCCCGCTGATTTTATTTCCGGTCTCGTAATTTTCATTCCGTTCGTTATTTTTAATCTCGGTTTTTTTTAACGGAAAGAGTATTTATTTATCTTTAGGAATATATTTTTAGATAATTATTTTATTTTTTCATAATTTTCCGGATATGTTCGGAATAGTATTTTAAAGTACGATCTGTGCCGATTTATGGGTACAGTTGAAAAACTGTTGACTAGTTTTGTTACTGAAATATTTTTAGGTCCAAAATAATTTATTGTGATTAGAAAACTATTATTTATTCTAAATTTTAATTTAAAGTATTATTTAAATTAGAATATTAATTAGTATTTTATTTGTATAATTAATTTTAATTATGGTGTAAGTGAAGTATTTTTGACACAAGGTGACAATTTAATTATATATATGAAATAAATATTTTGATTATTTATTTGGTATTTATTATTTATTAGGTTGTTTTATTTTGGGGTTAAAATATTATGTTGGTTATTTATATATTTCGTTTTCACTAATTTTATTCATGGTGCGAGAAAAACAATTTGACGCAATTGTTGGTTCAAAAATAAAAGAATTTAAAATAGTATGTTATAAATTTTCTTTGATTTTGATATTTATTTTGGTAAGAGAAAAACTATTTTCTTTCTTGTTTGAAACGTGTTATTTTTATATCACTATTTTGTTAGGTTAGAAATCAGTGTCTTAACCTAAACCTAGTTGAGTAGGTTAGCGACCAAGACCCAACCTTGTTGTAGGATATAACCGAGTGGTTTTAACATAAGTCCTTTGTGGTTTATAAAGGTTGAAAGTGGGATCCGGTTACGAGGTTTCATCGTGGGAGACAAATCGATCTTACGTAGCGTAAGTTGTTTGGGTTGGAAGCTTGCTCAGGTAAGGGCACTTTCTAACGATATTATATGTGATTGAATGCATGTGTGTTTGTATTCATGGTTGTGTGCCCTTATGGGGATGTGATGATTGTGTGCCCAGTTGGGGATATGTGGGGATATACATGATTGTGTGCCCAGTTGGGGATATGTGGTTATATACATTATTGTGTGCCCAGTTGGGGATGTGTGTTTATGCTATGATGCTAAACTTGTAATGTGCATTCATATGATTTGTGATAAATATATGTTTTGCTGTTGATGTGTATGTCGAGGAGGACAACACGAGGTGTGCCTGAGCCACCTGTTGGTAATGAGAATTATTCATATGATTTGTGATAAATATATGAATTGCGATTGATGTGCATGTCGAGGAGGACAACACGAGGTGTGTCTGAGCCACCTGTTGGTACTGAGAATTGTTCATATGATCTGTGAGAGATATATGAACTGAATTGTGAATTGTGTTTATACATATTGTGTTTATATAAACTGTTGCATTTGCATGTGTGAGTCATGCATACCATAGTTGCGTGTAGGTAGTTGGCGCCGAATGGGCCAGGGTGATGGGTTCTGAATCATCACCTAATCCCGTAGGGAATTCTACTGCACCAGGTGATGTGACTGAGCCGTCATCGATCCTTTGAGATCAAATTGAGTCAGGAGAATGCGAGGGAGGCAACTCCGGGTGTTTGCAAGGGCAACACTTTTGTGTCTGCGAGGCAGCACGGTTAGTGAGGACCCAAGGGGGGTATCACGACTCTCTGCGGAGAGGTTAAATTCCGGAATTCATGCATGGTGAGGGTACCCGACGAATTGGGACCACCAAATTCATATAGGTCTGCATTTAGGATGTGTGTGCATTGTATTTGGGTGTTAAATTAAATGTTTGTGCATTGCATTTGTGTGTTAAATTAAATGTTTCTGCATTGCATTTGTGTGTTAAATTAAATGTTTGTGCATTGCATTTGTGTGTTAAATTAAAGGTTGTGATTGTTGCATATATCATACTGTCACCTCATTTATGTTGCTCTGCATATCATATTGTCATCTTATTCATGTTGTTATGTATATCATGTTCTGCTGGCATGTGTGTATTCTTCCATATATGCTGTTTTTAGATCGTGACCCTCTACTATTATTATGATGTGGTTAACGACCACCCAGGTTTAGAAGTGGAGATAGTTAAGGTATCCAGGTGTCGTGAAGGCTTGTAAGATGCAATGTCTTTGGGCTAGGAATACGAGATCAGCTTAGGGTCATGTTTTGGGTTTGTCCATGTTGTTGTTGTTGTACAAGCTGAGTACTTATTATTATGTGTATGGACAAATATTTATAACAGGAGGCATTACGCTGGTTCTATGTATGGAAAGGATTTAGATCAAAAGCTCGTACTCTGATTAATCATTTTTATTATTTTCCTGAAAAGACAGTTGTCAATATTATGTATGGCATTCAAAAAGAAAAAAATATACACTCCTGCTGTTAAAAATTGGGGTGTTACATTGTGGTATCAGAGCTTTGGTCTAAGATTTTCATGGGGTTGTGAGTCGGGTGTCCTAAGCTGATCAAGTGTCGGGTTTAGTAAATGTGTGGAGTCCTATGTGTTATGTGGTTTGTGTCTTGAGTCCAGCATGATATGTTTAGGTAATCGGTTGTTTCTTAACTGAAGTTGAGGTCTCCCATAATACTTCAGTAAGAGCTTAGTTAAACCCCTTGAGCATTTGTCGACGTTGGTCGACATGTGTCTCTGTTTTCTTTAGAGGAGTGAGATTGAATCGGGTAAGAACTACAAGGTTTTTCTGCAGTTATGCTATGGATGAGAGGTTTTGGTTGTTCTTATCACTCCGATGTGTTAAACAGGGATAAGTGGAAGTCAAGGTTTCAGAGGATGGTAAGTAAGGACTTGATTGGAGGACCTTTTGAGAGAAAAATGATTGGATGTTCATTCCGGTGAGTTCCGAAGGAGATGAGATGAAGTTTATGGACTATGAAGCAGGTGATATTTCTTTGGAATCAAAGAGCAGTATGGATGTCATTTGGAGACAATTACTATACTTGGAGATTAATGGGACATCTTCTCTAGGAAAGAAAGCGGGTTGCACATTGAAAGTGGCCGAAACCTAGGAAAGTTGGAGGAAGGTTATACGTTTGGTAGGTGCTTGAGGGATTAATTTAGTTCTTAAGCTCGGTTAGATAGGTAACTAAATACAGTAAGGATGAATCACATGATGTTAAAGGAAGGAAACCAAGTATCACATGGATAAGTCTTAGTGGAAGTGATCATCAGTGGAGTTGTCTTCAAAACTAGAAGTGGGAGTTTGGGAGAGAATGAGTACAACAGTTGCTATGAGGAAAAGGTAGAAGTAGCACCACGGATCTAAGAAATTATATGAGTAGAGTAGGGAAGTGCTAAAGCAATCCAAGTATGGGTGACATGGTTTGCTAGAAATATCATACCGCGGGTAGACAATGGGTTGTTAGAAGAGTGATAAGACGCTGAAAGTTAATATCTGAAAGGACACAGAGCCTTGTATGAAGAATTAATGAATGGATTTATATGGTGTAACAAGTATATGGATTTCGTGAAGATCAAAGTTTAGATTTGGATTTAGGGATCGAACCTGAGAATAAAGAAAAGTTAGCAAAAGGATATATGGGTTGGTTTTATTCCTAAAGGATCGAGTGTTAAGATTTGAGATGAGTGCTAAGTGACTGGATGAATGAGTAAGATATGTCTGTTTTGGAAGGATAATTCTTTTAGAGTGTTAGATCGTATAGTAATAATGTTGGTTGATACCTTAGAAAAAACTAGGATTGAATAAGAAACTGAGGAGTGAATGGATGTGTCCTGATGTTTAGCAAGAACTTATGCGAAAGAGGATTGGGTTGTGTTATAAAAGGATATTATGACCATTGGATAGTCATAAGCAATTAAAGATAGATAGAACAACGAAGAGTAGGTTGGATAGGACGAGCATTGATTTGGAACAAGGATATTTAGATTGGGTGAAGGAGAGTAAAGATGTGGGTTGAAGTTGACAAGATAGAGGTCAGGGTAGGTTGGGAAACGACTATAGGCGTTTGGTTGCTAAGATTTTTTTTGAAGTTGGAAACTTCTAGATGTTATAAGAGGATCTAGTATAAGGGTCTTTGGAGTTGCAGTATCGTAAAGGTGGTTACAAAGGAAGAATAAGGTTGTATGCAAGCAAGAAGGTGCTCAGGTAACACAGATTTTTAATAAAAAGGTTGACTACCTCGTTGCTTAGGAAGGACTACCAAGGATATGGCCCAAATGGAAATGGGAAGGATACTAAGTATTTCCTCAAGAGTGTATGTTATAGATGATGGGGTTGCGCTCGGACGTAAAGTTGATATTTAAGAAGCGGTATAAGTGGTAAGAGAATAACCCTGCGGTTGGAAATTTTGATATCACAAGGTTAATGAGTAGTGTATTAGTGACTAGATGGGTGGTTATATTCAGAATTGGGATGATGAGGTTACTAAGTGAAAAGCCTGTTGGAGATTCCACGTGAGACATGAGAAGTCTGGACAAGGTTAAGTACATTATGTCATTGATGAACGAATGGGTGGAGTGAAAAGATTGGTATGGGGAAATAAGTGTCAAGACGAAGTGTGAGAGGAACGTATAGAGATGTGAATCAGGTCGATTTAGAATTCGTGCAAGAAATGACCTCGCCCATAAACCGGAAAAAAAAAGTAATGGTAAGGGTATGCGTAAGAGTTGAAGGTACAACTGGATTGGGTCACATAAGGTGCATTGGGTATATTCGGGAGTAGAGAGGATCAAACATTTGTCTATTTGGACGAATCAAGGATGAAGTGGAAATGTTTGGCAGAGACTAGTAAGGCTTGGATTCGTTGTACTTATTATAATGAAGACTAGAGAAGCATAATGGAGAATAGGCATTGAGAAATTATTGGACATCAGAGGTTGACATCGAGAACAGTTTGACAATGAAAGATGAGATAGGGGAACAATCAAAAATGGTTTGATTGATGAGCTCGTTGAGGGAAATAGAATTTAGTTGTAAGAGGAAAAGGAAACTCAATGAATTTTTGGAAGCTGATGTAGGATGATACGAAAGACGTGGTATGTCAAATGGGGATAGCCAACGATGAGGAACGTTTAAGGTTAAGGCATACGAGAGTAAGCTATGTATGATTTGGAAATAAGGTAGTTGTGTTAGAGGGTGACCAAAGAGTGTAAGACTGGTGAAAAGGAAATTTGGGTATTGTTGGATGGCATAGTTTGGTAGGTGGAAGAAAGATTAGGGAAGTTTCAATCACCAACCGGATGTTGGGATGTTATGATTCCGATTATAATTTGGAATGAAGTTTGAATCTGAACATATACGGATCATCACCATTATGAGATTAAAGGAATAATTAAGGATTTATGGACATTGGGGAAAATGTGGAGTTCTCTACTTAGATGACTACTTCGTTTGGAGTGAAATAGGTTGAATTTGTACTCGGGTATTAGCTGTTACTGTTTTGGAGGATACTCAATGGTTGTTCCGAGCTTAGTGAGCGTGAGAGAAACCGTAACTTGTTTTGGGAAATTGTGTCTCACTTTAGAGAGTGAAGTAGCAGGAGTTTGGAGGAAACATTTAGGAAACCTCGAAGCGATTGTTGGACCCTTGTGCCTCGCATATATTTGAGAACAAGTTGAGGAGAACACTATTGTAGTTGGTAACGATGGTTTATTCCACCATCATGGTTGTCGCCTACCTATTGACAAATTGAGGAACTGATCATCCTTGATTTGTTGTTGATAGTAGACAAGATTGTGTTGAATGGAATGAATGATTCTTGCCGGCTTAGATAGTGTGGGGTTTTAGCGTTGCGTCTAGAGTCCGAGTCAATGTGACTTGGTAGAGGGTTGCAATAGGTGCACGGTCGTTCTAGTGAGTGTGTTAGAGATAAATTGGTAAGTTGTTACATTTACCTCGAGTTTCGAGGACGAAACTCCTTTTTGGTGGGTAGTAATGTAAGACCCGTATATTTTAGTCTGTGCTATTTTGTGATGTTTTATCAATTCATCGGTGTTTCTACGAAACTTTGGGGTAGCAAACTATTTATACTCGATATTTTTAGGGGTTCCGGTGGTGGATCAGTTTGACCCATATGTTTTCTTTTGAGAAATCGATCAGACTTTTAAATTGGCGAGGATTATAATTGATTTCAGATATTTTTATGGTATCGGAAATTCTGAAAATGTGACTCTATTGATGTTTTGAGAAAACGAGAAAAATATAGCCGTTGTTTTAATTTCCACAGACTCCGAGTGTTATCGGAAATTTTACATAGGAGTTTATTTATCGCCGGAAAATGAAAATTTAATCCCATTTTATTTTTCTAAGCGGCGTAGAAATTTATTTGTCCGGAATAAAAATTTAGTCGAAAATAAAGTTGTATCTTATTTTATAGATGACGGTAGAATTTTTCTGTTTTCGAAAAAGTTGCTCGGGAGTGTTTTTACGACTCGTCTGTGAGCAAACGAGGAGACCGAATGGGATAATATAATAGTATTATGTGAGGGCGGCATTTTTTTTGGTGTTTATCATCTTATCAAGTGGCCATGTGGGTGGGGGATGAGAGTGAATCAAAACCATCCATTTTCAATGGCCAAGATCATTTTGGAAAAACTATATATAGTGGAATAACTTGTTTTATTCTTCTTTCTTGAATTCTCACGCATGGATAACAAAGAAGAAGTGGTAAGTGTTTTTATGTTTTATTTTATTTTGTAAGTAATTTATTTTAATTTAGAAATAAATTATGTGGTTAAGTTAGATAAATTACACACCGATAGAATACCCCTGTGTACAGTTTTTAGTTAGAAATTAATTTTACCGGTTACGAAAATATTTTCTATCCGATTATCGGATTATTTTTGTTAAAGTAAAAATATATCGGTATCGATTTAATTTGTTGTGGGTATATTTAATTTTATCTGTTGAAATATTAATTGGATTATTATTATTGTTTTTATTATTTATTATAAATTGTTTATTTAAAAGTTTTATTTATTTGATTTTTGGGTTAATAGAAAAAAAAAATAATAATAATAAGTATTATTTAGTTTATTCTTATTATTCTTATTATTATTATGTTTACTATTCATTTATTTAATTTATTTAATTATTGGTTTTAAAAAAGAAAATTGAATAAAGAGAGAGTGGGTGGCGGGACCCACCTTGTTCTAAATATATTTTTGGTGGTGACGATCGTCACGTGTGTGACGGGCGTCGTGGCCCATTTTTGGGTATTATGCGCCCCGCTGATTTTACTTCCGGTCTCGTAATTTTCATTCCGTTCGTTATTTTTAATCCCGGTTTTTTTTAACGGAAAGAGTATTTATTTATCTTCAGGAATATATTTTTAGATAATTATTTTATTTTTTCGGAATTTTCCGGATATGTTCGGAATAGTATTTTAAAGTACGATCTGTGCCGATTTATGGGTACAGTTGAAAAACTGTTGACTAGTTTTGTTACTGAAATATTTTTAGGTCCAAAATAATTTATTGTGATTAGAAAACTATTATTTATTCTAAATTTTAATTTAAAGTATTATTTAAATTAGAATATTAATTAGTATTTTATTTGTATAATTAATTTTAATTATGGTGTAAGTGAAGTATTTTTGACACAAGGTGACAATTTAATTATATATATGAAATAAATATTTTGATTATTTATTTGGTATTTATTATTTATTAGGTTGTTTTATTTTGGGGTTAAAATATTATGTTGGTTATTTATATATTTCGTTTTCACTAAATTTATTCATGGTGCGAGAAAAACAATTTGACGCAATTGTTGGTTCAAAAATAAAAGAATTTAAAATAGTATGTTATAAATTTTCTTTGATTTTGATATTTATTTTGGTAAGAGAAAAACTATTTTCTTTCTTGTTTGAAACGTGTTATTTTTATATCACTATTTTGTTAGGTTAGAAATCAGTGTCTTAACCTAAACCTAGTTGAGTAGGTTAGCGACCAAGACCCAACCTTGTTGTAGGATATAACCGAGTGGTTTTAACATAAGTCCTTTGTGGTTTATAAAGGTTGAAAGTGGGATCCGGTTACGAGGTTTCATCGTGGGAGACAAATCGATCTTACGTAGCGTAAGTTGTTTGGGTTGGAAGCTTGCTCAGGTAAGGGCACTTTCTAACGATATTATATGTGATTGAATGCATGTGTGTTTGTATTCATGGTTGTGTGCCCTTATGGGGATGTGATGATTGTGTGCCCAGTTGGGGATATGTGGGGATATACATGATTGTGTGCCCAGTTGGGGATATGTGGTTATATACATTATTGTGTGCCCAGTTGGGGATGTGTGTTTATGCTATGATGCTAAACTTGTAATGTGCATTCATATGATTTGTGATAAATATATGTTTTGCTGTTGATGTGTATGTCGAGGAGGACAACACGAGGTGTGCCTGAGCCACCTGTTGGTAATGAGAATTATTCATATGATTTGTGATAAATATATGAATTGCGATTGATGTGCATGTCGAGGAGGACAACACGAGGTGTGTCTGAGCCACCTGTTGGTACTGAGAATTGTTCATATGATCTGTGAGAGATATATGAACTGAATTGTGAATTGTGTTTATACATATTGTGTTTATATAAACTGTTGCATTTGCATGTGTGAGTCATGCATACCATAGTTGCGTGTAGGTAGTTGGCGCCGAATGGGCCAGGGTGATGGGTTCTGAATCATCACCTAATCCCGTAGGGAATTCTACTGCACCAGGTGATGTGACTGAGCCGTCATCGATCCTTTGAGATCAAATTGAGTCAGGAGAATGCGAGGGAGGCAACTCCGGGTGTTTGCAAGGGCAACACTTTTGTGTCTGCGAGGCAGCACGGTTAGTGAGGACCCAAGGGGGTATCAGGGCTCTCTGCGGAGAGGTTAAATTCCAGAATTCATGCATGGTGAGGGTACCCGACGAATTGGGACCACCAAATTCATATAGGTCTGCATTTAGGATGCGTGTGCATTGCATTTGGGTGTTAAATTAAATGTTTGTGCATTGCATTTGTGTGTTAAATTAAATGTTTGTGCCTTGCATTTGTGTGTTAAATTAAATGTTTGTGCATTGCATTTGTGTGTTAAATTAAAGGTTGTGATTGTTGCATATATCATACTGTCACCTCATTTATGTTGCTCTGCATATCATATTGTCATCTTATTCATCTTGTTATGTATATCATGTTCTGCTGGCATGTGTGTATTCTTCCATATATGCTGTTTTTAGATCGTGACCCTCTACTATTATTATGATGTGGCTAACGACCACCCAGGTTTAGAAGTGGAGATAGTTAAGGTATCCAGGTGTCGTGAAGGCTTGTAAGATGTAATGTCTTTGGGCTAGGAATACGAGATCAGCTTAGGGTCATGTTTTGGGTTTGTCCATGTTGTTGTTGTTGTTGTTGTTGTACAAGCTGAGTACTTATTTTTATGTGTATGGACAAATATTTATAACAGGGGGCATTACGCTGGTTCTATGTATGGAAAGGATTTAGATCGAAAGCTCGTACTCTGATTAATCATTTTTATTATTTTCCTGAAAAGACAGTTGTCAATATTATGTATGGCATTCAAAAAGAAAAAATATACACTCCCGCTGTTAAAAATCGGGGTGTTACAATTAGCACCCTTAATATCTGTAGTACTCTACAGGAACCTCTTGTTTAGTTTGTGTTATGTTATGTTTGCTTGCTAAAGGAATCTGTTAATGCTAAAGGTAAGGACCTAAGGGTATGTACACTAAGTTTGCTCGCCAAGACGTCACATCTTGTGCCTAGGTATCTGACTAAAGAATCAGAGCAACCGTAGTTCACCTAGGGGCGAGAGAGGAACCATTGACTATGGCCAAAGTTCCAAGGGGAATGAGTATGAGCTCATGTAGAGTTTAAGAAACTCTCTGAGTCTAAGTTGTAATGGGGGAAGTGAATACTCAAAGTGATGAGTCTCACATAGAGTCCAAGAACTCTAACTTGTTGTAAGATTGAATATGATTGGCTATGAGACCAAGGGAGAATGGCTATGACTATGAGGTCAAAGCCTACCTATGACTATGAGGTCAAAGGTTTAAGAGATGGCTCTATGACTATGAGGTCAAGAGGGGATCCTATGACTATGAGGTCAAGGAGGATGTGAACACCTATGACTATGAGGTCAAGGGTTGATTTGTTTATTGACTTATGAGTCAATTGAAAGGGAATTTCCTTTGGAATGGGGGGATAGCAGTTTTACGAAACGGTAAGATTACGAAAGACATGTACATAAAAAATGTGGTATTAACAAAAAAGCATTCAAATTGAACAAGGCTTATAACAATCATGCAAGATCAAAATCAAACATATAGATATTATACAAGCAAGGTATCATGATTAAGAATCAAACACAATAAAGAAAAGTAACAAAAGCCCTAAAAAGATCTTTCCACTTTCATTATGAATAAATGTCTCAACATTAAACATTTTTTTAAATATCTTTTTATAGTTAAAAAAATAGATTCTTTTATGAATATTTAGCAAAAAAGAATGAGTGAAAAAGGGTTAAAAATGATTAACTTATGAACATTTGAAATTTACATATAAACCATAGAAATATAAAAAGACAAGTGATAAAAAAGAAGAGAGTGGTCCCCATGGGTGTTGAACCCAGGACCTTATGTATTCAGTCCCAAAACAAGGCCAATCAAGCTATGATGCGCGTGTGATTAATTATGGGAACCACAAGTATATATTTAAAACAAGCTCAAAGTTGGAAAATTAAAATAAAAAGGACGGGGGCAAGGGGGATTCGAACCCCCGTCCTAAGGCTCAAAGGCGAGTGTGTATGTGTGTGCTTTGCCACTGGGGTGGCTGGTACATCTGGTTATAAACACAATTCAATAAATGCATAAGCCTTCGTGCGTTTGAGGAAAGGAAGAAAACTAACACCCTTGCCCCAACAGACCCAAGACAAATGTTAGTTTTACTCAAACAAGCCCAATTATGCAAGGCTACCCTGGGCAAACTATGCTACCAAACTTATTACAATAGTCCAAATATAATGATAAGACAAACAAAACTTAACCAATTCAAATCAACATCAACTCAAGCAAACTTAAATAAATAAAATTTAATGAATCTTGTCCTTCACCACAAACTGTCAGTAGTGTTTCCTGAATCAGAATCAAAGGCAAACACAATCAAGTGGAAAGTGCATTTAGTGAGAACTCATGATAAGATCAGAGTGATATAAAAACAGATTCAACATTTTGGAATGTGCAAGCATAAAAACTACCAGTGTACAGAGGTACAGCTCATGTTCATAGACATTCATTTGAATACATCTAGAGATTGATTTGGATGCAAGAAACTAACATTCATGAAGACCAAAGAAAATTGCAGTGCATAATACCAAACTCACGTGTTCATACCAGGTTAAAACAGCAGCATGAATATGGCATTACAAAGTATTCTAACATGGCATGGACTTTTCAAGAGATGCACATCTTAACATGACCAACTCTTGTGCTAAAGCAGTACTGATGCAAGGTAAATTTAACAGCTAGGCATGTGTATTGAAAGTAAAAGATCCAACATCCATTCTGTCAGCATGATAACAGTTGGGCATAGGGCATTAAGACAATGACTTTAAGAGATTCATAATTCCAACATCACCCAAGGTTACATAGCATTATGTGTAAACATATGACAGAATACAAAACTAAATGTAACATATGTATCATAATATACAAGTTCTTAGAACTTAGCAAAATTCAGGCATAGGTCTTAGGTTTTTTTATGAGTTCAGACCACACAGGGCATCAAGGCAAATAAGAATAATCAAGTAATGACAGAGTTATGAGTAAGATGTGTTTTAAGACAAGTTCCACAAACATGGGAGGGTTGGCCAAAAATCAGGGCAGGAAAACAACAACAAGCTCAAATAAACTTGGAATTAACTCATACATATGGCAACAAGCAAGGCAAATGTAGAGATCAAGTAGTGGACATACACAATTCGAATACACAACACTTGGCAATTCAACAACTTATGCACATATTTTGAATGCAGGTCAACAAATAGGGGCTTAGAGACACATCTATTTTGAATTTAAAGTGAATCTCATGATGGCAACAAGAAAACTACAATATTGACCAACCTCAATCCCAATATGTAGCCACTCAAAATTGACATGCTAAAAACATATGGCATAACAGTTAGGCAGACATGTACCATACAGTTGGACCAAGTAATATTGACATAACACTCCAAAAACAAACCAGACATGCATATCAAGAGGTTGTTCTTAACTTGAATAAGTAGATCATCATTATGTACACACCACAAAGCATGGCAGCAGGCAGAAACTTCAAGAGATTAATAGTTCATTCACAAGTTCATAAGTCAACTTAGATCAAAACAATCAGCATGTCAAGTCATGGTTGGTGTACATATCAGGGTGTAAGTAAGCATATGAAAGGATACACAAGATGGTTCTTATGACAGACTGAGTCAAAAACAACTTTTACGCTCAAAGGCAACATTCAATAAGCATCGACACAAAAACAAACCATTTTGATACTAAGCAGACATCAAAGCAAATCAAATACATGGTAGCAAGGTATATGGAAAAATCAAAGCAAACCTAAGCAGAACAAAACTCAACCTATTGCCAAATATGTTTGGAGGTGTTCCAGAAGCAATATCATTATTGTTATTACATCACCAACTCAATGTTGAGCCAATGGCATCAACATAAGAAAACAAGTTTGCACCTCATTAATTAGTAACAACAAAACACCAACATTTAACTCTTGACAGCAAGCATGAATAGCAAGATAAGATTAACTGTTAGTAAGACATGAGCAAGCCTCCTATCATCAATAATCTCAACAGGTTAACATATAACAAAAAGCAGGCTTAGAGCACTCCAAGGCCTTAGCAGTGAGTGAATGAGTTTCAACACATCCTAACCTACCAATAAACCACAACAACCAAAGTCTTGATACAAGGTTCAATATGGACACCAAATAACAGTTATATGCTCAGTAGGACACACACACTTGCCTTAACTTAACATGTTATGCCAAAGATAACAAAAAGAACTCAAGTACACATTATTGTTACATTATGGATGAGTGGATGAAAACATCAAAACAAACAGCCTATAAAGAGATATGATGATATCAGTATATACATGAGTATTTAAGTATGAAAAGTGTAGTTACCAAGTGGAATATGTCCACTGCAACTTCAGTTATGCACAAGCTTCCTCCTTGCCAAACCAAGCACCAGCTCTCAAGACCAAGCTCCTTTCTCTTTCTTCTCTTGCAAGACCTCAGACTCAAGTGTATTTAGGGTGTCCTGTGAAAGATGTTGGTGCCCAAATGCAAGGAAACGGAGCTGCTATTTATAGGTGAGGCAAGAGAGCTCAAGGTATGGTCTTTTGCCAAAAATGCCAAGTCTGTCCTTCCTTTTTCGTGTGAATGTTTCAAACTTGCAGAGTGAAATCTTCCAAAGATCTCTGAGCCTCTGAGCAGGACTGTTGAGAACTGATGGGTGCATTGCTCCAGGAATAAACAATTGCTTTCAACTTTTGGAAAGTTCCTCTCTCCCTCCCACTTGCACAAACAAACCATAAACCAATATTTTAATGCTAATCAGCTCCAAATTCGTGGAAAGGTTTGATTAAATGTTAAATGAGTCATTAGAGCTCAGAAATAATGAAAACTGGTGGTTAGGGAAGTGTTAGAATCAAAATCCAAAAGTTAGTTTCTTGAATGTTAAGGAATGAAACCCTCATCTTTGACTCTTCGAAACTCCCAGCTCCCTTGATGGATGGAGGAGTTCTAGTACTCTTTGGAAATCTCTCATTGCCCTCTACAACTTTCATGTAAAAAAGTTTTTGAGTTGAGGCCTGGAAGTTTATGAAAAACTGGGTTGAAGTTGGTTGTTCATTAGGGCAAAAAATGCTGAAATTTCTCTAAGTCCTTGGGCAGTTTGGCTTCCAAGCTTTATAACTAAAAAACCATACATTTTTTGGAGAAAATTCATATTTAACACTTTGAAGATCTTGGAAAGAGCTTTCATTTGGGCTTTGAGTCACTCCATTTGGATGTGTGGTTTGGAAGTTATGACCATTTCAAGTTATTACAAGAGAGGGAATTTTCACATATGAAAAGTTTTATGACCAAAATCTTACTTCCTTTGCAAGAAACTTCTTGAAACTTGATCTCGACACTTTAAATCATCAATAAGACATGTTATGATGATTTGAGGCAAAGGAGATTCCATTTGGATCAAAATCCCAAAGATTAGAGTTTCAGTCAAAACCCTAATTTTGACTGTGAATGCACTGAGCTACACCTCTGTGATCTTGCTTCTTTCTTCATATCCAAAGCTCATAAAAGACCTTTAGGGATGTTTACTGTAACGCCCCGATTTTATTTTGATTATTATTTGTGAAATAACTGTGAATTGATGTAATTGATTGTGTGTTTTGGTGTGTATTCAGGGTAATTATGTACCCATAGTAAGGGATAGTAGCCTTAAGAGTGAGACTTTAAGGGAGTAGGGGTGTGTGACCAAAAGTGTAGAGATTGGTGGTGTGGTGAGCAAAACTAATTAGATTATGTTAGTTAATATATATTTAATTATAATATTAGAAGAATATTAATTTAAATAATATTGGGTGGATGACATAATAGTGGATAATTAGAGGGTGTAATTAATAATAGTAGTATAAGAGGTATTATTATTATTATTACTATTATCATTATTATCACTATTATTATTATTATTATTAATATTAATATTATTATTAGGTAAAAATAAGAATTTATTAATAATATTGTTAGTGGGAGGAAAACAAGGAGTTAAGTGAGAAATATAAGGAAGAGTGAGTCCTTAATGTGGAATTAGTGGGGAGTTTAGCCAAAAAGAAAGGAGGAGAATTTTTTCACGTAAGAAAAAGCTAGGGGAGATCAAGAACAAGAGAGAAAACGGCTGCTAGGGAAATTTGGAGAAGCAAGATTCGCAGGATTTTCTGAACAATTTTGAGGTAAGGGGGGAGAATCTATTTCATAATGGGTGGTAATATCATGAGAGGGTAGTGAGGGGTCCTTTCCCTCATAGGAATTTGTATATATGTTTGTTGTTTGTGTAGATCTGTTCTTGTATAAATGTATTGTGATGAATTTGAGTGGAATCGTTGTGTTCTGTCATGAACTTGTGGAAAATACTGTTGTTGTTGTGTTTATATGAACATTGGTGTACATATGGGTTTTGGGTGCAAGCGGAGGCTACAAGTTTAGATTTAGGAATATTTAATTTGTGTAGTAATAACAAGACCAGAACGTAGTGTGGAATTATAGACCTTAAAATCAATGTAGAACGATTTTAGGACGGAAAAAGGAGTGTAAACGTAAGACAGCAGAGGGTTCGAACGTTCCAGGTGTGGCGACCGGCAGGGGAAGTGTGGCGACCAGCAGGGGAAGTGTGACGACCGTCAGAGAGGCTGTGGCGACCGTAAGAGAGGTTGTGGCGACCGTAAGAGAGGCTATGGCGACCGTCACAGAGCTCTGTCATGGGTTTTCTGCTATTTTCTTCTGTTTTGTGATTTCCAACTCGTTTCTTCTCCATTTCTTGGTTTGAGAGGTTGGTATAGATGCCAGCAATGACTTAACGTGGAATTGGTAATGAAAACAATTAATTAAGGAATTTTTAGGAATTAATTAGTAACTAGTTAATCGGTGAGCTAATGCCTTGTGAGGCGTGTTGAATTGATTTTGTGTGAGGTGAACTGCTTGGGACAGCACGGGTAATTCTTGTGTGAATTACGGTGAGGATGTCGCTCACATGTGATCAGGAGGATCGTGTGCATGTATGTTATTACTTTACATGTGTCTTTGCATAAACTTTTCTTCATATTTCTTCGTAGGTGTGGTAATACCTTTGTGTATTACGGTGAGTATGAGACTCACATGTGATCAGGAGGATCGTGTTGGTGTATGCATGTCAATGTACATGTGTTGTATGCATATTATTGTCATGCATTTCATGGTGTATTTGGTGAATAAGAATCATTGCTTAGGAGGAGTGTATGTGATTCGTAGGTGAGATAAATCATTGCCAAGTAGAGGTGTATGTGATTTATCGGGTTCGATTGAATGAACCAACAGATGTATTGGTACCACATGCATTGTGTCATTGTTGAGTCACATTGCATTATTATTATCTGTTGATTGGATTTGTGTGTTAGGTGAATACTACTCCTATCATGTATTATACACCGTTAATTATTGAATGTAGTTCTCACCCTTTTTGTTGTTTGTTGTGTCTGTGCTTCTTTGGAAGTACAGATAATCCAGGTACTTGAGTGTGCATGGAGTGAGTGTTGCTTGATCGAGTCTTAGGAGTCGCTCTGATACGTAACACGGGATATTGGGGATTTGTTATGTTTTACACCATTGTATTTCGTTACGTATCTTATTTAATAACCTTTTATGAGGCCACTAGTTAGTTGGAGAATATTGTAATGAAGGCCTTAGTGCCATAGTTTGAATTGAAGTATGATTCCGCTGTAAAAACTATATTTTTATAATTAATAAAAGAAGTTTAGTTGCTGGTTTAAATGATGTGACATCCTACTTTTTGGTGTAAACTCTGATTATTTTCATATTAATATGTATTTTTATAAAATGGGAAAGTGGGGTGTTACATTTACTAACTCATGGAGTCATGGTTTAGGGTTTGAGGGCACCTCCTGATGGAAATCAAGGCCAATGATCCATATGTCTTACAGAAACCCTAATTTGGAGGCAGGGTGAGATTGTGGCTCAAACCAATCATGATGAGAGCCAGATGGCCTTGAGTTCTTGTTGAGTGAGACCTCTTGGATATAGGTAAACTCAAAGGGTTGATGAACTAAGCAAATATTGACTTAATAGGGCAAAATTCTTTAGTGATTCCTCGGGTTAAAACCCTAATTCCACAGCTTGGGTCTGGTGATCTTTTGTTGACTTGACTTGATTCAAAGTTGTGAGATCTTTCTTCCACACAACTAGTGAACCTTTGTGATGATTGCATGGAGTCAGAGGATACCTTAGGAGGCCTTGAATTTCTCTGGTTAAACCCTAATTTCAAACATAAGAAAAACAAACTGCGAGATATGGGTTAATTAAATAGTGCACATATGTGATTGATCCTAAATGTCTATGCAAGATGTTATGACATCTAAGAGGTAAAATTTGGGGTACAACAGTTACCCCTATTTAAATATCTTTACCGAATGGCACGAGGAATGGAAAATCCTTGGTACATCAAGGTGAAAGGTATTTAAATATAGCAAACTGAAAATTTTTCCCTTAGATGGAATGCAGATGCTAAGGACGAGCGACGGACATGCAAATGCTGACATGCCATGAACTTCTAGTATGATGATATGATGCCATGATAGTGCAAAAATGCAAACAGACCAGAAACCAAAGCTGAAGAGCAAACAACCACCTGTGAGCAACACTGGGGAAGGATGAAAGTTAGCATTCACGAGGAAAACTTACTGGGGATACAGGCTGACCAATAAAAAGAGACTCACCGGGGAGACTCTAAGGAAACACTAGGGATAGAAAAATAAAGGGGGACACCCTACAGTTCTTTACTGGAGATAGGAGCTGGAGAGGTATTCTCCACTGGGGAAATATCCAGAGAGATGGATGACAGGTTCATATGTGACCGGATGACACTGGGGTAATAAAGACCCATTCTTACTGGGCATGAAACCAGAAAGAAGACATGATCTCCACTGGGGATCAGTTTGAAATAAAAGGATATACATCCGCTAAAAGATTTTCTGGGATTTTCTTATACTGAAGAGTTCAAACGGGATCTTCAAGAAAACCCAGAAAAGACAGAGATAAACTTTTTCGTGCCAGATGATGAAAGATGACTGGACTTTTTAGTTGGGAATAAGGTTAATGAGTCATTAATGATTGGACTCGAGTACCAATATGAGTTGGACTCCAATATGAGTTAGAAAGGACACCAGTTTGGGGTTATAGTTTGGATACCAGTATGAGCTGGATTTTGAATGCCAGTATGAGCTAGACTTTGAGGTACCAGTATGAGCTGGATTTTGAATGCCAGTATGAGCTGGACTTTGAGGTACCAATATGAGCTGGATTTTGAGGTACCAGTATGAGCTGGATTTTGGATGCCAGTATGAGCTGGACTTTGAGGTACCAGTATTAGTTGGATTTTGAGGTACCAGTATGAGCTGGATTTTGAGGTACCAGTATGAGCTGGATTTTTGGATACCAGTATGAGCTGGATTTTGGCTACCAGTATGAGCTGGATTTTTTTTGGGTACTAGTATGAGCTGGATTTTGGGATACCAGTATGAGCTGGATTTTTGGTTACCAGTATGAGCTGGATTTTTGGTTACCAGTATGAGCTGGATTTTAGGATACCAGTATGAGCTGGATTTTGATTACCAGTATGAGCTGGATTTTTGGATACCAGTATGAGCTGGATTTTTGGATACAAGTATGAGCTGGATTTTTATGTTCATATCTTACCTGAGTTTTGGGTTCACATCCGACCTGAGGTTTTGGTTCATATTTGACCTGGGTTTTAAACAACGGGTTCACATTTAACCTGAGGTTTAGGTTCACATTTGACCTGGGGTTTTGGTTCATATTTGACCTGGGTTTCAAACAACGGGTTCATGTCTGACTCGAAGTTTTAGGTTCATGTTTGACCTGGTTTCAAACAACGGGTTCATGTCTGACTCGAGGTTTAGGTTCATATGTGACCTGAAATAAAGGATGCCAATGATTATTGGACTTTAGGTTCCATATGAGGAGATCAGATATCAGATAGGTTAGTATTGGGGTTGCATAACTGAAGATTAGACTTCCTGGGGAATACCAATTATGGTTACAAAAAGGTTGGATAGTACCAGAGATAGATAAGCTTCTCAAGAGATTGCTACTTATTATTGGGTATAAATTCCAAAGAGATACTGATATCACAACACTGCTGGAGAATGAACTTTGTCTTCAACGAGGGTCTGTAAAAGATTCTTCCTGCGAGACACAGTGCAAAATAAATACGCGTTCAAACTAGGTTCAACAACCTAACCTGCCGGGGACCAAAGTTTAATCTAGGAACGAGCTAGAAAGAAACGGTTAAACAAGACTCTCACCATTGAGGAATGGGCTCAAATGGGGATTTATCTTATCCTATTATGGAAAAGATAACTGAACCAACCATCATCCACGAGGATAAAACTCTGTGGAGAATTCATAAAGGATGGGCACTTTATGCCTAGGGTTGACAACTCTATTGGAGAAAATAGACAAACCCAGTCACTTAGGGATATAACGCCAAAGTGAACAAAACAGGTAAACACCATAAGAAGAGGTAGTGGAGAGCTAAAATGCTATGCATACGATGCTTATACCATGCTTATGCTTATGCTGACCAAACAGACAAGAAGCGAAACTGAAGATGGAATAAACATCTTAACAAGGGTACCCAGCCATCATCATCAGATTGGACCATTACTGGAGATGATCTTGCAGGATCCGTAGTTCTACTTCAAGATTACAACTTTCTTTGGTGAGAAGAGCACTCCACTTGGTATAGTATCACAACTTCACTAGGATTGCTATCATGAGCATGATTTCTTCACTGGAGGGAAAAGATCTATCCAGTTTAGGTGATGTAACAGCTTACTGGGGAGCTAGCAAAAAGATGCTACAAAAGCTGAGTAGTTCTGCATAACTCATCTGCCTCAAGGTTTATGGACTGTCAGGAGAAAATGTCAAGAGGATTTTACAGAAGAACTGGTATACAAGAGGCTACAGTATCTTCAAACTCTTGGAGAGATTCATGAATTTCGGCATAACTGCCCCAGATTAACTGCATTTACAACAAGGTCCTTGAACTTTGTGCTTCAGACTGGTTGTTGACATCTGGGGAACAAACTTGCCCCTGTCAGCTTGGTCAATCTGTGGAGGAGATTGTCATTGAGTTTTAGAGATTTTCCGAATCTCGACTTGACTGCTTCTGATTGACGGGTCTGTGAGGATAGGTCATCAAAAGAATTTTACAGAAGGATTGGCATACCAGATGCTTCAATACTCCCAAACTTTTGAAGAGAGATGAACCTCGACGTAACTGCCCCAACTCAACTGTATTCACAATACAAAGTCCTTTAGGCTGTAATGGGAACGACTGGGGAACCCACTTGCCCCTGCTGATGAGTCACTGGAGTCCAAACTTGTCATAAGATGACCTTAAGAAGGCTTGCCCCAATATTCTGAACTTAAAAAGTCCCGCCCCTGATTCGATAACTCTTGGAATGGTGGATTGGTAAATCCCTCCGCTTGGTTGCCCCTGACTGAGCTTCCTCTATCAAGTCAAATCCCTAGCTGGCTGTGTTTGTGGGATTCTTTTGATATTGAATTATTTTTGCAAACAAGTATCGTTCATTAAAAATTGGCAATTTTAATGCAAAATTCATGCAAGCTTTTGAAATCAAGTTTATTGACGGAAACACGCGCAGTGGAATGATTAAATCAAAACAAAGTGGATCTAATTATTTACGGAATGACAGATGAGGTGCTCAACACACGCAAATAACCAAGATCATTAGGAGTCAGGTTAATCAACTTTGCTGTAGTATGCTTTCAAAACAACCTTACCTCAATTAGGTCTTTTAAGGGTTGTAACGTGGCCTGGTTCACGGTTTATGAATCAAAAGATAAAGGCTCAAAGTTTATTTGTACCCACTACATCTTCGTGATGAACTCCAATCCTATACTCAGTTAACTCAAGCTATACATTCAGATTTCCACAGGCTAGGAAACGAATTGATGATAGTTGATGATGATTCAAACACCTTTGTAGTCATTACTCTCTTTGCAGAACTTGGTTATCCTTTATTGCTGAGGTTTTGAGACCTCTTCTTGTCTTTGCTTGAGGTTTTGAGACCTCGTCTTCGCCTTTGTTGAGGTTATGAGACCTCTTCTTTGACTTTCCTTGAGGTTATAAGACCTCTTTTTTAGAGAGAGCTGACCGGTGTCTTGCATGAAGCGCTTGCGTTAGAATGCATAACCAAGTCAAACTGAGAACTACCCTACCCCAAAGTTTAGATTTAAGGGTTTTTTTTGTGTTTTGAAAAGAAAACTCCTACTTCTAGTCTCGAAAGGTTAACGAGAGATTATCTTCCTTATTTCTCCAGTGTTTGGGAATTGAAACAATGCCTTACATCCTCGGCAAGGTTTAATCGAAAGCATACCACAGCAATTATGGATAATATTCTCATCATCCTCCCTAATCTTTGCTTAACAAAAATTTGTTATGGAGTAAAGCAGGATAAAGGTATTTTTTGTTTTTATGAACACAAAAGTAAATGAGTGAAACGAATGGACTTAATCAAAAGATGCATAAACATTTCATTAATCTTGCCAATTTGAAAATACAACAAAGCTTATAAGCAAAACATATTCAAAGTGCAAAGGAAATGCAATTGAAAATACTAAAATAAACAAAATGCAGCCAGCTCTGGCGAATTGATTTCAGAAGATTTCAGTTTCCGGGCCCAAGCGGGAGAACACCTTCACCAATGATCACTAGTTCCATGTGATACAGGAATTTGAGAGGCTTTGCAACCTTTTTTCCTTTTGCTTCACAAGTGGGGACATAGACGTCTGACGTACCTTCCTGAGGTTGTAGTGTCTTTAGCAAACTTAGCAGCCTTGCTTCGAACTCTTTGCACTCTTCAATGGGATGCCCCCTTGTCCCAGTGTGGAATCTGCATTCGATCTCCGGGCGATCTTCCTCAAAGATCAAGTCCTTATTGTGGATTAGATTTTGCACAGTAGCTTCTAAAACCAGGCAACCATCCAGATTATGTCCTTCAGCCCCTTTATGAAAGTCGCAAGCCAGATTTGCATTGTGCCAAGGTCCTAGCACGGGGTTGTAAGGTTGAGGAGTCACCAGCTTGTTCTGAATCAGCAGTGGGAACAATTTGCTCAGTGGTACCGGGATAGGCGTGTAGTGAACCTTGCCCTTTTTGACAGAGCACTTCTTTTTATCTTGATTTCGAGAAACTCGAGGAGAAACAGAAGTTGGAGGCTGAAACACCCTTTTGGTAGACACCTGATGACGATTACATTCTGGTGCAAGACCAAGATTAAAGGTGGACTGGTGTGAAGTTTCCCCAAAGGCAGATCCTTGGTATGGGAGAACCACGGGAAATGGCAAAGGTTTGTTGATTTGAATGCCTTGAGGCGTGAATGAGATCCTCTCGGAGTCTAATAGATTTTGAACCTTATTCCTGAGCACCTTACAATCTTCAGTTGAATGTCCCTGTGCCCCAGCATGGTAGTCACATCGAACATTGGCGTCAAATCCTGGTGGGTATGGAAAAGGTACTGGCTCTATTTCCTTTGGCACTATCAATCCACCTTTGATTAACCCTGGTAAAATCTCACTGTATGACATGGGTAGCGGAGAGAAGTGCCTCTCTGGCTTTCTTGGCCTTGGTCGTGCATGCTGACGCGGTTGACGGCGGTCTGACCTTTGATACTGCGGAGGTCCTTGAGTTAGAGGAGCCACTAAGGGTGATGGACTGACAGCTTTTCTAGGAGTAACTGGGTAAGCATACTCCTCTTTCTTTATCAGAGCTTGTAAAGTTTCTAGAACCCAATTCATCTGGTATTTGAGGATTCTGACCTCCTCTTTCAAATCTTCTTGGTTCTTCAGAATTTCATTCATTGTCGCCATTGTCTTGAATAGGTGCTAGGTATCCAATAGGAGAGGAAGAGAGACTTAGGACTGAGAAACGAAAATGATATGCGAATGTGCAAAATGCAAAAAATTTCATGGAACTTAGACATTTGTGAAATACCAAAGGATATCAAAAGACCTCATTCTCATTAATAAAAGTTGAATTACAAAAGTTGATACACTTTCCAAGAGTCCCAAACATGAAGCTAAATAAAAGCTAATAAGTCCTAAGGAGATTCTCCTAAGAGCCTCGTGTTGAGCCTTTTGATCTCTTTCTCCATCTGGTCTCTTTCTATGACAAGGTTATCGACGATGGATTTCCATGCAGTAGGTTGAGTGCTAGAGGAACTTGGTCCTTCATGGGCTTTTCTTTTCTTGCACGCGAGCAGTTCTTCATTCTTGGCTTATAATTGCTTCTGAAGTTCCAGGTTTTCTTCAACAACCACTTGATACTTGACTTTCCAGGCTTCCTCTGACGGCTGGGTTTGTCTCAAAGAAATCTCCAGCTCTTCCTCCCTTGACATAAAGTATAGAACGGGTTCGTTCTTCAAAGCAATTGGTTCCTGTCTGTTGTAAGGCATCTTTAACTCAATGGCCCTTCTTCGGACCCATTGGAGGTAAGGCTCTAATGACACACAGTTAGGTTTTCCCAAAGAACTCCTCCCTCTTTTGCGCTTGCTACCCCAGGCATTTAAGATCAACTTTTTCTGTTCTTCGTTCTTGTCATATTCTTCAAAGTAGATGCTTTCCAAATGAATGCTAAGAGGTTTAGGTGTTAGACTATGGCTATGGATCTAGAAGGGGGGGGGGGGGGTTGAATAGATCCTTCGAGTTTTACACGCAAAATTGGATTTTAAGAAATTTGTTTGAACGGAAGCTACCACTGGATCAAAAGTCTACAACGAACCTTCTACCAAAAGGATCGGATATGCACGTATATATTGTGAATGAGTATGGAAGAGAAAAATTCAGTTTTATTAATGTAATCAAATGCAATCAACAAATTATAGCGTGTTTATGTATAATCCAAACCAATTAGGCAAATGATAAACAATGAAACACAAACAATGTTTGAATTTACTTTGAGACAAGTTATCAAACACTTGGTGTGTACAAACACACTAAGTGCAGAATTTCTATGGTTGGTAAGTTCAAGCTGCTCCTAGATACAATTCAAGGAATTGTATCACTTTAACAAAACGATTTTTCAGCTCTAGATTACAACACCTCAGAAATTTAGACAAATTGAAAACTTGGCAAATTCAAACAATGCAGAAAATCTAAAGAGTTAAAGGAGAAAGAGAACAAACGCGATTTGATTAGGCAGTTGCCCAATCGTCTTCGCTATGGGCACCTCTGCCCCCAATTCCGAACATGGAATTGAGATATATATATTATCGTTGCAATTGTATGTTTATACAAGAGAAAACTGATGAACAATCAAATCTTCGAACGTCTTCGAATTGTTGATGTAGAGCCTTCTCTTCCCTTGATTCAAGATGAATCAAGTGCTTCGAATATGGTTGATCCAATTATCGCCCCACGCTACTAAACCGAAAGAAAACACCGTTCTTCGGTTACCTTCACTCGATCAATTGCAATCTACCAAAAATTCGAACCCAAACCTCTCTTCTACGATCCTCCGATTATAGCTACTAAACCGATCTCTTCGGTTACCTTCGCCCGGCTGAATCCTTGTAGAACGAAACGGCTTGTGCAAAACCCCCAAAATCCCTTTGATTCTTGGAGGAGAAAACCCTAAGGTTTTATTCAAGAAACACCTACCACAAATCTCAACTTAGAAATGAAGATAACACTTCCGGAAATCTGAACCTTATCACTTCAAATCAATGAACACAACAAACAAAAATGGTTATGTGTAGTTGTTTGTATACTCAAAGAAGAAGATGAAGTTGATGAGAGAAAATGGCATAAATCTTTCACGTTTCTTGTTATTCATATAAAAAATGAGCTAAAGTGATATATATATTATCCTAGAAAAACATAAGAGAGAAACAGAATTTTAGAGTGAATAACACAGCAAAAAATTTGTGCAAAACAGCGACCGGTCGACCTAAACAGGTCTATGCGTCGACTCATAACACCCAGTTTTTGACATACACAAATGCAGGATGTACGCGTCAACCTGAAGAGTCGACCTGAGCATACCTGCAGCACATAGTTTTAACAGACACAAATCCAGCATGTATGAGTCTACCTGAACAAGGTTATGAGTCGACTCACACCATTCAAACATGTAAAAATCACATTTTTGACTTTCCTAAAGGTGTTTAACCATATCTAATGCACCTAGAACATTGCCAACATGATCAAACATCCTTATAACACCTAATGTGCATTCATGTGAAATCTATATGTGCAAAGCATGATAGTTTTGACATCATTAAAATCAAGTACATAGAGAGAAACTTCCCTCACATACTCCGCCTTTTTGATGATGGCAAAACGGTCAAACTGAGGTAGTATCCTCCCCCTGACTTTATGCATCCACTATTGTTTGATCATCTCAATACCTGTTAATACCTGTTTGATCATCTCAATACCTGTTAATACCTGTTATTTCCCATTTCTTCTTCTCCCCCTTTGACAACATCAAAAAGAGAGAAAGAGAAAGTATCAAGAATAGAAAATCGAGAGCTGCATTTTTTAACAAATTGCAACGAATAATCATTAACATACATTCACATATAATGCAAGTTAACAAACATAATAATGATAAATACAAACAAACTATTTAAACCAAACCATAATGCTTAAGGAACATAAAGATTATAACAACACATTGTCACTACATAGAGAAGCCAAACTAGTAGCAATACAAAGTCACTAAAATAAAGTGCATATAGCAAACGGAAACATAGCAGAGTCATAAACATAAACAAGGCAAGAATAAAGCATGAAGAGACATGATGCAAGATGCAATGTTGATCCTCATGGCCTCCTCCCCCTAAATGAATGGCCTCTTCCGCGAAACGGTTGAGTATGATGAGGTGGTGGAGGTTGCACATCCAACTACTCGGTCATCTCCAACACGGTACGATTCAGAATGTTGAAGCTGTTTGTAAGAGCACGGTGCTGATTAGCAGAAGTTTCGGCCATAGTGTTGAATCTTCCCATCACATTAGTGGCAAAAGAGTCAAAGTTGTTGGCGTGAGTTTGAATTTCTTCTTGCAAAGACTTGAACCGTTCCTCTTGAGCTGTGGCAAACCGCTGTTGATCAAGTTGCATCATCCTCATAAGTTCAAGAATATCCTCATTGTTTTGTTGAGGACGCGGAGGTGAAGGAGGAGTGTAATATGACTCTTGGTAGTTTAGCCTGTGAGTTGATGGCCTATAGTTAGAACCAAGATTAGTCCAACTATTATATTCCCATTGACCCCATCCTTGGTCAACTTCAGTTTCCATTGGAGATTGCCATGAATTTCAACCTTGATTTTCTTCAGATCCTTGATACATCCATGCAGCATTATCATCAGCCCCCGTATCCATTTGGTGCCAATGAGCATTGTCATTTTGGTTCTCGTTAGCATCATTTTGTTCATTCTCGCCTTCTTCATTTTCCCTTTCTTCTTCTTCTTCTTCGCCATCTTCTTCACTAGAATCTTCCAGAACAGCCGTGTTGGCTTTCACAATATACTTATACTTTTTCTCTACAACATCCCACATATGGCCCATCATAGTCATAGTTTTCTGGCAGAACTCTTGATTTATAGTAATGGACTTATAAGGAATACCAGGAACAACTATTGTAGCATTATTGAAAAACTTTTGAATAACGGATGCATACCCAAGTGCAGTCCCTCTACCGGATTCACGAAGAGCATACATTCTACTTGCAAAGTAGTAAGGCCAACTGATTTGTATCTTGTTCATCAAAATGTACATTAACTGAACCTCAGGCTGATCCACCCTAGAATAACCTCCAAGCTTGGGTCTAAGAATATGGGCAACGATCCACTGCAAAATCCTAGGAATAGGAGACAGTTTTCCCGTTGTTACTGCCCTAGGGAAGAGATTACTCGCTGCAACTGCATCAGGATATGGTCTTCTGAGCATAGAATTTAAGGCTGTCTTATACTCATAATCATTAACATGCTTGGTATCAGTTATGTGCTGGATAGGACTCTCATTGGTCACAAACAAACGGAATAAATCTCGCCAAGTGGTGTTTTGGATAGTAAGGGTCTTATTCCCTAGTTTGCAATTGAACATAAAATCATCAAACTTTCCAACTAGACCAGTATAGAACAGTCTTACCAGATCCTCATTGTATTTGACATCACATTCTAAAAACCCATTTAAATTATGAAAATCCAATAAATCCATGACTTCTTCCAAGTGCATGCGTTCAACCGTACGACGATAATACACAAATTGCTTGACCACATACCTTTTCTTTATTGTTTTCTCAAATAAATCAGCATTTTCAGGAGAAAGTAGAGAAGAAAGAGTTACCGGTTGATCTAGAGGTGGTTGAGAATGACCCGCTTGAACAGATGATTCTCTTGAGACTCTTCTATGGGTGATTCTCCGTGAAGCCATTGATGATTGGTGTTGAAGGAGGATGAATAGTGACGAATTTCCCAACTAGTTATAGACCTCAAGAATTTTGGGTGAGATTGATGAAGTTAAGGTTTTGGTGGAGATGAAATTAGGGAAGAGGAGGAAATGGGAGAATGACTTGATATGTTATGTTAATGCCACATAGAAAATCAGAAAAAGCATAAAAAGAGATTAAATGGGTCAAAACCGCACAAGACTCAAGGAATTTTTTGCAATTTTTCAGCGAGCGGTCGACCGTTAGGTCTGTGTGCGTCGACACACACTGTAACTTTTTCTATAATCTTGAAAAAAACAGCTATGAGTCGACCTAATAGTCGACCTGAGCGTTCCCGGCTAAACACGTAAACAAAGCACCCAAAGAGAGTCGACCTGAAGCATTTATGAGTCGACTCAAACAGTGAAATTTTTTAAAAATTGTATTTTTGTGTTATTTAAGCCATGATATTAAATAAATAGAAAGCCAACACAAACATCAAGCATCTAAATGGATAAAATGGGCTTAATATGTGCAATAAACATCAGTGTAATCACTTAATATGGTACATTTTATTAGAGATAATTTTTTAAACGGAACGATATTACCTTGATCACTATTGACGATGAGAGCCCTCACATATAGCTAAATATTTCTTAGCATTGTTAGTTAAAAAAATAAACAAGCATGTATATATATATATATATATATATATATATATATATATATATATATGTGTGTGTGTATGTGTGTGTGTGTGTGTGTGTGTGTGTGAAGATCACTATCTTAAGGGATTATTAAACACGATCCGAGATATCGAGAATGCCAAGTTCCCTACGGATGTGAAAGAAAGGCTCTGTAGCTAATGGTTTTGTAAAAATATCAGCAAGTTGATTTTTAGTGTCAACGTGCTCAAAAATCACATCACCTTTCTCTACATGATCCCTAAGAAAATGATGACGTATTTCGATATGCTTGGTGCGTGAATGTAATACGGGGTTCTTAATTAGGTTGATTGCACTAGTGTTATCGCATAAAATTGGAATACGTTCAAGTTTTAAACTGAAATCAAGCAATTGTTGTTTAAGCCATAGGACTTGAGCACAACAACTACCGGCGGCAACATATTCCGCCTCAGCTATTGACAAAGCAACGGAAACCTGTTTCTTGCTATGCCAACTCACCAAGGAATTTGCAAAAAAGTGGCACGTACCACTAGTACTTTTCCTATCCAATTTGCACCCGGCAAAATCGGAATCGGAATAACCAACTAAGGAACAAGCACTACCTTTGGAATACCACAGACCATACTTTGGAGTACCGGAGAGATACCTAAGTATGCGTTTAACAGTTTTTAGGTGGGATTCCTTGGGATGTGCCTGATACCTCGCACACATGCATACACTAAACATTATATCGGGACATGATGCGGTATGATAAAGAAGAGACCCTATCATACCTCGATACTTCTTTACCTCAACATCCTTACCCTTTTCATTGCAATCAAGATTAGCACTTGTAGGCATAGGAGTATCTATTGCTTTGCAGTTCAGCATATCAAAACGTTTTAGTAACTCAAGACAATATTTCGTTTGACTCACGAATGTGCCCTCTTCAAGTTGTTTGATTTGTAGTCCGAGTAAATAGTTGAGCTCCCCCATCATGCTCATTTCAAACTCCCCCTGCATCAAACTAGAAAACTCCTTGACCAAAGTCATGTTAGTAGACCCAAATATGATATCGTCAACATAAATTTGTACCAAAATTAAGTGTTTTCCTTGACGTTTAATAAAGAGGGTTGTGTCAACCTTACCTCTTGAATATCCTTGATCAAGTAAAAATTTGCTTAGACGTTCATACCAAGCCTTAGGGGCTTGCTTGAGTCCCGTACAAAGCGCGTTTAAGTTTATAAACATGATCAGGATATTCATGTGATTCAAAACCCGGAGGTTGGGCTACATAGACCTCTTCATTTATGTATCCGTTAAGGAACACACTTTTAACTTCCATTTGGAATAGTTTAAAGTTCTTTGTGCAAGCATAGGCAAGTAGAAGACGTATAGCCTCGAGTCGGGCAACCGACGCATAAGTTTCCTCATAGTCAATTCCTTCCTCTTGGTTATAGCCTTACACTACCAGCCGCGCTTTGTTACACGTTATTACTCCATTTTCATCAAGTTTATTCCTAAACACCCATCGGGTGCCGATTACTCGATGATCTCGCGGAGGGGGGACAAGGTCCCAAACCTCATTTCTCCTGAATTGATTTAGTTCATCTTGCATTGATAGAAACCAATGTTCATCGAGTAACGCCTCCTTAGAGTTTTTAGGTTCAACTTGTGACACAAAAGCAGAGTAATAGCAAAAATTACTAAGTTTAGAGCGAGTAGTTACTCCCTTAGAGATGTCACTGAGAATGTTGTCAATTGGATGGTCTTTTGAAGACTTCCAAGTTGGAGGAAGTTCATCTTTATCATCATGATTATCATCCTCATTTTTCACTGGTTGGTGATCTTTTTCCTCCTCAATACGCACTGCTTCAGGTTGATCAATTCCCTTATCAGTGTCCTTGAGTATGTCTTCAGTAGGTACACCTGCACCATGAAAAGAACTACCTTCTCCGACATTTCTCGGATAAGACTCGTCAAAGGTAACATGAACTGACTCTTCAACTACACGTAACCTCTTATTATATATTCTATACGCTTTACTTGACTGAGAATATCCAAGAAAAATACCCTCGTTGGCCTTGGCATGAAATTTACCAAGAGTCTCTTTCCCATTGTTTAACACAAAGCATTTGCAACCAAATACATGAAGGTGAGAGATGTTTGGCTTACGCCCTTTTAAAAGCTCATGCGGTGTCTTGTTTAGAATAGGCCGGATGAGCACCCTATTCAAAACATAACAAGCCGTACTTATGGCTCGGCCCAAAAGTATTTTGGTAATCCACTATCATTGGTCATAGTCCTTCCAAGTTCTTCCAAAACTCTATTTTTACGTTCCACTACCCCATTTTGTTGAGGGGTACGTGGTGCGGAAAAATTATGATCAATTCCGTTGGAATCACAAAATGCTTCAAATAAATGATTTTCAAACTCACCCCCATGATCACTTCTGATTGACCCAATGTTTGTGTTTAACTTGTCCTGAGATAACTTAGCAAATCGTTCAAAGGCCGAAAAGGTATCACTCTTATTTGCTAAGAAAATTGTCCAGCAAAACCTAGAAAAATCATCGACTATAACAAACCCATAATACTTACTACCTAGGCTTTTAACCCTAGATGGTCCAAAGAGGTCCATATGGAGGAGCTCAAGGGGTCTCATAGTTGAAACAACGTTTTTAGATTTAAAAGAGATCCTTGATTGCTTCCCCATTTGGCACGCATCACAAAGATGATCCTTTGTGAATTTAATTTTGGGCAAACCAATGACTAGGTCTTTAGAGACAATTTTGTTAAGCAAATCAAAGTTGATATGAGCCAAGCGTCTATGCCACAACCATGAATCTTCATTCATAGTGACTAAACACTTGTCTCCATCCAATGATACCTCGTTTAAGTCTAGCATATAGACGTTGTTCACCCTCAAGCCCTTAAACACATTCTTTTTGTCGCTATCTTCAACTACGCAACAATCCTTTGAAAAAGAGACTTTATAATTCTTGTCACATAGTTGACTAATGCTTAAAAGGTTGTGTCTAAGGCCTTCCACAAGAAGTACATCAGAGATAGTAGTAGATGAGGGGTTACCTATACTACCTTTACCGAGAATCTTTCCCTTGTTGTTATCTCCGTAGGTGACAAACCCCTTTTTCTTCGCCACAAAGTCGATGAAAAGAGATATGTCTCCGGTCATATGTCTTGAGCAGCCACTATCCCGAACCCATCTTCCTTCGGTGGTCTCAAGACTTTGTACCTATAAAAATAATCAAGGGAGAGTAGGTACCCAATTCTCATTGGGTCCTTTATGGTAAGTGAAACCAAGATTGCCCTTGAGCAACCATTGATAAATGCCGTTGGGAATAAGAAATCTTCGAAAGCGGCACTTAGCTATAGTATGATCGGGCTTACAACAGTATAAGCAATCACGATTCATTTGGAGTTTACCTTTGCTATCACTATCTCGAATCACATACATGTATTGTTGATACGGATTATTCATTGTTTCACGATAATGTGATCGATCAATAGCAAACGTAATCTTAGGCTTGAGAGCCTTGTCTAACTTGGCTTTGAGGATTCTCACCTCTCTTTGCCAAATATGACAAGTATCACAGCCCCCAAACTTAAACCATGGATATTTATTCTCATCAATCTTAGTTTTTGATACATTCACCATGGAGTTTTTAAGCGCTTCCAATTCCTTTTCGGAATCGGAAACCTTTTTCTCCAAATAGGAAAAAATCTTTTTATTTGAAGCTAAGCTTTGAAATGCTTCCTTAGCTTCATGGTGCAATGTATCAAAAGCTCTTTTTAATTCAGCATGAGACATACTTTGAGAATTTTCATATTTAGAGTGTTTTACCTCTTTTGCTTTGTTGTGGCGTGCCATAAGACAGAAATTAACGGATTCGCTTTCATCACTTGAGGAATCATCTTTTCCCGACTCACTATCGCTTTCCCAAGCAATGTATGCTCGTCGAGACTTGTTGGACTTTTTGTTCGAGCGACTCTTGTCATTATCCTTATCTTTGTCTTTCTTTACGGATGGACAATCCGGCTTGTAGTGCCCGAATTTTCCACAGTTGTAGCACGTCCCTTTTACCTTGCCATTTCTATTTCCTTCGCTTCTAGATTGCTTCCTGAACTTGACTAGATTTCTATCCGAGTGTTGAATATCGTTCTTACGAACATATCTATTGTACCTCTTCACAAATAAGCTCATATCATCACCGGATTCTTCATCTTTGTCATTATTGGCTTCATCATCACTTAGCTCTTGATGTGTGGACTTTGAACCAGAAGCCTTAAGAGCTATCGACTTCTTCTCCGTATCTTTTTCCTTCTCTTTCTTGATACTCTTTTCATGTTTATCCAAGCTAATGAGCACTTGCTCATGCTCATCGAGTTTACCAAAGAGTGTTGTGAGGTCTAGTGTAGCAAGATCATTGGCCTTCTTGATAGCGGTGACCTTCGGTTTCCATTCCCTGTTAAGACACCTCAGAATTTTGTTAGTAGAAACCTCATTTGGAATTGGTTTACCAAGAACATGCAATTTGTTGATAATGTGAGTAAATCGTTTTTACATATCCGCAATGGTTTCCCCTTGCTTCATGTAAAACAAATCAAACTCTTGCGTTAGTGTATTAATACGAGCCATCTTAACATCATTAGTGCCTTCGTGGGCTACTTGTAAAGCATCCCACATGGCTTTGGCCGTTTCACAATGGGAGACTCGATAATACTCATCAACTCCCAAGGAGGAGATGATCATATTACGAGCCTTCCAATCATAGCTGTACTTTTTCTCGTCCTCCTCAGTCCATTGAGCTTCGGGTTTAGGAACGACAACGCCTTCCGCGTTAGTCATAGTAATTTCCATGGGACCGTTTAAAATAACGTTCCAAACCTTCCGATCTATGGAATTAATATAGACGCGCATACAATCCTTCCAGTAGCTGTAGTTTTCTCCTGTAAAAACTGGAGCTCTATTATAAGCCCCCTTAGGTTCGTTCGCCATGATCCAAGAAGTTTTACCGAAGCACCAGAATTAACCGGAGCTCATGATACCACTTGTTGGACTATGGCTATGGATCTAGAAGGGGGGGTTGAATAGATCCTTCGAGTTTTACACGCAAAATTGGATTTTAAGAAATTTGTTTGAACGGAAGCTACCACTGGATCAAAAGTCTACAATAAACCTTCTACCAAAAGGATCAGATATGCACGTATATATTGTGAATGAGTATGGAAGAGAAAAATTCAGTTTTATTAATGTAATCAAACGCAATCAACAAATTATACCATGTTTATGTATAATCCAAACCAATGAGGCAAATGATAAACAATGAAACACAAACAATGTTTGAATTTGCTTTGAGACAAGTTATCAAACACTTGGTGTGTACAAACACACTAAGTGCAGAATTTCTATGGTTGGTAAGTTCAAGCTGCTCCTAGATACAATTCAAGGAATTAGATCACTTTAACAAAATGATTTTTCAGCTCTAGATTACAACACCTCAGAAATTTAGACAAATTAAAAACTTGGCAAATTCAAACAATGCAGAAAATCTAAAGAGTTAAAGGAGAAAGAGAACAAACACGATTTGATTAGGCAGTTCCCCAATCGTCCTCGCTATGGGTACCTCTGCCCCCAATTCTGAACATGGAATTGAGATATATATATTATCGTTGCAATTTTATGTTTATACAAGAGAAAACTGATGAACAATCAAATCTTCGAACGTCTTCGAATTGTTGATGTAGAGCCTTCTCTTCCCTTGATTCAAGACGAATCAAGTGCTTCGAATATGGTTGATCCAATTATTGTCCCACGCTACTAAACCGAAAGAAAACACCGTTCTTCGGTTACCTTCACTCGATCAATTGCAATCTACCAAAAATTCGAACCCAAACCTCTCTTCTACGATCCTCCGATTACAGCTACTAAACCGATCTCTTCGGTTACCTTCGCCCGGCTGAATCCTTGTAGAACAAAACGGCTTGTGCAAAACCCCCAAAAATCCCTTTGATTCTTGGAGGAGAAAACCCTAAGGTTTTATTCAAGAAACACCTACCACAAATCTCAACTCAGAAATGAAGATAACACTTCCTGAAATCAGAACCTTATCACTTCAAATTAATGAACACAACAAACAAAAATGGTTATGTGTAGTTGTTTGTATACTCAAAGAAGAAGATGAAGTTGATGAGAGAAAATGGCATAAATCTTTCACGTTTCTTGTTATTCATATAAAAAATGAGCTAAAGTGATATATATATTATCCTAGAAAAACATAAGAGAGAAACAGAATTTTAGAGCGAATAACACAGCAAAAAATTTGTGCAAAACAGCGACCGGTCGACCTAAACAGGTCTATGCGTCGACTCATAACACCCAGTTTTTGACATACACAAATGCAGGATGTATGCGTCGACCTGAAGAGTCGACCTGAGCATACCTGCAGCACGCAGTTTTAACAGACACAAATCCAGCATGTATGAGTCGACCTGAACAAGGTTATGAGTCGACTCACACCATTCAAACATGTAAAAATCACATTTTTGACTTTCCTAAAGGTGTTTAACCATATCTAATGCACCTAGAACATTTCCAACATGATCAAACATCCTTAGAACACCTAATGTGCATTCATGTGAAATCTATATGTGCAAAGCATGATAGTTTTGACATCATTAAAATCAAGTACATAGAGAGAAACCTCCCTCACAAAAGGTACCCTAATTGGCGTCGTGCCAATACAGGGTTATAGATAATTCCCCCTTTGATGCCAAGAAGAGGCACATTGCCATAGTTTCCACAGCTATCTGTAATCAGAATTCCATCATACACACGATTATACCAGTCAATGTCTGCATGAGAGAGGGCCATAATCCTTTTAGACCACCATCCTTTCTTGGAATCCCATAATGCGCCCGCCTTTGGTAGATGTAAAATAAACCATATATACAACACAAGGACACAATAAGTAATTTGTCCGTTACCATGAGCATTTCTTGTATGGACTGAGTGATATGCTTCAGCAAGCAAAGTAGGTACGGGATTTTGTTTCAAAAAGATTTTGATTGCATTCAGATCCACAAAGTTGTCAATATTCGGGAACAAGAAAAGTCCATAGATGAGCAATGCAAAAAAAGCTTCAAAGGCATCCCTGTTGGAATGCTTAGCAAAGTAATGAGCCTTTTCAAACAAAAACTTAGCAGTTAACCCAAAAATTCCTCCCTTGGAAGTTAAGTTGCTTTTGATGTCACCTAACTCCAAGTGAGTTTTCTTAGCTATCTCTTCCTCTTTAGGGTTCCTCTCGAAGATAGGAAACGGGGACTCGTCCTTGATAGATAATCCAATTATCTGAGAATATTCCTGCAGGGTAGGCAAGAGTTGATAATTAGGAAATGTGAAGAGTGATACTTTGGGTCGTAGAACTGATGCAAAGTCGAGAGGAGTCCTTCATCAATGTTTTTCTTTAACAAGGTCCATAACTTCCCATATCTGTCTTTGAATCCTTCAGGATCAGTTAGCAAATCTCCCAATCTCCTTAGGTCATCCAATTTAGGGCTCTTGAAAGTGTATTTCACAGTTTTCCTTCTTGAATTATCCATGATATCCCTCTGATATTCACAAGAAGAGAAATCTGAGTTCCATGAAACAGGTATGTCATGAATGTTTATGATGTATGGATGCAAGACAAGCACATATACACATATTCACAAATGTATGAGCACACAAAAGGTCTGGGTTAAGAGCATGGAGTCATGGTTTACCCCCCCCCCCCCCCCCCATTGGTATGTACTAATGGTTTTCACCTACCGAACAAGGTTCTACAAAGTTCCCAAAGTCGACAACACATGTTTCGGATTTTATCGATTTCCCAAATGACTTGGTGGTCAATAAAATTCTCAAGAGAATCTCGTCTAAGTGTAGTATCGCGTAGCAACCAATTCAGGAATAGACTCCCTCATAGTCCTCACACTACATCCTAAAAGGCCAAGTGGGGTTTGGAAACTACGGTTCTCAGTGTCGATGGCACCTACGTCGAGAGTAGCACGTTTTCACGAATGGACTCGTTCAACATGACTAGACTCTCAAGAGGGCCTAAACTAAGTGATGGTGTCTCAAGTCAACTTTTTCAGGAATCGACTCCCTCAAAGCCTCCTTGAATATACCATCGTCATATCATAAGTGCACTCAAAATCCGGGTTAGGATTTATCTCACCACTCAAGAACACCCTGCCAAACAGAAGAAACCAAGCAAATATACAAGTATGTACAGATATATACAAATATACAAGCAAAACATGTAATAACACAACTAAAACAAGTTAGGGGAAACCCTTAATTGGCTTTTGTCCCCAGTGAAGTCGCCATTTCTGTTGCGGTGAGAATCGGATATCAAGCTATTAATTAACTTGCATCACACATCTTTGAATTCACCACCGACTTTGATTTATCCAAAGGAAAGGTTCAAGATCGAGAAAACCTAAAGGGGGGAGATCTAAGGTTCGGGGGTTGGTTATACTAAGGGAAGGTATTAGCACCCTTAATATCTGTAGTACTCTACAGGAACCTCTTGTTTAGTTTGTGTTATGTTATGTTTGCTTGCTAAAGGAATCTGCTAATGCTAAAGGTATAAACCTAAGGGTATGTACACTAAGTTTGCTCGCCAAGACGTCGCATCTTGTGCCTACGTATCTGACTAAAGAATCAGAGCAACCGTAGTTCACCTGGGGGTGAGAGAGGAACCATTGACTATGGCCAAAGTTCCAAGAGGAATGAGTATGAGCTCATGTAGAGTTTAAGAAACTCTCTAAGTCTAAGTTGTAACGGGGGAAGTGAATACTCAAAGTGATAAGTCTCACATAGAGTCCAAGAACTCTAACTTGTTGTAAGATTGAATATGATTGGCTATGAGGCCAAGGGAGAATGGCTATGACTATGAGGTCAAAGCCTACCTATGACTATGAGGTCAAAGGTTTAAGAGATGGCTCTATGACTATGAGGTCAAGAGGGGATCCTATGACTATGAGGTCAAGGAGGATGTGAACACCTATGACTATGAGGTCAAGGGTTGATTTGTTTATTGACTTATGAGTCAATTGAAGTGGAATTTCCTTTGGAATGGGGGGATAGCAATTTTACGAAACGGTAAGATTACAAAAGACATGTACATAAAAAATGTGGTATTAACAACAAAGCACTCAAATTGAACAAGGCTTATAACAATCATGCAAGATCAAAATCAAACATATAGATATTATACAAGTGAGGTATCATGATTAAGAATCAAACACAATCAAGAAAAGTAACAAAAGCCCTAAAAAGATCTTTCCACTATCATTATCAATAAATGTCTCAACATTAAACATTTTTTTAAATATCTTTTTATAGTTAAAAAAAATAGATTCTTTTATGAATATTTAGCAAAAAGAATGAGTGAAAAAGGGTTAAAAATGATTAAATTATGAACATTTGAAATTTACATATAAACCATAGAAATATAAAAAGACAAGTGATAAAAAAGAAGAGAGTGGTCCCCATGGGTGTTGAACCCAGGACCTTATGTATTCAGTCCCAAAACAAGGCCAATCAAGCTATGATGCGCGTGTGATTAATTATGGGAACCACAAGTATATATTTGAAACAAGCTCAAAGTTGGAAAATTAAAATAAAAAGGACGGGGGCGAGGGGGATTCGAACCCCCGTCCTAAGGGTCAAAGGCGAGTGTGTATGTGTGTGCTTTGCCACTGGGGTGGCTGGTACATCCGGTCATAAACACAATTCAATAAATGCATAAGCCTTCGTGCGTTTGAGGAAAGGAAGAAAACTAACACCCTTGCCCCAATGACCCAAGACAAATGTTGGTTTTACTCAAACAAGCCCAATTATGCAAGGCTACCCTGGGTAAACTATGCTACCAAACTTATTACAATAGTCCAAATATAATGATAAGACAAACAAAACTTAACCAATTCAAATCAACATCAACTCAAGTAAACTTAAATAAATAAAATGTAATGAATCTTGTCCTCCACCATAAACTGTCAGTAGTGTTTCCTGAATAAGAATCAAAGGCAAACACAATCAAGTGGAAAGTGCATTTAGTGAGAACTCATGATAAGATCAGAGTGATATCAAAGCAGATTCAACATTTTGGAATGTGCAAGCATAAAAACTACCAGTGTACAGAGGTGCAGCTCATGTTCATAGACATTCATTTGAATACATCTAGAGATTGATTTGGATGCAAGAAACTAACATTCATGAAGACCAAAGAAAATGGCAGTGCATAATACCAAACTCACATGTTCATACCATGTTAAAACAGCAGCATGAATATGGCATTACAAAGTATTCTAACATGGCATGGACTTTTCAAGAGATGCAAATCTTAACATGACCAACTCTTGTGCTAAAGCAGTACTGATGCAAGGCAAATTTAACAGCTAGGCATGTGTATTGAAAGTAAAAGATCCAACATCCATTCTGTCAGCATGATAACAGTTGGGCATAGGGCATTAAGACAATGACTTTAAGAGATTCATAATTCCAACATCACCCAAGGTTACATAGTATTATGTGTAAATATATGACAGAATACAAAACTAAATGTAACATATGGATCTTAATATACAAGTTCTTAGAACTTAGCAAAATTCAGGCATAGGTCTTAGGTTTTTTTATGAGTTCAGACCACACGGGGCATCAAGGCAAATAAGAATAATCAAGTGATGAAGAGTTATGAGTAAGATGCATTTTAAGAGAAGTTCCACAAACATGGGAGGGTTGGCCAAAAATCATTATTGTTATTACATCACCAACTCAATGTTGAGCCAAGGGCATCAACATAAGAAAACAAGTTTGCACCTCATCAATTAGTAACAACAAAACACCAACATTTAACTCTTGACAGCAAGCATGAATAGCAAGATAAGATTAACTGTTAGTAAGACATGAGCAAACCTCCTATCATAAATAATCTCAATAGGTTAACATATAACAAAAAGCAGACTTAGAGCATTCCAAGGCCTCAGCAGTGAGTGAATGAGTTTCAACACATCCTAACCTACCAATAAATCACAACAACCAAAGTCTTGATACAAGGTTCAATATGGACACCAAATAACAGTTATATGCTCAGTAGGACACACACACTTGCCTTAACTTAACTTGCTATGCCAAAGATAACAAAAAGAACTCAAGTACACATTATTGTTACATTATGGATTAGTGGATGAAAACATCAAAACAAACAGCCTATAAAGAGATATGATGATATCAGTAAATACATGAGTATTTAAGTATGAAAAGTGTAGTTACCAAGTGGAATATGTCCACTGCAACTTCAGTTATGCACAAGCTTCCTCCTTGCCAAACCAAGCACCAGCTCTCAAGACCAAGCTCCTTTCTCATTCTTCTCTTGCAAGACTTCAGACTCAAGTGTATTTAGGGTGTCTTGTGAAAGACGTTGGTGCCCAAATGCAAGGGAACTGAGCTGGTATTTAAAGGTGAGGCAAGAGAGCTCAAGGTATGGTCTTTTGCCAAAAATTCCAAGTCTGCCCTTCCTTTTTCGTGTGAGTGTTTCAAACTTGCAGAGTGAAATTTCTCTAAGTCCTTGGGCAGTTTGGCTTCCAAGCTTCATAACTCAAAAACCATACATTTTTTGGAGAAAATTCATATTTAACACTTTGAAGATCTTGGAAAGAGCTTTCATTTGGGCTTTGAGTCACTCCATTTGGATGTGTGGTTTGGAAGTTATGACAATTTCAAGTTATTACAAGAGAGGGAATTTTCACATATGAAAAGTTTTATGACCAAAATCTTACTTCCTTTGCAAGAAACATCTTGAAACTTGATCTCGGCACTTTAAATCATCAATAAGATATGTTATGATGATTTGAGGCAAAGGAGATTCCATTTGGATCAAAATCCCAAAGATTAGGGTTTCATTCAAAACCCTAATTTTGACTGTGAATGCACTGAGCTACACCTCTGTGATCTTGCTTCTTTTTTCATATCCAAAGCTCATAAAAGACCTTTAGGTATGTTTACTAACTCATGGAGTCATGGTTTAGAGTTTGAGGGCACCTCCTGATGGAAATCAAGGCCAATGATCCATATGTCTTACAGAAACCCTAATTTGGAGGCAGGGTGAGATTGTGGCTCAAACCAATCATGATGAGAGCCAAATGGCCTTGAATTCTTATTGAGTGAGACCTCTTGGATATAGGTAAACTCAAAGGTTTGATGAACTAAGAAAATCTTGACTTGATAGGGCAAAATTCTTTAGTGATTCCTCAGGTTAAAACCCTAATTCCACAGCTTGGGTCTGATGATCTTTTGTTGACTTGACTTGATTCAAAGTCTTGAGATCTTGGTTCCACGCAACTAGTGAACCTTTGTGATGATTGCATGGATTCAGAGGATACCTTAGGAGGTCTTGAATTTCTCTGTATAAACCCTAATTTCAAACATAAGAAAAACAAACTGCGAGATATGGGTTAGTTAAATAGTGCACATATGTGATTGATTCTAAATGTCTATGCAAGATCTTATGACATCTAAGAGGTAAAATTTGGGGCACAACAGAAGATCGTGTCATTTCTTGATTGATCATTTGTCTAAGAGCTCTGAGAGGGCTTGAAACCCTAAGTTTGATTGTAGTGGAGGCTCACCCATCTTTGGGGGAGACTAATGAGGTATGATGGTTCATCCATATTGTGATGATGATTTGTACAATGATGGGAATCTTAGTAGTCAAAATTTGGGGTATGACAGATGCCCCTATTTAATCTTCTTGGACCCGAAGGTGTGAATGGCGAAGGTATTCGGGCATTCGGGATGCAAGAGGATTAAATATCGGAATACCCAAAATTTTGATGGTGGTTATGAATGGTAGATTACGCATTCATCTTCTTTTGATAAGCAATGATGCTTAGAAAAGGTAAAACTTCCCCTCGATCTTGGTTTCCTAACAAGGAACTGGTCTTAGTTGCTGCAATAAACTTCCCGTCGATCCTGGTTTCCTACCAAGGAACTAGTCTCAGTTTCTGAAATAAACTTCCCCTCGATCCTTGTTTCCTACCAAGGAACTGGTCTTAGTTTCTGATATAAACTTCCCCTCGATCCTGGCATTCAGCCAAGGAACTGGTCTCAGTTTCTGATATAAACTTCCCCTCGATCCTAACCTTTAGCCAAGGAACTGGTCTCAGTTTCTTTTGTCAATAAACTTTCTTGACAAGGGACGTTGTTCGTAGCGGTTTTCCTCAAACTTCTCGCCGAATTTTCCTTGGGAGATGCCATTTGATGGAAAAAATTCTGATTGTAGAGGTGCACAAACTTCTCTGTTGGAGATGTCATTCGTTGACTCTACTGGGGGAAAACGAGTCTCTTGAGAGACTGTTTTCGCTTGGGGTTACTACATCATACTTTTCTCGGGATCTTCTCAGATAAATGTCATATGATGTGATCCAATTTTGAGGTGCTTATGACCTTTTCGTCAGCGGATTTTTCGGAGAAAAACTGTTGTATTGCCGAATCTCTGATTAAGAGGCTTTCTCTGGGGATTTTCCTTAATCCGGGAAAGCGAATATATCAAGTTCAATGGCGAAGAGTGATGTTTGTCAAAGGTCTTTTTGTCTTTCAGAGGTTCAAGTTATCAAAGTGGTCAAGGGACCAACTTCAATCCAGAAATAACCTGGACGAGAGTGTTCAGACGCAACATTTCCTGACGAGGAAAGAATTGACAACTCGATTGAGAAGACTTTTATCACTTGGGAACAAGATCGACTAGAGTGATAGTGATGCAATATGACTATGAATGAATCAATAATGCATGATGTATGTATGTATATGCTGACAAAACTGACACGACATACAGACTGATAGATGAACACGACTGGGTACTCGGCCACCGCGGGGAATGAAAAGTATCACTGGTCCAAAAGTAGCAATTCTGCCTTGCTTAGGAGAGATAGTCCCTGTGGGGGACAACCGTTGGTCGGGCTTAGGAGATAAGAACTATGTTGGGGGTGTCAGATGAAAAACGGTCTCTGACACAGTTGATCCTTCATTTAGGTGCACTGGTTTAGAAGGCGTACTTTAATTCTGCACTTTGAAGCTCGATTACTTCTGGAGAAGCGATCAATGTTCTTTCGATGTTCAATAGTCAAAAGAAATTGCCATCTTTATTTCGAAAAGCAGAAAAATTTTAACAAGTAAATTCATTTTTGTTTTATTTCATGAATCGTTAATCATGTTAAAACATCGTTCTGTAAAGCTAAAACAAATAAGAATTGCAAACAACAGAACTAGGGCTGAAATTTTATTGATAGGATGGAAATCAGCCAAGCGCGTGATTCCATAGAGTATTTACAAAGTTAGAAAATGGTAATTTAAGGGAAAAGGGCTACATTGAAACATAACGACAACTATCCTTCTAACAACTTTGAATTCGGGGCATCCTGAGCTTCTGTCGAAGATGACCTTGACTGGCGTTTTCTCGGATGGTGTAACTGTTATTGAGGGATTTGCCCCTGTTGGACGTAGTTACATGCCATTATCCCTAACTTTTGCCTGGATTGTACTGTGATGATTTCTAATCCATCGGGATGATTTTTGATTATGTCTCTAATTTTTGCCTGGACCGCCCTTTCGGGTTTTCAATCCACCGAGACATTTTTTTTATAATTTATTTAGGCGAAGTATTTCTTGACTACGTCAGCATTCATGGGGTAGGCAAATTCTTCTCCATCCATGGTTGTGAGTCTCAAGGCACCGCCTGAGAAGGCTTTCCTGACCACATAGGGGCCGTCATAATTCGGAGTCCATTTGCCCTGAGAATTAGCGAGAAATGATTGTATCTTCTTGAGCACAAGGTCTCCTTTCCTGAAGACGCGAGGTCGGACCTTTTTGTCAAATGCCTTTTTCATCCTTTATTGATACAACTGATAGTGGCATAGTGCCGTTATTCTCTTTTCTTCGATTAGGTTCAGTTCGTCGTGTAAACCTTGACACCATTCAGCTTCTGTTAGCTTAGCTTCCATCAATACCCGGATTGATGGGATCTCTACTTATATGGGGAGCATTGCCTCCATGCCATATACTAGAGAGAAAGGGGTCGCCCCTGTTGAAGTGCGGACAGGCGTACGATAACCGTGAAGAGCAAAGGGTAACATCTCGTGCCAGTCTTTGTAGTTTACAACCATCTTTTGAACGATCTTCTTGATGTTCTTATTAGCCGCCTCTACCACTCCATTCATCTTAGGTCGGTAGGGAGATGAGTTATGGTGTTCGATCTTGAACTCTGCGCACAACTCTTTCATCATCTTATTGTTCAAGTTAGATCCATTATTAGTAATGATCTGGCTAGGAACACCATAACGGCAAATGATATTGTTTTTGATAAATCGGACCACCACTTGTCGGGTTACATTGGCGTACGAGGCAGCTTTGACCCACTTGGTGAAGTAATCAATGGCTACCAGGATGAACTGATGTCTATTTGAAGCTTTGGGTTCAATCATGCCAATCATGTCAATTCCCCATATGGAAAAAGGCCATGGGGAAGAAAGAATTTTGAGATGCATTGGCAGTACATGGATTTTGTCTGAGTATATCTGACACTTGTGACACTTCCTCGTGTACTTGTAGCAATCGGATTCCATTGTCAACCAATAGTACCCTGCTCTTAGAATTTTTCTCGCCATTGTGTGTCAGTTGGCATGAGTGCCAAAGGATCCTTCGTGAATTTCCTTCATCAGCATGTCTGCTTCTAGTCTGTCTACACATCAGAGCAAGACCATGTCAAAATTTCTCTTATAGAGTGTATCGCCGCTCAGAAAGAAGCTGCCTGCTAGCCTTCTGAGGGTCTTTCGATCTTTTCTGAATGCCCTAGGTGGGTATTCTTGTTTCTAAAGGAAGCATTTGATATCGTGATACCAAGGTTTTTCGTCTATGACTGCTTCGATCGTGAAGATGTAAGCGGGTCGTTCAAGGCGCATTATGTTAATCTTAGGTACATCGTTTCATTGACCTACACGAATCATGGAAGAGAGAGTGGCTAATGCATCAGCCATGTGATTCCCTTCACGAGGGATATGATGAAACTTGATTTTGTTGAAGAATGGTAACAAACTTCTCGCGTAATCTTTGTAAGGAATCAACCCTAATTGGCATGTGTTCCAATCTCCTTTGATCTGATTGATAACCAGGGCTGAGTCGCCATATACGTCCATGTTCTTGATCCTTAAGTCAATCGCTTCTTCGAGACCCATGATACAAGCTTCGTATTCGGCCTCGTTGTTTGTGCATTTGAACATATGTCTAGCGGTGAAAGGAATGTAGGTACCCTGAGGTGTTATAATGATTTCCCCAATTCCGTTTCCGTAATGATTGACAGCTCCGTCAAAGATTAGTCCCCATTGGGAACCTGGTTCTGGCCCTTCACTGGGTAGCGGTTCATCGCAATCTTTCATTTTTAGATACATGACATCTTCTTCTGGGAAGTCAAACCCGACTGATTCCTGATCGTCAATCAGTTGATGAGCCAAATGATCGGCCAAAATACTTCCTTTCACGGCTTTCTGAGCATGGTACTCGATGTCGTATTCTGACAACAACATCTGCCAACGGGCAATCCTTCCCGTGAGAGCAGGTTTTTCAAAGACGTACTGAATTGGATCCATTTCTGAGATTAACCAAATAGTGTGACGAATCATATACTGGCGAAGACGTTTGGCTGCCCAAGCCAGAGCACAGCAAGTTTTCTCAAACATAGTACACCGAGTTTCACAGTCCGTAAACTTCTTGCTCAAATAGTAAATGGCAGACTCTTTCCTTTTTGTTTTGTCTTGTTGGCCAAGTACACAACCCATCGAGTCTACCAAGACTGTTAGGTAGATAATCAGTGGTCTTCCCTCCATTGGTGGTGATAGAATCGGTGGGTTCAACAGGTATTCCTTGATACTGTCGGAGGCGGTTTGGCAGTCCTCTGTCCAAACGCAGTCCTGATTCTTTTTGAGTAATTTAAAAATTGGCGCGCATGTCGCGGTCATGAGGAATATAAATCTGGAAATGTAATTCAGACGTCCCTGGAATCCCCTGACTTGTTTTTCAGTCTTTGGAGAAGGCATTTCTTGAATGGCCTTGACCTTGTCAGGATCAACCTCAATTCCTTTCTGGCTGACGATGAACCCTAGAAGTTTCCCTGAACGGACACCGAATGTGTACTTATTGGGATTTAAGCGGAGTCTGTACTTTCTCAACCGCTCGAATAATTTTGACAGGTGGGTCACATGCTCCTCTTCTGTTTTAGATTTTGCAATCATATCATCGACATATACCTCAATTTCTTTGTGTGTCATGTCATGAAAAAGAGTAGTCATGGCCCTTTGATAGGTTGCCCCGGCATTCTTCAAACCGAACAGCATTACCTTGTAACAAAAGGTGCCCCATGGGTAATGAACGAAGTTTTCTCCATGTCTTTCGGCGCCATTTTGATTTGATTATAGCCCGAGAATCCATCCATGAAGGAGAATACTTTGTACTTTGTTGTACTGTCTACTAGCATGTCAATGTGTGGTAAGGGAAAGTCTTCCTTTGGACTGGCTTTGTTCAGATCCCTATAGTCTACACACATTATGACCTTTTCGTCCTTTTTCGAAACTGGTACTATGTTGGCTAACCATTGAGGATATTCTGATGTGGCGAGGAAACCCGCGTCAATTTGTTTCTGTACCTCCTCTTTGATTTTGATGGCCATGTTTGGATGAGTCTGTCTCAACCTTTGTTTTACTGGCGGACATTCCGATCTCAGGGGTAGATGATGTTCCACGATGCTGGTATCCAACTCTGGCATGTCCTGGTAGGACCAAGCGAATACATCGGGAAACTCTTTGAGAAGCTTTGTCAAACTTTCTTTGACAGTTGGACTGAGTAGTGCCCCAATCTTGACCTCTTTTCTCTCTTCTTCTGAACCCAAGTTGACCGTTTCCAATGGCTCTTTGTGAGGTTTAATGGACCTTTCCTCTTGTCTGAGTAATCGTGAGATCTCCTCTGGAATTTCTTTGTCATCTTCTTCTTCAGCCTCAAATACCAGGAATTCAAAGTTGGGAGAAGGCCTCGGGTCATATGTTTCAACGGGGTTTAAAACAACCAATCTGCATGATGTGATGATTTATGTTTAGAAGAGATAGAGAGAAATGCAAGAGTGTGTGCAGTGTTTTTCTGAAAACTGCTTATTTTTATTATTTGTTGTTTTCTTAGGATTACCATTTTCTGAAAAACCAAAAAGAGAAAATAGCAATTAATGCAGAAATTACAGAACGGTGTTATTTTATTTATGATCTTGTCGATTTTTGAAACTACAGGCCTATAAAACAAAACTCTGTCGCTTTTGTAGCGAGTGATTTTGGACGCGGTTCTTAAGGGCTGGTCGCTCTCTGCGGTTGAGCTTACTACAGGTCGATTCATTTTTTATCCTATTAAAGCTGATGAAGGAATGGAAATAGATGTCTCCAATTAACCCTGCTTTGCATACTGAGTTTAAATAGCGGTCTGTTTGGTTACGAATGCTATCAATGTGGGGGGGCCTTTGTACTGGTTAATTGTATTTTTGCCAATACGGTTTTCTTTTTCTCTTTCTAGGACTTTCTAGCGGGGAACAAGGATTTAGGACGTTAGGACTGATGCTTTTAATAGATACATGAGAGTATGGGATTTTGGGTTTTTGTTTAGTGTGCTCGCTAAGATTTTTCTTTCAATCTTATGCCTACGTATTCCCGTTTACCGAAACAGGGAAATCAGAGCGTTCGTAGTTCCTCCTATTCTATGGGAGGAAATGGTTGTTTTGGTGTCTTGTTCAAAGCCCAAGACGTAAAGCTAAAGGTGGTTTGTATCTTGTTCAAAGCCTAAGATGTGAAGCTGAAAGGTCTATTTGTATCTTGTTCAAAGCCCAAGATATGAAGCTAAAAGTGTTGACTTTAGAGAGAATTTGTCATCTCTAAAGGGGTCTATTTGTCATAACTGTTTAGTGACTGACTATAAAGGAGGATTACTTTAACCGGGATGTGTGAATCCGGCAATGCCATAATTTCCTTTAAAGGGGATTTTAACCTGAAGGGGAAGACTTTAACTCAGTGTAGAGTAATGCCATCTTTCCTTAGGAATTTATCATACTAAAAGAGGGACAGTGGCATGGATGTAGATGATCCAGAGGCTTGCCGCTTACAGCGATTAGATGAAAGGGGAAGGAGTTGTTGATGTTTGTGTACTGTGAACGAGGCACAACTTTGATGCTAAAAAGTTAATTGGATTAACCAGTGGTTTTCTTATACAAAGCCTAAGAGGAGGCTAATATGTGTCTCGTACAAAGCCCGAGAGAGAGGCTAAAAGGTTTTTGACTCGACGATGGAGTCTTTTGGTATCTCGTATAAAGCCCGAGATGGAGGCTAAAGGGGTTATTGACTCAACGAGGGATTTTTTGTATCTCGTACGAAGCCCGAGGTGGAGGCTAACATTTGTTTGGCTCAATATGAACCTTTTTGTATCTCGTATAAAGCCCGAGATGGAGGCGAAAGAGGTGATTGACACAATGAGGGAGTCTCTTATGTGTCTCGTACAAAGCCCGAGAGAGGCTAACTTCACTGGAGAAGGATCATTATACAAAGCCTAAGAGGAGGCTATGGTAACTGTTTCAGTTAAGTGACAGGTCCAGTATACTGATCTTTACAGAGAAAATCAGTTCTCATATGAGCAACACTGTACTCAAGGATTTGGTTCGAGGATCCCGGTTATTCCTGTCTTTAAGGAAACGGGAAATCCAAAGGGTATTGAGACTGTCCGAGTCTACGGGTTTCCTTCCTATTTTAACGAAGGGGTCACTTGAGAATGTCTCTGAGACTCAAGGAGATTAGACTGTCCGAGTCTAGAGTTTTATCTTTTGTACCATGCTTTGAGAAATAGTGGTAGACTCTATGAAAGGATTGTTCCATGCAGATGACTAAGCTCTGTTCCTATACCTCTAAGAGGTCGTCGGGACAATTTGTACGAAGCCCAAGAGGAGGCTGGAAACTTTTAAGAAGCCGAGAGGTCCTTGTATAAAGCCCAAGAGAAGGCTATCATTCCCGGAGGAAGAGATCATTATATGAAGCCTAAGAGGAGGCTGTGAATACTTCTAAGAAGCCGTAGGGTCCTTGTACTATGCCCAAGAGGAGGCGGGGTTGCTTTTAGGAAGCCTGTGGGTCCTTGTACGATGCCCAAGAGGAGGCCGATGCTTTTAAGAAGCCCGTGGGTCCCCAAACCCCGAGAAATTCAAGGCAAGCTATTCACAAGGAATAGATCAAGTCAGGAAAGTTCGACAATTTGGAAGAAACTCAAAGATGCCATTCACGGAGAATACATTCATCTCTGGGAATAGAGTTTCTTGACAATTCCTAATGAGGACAGCCGAAGAGAAGACTGTATCTGGTGATCCTATTGGGGATCTAGTTGTCTATTTCTACGAATAAACGAAACGGCGTCACCTAGTTCTAGACGTAGTTGCCGGGGATACTCGAAATATCTATACTATTATTACACAGTTGATATGAGTTTATGAAAGAAGACTTACAGTGAAACATCCCCACAATACAGTTATATGTCTATGAAAGCGGTAAATGAAAGCAATAACCACTTACTCGGTTGTAGAGCTTCCATGCTGTTTGGTTAGTTGTTCAACAAAGAAAGATTGAAAACAACAGTATATTCAAAATCAAAGGAGAAAGTGCTTTGAAAAAGAAATATTTGGGGCTTACAGCTCAAGGAGAGGCCCAGGGTTTTATCAGCGAGCGCACTGTTTGAATTTGTATAGAGGGACTTATACAAGTGACTGAGGCGCAAAAAGGTTTATGTACAAGGGTGTTGGGTCTTACACTCTAATGGAGGCCCAAACATTTTTAAGAAAAAGATGGGGCTTATAACACGAGGGTAGGCCCATTTGATTTGTCCGTTTAAAATGGTGATCGCGCCGAGGTTTTCTTTTAACGCAGAGGGACTTATACAATAAGTGAGACCCAAAATGTTTTGGTTAAAAGGGGGTTGGGTCTTACACTCTATTAGAGGCCCAATAGTTTTGAATGGGTCTTATAGCTCAAGGAGAGGCCCAAAAGGTTATTTTTCAAAGGCGACGATCGCGCCGTTTGTTTTTGACGGTATCGGGACTTATACAATACACTGAGGCCCAAAAATAATTTGGTCAAAAAAGAATTGGGTCTTACACTCTATTAGAGGCCCAAAATGTTTTGAAAATGATTTATGAGGGTTGAATTAATCCAAAAACCCTAATTTGTTTTCAAAAATGTATTTAATTTAATAAAAATTCAATTAAAATGATCAAAATTGTTTAACATATGAAAAACAAATTGTGATCTTGGATTAATGCTTAAAAAATTAAGTATTGACCTACAAAATAATTAGAAAGCATTAAAAGTTCCAAAATCAATGTGGAAAAAATATTTAAAATATCAAAAACAATTAAAATATTAATTCTTTGCAAAAATATCAATTATATGAAATAAATAATATTTTTGGGATTTTTTAATAAAATAAAATATTTTAATATTTTTGTGAATTATTAAAAAAAGAATCAACTCAAAATCATTAAAACTCAGAGAGAAATTAATTTTTGAATCAATTAAACAAAAATCACAAAATTCAAATATTCAAATTTCTGAAAATGGCGCCAAGAACACACCAAGAACACGCGCGTGTTCTGAGTTTCCCAGATTTGCATTTTCCATCCAATCTCACTGAATACTTAACCATATCATGCAATCCACATACCAATCAACTCGTTTCAACCTCACGATCATGTCTATAACACTTAATTTCATTTAAATTAAACATAAAACATGAAATCACGAAGAAACCTCAAGAACCCTAATTTCTGCATGAAGGCTAGGATTTTTGATACACGATTCAAACAAAGCAATTAATTGAGGGAAAACATTCCATGCATGATTATGAACATATGGCCAAATTATTGTGCAGCAAAAATTGCATGGATCATAGAGTTAGAAGAGCTCATGCTTACCACTTGCAGCTGGTGATCGTGATTTGTGTAGGAGGTGTTACAGATGAGTGGTGATGATCTGAACAGCTTCCCTAGGTGCTATGGAGTGTGTTTGAATGCTTGGACTTGATGGAAATTGGCTGGATCACTTCATGGCATCTCAACTGCACTTTGGTTAAAACCTTGAGCAATTGACTGGTGATTCTGAGAAATCAATGTTCCAGTTGTTGTTTAAGTGTTTGATCAGCTCATATGTGATGTATATGAGGTGTGTGAGTGATTGGTTTGAGTGGAATTGCCCTCTAGCTCAAAACCCGATAGTTATCTTGCTAAGAAAGGCATTTTTGCCAAGAGAAAGAGATTTTGAGAAAGGCAAGTGTTGTAGGCCTTTGGTGTACTTAAACTGAACACAATTGAGCTCTATTTATAGTAGAGCAAGTTTGTTTTGCAAGGAATAGTGAATGGCAACTGCTAAGTAGGTTTGGCCAATGTTGGCAAATGAAAATCCAAGTCTCCTCTAGCCATTGACTAGAGGTTAGGGCACAGAGCTTTGGTTCCCTTGGTCTTGGATAAGTCTTGACTGATTTCTGATGAGAATGGCTCAGTCCATGCCACCTTGATGCTTCCATTGAATGCTTCAATCCAAATTTGGAGTCTTGTCCCTATTTTGGCCATTCTAGGTTCAACATGCTATTTCTTGTTCCATGGACTTTGGAGGCTTGGTTCAGTGATTGTCCCCTTTAGATTCAATCCTCAGATGTGTCCAAGTGGATAGGAGCATTTGAATTTGGCTGCTTTTGGCAAATCGAGCAAAATTGCAAATTTTGCCTTGCCTTTGACAGATTTCAGCAAGGCAACTTGCCAATGTCATATCTCATGGTGTAAGTTGAATTTGGTAATGTTCTTGACCATTTTGGAAAGCCCTTACATGATACAACAACTGTTTGAACATGTTTGGTTTTGATCTCTTTTGAATCCAAGTGAAAAATCCCCCTACATTTGGCAAAAAGTAAGGCAAAATCTGACTTAGTGAAATTTTCACTAAGTGTTGGAACAAAGTGTTTTCTCTTGATTTTGATCACTCCATAACTCAAAATCCATAAGGAATTTGGACATAGGTCAGTATGAAGCTTTTGTATAGGGCAATGAGATCTACAAATCTAGCTTTGAATGGGGTACAATGACCTTGTGGTTTAGGAGTTATGGTCCTCCAAAGTTGGTGCATTAGTGGCACTTTTTCATGACTTAGAAAATTTTCTAAGTTTTATGGTTACCCCTTTTACAAGTTATCCAACTTTTCTTTATTTTTCTTGATGAATGATTATTCAAATCATACATTAACATCATTTTAGGGTTAAAAATCCATTTTGGTGAAAAATCTCAAAAAGTCAAAGTTGACTTTTGTGCACAGTTGACTTTTTATCAGATGAATTTCAAACTGTGCAATTCTTCATGAAATCATGTCCTTGACCTAAATTAAACTTGATGGACATGTTCCATGAGTGTCATAGGGTATATTGATTCATGTCCTAGGGCTTGGGAGCATGTCCTGGTCAAAAGTCAAAGTTACAGTTGACTTTCCTCGCGAAACCCTAATTGTGGTGCAGATGAAATTGAGACTTGTTGCTCAAGCTTCTTGGATTAATCCATTGTTCCAAATGGATCAATATAGTTCATTAGAGATCCGCAAACCCTCTCTTGAGGTCTTGGCTCATGATTTTCCCTAAAAGTCTACTTAGGGGTGAATTAGGTCAAGAAACCCTAATTCCTGATTTTTTATTAATGCATCCCCTGAGGCAAAATTGACTTGATGATTGGGTCCATGAGGTCCCATGAAGTATATTAGGTTATGTTTTGGATCATTGGCTTATGCCCAGATGAAAATTTTCATCTGGAGGCCCTGGTCGACCAAAACCCTAATTTAGTGACACTGTCGATCTTGAGACTTGATCCACCTAGAAGGGAGCAGCCTTGTGCTTGATCCTTGAAGTGGGAGTCCTTTTGATCCATTGTGGATATTTGAGAGGTTAGACAAGTTGAAGATCAAGTCATTCCTTGATTGATCCTTTGTCTAAGGCTCTGAGAGGGCATAAAACCCTAATTTTGATTGTAGTGTGCTCACCCATCTTTAGGGAGACTGATGAAGTATGATGGTTCCTTCATATTGTGATGATGATTTGCACAATGATGGGAAATCTAAGTGGTCAAAATTTGGGGTATGACAGATGCCCCTATTTAATCTTCTTGGACCCGAAGGTGTGAATGACGAAGGTATTCGGGCATTCGGGGTGCAAGAGGATTAAATATCGGAATACCCAAAATTTTGATGGTGGTTATGAATGGTAGCTTACGCATTCATCTTCTTTAGCTAAGCAATGATGCTTAGAAAAGGTAAACTTCCCCTCGATCCTGGTCTTCAGCCAAGGAGCTGGTCTCAGTTTTCTTTTGAAATAAACTTCCCCTCGATCCTGGTTTCCTACCAAGGAACTAGTCTTAGTTTCTTTTGTCAACTTCCCCTTGATCCTGGTTTCCTACCAAGGAACTGGTCTCAGTTTCTGAAGTAAACTTCCCCTCGATCCTGGTTTCCTACCAAGGAACTGGTCTTAATTTCTTTTGTCAATAAACTTAATTGACAAGGGACGCTATGCGTAGCGGTTTTCCTCAAACTTCTCGCCGAATTTTCCTGGGGAGATGCCATTTGACGAAAAAAGTTTTGATGTCAGACTTGCTGGGGAACCCAATCGTCTGAGTTGTAGAGTTGCACAAACTTCTTTGTTGGAGACGCCATTTGTTTCTACTGGGGAAAGCGAGTCTTCTTGGGAGACTGCTGTCGCTTGGGATCTTACATCATACTTTTCTCGGGATCTTCCCGGAGAAATGCCATGTGATGGGGTCCAATTTTGAGGTGTCGATGACCTTTTCACCAGCGGGTTTTTTGGAGCGAAACCGACATGCCGCCGAATCTCTGATTACGAGGCTTTCTATACGGATTTTCCTTAATCCGGGAAAGCAAGGACATCATCTTCAATGGCGAAGAGTGACATTTGTAGAAAGCTCTTCTGGCTTTTCAGAGGTTCAAGTTATCAAAGTGGTCGAGGACCCAACTTCAATCCAGAAATAAAACTGGAGGAGAGAGAATGTTCAGACGCAGCGTTTCCTGACGAGGCAAGAACTGACGACTCGATTGAGAGAACTTCTATCACTAGGGGACAAGACCGACTAGAGTGATAGTGATGCAATATGAAATGTAAATGCAAATCAATAATGCATGATATGTGTATGTTTATGCTGACAAAACTGACGCGACATACAAACTGACAGGTGAACACGACTGGATACTCGACCATCGCGGGGCGAAGAAGTACCGTTGGTTCAGAATAGCAATTCCACCTTGCTTAGGAGAAATAGTCCCTGTTGGGAGCTATGTTGGTCGGGCTTAGGAGATAAGAACTCGGCCGAGGCGTGTCAGACGAAACAAGGTCTCTGACACAGGTGATCCCTTCATTCAGGCGTACTGGGTTAGAAGGAGTACTTTGATTCTGCACTTTGAAGTTCGCTTACTTCTGAAGAAGCGGTTGATGTTCCTTTGATGTTCAACAGTCAAAAGAAGTTGCCGTCTTTATTAAAAAGCAGAAAAAGTTTTAACAAGTAAATTCATTTTTGTTTTATTTCAAGAATCATTAATCATGTTAACAACGTCGTTCTGTAAAGCTAAAACAAATAAGAATTACAAAAAAAAGCACAAGGGATCAAATTTTATTAATAAGATGGAGATCAGCCAAACGCGTGATTCCAAAGAGTATATACAAAGTTTGAAAATGGTAATTTACAGGGAAAAGGGCTACGTTGAAACATAACGACCACTATCCTTCTACCAACTTTGAATTTGGGGCATCCTGAGCTTCTGTCGAAGATGACCTTGACTGGAGTTTTCCTCCGATGGATGGTGTAACTGCTGCTGAGGGACCTGCCTCTGTTGAATATAGTTACTTGCCATTATCCCTAACTTTTGCCTGGATTGTACTATGAGATTTCCAATCCATCGCGATGATTTTTTTTCATGTCTCTAACTTTTGCCTGGACCGCCCTTTCGGGTTTTCAATCCACCGAGACGTTTTTTTTAGTTTAGGCGAAGTATTTCTTGACTACATCAACATTCGTGGGGTAGGCAAATTCCTCTCCGTCCATGGTTGCAAATCTCAAGGCGCCGCCTGAGAAAGCTTTCGTGACCACATAGGGGCCATCATAATTCGGAGTCCATTTACCTCGCGAATCAGTGAGAAATGACTGAATTTTCTTGAGCACGAGGTCTCCTTTTCTGAAAACACGAGGTCGTACCTTTTTGTCAAACGCCCTCTTCATTTTCTGTTGACACAACTGACCATGGCATAGTGTCGTGATTCGCTTTTCTTCGATCAGATTCAATTCGCCGTGTCGGCTTTGACACCATTCAGCTTCGGTGAGCTTAGCTTCCATCAATACTCGGATTGACAGGATCTCTACTTCTATGGGGAGCACTGCTTCCATGGCATATACTAGAGAGAAAGGGGTAGCCCCTGTTGAAGTGCGGACAGATGTGCGATAACCGTGAAGAGCAAAGGGTAGCATCTCGTGCCAATCTTTGTAGGTTATAACCATCTTTTGAACGATCTTCTTGATGTTCTTATTGGCCGCTTCTACCGCTTCGTTCATCTTGGGTCGGTAGGTAGATGAGTTATGATGTTCAATCTTGAACTCTGCGCACAACTCTTTCATCATCTTATTGTTCAAGTTAGATCCATTATTAGTAATGATCTCGCTTGGAACACCATAACGGCAGATGATATTGTTTTTGATAAATCAGACCACCACTTGTCGGGTTACATTAGCGTACGACGCTGCTTCGACCCATTTGGTAAAGTAGTCAATGGCTACCAGGATGAACCGATGTCCGTTTGAAGCCTTAGGTTCGATCAAGCGAATCATGTCGATTCCCCATATGGAAAAAGGCCTCGGGGAAGAAAGAACTTTGAGATGTGATAGCGGTACATGAATTTTGTCGGAGTATATCTGACACTTGTGGCACCTCCTCATGTACTTGTAGCAGTCGAATTCCATGGTCAACCAGTAGTACCCTGCTCTTAGAATTTTTCTCGCCATTGTGTGTCCGTTGGCATGAGTGCCAAAGGATCCTTCATGAATTTCTTTCATTAGCATGTCTGCTTCTGGTCTGTCTACGCATCGGAGCAAGACCAAGTCAAAATTTCTCTTATACAGAGTATCACCGCTCAGGAAGAAGTTTCCAGCCAATCTTCTGAGGGTTTTTCTGTCTTTTCTGAGTGCCCCAGATGGGTACTCTTGTTTCTGAAGGAAGCATTTGATATCATGATACCAAGGTTTGTCGTCTATGACTGCTTCAATCGTGAAGATGTAAGCGGGCCGTTCAAGGTGCATTATGTCGATCTTAGGTAAATCGTTCCATTGACCTACACGAATCATGGAAGAGAGAGTGGCTAATGCATCAGCCATGTGATTCTCCTCACGAGGGATATGATGAAACTCAACTCTGTTGAAGAAAGGTAGCAACCTTCTTGCATAATCTTTGTAATGAATCAGTCCTGATTGGTATGTGTTCCAATCTCCTTTTATCTGATTGATAACCAAGGCTGAGTCGCCGTATACGTCCAAGTTTTTTATCCTTAAATCAATTGCTTCCTCGAGACCCATAATACAAGCTTCGTATTCGGCCTCGTTGTTTGTACATTTGAACGTAAGTCGAGCGGTGAAAGGAATGTGGGTACCCTGAGGGGTAACAATGATTGCCCCAATTCCGTTTCCGTAATGATTAACTGCTCCGTCAAAGATAAGCCCCCATTGGGAACCTGGTTCTAGCCCTTCACTGGGTAACGGTTCATCGCAGTCTTTCATCTTTAGATACATGACATCTTCGTCTGGGAAGTCAAACCCGATTGATTCTTGATCGTCAATCGGTTGATGAGCCAAATGATCGGCTAAAATACTTCCTTTAACGGCTTTCTGAGCGTGGTACTCTATGTCATATTCTGATAATAACATCTTCCAGCGGGCAATCCTTCCCGTGAGAGCAGGTTTTTCGAAAACGTACTTGATTGGATCCATTTCGGAGATTAACCAAGTAGTATAACGAATCATGTATTGGCGAAGATGTTTGGCTGCCCAAGCCAAAGCGCAACAAGTTTTCTCAAGCATCGTGTATCGAGTTTTTCAGTCGGTGAACTTCTTGCTCAGATAGTAAATGGCAGACTCTTTCCTTTTGGTTTCGTCCTGTTGGCCAAGTACACATCCCATTGAGTCCTCTAGGACTGTGAGGTAAATGATCAGTGGCCTTCCTTCCACTAGAGATGATAGAATCGGAGGATTCAACAGATATTCCTTAATACTGTCGAAGGCAGTTTGGCAATCTTCTGACCAAACGCAATCCTGGTTCTTTTTTAGTAATTTGAAAATTGGCGCACAAGTCACGGTCATAAGGAATATGAATCTGGAGATGTAGCTCAAACGTCCCAGGAATCCTCTGACTTGTTTTTCAGTTTTTAGAGAAGGCATTTCTTGAATGGCCTTGACCTTGTCAGGATCAACCTCAATTCCTTTCTGGCTGACGATGAACCCTAGTAATTTCCCTGAACGGACACCGAAGGTGCACTTGTTGGGATTCAAGTGGAGCTTGAACTTTCTTAAATGTTCGAACAATTTTGACAGATGTTCAACGTGCTCACCCTCTGTTTTTGATTTTGCAATCATATCATCAACATACACTTCGATTTCTTTGTGTATCATGTCATGAAAGAGAGTAGTCATGGCCCTTTGATAGGTTGCCCCGGCGTTCTTCAAACCGAACGGCATTACCTTGTAACAAAAGGTGCCCCATGGGGTAATGAATGAAGTTTTCTCCATGTCTTTCGGCGCCATTTTGATTTGGTTATAGCCCGAGAATCCATCCATGAAGGAGAAAACTTTGAACTTTGCTGTGCTGTCTACCAGCATGTCAATGTGTGGTAAAGGAAAGTCGTCCTTTGGACTAGCCTTGTTTAGATCCCTGTAATCGACACACATTCTGGCCTTTCCGTCCTTTTTGGGAACAAGTACTATGTTGGCTAACCATTGAGGATATTCTGATGTGGCGAGGAAACCCGCGTCAATCTGTTTTTGTACCTCCTCTTTGATTTTGATGGTCATGTCCGGGTGAGTCCGTCTCAACCTTTGCTTTACTGGCGGACATTCCAATCTTAACGGTAAATGATGTTCCACGATGCTGGTATCCAACCCTGGCATATCCTGATAGGACCAAGCGAATACATCGGGAAATTCTCTGAGAAGCTTTATCAAACCCTCTCTGGCAGTTGGACTGAGCAGTGCCCCAATCCTGATTTCCTTTGTCTCTTTTTCCGAACCCACATTTACCGTTTCCAACGGCTCTTTGTGAGGTTCAATGGACCTTTCCTCTTGTCTGAGTAGTCGGGAGTTCTCTTCTGGAATTTTGTCGTCATTTTCTTCTTCAGCCTCGAATACCGGGAACTCAAAGTTGGGAGAAGGCATCAGATCGTACGTTTCAACTGGGTTTAAAACAAGCAATCTGCATGACGTGATGATTCATGTTTAGAAGAGATAGAGAAAATGCAAGTGTGTGCAGTGTTTTATTTTACTGCTTGTTTTTATTTGAATTGTTTTTTAGGATTACCATTTTCTGAAAAAAGCAAAAAGAGAAAATAGCAATAAATGCGGAAATTACATAACGACGTTATTTTATTAATGAACAAGTCGATTCTTGAAACTACAGCCCTATAAAACAAAACTCTGTCGCTTTGGGCAAAGCGAAGAAGGAAAATTTACAGAAAGCGAGCCCTATTAAAACATCTGTTTCACCTGGGCAGGGTGAAAGGTTAAAGATGGCAATTACTTTGACTGATGAACGATCTTCGGAATCTCGACGGCAACCCATTGGCGGCGAACTCCTCGGTGAATCACAAAGTCTGGCACCTTCCTTGATTTGTCTTCAGAAATAACGCTGATTTCTGGTGGAGCAGGATCATTGGAATCTGTCTCCCAGACAGAGTTGTCGTAGGAGGATTCCTCTGTTGCATTTTGCATATTATTTGTGCTCTTAGCTGTATCTCCGCATCCAGTAGGCTGGATATCTTCGAGCCTGATACGAGAGCTTTCGGGAGCAGTGTACTTGACCATAAAGTCGTATTTTCCACTCGGTTGTCCCAAGGTGTCCCACACTTCTCTGGAACTAGAGGAGTCATCTCTCTCGATGACGTTGACCTCGAGAAAAGCATAGTTGATGAATTCAAGTCCTGCAAACGTTGAAAATTCATCTTCATGTTGAGTAGTTTCTGAATGACCTGAGTGTTGATCTCATTACATGGTGGGGACATAGGTATTCTATTCAATGACGATCAGCCGATTTTCATTATTCGGCTGACTCTCTTGCCCCAAATCTCCCGGGTAAGGTTGCCACATTGGTAGACCATCCATTGGGCCATAATAGTTGTGGTCAAAGTTATCTTTCATCAGAGTGTCCTCCTCTAATGAATTTGGCGGAGCACGGTATCCTTCCGGATCACAATCCCCGTATATCATTTCGATGTCTGACCTGGGTATAAATCTCAGACTCTCTGTAGGAAAACAAAAAGGAATTTGCGTTTCGTCCTGAGACATATAACCGCCCTTGTTAAGATAGGACTTCCACTCTTCCTCTGTGTCAGAGGGATCTTCCTCATTGATAGCATGTACTGCCTGAGACACTGGGTGAAGAAAACCTCCACTGTGGAAGATATTTTGAAGGGGATGAAGACTTTCATCGTTGGCATCTGTCTGGGTACAGGTTGCAGAAAAACCAAGACCCTTCTTTGTTTTATTGTCAATAGGAATGACAAGCTATCCCCATCCGGTTGTATCGGTACTCTCGACCGCTTTGATAGCATCTTTGTATGAGGAAATCGAGGTTCCTCCTCTGAACTGATTGTTCTCGCTCACCGACAGTGCTTGGAATTGAGTTCCAATAACCTCCTCGGGTTCTATACCAGCAGATGATGACAAGTTACTTACAAGCAAGGCTTGTTCCCCACAAACTGTGACGAGTTGATCGTTCTTGACGAACTTTAGCTTTTGGTGGAGGGTTGAAGTAACCGCTCTAGCCTGATGTATCCAAGGTCTTCCTAATAAATAATTGTACATTGCCCGGATGTCCATGACCTGGAAAGTGACTTGGAAGGTGTGAGGACCAATAGTTATGGGAAGATCAACTTCGCCGATAACTGTTTTTCTGGATCCGTCGAACGCTTTGACGACGACCTCGCTGATTCTCATCAGAGGGCCTTTGAATGATAATTGCATCAAAGTGGACTTCGGCATAACATTCAGGGCTGACCCTGTGTCTACCAGTACGCTAGCTAAAGCATCGTCCTGGCAGTTAACTGTAATGTTGAGCGCCATGTTATGACGGCGACCCTCTTCGGGTAATTCCTCATCACTAAATCCCAAATTGTTGCAGGAAGTGATGTTAGAGACAATGCTATCAAATTGCCTGATTGTTACATCCTGTTCTACAAAGGCTTGCTCCAAGACTTTCTGTAGATCCTCCCTATGCGTTTCTGAACTGAGTAACAGTGATAATACCGAGATCATTGAAGGAGTTTGTAATAGCTGATCAATAATGTTGTATTCACTCCTTTGGATGAGCTTCAGCATCTCATCATCGTTTTTCGAAAGGTCGGGATTATTGGATTGACCGACTGGTGGATCAGGAGTTTCTGTCTGAAGTTCCTTTTCCTTGTTAAGTTCCCCAACTCCTCGGTTAAAGATTCTACCGCTCCGTGTTACACGACTGATGTCTGCAATATTCACGACGGAGGGTAATGGAATTTCCTTTCCATTTTCAACTGTCGTTGCACCGTATTTGTAAGGGATAGCCTTAGTTGATTCATACGGTGTTGGTCCCGGCAGATAGATGACTATGGGAACCTTCTGATTTTTCCGACCATCATAATTAATCTCGATCCGTTCCCGATTAGGAACTTTAGATTCGTCAAGTATAGGGATAATGGAGAAAACATCCCTGATCCTATGATGACCAGAGATCGTGACAACATCCTCAACTTGATCGGCAAGGTAGTTCGGCGTCCAGTTGATGGGTCCAGAACCCGGATATGGGCGAATCTCTCTATGATCCACCTGGCCCTGAAGAGCTGCTCTCACAAAGTAATACCCTTGGTTACTTTCCGAACAGACGCCGCAACGTTCATAATTGTGTGGTGGCACCTGGCCACGCCCACTTTGAATACAATGTAACCTCACTAGGTTAGCTTTCATTGATCGGACATCCTGACTCTGATGCCGAGTGGGGTTTCTGTTATTGATACTAATTTACTGAGTATCTTCATCCATATAGATTAGCATCCACCAGTGATTTAACAAGTGCCGAAGTGCCTCCTGGACAAGGGTACAACCTCGATCGTTTTCGCAACCTGCTTTACAGCTTTGATAATCGTGTGATATTAAGAATCCGAGTCGGACCTGTTCAGCATGTAACTCTACCAGGTTGGTATTCATCACGCGAATATCGAAGATCTGAACCATGTTGATTTGATAGGAATTCCTATCATGGTAGTCTTGGATCCATCCAAGATCCATCTGACGCTAGAGGGCCTCCTGTATGAAAGAGCATCCCTGTTTGTTTACCGAGCAAGTCAGACAAGAACTGTAATCATGCCGCGGCAGATTATGATATTGGCTTTTCCTTGAGTGCATTGCCACCAAGTTGACATTCATTACACGGATATCGTGGTTCTGAATGACGTTGGAATTCGTGAAGACCATGTTAACTCCACGAACTCGGTGCTCTTGGATCCATTCGAGATCCATTTGTTCCTTTAGGGCTGCTTGCACTACAGAACATCCTTGATTATCTTTAGAGCAGATATCACACTGGTGATAATTATGAGGTGGCACATGGCCATATCCACTCTGTCTACAATGCATCTTGACCAAATTGGTCCTCAATAAGAGTACATCGTGAATTTGATAGACATCGTTAGTCTCTCCTTCTATCAAATTGACTGCAGCCTTCTCGTGTTGAGGCAGCGGGTTCGTGAGAACATTAGGATTTGTATCCTTGAAGGATAAGACCCCGCTCCTAACAACTTTTTGCACGTCGGACTTGAAATTGAGGCAAGTCTCTATGTTATGCCCTGATCCTCCTTGATGATAAGGGCAAGTTTGATCCACCTTAAACCAAAAAGGCAGATTTTCCGGTACTGTAAGAGGGGACTTAGTCTGAATGTGCCCCTTAGCCAGTAGTAATGGAAACAGCTCTGCGTACGACACGGGTATAGGATCAAATCCTGGTGGCCGTGTTGTACGGTTGTTGTTATATGGAGGACGAGCCTGCTGAAGAGGTTGTTGTGTCCTTTGTTGATCAGGTTGGCTCTGCGCAACCTGAGGTTGATACGTAGGAATAGACGCAGGGTTGATAGCAGGAGTCACAGCTGCTACCGGTTGGTAACGTCGCCTTTGCTTTCCGAGAGAGATATTCCCAATATCCTGCTCTTTTTTCTTAGGGAGAGCACTACCGTATTTTTTAGTACCGCTCGTCGATCCAGTGTCTTTTACCAAACGTCCTTCTCGGACGGCTTCCTCAAGACGTACGCCCATGCCGACCATTTCGGTGAAATCACTGGGTGCACTAGCAACCATTCGGTCATAGTAAAATGAGCTTAAGGTTTTTAAGAATATCTTTGTCATCTCTTTTTCCTCAAGAGGTGGACAAATTCGAGCGGAAATTTCACGCCACCTTTGAGCGTACTCCTTAAAGGTTTCCTTGTCCTTTTGCGACATCGATCTGAGTTGATCTCTGTCGGGTGCCATGTCCAAATTATATTTGTATTGTTGGACGAAGGCAGTACCAAGATCTCCGAATGTGCTGATCGTGGCACGGTTTAAACCCATGTACCATTTGAGTGTGGTACCGGTTAAACTATCCTGAAAGTAGTGAATCAGCAGGTCCTAATTCTCCGTCTGAGCTGACATCCGCCGAGCGTACATCACCAGATGGCTTTGAGGGCAAGATTTACCCTTGTACTTTTCAAAGTCGGGCACTTGGAACTTGTGCGGAACTTTCACATTGGGGACCAAGCAGAGGTCTGCGGCGTCCTTTCCAAATAGATCCTGACCGTGAATGGCTTGCAGCTCCTTCTGCATTTCCAAGAACTGTTCCTGGAATTCCTCCATTCTATCAAACATAGTTTCTTTCTTACCAGAAGGTGTATGTGGAATCTGTCCTTCCGGGACAGTGTGCACCACAAGGGGTGGTACCGTGACTACGGTAGTGAGTCTTGGCATCTCCCGAAGTTTGTAACCTTCAGGAGTCTTCAGTATGCCTCTGGCATCTTCGCTTTCTCGAAGTTTGTAACCTTCAGGCCCAGTGGCTTCTGTTGTGATTCCCTGATCTTCAGTGATCAGCGGAACATATCCTTCCGGGATATAGTTAACAGGCATGCCCCAAGGACGATCTTTCGGCATTTGATACCTAGGATCATACTTTTCTACTATGGGCGTTGAGGTGATCTCTGAGACCACAGTTCTTTGTAGCTGAGCTTCTGCCATGGCTTGCATGTCGTTACGAAGCTTTCTCATATCCTCTCTCAGAGCGTCAATCTCTTCTTTCAACTCTCTGTTTTCTTCCTCAAGATCATCCATCTTTTTCTGATGATTGGCCCGAGTATTATACGAATAAGACAGTTTGACTCTAGAACCGAGACACAAATGTGAGATTCGTAGGTAAGAAGAATACGCGATGTGAGAATGATGAATGCAATGATTATATTAATTATTTTTTTGGTTTAATCAAAATAAACTTCGACAATTAGATTGCAAATATCAAACAGTGGGGAAACCCCTTTTTATTGAAATTCAAAGGATTACAGAAATGGAAATACAGTAGATTACAAGGTGCAGAAACAGAAACCTAGGCTAATGGGTCCCGAGTCCTCTCTGAAGAGAAATCGGGTGCTGATTCTGGTATCTTCCTTTTCTTTGACCGGGGCTCTTGGGCCGTTGTCGGGTTGTCATTCCTTTGCCAGGTGAAAGGAGCGAGCAAATTCCTTTGGTCATCTTGATTATCCACAGCATGTTTCTCTAAAATCTCGATCAGAGCATCCTTATCTTTCAGTAATTGCTGTATTTTGATGCACTCTACATCGAGGGTGTGGTACTTGTTCTTCCAAGACCTTCTCTCCTTTTGAACTTTGTTGAGAGTAACCTGAAACTTTTCAGTTTCAGTCATGAAGTACATGACAAATTCCCTCGGTGGAAGAATCCCGTAACGAGGATAAGGCATTTTTAGCTTGAGGGCTCTAGTTTGTACCCAGTGGAGGTAAGGCTCCACCGAGACACAATCCGGTTTTCCTAGAGACTCTCATCCTTTCTTATGAACCTGCTTCCAAGCATGCACTATTTCCATCTTTAGTGCTCTGTCGTTTTCCCCTTCCTTGAAGAAAACACCTTCCAGATGAACACCCCGTGGGACGTGTCTCATCGGGTATCCAAATTGACGATGAACGAGAACTGGATGATAGTTGATTCCTCCCTTAGTTCCTATAAGGGGTACGTTGGTGAAGTTTCCACAACGGTCAATGATCCTGATCCCATCATAGATCCTATCACACCAATCTATATCAGAGTTGGTAAGAGACATGATCTTCTGCGACCAACGTAAGGCACTCTTGCAATCCCAAAAAGCAGCAGACTTGGGCAAGTGAGAGATAAAACATTTGTAAAGTAGAGGTACACAACATGTGATCTCCCCTCCGCTGTACAAATTTCCCAAGTGTACAGAATGATACGGATCTGCGAGCAAAGTCGGTACAGGGTTTCCAATGAGAAAAACCTTAATGGAGTTGATATCTACAAAGTTATTGATGTTGGGAAACAAAAATATCCCGTAGGTGAGCAAGACAAAGACGCTTTCAAAAGCAGTCACGTTTCCTATACTGACAAAATACAGGGCTTTCTTTGTCAAGAATTGGGCTGGCAAACCTTGGATGCCACCCCCGGTAGTTAGGTGAGTCCTGACCTCAGACTCGTCCAAATGAATTGCTCTTGCAATAGTATGATTCTTTGGAATTTCTTCCAGTCCAGAAAATGGAGCTCGATCTGTAATGTGTAGATCAATCAGATGAGAATACTCCTCCAGCGTTGGTGCAAGCTGGTAATCCGGGAATGTGAAACAGTGATAAACCGGATCATAAAACTGAATGAGTGCATCCATGATTCCCTCAATCACATGGACTCTTCATAGTGGTAGCAAACCTCCGTGCTTGGCTCTGAAAGCCTCAGGGTTAGTGATCATCCTTGCTAACCTTCTCAAATCCTCTAGCTTTGGAACCTTGAAGGTATAACTATGAGTTCTCCTTCTACCGAAATCCATTAGTGCAATCCTTTTCTCTGATATTTGCAATCACAGTCTTAGTTTAATTTGAAAAACAGAGAGACTAGAAGAGAAATTTTTTGAATGTTTTAATGTTTTTTTTTAAATGAATTCATGAATGCAGCACACAAAAACATAGAAAAAACATGGGGTCAAAGGGTCGTTGTCATGAAGTCAAGGCTCTACCCATCCCCAAAGGTTTATACTAGGGTGATTTTTGTACCTGTACTCATTATCATCAGCTCCTCCCAGGAAAGCAAAACAACAAGCGGATCGCCAGTGAGTTGTAGAGCAATCTTAGAGTAAGTGCCATTCACCGAGAATAGATCACCAGCCTCAAATGAGGGTAGTATCACGTAACAACTATTCCCGATAGTTTCCGCACTACGAAAGGGTTTGGCTCCTCAGCTTCTCAGACTTAACAATCGGCCCATTGTCTAGGTGAGAGAATGGGTTGCATTGGTCAGCCTCCACCGAGGTTGATGGTCGACCTCGTCGCCATCACTTATCTTAAGTGTATACTCAATCTTTCCACATGCGGCATCACACGCATTCCCATTAGCAGAAAAATAAACACGTATAGCAATTAGGAAAAGCAGTATATATATTTGTCCTAAACATCCTAGACCTTTAAAGCTATGAATCCTAGGTTCCTGACAGAAGTTGGGTTCCCCGGCGGAAGCCCCAATCTGTGGTATTCACACAAGAGATGAAAAGGAGAAAAGGAGACATGGGCCCCACGGTGGGCGCCATTTTGCTGTAGCGAGCGATTTTGGACGCGGTTCTTAAGCGCTGGTCGCTCTCTGCGGTTGAGCTTACTACAGGTCGATTCATTTTTTATCCTATTAAAGCTGATGAAGGAAGTGAAATAGATGTCTCCAATTAACCCTGCTTTGCATACTGAGTTTAAACAGTGGTCTATTTGGTTACGAATGCTATCAATGTGGGGGGGCCTTTGTACTGGTTATTTGTATTTTCGCCAATACGGTTTTCTTTTTCTCTTTCTAGGACTTTCTAGCGGGGAACAAGGATTTAGGACGTTAGGACTGATGCTTTTGATAGATACATGAGAGTATGGGATTTTGGGTTTTTGTTTAGTGTGCTCGCTAAGATTTTTCTTTCAATCTTATGCCTACGTATTCCCGTTTACCGAAACAGGGAAATCAGAGCGTTCGTAGTTCCTCCTATTCTATGGGAGGAAATGGTTGTTTTGGTGTCTTGTTCAAAGCCCAAGACGTGAAGCTAAAGGTGGTTTGTATCTTGTTCAAAGCCCAAGATGTGAAGCTGAAAGGTTTATTTGTATCTTGTTCAAAGCCCAAGATATGAAGCTAAAGATGTTGACTTTAGAGAGAATTTGTCATCTCTAAAGGGGTCTGTTTGTCACAACTGTTTAGTGACTGACTGTAAAGGAGGATTACTTTAACCGGGATGTGTGAATCCGGCAATGCCATAATTTCCTTTAAAGGGGATTTTAACCTGAAGGGGAAGACTTTAACTCAGTGTAGAGTAATGCCATCTTTCCTTAGGAATTTCACATACTAAAAGAGGGACAGTGGCGTGGATGTAGATGATCCAGAGGCTTGCCGCTTACAGCGATTAGATGAAAGGGGAAGGAGTTGTTGATGTTTGTGTACTGTGAACGAGGCACAGCTTTGATGCTAAAAAGTTAATTGGATTAACCAGTGGTTTTCTTATACAAAGCCTAAGAGGAGGCTAATATGTGTCTCGTATAAAGCCCGAAAGAGAGGCTAAAAGGTTTTTGACTCGACGATGGAGTCTTTTGGTATCTCGTATAAAGCCCGAGATGGAGGCTAAAGGGGTTATTGACTCAACGAGGGAGTTTTTGTATCTCGTACGAAGCCCGAGGTGGAGGCTAACATTTGTTTGGCTCAATATGAACCTTTTTGTATCTCGTATAAAGCCCGAGATGGAGGCGAAAGAGGTGATTGACTCAACGAGGGAGTCTCTTATGTGTCTCGTACAAAGCCCGAGAGAGGCTAACTTCACTGGAGAAGGATCATTATACAAAGCCTAAGAGGAGGCTATGGTAACTGTTTCAGTTAAGTGACAGGTCCAGTATGCTGATCTTTAAAGAGAAAATCAGTTCTCATATGAGCAACACTGTACTCAAGGATTTGGTTCGAGGATCTGGGTTATTCCTGTCTTTGAGGAAACGGGAAATCCAATGGGTATTGAGATTGTCCGAGTCTACGGGTTTCTTTCCTATTTTAACGAAGGGGTCACTTGAGAATGTCTCTGAGACTCAAGGAGATTAGACTGTCCGAGTCTAGAGTTTTATCTTTTGTACCATGCTTTGAGAAATAGTGGTAAACTCTATGAAAGGACTGTTCTATGCAGATGACTAAGTTCTGTTCCTATACCTCTAAGAGGTCATCGGGATAATTTGTACGAAGCCCAAGAGGAGGCTGGAAACTTTTAAGAAGCCGAGAGGTCCTTGTATAAAGCCCAAGAGAAGGCTATCATTCCCGGAGGAAGAGATCATTATATGAAGCCTAAGAGGAGGTTGTGAATACTTCTAAGAAGCCGTAGGGTCCTTGTACTATGCCCAAGAGGAGGCGGGGTTGCTTTTAGGAAGCCTGTGGGTCCTTGTACGATGCCCAAGAGGAGGCCGATGCTTTTAAGAAGCCCGTGGGTCCCCAAACCCCGAGAAATTCAAGGCAAGCTATTCACAAGGAATAGATCAAGTCAGGAAAGTTTGAGAATTTGGAAGAAACTCAAAGATGCCATTCACGGAGAATACATTCATCTCTAGGAATAGAGTTTCTTGACAATTCCTAATGAGGACAGCCGAAGAGAAGACTGTATATGGTGATCCTATTGGGGATCTAGTTGTCTATTTCTACGAATAAACGAAACGGCGTCACCTAGTTCTAGACGTAGTTGCCGGGGAAACTCAAAATATCTATACTATTATTACACAGTTGATATGAGTTTATGAAAGAAGACTTACAGTGAAACAGCCCCACAATACAGTTATATGTATATGAAAGCGGTAAATGAAAGCAATAACCACTTACTCGGTTGTAGAGCTTCCATGCTGTTTGGTTAGTTGTTCAACAAAGAAAGAATAAAAACAACAATATATTCAAAATCAAAGGAGAAAATGCTTTGAAAAAGAAAGATTTGGGGCTTACAGCTCAAGGAGAGGCCCAGGGTTTTATCAGCGAGCGCACTGTTTGAATTTGTACAGAGGGACTTATACAAGTGACTGAGGCCCAAAAAGGTTTTTGTACAAGGGTGTTGGGTCTTACACTCTAATAGAGGCCCAAAAAGTTTTAAGAAAAAGAGTGGGGCCTATAACACGAGGGTAGGCCCATTTGATTTTTCCATTTAAAATGGCGATCGCGCCGAGGTTTTCTTTTAACGCAGAGGGACTTATACAATAAGTGAGGCCCAAAATGTTTTGGTTAAAAGGGGGTTGGGTCTTACACTCTATTAGAGGCCCAATAGTTTTTAATGGGTCTTATTGCTCAAGGAGAGGCCCAAAAGGTTATTTTTCAAAGGCGACGATCGCGCCGTTTGTTTTTGACGGAATCGGGACTTATACAATACACTGAGGCCCAAAAATGATTTGGTCAAAAAAGGATTGGGTCTTACACTCTATTAGAGGCCCAAAATGTTTTGAAAATGATTTATGAGGGTTGAATTAATCCAAAAACCCTAATTTGTTTTCAAAAATGTATTTAATTGAATAAAAATTCAATTAAAATGATCAAAATTGTTTAACATATGAAAAACAAATTGTGATCTTGGATTAATGCTTCAAAAATTAAGTATTGACCTACAAAATAATTAGAAAGCATTAAAAGTTGCAAAATCAATGTGAAAAAATATTTAAAATGTCAAAAACAATTAAAATATTAATTCTTTGCAAAATATCAATTATATGAAATAAATAATATTTTTGGGATTTTTTGATAAAATAAAATATTTTAACATTTTTGTGAATTATTAAAAAAAGAATCAACTCAAAATCATTAAAACTCAGAGAGAAATTAATTTTTGAATCAATTAAACAAAAATCACAAAATTCAAATATTCAAATTTCTGAAAATGGCGCCAAGAACACACCAAGAACACGCGCGTGTTCTGAGTTTTCCAGATTTACGTTTTCCATCCAATCTCACGGAATACTTAACCATATCATGCAATCCACATACCAATCAAGTCGTTTCAACCTCACGATCATGTCTATAACACTTAATTTCATTTAAATTAAACATAAAACATGAAATCACGAAGAAACCTCAAGAACCCTAATTTCTGCATGAAGGCTAGGATTTTTGATACACGATTCAAACAAAGCAATTAATTGAGGGAAAACATTCCATGCATGATTATGAACATATGGCCAAATTATTGTGCAGCAAAAATTGCATGGATCATAGAGTTAGAAGAGCTCATGCTTACCACTTGCAGCTGGTGATCGTGATTTGTGTAGGAGGTGTTATAGATGAGTGGTTATGATCTGAACAGCTTCCCTAGGTGCTATGGAGTGTGTTTGAATGCTTGGACTTAATGGAAATTGGCTGGATCACTTCATGGCATCTCAACTGCACTTTAGTTAAAACCTTGAGCAATTGACTGGTGATTCTGAGAAATCAATGTTCCAGTTGTTGTTTAAGTGTTTGATCAGCTCATATGTGATGTATATGAGGTGTGTGAGTGATTGGTTTGAGTGGAATTGCCCTCTAGCTCAAAACCCGATAGTTACCTTGCTAAGAAAGGCATTTTTGCCAAGAGAAAGAGATTTTGAGAAAGGCAAGTGTTGTAGGCCTTTGGTGTACTTAAACTGAACATAATTGAGCTCTATTTATAGTATAGCAAGTTTGTTTTGCAAGGAATAGTGAATGGCAACTGCTAAGTAGGTTTGGCCAATGTTGGCAAATGAAAATCCAAGTCTCCTCTAGCCATTGACTAGAGGTTAGGGCACAGATCTTTGGTTCCCTTGGTCTTGGATAAGTCTTGACTGATTTCAGATGAGAATGGCTCAGTCCATGCCACCTTGATGCTTCCATTGAATGCTTCAATCCAAATTTGGAGTCTTGTCCCTATTTTGGCCATTCTAGGTTCAACATGCTATTTCTTGTTCCATGGACTTTGGAGGCTTGGCTCAGTGATTATCCCCTTTAGATTTAATCCTTAGAGGTGTCCAAGTGGATAGGAGCATTTGAATTTGGCTGATTTTGGCAAATCGATCAAAATTGCAAATTTTGCCTTGCCTTTGACAGATTTCAGCAAGGCAACTTGCCAATGTCATATCTCACGGTGTAAGTTGAATTTGGTAATGTTCTTGACCATTTTGGAAAGCCCTTATATGATACAACAACTGTTTGAACATGTTTGGTTTTGATCTCTTTTGAATCCAAGTGAAAAATCCCCCTACATTTAGCAAAAAGTAAGGCAAAATCTGACTTAGTGAAATTTTCACTAAGTGTTGGAACAAAGTGTTTTCTCTTGATTTTGATCACTCCATAACTCAAAATCCATGAGGAATTTGGACATAGGTCAGTATGAAGCTTTTGTAGAGGGCAATGAGATCTACAAATCAAGCTTTGAATGGGGCACAATGGCCTTGTGGTTTAGGAGTTATGGTCCTCCAAAGTTGGTGCATTAGTGGCACTTTTTCATGACTTAGAAAAATTTCTAAGTTTTATGGTTACCCCTTTTACAAGTTATCCAACTTTTTCTTGATTTTTCTTGATGAATGATGATTCAAATCATACATTAACATCATTTTAGGGTTAAAAATCCATTTTGGTGAAAAATCTCAAAAAGTCAAAGTTGACTTTTGTGCACAGTTGACTTTTTATCAGATAAATTCCAAACTGTGTAATTCTTCAGGAAATCATGTCCTTGACCTAAATCAAACTTGATGGACATGTTCCATGGGTGTTATAGGGTATATTGATTCATGTCCTAGGGCTTGGGAGCATGTCCTGGTCAAAAGTCAAAGTTACAGTTGACTTTCCTTGCGAAACCCTAATTGTGGTGCAGATGAAATTCAGACTTGTTGCTCAAGCTTCTTGGATTAATCCATTGTTCCAAATGGATCAATATAGTTCATTAGAGACCCTCAAACCCTCTCTTGAGGTCTTGGCTCATGATTTGCCCTAAAAGTCTACTTAGGGGTGAATTAGGTCAAGAAACCCTAATTCTTGATTTTTGATGAATGCATCCCCTGAGGCAAAATTGACTTGATGATTGGGTCCATGAGGTCCCATGAAGTATATTAGGTTATGTTTTGGATCATTGGATAATTTCGTGACACTGTCGATCTTGAGACTTGATCCACCTAGAAGGGAGCAGCCTTGTGCTTGATCCTTGAAGTGGGAGTCCTTTTGATCCATTGTGGATATTTGAGAGGTTAGACAAGTTAAAGATCAAGTCATTCCTTGATTGATCCTTTGTCTAAGGCTTTGATAGGGCATAAAACCCTAATTTTGATTGTAGTGGATGCTCACCCATATTTGGGGAGACTGATGAAGTATGATGGTTCCTTCATATTGTGATGATGATTTGCACAATGATGGGAAATCTAAGTGGTCAAAATTTGGGGTATGACAGCTTTGGGCAAAGCGAAGAGGTATTTACAGAAAAGTGAGCCCTATCAAAACATCTGTTTCACCTGGGCAGGGTGAAACGTTAAGATAAAGACGACAATTACTTAGACTTATGAACGGTCTTCGGAACATCGACTGCAACCCATTGGCGGCGAACTCCTCGGTGAATTACAAAGTCTGGTACCTTCCTTATTGATTTGTCTTCATAAATGACGCTGATTTCTGGTGGAGCAGGATCATTGGAATTTGTCTCCCAGGCGGAGTTGTCGTAGGAGGATTCCTCAGTTGTATTTTGCATAGTATTTGTGCTCTCAGGTATATCTCCCCATCCAGTTGGCTGGATGTCTTCGAGCCTGATACGAGAGCTTTCAGGAGCGGTGTATTTGACCATGAAGTCATATTTACCACTTGGTTGTCCCAGGTTGTCCCACACTTCTTTGGAACTGGAGGAGTCGTCCCTTTCGATGACGTTGATCTCGGGAAAAGCATAGTTAATGAATTCTAGTCCTGCAAACTTTGCAAATTCATCGTCGTGCTGGACATTTTCTGGATGACCTGAGTGTTGATCCCATGACATGGTGGGGACGCAGGTATTTTTTCCAATGACGCTCAGGTGATCTTCATAGTTCGGCTGATTTTCTTGCCCCAAGTCTCCTGGGTACGGCTGCCAGATAGGCAGACCATCCATCGGGCCATAATAGTCGTGGTCAAAGTAGTCTTTCATCAGAGTGTCTTCCTCTAATGAGTTTGGTGGAGCACGGCATCCTTCCGGATCACAATCTCCGTATATCATTTTGACATCTGACCTCGGTATAAATCTCAGACTCTGTGCGGGATAGCAAAAGGGCGTAGGCACCTCTTCTTGAGACATATAACCATCCTCGTTAAGATAGGACTTCCATTCTTCATCAGTGTTGGAGGAATCTACTTCATTGATGGTATGTACTTCTTGAGACACTGGGTGAAGGAAACCTCCACTGTGGAAGAAATTCTGAATGGGATGAAAACTTTCATCGTTAGTAGCAGTCTGGGTATAGGTTGAAGAAAAACCAAGACCTTTCTTTGTTTTGTTATCAGTAGGGATGACAAGCTGTCCCCATCACTTTGCATTGTTACTTTTGATCACCTCGAGAGCATCTTTGTACGAGGATATTGATGTTCCCTTCTCTAGTTGATTCTTTTTGCTCACCAAAATTGCCTGGAACTGAGTTCCAATAACCTCCTCTGGTTCTACACAAGTGGACAATGAAAGGTTACTCACGATCAAGGCTTGTTCTCCGCAGACTGTGATGAGTTGGTCGTTCTTGACGAACTTCAGCTTCTGGTGAAGTGTCGAAGTGACTGCCCCAGCCTGGTGTATCCAAGGTCTTCCTAATAAGCAACTGTATGTTGCTCGGATGTCCATGACCCAGAAAGTGACTAGGAAAGTGTGAGGATCGATAGTTATGGGAAGGTCGACTTCGCTGATAACTGTTTTTCTGGACCCGTAAAATGCTTTGACGACGACCTCACTGCCTCTCATCGGAGATCCTTTGAATGATAGTCGCATTAGAGTGGACTTCGGCATGACGTTGAGAGCCGATCTGGTGTCTACCAGTACGCTGGCTAAAGCATCGTCCTGGCAGTTGACTGTGATATTGAGCGCCATGTTGTGGTTTTTGCCTTCTTCTGGCAATTCCCCATCACTAAACCCCAAGTTGTTGCAGGAAGTGATGTTAGAGACGATATTTTCGAACTTCTTGATTGACACATCCTGTTCCACAAAGGCCTGCTCTAAGACTTTCTGTAGAGCCTCTCTGTGGGCTTCGGAACTGAGTAAAAGAGATAACAGAGAGATCTTTGAAGGAGTTTGTAATAGCTGATCAACAATGTTGTATTCACTCTTCTGGATGAGCTTCAGCATCTCATCATCGTTCTTTGAAAGGTCGGGATCACTGGATTGACTGACTGGTGAATTGGGAACCCCCGTTTGAGGTTCCTTTTCTCTGTTAGGTTCTCCAACTCCTCTGTTGAAGATTCGACCGCTCCGTGTTACTCGACTGATGTCTGCAATATTCACGACGGAGGGTAATGGAGTTTCCTTTCCATTCTCAATTGTTGTTGCACCGTATTTGTAAGGGATCGCCTTAGTTGATTCATACGGTAACGGTCCCGGTAGATAGATAACTACAGGGGCCTTCTGATTTTTCTGACCATCATAAGTAACTTCAATCAATTCCTGGTTAAGAACCTTCGATTCGTCAAGTAGAGGGATGATAGTACAAACATCTTTGGTCCTTTCATGACCAGAGATTACGACAACATCCTTAATTTGATCAGCGAAATAGTCTGGCATCCAGTTGATTGATCCAGAACTTGGACACGGTTGAATCTCTTTGCGGTCCAACTGACTTTGAAGGGCTGCTCGTACGAGGTAACATCCTTGATTATTTTCCAAGCAGACCCTACAGCGTTCATAGTTATGTGGTGGCACCTGGCCACGTCCGCTTTGAATGCAGTGCAACCTCACTAGATCTTTTTCCATTAATCGAACATCCTGACTTTGATGCCTAGTAGGGTTCCCATTAACCACACTGATTTGTTGCGTGTCTTCATCCATATAGATCGAAAGCCATCAGTGGTTTAACAAGTGTTGTAAAATTCTTTGCACGAGAGCGTACCCTTGGTTACTCTCCCTGTATACTGTACAGTTCTGATAATCATGCGAAGTCAGAAAACCGAGCTGGACTTGTGTAGCGTGTAACTCCACCAAGCTGGTATTCATCAAACGAATATCGAAGATTTGAATCATATTCACTTGATACTGATTTCCATCGCGGTAATCCTGAATCCATCCAAGATCCATCTGACACTGGAATATCTCTTGTACAAAAGAGCATCCCTGTTTGTTTACCGAGCAAATCAGACAGGAATTGTAATCGTGCCACGGCAGATTATGATACTGGCTTTGCCTTGAGTGCATTGCCACCAAGTTGACATTCATTGCACGGAAGTCGTGGTTCTGAATGATGTTGGAATTCGTATAAGTCATGTTTACCCCACGAACTCGGTGCTCTTGGATCCATCCGAGATCCAATTGTTCCTATAGAGCTTATTGCACCACAGAACATCCTTGATTGTTTTTAGAGCAGATATCACACTGGTGATAATTATGAGGTGGGACATGCCCATATCCACTTTGTCTACAATGCATTTTGACCACGTTGGCCCTCAATAAGAGTACATCATGAATTTGATAGCTGTTGTTAGACTCTCATTCTATCAAATTTACTACAGCTTTCTCGTGTTGAGCCAGCGGGTTCGTGAGAACATTCGGATCCGTATCTTTGAAAGATAAGACCCCGCTCCTAACAATCTTTTTCACATCGAATTTGAAACTGAGACAGTTTTCTATGTTATGCCCCGGTCCTCCTTGATGGTAAGGGCAAGTCTGATCCGCTTTGAACCAAAAAGGCAGATTTTCCGATATTGTAAGAGGAGACCTGGTTTGGACATGCCCCTTGACCAGTAGTAGTGGAAACAGTTATGCGTACAACATTGGTATAGGGTCGAACCCGGGAGGTCGTGTCGTACGATTGTTGTTATATGGAGGACGAGCCTGCTGAAGAGGCTGTTGTGTCCTTTGCTAAAATTGTTGTTGAACCGGTTGGCTCTGAGCAACCTGAGGTTGATACGTAGGAATAGGCGCAGGGTTGATAGCAGGAGTTACGGCTGCTACTGGTTGGTACCGTTGCCTTTGCTTTCCGAGAGAGATATTCCCAATATCCTGCTCTTTTTTCTTAGGGGGAGCACAACCGTATCGTTTTGTACTACTTGATGATCCAGCGTCTTTAACTAAACGTCCTTCTCGGACTGCTTCCTCAAGAGGAACTCCATGCCCACCATCTCGGTGAAGTCACTGGGCGCACTGGCAACCATTCTATCGTAGTAAAATGAGCTTAAGGTTTTCAAGAAGATCTTTGTCATCTCTTTTTCCTCAAGTGGTGGAAAAATCTGGGCGACAATTTCACGCCATCTCTGAGCGTACTCCTTAAAGGTTTCCTTGTCCTTTTGTGACGTCGATCTGAGTTGATCTCTGTCCGGTGCCATGTCCAGGTTATACTTATATTATTGAATGAAGACAGTGCCAAGATCTCTGAAAGTGCCGATCTTAGTGCGGTTTAAACCCATGTACCATTTGAGTGCGACACCGGTTAAACTATCCTGAAAATAGTGGATCAGTAGCTCTTAGTTCTTTGTCTGAGCTGACATTCGCCGAGCGTACATCACCAAATGTCTTTGAGGGCAAGAGTTACCCTTGTACTTTTCAAAATCGGGTACCTGGAATTTGTGCGGAACTTTCACTTTGGGGACCAGACAAAGGTCTGTGGTGTCCTTTCCGAATAAATCCTGACCGCGGAGGGCTTGCAGCTCTATCTGTATTTCCAAGAACTGTTCCTGGAACTCATTCATTCTATCGAACATACTTTCGTTTCCACCAGAAGGTATCGGTGGGATCTGTCCTTCCGGGACAGTGTGTACCACGGGTGGTAGTATAGTCATCATGGCAGTGACTCTAGGTTTTTCCCTCTCCCGAAGTTTGTAACCTTCAGGAGTTGCGGTCATGCCCCGGGCATCTTCGCTTTCTCGAAGTTTGTAACCTTCAGGCCCAGCGGCCCCTGCTGCGGTTCCCTGATCATCAGTGATTGGCGGAACATATCCTTCCAGGATATAGTTAATAGGCATGCCCCAAGGACGATCTTTCGGCATTTTGTACCTAGGATCATACTTTTCCACTATGGGCGTTGATGTGATCTCTGAGATCACAGTCCTTTGTTGTTGCATCTGAACTTCTTCCAGAGCTTACATATCGTTGTGAAGCTTTCTCAGATCCTCTTTCAGAGAGTCGATCTCTTCCCTCAACTCTCTGTTCTCTTCCTCGAGATCATCCATCTTTTTCTGTCGATTAGCCCGAGTATTGTACGAATAAGACAGTTTGACTCTAGAATCGAGACGCAAACGTGAGATTCGCAGGTAAGAAGAATGAGTTACGAATCATATGCAATGATTATATTAATTGTATATTTTTTTTTTGTTTATTCAAAGTAAACTTCGACAATTGGATTGCAAATATCAAACAGTGGGAAGACCCCGTTTTATTGAATTCAAAGATTGCAGAATAGAAATACAGTAATTTACATAGTGTTGCAAAAGGAAATCTAAACTTATGGGTCCTGAGTCCTCTCTGAAGCGAGCTCAGGTGCTGGTTCTGGTACTTTCCTTTTCTTTGATCGGGGCTCTTGGGCCGTTGTCGGGTTGTCATTCCTTTGCCAAGTGAAAGGAGCGAGCAAATTCCTTTGGTCATCCTGATTTTCTACAGCATGTTGCTCTAAAATCTCAATCAGAGCGTCTTTTTCTTTTAACAGCTGCGGTATTTTCTTACATTCCACATTGAGAATACGGTACTTGTTCCTCCAAGACCTTCTCTCCTGTTGAACTTTGTGAGAGTAACCTAAAGTTTTCCTGTATCAGACATAAAGTAAAGGACAGAGTCCCTTAATGGAAGAACTTCTTGACGAGGGTAAGGCATCCTCAGCTTGAGAGCTCTAGTTCGTACCCAGTGGAGATAAGGTTCCACCGAGACACAGTCCGGTTTTCCTAGAGACTCCCGTCCTTTTCTATGAACGTGTTTCCAGGCATGCACTATTTCTGTCTTTAGTTCTCTGTCATTTTCTACTTCCTTGAAGAAAAGACCTTCCAGATGAGTATTTCGCGGGACATGCCTCATCGGGTATCCGAGTTGACAACGAACTAAAAATGGATGATAGTTAATTCCTCCTTTAGTTCCTATGAGGGGTAAATTTGGGAAGTTTCCACAACTGTCAATGATTCTGATCCCGTCATAGATTTGATTGTACCAATCGATGCCAGAGTTGGTAAGAGACATGATTCTCTGTGACCAACGTAAAGTACATTTTTGATCCCAAAATGCAGCAGACTAGGGTAAGTGGGAAATGAACCATTTGTATAGCAGGGGTACATAACATGTGATCATTCCTCCTTTGTACAACTTCCTTAAGTGTACAGAATGATAAGCATCTGCGAGCAAGGTTGGTACAGGGTTTACAATCATAAAAATCTTAATGGCGTTGATATCAACGAAGTTATCGATGTTGGGAAACAAAAATAAGCCGTAGGTAACCAAAACAAAGATGCTTTCGAAAGCGGCCACGTTCCCTATACTAGCAAAGTGTCATACCCTAATTTTTGACCATAAGATTCCACCTCTGTGCATAATCATCTTGCACGTCTACATGCTTTATTACTAACGGGTTTGTGCAGGAATTTTAATTTCAAGTGGAGATGGTTCTCGTTTTCTCAGTTATACTTCAAGATGTGACCGTTGGATTCTGATTCAAAAGTTCTGAAATTCCTGCTGGTCATTTCCCTCAAGATTTTTTCAGTGTGTCTCAAGGAGAATTAAGGTTATCCCTTTCTCGAGTATTTGTTGTTCTAAATGCAAGATGGCTTGAAGTCGGAATTAAGGTATTCATTCAAAGTGTGCTTCGAATTCTAAATAACCAAGTGATGTGATTTGACTTATGGATTCCCTTTGACATCAAAGTTTGATTTATAAAGTTTCGGGTTCAAGAGATTCGACTTGAATGGATCAAGAATTAAGCGTGCTAAGGAAGGTTCGTGTGGAAGTGTCCAAATTTCAAAATAACATCTCATCCATTTGTCAAATTCATGTTTTAAAATTTCAAATTTTTATTCATGACCATTTTTTATTTTCAAGAAATTCTTGGCCCAAGTTCAAACAAGTTTTCATTACAAGCCTCCAATCACCAATTTAAGTATTCTAGTGGAGCACAATTCAAAGTTTCTTGGTCAATGATGTATACATGGACAAATAGTACAAGGGACTATGGCTGCAGCGATTAAAGACCAAGCCACAAGCTACTATGCTAAATATATATATATATATATATATATATATATATATATATATATATATATATATATATATATATATATATATATATATATATATATTAAAACGAAGCTTTAACATGAAGTTTCCATGATAAGTGTGCAGCCAAACACAACCTGCTCCTGCTACATCAAGTGGGTCTAATGTCAATATTCTAAACTTCTTTCCATAACACCTTTCCAAGTCTACCTCGTAACCTACTCCAAGCAGGCGGGATGTTCCAAGAAAAAAAACTCTCCGCTAGTTGCTTACCATTACTTCCGAGATTTTTCTGCTGAAGCTTTTGAAGCTGATACGGTGATGAACAAAACCAAGCGGGCAGCTCTGAAACCTGCACAATTGAAACGGACCATTAGCTCCATTAAAGCAACCGCAATTCTAAATAGCATGGTTCATTTTCCTTAAAAAAAAAGCATGGTTATAGTAGGATTTGATTCCTCAGACACAGTCAAACATAATCAGATCAAAAGCGGCAAGTTCATCAATAGCCATCAAGCAAGAATAAGACGAAAATGGCAACACAATCAGACATGAATAAGATGAAAAGGCAAGTTTTTTTGAATCACAATCAATATGCATCAAACAAGGAAATGAAAATGGAATCATACTAAACACAAGGAATCATGTTTCACCAGTTCTAAATATTTCCAAATTAAAGTTTGAATTATCATCATCAATTCATTCCAAAACAAGATCAAGCGCTGCATTCAATGTATTCAGACATGTTTGTGTAAAAGCGGAAAGCGTATTCAGGTCGCATATTCACAGTAAGTAAATCAGACAAGATTAAGGCATTTCCATAACAGTTCCAAACATGTCAGGGTGAAAACGGCAAGCTCATGAATCAGAAATCACGGTGAATCACAAATCATCAGTGGCATATTTTTCTTTCCAAAACCGAAATCAACAGGCAATCTCACATTAAATTTCAAAATCAAAAAGATTAATTCACAGAGCCTATAAGAGGGTCATACACACTGATACGAGGGGGCGATAACAGAAAAGAGCAGCAAAATTTCATAGAAACCACAACATACATGCTCACGGTTTCGAAGTCAGAACACACACTTTCACCAGAAAAATCACAAACATATCTCAGAAACAATACGCAACAGCTTCACACCAGAAGAAATTCCGCAAGATATCACTTCACAGCATCAGTACAATATCATCAACACAGACATGTAAAGGGATCGATACCTGGTGCTCTCCGTCATCGAACCACAGCGTCGAGTTTTTCTTTCGAAGTGAGTGTCGTCATAAAATTGATATCGACCGCGTGAATCCTCTATACACCGCCGTTGCCGACGCCATCACCACAGCCGGTATACTCGTCCGTCAGGCTCATCCTTCACGATTCCGCTGTAAGCACCAGCTCCGACACTCTCCGTTGCTCCGCCGTGCGCCACCGTTGAAGCTCTCCCGTCCAACCAATCCTGTCGTCACCATCATCGTGATTCTGAGTTATCATCACATACAACATCAAAGGGGAGACAGTCGTAGCAAGGATTCACACATGCACCACATATCAGTACACAGTTCATTTTCACCTATACACACAATTGAAAGAGGGGATCATATCACAACAACACAACGACGAGAACACAAGCAGCAACCGTACACACGTGTTACGCATTGTAGAAAGAAAAAGAAGACGACAAAAGGTGAGAAGTTTACGAACCTGTTGACGAAGACGAAACAGTGCCGCATTCGAATCAATCCCACTCAGACACTCTACTTTGCTCAGCCGTTAGTCACCGTCGCTCCCCTACGCATCGCCGATCATTCGTATCCGGTCCCAGGTAAGATCGTTGTGTCCACCTCAAATTGATGATGTATTTCGCTATTGTGCTTATTTGTGACTGTTTAAAAACCATGAAATGTGAGAGTGAGAGAGCGATTGGGAGAGAATGAGACGATGGTTGGAGAGTGAGCGAGCGAATCGAAGAGATGAAGATGAACAGGGAAAGGAGAGGATCGAGAGAGAGCGAGAGGAACAGAAAGGGAGAGAGAGAAGAATGCGAGAGAGAAAGAAATTGGAAGATGAAACTGAACCTCAACCTTTTTTTTCTCTTTCTGTGTTTTTTCTCAAATGTTGTTGCTGTTAGTATGGGTCGGGGAAGCAAGAATTGAACCCGACCCATTTTCTTTTTTTTATTTACTTTCATTTTTTAGTTATTTATTTTATTCTATTTTTTTAGGCCTTATTTCTAAAAACATAGGAATTTATTTCCTATAATAAAAAAAACTATTGCATTTTGTTTTAGAAATTAATTTAGCATTTCTTTTTTTTTAATTTAATATGGTAATATTTCATTTTTATGATTAATTGAATGTTTAATGGATTAATTAGAATTTCCAATATTCTAATTAATAAATTAGATATTTAGCTAATCTTAGTTAGAATTCTAATTCCATTGTTGTTAATCATTGAAATTTTTTGTATTATGATGTGTGATTGTATTGATTCTATTTCCATGTTCCCTTAAGTTCTCGATTCCACTTTGTTTCTGACAAACTGAATCATAGAGACTTTAAGACGATTTTCGCACGACAACATTAGGTTAGCTTTTTTCCCTGTCTCATTCCAAAGGAAAAGATCCCATCCTTATTGACCACCATGTCACAACTTAGCCTAGACTCTAGGTCTTTCCCTTAGCACATACCCTTAGCAAGCGAGCAATAAATAACATAAATAATAACAAGAGGTTCCTGTAGAATACTACAGACGTTTAGGATGCTAATACCTTCCCTAGACGTAACCAACCCCCGAACCTTAGATCTCTTATTAGGTTTTTTTCGATCTTTAACCCTTTCCTTTGGATAAAATAAAGACCGGTGGTGAATTTCAAAAATTGTGATTCAAGTTAATATAATAGCTTGAGATCCGATTCTCACCGCTACAGAAATGGCGACTTCACTGGGGAATTTTGAGGGTTTCCCCTAACTTGTTTATATCTATGTTATTTATTTGCTTATTTGCCTATATATCTTTATATCTGTATATATACCTGTTTTGCTTGGTTTTTCTGTGTGCAGGGTACTATTTGTGTGGTGAGACAAAGTCCTACACCCGGACTAGAGTGAAATTAAGATAGGAAAACGGTGAGACTTCAATGATACTTTGAGGGAGTCGATTCCTGAAAAAGTAAATTGAGACTTCACCACTCAGTCTAGGCCCTCTCGAATAAAATATTTGTCCAACGAGTTCATTCGTGAAGACGATATGGTTTCGATCTAAAGGCCCTCGGGACTGGGGACCGTAGTTACCTTTAACCCAACTTGGCCTATTAGGATGTAGTGCAGGGACTATGCGGGAGTCTATTTCTGCAATAGTCGCTACGCGATACTACACTCAGACGAGATTCTCTTGAGAATATTATTGACTACCAAGTGATTTGGAAAATCGATAATATCCGAAAGATGGATTGTAGACTCTGGGAACTTTGTAGAACCTGTTCGGCAGGTACAAATAAACCTCTAGTACATACCTTGGGAAGGGTAGACCATGGCTCCATGCTCGTGATCTTCAAGCCTAAGCCTTTGTTTGCCTGTATATGTGTATACCTGTGCTTATGCATCCATTCATGCATTCATGCATAACCATTCGGTTTCAAGAAACTCAATTGTTCTTTCATTTGCAAAATCAATAAAAAATCCTGGATTATAAAATGAAAAATTTTTCAGCCTTTTCGAAATGTTTGCAACCTAATTTTGAGTTCTTTGAAACCATTGCATTGCATTGCATATCATTGCATGCGTCCAGCAACTCATTTCCAGCTATCTTTACCTTCTAGTGTTACCTGTGAGTCGTCAAGCTGATTCCTCGACATCGATACCAGACTAGAGCTAACTACAGACGCATAATGGTAGAGCAAGAAGCACACAATGCTGAGATGCGAATGGAGATCGACGACCTTAAGTCAAGCATGGCAAAGCTCACTGAAATGCTCCAAGTCTTGATTGCTAAAGGAGAACCACCTCAAAGGACTGTCATTCAGGAAGTTTCAGCTGCTGATCCTCAACCTGTTCAGGTGCCACCTTCAACTTGGCCAGAGTTTGGTTTGCCACACAACTACTCTCCACCTCTTGCATCTACTGCTATTGGTCAGACTTCTAGACTAGTGTTTCAAGCTCCTATTTTTGCCAAGCCTCAACCTATAGTCCAGTCTACTCGAGCTCCTTTCGAGAACCCTCTCTACGAGTACAATACTGTCAGTGCTCAGGGTGAAGACCGTGAAAACTTTTTTGAACCTGCGATTGTCCGTGAACATTTTCAAACTATAGACAAGACACTTAAAGCCGTAGAGGGTACTGATTTCTTCAACGTTGATGCAGAAAACATGGGTTTGGTTTCTGACCTTGTTATGCCTGCTAAGTTCAAGGCTATCGATTTTGTGAAGTACAAAGGTGATTCTTGTCCAAGAGTTCATTTGGTCATGTATACTCGAAAGATGGTTGCTCATGCCAAGAATCAGAAGTTACTTATCCATTGTTTTCAAGACTGTCTGAGTGGAGCTTCTCTCAAATGGTATATGAATCTTGAACAGAACAACATTCACTATTTCCAGGATCTTATTAATGCCTTCATGAAGCAATACAAGTATAACCTCGACATGGCTCCTGACTGCCGTCAGCTGCAAAACATGTCTCAGAAGGATAAAGAGCCTTTCAAGGAATATGCTCAGCGCTGGAGAGAGTTGGCTTCTCAAGTTGAACCTCCATTGGCAGAGAAAGAATTAACTGGACTGTTTATGGACACCTTGTCTCCATTCTACTGGGAGAAGATGATCGGTAGTGTTTCATCCAGCTTCACTGATTTGGTTACTATTGGTCAGAGACTCGAGGAAGGACTTAAAAATGGTAAAGTATCCAAAGCTGCTGAATCTTCTAATGGAGCGAAGAAATCCTATGGGAACTTCCAGAAGAAGAGAGAAGATCAGACCAATGTTGTTATGTTTGAAACCAGAAGGCCTCGTCCTCAACCCCAGTATGTTGATCACTCCGCTGTTGCTGCTGTTACTCCTGTTGTTGTTGCTCCATGACCAGCTCAAGCTCCTCAACGTCCAACTGTTGGACAGAATCAGTACCGTAATAGGAATAATTTTGATCCTATTCCAATGACATACACTGAACTTTATCCTGGGCTAGTTCAGAAAGGTTTGATTACCACAAGGCCTTTGCCTCCTCCTCCAAATCCTCTTCCAGCCGGTTATAGAGCCGATCTCCATTGTGCATTCCATGAAGGTGGTGCAGGTCACGACTTGGAACATTGCTTTGCATTGAAGGCTAGAGTACAAGAGCTGATCAGAATTGGTATTCTCTCCTTTCGCGACACCAATCCAAATGTCAAGAATAATCCTTTGCCGGAGCACGCTAAGTGAAGCTTCAGTTGACTTCAGCAGACCTCAGTGTTTCAGACAGGACAGCTCACTCTTGTTTCTGATTAGTCACTAGACTTTCGTTTCTTGTTGTTTGCATTTTCCTTATCTTGTATTAGCTGTTTGCTTTCAAATCATGTTTGTACTTTCATAATTAATAAAATGAGCATTGCGACTTTTGGATTCAATTCATTTGCTTTTGGTATTTACATCTTTACGCTTTATCTAAAAAAAACAACAAAAACAAAAACAAAAAAATATTTTATTTCTTTTCCGCTTTCTTTCCGATTATGCAAAGATTGGAGGGAGGATGATGAAAACGTAAATACCCATAATTGTTGTTGGTATGTTTTCAAATCAAAACTTTGCTGAGGATGTAAGGCATTGTTTCAATTCCCAAACAGTGGAAAAATAAGGAAGATAATCCCTCGTCAAACCCTTTGAGCCTTGAAGTAGGAGTTTCTTTTCTTTACAAATAAAAACCCGCAATCTTAACCTGGGGCAGGGTAGTTCTCAGTTAACTGGATTGTGCATTCAAATACAAGAGTTTCATGCAAAACATCTTTCAACAAAAAGGTTGCATTCTCAATTTTTCCTTCGCACGCAACAAGCAAGCGTCGAAGATGTCTTTCAAGTCAAAAGTTGATGATGGTTCGCCGTAATTATTAAGCCAAGCAGTCACTTTCTTTCAAAAAAAAGATAAAAAAATAAAAAAGGAAAAGCCCGCTAAGTCGAAACCTGTGAAGGAGACTTAGGCAGACAAAAAATTGGGGCATCCCGCTGACTGTAAGATTCACGAGAAACAGTTCAGGCAAAAGTTAGGGATAATAAAAAGGAGAAATCTTTAAATCCTTACCATGAAATCCTCAATAAATAAAAACAACCAAGAGTTATAAGGAAGTAGTGAATGTCACCTCAAAAGTCCCTTAACTACTGAACCATCATCACTATCATCAATGCAATCCCTAACCTATGGGAACCTGAGTGCAAAGTCTGAGTTAACTAAGTGTAGGACTGGAGATCATCACGAAGATTGGGTGGGTACAAATAAACTTTGAGCTTTTATCCTTTTGTTTCTTAAACCGTGAACCAGACCACGTTACAACCCTCAAAAGACCTAATTGAAGCAAGGTTATTTTGAAAGCATACTACAGCAAGGTTGCGTAAACTGACTCCTAAAGATCTTTGCAGATCATTTTTTTTGGCATCACGCCTTTTGCTTTACTTTTCACTGTTAAACGTCTTGAACCACTGTGTTCTGACCAGTGACCCTATTGTTTTACCTCTTTCCAAAAATGATTTTGATTTCAAAAGTTGCATGAACTTTGCATTTACCATGTTTGTATGAACACTTTTGTTTGCAATCTGGCTTCCGCTTAAGGAATTTTCAAACATTTGAGAAACTTGGTCAGTGATCCAATCAGGGGCAAGTTCTTTCCATATCCTGTTGAGAATCAGTTCAAGGTTTGTTACAGTGCAAGTCCTTTTTAGAATTGGTTTATCCAGAAGATTTTTTTCAAGACTCAAGCTGGGGTAAGCTTTCCAAGAGCACAATACACGTAGTCATTTTCAAGAATCAGACCAGCTGAAGCAATTATCAGTTCATTTACAACAGTAAGCTAATCTGGGGCAGTTTACTTGAAGATTCCCCATGCAGCTTTCCTTCATTCCTACAAGGATTATCAAATTGATACTATTTACCAGTGTGGCAGAGATTGTGCTCAGTAGTAGCATATTTAGTCCCCAAGTAGAATGGCAATGACAGTCGTGTTGAGGAATCAGTCTTCCAGTTTTGTCTTCTCCACAAAAGTGTTGAGCTGTGTCGTTGACATCTGCACTTGCATTTGATCATATATCATGACATAATTCATATACATAGCATGAGTGATTCATCCTCATTTGCATTTCTCCATAGGTCGTGTTGTCATCCATGTCTTACATTGTCGTCTAAGTCCAACTCACTTGGCACCTACCAAACAGACATTATTGTGTTTATCCAATGCCTTCTTGGATTTCTATTTTGTTCACTTTCATCTGATGCCTTCTCAGATATTGTGAGTTTCCCCTTTCATTCAAAGCTATTATTGGATGATTGGTTTCTTTGCATTCAATGTCATTCTTGAATGTAGTCTTTGTTCACTTTCATCTAAAGCCATTATTAGATATTGTGATTGTACCTTTCATTCAAAGCCATTATTGAATGACTGGTTTCTTTGCATTCAATGCCATTCTTGAATGTAGTCTTTGTTCACTTTCATCTAAAGCCATTATTAGATATTGTGATTGTACCTTTCATTCAAAGCCATTATTGGATGATAGGTTTCTTTACCTTGTTCACTTTATCTAAAGCCATTATTAGATATTGTGAGTTTACCTTTCATTCAAAGCCATTATTGGATGTCTGGTTTCTCTACTTTGTTCACTTTGTCTAAAGCCATTATTAGATATTGTGAGTTTACCTTTCATTCAAAGCCATTATTGGATGTCTGGTTTCTTTACCTTGTTCAGTCATCTAAAGCCATTATTAGATATTGTGATTGTACCTTTCATTCAAAGCCATTATTGGATGTCTGGTTTCTTTACCATCTGATGCTTTTCTGGATGTGTCCCTCCTTCTGATGTTCTTCCAGATCGAGTCTTAGTTCACAGTCATCTAAAGCCATTATTAGATATTGTGATTGTACCTTTCATTCAAAGCCATTATTGGATGTCTGGTTTCTTTACCATCTGATGCTTTTCCGGATGTGTCCCTCTTTCTGATGTTCTTCCAGATCGAGTCTTTATCTCACATTCATCTAAAGCCATTATTAGATATTGTGATTATACCTTTCATTCAAAGCCATTATTGGATGACTGGTTACTTTATCGCACATTCGTCTAAAGCCATTATTAGATATTGTGTTTATACCTTTCATTCAAAGCCATTATTGGATGACTGTTTTCTTTGTGTCCGATGCCTTCTCGGATTACATTATTTTGTCTCATTCTCATCTGTTGCCTTCTTAGATATTGTGAGTTTACCTTTCATCCAAAGCCATTATTAGATGTTTGGTGCTTTTTTCATCCAATGCCGTTCTTGGATGATGTTTTCCAGATACTTTGCTTTGTTTCAATTCGTTTCTGACACAACTGTAAGAGTTTTCCCTTGTGGTGCCATTCCCCATAGGATCTTTGTCTTTGCATTCATCTCATACCATATCATTTCATATCATATGCATTTGTGGCATCTTAGGGCTAAAAATTGTGCATGTTTGTATTTAAGTCTCTCCTATCTCGTCGAGACGAAGATTTCAATCTCCATATCTCCAGATAGAAGAAACTTAAATAGGGGCATCTGTCATACCCTAATTTTTGACCATAAGATTCCACCTCTGTGCATAATCATCTTGCACGTCTACATGCTTTATTACTAACGGGTTTGTGCAGGAATTTTAATTATAAGTGGAGATGGTTCTCGTTTTCTCAGTTATACTTCAAGATGTGACCGTTGGATTCTGATTCAAAAGTTCTGAAATTCCTGCTGGTCATTTCCCTCAAGATTTTTTCAGTGTGTCTCAAGGAGAATTAAGGTTATCCCTTTCTCGAGTATTTGTTGTTCTAAATGCAAGATGGCTTGAAGTCGTAATTAAGGTATTCATTTAAAGTGTGCTTCGAATTCTAAATAACCAAGTGATGTGATTTGACTTATGGATTCCCTTTGACATCAAAGTTTGATTTATAAAGTTTCGGGTTCAAGAGATTCGATTTGAATGGATCAAGAATTAAGCGTGCTAAGGAAGGTTCGTGTGGAAGTGTCCAAATTTCAAAATAACATCTCATCCATTTGTCAAATTCATTTTTTAAAATTTCAAATTTTTATTCATGACCATTTTTTATTTTCAAGAAATTCTTGGCCCAAGTTCAAACAAGTTTTCATTACAAGCCTCCAATCACCAATTTAAGTATTCTAGTGGAGCACAATTCAAAGTTTCTTGGTCAATGATGTATACATGGACAAATAGTACAAGGGACTATGGCTGCAGCGATTAAAGACCAGGCCACAAGCTACTATGCTAAATATATATATATATATATTAAAACGAAGCTTTAACATGAAGTTTCCATGATAAGTGTGCAGCCAAACACAACCTGCTCCTGTTACATCAAGTGGGTCTAATGTCAATATTCTAAACTTCTTTCCATAACACCTTTCCAAGTCTACCTCGTAACCTACTCCAAGCAGACGGGATGTTCCAAGAAAAAAAAACTCTCCGCTAGTTGCTTACCATTACTTCCGAGATTTTTCTGCTGAAGCTTTTGAAGCTGATACGGTGATGAACAAAACCAAGCGGGCAGCTCTGAAACCTACACAATTGAAACGGACCATTAGCTCCATTAAAGCAACCGCAATTCTAAATAGCATGGTTCATTTTCCTTAAAAAAAAGCATGGTTATAGCAGGATTTGATTCCTCAGACACAGTCAAACATAATCAGATCAAAAGCGGCAAGTTCATCAATAGCCATCAAGCAAGAATAAGACGAAAATGGCAACACAATCAGACATGAATAAGATGAAAAGGCGAGTTTTTTTGAATCACAATCAATATGCATCAAACAAGGAAATGAAAATGGAATCATACCAAACACAAGGAATCACGTTTCACCAGTTCTAAATATTTCCAAATTAAAGTTTGAATTATCATCATCAATTCATTCCAAAACAAGATCAAGCGCTGCATTCAATGTATTCAGACATGTTTGTGTAAAAGCGGAAAGCGTATTCAGGTCGCATATTCACAGTAAGCAAATCAGACAAGATTAAGGCATTTCCATAAGAGTTCCAAACATGTCAGGGTGAAAACGGCAAGCTCATGAATCAGAAATCACGGTGAATCACAAATCATCAGTGGCATATTTTTCTTTCCAAAACCAAAATCAACAGGCAATCTCACATTCAATTTCAAAATCAAAAAGATTAATTCACAAAGCCTATAAGAGGGTCATACACACTGATACGAGGGGGGCGATAACAGAAAAGAGCAGCAAAATTTCATAGAAACCACAACATACATGCTCACGGTTTCGAAGTCAGAACACACACTTTCACCAGAAAAATCACAAACATATCTCAGAAATAATACGCAACAGCTTCACACCAGAAGAAATTCCGCAAGATATCACTTCACAGCATCAGTACAATATCATCAACACAGACGTGTAAAGGGATCGATACCTGGTGCTCTCCGTCATCGAACCACAGCGTCGAGTTTTTTTTTCAAAGTGAGTGTCGTCATAAAATTGATGTCGACCGCGTGAATCCTCTATACACCGCCGTTGCCGACGCCATCACCACAGCCGGTATACTCGTCCGTCAGGCCCATCCTTCACGATTCCACTGTAAGCACCAGCTCCGACACTCTCCGTTGCTCCGCCGTGCGCCACCGTTGAAGCTCTCCCGTCCAACCAATCCTGTCGTCACCATCATCGCGATTCTGAGTTATCATCACATACAACATCAAAGACGAGACATTCGTAGCAAGGATTCACACGTACACCACATATCAGTACACAGTTCATTTTCACCTATACACACAATTGAAAGAGGGGATCATATCACAACAACACAACGACGAGAACACAAGCAGCAACCGTACACACGTGTTACGCATTGTAGAAAGAAAAAGAAGACGACAAAAGGCGAGAAGTTTACGAACCTGTTGACGAAGACGAAACAGTGCCGCATTCGAATCAATCCCACTCAGACACTCTACTTTGCTCAGCCGTTAGTCACCGTCGCTCCCCTACGCGCCGTCGATCCTTCGTATCCGGTCCCAGGTAAGATCGTTGTGTCCACCTCAAATTGATGATGTATTTCGCTATTGTGCTTATTTGTGACTGTTTAAAAACCATGAAATGTGAGAGTGAGAGAGCGATTGGGAGAGAATGAGACGATGGCTGGAGAGTGAGCGAGCGAATTGAAGAGATGAAGATGAACAGGGAAAGGAGAGGATCGAGAGAGAGCGAGAGGAACAGAAAGGGAGAGAGAGAAGAATGCGAGAGAGAAAGAAATTGGAAGATGAAACTGAACCTCAACCTTTTTTTTCTCTTTCTATGTTTTTTCTCAAATGTTGTTGCTGTTAGTATGGGTCGGGGAAGCAAGAATTGAACCCGGCCCATTTTCTTTTTTTTATTTACTTTCATTTTTTAGTTATTTATTTTATTCTATTTTTTTTGGCCTTATTTCTAAAAACATAGGAATTTATTTCCTATAATAAAAAAAACTATTGCATTTTGTTTTAGAATTTAATTTAGCATTTCTTTTTTTTTAAATTTAATATGGTAATATTTCATTTTTATGATTAATTGAATGTTTAATGGATTAATTAGAATTTCTAATATTCTAATTAATAAATTAGATATTTAGCTAATCTTAGTTAGAATTCTAATTCCATTGTTGTTAATCATTGAAATTTCTTGTATTATGATGTGTGATTGTATTGATTCTATTTCCATGTTCCCTTAAGTTCTCGATTCCACTTTGTTTCTGACAAACTGAATCATAGAGACTTTAAGACGATTTTTGCACGACAACATTAGGTTAGCTTTTTTCCCTGTCTCATTCCAAAGGAAAGGATCCCATCCTTATTGACCACCATGTCACAACTTAGCCTAGACTCTAGGTCTTTCCCTTAGCACATACCCTTAGCAAGCGAGCAATAAATAACATAAATAATAACAAGAGGTTCCTGTAGAATACTACAGACGTTTAGGATGCTAATACCTTCCCTAGACGTAACCAACCCCCGAACCTTAGATCTCTTATTAGGTTTTTTCGATCTTTAGCCCTTTCCTTTGGATAAAATAAAGACCGGCGGTGAATTTCAAAAATTGTGATTCAAGTTAATATAATAGCTTGAGATCCGATTCTTACCGCTACACAAAGTATAGAGCTTTCTTTATTAAGAACTGGGTTGGCAAACCCTGGATTCCACCCTTAGCGGTCATGTGAGTCCTGACTTCTGACTCGTCCAAATAGATTGCTCTTGCAATGGTTTGATCCTTTGGAATTTCTTCCAGTCCAGAAAAGGGAGCTTGATCAGTAATATGTAAATCAGTCAGGTGAGAATACTCTTCCAGTGTCGGTGCTAGTTGATAATTCGGGAATGTGAAACAGTGATAGATCGGATCGTAGAACTGGATTAGCGTGGACAGGATTCCTTCGATTACATGGACCCTTAATAGAGACAGCAGTCCTCCATACTTGGCTCTGAAAGCCTAAGGGTTGGTTATCATCCTCGCCAGACCTCTCAAATCCTCTACTTTTGGAACCTTGAAGGTGTACTTGTGAGTTTTCCTTCTACTAAAATCCATTAGCAATCTCTTTATCTGACATTTGCAATCATTGCCTTAGTTTAATTTGAAAAAGAGAGACTAGAAGAGAAAATTTTTCTTTATTTTTTAATGTTTTTTACATGAATGTATGAATGCAGCACACGAAAACATAGAAAAAACATGGGGTCAAAGGGTCGGTGTCATGAAGTCAAGGCTCTACCCATCTCCAAAGGTTTATACTGGTGATTTTTGTACCTGTCCGCAAAATCATTGACCCCTCTTGGGATAACAACAGCAAGCGGATCGCCAGCGAACTGATGTATCTTAGAGTGATCTCAGATGAGGGTAGTATCGTGTGACAACTATTCCCGATAGCTTCCGCACTACAAAATGGTTTCAGTCTACTAAAAACCTCAGATTCTCAGATAACCCAATCGACCACACTACTTTCAACAACCGAAGTCGTATAGGTAATGTATCTGCAAAGGGAGTCTCCACTGAGTTTGATGGTCGACCGGGGCTCTTATCTGGGATTCACTCCCCGTAAGATTACCCGTATAATGTCATCCCCTATCTTAGGTGTATACTCAATCTTTCCACATGTGGCATCATACACATTCCCATTAGCAGAAAAATAAACACAGATATCAATTAGGAAAAGCAGTATATATATTTGTCTTAATATCCTAGACCTATAGTCTTATGATCCTATACAGACAATGACTCCCCAGCAGAGTCGCCATTTCTGTGACACCTCGAGAACTTAAGGTTTCATCCCTTGGGAATGCAAGAAAGACTGTCTCCCACTGTGGTCGTGATCGCTATTTAGTGTGCCTAAATGATTCTGACTGCAAGTATACAGTCGTGTCGCGTAGTTTTAAAAGATTATCGATCCCACAGAGACTAAAAATCGAACATACCATTATCTAATGTTACTATGTAAATCTAAGGCTAATCTGATATGGTTTTTAGGTTCAACAAGGGAAATTAAAGGGAAATTAAAATTTAAGAATAAACTAGTTATGATTAGGATATCGGTATATAATTCAGTATACCATCGTGGATTTCATTAAACCTAAGCGTATGAAAATTTATCACAATATAATTCTGTAGAAAATACCAATTCAAAAGCCCTCACCTCACACTCTCGTGGTTATTGCTTCGGACTATACCTTTAAGTCAATATGTCTGCTCTCGCTAGCCCATATGAGTTTAAAAATAATTTTTGAAAACTAATAAGTCCTAATTAACTTTAAAGCGCTCTCGCTATTTTTAAAGCTAATGCTCGATTTCAGCTATCCGGGTAAAATCTCACACTCTCGTGGTCTTGACCTTAACCTTTGTTACCTTTTTACTCTCGTAATAAAAGTTGGTTTTAAATTAAGAAATCGGAGCCAGAAAATACGTTGATTTATAATTTTAGCTTAGAAATATTTAATCCATTTCGGTTACTCAATTACATACCGATAAAATCGGTTTAGCTCGACATACTAATTAAAATAAACATGAATACGAATAAACAATTAAACCTAAACTCAGACATAATAAAAGAAAAACAATTGCTATAAATTGAAATGATAAAAACCTGGTAAATGCGGTCTAAGCAATTCCTCCACAGATCGGCAGGCTTTTGCCTGAATAAATGGAAAGAACAAATTGATGAAGGCAGGAAACAAAAACTTAAACTAAGGTGCAATAGTTCCTCAATGTGAGAAACTATTACTTTGTTCGGTAATAGGGGACAAGGAAAATGGTAAAGGAAACAAAACAAAACAATAATGAAATTCTGGAAATAATTCTGCAGCAATATGGCACTTTGGAAAGAAAAATTGACCACCCCTTGTTCTTGGAATCCTTCTCGTATATATAGCCTCAGCTATGGCAGTAGTTGGATAAAATGTAGGGACACCACTATAACAGTTACTTGGTTTAGAACCTAGAAATCCTCGGAGAAAAAGTGAACGTGCAATAACTGAATTTTTGAAGCTTCGTGACCACGTCTGCGCTTAATGTATTAATTCTGTTTTTGATTTCATGACGATCGTGAGGGGGCTGTGACGGGCGTGATGTATTTGAAGTCCATGACGATCGTGAGGGGGCTGTGACGGTCGTCACAGCAGCAAAATATGATTTCTGCTCTCTTCTGCTCTTTTCTTGCTTGTTCTACTCCTTTTCTACACTTTGCATATTTTTAACTTGGAAATTGAAATACCTGCGAAAACACTTAAATATTCTCGGAATAATCGGAGATTAGACGGAAATGGAATAAGATTTTAACATAAATCAAAGTAAAAATACGATATGTTTTCGTGTTATCAAACTCTCCCACACTTGAATCTTTGCTTGTCCTCAAGCAATCAATAAGTTAAAATCGGACAAACTTCATCAAATGCACATACATGGTACACCAATGGATTTGAAAATGTTGGAGGAATTTACGTTAGTAAGTCAGGTACTTGCATGAACACTAAAAATACATTAATGACACAAAGCGACAAGCTTTGTCAAAGACCACTCTTGTACAATCCAGTTCTAATCATTTTATTATAGTTCAACCTGAAGTTTTCGTGTCTGTTTCACCCAGTTTCATTCTAACGCAATCACATTAAGCCCTTTGCCTTATTCACGCACGTAGTGGAGTAGCCGGTTAGTGACTTTGATCCCTTTTTCTTACAGGGCCTGATACATAAGTGTGGTAACCCTTTATGCATCCCATTCGTAGATTACGGGGGATCCAACCGTAGTTTGCCCTACCGAGTCCAGAATCAGGTACCTCTGAACCAATCGACAACGGATTTCTTTCTTTTCTTGTAAGTTTTCACAACTGTAAGAATTGTTGCATATTCTATATTTCTAGGCAGACAAATAAGAAAGGATCTTCTTTTCATGATTGGGCATCAAACACTTATATTCATCGGCTCCCCACGTGGTTTTGTGATTTAGACGGTGCTGACTGCTAATATAAACTATTAGGGGTTACTTTAGGACTGAACTCAAGGTATCGGCATAATAAGTATTGAAACTGATATCGCATACGCAAGAGGTCTAAGGTGTCAAGACGTTATCGATCTTGTTAGCACTTTCCCAACTTCCTAACATAATTTAAAGCTTGGTATGTCATGATGTGCATTAATCGTAAAAAATTTTTTTGTTATGGCAGAATAAAATGGGGAAATCGGATACTTAACGAAAATTCTCATATATTGACTTTGATAAGCGAAAAAGGAAAATACAAAAAGGGAAATAAAACGAAAATAGACTAACTCTCCCACACTATATCGGACATTGTCCTCAATGTTGCGATATAAAAGGGATCAACAAGAAAAACTAGAAAGAAAACAAACAAAATAATCAAGGAGCCCCACGTCCTCTGCCTCTAGGGCGCCCTCGTCCATGCTGTGCCACATGATCTGGAATGCCCACGTGATGGATGTAATCATGTAAGTCCTGCACTCGCAGTGTCAAGGCACCCATCTCGTCGATGACGTCGTCAAGCCTCTGACCATGGTCAACTTGCCCTTGCTAGATTTGACGCATGAGAGTCATCATTTCATTGTGTTGCTCCTGTTGCTGTGCTTCTCTCTGGGAAGCCAGCTGGTTTTGTTTCCATATAGCCCTCAAGATTTCTTCATTTGTAACGGGGTCTTGGTCGGGGCGGCGTCGACGTCTGGAGGTCGAAGGAGCATCATTGGCGGGTGGTGGTTGGTTTTCTGGGGCGTTATCTGTAACGCCCTGAATATTTAATTAATTATGTGATTATTCGGTTAATTTTGTGTTAAGGAGATTTAATTGGTAGGTTGGTATTTAAGTTGGTTTAGTCATAGAATTATATTAGAAATAATATAATTAAAATATTATTAAGTAATTCCCGAATAATTTATGAATATGTCGATTATGTGGTTAAGTCGGTAAATCGATAGTCGGGTAAAATTAGCCGAGAAATTAACACTAGAATTAATATTGTATTTTTATTAAATTGATTTAGTGAGAATTAGTACTATTGGGCCTACATTGGGGTTTTTAGTAGCAATTAAGGGTGTGTGAGAACTTAAGCCCAATTAGAAACTAATGCTTATAATTTTATTAAATTAAAATAAGATGAATAGAATAGAAGTAGTAGGAACCAAAAACAAAAACCTAAAGGAAAAGAGAAGAACAAGTTGCGAACAGTGCTAGGGAGAAGAAGAGGAGAAATTTCTACCGGTGAGAAAAAATCAAGAAATTCGAGCTACCTTCGATCCAATCAGGTAAGGGTGGGGTTCGAATTTTATAATCGGGAGAATGATAGTTAGTATGTAGAAATTGGAAATTATATAATTTTTCACTGTGTGGTATTTATTGGATTGAAATTGGTATATTATAGAGACCCATTATTATTTGTTAGAGCAATAGCAGTATAAATATATATGTTGGAAGTGGGGGTGGGGCGGTTAGTGTAGAGGGACTTCACCTCTTTTCTTTTCCATGCGTACAGTAATGTTAAAGAAGAAGAAAATTACCAAAATTTTATGATTATATATATTGGACATGTGGGGCCCGCATTTGGTATTGAGGAACTCCACTTTGCCTCTTCACCTTGCGCTACAGTATGTAGCAGTATAGCATTTTGGTTGATTTTTTTTTTGTTATAGATATTAGTAGAAGGGGGGGCGGTGGATTGTGATTGGTAGAAGAGGAAAAACAATTCCCTTTTGTTAATCCCAGGCGGTGCATATTGGTATGTAAGGGAGTGCCTAATTGTTTTGTTTAATTAATGTATAATTATATGATATAGTATATAAATAGTATATGATATATATATAAAGTGGAACAATTCCAGTAGCAGAACATGGGTGGCCGAGAGAGATTGGAAATAGCAGTATCAGTAGTAGTTTTAATTTAGCAGGTCCAGAGCTGGTTTTGATGACAGAAAAATTAGTAGCATATTATGTGTAGCAGAAAAATAAATTAGTAGCAGAACTGGACAGAAAACAGTGTCGAGAGCAAAATTAAGCGGTATATTTAGTTGCCCGGAATCGAATGAAAATTTTTGGGGAAGTTCGTAATAATTAGTAGGCAGTGTGGTTAATTTATTTTGTTGAAAAGATGCTGGAAGTTGAAAACAGTAGGAATTTTAGTCGCCCGGTAGAATTTAGCGGTATATTTAGTTGTCCGGAATCGAATGAAAATTTTTGGGGAAGTTCGTATATACGAGTAGATAAGTGAATGGTATTTATTTTTGTTAAATTAAGTTGAATGCGTGGATTTGTAGGTACAGTTGATTGAGTTGGTTTTTCGTCCCAAAATATGGACATGTTTTGTTGGAGGCTTAAATAGCCAAAATTGAAAGTTGTTTATGTTGTGCTGAGTTGAATTGTTGTGTTGATGTTGTTGATTATATGTCGTTCATATGTCGCATACATTGCATTGTTTAAGTTGGCCTTGATGGCATTGATTAAGTTGGCCCTTGATGGCACCTGTTTAAGTTGGAAATGCCTCGATAACCTGGCATATGTTTAAGTTGGGAGTTCTACTCCGAATGGTACCACATGCATCTGCATAAGTTGAGTCGCATTGAGTCGTATTAATTGATTTGTTGTTATGATGAATGTTGATTGGTTGTGATATGGTTGTTAGTTGTGGAGTGGTGAAACTTGTATGATTCTAATTCTAATATATTAATTATCATACTTTTGATTATATTATTGGATATCTCACCCTTTCTTTGTTTCGCCGTTGCCTTTATATTGGTAACGTGCAGGTAATCCGGAATGAAGGAAGCCTACCTTCATTAGTTCGAGCCGGTGGTTGTCGCTCTGATACGTAGCACTCGGGGGGATAATCGCGTGTTTTTCCTATTGATTGAATTATGTTTAAGTTGCTGAATTTTATATTGTTTTATTAAAAGACTTACATTTGAAGTTGTTTTATGTTGGATGAAGATGCTTTAACTATTTGAATGTTAAAGACTTGTTGATTGGGAGTTGTTGTTATGTTAAATTCAAAATTAAGAAATTTTTATGTTGTATTATGAATCCGCTGCATGAATGTTAAAGTTGTTATATTTTAAAGACTAAACAGGTTCGAATCAGTTATCCGTAGAATTATATTAGTTATGTATGATTTACAGGTGATTGTATGATATGTTAAAGTGGAAATGAATGTGACATCCTGTACGTTGTAATTTTATACTCTGATATTATATAATTACGTTGGGTAGAATCAGGGTGTTACAATAGTGGTATCAGAGCAGGTCGGTCCATCCGGCCAAGTGTCGAGTCGTAGTTGTCTAACAATCGAGTATTGTTATTTGGTTCTAACTTTTGTTTATGTTGTAGTGATAATTTGAGATGGCTGGAAGGAACGATGCTACAATTGCTGCTGCAATGCAAGCAATGGCTCAAGTTGTGCAGAATTTATCGCACGCTGGCGAGAATGATGGATCTCGTAGTTTGGCGACATTTTAGAGAGAGAATCCGCCTACCTTCAAGGGCAAGTATGATCCTGATGGAGCGTTGGATTGGTTGAAAGAGATTGAGAGGATCTTCCGTGTGATGGACTGCACTCCAGCGCAGAAGGTTCGTTATGGGACTCATATGCTAGCAGTCGAAGTTGATGACTGGTGGCTAGAGACTCGTCAGAGGTTGGAGACTACAGGTGAAGTTATCACTTGGGATGTGTTCCGAAGGGAGTTTCTGAGGAAGTATTATCCAGAGGATGTCCGTGGTAAGAAGCAGATTGAGTTTCTTGAGCTGAAACAAGGAACTATGTCGGTTACTGATTATGCTGCGAAGTTTGTTGAGCTGGCTAAGTTTTATCCGTACTATACCGGTGATGATGCTGAGTTTTCTAAATGCATCAAATTTGAGAGCGGGTTGCGCTCTGAAATCAAGAAAGCTATTGGGTATCAGAAGATTCGTGTCTTTTCTGATTTGGTTGATAGTTGCAGAATTTATGAAGAGGACAATAATGCTCACTACAAGATTGTTAGTGATAGAAGAGGCAAGCAACAGCAGAACCGTGGTAAGCCTTATGATGCTCCAGCTGGAAAAGGTAAACAGAGAGCGACTGAGGGCAAGAAGACTAGTAGGGGAGATGCTCCTGCTGGCATAACTTGTTTCAATTGCGGGAAACCTGGCCATAAGAGTACTGCGTGCAATCAAGAGGTGAAGAAATGTTTTCGTTGTGGTAAGATGGGACATACTATGTCTGAATGTAAGCATAAGGAGATGGTCTGTTTTAATTGTGGTGAAGAGGGGCATATTGGTAATCAGTGTCCGAAGCCAATGAAAGCTCAGACCGGAAAAGGGTTCGCGTTAGCAGGAACTCAGACAGCTAATGAGGATAGACTTATCAGAGGTACATGTTTCATTAATAGTACTCCTTTAATTACTATTATTGACACTGGTGCTACTCATTGTTTTATTTCTGCTGATTGTGTTCAAAGATTGGGTCTTAAATTGTCTACTATGAATGGATAATTAATCGTCGAGACTCCGGCTAAGGGAGCGGTGACTACTTCTCTTGTGTGTTTAAGGTGTCCTTTATCGATCTTCGATAAAGACTTTTATGTTGATTTGGTTTGTTTGCCGTTGACCGGAATGGATGTAATCCTAGGTATGAACTGGTTAGAGTATAACTATGTTCATATAAACTGTTATCGCAAGTCGGTGAGGTTTTCTACTCCAGAAGAGGAAGGAGTTGGATTGTTGTCTTTTAGAGAGTTGCAGAAATTGATGAAAGAGGAAGCTCAGATGTTTTCATTGATGGCAACACTGTCTATTGAGAGTGAAGCAAAGATTGATGAATTGCAAGTGGTGAATGAATTTCCTGAAGTTTTCCCTGATGAAATTCCTGGTGTGCCGCCTGAGAGAGAGGTTGAATTCAGAATTGATCTTGTACCTGGTACTAGACCTGTTTCGATGGCCCCATACAGAATGTCGGCATCCGAGTTGTCTGAATTAAAGAAGCAGTTGGAAGAGTTACTTGAGAACAAGTTTATAAGACCAAGTGTATCACCGTGGGGAGCTCCGGTGTTGTTAGTAAAGAAGAAAGATGGAAGTATGAGACTTTGTGTTGATTATAGACAGCTGAATAAAGTAACAATCAAGAACAAGTACTCACTTCCAAGAATAGATGATTTGATGGATCAATTGGTAGGTGCTCGCGTGTTTAGCAAGATGGATCTGAGATCGGGTTATCATCAGATTAAAGTGAAAGAAGAGGATATTCAGAAGACGGCGTTCCGAACACGGTATGGACACTATGAGTATTCGGTGATGCCCTTCGGTGTTACAAATGCGCCGGGAGTATTCATGGAATACATGAACCGTATTTTTCATACTTATCTGGATCGTTTTGTGGTTGTGTTCATTGATGACATTCTGATTTATTCTAAGTCAGAAGAAGAGCATAAGGAACATTTGAGAACAGTATTGGAAGTTTTGAAAGACAAGAAGTTGTATGCGAAGCTGTCCAAGTGCGAGTTCTGGTTAAAAGAAGTCAGTTTTCTTGGTCATGTCATATCTAGTAGTGGCATTGCTGTGGATCCATCTAAAGTAGAGGCTGTTTTAGAATGGGAAACTCCGAAGTCAGCTACCTAGATTAGAAGTTTCTTGGGATTAGCTGGTTATTATAGAAGGTTTATTGAAGGGTTTTCTAAGTTGGCACTTCCGTTAACTAGATTAACTTGTAAAAGTAAAGCTTTTGTGTGGGATGTTCAGTGCGAAGAAAGTTTTACAGAATTGAAGAAGAGGTTGACGTCGGCTCCGGTTTTGACATTACCGAATCCAGGAGAACCGTTTGTAGTTTATTGTGATGCTTCGTTGATGGGTTTAGGAGGTGTGCTTATGCAGAATATTAAAGTAATTGCTTATGTGTCTCGACAGTTGAGGACTCATGAAAGGAATTATCCTACGCATGATTTGGAACTTGCTGCAGTTGTATTTGTACTGAAGATTTGGAGGCATTATCTCTATGGCTCTAGATTTGAAGTTTATAGTGATCATAAGAGCTTAAAATATTTGTTTGATCAGAAAGAGTTGAATATGAGACAGCGCAGGTGGTTGGAATTACTAAAGGATTATGATTTCGGTTTGAACTATCACCCAGGAAAATCTAATGTAGTGGTTGATGCTTTAAGCCGAAAGACTTTACATATGTCAGCAATGATGGCTAAAGAATTGGAATTAATTGAACAATTCAGAGATATGAGTTTAGTTTGCGAGGTGACGCCGCAGAGTGTTACTCTGGGAATGTTGAAGATTAATAATGATTTTCTGGACAGTATCAGAGAAGCTCAGAAGTTAGATGTGAAATTGGTAGATTCGATAGTTGGGATCGATCAGTCAGAGAATAATGATTTTAAGTTGGATATGCATGGTGTGTTGAGATTCCGCGATCGGATTTGTATTCCTGATGATGCAAATATGAAAAAGATGATTCTTGAGGAAGGTCACATGAGCAATTTGAGTATTCATCCAGGAGCTACAAAGATGTGTCACGACTTGAAGAAATTGTTTTGGTGGCCTGGGATGAAGCGCGATGTGGCGCAATTTGTGTATGCGTGTTTAACCTGTCAGAAATCGAAAGTTGAACATCATAAACCTGCAGGGTTGATGCAACCATTGGAAATTCCAGAATGGAAATGGGACAGCATTTCTATGGACTTTGTGACAGGGTTACCTAATACCTTAAGAGGACATGATTCGATATGGGTGATTGTTGATAGGCTTACGAAGTCGGCTCATTTTATACCTATTAACATCACTTTTCCAGTGTCGAAGTTGGCGGAGATTTATATTCGTGTAATTGTGAAGCTGCATGGTGTTCCTTTGAGTATTGTGTCGGATAGAGATCCGAGGTTTACTTCCGATTTTTGGAAGAGTTTGCAAGAAGCGTTGGGTTCTAAGTTGAGGTTGAGTTCGACATATCACCCTGAGACGGATGGTCAAACTGAGAGGACTATTCAGTCGTTGGAGGATTTGTTGCGGGCATGTGTTCTCGAGCAAGGGGGTTCGTGGGACACCCATCTACCGTTAATAGAGTTCACTTATAATTCTAGTATCGGAATGGCACCTTTCGAAGCGTTGTATGGTCGGAGGTGTAGGACTCCTTTATGTTGGCATGAATCCGGAGAAAGTATAGTGCTTGGACCGGAAGTTGTTCGAGAGACTACTGAAAAGGTGAAGTTAATCCGAGAAAAGATGAAAGCTTCCCAAAGTAGACAGAAGAGTTATCATGATAAGCGAAGGAATGATTTAGAATTTTAAGCTGGTGACCATGTATTTTTGAGAGTCACGCCTGTGACTGGTGTCGGACGAGCTTTGAAGTCTAAGAAGCTCACTCCTCGTTTTATCGGTCCGTATCAGATTTTGGACAGAGTTGGAAAAGTTGCTTATCGGGTGGCGTTACCGCCAAATCTTTCGAATCTACACGATGTGTTTCATGTGTCGCAGCTCCGAAAGTACATTTCAGATCCATCTCATGTGGTTAGTATGGATGACGTGCAAGTATGGAATAATCTTACCGTGGAGACGATACCTGTACGAATTGCGGAATGTGAGATGACGACCCTAAGAGAAAGGAAATTGCATTGGTAAAAGTTGTCTGGTTGGGAGCTGCTGGAGAAAGCATGACATGGGAATTGGAGAGCAAGATGCGAGACTCCTATCCCGAGTTGTTTGAATCAGGTAAATTTTCGAGGACGGAAATATTCTAAGTAGGGGAGAGTTGTAACGCCCCGAATATTTAATTAATTATTTGTGATTATTCGGTTAATTTTGTGTTAAGGAGATTTAATTGGTAAGTTGGTATTTAAGTTGCTTTAGTCGTAGAATTATATTAGAAATAATATAATTAAAATATTATTAAGTAATTCCCGAATAATTTATGAATATGTCGATTATGTGGTTAAGTCGGTAAATTGATAGTCGGGTAAAATTAGCCGAGAAATTAACACTAGAATTAATATTGTATTTTTATTAAATTGATTTAGTGAGAATTAGTACTATTGGGCCTACATTGGGGTTTTTAGTAGCAATTAAGGGTGTGTGAAAACTTAAGCCCAATTAGAAACTAATGCTTATAATTTTATTAAATTAAAATAAGATGAATAGAATAGAAGTAGTAGGAACCAAAAACAAAAACCTAAAGGAAAAGAGAAGAACAAGTTGCGAACAGTGCTAGGGAGAAGAAGAGGAGAAATTTCTGCCGGTGAGGAAAAATCAAGAAATTCGAGCTACCTTCGATCCAATCAGGTAAGGGTGGGGTTCGAATTTTATAATCGGGAGAATGATAGTTAGTATGTAAAAATTGGGAATTATATAATTTTTCACTGTGTGGTATTTATTGGATTGAAATTGGTATATTATAGAGACCCATTATTATTTGTTAGAGCAATAGCAGTATAAATATATATGTTGGAAGTGGGGGTGGGGCGGTTAGTGTAGAGGGACTTCACCTCTTTTCTTTTCCATGCATACAGTAATGTTAAAGAAGAAGAAAATTACCAAAATTTTATGATTATATATATTGGACATGTGGGGCCCGCATTTGGTATTGGGGAACTCCACTTTGCCTCTCCACTTTGCGCTACAGTATGTAGCAGTATAGCATTTTGGTTGATTTTTTTTTTGTTATAGATATTAGTAGAAGGGGGGCGGTGGATTGTGATTGGTAGAAGAGGAAAAACAATTCCCTTTTGTTAATCCCAGGCGGTGCATATTGGTATGTAAGGGAGTGCCTAATTGTTTTGTTTAATTAATGTATAATTATATGATATAGTATATAAATAGTATATGATATATATAAAGTGGAACAATTCCAGTAGCAGAACATGGGTGGCCGAGACAGATTGCAAATAGCAGTATCAGTAGTAGTTTTAATTTAGCAGGTCCAGAGCTGGTTTTGATGACAGAAAAATTAGTAGCATATTATGTGTAGCAAAAAAATAAATTAGTAGCAGAACTGGACAGAAAACAGTGTCGAGAGCAAAATTAAGCGGTATATTTAGTTGCCCGGAATCGAATGAAAATTTTTGGGGAAGTTCGTAATAATTAGTAGGCAGTGTGGTTAATTTCTTTTGTTGAAAAGATGCTGGAAGTTGAAAACAGTAGGAATTTTAGTCGCCCGGTAGAATTTAGCGGTATATTTAGTTGTCCGGAATCGAATGAAAATTTTTGGGGAAGTTCGTATATACGAGTAGATAAGTGAATGGTATTTATTTTTGTTAAATTAAGTTGAATGCGTGGATTTGTAGGTACAGTTGATTGAGTTGGTTTTTCGTCCCAAAATATGGACATGTTTTGTTGGAGGCTTAAATAGCCAAAATTGAAAGTTGTTTATGTTGTGTTGAGTTGAATTGTTGTGTTGATGTTGTTGATTGTATGTCGTTCATATGTCGCATACATTGCATTGTTTAAGTTGGCCTTGATGGCATTGATTAAGTTGGCCCTTGATGGCACCTGTTTAAGTTGGAAATGCCTCGATAACCTGGCATATGTTTAAGTTGGAAGTTCTACTCCGAATGGTACCACATGCATCTGCATAAGTTGAGTCGCATTGAGTCGTATTAATTGATTTGTTGTTATGATGAATGTTGATTGGTTGTGATATGGTTGTTAGTTGTGGAGTGGTGAAACTTGTATGATTCTAATTCTAATATATTAATTATCATACTTTTGATTATATTATTGGATATCGCACCCTTTCTTTATTTCGCCGTTGCCTTTATATTGGTAACGTGCAGGTAATCCGGAATGAAGGAAGCCTACCTTCATTAGTTCGAGTCGGTGGTTGTCGCTCTGATACGTAGCACTCGGGGGGATAATCGCGTGTTTTTCCTATTGATTGAATTATGTTTAAGTTGCTGAATTTTATATTGTTTTATTAAAAGACTTACATTTGAAGTTGTTTTATGTTGGATGAAGATGCTTTAACTATTTGAATGTTAAAGACTTGTTGATTGGGAGTTGTTGTTTTGTTGAATTCAAAATTAAGAAATTTTTATGTTGTATTATGAATCCGCTGCATGAATGTTAAAGTTGTTATATTTTAAAGACTAAACAGGTTCGAATCAGTTATCCGTAGAATTATATTAGTTATGTATAATTTACAGGTGATTGTATGATATGTTAAAGTGGAAATGAATGTGACATCCTGTACGTTGTAATTTTATACTCTGATATTATATAATTACGTTGGGTAGAATCAGGGTGTTACATTATCCATTTCTTGCTCCATCTCATCAACAGGGGCCTGATTTTGATCATCATGTGCAGCTGCATTTTGCTCGGGAGCATTCAAATCAAAGAGCCAATTGGCCATATTCTGAGGGTCAATGCAGTTCCTGCAAGGCATAATGATACTTCGAACTATTCTTGTGTGAACCATTGGATGGTATTTACCATCTCTTCTTAGTTTGAAGAGATGTGAGCTGCGGCAGTAGTCGATGTCGAGCAACACTGGAGGCACGGAAGGTAATCTATTAAGTGTGTCCCCCAAGTCCAAACTTAGAGCAATATAAGTGACAATCCCTCCAAAATAGAAGGGTTTGGAACCTCTAGCACAGTTAGCTTGGATGTGTGCTAACAAAAAGGGTGTTGCGTTGATAGGCTCGGGGTGAAACATACAATGGAGGAAGAAGAGTTCCTTTGAGTTCACCTTGTGGTTGTTGTCCCTTGCAAAAATAGTGTTTCCTAATGTGCGGTGAACATATCTGATGGCTGGGTTGTGGATATATGTTGCGTTTAGGCTTTCCCAGCTATCGACCGTTGTTCCGGTCAATCTATTCCATAAATCAAATGCTGCTTGGAAAAATGTTTCCTGTGGCACTCGACAATGAACATTCTCGCCATGGTGGAAACCAAGCATCTCGGCAAGATGATTTTGGCCGATTTTATACTCAGTACTAAACATGCGGAACATGGCTACACCGGTGAGTTGGTTCGTTTCACCAGAAGGTGTGACGTATGTGAATGAACTTAGAAACTCGAGCGTCAGGGCTTCGTAAGTAGGCCGGCTCTGAGTACAGAGCTACCATAGACCAGTATTTTATAGCATCCATTTAACTCCGTCAAGCATCCCTAATTCTTCGAGACATGCAATGTCTACATAACGAGTTGGTTGCACGGAACGTTGGTAGAAGTTAATGTAATTAGCCCTTTGACGTTCTCCGGATGCTCCTTCTCTGAAATTCACGGTGGTTAGGTCTGGAGTTTGTCTTGCCATGGTGGGTTCACAAAGAAACAAGGTATGGAAGAAATTAGGTTTTTGGAGAAAGAACGTTTGTGAGAAAGATGGTGTACGAGTGTGGTTAAATAATGAGTTGGAAGACGAATGGTAATGGAAATTATGAAATTTGGTCAAATGTGTAGTGGTATGGCGGTTTTGGAATTTTGGAGGTAGTGGGACGGTGGTGTTTGAATTGGAAGAAAGAAGAAGAAGAAGAGGGGAACGTTTCTGTTTTAACACAAAACGCGTCCCAAACCCGCATGACGGTCGTCATGGGACTTTCACGGTCGTGACACCAGTAAAATCTGGGGGTTGACAGTAGTTTTGACAGCAAACATTCAATTCTTTTCTTTTTCGTAACAGGCAATTTGTTAGCACATATGGTAACACTATAATGCGTACATAAGCATAAAATGAAATGACAAAACAAAATAGAATATGACAGGAGCAAATTTAATACCATCAAGATCAATATTAAGCAATAAATTGAATAATTCATTAAAACCAGAAAATATGCTAGCAAAGACTAGCAGTGTATTCAATCATAAATGAAAACTGGATGTAAATTAATTTGTTCCCAACATAAAAAAGAAAAGGAAAAACTGAAAATAAATTGTTTCCAAAGTAAAAGCAGAAAAACATGAAAAAGCAGTGCTTCAAAAATCTAGCCAAGGCGTTTCTTCAAAGATGCAATGGCTTGGTTCAAATGATCAAATTGCTCAACTGTCAGATCCATGAGGCCGGCAATATCTTGTCGCATGGTGTTCAGTTCACCCTTTACTGAGGTGATCTCTTTATGATAGTCATCCATAGTTTTAAGGATGGTAGTCAGATTTGCAGCATAATTTGTGGCATCAACCTTAGGAATGTCAGTGTCATCTTGGAATTCCATAAAGTCAAAATCATGGTAATGAGGGGGTGTCGTAGGATCAATTTCAGGCTCAGGAAAAGTTATTTCAGGTTCAGGCTGTGGTTCATCTAGGTCATATAGCCAGTTGTGTTTGTTGTGCACACTTGTGCGTTCATGATTTGGTAGAGTAAAATGTGGCACAACTACATTATTGATCAAGAGCTGGAAATGGTGTGGACCTTGGTTCCTAATCATGGCCCTATTGAAACAGAAGGTGATATTCATAGGTCTAAAGTCTCCAAAAGGGTTGATTTTAGAAAGTCGGGTCCTAAATCCCATAGCATCGGCTATTTTGGTAACTAGGCCACCTATCAGAATTAGGTTGTTTTCATTTCTAATGATTTTGCAGAAGTTATTAAACATGAAAGTCAGTTCGTTAACCTCTCGAGACTGAAATGCACAAAAGATAATAAAGAGCTCATCCCTTGAAACAGTATTGTCATTCTCAGGCTTTCCAAACAGGGTGTAGGCTAGGATCATATGAAAGTATCGGATGGCTAGATTATGAATTTCGGTTGACAGCATAGGGTTCATGTCAAAATCAGGTTTCCCTGAAATTCTACCCCAGAAGGCATTCAGCTCACCTACTAACATCAAATCCTCTTGTACCACGGAGAAAGCGGTGGGTCCTTCAGGGAAACCTAAAAGATCCGACAGTTCCTTAATGGTAAACTGGCAATGGTATCCAAACAACCTAAAAGTGATTCGGCCCCTATTAATGCCTTTTCCACAGTAAGGATTGTAACTCAATGAACTTAGGAATTCTAAAGTCAGACTACGATAAGTCTTGTGTTTCTTATTAGCAAAACCTTCCCAACCTAGTTGGTTAAACAGAAAATCAATGCTCTCACCTAGGCCTAAAGAGGTCATGGTGGGTCTGTGGGCAAATTTTGTCAGGGCGAAGGGTCGAAGAGACAGAGCCTCATAGCGGTGCCACTGAGCTGTATCTCTGAATTCTACCAACATATTATCTTCATTCTCCATTTTTTTAGTGATTAAGCAAGAATGAAATCAGAAGAGGAGAACGGAAAATGTAGAAAGACTTTGTAATCCTGTATTTTGCAATTATATGATTAGCACAGCAATTTCTAAAAAGGTTTAAGAAAATATAAATGAAAACTAGAAATTTGAAAACAAAATAGAATATAGAAAATGTAAGGAAATAACAATTATATAAAAAAAAAAGGAAAAACAATCATCATGGGTTGCCTCCCATTAAGTGTTGTTTTTAACGTCGTAAGCCTGACGAAATCAATTAGGTATTTTAGTTAGGGGGATCAGCGGGCAACTCTAAAAGTCTAAGGCTATTCAAATAGTCCCTATTTTCAATGCTATGATAGTGCTTTAAACGTTGCCCATTTATTATGAATGGTTCGCTATTCCTACCCTTAATTTCTATCGCTCCACTCTGTAATACCTTGGTAATTTCAAAAGGACCGGATCATCTAGATCTTAGTTTCCCAGGAAAGAGTTTTAGTCTTGAATTAAATAGGAGCACAACGTCTCCCACACTAAATTCTTTTCTAGATAAACACTTATCATGCCATTTCTTAGTTCGTTCTTTATATATTTTTGCGTTCTCATAAGCGTCTAGTCTTAACTCTTCTAGTTCGTGCAGATCTAGGATTCGCTTTTCACCTGTAGAATCGTACCTTAAGTTCAGTGTTTTAATAGCCCAATAGGCTTTGTGTTCTAATTCTACTGGTAAGTGGCAAGATTTACCATAGACTAGTTTGAAAGGTGTAGTTCTGATTGGTGTTTTGTAGGCCATCCTATATACTCATAAAGCTTCATTACGTTTAGATGACCAATCTTTCCTAGAGGTAGCTACGGTCTTTTCTAAGATTTGTTTTATTTCTCTATTCGAGACCTTAACCTGTCCACTAGTTTGTGGATGATATGATGTTGCTACGCTGTGTCTTACTCCATACTTTGATAGAAGTTTGTCAAATATTTTTTATATGAAATGAGAGCCACCGTCACTTATGACAAGTCTCGGCACACCAAATATGGGAAAGATAGTGTTTTTAAAAAGCTTTATGACTACTCGTGTGTCATTTGTAGGAGAAGCTATAGCCTCAATCCATTTTGAAACATAGTCGACAGCTACGAGTATATATTTATTTCCAAATGATGGTGGGAAAGGTCCCATGAAATCAATCCCCCATACATCAAAGATTTCTACTTCCAATATGCCTTTTTGGGGCATCTCATCGCATCTTGATATGTTACCAGTGCGTTGGCACCGGTCGCAGTTTAGTATTGCAATGTGCACATCCTTCCAAAGGTTAGGCCAAAATAGGCCGGATTGCAGAATCTTAGCGCATGTCTTTGAAGTACTTGCATGTCCTCCATAAGGAGCAGAGTGACATTGAGAGATGGTGTCTTTTATTTCAGTTTCAGGGACGCAACGACGGAAAATACCGTCGGATCCTCTCTTAAAGAGCAGAGGTTCATCCCAATAATAATGTTTTAGATCATGAAAGAATTTTTTCTTTTGTTGATAAGATAAGTCCGGTGGAAGTACTCCAGCTGCTAGGTAGTTGACTATGTCAGCATACCATGGCAGTATTGTGTGTGAGTTAATTTCTTCCACGGCTTCTTCTATTTTTTGTTCATTTAAATGTAGTTTAGACATGTCACCTTCAAGTTGGGCTATGAGTCGTTCATAAGGTAAATCGTCATTAATAGGGACTGGCTCTGGTTTGATGCCATCTAATCGGGATAAGTGGTCTGCTACTACATTTTCAGTTCCTTTCTTATCTTTGATCTCTAAATCAAATTCTTGTAAAAGCAGGATCCACCTTATCAGTCTAGGTTTTTCATCCTTTTTGTTTAATAAATACCTAATAGTCGCGTGGTCTCTATAAATAATGATCTTCGCTCCCACTAGGTAAGAACGGAATTTGTCAAGGGCGAAAACCACGGCTAGAAGTTCTTTTTCTGTGGTGGCGTAGTTCATTTGAGCAGGGTCTAAGGTTCTACTTGCATAGTAAATAGCATGGAGTTTTATGTCCCTCCTTTGTCCTAGAACTGCACCTATGGCATAATCACTCGCATCACACATGATTTCAAATGGTAGTCTCCAATCTGGTGGTTGCATGATAGGTGCGGTGATGAGAGCCGTTTTTAACAGTTCAAACGCTTTTAGACATTCCTCATCAAAGATAAATTCAGCGTCTTTCATTAATAGACCGGTAAGAGGTTTGGTAATTTTCGAGAAATCTTTTATGAATCGTCGGTGGAAACCGGCGTGTCCTAAGAAACTTCGTATTTCTCGTACGGTTTTCGGAGGCTGAAGATTTTCTATAATCTCTATCTTGGCTTTATCAACTTCAATCCCTCTATCAGATACCACGTGTCCAAGTATGATTCCTTGATTTACCATGAAATGGCATTTCTCCCAGTTTAATACGAGATTAACTTTTACGCATCTTTCAAGTACCATTTCTAGGTTCGATAGACATCCTTCAAAACTCTGCCCACAAACAGAAAAGTCATCCATAAACACTTCCATAATTTCATCTATAAAATTAGCAAAGATCGACATCATGCATCTTTGGAATGTGGCAGGAGCGTTACATAGTCCAAACGGCATTCGTCGATAAGCAAATGTTCCATAGGGACATGTGAAGGTTGTCTTTTCTTGGTCATCAGGATGTATCGGGATTTGAAAAAATCCTGAATAACCGTCTAAATAGCAAAAGTAAGAATGTTTTGCCAATTGTTCCAACATTTGGTCAATGAATGGCAGTGGGAAATGATCTTTACGAGTAGCTTTGTTCAACTTTCTATAATCGATGCACATTCTACTTCCAGTTACAACTCTTTGTGTTATAGACTCGCCTTTTGCGTTCTTAACAACTGTAACACCTCCCTTCTTTGGTACGACATGTACTGGGCTAACCCATTTACTGTCTGATATCGGGTATATAATTCCTGCTTCTAAAATCTTTTTCACTTCATCCTTGACTACAGTACTTAAGATTGGATTGATCCTTCTCTGGTGTTCTCTAGAGGATTTACAGTCTTCCTCTAGCATAATGCGATGCATACAAATAGAAGGACTTATTCCTTTAAGGTCAGCGATGTTATAGCCTAACGCAGTTGGGTATTTTCTTAAGACATCTAAAAGTTTCTTAGTTTCGGTCTGTCCTAGGTCTGCATTGACTATCACATGTCGTTCGAGTTCTGCGTCCAAGAATTCATACCTTAAATTATTGGGTAGTGTTTTCAGTTCTAGAGCTGGTTTCCTCGGGCAAGGCAGATGATCTGGTGTAAGTGCTAAACATTCGCTTAGGATATCGTCTTGATAAGGTTCACGCCAATTGTCATCTTCAAAAATCGGAGGTATTGGAATTTTTAAAATATCTGAGTATGTGGTTGGTTCCATCTCTATTTCTCTTACGCACTCATATATGACATCTAGTAGATAGCATGTGTCGTCTATAGCCAGAGCTTGTAAGAATTGTGTCAAAATAAACTCAACCTTTTCTTCACCAACTTCAAAAGTTAGCCTACCCCTCTTCACGTCTATAATGGCTCTAGCGGTAGCTAAGAATAGTCTTCCTAGTATGATAGGAGTAGTGGAATCTTCTTTAATATCCATGATTATGAAATCGGTGGGGATATAGAATTGTCCTATGCGAACTAGAACATTTTCTAGTATACCAACCGGGTATTTTATAGAGCGGTCGGCTAATTGAACAGACATCTTAGTTGGTCTTAAGTCTCCCATATCAAGCTTCTTGCATATGGATAAGGGCATTACACTAATACTGGCTCCTAAGTCGCATAGAGCTTTGTCTATGACGAACTTTCCAATTACACAAGGTATGGAGAAACTACCTGGGTCTTTCAGCTTAGGAGTCATATTGTTTTGAATTATTGCGCTACACTCAGCAGTAAGTGTAACTGTTTCGTTATCCTCAATCTTTTTCTTATTGGATAGGATTTCTTTAAGGAACTTAGCATATGAGGGCATCTGGGTGATAGCTTCTGTAAAGGGTATCGTGATGTTCAATTGTTTCAGAAGTTCAACAAATTTCTTAAATTTCCCTGCAGTTTTAGAATTTGCAAATCTTTGAGGATACAGAATAGGTGGTTTGTAGGGTGGTGGAGGCACATAAGGTTTTTCTTTGTTTGTGGCCTCTTGGTCATTAACTTCCTTTTCCTTGGGTTCATTTTCCTTCTCAGTTGTTGTGATGTCAGGCCTTTGGTACATGGCTGGGTTCTGAAGTCTCGGATCAATTGGTCCATCTAGTTCTTTACCACTTCTCAATATAACGGAATTTGCATGTCCTTTCGGATTAGGTTGTGGTTGTCCAGGAAATGTTCCAGCAGGAGCAGCAGTAGGTGTTTGTTGTTGTGCCACTTGTGAAATTTGGGTTTCAAGCATTTTGTTATGGGTGGCTAAAGCGTCTACTTTGTTTGCTAATTGCTTAATCTGCTCACTAGTGTGTATGTTTTGATTCAGGAAGTCTTTGTTTGTTTGAGCCTGGGTAGCTATAAATTTTTCCATCATTAGTTCAAGGTTGGACTTCCTAGGAACATTAGGGGTAGTTACGGCAGCCTTTTGGTAGCTTGGTGGTGTAGCAGGTGCTTGACCAGGTGCATACAATGCATTGTTGTTTTTGTAAGAGAAGTTTGGATGATTCTTCCAGCCCGGATTGTAGGTATTTGCATACGGGTTCCCCTGAGCATAATTCACTTGGTCACTGGAGACTCCTGCCAAAATTTGACATTCAGTGGCGGCATGTCCAGGTGTTCTGCATAATTCGCAATTTTGATCTACGGCAGCCACGGTGGCTGCAGGTGTTATGGTCAAGTTATCAATCTTTTGGGCAAGGGCGTCTACCTTAGCATTGACACGATCAAGGCTACTAACCTCGTACATTCCACCTTTTGTTTGGGATTTTTCCACTGCAGTTCTTTCTCCTCCCCATTGGTAGTGGTTTTGAGCCATGCTTTCGATCAGTTGATAGGCTTCTTCATATGGTTTATCCATAAGTGTACCATCAGCGGCGGCATCTATTGTCAATCTTGTATTGTACAAGAGACCATTGTAAAATGTGTGGATGACTAACCAATATTCAAGACCGTGATGCGGACACATCCTCATCATGTCTTTGTATCTTTCCCATGCTTCGTAAAGAGATTCGCTGTCCTTCTGTCGAAAACTATTAATTTGGGCTCTCAGCATAGTTGTTTTGCTTGGGGGGAAATATCGTGCTAAGAATACCTTTTTCAACTCATCCCACGTAGTAACGGAGTTTGATGGCAAGGATTGCAACCAAGCCCAAGCTCTGTCTCTTAATGAGAAAGGAAAAAGACATAGTCTTATCGCGTCTGCAGTTACACCATTTGCCTTCACTGTGTCTGCGTACTGCACAAACTTGGTCAAATGTTCGTTAGGATCTTCTATAGGATTTCCAAAAAATTGATGTTGTTGTACGGCTGACAGCAATGAGGGTTTCAACTCGAAATCGTTTCGGTTGATAGCAGGGGCAGCAATGCTGTTATGTGGTTCTTGTTCAGATGGGGTAGCATAATACTTAAGAGGACGGTTATGTGGTCCTTCGGCCATGTTTCGTTCTTTGACTGATTCAGGAGTATGAGCAAGGAGATCGGGAATATTATACTTGCGTTGATACTCAAGTATTTTGCGTCTTAAATGTAAGAAACGCTCTAATTCAGCGATTGGTGGTTGCAAGTCTTCGCTTTGTGAGCGAGTACTTGGCATACAATCGAGAAAAAGGGAAAATTGGTTTTTTTGCCTTAGTCTATACGGCGCAACAAAGGAGTTACAATATCGACTTAATTGGTCCCCGGCAACGGCGCCAAAAACTTGATCGCTATTTAGTGTGCCTAAATGATTCTAACTGTAAGTATACAGTCGTGTCGCGTAGTTTTAAAAGATTATCGATCCCACAGAGACTAAAAATCGAACGTACCGTTATCTAATGTTACTATGTAAATCTAAGGCTAATCTGATATGGTTTTTAGGTTCAACAAGGGAAATTAAAGGGAAATTAAACTTTAAGAATAAACTAGTTATGATTAGGATATCGGTATATAATTCAGTATACCATCGTGGATTTCATTAAACCTAAGCTTATGAAAATTTATCACAATATAATTATGTAGAAAATACCAGTTCAAAAGCCCTCACCTCACACTCTTGTGGTTATTGCTTCGGACTATACCTTTAAGTCAATATGTCTGCTCTCGCTAGCCCATATGAGTTTAAAAATAATTTTTGAAAACTAATAAGTCCTAATTAACTTTAAAGCACTCTCGCTATTTTTAAAGCTAATGCTCTATTTCAGCTATCCGGGTAAAATCTCAGACTCTCGTGGTCTTGACCTTAACCTTTGTTACCTTTTTACTCTCGTAATAAAAGTTGGTTTTAAATTAAGAAATCGGAGCCAGAAAATACGTTGATTTATAATTTTAGCTTAGAAATATTTAATCCATTTCGGTTACTCAATTACATACCGATAAAATCGGTTTAGCTCGACATACTAATTAAAATAGACATGAATACGAATAAACAATTAAACCTAAACTCAGACATAATAAAAGAAAAACAATTGCTATAAATTGAAATGATAAAAACCTGGTAAATGCGGTCTAAGCAATTCCTCCACAGATCGGCAGGCTTTTGCTTGAATAAATGGAAACAACAAATTGATGAAGGCAGGAAACAAAAACTTAAACTAAGGTGCAATAGTTCCTCAATGTGAGAAACTATTACTTTGTTTGGTAATAGGGGACAAGGAAAATGGTAAAGGAAACAAAACAAAACAAGAATGAAATTCTGGAAATAATTCTGCAGCAATACGGCACTTTGGAAAGGAAAATTGACCACCCCTTGTTCTTGGAATCCTTCTCGTATATAGCCTCAGCTATGGCAGTAGTTGGAGAAAATGTAGGGACACCACTATAACAGTTACTTGGTTTGGAACCTAGAAATCCTCGGAGAAAAAGTGAACGTGCAATAACTGAATTTTTGAAGCTTCGTGACCACGTCTGCGCTTAATGTATTAATTTTGTTTTTGATTTCATGAGGATCGTGAGGGGGCTATGACGGGCGTGATGCATTTGAAGTCCATGACGATCGTGAGGGGGCTGTGACGGTCGTCACACCAGCAAAATATGATTTCTGCTATTTTCTGCTCTCTTCTGCTCTTTTCTTGCTTGTTCTACTTCTTTTCTACACTTTACATATTTTTAACTTGGAAATTGAAATACCTGCGAAAACACTTAAATATTCTCGGAATAATCGGAGATTAGATGGAAATGGAATAAGATTTTAACATAAATCAAAGTAAAAATACGATATGTTTTCGTGTTATCAAACTCTCCCACACTTGAATATTTGCTTGTCCTCAAGCAATCAATAAGTTAAAATCGGACAAACTTCATCAAATGCACATACAAGGTACACCAATGGATTTGAAAATGTTGGAGGAATTTATGTTAGTAAGTCAGGTACTTGCATGAACACTAAAAATACATTAATGACACAAAGCGACAAGCTTTGTCAAAGACCTCTCTTGTACAATCCAGTTCTAATCATTCTATTATAGTTCAACCTGAAGTTTTCGTGTCTGTTTCACCCGGTTTCATTCTAACGTAATCACATTAAGCCTTTTGCCTTATTCACGCACGTAGTGGAGTAGCCGGTTAGTGACTTTGATCCCTTTTTCTTACGGGGCCTGATACACAAGTGTGGTAACCCTTTATGCATCCCATTCGTAGATTGTCGGGGATCGAACCGTAGTTCGCCCTACCGAGTCCAGAATCAGGTACCTCTGAACCAATCGACAACGGATTTCTTTCTTTTCTTGTAAGATTTCAAAACTGTAAGAATTGTTGCATATTCTATATTTCTCGGCAGACAAATAAGAAAGGATCTTCTTTTCATGATTGGGCATCAAACACTTATATTCATCGGTTCCCCACGTGGTTTTGTGATTTAGACGGTGCTGACTGCTAATATAAACTATTAGGGGTTACTTTAGGACTGAACTAAAGGTATCGGTATAATAAGTATTGAAACTGATATCGCATACGCAAGAGGTCTAAGGTGTCAAGACGGTATCGATCTTGTTAGCAGTTTCCCAACTTCCTAACATAATTTAAAGCTTGGTATGTCACGATGTGCATTAATCGTAAAAAAAAAATTCGTTATGGCAGAATAAAATGGGGAAATCGGATACTGAACGAAAATTCTCATATATTGACTTTGATAATTGAAAAAGGAAAATACAAAAAGGGAAATAAAACGAAAATAGACTAACTAAAAAACTTGATCGCTATTTAGTGTGCCTAAATGATTCTGACTGCAAGTATACAGTCGTGTCGCGTAGTTTTTAAAGATTATCGATCCCATAGAGACTAAAAATCGAACGTACCGTTATCTAATGTTACTATGTAAATCTAAGGCTAATCTGATATGGTTTTTAGGTTCAACCAGGGAAATTAAAGGGAAATTAAAATTTAAAAATAAACTAGTTATGATTAGGATATCGGTATATAATTCAGTATACCATCGTGAATTTCATTAAACCTAAGCGTATGAAAATTTATAACAATATCATTCTGTAGAAAATACCAGTTCAAAAGCCCTCACCTCACACTCTCGTGGTTATTTCTTCGGACTATACCTTTAAGTCAATATGTATGCTCTCGCTAGCCCATATGAGTTTAAAAATAAGTTTTGAAAACTAATAAGTCCTAATTAACTTTAAAGCGCTCTCGCTGTTTTTAAAGCTAATGCTCGATTTCAGCTATCCGGGTAAAATCTCACACTCTCGTGGTCTTGACCTTAACCTTTGTTACCTTTTTACTCTCGTAATAAAAGTTGGTTTTAAATTAAGAAATTGGAGCCAGAAAATACGTTGATTTATAATTTTAGCTTAGAAATATTTAATCCATTTCGGTTACTCAATTACATACCGATAAAATCGGTTTAGCTCGACATACTAATTAAAATAGACATGAATGCGACTAAACAATTAAACCTAAACTCAGACATAATAAAAGAAAAAAAATTGCTATAAATTGAAATGATAAAAACCTGGTAAATGCGATTTAAGTAATTCCTCCACAGATCGGCAGGCTTTTGCTTGAATAAATGGAAACAACAAATTAATGAAGGCAGGAAACAAAAACTTAAACTAAGGTGCAATAGTTCCTCAATGTGAGAAACTATTACTTTTTTCAGTAATAGGGGACAAGGAAAATGGTAAAGGAAACAAAACAAAACAAGAATGAAATTCTGGAAATAATTCTGCAGCAATACGGCACTTTGGAAAGGAAAATTGATCACCCCTTGTTCTTGGAATCCTTCTCGTATATATAGCCTCAGCTATGGCAGTAGTTGGAGAAAATGTAGGGACACCACTATAACAGTTACTTGGTTTGGAACCTAGAAATCCTCGGAGAAAAAGTGAACGTGCAATAACTGAATTTTTGAAGCTTCATGACCACGTCTGCGCTTAATGTATTAATTTTGTTTTTGATTTCATGACGATCGCGAGGGGGCTGTGATGGGCGTGATGCATTTGAAGTCCATGACGATCGTTAGGGGGCTGTGATGGTCGTCACACCAGCAAAATATGATTTCTGCTATTTTCTGCTCTCTTCTGCTCTTTTCTTGCTTGTTCTGCTTCTTTTCTACACTTTGCATATTTTTAACTTGGAAATTGAAATACCTGCGAAAACACTTAAATATTCTCTGAATAATCGGAGATTAGACGGAAATGGAATAAGATTTTAACATAAATCAAAGTAAAAATACGATATGTTTTCGTGTTATCAGGTCGCCATTTTTCTGTAGCACGATTTTTGTGGTTTCGAATCACTATCACTTTGGTACTACAATTCGATTCATTTTTTATCCTGTGAAGCTAATTAAGGAAGGGAAATAGATGTCTCCAATTAACCCTGCTTGCAAACTGAGGTTGAACAAACAAAACTGTTGGTTTACAGATGCTATCAAAATAGGGGGTCCTTCTTAGGGTTATTTTCTTAAGAATACAAGTGTTTGGGTTATCTTCGAGGCTTTTGGTTAGGATACTAGACCTGATTTTCTTTGGTTGATGTGTGGAGGTACTAGATTTTGAGTTTTTGATTAGTATGCTCGCTAAGATTTTGCAATCTTATGCCTACGTATTCCCGTTTAACGAAACAGGGAAATCAGAGCAATCGTAGTTCCTCTTATTCTATGGGAGGAAAAAGGTTGTTTTAGTGTCTTGTTCAAAGCCCAAGACATGAAGCTAAAGGTGGTTTGTATCTTGTTCAAAACCCAAGATGTGAAGCTAAAGGGTTTTGACTGAGAGAGAATTTGTCATCTCTAAAGAGGAGTTGTTGGTGTTTGTATGCTGTGAGCAAGGCACAAATTTGATGCTAAAAGGTTTATTGACTCAACCGGGGGTTTCTTTATACAAAGCCTAAGAGGAGGCGGGAAGTTTGACTTTTCTGGGGAAAATGTTCTTTCTGTCTTGTACAACGCCCAAGATTGATGCTAAAAGGAATTTTGACTCCGTTGGGGAGAATGTATCTTGTATAAAGCTCAAGATGGAGACTGAAATGGTTTGAGTCAACAAGAGAGTACTTTTATCTGTCCTGTATAAAGCCCAAGACGGAGGCTAAAATAGGTTGACTCAACAAGAGAGTCTTGAACATGTGATTGACTCAACAAGAGAGTCTGAAGGTTGATTGACTCAACAAGAGAGTCATTTATACTCAACAAGAGAGTGATTTGCTGTCTCGTACGAAGCCCGAGATTGAGGCTAAAAGGGATTGACTCAACAAGAGAGTCTTTTATACTCAACAAGGGATTGTTTTATATGTCTTGTACAAAGCCCAAGACGGAGGCTAAAGGTGGTTGACTCAACAAGAGAGTCTGAAAAGGTTAGCTCCGCTGGGGAGAATCATTTGTACAAAGCCCAAGAGGAGGCTGACTTTGCTATTGAGGATTATTAAGATCCTGAAGCGGGTCTAAATATGGGGAACTCTCATGAGAGAGACCGGGTTTCTGCTGGAGATAGAGTGATCGGTGTTTTTTCCTATGTTTGAAAGGAACTTGAGAATGTCTTTGAGACTCAAGAGTTTTAGACTGTCCAAGTCTAGAGTTTTATCTTTTGTACAATGCCCAAGAGGAGGCGCGGGCATTAAGGGATGAGTATCAACCCTAAAATGGCTGTATTTTTTACGCTGGAAAGACTGCTCTAGCAAAGGATGACTAAGTTCTGTCTTATACCTTTAAGAGGTCATCAGGGTAATTGTATTAAGCCCAAGAAAAGGCATGAGAACTTCTAAGAAGCCGAAGGGTCCTTGTACAACGTCCAAGAGGAGGTAGGGATGCTTTTAGGAAGCCTGTGGGTCCCCAAACTAAGAGAAATTCAAGAAATGCAATTCACAGAGAAGAGATCATTCCAGGAAAGTTTGAGGATTTGGAAGAAACTCAAGAGATGCCATTCACGGAGAAAAGATCATCTCTGGGGAGTTATAGTTTCTTTGACAATTTCTAAGGGTGACAGTCTGAGAAAAGGTTCACCGAGAATACTGCCTTTCTCTTTGTTCCATATTGTTTAACCCCAAGAGGAGGGAAGACTGTATCTGGAATCCTACGGGGGATCTAGTTTTGTTTGTATTTAAGAGTGACCAACAGGATTTACCTAGTGCTAGACATAGTTGTCGGGGAAAACTCTAAATAACTATACTAGTATTACACAGTGGATATGTGACAAGTATATAAATGGATGTGAAAGAAAACTTACAGTGAAACAGCCCCACAATACCGCTATATACATATGAAAGCGGTAAATGAAAGCGGATAAACACTTACCCGTTGTAGAGCTTCCATGTTGTTTGGTTAGTTGTTCAACAAATAAAGTTTTGATAACAACATATATTTGAATTCAACATCAAAGGAGAAAGTGCTTTGAGAAGATTGTTGGGGATTAGAGCTCAAGGAGAGGCCCAAGTTTTAACGATGATTGCACCGTTGTTTTGAAAACTGTACAGAGGGACTTATACAATATGTGAGGCCCAAAATTGTTTTTAAGTACAACGGGATGGGTCTTACACTCTATTAGAGGCCCAAAGATTTATTTTTGTACAAGAGATGGGGCTTACAACTCAAGGAGAGGCCCAGTTGACTTTGTTTAAAAAAGCGACGATCACGCCGAACGTTTGAAAATATACAGAGGGACTTATACAATGGGTGAGGCCCAAAGGTATTATTTACAAAGGGGTTGGGTCTCACACTCTATTAGAGGCCCAAAGAAATTTAAAGAAAATAAATAGGGCTTATAACACGAGGGTAGGCCCAGATGATTTGATTTTTGAACTGGCGATTGCGCCGAGATTTTTCTTTTAATGCAGAGGGACTTATACAATATCTGAGGCCCAAAATTGTTTTGGTTAAAAGGGGATTGGGTCTTACACTCTATTAGAGGCCCATAAAGTTTAAAATGAATAAATATGGGTCTTATAGCTCAAAGAGAAGCCCAAAGATTTTTGTTAAAAAGGCGACAATCGTGCCGAACTTTTTGACGGTATCGGGACTTATACAATACACTGAGGCCTAAAATATTTTGGTTTTCAAGATGGGTTGGGTCTTACACTCTATTAGAGGCTCATGAGTGTTTGAAAATGACTTGTTTAGGGTGATCAAAATCAAAACCCTAAATTAATTTCAAAAAGGATTTTAATTAAATAAAAATTTAATTAAAATGATCAAAATTACCAAACATGTGTGAAAAACAAGTTGTGATCTTGGATTAATGTTTGAAAAATCATGTTTATATCCACAAAATGATTGGAAATCAATTAAATTTGGAAAATCAAAGAGGAAAAAATATTTTACATGTTAAAAATAAATAAAAGATTAATTCTTTGCAAAAATATCAAGTATATGAAATAAATAATATTTTTGGGAATTTTTGGCAAAATAAAATATTTTAACATTTTTGTGAATTATTAAAAAAAGAATCAACTCAAAATCATTAAAACTCAGAGAGAAATTAGTTTTTGAATCAATTAAATAAAATCACAAAATTCAAATATTTGAATTTGTGAAAAAGGCGCCAAGAACATGGCAAGAACACGCGCCACCCCTCTATTTTTGCAGATTTGCATTTTCTCACCAATCTCACTGAATACTTTATGAAATCATGCAATTCACATATCAATCTGCTCGTTTTCACTTCACGATCATGTCTATGGTCTTTAATTTCATTTATTTTAAGCATGGAATAAGAAATCAAGACAAAACCTCAAGAACCCTAAAATTTGCATGAAGGCTGAGAATTTTGATACACGATTCAAACAAAGCAATTAATTGAGGGGAAACATTCTATGCATGATTATGAACATTTGGCAAAAGTATTGTGCGAGGAAATATGCATAGATTAAGAGATGACCAAGTTTAGGCTTACTTGAAGGTCGTGACAGCAAGAGCAAAGTGATTTTTGAGTTGGAGGTGTTACAGATGAGTTGTGATGATCTGAACAGCTTCCCTACATCATATGGAATGTGTTTGAATGCTTGGACTTGATTGGAAATGGCTGGATCACTTAATGGCATCTCAGCTGCAACTTGGTTAAAACCTTGAGCAACTGGCTGGTGATTCTGAGAAATCAGTGTTACAATTGTTGTTTAAGTGTTTGGATCACTTCTATATGATGTTTATGAGGTGTGCGTGTGATTGGTTTGGTTGGAATAGCTCTCAAACTCAAAACCCGATAGTGACTTGCTTTGGAAGGCAAATTTGGAAGTGAGAAGGTGATTTTGAGGAAAGCATATGTTTGATGGCTTTGGTGTACTTAAACTGAGCACAAATGAGCTCTATTTATAGTAGAGCAAGTTTGTTTTGCAAGCAATAGTGAATGGCAACTGCAGCAGAGGTTTGGCAAATGTTGATCAGTAGGAATCCAAGTCTCCTCTAGCCATTGACTAGAGGTTAGAGCACAGGCTGCTGGTTCCCTAGTTCAGAGATCATCCTTGACTCATTCAGTTGGAAATGGCTCAGTTCATGCCACCTTGGTGCATCCATTGAATGCTCCAAAATAAAATTGGAGTTGTGTCCCCTCTTTAGGGTTTTTTAGGTTTGGCATGCTATTTTTAGTTCCAAAGACTTGGGAGGCTTATGGATCAGTGTTTGTCCCTCCTTGGTCTCCCCCTGAGGTATTCAAGTAGATAAACTTGTTTGTCATTTGCACAAATTTCTCAAACCGAGCAAAATGCACAAATCTGCCTTGCCATGACAGTTTGCAGCAAGGCACATTGCCATTGTCATATCTCATGGCTTAAGTGGAGTTTCATGGGGTTCTTGGCTATTTTGGAAAGCCCTCATATGATACAACATGTGTGTGATCATAGTTTGTCTTGACACTTTTTGGATCCAAGTGAAAAATGCCCTTACATTTGGCAAAAAGTGAAACAGATTCTGACTTAGTGAAAATTTCATCAAGTGTTGGAAAAAGTGACATTTCATGTTTTCAGCCATTTTGATCCAATCATAACTCAAAATCCATGATGAATTGGAATGAGGTGTAGTTGACACTTTTAAAGTATGCCATGGGAGCTACAAATCCATCTTTGGAACAGCCCAAATGGTTGCTTGGATCTCAAGTTATGATCCTTGGAAGTTGGTACCCTAGCCACATTGTTTCATAACTTAGAAAGTTTCTAAGTTTTTATGGTTACCCCATTTACAAGTTATCCCACTTTTCTTGATTTTTCTTGATGAATGATGATTAAAATCACACATTAACATCATTTTAGGGTTAAGGGACCATAATTGATCAAAAAATCAAAAAGTCAAACTTTGACATTTGGGCACAGTTGACTTTTTATCAGATGAATTCCAAACTCTGCGATCCTCTATGAAATCAAGTCCTTGACCTAAATCAAACTTGATGGATTGATTTCATAGGTGTTATAGGGTGTATTGAATCATGTCCCAAGGTTTGGGAGCATGTCCTAGTCAAAAGTCAAAGGTACAGTTGACTTTTCTCGCGAAACCCTAACTGTGGTTCTGATGAACTTGAAACTTGTGAACCAAGCTTCTTGGATCAATCCATTGTTGCAAATGGATCAATGTGGTTTATTAGAGACCCTCAAATCATTTCTTGAGGCCTTGGCTCGTGTTTTGTTCCAAAAGTCAACTTAGGGGTGAATTAGGTCAAGAAACCCTAATTCTTGATTTTTTGATGAATGCTTCCCCTGAGGCTAAATTGACTTGATGATTGTGTTCATGATGTCCCTTGGAGCATCTTAGGTTATGCTTTGAAGCATTGGCTCATGCCCAGAGGAAAATTCCATCTGGAGGCCCTGGTCGACCAAAACCCTAATTTGGTGACACTGACGATCTTGAGGCTTGATCCACTCAGAATGCTGCAACCTTGTGCTTGATCCTTGATGTGGGATTCCTCTTGATCCATTGTGGATGTTTGAGAGGTTTAGACAAGTTGAAGATCATGTCATTTCTTGATTGATCATTTGTCTAAGAGCTCTGAGAGGGCTTGAAACCCTAAGTTTGATTGTAGTGGATGCTCACCCATCTTTGGGGGAGACTAATGAGGTATGATGGTTCATCCATATTGTGATGATGATTTTCACAATGATGGGAATCTTAGTGGTCAAAATTTGGGGTATGACAGTGTTTAGCACGCGTATAATGCAACATTCACAGTCCAAAAGACCAATTACTCAAAAAGCATGTCCTTAACAATATTCTGACATCATGTCAGACACTGTCCATCAAGAAAACTTCTGTATTGACGAATAATTTCACAATTTTATGATTACAGTCTGCAGAGAAAAGTAAATTCCCCCAGACTCAATCAATGATTCTTAAGCATCCAATAATAACCATTTCACATGCATTGCCAAGTCTCCCCCAACTTGCAACAATACAACAATGTCAAGACATCCTCCTTAACATCTCAGCTTGCTTGATGCACAAATGCAAACTGGAACTTCAACTGCATCCTCGCAGTAATTCATCTTAGATCAAGGGGCATCTCCCCCTATCTAAGGTAATCAGTGCTCCTCCACAGAACACCTAAGCTAATGAATAGAAAACATAAGACGCATCTTCATGTCTTCAAGAGCGCACCTTCAGTTCAACTTACCAGCTGAACACAATCATCAACTCTCTTATTGCTTCCTCTTACAAGAAACAATAATCACTCACACATGATCACCATCATACTACGCGTAAGGAAATGTATACCAACTATAACAAACTCTTGGCTTGATATCAAAGTCCCATTGATCCCCCCATCCTGCAACCATCTACACACCACACGAACTCCTCTTGAATTCTCATGTATAGACCTCCAGCTACTTGAGGCACAAACCAATCGAATCAAAATGCTTCACATTCCTCAAAGAGACGCACAGGGCCCCTTAGTTTGTTATAACGATGTCAGCTATCGTATGCATGCTCCAGAACTTCACAGCTGCTAAACCGATCCACTACTAGCATGACTTGCAGCCAGGGGCAACATCCCCTTCGCAAGATTTTCCACTGACCTTAACCAGCCAACAACAGAGATAGACACCCCACAATCCAAGACAGTCATTCCTTATCATTCTCCCGTATGATAACCTGGAATACTTCTGATTTTCTGGTGAATATCCACTTCTGAACGCATCAGAAACCAGACCTTCATGCAATCAACATATGATCCACTCCAGTCTTCTCAAAACCTTTCATTAACCTTCCAAGACAGTTCTTCTACTCCATCATTCTCCCATATGACAATGTAGATACTTCTTAGACACGATGCAAGTAACCAGTTTTTCACAGAACCTGAAATCCTCCACCAAGGATAACTAACCCAAAGATGTTCTAACATCAGTTATGACATCTTCCACACATCACAGACACCACACACCATGGTTCTTGATATGCTCCACCACTGGACTTACTATCAGCATAGTAATCCACACTGAAGATCTTCACACAACACTGCGCCACCAGCTTGAACAAAGAATACTTCAGAAACCCAGAGAGAAATAAACTCTCATCCACCAAAAGAAGGTATGCTTCCATTCTCAACCCAGAACTTCTGCCACAAGTTCCCAGAGAACCAGACCCTCCTTACAATTTCAACTAACTACTCTTATGTACAAGAGCAATTAGTTTCAAGCATCCTGCTTGAATACACACAATGAAACTAACCAGATGCCACTGTTTGATTGATCTCAATCTTCTTCAGAACTCCCACAAGATACACTGATCCACTAATGAAATCAGACCTTCAAGTTACATGAACTACTTGCCCCATAGCAAGACATCTTGGATCCACCAAGCCTCTTAGTCATGTAACATCTTCCCATCCACAGCTCTCACAAACTGCATGAGATAGACCTTTTTGAAGCATCCATAACTTCCATTCTCCTGTAGATCTCCTTATCTTAAGCTGATGTGCCACATCACCAGCTGAGACCTCTGATGTTGAGCTAGATGTCAGAACATTTTGATATGACATCCAACTGTTAAATTCAGCTCCTCCTTCTGCCACTTAGAAGAACCTCCTACCATCACAAAACAAGAGTTCCATGCTCTCATAGACTTGATTCAGCAACTAAGTTTGAGTAGACAACCTTCATCCTGCTTTAAAACTCCAAAGAGCTCAAACCTGCCACGTCTAAATCTTCAGAAAATAAGTAGTCCAAGATTACCCCATAGCCATACCAAAGAATGCCACTTTCCTCAGTAGAGGCGTCAGTAGAAAACCAGAGATAACTACCACTTATCCTCGACATTCACAAACAGAGCAAGATTCATGCTCCAAAGCACCTAGATCAGAAATAAACTGATCTAAGCTGTAACCATCAATATTATGATGTCTTCATCTTCATCTTCAACAGCATCAAAGTCCAGACTAGTTTCTTGCCAGGAAACTCTCCATAGAACACATGCTTCTGTCACACCCGACTGAAGCCACTTCTGAGGTCACCTCAAAAGACTAAAATAGATGCTAAAGCGTATGCAGTACCCCTCCCATGATTCTGCACAAACTCTGATGATGAGATGTTCCAATATCTTGTTGAACATCAACAATCTTGACTTTCAAGGATAATCAATTAAATACTTGTGGATTTCACAAATAGCAATTGATCTTAAATCCTTGTCCAATAACCCTTCTTCACTGCTGTAGCTGAGCTCCACCAGATCATGCCATGAACACTTATAAAGTATTCAATCTTTTTGCAAGTATCTTCTTCAAAGGACAATGTTGAGATACCATGGCTGCCACCCTTGACTCAAGTAACTAAGACTTTCTCTGAACAAATCTTATTTACCTCAACAATTATTCAATCAGATTGGATCCACTCTTAGGGTCAAGAGAGATGAATCCTTGCTTGCTATTTTTGGATGGTGAAAATAAATCACCTTCACTTTCTTCATATTGTGTTTCAAAGAAACACCTTCTAGTCAGAAGAGTAACTAGAAGACTCCAGATACACGACTCATATGCCTTTATGAGTGGACTTGAGAGAATTCTCAAGTATCTTTGACAACCTAGCCGACCAATAATTTATCAAACTCCTAGAGCAAGAACCTGATTAACTTAAACTTAACTCCTCTCCTCTTCAACTGACTTCAACTGCACCAAGAAACCAAGCTTCCAAGTACCAAGTCATCATACCAGATATCTAACCACAACTCCTTTCACTCTATCACTCCCGACTTTGGAATAAAAGAATGCAGATATCTTCAAATATAGAGGTCGATGATTGAGACCTTCCACCAACTGTCTTCAGTAACAACTCCAGAATCCCATAATTCTATAGCTTTTCCATCAGAAACACATGCAGCGGAACCACCAAGGAACAGATCATGCTTGCCCTAATAAGATGTCACAACATCCTATAAGACACACCAACAAGAGAACTAGCCACTTCTCCTGTAGTTGTTGTAGAATCTCCTCAGTAACATGAACAACCTTCGGGTTGCTCCCTTCGATCCAGAACATCCATCTCATCCATTAATACCCTTGAGTATATCTGAGTTGATTAATCTGATCTTCAAAACTCCTCCTTATTTAAACGCCAGAAAGTATCTCCCAAAGATCTCATCCAGAACTAGACAGGATGCCTGCTCTGATACCAATTGAAATTCTGGCATATGCAGACAGCAGATGTCCTAACACATGTTAAGATATTGTGCTAAATAATCATTTAAACTCAGAGGCGTAACAGCAGACTGATATTTTGAATATCAGAACTCACAGATGTCACGACATCTGATCCAACATGTTTATCATGAACCTTAACAGAAAACGTAAATTTGCAGAATTATAAAGAACACAGTAATTGTTAACCCAGTTCGGTGCAACTCACCTACATCTGGGGGATACCAATCCAGGAAGAAGACTCCACTATCTGTAGACTGTTACAAAGTTAAACTCCCCCGTTTACACCTTCATTCCTAACATCTACCCAATGAACATCTTTACCAAGGCTAAACTCAAACGTTTACAACCCTGATATAAGATACCCCACTCACTTCCCTTAATCACCAACTGTGATTTCTACATCATCCCTGTCAATACAGAAATCTGTCAAACATACTTGACAAACAAGCTAACTCGGATTTGCTTAAAAGCTTCATCCAAGAACAATACACAATCCAATACCTCAAGGCTTATGGATCTGTACGACACCTATATCAACCACAATGTATCAATTGATACAAGGGGAGACTTACAACCTAGAGAGCCAACGACTCTCAAAACCCTAAACCCTTGTTTCTTACGCAAGAAAGCAAGGTTACAAAAGGCGTACAAAGGCGTATCAAAACCTAGATCTAAGTCTTCTCTTTATAGGCTTCTGCTTCCTTGGGCTTCAGTCTTCTGTTTGCTAATTCCTTGATCCATGCGCATTATCTCTTGGCTGATTTGTTACAGATTTGACACTTGCTAAATCAGTGTAGTACTTCAGGATGTCATGACATCTTCTTTGACATCTTTGTTCAGTCCAGATTTATTCATCTTTATCAAAACTGTGTTTTACCAAAATTTTGTCAAACCAAAGGTGCTTTCAGAGAGTGGTGCGGAAGGACATGACGGAGAAACCTTGACAGCAGACCCGTCAGAGAGGACGTTGAGGTAAACTCGACGGAAAAGGATCTCAGTCGAAGTCGAAGGAATCCCAAGGATCTCAGGCACACGAACAAGCTTAGAGCCAATAAATGTGTGGGCAGTAACAAAGATGGTGGGAGAACGTGGGGAACTCGTGGCAGCGCAGGGATTATGGATGCAGAAGAACAACCGTCATTTTTTGCCTATTTAAGGAGGTGTCGTTTTCAGTTTTAGAAGTCGCATTTTGTTGCATTAGGAGAATACACTCAAAGTACCAGTGTTACAGAAACGAGTCAAAACTCTGCAGAATGAATGCATGCGTCCACTTGTATTTTTTTCATTAAGCAATTTACTTTGCAGATTTTTGTTTTCTTATGTTGTTGTTTTTTCCCTTTTTGATGTACTTTCCTTGTCATTACCTTTAACGCAACTGTTCATCTACTTTTCGTTCAAACCAAAAAACTAAAACGTTAACATACATTTAACACATAGTCTAGGATTCTTGTAGTCGATCCTGCACGTAAACTTCAATAAGAGGCTAGCGGTTGTTCGTTGAAAATCCCACGTGAACACCAAGTCACAAAGAGAAACAATTTTGTGAGATAATGTATGATTCAGCATCCAATCTTTAAATTCTTCAAAGTATTTTAAATTAAAGCATTGTTAATTCCATGACTTTTGTCGCACATTTTGTTTATTATATTTATCCAAAACTTATTAGTGTTAACATTTACATTCAGTATATCAACATTCAATTATTTAAGATTTAATCACACACACATTTCTTTGCAATTTTATGCACAAATAGTCCTTGAGATTTTTTACGAGTTTAATCTCTTAAGTCAATCAAAATCATGATTGGTTAATAAAAATACCAGTAAATAGGGGTACAACCTTATTTTCGTGGATCCTCTAGACGCTCCCAAAACGGCCTTCGTGTCTAACCATGACAACTATTATTATAATGTCATTCCTTTCGGCCTTAACAACACTGGCGCCACCTACCAGCGCCTCATGGATGTTGTCTTTGACCATCAGATAGGGAGAAACATGGAGATCTATGTCGATGTCATGATATTTAAAACTATAAAAGGGCACAATCATGCTTAGGATTTGGAAGATGTCCTACAATCAGTCTGAAAGTATGATATGCGCCTAAAGCCGGCCAAGTGTTCTTCCGAGGTCCAAGCATGGAAAATTCTAGGCTTCATTCTAACACAAAGAGGCAATGAAGCTAAATTGAATAAGTTACAAGCAATCATCACAATGAGGAGCCCTGCTAACGTAAAGGAATTACAACAATTCACAAGTTGCCTCGCCACCTTATCTCGCTTCCTTTCTTGTGCACGAGACAAAGTCTTCCTCTTCTTATCCGCCTTTAAGATGAAAGAAAAGTTTTGAGTGGACTCCTGAGTGCGAGGAGGCTTTCACAAAGGTCAATAATTGTCTCACATCGTCCCCTGTCTTAACTCGCCAAAGGAGCTGTTGCCCTTACTCCTCTACCTTTTGGTCACAGATCAGGCGATAAGCCCAGCCTTTGTTCAGGAAATACACAGGGCAGAGAAAATTTTGTATTTCCTAAACAAGGTGTTCAGAGGCGCCAAAGCACGCCATAAGAAGATTGAGAAACTGGCACTAACAGTTGTCGTTGCGGCAAGGAAATTTAGACCATACTGAAAGTGCGAGAAAGACACAAGAAAGGGGGGGTTTGAATTGTGTGTTCACTCTTTTTTGTAACTTTTCGCATCTTGTTAAAAAGACACTCAAGAACCTTCAATTCTCGTTGAGAGATTCTGATCTCTTAACTATGGAACATGAGAACCATATTGGTTCTGATCATAGGATAGGATATACAGAACTTGTAGTGCGGAAGCTTATCAGAGATAGGCTGCAAGGTTCTGACTTTGCTTACTATTAGGTTCTGATATTCAGTGCAGAAACATAAATAGAGATATTAAGCAAGAGAGTAAAGGACACACGATATATCCAGGTTCACCACGCGGGATAATCCAGTCCACCCTCCTCAGGTGATTTCGCCTTGAACACAATGACTTAATCCACTATAATCAAATCATGATTACACTTGCACGGGCAACGCCGGTGACTAACAACTTGCACAGCCGCACTGTGACTAACACCACAATGAACCGTTCATGGATTCAATTTAATGAATATAACGAACATTTACCTGCAGGTTCCAATCTCTTCAAGATCTACTGCTAGGCTTTCACAGCTAGACGTTCAGGGATTCAACTTAATGAATATAACGCTACTGACCCTATTTCAGGATTTTCCACAATGAAACCCAGCCATTGTCATCTCAAGTATCTGATCACCACGTGATCTACTAAAGGGCCTCAACTCACAGCTGAACCGTTCAGGGATTCAACTTAATGAATATAACGTTCACTTGAGGAGTCTCAATTTATTTAGTTGAATTGGCAAACTGGAGATTACAAATTATGCTTCTTAATAAGCAAGTTTCTCCTAAGTTTAAGTACAGAGAACACACACATGTGTTCAAGCAAGTTTTGAGCAATCAGCTCCTTACTTTCCTAAGAAACTACAAAGATGTATTTAGATATTACAATTGTTGACATCTTGTATATCTTCTTCTTTTTCGTCTTCTGGTTGAGCAAGCTTTGAGCAGCAACTCCTTGCTTCAGATCTTCAATGTAGTCTTGACGAGAAGGTAGGTTGATGACTTGACAGATCTTCAATGTTGTCTTCTTCATCAATAGCTTCTGTTTGATTGTTGTTGTTGTATTGATTTGTCTTCTTGAGTTTCAACAACAATCGCCATTGGTGAAATAATGATAGCTCTGAATATGTTAAGTGTTACAACGAGAACCCATCGTTGTTGCTATCTTCACAATGACTTAGTCAATTTTGTAGATGAACATTCAGTTCTTGATTCTACAAGTGATCGACACATCAGAAGCAAAAACTCTTTCCATTAAATAGCCAGTAGAAATATAGCCGTTAGAAAATAGTGTTGACTGTTTGGAAAAGAGACGTTGTGATATAATGAGTTGTACTGACACATCTTCTTTTTGCAGAGGAAGAAGTGACCGGACATCTTTTCTTGGGCAGTGTGTACATTTAACTCACAATGGTAATATTTAGACTTCAAAACTTCAGTGGCTTCTGATGTTAATTTGATGAAGCATAAGTAGAGTCTTCATAGCAGAATATCTGATGCTTCAAGTCTTCAGTCGATTGAAGAAGTTCATTAGGAATCAGTCTTCAGAACTTCATCACTTGGTCTTTAAGAACGTTATCCTTTTCTGCTTCAAGTCTTCCGAATCTTCAGAGCCTGTCTTTAGAGTCTTCAGACCTTCTTATTTGAAACCTTGATCTTCAGAACTCATCAGTCTTCAGATTCTTTCTGCACTTGGTCTTCAGCGTCTTTAGCCATCAGAACTTCAAGTCATAGGAGTCTTCCGTCTTTTGGTTCTTTCAGAGTGTACTTCTTCAGAAGCTTCGTAATCTTCAGAATCTCAATCACTTTCAGAGATCATCCACAAGAGCATTGCAACAGCAATCTTGGCATCCTTGGATCTGGCTAATCATGACTAGATAAAGAAGCGTTCTTGCTTCTCGCGACTTTAGTCACACATAGTAACCTCGCATATGTATTCAATCATAGTACATCTAGTTGGTGTATGTTGATTCTGATGTCTTTAGTTCTTATGATCTGCACACAACACACGTTAGACCATAAAATGGTTCTTTCACAAATACTTATTGTTATCATCAAAACATAGATTGACTTGTAGAGACAATTCTTGCTCTCACAATCTCCCCCTTTTTGATGATGACAAAACCAAGTATTTTGATTGAACATTTTATACAAGGTAATCACCAATGCCAACAAATTCAGAGTTTGGAACAACAGCTCCCCCTGAATGAGTTATCCTCAAGGTTTTATCTAAGATCATCTAGGATTTTATGTAATCCAAAGATATACAGAGTAACAACTTGAGTTGTTAGAACAGGAATAGAAAAGAGTTACTTCTCTATCTTGTCTTTAGGAAAATGAAGAGTCTTTAGCATCTGGACTAGTTCATCAGAACTTCCATCTTCAGATCTTTAGAACTCAGTTTTCTTTGTTGTCATATCAGAGCTTGCTATCTTCAGAGACGTCTGAAGCATTTCTACTTTTCAGCAGATTCCATTAAGCATAAGATCAGAACAGTTCTTGACTGATAGACGTAGCCTTGCTATCTATCAGAGACAGACATTGTCTTTAAAAGAAACTCCCCCTGAGTTTCGGACATTGTGAAGATTTGAGATTTTGCAATTTGATCTTCAGGGCAGTCTCCCCCTAATTCCTATATGTCAGATATTGGGATCTTCAGAATTATAATTCTGGATGATAAGATTTTAAACACCAATGTAGATCATGACTGTTTTGACTTTTGAACACAGGTATTCATCTCAGAACCTTGTTAAATTCATACTTAGTAGTTTATCAAAGCTTGATTTTTGATCAGATACCAATTAAAGGTTAACATTAAAGTGATCAATCAATGCTTGATTCTGAATCTGATACTCATGATTTAATTTTGATCTGTTACCATATGATGTGTTGAGTCTTATACCAGAGTATGTTGAGTCTAATACCAAGTGAAGAATTTCTCCTCATACGCTTGAGAGATAATTCATTAAAGTGCTGATATTGATACCAATGAAGGTATTTTGACAGTAATCCACAGCTTTTGCTCTGATTGATGAGTTTGATACTGATCTTTGTGTACTGAGTCTGATTACCAATTGTTGATTTAGTATAATACTAGATCGTTTTCATTTCCAATGGTTCTTGGTAAACATCAGAACGGCTTCTTCTTGGATCTTCAATCCGGATCTTCAGACAATTCTTGACAGTTCTTGACTTCTGATTTGCACAGATCTTCTGAGTGAGCATTTTGAGATGTAGACTTTGTCTTGACAACTTTCAGAGTTTTCTTACTTCTTTTCTGAGCTAAGTGAGATAAGGATTACGATGAATCTGATTCTTCCAGCTTAACCTGTTTCTTAGAATGCCTAGTGAACTTGTTTAGAGTTCCTCGGATAACATCAAACAACAAACGTTAGTAGCAACGCATATTATATGAGTACTTTGTTTGAGTTCTGCATGCTTTCAGATTTCCTTCTTTCAATCAAAATCAATATATTTCTCCCCCTTTTTGACATCATCAAAAAGTGTCAGGGCATATGAGCAATTAGACATATAATCTCTTATATACAATTTCCTTAATTTCTCCTATTTGAGCATATTGAATATTTGACGTGATAAGGAGCATAGAATCATTAGAAGCATTTTGACTTGTTTTAGTGAAACACATCTATAATCAGTATGTATTTAATTGAAGGATAATAGATGGAAGTCAATTGTGAAGGACGTGAACCGGTGTTCAGGTACCTTAAAGGCAATTGGGTTTACTAATTTTTGTTATGGCATAGTTAATCTGAAGAACAATTAGACATAACCAATAAGAAGCTCATTAAACAGGCTAACTGTATTCAAACATAGATTAGATAAAGATTTAAACACACACATATAGATTACATAGAGATATAGATATCAAAAACATACAGATTTAGACTAGACAAAAACAGGTTCTTATAAGAGAAAACTTTTAGAGTCACGTATTTCCGTGTTATGGAGGATTGAGATGTTCCTCAAAAGTTTATTAGTTGAACGGCTGTATGCGTATTTCAAGAGAATTGAACGGCTGAGAAATTTCTAGTAAGAAATAGGAGAGTAGCCTTTTGTACGCAATTTCCTAGATGGGATAAATTAATGAGTTTCTTTTAATTTGGTCATTTTGATTTCTAATGCTGGTTGAATTATCTAAAAGACTCTATGAGAAGGAGTGAAGAATTTAGGTTTAAAATTTTCATATGCGACAAATAAGACATTTTCATTAATTCAATGGTGATTGTACATAAGGATAGAAAGTTTCAAAACATAGCAACTGCTAAATGAACATCACCACTTTACTCATCAGAATTCTCAATAATGTCCATAGTTTCACAACTGATTTCAACATGAGACGTACCAGGTTCAAGCCTGATAATTAAATCCCCGGCCTTTTCTTGTAGAAGTATTTCAGAAATTATTCTTCCGTACGGAATGAAGGCCTGTACTTTATTTCTGGAGATTTTGATAGAATGTTTCATATGATTAAAAATAGTTTTAGGGAGATATATTGTAACATGATGTGTTAGAAGAAAGATAAGGATTCTGTCGTTGTGCGTTAAGATGTTCTCAGGAGCCGTACGAGGACGAAGGTTGGTCAAGGAAAATATGAACCATGCTTTTGGAAAAGGGAGAAGCCTCCCAGGGTTGTTTGGTTCGTAAGGTACTGAGTCGTCAAATAAGATTTTGCACTGATCCACCAAGCTTAGGTTTGATTGATAGTCATCAATCGTAACTCCGGAGGAGACACAACCAGTGATTTTCTCTATCGAGGAGATGGAGACAGCAATGGGTTGAAGGTAGACTTCCGACCAGATGGTTTTTCCATCGTTACTAATTCTAGCAAATTTCCAGAACTCTTTAACTAGATTTGGATAGACAGGACCATATAGGAGAGCGTAATAGCCTTGCCTAAACTGGGCTTGCATGCTTCTGAGTATCTTCAAACCATTGTCTCCGAGATGAGCAAGGTTGAGTTTCTTCTCAGGAATGAGGTGTAGATTTTCTTTGTTTCCAAGGATGGTTGGTTCATTCCTTTGAGAGTTCATTGTTCATTGTGAGTTTAGAATTTTGTATTTGAAAGTGGAGAGAGAGAGAGAGAGAGAGAGAGAGAGAGAGGGGAATCCTACTTTTTATGGGTGAGTTAGGATGAAGTGTGATGGTCGCTTTTGGGGATAGGATTTGGATTTGTTATTTCCTAGATATTATATTAATTCTTGGGTATATGGAGAGATGTAAACGCGTGTAGCTAAAAAGACGAGTTAGTTATCTATTTATTGGAAAGGATATTAGAGTTAATGATGGCATTTCGGTGAGTGGTCAATGAGTCGAGTACATCAATGATGGGAATAAATTTGAGTCACAGAAAAAAAATTTAATGGATTCTAATAAGGCTTATTATCTATGTAAAATTTTATTGTTCAAAGAGAGACTTTAATTAATGATTATAGATTTGACAATACGTTTTTTTTAACTAATCTAAGGATAATTGAACATGAACAAAACAATTAAAGCATAATTAACATGGTTTCTCTAGTCACTAAAGACTTCACAATTTGTCTTTAACAGACAGTTTTCTGGAATCTCTTCAGGACCATCTTCATCAATTCTTTCCTTGATCATGTCCACAATTCCATCTCTGAAGAAAATCTCAGACAAAACTCTTCCATAAGGAATGTAGGATTTTGTGAGGTTTCGAGACTCAATGATGGTTTTCCAGAGACAGTTGAAGATTGAGTGTGGTAAATTTATCTGAAAGTCATTCATTAGTAAATAAATGAACTTATGGTCGTGAAATCAAATTAGATTATTGCTATCTATTCTGGGAAGAAAATTTGACAACGTGAGTTTATACCAGGCTTTGGGAGTAGGTAGGAGATTCTCAAGATTGTAGGGTATGTATCTGGAAGATAAGTCCTGAAGGGATGCAAAATTTCTTGCAGGAAAGAAATTGTGTTTGTCAAAATTAACATGAATTCCAACATCTTCACATCCAGTTGCAAGGATCACTGAGAATAGGTTGATGTCAATAGGGATTTCAAAAACATAGGAAGTGATGCATTTTCTTTCAATATCAAGATCAGCATGTTTCCAGAATTCTTTGACCAGGTTTACATAGATAGGTTTTTCTAGCATCATGGAGTACCTAGTCCATTGCTGAGTATACAAAATATCTGCTATACTGCACGCAGTGTCTCTTGAGAGTGAAGGAGTAATGAATGAGAACCGTTTCTCAGGAATAAGTTCAAGAAGATTTGGATTACCAAGAAAGGTTAGTGGAGGCATGATGATGGATGGACGAAGAGGCTTAGAATTTTAGGGTTTTTAGTATAAGAGTATAAAAGGGAGACGAGTTTTTATAGAATAAGTAGGTAGACTTATGCCTAGACTAGGGAAGATATAGGTTAGTGCAAAAGATTTTAATGAGATTTTATTTAGCTGTCAGAGATATGTTATGTTTTCAAAAGATTCGCATTTATTATGATGTTCCCTTTGCGTGTAGATTTCGTTAAAGGGTTTTCTTTTATCTAGCAATTTCTTATAGCTAAGTTTTAACAGATATTCAAATAGTTTTCTTAGTGAAAAAAAAATTATTTTATGGGTTAACGGAGAAGGAGAAGGAGAAAGTGTACCTTAGGGATGATGAACTTTTGAAGAGAATCTTTTAGCTAAACCTTTTCGTGAAGGCATTCCTTTCTGACCTCTGAATCTTTGAGCATCTTCCTGATTCTGCCTATTTCCGAGTAAGCTACGGATGTTTATTGGGTTCTTCAAGATACGCTTGTCTTCTAACCTCTGAAGAAGAAGAATATTTTCTTGGAAAGTGATCCTGATTGAACTACGGCTTTCTCTCTTTTCTAGTTCAACTTTGTCCATCAGTTCTCTAGGTTATAATGACCGAGATTAAGACTTGGCATGATCAGAGTGACCGCTGTAACGCCCCGATTTTGATTATTCCATTATTCTTGAGTCTTTTGTTTTAATTGGGTGATAAATTATTTTATTTGTTAAATTGGTGTGTTAAATGTTATTTTACCGTTTTTGAGAGTTTTCGGGGAAATTAGAATGAAGGGTATTTTAGACTTTTCTCAATTAATCATAAGTTAGAAATTTTGTGGAGTTAGAATTTTGTGAGAAAAATGAATTAATTGATTTAGTGGAAAATGAGAGAAAAGAAATAGAAAAGAAAGAAAAGAGATAGAAAAGAAAAAGAAAAGAGAAATAGAGAGAAAAAGGAGAGAAAGAAAGAAGAGGAAGAGAAAAGAAGAGGAAAAGAGGAAAACCAAGAAAATCAACCTCTAGGAATCGATTTAATCGGGTAAGGGTGTGAAACATTGTTATCTTATCAATGTATAGTATTATGTATGATTGTGTATGTGTGTATTGGATTGGTTGTGGTGTTTTCATAGTTTTCCATTTTAGGTCGATAATGAGAAATCGATGTTTTCGCGGTTGGAAATCGACGAAAATGTGGTAGAATGCTTGTTGCCATGATTAGATTGAGTTCTGATGGATGTATGTTGTTTTGAAAATGTTTTGGGTTGAAAAATAGGGTTTTTGGGTTTTCAACAGCGCTGAAGGATTCTGAGTTTTCGCAGGTTCGCTACGGGTATTCGCCTAGCGAAGGCATAAGCGAAGGTTCGCTAGAGTGTTCGCCTAGCGAACTTTGGGTGTTTTTGGCTCTGTTTGGTTCTGACTTGGTTCGCCAAGTGCTCGCCTAGCGAACTTTGTGTCTATTTTTAGCTAACAGTTAGTTCGCTGGAACATTCGCCTAGCGAAGGAGCTAGCGAATGCTCGCGAGGGATGTTCGCCTAGCGAAGGAGCTAGCGAATGCTCGCGAGGGAGGTTCGCCCAGCGAACAGTGCTGTTCGTGTAATTTTGTTTTCTGCACAACTTTTGATATGTGGTTCGGTTTGAGGCGTGGTTTGATGCGTTAGAAAGTTTATGGAATGTTCTTTCTTAATATGATGAATTGGAAATTATTAGCCGATTAAATAAGTCGGAAAAGTCAGAAATAGTGCTATTTAGCGACTTTTACCGTTTTGACGGTGTGTTTGAATGTGAATCGTACAATAGTGCATTGACGTGAATGTATGTAGATTGTATGTGATTGTATGAGATGAATGCATGTATATATTGTGAATATGTATGCATTTCAAGAATGTCTTGAGTCATTATCATGTGTAGCATAATGATGTGCATTCTTGTGCTGAGGGATTCTAATGAGAATCCGCTATAACATCGTGAGCCTCTCTCGGTGGAGGTGTTAGCGACGGTTATAGACGATCGTGAGCCTCTCTTGGTGGAGGTGTGAGCGATCGGGTCGTGAGCCTTTCTTGGTGGAGGTGTGAGCGATCCAGAAACATCGTGAGCCTCTCTTGGTGGAGGTGTGAGCGGTGGGTGAACATCGTAGGCCCGACGGGGAGTTACTTTGGTAACGAGCGATGGTTCCAGCAGAAGTTCCTGAGTGAACTTGAGATGATTGAGTCGGTACTGCATTGCATTTGCATAGAGTCGTGAGTCGGTCTCTATGATTTGCATTTCTCATCTTTAAATGATGCATTGGTGAATAAACAGTTGTGTATGTTTATGTGGAATGATAAGAATTATGAAAGTATGCCTGATGTGTATGCTTGGTTTTATATATATATATGGATACATTGCGATGTATATGAGTGACTTGTGATGAATTGTGGTGAGAAGGTGAATTATGTGTAATTTTATGCTATTATATATAATTATATGCATTGTTATTATGATAATATTTCTCACCCATCTGCTGTTTTATGATGCTCTATGAGGCATTGCAGAGTAGGTATGCTGGTGGTCTTTTTGTGAAGCGTGTCTTCATTCTTTTGGTCGGTTGGCTCTGATATGTAGCACCGGGTAGCTAGGAGGGCTATGATTCTTTTGTGATACATTATATATGTATCTTGTTGATAAATGTTTATGTAAACATGAATTATGTTGGTGGATAATACTTGGCGATGTATATATGTGTATGTATATATATGAATTGGTTGTTATTCAATGTTTAGATCTTCCGCTTTTATTCTAAATATTGACATGTGGGTGTAAGTACTAAGTTCCTCTGTTCCAAGTTACCCCACTGTTGCATATCAATTGTTGAGCAGGTGTTGTATGTTTAAATTTCGCAATTGATGTGACATGCCTCTTTTATACCATGTTTGTAATTATACTCTGACGAAATCTTTATTATGTGCCTAAATGATTATTTGGGGGTATAGAAAGGGGGTGTTACATTAAGTGGTATCAGAGCCAGAGTTGAGTCAGTTGTGTCTGTCTTGTTGTTGTGTTGGTTGAACTGTTGTTTAACCTTGTTGTAATTTTTGGGAATGATCAGAATATGGCTGGTAGAAATGATAATGTGATGGCTGCTGCTTTGGAAGCAATGGCTAGGGCGGTGCAAGGTGCGCCGAATGTGAATGCTAATGATGATTTCAGGAAGAATCAACCACCGGTTTTCAAAGGAAGATTTGATCCCGATGGTGCTCAACTTTGGTTAAAAGAGATTGAACGGATCTTCAGGGTCATGGACTATGCGGAAGAGAATAAGGTGAGGCTTGGGTCTCACATGTTGAAGGAAGAAGCCCACGATTGGTGGGTCGGTATGCGTGAAGTTCTTGAGGTGGATGATGAAGAAGTAACTTGGGATTTATTCCGTACTGAATTCTTGAGAAAGTATTACCCTGAGAGTGTGAAAGGAAAGAAGGAGATGGAGTTTCTTGAACTAAAACAAGGTAGTATGTCGGTGGTGGACTATACTGCTAAGTTTGTGGAGTTGGTTCAATTCCATCCTCATTATGCTGTGATTACTGCTGAGTTCTCAAAGTGTATTAAATATGAGAATGGTTTACGTCCTGAGATTAAACAAGCTGTAGGGTATCAAAGGATAAGGAGGTTTGCGGATTTGACGGAATGTTGTAGAATCTTCGAGGAAGATAGCAAGGCTCGTTCTACACATTATAAAAGTTTGAATGAGAGGAAGGGAAAGCAACAAGCTAGAAGTGGACCTTATGTGACACCCGCTGATAAGGGCAAGCATAGGGGAAACTTCGAGAGGAGATCTGGAGGAGGAGGTTCTGGTCCCATTAAGTGCTACAAGTGTGGTGAAATGGGTCATAAATCATTTGAGTGTGGGAAGACAGTGGCGAAATGTTCTAACTGTGGAGGCCTTGGGCATGCTACTACAGATTGTAGAAGGAATGTGGTGAAGTGCTATAACTGTGGGGAAATTGGTCACATTAGCCCAAAGTGTTCGAATTCGAAGAAAGCTCCATCCGGTGGGAAGGTATTTTCTCTGGAAGGAACTCAGACTTCGAGTGCAGATCGTCTGATTCGAGGTACTTGCTTTATTAATAGTACACCTTTAGTTGCCATTATTGATACTGGAGCGACTCATTCGTTTATTTCGTCTGAGTGCGCGAAGCGTTTAAATCTTGTGTTGTCTCTAATGGATGGTAAGATGGTTATTGATACTCCAGCAATGGGGTCAGTAACTACGTCTGTGGTTTGTTTGATGTGTCCTTTGACCATTTATGGTAAAGACTTCGAGATGGATCTAGTGTGTTTGCCGTTGGAAGGATTGGATGTGGTCTTGGGTATGAATTGGTTGCAATTTAATCGAGTTCATATAGATTGTTATCACAAGTTAGTAAGGTTTCCTTCTTTGGAAGATGATGAATTTGAGAGTTTCCTATCCACTAAAGAGTTGAAGAAACTTTTAGCGGACGAAGCTCAATTGTTTGGTTTGTTTGCATCATTGTCGGTGGAGAGTCAAGTTGAGCTTGATGTGTTCCCAGTGGTGTGTGAATTTCCAGAAGTGTTTCCGGAAGATATTAGGGATGTACCGCCGGAAAGAGAAGTTGAATTTTCTATTGATCTAGTTCCGGGTACTAGACCGATTTCGATGGCACCGTATCGTATGTCGGCATCGGAATTGGTAGAATTGAAAAAGCAATTGAATGACTTGTTGGACAAGAAATTTGTAAGGCCAAGTGTTTCTCCTTGGGGTGCTCCGGTATTGTTGGTAAAGAAGAAGGACGGGAGTATGCGGTTATGCATTGATTATCGACAGTTGAACAAAGTGACAATTAAGAACAAGTATCTGCTTCCAAGGATCGATGATTTGATGGACCAATTGGTTGGTGCGAATGTTTTTAGCAAGATTGATTTGAGATCAGGATACCACCAGATTCGTGTGAAAGGAGAAGATATTCAAAAGACGGCATTTAGGACACGGTATGGTCATTACGAATACTCCGTGATGCCATTCGGGGTTTCTAACGCACCGGGTGTGTTTATGGAATACATGAATCGTATTTTTCATGAACAGTTGGATCGTTTTGTGGTTGTGTTCATCGATGATATTTTGATTTACTCTAAGTCTCAAGAGGAGCATGAAGAGCATTTGAGGATTGTGTTGCAAATTTTGAAAGAGAAACAATTGTATGCTAAGTTGTCGAAATGTGAATTTTGGTTGTCGGAAGTAAGCTTCCTTGGACATGTTATTTCCGGTAGTGGTATTAGTGTTGATCCATCCAAGATAGATGCGGTGATACAATGGGAGGTTCCTAGGTCGGTTACAGAGATTCGAAGCTTTTTAGGCTTGGCGGGTTATTATCGGAGGTTTATTGAGGGATTTTCGAAGTTAGCACTTCCTTTAACGCAATTGACTTGTAAAGGAAAGGCTTTCATTTGGGATATTCATTGTGAAGAGAGTTTCAATGAGCTAAAGAGAAGGCTGACAACGACTCCGATCTTGATTTTGCCTAATCCTAATGAACCATTTGTAGTGTATTGTGATGCTTCATTGGTGGGTTTAGGTGGTGTTTTGATGCAAGATGGAAAAGTTGTGGCATATGCTTCTAGATAATTGAGAGTGCATGAAAAGAATTATCCTACACATGACTTGGAGTTAGCGGCCGTGGTGTTTGTTTTGAAAATATGGAGGCATTACCTTTATGGTGCAAGATTTGAAGTTTTTAGTGATCACAAAAGCTTAAGATATTTATTTGATCAAAAAGAATTGAACATGAGACAAAGAAGGTGGTTAGAGCTTTTGAAGGATTATGATTTTGGTTTGAATTACCATCCGGGTGAGGCAAACGTGGTGGCTGATGCTTTGAGTCGGAAATCGTTACATATGTCCGCATTGATGATGAGAGAATGGGAACTTTTGGAGGATTTTAGAGATTTGAGTTTGGTTTGCGAAATGACGACGCGAAGTGTGCGACTTGGTATGCTACATGTTACGAATGATTTTCTTGCAACGGTTAGTGAAAAGCAAAAGTTGGATTTGAAGTTCGTTGATTTGATGATGAATGAGAACGAGGATTTTAAGGTTGATAATTTTGGAGTTTTGAGATTCCGTGGTCGTATTTGTATTCCCGATGATGTGGAGTTGAAAAAGATGATATTGGAAGAAGGGCACCGAAGTAATTTAAGTATTCATCCGGGTGCGAATAAGATGTATCAAGATTTGAAGAAGATCTTTTGGTGGTCCGGGTTAAAGAGAGACGTGGCGCAATTTGTGTATGCGTGCTTAACTTGTCAAAAGTCTAAGGTGGAACATCAAAAGCCTAGTGGATTGATGCAACCGTTGGATATTCCGGAATGGAAATGGGATAGTATATCGATGGATTTTGTTACGGGATTGCCGAATACGCAAAGAGATCATAATGCTATTTGGGTGATTGTTGATAGGCTTACTAAATCTGCTCACTTTGTTCCAATTGATATTAGTTATCCTTTGGAGAAGTTAGCCGAGATTTATGTTCGTGTGATTGTGAAGTTACATGGTGTTCCTAAGAGTATTGTATCGGATCGAGATCCGAGATTTACATCGAGATTTTGGGTGAGTTTACAAGAGGCTTTGGGTTCTAAGTTAAGATTGAGTTCGGCTTACCATCCGCAAACAGATGGTCAAACCGAGAGGACGATTCAATCGTTGGAGGATTTATTGCGTGCTTGTGTACTCGAGCAAGGTGGTGCTTGGGATGGTTATTTGGCATTGATTGAATTCACTTACAATAACAGTTTTCATTCGAGTATAAGTATGGCACCATTTGAGGCTTTGTATGGTCGGAGATGTCGAACACCTTTGTGTTGGCATGAAACCGGTGAGAGGACGATAGTTGGACCGGAAATGGTACAACAAACGACGGAGAAAGTGAAGTTTATTTGGGAGAAGATGAAAGCTTCTCAAAGTAGACAGAAGAGCTATCATGACAAGAGAAGGAAAGATCTTGAATTTCAAGAAGGCGACCATGTGTTTTTGAGAGTTACACCGGTTACGGGTGTGGGTCGTGCTTTGAAGTCGAAGAAGTTGACTTCTCGTTTTATTGGTCCGTATCAGATTACTTCACGAGTTGGTGTTGTGGCTTACCGTGTGGCGTTGCCTCCAAACCTTTCAAATTTGCATGACGTATTCCATGTTTCGCAACTTCGGAAATATGTTCCGGATCCGTCACATGTTATTCCTATGGACGAGGTAGAAGTGAGAGATAACCTTACGTTGGAAGCTTTACCGGTTAGGATTTTGACCCTGAAGTTAAGAAACTAAGAGGCAAGGATATTGCGCTTGTGAAAGTAGCGTGGGGAGGCGCTGCGGAAGGTAATATGACTTGGGAACTAGAGAGTGGGATGCGAGAGTCGTATCCGGAGTTGTTTGAATCAGGTATTATTTTTTAGGACGAAAATTTCTAAAGTGGGAGAGAGTTGTAACGCCCCGATTTTGATTATTCCATTATTCTTGAGTCTTTTGTTTTAATTGGGTGATAAATTATTTTATTTGTTAAATTGGTGTGTTAAATGTTATTTTACCGTTTTTGAGAGTTTTCGGGGAAATTAGAATGGAGGGTATTTTAGACTTTTCTCAATTAATCATAAGTTAGAAATTTTGTGGAGTTAGAATTTTGTGAGAAAAATGAATTAATTGATTTAGTGGAAAATGAGAGAAAAGAAATAGAAAAGAAAGAAAAGAGATAGAAAAGAGAAAGAAAAGAGAAATAGAGAGAAAAAGGAGAGAAAGAAAGAAGAGGAAGAGAAAAGAAGAGGAAAAGAGGAAAACCAAGAAAATCAACCTCTAGGAATCGATTTAATCGGGTAAGGGTGTGAAACATTGTTATCTTATCAATGTATAGTATTATGTATGATTGTGTATGTGTGTATTGGATTGGTTGTGGTGTTTTCATAGTTTTCCATTTTAGGTCGGTAATGAGAAATCGATGTTTTCGCGGTTGGAAATCGACGAAAATGTGGTAGAATGCTTGTTGCCATGATTAGATTGAGTTCTGATGGATGTATGTTGTTTTGAAAATGTTTTGGGTTAAAAAATAGGGTTTTTGGGTTTTCAACAGCGCTGAAGGATTCTGAGTTTTCGCAGGTTCGCCTAGCGAACCAATCAGCGAAAGGTAGCGAAGGTTTGCTACGGGTATTCGCCTAGCGAAGGCATGAGCGAAGGTTCGCTAGAGTGTTCGCCTAGCGAACTTTGGGTGTTTTTGGCTCTGTTTGGTTCTGACTTGGTTCGCCAAGTGCTCGCCTAGCGAACTTTGTGTCTGTTTTTAGCTAACAGTTGGTTCGCTGGAACATTCGCCTAGCGAAGGAGCTAGCGAATGCTCGCGAGGGATGTTCGCCTAGCGAAGGAGCTAGCGAATGCTCGCGAGGGAGGTTCGCCCAGCGAACAGTGCTGTTCGTGTAATTTTGTTTTCTGCACAACTTTTGATCTGTGGTTCGGTTTGAGGCGTGGTTTGATGCGTTAGAAAGCTTATGGAATGTTCTTTCTTAATATGATGAGTTGGAAATTATTAGCCGATTAAATAAGTCGGAAAAGTCAGAAATAGTGCTATTTAGCGACTTTTACCGTTTTGACGGTGTGTTTGAATGTGAATCGTACAATAGTGCATTGACGTGAATGTATGTAGATTGTATGTGATTGTATGAGATGAATGCATGTATATATTGTGAATATGTATGCATTTCAAGAATGTCTTGAGTCATTATCATGTGTAGCATAATGATGTGCATTCTTGTGCTGAGGGATTCTAATGAGAATCCGCTATAACATCGTGAGCCTCTCTCGGTGGAGGTGTTAGCGACGGTTATAGACGATCGTGAGCCTCTCTTGGTGGAGGTGTGAGCGATCGGGTCGTGAGCCTTTCTTGGTGGAGGTGTGAGCGATCCAGAAACATCGTGAGCCTCTCTTGGTGGAGGTGTGAGCGGTGGGTGAACATCGTAGGCCCGACGGGGAGTTACTTTGGTAACGAGCGATGGTTCCAGCAGAAGTTCCTGAGTGAACTTGAGATGATTGAGTCGGTACCGCATTGCATTTGCATAGAGTCGTGAGTCGGTCTCTATGATTTGCATTTCTCATCTTTAAATGATGCATTGGTGAATAAACAGTTGTGTATGTTTATGTGGAATGATAAGAATTATGAAAGTATGCCTGATGTGTATGCTTGATTTTATATATATATATATATGGATACATTGCGATGTATATGAGTGACTTGTGATGAATTGTGGTGAGAAGGTGAATTATGTGTAATTTTATGCTATTATATATAATTATATACATTGTTATTATGATAATATTTCTCACCCATCTGCTGTTTTATGATGCTCTATGAGGCATTGCAGAGTAGGTATGCTGGTGGTCTTTTTGTGAAGCGTGTCTTCATTCTTTTGGTCGGTTGGCTCTGATATGTAGCACCGGGTAGCTAGGAGGGCTATGATTCTTTTGTGATACATTATATATGTATCTTGTTGATAAATGTTTATGTAAACATGAATTATGTTGGTGGATAATACTTGGCGATGTATATATGTGTATGTATATATATGAATTGGTTGTTATTCAATGTTTAGATCTTCTGCTTTTATTCTAAATATTGACATGTGGGTGTAAGGACTAAGTTCCTCTGTTGCAAGTTACCCCACTGTTGCATATCAATTGTTGAGCAGGTGTTGTATGTTTAAATTTCGCAATTGATGTGACATGCCTCTTTTATACCATGTTTGTAATTATACTCTGACGAAATCTTTATTATGTGCCTAAATGATTATTTGGGGGTATAGAAAGGGGGTGTTACAACCGCTCCATCTGAACTTAGCCAATTACATGCAATCCTTTTGGTCAGCCGATGTAATGAATGTTCTGAGGAAAAATTAACACTCATATGCGTGGGAGCAGTACTGAGTGAATAGAAAGTTTCATTTGATGACCCCATTCATAATCAACAAATTACATCTGTTTTTTTTTATTGCTTCTCACTTGTCATTTCCTTGATCCATAGAACCTGTTTAGTTCTGATACAGTTCTTTAGATATGGATCTGAATCTTAAACGACAAACTTTGAGAATTGGTTGAGTTCTCCTTTCATAGCCTGAGTTCAGTTTGCGTCTGTGAGAGTTTTTTGTCTTTGAACGATGATTGATTTCACAAGATTAGTGAGAACCTTTGAGAGGTTATTCAAGGAGGAATTAACCTATCAACATCTGACTTTATTCCTCAAGGTTGTTTCAGAACTTGTTCAAAACATCATCACGCCCCATGTGTACATCACTAGACATGGTTTGCATGAGCCTTTTTGTTCTTACAATGATGATCAACTTATTTGGGGTTGTTCACACATATCTATGAGTTAACTTCAACCGAACATTATTAACGTCATCTTTTATGACATCAGTTGGAGAACCTAGATATCTGGAATGATAGCATCTAATTTCATAGCTCAAGTGGTTCTGAGAACACTTGATCTGATGACAATTAGATTATCAACATTTGATTTTTACTAGGATGATTCCAAGTTGTTGGAGCTTGATCACTAAACCAGTTAAAGCTTGAGTTCCTTCGGAATCAAGTATTTACTGAGTCTTTGGGATTCAGTTCTTCACTTAGTCTTTTGATCATTCCAGATTCTGACATTGAATCATTTCTAATAATTTGAATTTTTCAGATTCTGATTTTAATATATTTCTTTCTGAAATTCAAAGTCTGAGAACAACAATCTTTCTTCTTTACATGAAGAGATTCATAATGAGTTTTAAACGAGAAAGTCAAGGGTGGACCTAATCCGTTTCTTGAAAACATCTCAAAAACTCATAAAGAATTAATCTTCAGCAAACAAGATTTCTTGCTTTCTAATCATTCATCTTTTAAGCATATAAGTGGTTTTATCCACACGTAATTTCCAGGATGAGCTTTCAACAGATACTGCCTTTTATCTGATGAACTTATCTTATCAGTTGATTCTTCAATTCTAGTGAAGCTTCATCTAGAATCAATGAATTGCTCACGAAGTAATCAGATTGATTACAATTTTGTACACAGTTAACTGCTGAACTGTTACAAAAATTGTGAGTGGATTTCAGTCTTACCAAGAGTACTTCTACGCACCACATCTAGATCTTTTTCTGACACTGTTAAGTGTTTGATGTAAATCAATAACAGAACCGGGCTCTGATACCAATTGAAGGTGCGAGAAAGGCACAAGAAAGGGGGGGTATGAATTGTGTGTTCACTCTTTTTGTAACTTTTCGCATCTTGTTAAAAAGACACTCAAGAACCTTCAATTCTCGTTGAGAGATTCTGATCTCTTAACTATGGAACATGAGAACCATATTGGTTCTGATCATAGGATGCGATATACAGAACTTGCAGTGCGGAAGCTTATCAGAGATAGGCTGCAAGGCTCTGACTTTGCTTACTATAAGGTTCTGATATTCAGTGCAGAAACATAAATAGAGATACTAAGCAAGAGAGTAAAGGAAACACTATATATTCTAGTTCACCACGCGGGCTAATCCAGTCCACCCTCCTCGGGTGATTTCGCCTTGAACACAAGGACTTAATCCACTATAATCAAATTATGATTACACTTGCACGGGCCACGCCGGTGACTAACACCACAATGAACCGTTCAGGGATTCAATTTAATGAATATAACGAACATTGACCTGCAGGTTCCAATCTCTTCATGATCTACTGCTAGGCTTTCACAGCTAGACGTTCAGGGATTCAACTTAATGAATATAACGCTACTGACCCTATTTCAGGATTTTCTACAATGACACCCAGCCATTGTCATCTCAAGTATCTGATCACCACGTGATCTACTCAAGGGCCTCAACTCACAGCTGAACCGTTCAGGGATTCAACTTAATGAATATAACGTTCACTTGAGGAGTCTCAATTCATTTAGTTGAATTGGAAAACTGGAGATTACAAATTGTGCTTCTTAATAAGCAAGTTTCTCCTAAGTTTAAGTACAGAGAACACACACATGTGTTCAAGCAAGTTTTGAGCAATCAGTTCCTTGCTTTCCTAAGAAACTACAAAGATGTATTTAGATATTACAATTGTTGACATCTTGTAGATCTTCTTCTTCTTCGTCTTCTGGTTAAGCAAGCTTTGAGCAGTAACTCCTTGCTTCAGATCTTCAATGTAGCCTTGACGAGAAGGTAGGTTGATGACTTGACAGATCTTCAATGTTGTCTTCTTCATCAACAGCTTTTGTTTGATTGTTGTTGTTGTGTTGATTTGTCTTCTTGAGTTTCAACAACAATCGCCATTGGTGAAATAATGATAGCTCTGAATATGTTAAGTGTTACAATGATAACTCATCGTTGTTGCTATCTTCACAATGACTTGGTCAATTTTGTAGATGAACATTCAGTTTGTGATTCTACAAGTGATCGACACATCAGAAGCAAAAACTCTTTCCATTAAATAGCTAGTAGAAATATAGTCGTTAGAGAATACTGTTGGCTGTTTGGAAAAGAGACGTTGTGATATAATGAGTTGTACTGACACATCTTCTTTTTGCAGAGGAAGAAGTGATCGGACATCTTTTCTTGGGAAGTGTGTACATTTAACTCACAACGGTAATATTTAGACTTCAAAACTTCAGTGGCTTCTGATGTTAATTTGATGAAGCATGAGTAGTGTCTTCATAGCAGAATATATGATGCTTCAAGTCTTCAGTCGATTGAAGAAGTCCATTAGGAATCAGTCTTCAGAACTTCATCACTTGGTCTTTAAGAACGTTATCCTTTTTTGCTTCAAGTCTTTCGAATCTTCAGAGCCTATCTTCAGAGTCTTCAGAACTTCTTATTTGAAACCTTGATCTTCATAACTCATCAGTCTTCGGATTCTTTCTGCACTTGTCTTCAGCGCCTTTAGCCATCAGAACTTCAAGTCATAGGAGTCTTCCGTCTTTTGGTTCTTTCAGGGTGTACTTCTTCAGAAGCTTCGCAATCTTCAGAATCTCAATCACTTTCAGAGAGCATCCACAAGAGCATTGCAACAGCAATCTTGGCATTCTTGGATCTGGCTGATCATGACTAGATAAAGAAGCATTCTTGCTTCTCGCGACTTTAGTCACACATAGTAACTTCGCATATGTATTCAATCATAGTACATCTAGCTGGTGTATGTTCGTTCGTATGTCTTTAGTTCTTATGATCTGCACACAACACACGTTAGACCATAAAATGGTTCTTTCACAAATACTTATTGTTATCATCAAAACATAGATTGACTTGTAGAGACAATTCTTGCTCCCACACATACTTTCAGGATCACGAGATCCTGGTTAAAACCAACTATCATATTCAGCAAATCTTGAAGAAGCAGGATTTAACAAGGAGGATGTTATCCTGGGTGGTGAAACTCTTGGAATATAACATCCAATATATCCATGGGGGAGCATCAAGTCACAAGCTTTGGTAGATTTCGTAGCACAATTCAACTCGCCCGTAGAGGAGAGGAATCCCTCGGAGTGGGCGCTATCTGCAGATGACACCTCCAACATTAAAGGGAGCGGCCCCAAGATAGTCCTAGAAGGACTCAGAGACATACTCATCGAGCAAGTCCTAAAGTTTTTGTTCACTACCAGTAACAACCAGACGGAGTACGAGGCTCTCATCACAGAATGATCCTTTCCTTAGAGATGGGAGCCTCCAAATTAAAGGCCAAAGGTGACTCCCAGTTGGTCTCTAACCAAGTCTTTGGGAAGTACCAAGCCAATGAGCATCGGCTGATAAGATATCTGTAAAAGGTATGTAACTTATCCTCTAGCTTCTCCTCCTTTGAAATGGAGCATGTCCCCCGTGAACAAAACTTCAAAGCAGGCCTTCTGTCCAAGATCGAAGACAATGGGGTTCAACATAACAGTTATCCATGAGACTCTCGCCTTCCCCATCATTGAGGTAGACGAGGTGTACTCTCTGGAAGTTATCTTAGAATCTAGCTGGATGTTGCCCATACTACGTTATCTACATTTTGGCGAACTTTCACTAAACGAGGGAGAAGCAAGAAGGATGTAGAAATATGCTGCTAAGTACACCATACTCTCTGGGAAACTATAAAAAAATGGATACAGTTTCTCCCTTGCTACGATGTTTGCCCTGGTCCTTGCAAAGGTACATAAGGGCACCTGCCGCAGTCAGATTGACGGGAAAGCCCTCGCACACAAACTGTTAAGAGCGAGGTATTATTGGCCTACTGTATACCGTTGCTTTTGGTAAATCAAATCACAAGTTTTCGTTTACTTACAGGATTAAACTCGAAAAATTCCTAGGACACATTGTGCAAAATAATATAACAAAAAGGTGTTTAGGCTTAGAACTTTAATGTTTGAATGTCAAAAATTTGGACATAAACTCTAACTTGAATAATGCATAATTGCTTTGGAAATAAGGAATAAACAAATAACATAATAAAAATCGTTTAAGTAAGTTTTTCAAATTTAAAGGATTAAAATAAAGGACGTGGATTCATACATCTTCTCACAGACTCTTTTCTCTCTGTGACTTGGATACTTAAGTTCTATAGAGAATATTTAATGAATTTTGTAACCCTTGTTTACATGATTGAACTCGTCTTATATATTATTACAGTGTTAATCTTTGATAACAATTATCTTTGCAGAAATTGATACGTACTCCCTTATGTGGGCTTCAGTCTTCTAGTTTACTTCCATGTGTCTTCGACATTTGAACTGTTTTAAACTGCTCTTTTAAATCTCCTAACTGCTTATGTCGAACCTTGGAGCGTAGCGTCGAAATGATTTAGCTAATTGTACTTAGCTTGTGAATTTATCTTATTTCCACTTCTATCAAACATGCCAAATCACCATAACCTTTTTCGGGATTCTAAATATGTTTTAAAGAGAGAGTGATCATTATCTTGTTGATCTATACCTGAGATTCTTCCAAACTAGACTTGTTAGGTTTCTAAGTTATATAAACTTTGAACTCAAAAATAGACTAAGTCTCAAAACATCTTATAAGCAAGCCAATTCACCCCTTCAGTCGGATTGATCAAATGTCGAAACCATAGCTAGGTTATTTCATACTTAGCAATCTCATACATTTATATCACACATTTATGTTGAAATACTAAACCAAAATTCCTAGGCTAACACATACCGTTATGAAAGATAGCATCACCTTTGTCAAAAGGTGTTATCAATGTCAGAGACATGCTGACCTTTACCACGCCTGACTTCTTCAGTCGATGACTTTGCTCTGGCCTTTCTGTGGAGATTGACTTGCCGTTGTGGCGATGATCTCGGTTCAATAAAGAGGCAAATAAGATAGGATTGAAGTGTGCGTCCGAGTTTTCTTTCAAACACGGGGCCACTAAAAGATATAATTTCAATGACAAGTCGAGGAAAATACAAGAAACCGAATTGGTCTTAAAAGAAGTGGTTATATCTGCGCAACAGGAAAAACTACAACCTAATTAAGATTGATCATTCTGCATATTGCATAAACATTCTCACAGAGCATTCAAGTTACAAGAACTTGAAGGACCCCTATTACCCAGAACATGGAATGCCATCTATCTTAGATACTATTACAAATAAATTATTTATAATTATATAACATCATGTTTATGTACCTTTTTTTAAGAGTCCCACATCGGACAATATATGGCTTGAACATGTGTTTATAAGTGGGGGCAATCCTCACTTTACCAATCGGTTTTGTAGAGTTGAGTTAGGCCCAACCACAATTTCTTAACTTGTCAGGAACACATAGATGTTGTTATTTGTATTCTAAGATACATCAAATGTGCTCCAGGAAAAGGTTTAGTGTATGAAGATAAAGGACATACTCAGATAGTTGGATACCCAGATGTTGATTGGGCAGGGTCACCCATTGATAGATGATCTACCTCTGGGTATTGTGTACTTGTTGGAGGAAACCTTATATCCTGAAAAAGTAAGAAACAAAACGTTGTTGCAAGATCAAGCGTCAAGGCAGAGTATAGGGTCACGGCGATGGCAACATGTGAACTTATTTGGTTAAAACAGTTGCTCAAGGAACGTTAAATTGAAGAAGTAAGACCAATGACACTTACTTGTGATAATCAAGTTGCATTGCACATGGCTTCAAATTCAATCTTCCATAAGAGGACCAAACACATTCAGATAGACTGTCACTTTGTCAGAGAGAAGATCGAGTCAGGTGACATTGTCACAAACTTTATCAACTCTAATGATCAATTAGCATACGTGTTTACAAAATCCCTATGAAGTCCCAGAACTAATTATATATGTAACAAGCTTGGTGTATTTGACTAATATGCTCAAGCTTGAGAGGAAGTGTTGATATTTGTAAATATAGTGTTAAGAATACTTGTATATATATATTTGTATATAGAATAGTCTCACATCGACTATATCATATAATTAGTTGTAATCTCTCTATATAGAATAATGTATTCGTAGTGCTTTTCAAAACACACGGTTTATTCATGTCTCTTAGTCTCTTGTATTTCAACATGGTATCAAGAGTCTCGTTTAAGATTCGGTGGGCCACCTACTATGGTTTCTGCTATCGGGTCACCCACCATTTATTTCCACGCTCCAGTTGTTTAATCTTGAGCGTGCCACATTGGATAATATATAGTCTGAACATGTGTTTATAAGTGGGAGCAATCCTCACTCTACCAACCGATTTGGTATGGTTGAGTTAGGCCCAACCACATTTCTTAACATGGTATCAGAGTCTGGTTTAAGATCCGGTGGGCCACCTGCTATCAGGTTTTCACTATCGAACCACCCACCATTTATTTCCTGCTCCAGATGTCCAGTCCTAGGCGTGAGGGATGTGTTAAGAGTCTCACATCGAATAATATGGTCTGGACATGTGTTTATAAGTGGAGGTAATCTTCGTTCTACCAACCGATTTTTTAGATTTGAGTTAGGCTCAACTACAATTTCTTAACACCTGTGAACAATTCTTGAGAGATGTATTTCTAACAGGGATGTTTTCTATTGACTGTTTTATATGTTGAACTTCATGACTACGATCATTGTCGTCCCTTAGACAATACTTTTTACGTTGGATTTCATCACAAATATCCTTGTCGTCCTTGAGACAATACTTCATGGTGTCGCCACTCAAGACAACATTTCCTATACTTAACTTCATGGTGAAGATTCTTATCGCTCTTCAAGAGGACATTTTTATGTTGTATTTCATAACAAAGATCCTTTAAACTCTGGTCGAATCCCGAACTAACCTTTAAACTTTGAATCCCTAAACATATTGATTAATTATATGATCTGGTTTTGATTAGCTTGCTCATGACACAAACATTCTATCAATTAAAAATATTATTTGTTAGAAAAACTTTTTTTTTAAATAACAACTTTGAATTCCACCATTCAATAATTTAATATAAATATTTTGAAAGATTCTATCAACTAAAAAATTACTATCTTGGTTGAAAAACATTTTCTAAAATTAAAACTATTAAATAATTTATTATAAAATATTTTGAAATTTCTTATAAATACCAAGATAACAATCCTTTTATTACCACCGATTCAACAACTCACATTCCAACACAAAATTAGCTATAAAGCACAACTTAGCTTAGCCTTTGCAAACTCGTTCGACCGTGATTAAGCAGAGGAAACTCACGAGTAACATTACAAATCATCTATAGTTGTATAGCTTTATCTAAAAACAAATCTTAATATACAATCTAGCGATGAATTTCAAACCTACTCATTGAAAGTAGCATTTAAAAGCACTAGTCTATATAAGGATGTCGATTTGCAAAATAAAAATATAGATTTTATTCTATTTTATCAAAATATGATCAAATGTCTATACATAATCTTGTCAACCTTTAGCATATTATTATCTACTAAATTAAGAAGCCAAAATTGAACTGACAAGAAGCTACAAGAATATACAACATGTTTGTGACTTGGGCGAGCAAAGAGACGACCGCAAGCTCTTTGATCATTGATACTGAAGTTGTTAAGGTATAAAACATTAGATGTGTGGTTTATGTGGAGTGGGAAATGTCAGATGAAAGGCTCTTTATCACCAATGACTAGAGTCTGACTACGGTCGCCACGAATATACACATTTGATAGCAACAGACATCAATCATGTATTTCTGTTTCCATTCCAGGTGCCCCTCAGCTCAAGATGTACATATTGCAGTTTCAACTGCGGCTCTTAACAGAGAGAAATCATCTCACACATTGGTGTGTCCTTTAGAGCATGTAAGATCTAGATCGAATGTGTTTCATGATTGAAAAGTATGAAATCCTTTGATAACTATGAACATTTCTTTCTATTCGTGAAAATCTTCATATGGTGAGGATCCACTTGAAGAATCACTATCAAATGTGGTTGTCTCTCTTGGAGATGATGGTAATGATTCTCTTTGTTGGGAAGATGAACCTGCAAGAAATTGAAACTTCATCCTCAAGTAATCAAAAGAACATGATAGGATTTGGCCAGAATGAATAAATCAGATGAGGAAGTCAAATATCAAAACAAATATGTTGGCTAACTTTGCTAGAATTGTCACTGAACTCTAATTTGATTGGCTAACTTTGCAAGCCCGGAGCACATACAATCGTTGAAAAAGCTAATGTGAGTTTGTCATACTCATAAAGGTTAGATTTATAAAAGTCAGTATAATCATAATGTTAGGGTATTCAAATAACTAAGTAAAAACAAAACACGAGGAAAAAGAATAAAGGTAGAAGACCAAAATGAATACAGCATCACAAACATAATATACTAGTTTTATTTACACTAAAAATTATAACCAAAATTTAAACTTGAAATCCAATCAAGTTATGCAGAAACAAGTGAATAAAGAGCTCATGGTTTTTACTTTGGATAACCAGAAATTTTCATGTATGTGTTCTTTATAATTTAGTCAACAACAATCCAACTTGTGGAAAAAGATTGGGTTGATGTATTTCTTTTCTCAAAAGTCCTTAGTAGAGTGGCTTGCTGTCTCAAAAGTCCTTAATGGGTAAAGCAACTAATTTTAATGGATAATATCTATCAGATTTTATTGATGAGTACTAGAGGTATTCTTTCACCTTGATATCAATTGGATTTAGTTTTGCTGGTTTTTGGAGTTGGGCCTTGTATTCTGATTAGTGCCTGGCTTCTTAAAACAAAGATCAGTTTATTAAGGTTTAGAGAAAAAGTAAAGAATATCTGAATTTATGGGCTGTTTTAGACTTTGGATCCAGTGGTTCCCAGTTTGGTTCCAAGTTCGAGCACTGCTAGTATCATTGGAGGGAGGTAAAAGTAAATCCCTTTGTAGGTGATCTTTGAACCCTAAGGGCTTCCCTACCTTGGACACAGGTATATCCCCTCACTCTAAATTTTTTACATAAAAAAAAACCATTTGGTGCATTTACTTGAAGAAGATATGTTACTGGTTTATTTACAGATTTAGAAGACAGTTTAGCTGCACTCAAATTGCCATGTTGTATGTTAAAAATAACTTCTGGCCATACATGTACTCTCCTTTCTTTCCAGTAATATATTGTTCTTTTAGCCAAAATTAAAAAAACAAAGTTCCACAAATTGAATGAATATTAAGCAGTCATAAATGCAAAAGCAATATCAGAAAAGTAACAATATAGCAAACCTTTTTGTCCTCTGGAGCGGAACTTCTTAGTGTGCCTCCTAATAAGTTTTTTAGCTTTTGTAATGGTCAGCTGCCTAGCAAAAGGAGAGAATTCCATATCGCTTTCACTCCAATCACCTGGAAAATCATTCTCTGCTTCACCCCTCATCGTTCGGAGCACAAAAGCCTTTGCCTTGCGACGTTGTGTACTGAATAGTCCTCTAATAGATGTCACAAATCCATCACCTGCACCATCACCTGGACGCTTGGGCCAAGATGGCGGATATTGATCAGACTTTCCTCCTTGGCCTTCATTGTCACTAAAATTGAGGTCAATTTCAGGAACACCAGCTCCGGTAGGCTGACTCTGACCTTTATCTTTAAATTTCCGACCCTGCGTGATCCAAAGAATAGGTAAAATATGTAAGGGACTTCAGTAGAGAAACAGTTAAAAGTTGCCACCAAATAGATCTAGATATTGAATACATGATCCAAAGGAAAACACTCTCATAAATTTGCAGCGGTAGGTATAAATATGGTGTCTGAGTTCAAAGGAAAACACCAGTTATATATAACTATAACCAACAAAATGAAAATAGAAGGAAACTGAAGTCACTCATCACCTGCATTCCAGTCACAGACTTCAGGACCCCCCAGATGATGTGCTTCTTAACTCTGGAAAAGAGTTTTCGCCAAGTCCCAGTAAACTCCGGCCGGTGAAATTGATCCATAAGTAACTTGAGATCATTTACAACAATCCTCTGTCCTTCATATGTAACCAATAATTCCACCTGCAAGAAATAATGCAGTGTGTTTAGCAGAAATTTGAAATGTTGCATCATAAGTGAATCATAAGTGAAATAGACAACAGCTTTACCAAAAGCCCGAAACCACCAACCTGGCTAATTTTGATGTTGTGAAACTCCATCATTTTCCGTGGCCTTGATCTCTTCTCTTCATGTGACTTAGCCACCTTTTTTTCTTCATGAGATGAGCGGCCACCTTTAACACCTTTGGAATCTTTTGATTTATTCTTGGCTTCATCTTGTTGCTCGGCAGAACTACATGGGACATCTTTTGAGGAAGAGAAACTTTGCAAAACAAGTTCATTAGCTACAGATTCGGCAACAGTATCTTCCCAACTTCGGTCAAAAGATGATGTCCTTCTCAACTCAGGGGTTATACTAGTACTAGGGTTTTCTTTGGCACTTTGCACTTTGGTTATCTGCAGACAGGTTACAAAAATTCCTTATGGAAATCTAGCTAACATCTAAAATTAATATAAATTGGGAGAACATAAGAACAAAACTGTATTCTTCTCTACCTCTCCCACCAATGTCGCCTTTCATATTATCCTCTATATTATTAGTAATTTAATAACAGAGCCATGTAGTTGACAATTAATCAAATGCTTACTTGAGCTGATACAGCAAGGACAGGAAGCTGACTTGTTGCAGGAAATAGCATTGCAGATATGCCAGATTTAGATGAGGCCTCGGTCTCTTTTACTGAGTGACTGCTCGAAGCAGAACCTTCAAGGAGAGATGATTTCTTTACACGCCTTGCACCAGCAGTGGTAGAAACCTTCCAAACTTCCTGTATAAATAACCCCAGTATAACTTTTGACCAAATGTATCTGCAATTTTAACCTTGGTTTTAACAGACGAGGTAATAAGGATTTCTAATCCTAAACTAACCTGCCTCCGTTGGGAATCTTGTTCTTCTTCTGGAAAGAAATACTCCCACATCATTCTGTACATCGTCTCTGTTAAATGGATCTTAAGGGGATAAATCTCTACCTATAGTTGAAAGTATTTTCACACTAGTTAGAGCCCAAAGTCAAAATGTAGGCCATGTTCTGAATCATGTGTACTTGGGAGATGAAAGAAAATAACAGGGCATAATTGTTAATATGTGAATTATATGGTAATACAGATTTTTAGTAGTTATTAATTGTGCAATGGGGAACTTATACAGCTGTACAATTAATGTAGAGAAGATTTATGAGAGTTTTTCTGGGGTGCATTTAGTTTTTCTTTTTGGTGTAGGGCTAAGAATTGCATCCATGAATTGGATAAGTGAATTTTGAGGAGTGCCAATGTGAATATCAAGCATGTGAATGGCGGAGAGACTTTGTTGGAGTAAACTTTGAGAAGAGGTGCATGGTTAGGTAGAACTAATCAGGGTGGAAAAGAAAATTTTACACATCAGCGTATAGCATCCAGATATTGATGACATGGACTAAAACAGGGCACTCTAAATGGACTTGACTGAGACTCAAATGGAAGAAAAGAAAATTGACAAGGATCAAAGTGTGTTTTCCTGTTCAAACTTTGGTGGGTTGTTGCGAGTACCCACGAGGTCGATCCCCATTGTCATGCCTACCGAGAAGACATGTCTCTCTTATATCTTCTAAACTTCTTAGAATAAGAGGGCATAATTCTATATTTTGCAGAAAAATTCACAGAATGGAGATATAACATTTCCATTTTTCTAGCTCCTTGATATTCACATTTTATATTTTCATTGCAATTAAATGTATGCTACAAATATGAAATTCACAAAATAATATTTTTTTCAAAGAAAGGTGTAATTTAGGCATGTTTATGATATACTGCTGTTGATAACATTTAAACGGGCCACTTGATGTTAACAGACATCAATTCCACACCTATAGGAATGTAATCTTAAAATTTCAAATCCTTAATTTAGGCAGAGAATCAATGCAAAACCTTCTTGAAACTAACTTGACAATATTATTTATTTTTGGAGTACGTATACATGATATAACTCTATTACGGTATGACCAAATGGCCCTATTTTTAACTAAATACCACCCAAAAAATCAAGAAAGGAAAAAACACAAATTAGAAAAGGAACCCAAAATAAATTACCTGGAAAAGTTCAAGAGAAGAATTTCCATCTCTTGGAGCTCCCTGTTGTGCATCAACCCGAAGCATCACTTTTCTGGAAAAATAATCATTAAAAAGAAAGCAGTTAAGCATTTGACACTTGCAATAAGGAACACAAATACAGCAGGACCAAACATGCAGCTGCTCACTCCTAACAAAATGCATAGAAATTTTTCAAAATAAAAATGTGGATGTGAAGAGGAGTCTTGGTGCAATAGGGTGCAATACTAGGCTGTTGATTGCGGATAGCAATGCATAACGCCGAACCCCCAAAATGTTGTAGCGGCATAGAGGATGGTGTAATGACCCCTATTGTGAGGACTAAAAAATAATGTACATAGTAAACTAGAGGAAGAGGAAGGCCTAGAAAGACTATAAGAGAAATTATTAAGAAAGATTCCAAGATTAACGATTTGGATAGAAGCATGGTCCTAGATAGAACATTATGGCAAAAGTTGATCTATGTAGTCGACCCCGCTTAGTGGAATATGGCTTGGTTGTGTTGTTGTAAACATAAATTCCAACTACATACATAAACACTTCAAAATAAAAAATACACAGATTTAACGGAACAGTTATACTTATAATTATAATAATTTTTGTCATATCCCATCAAAATGAGTTTCCATCAAAATCAATTTATAAAAGTATTTAGAATGCCTTCATGGCCAGAACGGCTGCCGGAGGGTAGTGGTGCATGGCGGTTCTGGCGGCAGTAAAATTCTGGATTTTGGCAAGTTTTTTCAAGTGACTACGATGGTGTGGACGGTGAGGTCAATTTTAATTGACGGAGATAGGTGTGGCTGTATGAACAGTGCACACAGTGAACAGTGTGCCAAGGTTTGGTAAACAGGACTGCAACGAAGCCAGCAACCCAATTAAGGTGGCTAGAGTTTTTGACTAAAGAACCGAAATTAAGGAGACTAGGGCTTTTTATGCAGAAGCAAGACCCTCTTGAATGATAGCTCGTAATACCATGTTAAATCAGAATACGATATAGTGATAATGAATATACAAGCAATAATCTCTTTATATAAAATCTTCTAACCTAATGAGCCTTACTAAAGGTCCAAACATAAATTACTACTAATAATACTAAAAATACCAATAGTAAAATTAACTATTTACAACATTTACTATTATATGCAACAAGGTACATCCTCTATAACACTTTCTTTATGTCCTTCAGTGATGAAAACAGGAGCAGCGCTAGTGATTCATAGGGCTTGTAGGCATGTTCAACGATATCAAGAGCACAAATACAACAAGTCGGTAGGAGAGAGAGAATACGCCATTTATAGTACTCCCTTCGTCTCATAAAAAATGTCCTATTTGAGTCATGCGCGGTTCTTAAGAAAATGATTAGATGTGTTGGGTTTAGTGAAAAAATTAATATCATTTACTAGAATACCCCTAATAAATGTAGTTAATAGAGTAGTTGAATAAAGTAAAAGTTAATGAATAGGGGTATAGTAGTGGAAAAATAATAATAAATGTTGCATTGGTAATGTAAATAGACAATTATTTTGAGACAATGAAAAAGTGCAAATGAGACACTTTCTATGAGACGGAGGGAGTAACTTAAAGGGAGGGAGGATGGAGTCGACTAGAATTTCAAACATAATCACAAAGTAACCTAACTCTTCTCTAATCATTAAAACAACACTTGGAACAGAAAATCAACAAATATCAAAGCATTGAATTATAAGCACCAATAAACTAAAAAAAGTCCAGGAAGAGTGACATACTTTCCCCATTCGGATGGAGGATTCCATGCTGACAAAAGCATATCAGACTTGGCATTAGGCAGGCAGTTTCTGACAACAAAATATTTTGTCGTAAACTGAGCAACACCAACATCCTTGTAATCCCGGTCGAAGTCATATTTCTATGTGTTGGCAAAAACTAAACTGAATTAGTATACTCTTGCAAATTGAGACCAAAAGAAAAAGAATCCGAAAGTTGCAAAACTAAGCTAGCAAGAAACCACCATTCTCATACATTTGAATCTTGTCAAGAAAGAAAAACTAAATAAGACTGGTGTGATTTTTCCCTTGATCCCACTAGTAGTCAGGTTAAGACATTGAATGGCTTGCTAACGTAAAAGAAAAACATCAATTTTGTATAGATGTAGACCATGTACAAAATTTAACCACTAATACGAGAAACTTTTAGGACATATATTTCAAGAGTATACTTTGACAGAGACGACAGTTTATACTATCCGTGAAGCAATTTTGCAATGGACCCTGCCGGCTTTGGAAGTAAACGTCGAGAAAAGTGAGAGACAAGCTACATAAATCTTACCATGTCATTGATCTCGGCTTCAGCAAAGGATTTACCATCTACAAGCATGCTCCAAACAACTTTATTAATTTGCAGAGATATCCGCATAGCATATGAAGGACTTTTGTTCTTTTCCTTCTCTGTCAACCTTAGCTGCGCAGCTTTTTGAAGAGCTAGCCTTAGTGCTACAGATGCTGCCTTTCTAGATTTTTGTGCACTTAATAGCTCTCTCTTCAATCCTTGGACCTGCCGGTATTTAATTAGGCATGAACATTTGTCATATATTGAAATATGCATACAAATAGAAAATACATCTCAAAATTACTCCTTCCGTCTCATTAAGTGGCATGTAAGGCTATGCACACTTGAGAAAATCATTGAGTATACAAACTTTCATGATAAAATGAGCTTTGTGACTAAACTATCCTTATTAATATACTCCTTTCATTCCTTATTACTTGTCGCTGTATCACTAAATTATTTTTATTCATTTGCCATTTTCAAAGATTAATGCATTTATTGTTGTTTATAATTATAATACCCTTAGTATTTATGGCAGAGAGAAATATGTAGAATGAGATAATAGTAAATAGTTAAGAGTGTTATAGAATAATGACATAATAATATCAAAAGTAATAAAAAAATTGTGAAAGCTTAGGAGCTAGTACTATGCTAATGAGTAATGCAATATCTTGTGAATCAAAAAAAAAATAATTATGCAATATCTTTCCCATCCTCCTCTCTATTTATAGGCAGCAATGCATGCCTTATTTGACGTAACTACCTTTCAACAAACCTACTAACTACCCGTTAACTAACAATAATAGACCTATCAACTAACCAAGTTCTTATACCAATTGATAGAACTAACTGGTATATTATTACTGAAAATGGGGAAGAATCCCCTTTGATTATAAGCAATGGCATCACTCCAAAGGTCTGCCTACTTCCCAATGCCAAAAGGCCCTATTCCTCTCAAACGATAAGACAGTTCCCTCTCTAATTCTCCTTTCTATTTATAGGCAACATGCCTTATTTGCCCTAACTACCTCTTAACAGAGCTACTAACTACCCATTAACTAATTAACTAACTAAACAACTATTTAACTAACAAGTAACAACTTCTTAACTAACAATAACAGACCTATCAGAGATATGGCCAGAACTTAGGTTCATAAATGGGGAAAATCATCACCTTACAAACCGGTTTTGTAAGGTTGAAAAGGTCAAATCTAAAATTCTAAAAGTTCTATTAAAACACCAAATATATTAGCATTATATATAACTCTGTATATGGGTGTAATTTTATAGCAGTAACTACAGCCCAACTTCTGAACCACTACCTTTTCTAGTTCATAGACCAGTTCAGTATTCACAAAAAATTGAAAGACATGGGACTTACTGACAATAAAGAACTACAAAAAACAATAACATAGAACAAGTTCAGCTCAGTAATATCAATCCCAAGCATAGGATATACCTAATAACTAACTCATTCATGAACAGTGTTGTCGATGGCGGATGGCGGAGAGCCAAAATCCCGCCATACCATCCACTTCGCGGCGCCGTTATTGCAGATTAAGCCGGAAAAACCCGCAATAGCAGACGATATTTACCATTGCGGCAAGCCCAAAAACCGCCATATATATCGGCCATGGCGGCGCAATTTGATAACACTGTTCATGAAACAGGAGAACCATGTACTGAATGTGAATTGAAACCAAGCTTTGATAAGAAAAGCAGGGGCCAACTTATGGCATTCTGTTGGGATAAAGAACAAAAGGGAGTAAGTAGTAGAAATTACATAGACTATACATTTCAGTCCACATTTCATGGTTTCTCTAAAAGAAAGTCCTTTATGGAGGGAATGTTGAATGAATATTGTGTTGATGGAATTGTATTATGTAATGTGCATTTATAGTCTTTCTTAGTATTATTAGTATGCTAGGTAAACTCTTACCACTGAGTTCACTAGTAGAGATTACGAGTCAAATCTCCGAAATATCTACAAGTGTGCATAGATTCTCATGTTTAATAAGCTTGGACATATCATTAACATCAGGACCATTCAAACACAAATCATGGAATCTCTAATGTTTGTGTGCAAAATAAGGTTACTTTTTCTTGCTTACATAGTGCATACCTCTCATATGTTTAAAAAAATATGAAAAGAAAAAAAAAACAAAAAAACACCATCATTTATCATGAGTTTACCATTCACAGCTAATAAGTCTATCAACGTGGTACTAATATTTCAAGTACTACAAGCACAAAATTATCACTAAGCACAGTACATAATTGATTTCATATTTTTGTAAAGAAGAGCTGGAAGATTTAACATTAACCAACTATAATTTGACAAAGACTTTCAAGTCAGTTAGAAGATTGTTGATCAGGTTCATTTCTTACCAGCATAGATCTTCCACCAGTTATCATCCACGAGTCACTTTCCGTTTCAGCATGTACATCTCCAGAAGATTCACACCAAAGAGACAATTTTCGAATATCATCAAGAATCAACTTTTGTTCCCTTTGTCTTTTTTCAAGATTAATTTTTGCAAGCTCCACCTCTTCAACACCATCAGGAACCACCTCATCTGCTTCTTCTTCAACATCATCATCATCTTCGGCCGGAAAGGACAGGCTACTTTTTCGAGGCCTGAGTTGAGTACAATACATTTACTCGGAAGAACTCATCATATATCAAAGAATATAATGGGTTTCATTTAAGTTACTTGAAAGCAAAAAAAATAAATAAATAAATATCATATCAATGTAAAACACATTGATATAGATATTTTCACACAATTAACGAAAAGAGTAAACCTAAAAAGAAATGTTGAAATATTGCTTATTTAATACTAATATTTCTTATTTAATACTATTTATTTTCTTGTTTAAGTGTCATTATATTACTCCTAAAATATCTCCTATAAAAGGATCTCCTTTTTCTTCATAATAATATTACAGAATTATCACCGATATGCTTTTCTACATGGTATCAGAGCTCTGTTAGAGCTAGGGTGATACTGTAAGCTTTTCTACATGGTATTTCAGGATTTGATCTCGGGGAGGGTGATTGGCACTGCTGAGGAAAGTGGTGGACTCTACTACTAAGATGAACCAAAAACCAGACATCAATTTGGACCAATAAGTTTTTCTTCTGTTAAATCCTTTTTTGTTTCAAATAATAAAGATGACATTATGTTGTGGCATTTAAGGTTAGGCCACCCTAGTTTTAAGTATTTAAGTGCATTGTTTCCTAAACTTTTTGTTGAACAAGACATTTCTTCACTTCAATGTGAGGTTTGTGAGTTAGCTAAACATCATCGAAGTTCTTTTCCAATTCAATCTTATAAACCTTCAAAACCTTTTTCAATGATTCAAAGTGATGTTTGGGGGCCTAATCGAACAAGTACTTTATCCAACAAAAAATGGTTTATCACTTTCACAAATGATCATACTAGACTTTGTTGGGTATACTTGTTGAAAGAAAAATCTGAGGTAGATCAAATAATTCAAAACTTTTGTAAATTGGTGCAGACACAGTTTAACACTCAAATACAAGTTTTTAGAACTGACAATGGTATTGAATTTTTTAATAAAATTGTTGGAAATTTTTTCCTCGAAAATGGAGTTGTGCATCAAAGTTCATGTGTTAACTCACCCCAACAAAATGGGATTGCAGCGAGGAAAAACCGGCACTTTCTTGAAGTTGCACGGGCACTACTCTTCTCTACCAATGTCCCTAAATATTTATGGGGTGAAACTGTCCTGACAACTGCACATTTAATAAACTGTATGTCATCCCGTGTTTTAAAATTTCAAACTCCTTTGCAAAATTTCTTGAAATATTTTCCTATTGCTTCCGTTCTATCTGATTTACCATTAAAATATTTGGATGCACAGCTTTTGTTCACGAACACAAGCATCTTGGTAAACTTGAACCCCGTGCAATCAAATGTGTTTTTATTGGGTCTTCATCTTCTCAAAAAGGTTATAAATGTTTTGATCCTAATACAAAGAAAATATTTGTAACAATGGATGTTACTTTTTTTTAAAACAAACCTTTTTTTGGTAATGATCATCTTCAGGGGGAGAAAACAAATGAAGATTCTCCTGAATTGTTTGAAAACTTAATTATCTCAGAAGATGTGTATATATCACATAATACTGTTCCATGTACATCTGCACCTAAAGAAAATGCCTTGAAAAAATTAGATGAACCTACTCCTTCCATAAGTAAGGATCAATCAGAATCCGAGGCAACAAATCAAAACAAAGATCAAACAAATATTTTTTCTGAAATTAATCAAAATGCACCCGATAAAGATCCTTATAATGAAACAAAAATAAGATTTGAGGAAGGAAATCCAATTCGAAAAGGCAAAATTTATGCCAGAAGAAAAAATGATCAAGTAGTAGAAGACCCCATTCCTCAGCTCAGCCAAGAATCTGAACCGAGTGAAAGTCAATTGACTCGGACAGGTAAATCTCTCCTTGATCCTAATTCTCTATATACCGGTCTTGATGTCCCCATAGAACTTAGGAAACAATATACTGATCTTAATGTTCCCATAGCCTTTAAGAAGCCAGGTAGGCCATGTACTAGGCACCCCTTGTCTAACTTTGTATCATATTCAAACTTGTCGCGCTCTTTTGCTGCATTTACTTCTAATCTATCTAGTGTCAAAATTCCTAAGAATATACAGGAGGCTCTAGAAATTTCAAAGTGGAAGGAAGCTGTTTTTGAGGAGATTAAAGCTCTTGAAAAGAATAAAACATGGAGTGCCACAACTCTGCCAGCAGGTAAAAGAACTGTGGGATGTAAGTGGGTGTTCACAATAAAGTACAATTCTGATGGATCAATTGGAAGGTACAAAGCTCGATTGGTTGCAAAAGGATTCACTCAGACCTATGGCATAGATTACTCAGAGACCTTTGCTCCTGTTGCAAAGCTTAACACAATCAGAATACTCTTATCCTTTGCTGCTAACTTAGACTAGCCTCTCCATCAGCTAGATGTCAAAAATGTCTTCATAAATGGTGATTTAGAAGAAGAAGTATATATGGATTGTCCTCCAGGTCTTGAAGAAACCTTTGGGTCACAGGTGTGTAAACTAAAAAAGTCTTTGTACGGGTTGAAACAATCTCCAAGAGCTTGGTTTGAAAAGTTTACTCAGTCTGTGAAGAAACAGGAATATACTCAAGGACAAGCAGATCATACTTTATTCACAAAGTCAGGTCAAAATGGAATGATAATTGTTTTGATAGTCTATGTTGATGATATTATTCTTACAGGTAATGATGAGATAGAAATGGAGAGATTAAAAAGAAACTTCGCAGCAGATTTTGAAATCAAAGACTTGGGTCTTCTCAAGTATTTCCTTGGCATGGAAGTAGCAAGGTCAAAGAAAGGAATTGTTGTTTCTCAGAGAAAATATGTTCTTGATCTCCTACAAGAGACAGGTATGAGTGGTTGTAAACCTATTGACACACCGATGGACCAAAGTCTTAGCTCACAGAACTGTTCAAGTACAGGGAGAGGAGGTGAGGCAAGTCTTAGTACAATGGAAAGGACGTAACAAGGAGGAGGCCACATGGGAAGATGTAGTGATGTTGACAAGTCAGTTTCCCAATTTTAGCCTTGAGGACAAGGCAGTAATTTCAGGAGGGGGTGTTGTTAGGACTGATGTGAATCCTAATGGGCCCAATACATCATTAACCAATCATGAGGTGGGACCTAGAGAGTGGAAGGTATATTCTAGAAGGGGTAAAAGGGTCACAAAGGACTAGCTGTTCCTGAACATGTGATGAGAGAGAGAATGAGCTAGTAACCGCTTTGCTAAATATAAGGAGTGTGTGTACGTTTGAAGGATTTACTTTTGGATTCTGTTAGCTGTAAGAATGAATAGGCAACAGTAGCTTGCCTATAGGAGCCTCAACTCTGTGTCAGGATCTAGGGATTTGTTCCTTTCATTCTGTAATCCTCCATCATTAATATAATAAAGCTCATCATTCATTTCCACTATTTTATTTGTTCTATTTCTGTAGTTTCATTTTCTGGTTCCTAACAGAAGAAGCGAGAATAATGACACTTATTTGTGATAAACAAATTGCATTGCATATTGCTTAAAATCAATTTTTCCATGAGGACAAAACATATTGAGATAGACTATCGTTTTGTCAGAGAGAGAGAGATCGAATCAGGCGACATTGTCACAAGCTTTGTCAATTCTAATGATCAATTGGCAGATGTTTTTAGAAAGTCCCTACAAGGTCTAAAATTAGTTATATGTGTGGCAAACTTAGTGCATTTGATTTATATGCTCCATTTTTTTAGGGGAAGTGTTATTTGTGTAAATACATTCTTATAAATTATAATAGAATATTTTGTAGCAGATTCCTTTTGTAATTAATACTCTAAACTGTGTAAATCCTAATATAATAAACTTCTGTGGTGCTGTTCAAACACACAGTTTCACCAATTGCCTTTCCTTTTCTCTTATGTCAATAAAGCTAATAGTGATCCTAGCTTATGTAGTCAACTAGTCGTTTATGCCACAATACACTTTTTTTAATAACCATCATGCCCATATTAATCCATCAATTTTGAAAGAGTAATCAATGTTGTAAACATAAAAAATGAATTGGTTCGTTACATTACCAGATAATTAGCATTATGATTAGGAATGAATCACAGCATACGTGTGTTTGAAAGAGGTAGGATTTGAAAAGAAAAAAATAATTTAGAATGAATGCTAGGAGATGTAGGCTGATCCTTACTTTGGAAGGCGTGCAAAGAGAAGATTGATCAACACATCCAGCATGACCTGAAACTGGCGAGATGTCATTGTTGCCGTTATATTACGTGAATTGAATGTGAGCTCCTTCAAAGGTTTCACCTGCAGTGAACTCATGTTTAAACTAAAATGAAACATTTGAAATAGAGTATTGATAGCCATGAGAAATGACATTAACTAACAAGATGATAAAGAATTCCACCTTGGATGAAATATGGTCTGAACATATGTTATAAATGGGGGGCAATCATCATCTTATCAGCTAGTTTTATGGGGTTGTGTTAGGCCTAACCGCAATTCTAAGATGGTATTAGAGTCTCATGCACGATCCATTGGTCTACTTGCTATCAAGTTTTTGTTATCAGGTCACCCACTATTTGTATTCACGCACCAAGCCTGATAGTGTTGGGCGAGATGGGATGTGTTAAAGAGTTCCACGTTGGATGAAATATGACTTGAACATATGTTTATAAGTGGGGTCAATTCTCACCTCACAAGTCGGTTTTGTGGGCATGTGTTAGGTCCAATCACAATTCTAAGACTAGAGAAACAACCTGTTCTAAGATTTGCATATCTTGGAATATATGGACTTACTAAGGGGAAAAAAGATTCATATATATGTTTACAACATAAGTATAAAATAGCTCACTTTCAGTTCTGGAGTGCCCCCTTTGTGCCTTGTGTACCTAAAATACATATCACAGGGCATAAAAACTCTCTCGAGAAGAGCACCCGTACGCATTACTTTTGGAGAACTTCTAAGAATTTTAGGAAGCCACTGCAATCCAGCTCCAGGATCAACATCTGTTGGTGCAACATGAGCTTGTACGTGCTCCAACATAACAGAGAACTCCATTCTTTTCCATGTCATTTCAGGTTGGTATTCACCAATATGTACGTCCGTAGCACCAAAAGCTTTCTCAATCATCTCATAACCAACATGAAGGACGGAATGAAACGACCGAGCCAAAACACGGCCACTGACAGCAGCCAGCAGAAACCTACCCTGTTTGTCAAAAAACAGTGAGGTTGTTTTAAAAGCATGAGTGATGTCCAGAATATCAATAAATGAATAAAAATATCAAACAAAGAAACGAAGCACCAAGGAGGTAAAAGAAATAACAAATTGCCGGTTATTGTTACTAATAATCACCGACAATAAAATCTAACAAATAGAAGGGGCGCCACCACTAGGAGTAAAGCATATTTATAAGTTCAAAACAAAACAAGGTGCTAAGTAAATAGATTGACAATACCGGAAAATAAAATGAAAAGGTATGATAAGGAATTTAATCAAAAACAAAATTGAAGGCAAACAAAGACCCAAAAGCTGCCTGGTACTTTAAGTGTTCACATTTAGTAAACTTACATTTGCATCCTCCGAGTGAAGATTAAATTGTGGCTCAATGACATTCACCATGAAGTGTCGAGTCCCATCTGAATCATCTATGTTCTCCATCTTAGCTGTCAATGCACCAAAAAGAGGAAACAAAGTGGGAAAAAAACTCTTGGTGGAAATATTTGTGCTTAATAAAAAAATCCAATGATCTTGCAAGCAATAATACTATTTGTAGCAACAGATGGTATATTTAACTATCTATTTATGGTGTGTTACTGGTCTCCAATCTAATTTGCATAACAAACGTTAATGAGAATATAAGGCATACCAGATAGCAAAGTGTCCTCCTTAACTGAATTTGATGGAGATGAAATTGACCCAGACGTACCTGCTTGCTGAGAAGAGGGAGACTTAGAAATTTTACCAGTGGCAGGACACTTTGAAACATCATCTTGACCTAAATCGGCCCCATCATGCTTTTTGTTTTCCTCAAGTAATTTCCTCTGTGCATATTGCCGAGATGGAGAAGGCTTAGGAGGCTCAAAGGCTTTGGATAGGCCACCAACCCAAGCCCAAACAGCATCTCTGTTTTCAATAGTCCACAAAAGCTTAAGACCATAGACAAACACACGCTGACAACCGTCAGCTATTACCACATTGTAACCATCATCATCACTTGGGTCAGACCGCACATGTTCGTCAGTTTCACTCCCATTTTCAAACTCAGACCGTACATATGTCATCTCAGCATTTCTTCTCCCTGCTTCTTGCCACGCTAGTAACCTGGCAGGATCGACCTTTGAGGATTGTCTTCTGATAGTGAAGTAATCGGAGGACAATAGAAACCCATCATCACGATTTTTCTCTGTCATGTAACCTTTGTCGGAGGTGACTTTGTCTGTTGATATAGATTGTGAACTTTTCAGTATCATGTTAACTACTTTAGCAACACTAGCACAGGCTTCCTTATTTATGAAAGCTTTGAGCATATGAAAGTCAAGACCCTGGTAAACAAGATCAAGAATATCACGCTTGCTTTCAAAAGTATATTTTTGCTTGCCCCTACTATAACACAGTTCATATTTTAGTTTTGTCATTGTGAAAGTCAGTCCTTTGGCTGGATCATCATCATCTAAAGGCATGTTCTTAATAGAAGCTGGGGTGGCATCTAGACGAAGCATGAATTCAGTCATCACTTTATCTAGTGAAAGATTGCCTGACCTGGCAACTCTCGAAACTCCAAAACGCGGCCAACGAGAGAAGCTACGCAGCTTATGTGGAGGATTGTAGTTCAAATTCCAGAATCTTAATATCCATGCAAGATCATGAGCTCCAAAGTTAAACGTAGGGGACACGCGTGAGACATTTTGAGATACATGAGGAGGATCAAATACAGTAGCACCTCCTTCAGTATTATCTCTAGAAAAGGAAGCTGGGAAATGTTTTTCTAATGAAAGAGGAAAGGGTCTAAGAGAGAAGTTCCATCGGAGAGAAAAAGAAGTCGATCTGAAGGGATCAAATACTTTGTCGCGAGGTTTGCCTTCAGCTGGTAGTGCAAATAAATAATGATTCATGGGATCTCCAGATCCACATTCCCAGTCCATTGTAACTTCAAGATTAAAGATAGGGGCTTCCAAAAATGCACCAGAGACTCCTGTTGGAATTTTGAAACCACATCGATTTGCCAAACTTTCCAAACTACTTAATAGAAACTTAAAATCTTTGGCAGAAACAAAAACGCGACCATCAGACTGGTGAAGTTCCATAGAGCTGCTTACAATTTGAAGTTTGTCAACCTTTTCATATGGATCTGTAGTTGCTGAAATATTCCATCTTGATTCAGAAAACAGTAGAGAAACTTTTCCATGGATGTAATTTCTCATGTCATCCCACCATGGTAAACTCCGCTCCTTTTTTGGTGGTGAAATAAGTGGACCAGGATTCCTTACACTTAGATTAGCCCTCCGAAGTGCTACAGTGAAAGCATAACTAACATCAGCAAAAGCTGGCTCATAACCCACCCCAAAAGATACCTCGCCTTTCTGGAAATGTATTGGCAAATCCGAATATGTCTTTATAGGTGGAGTAGTACCACTGGCCGATCGTAACATGCGAACCTTTCTCCATCTCCCAACATAGACATCTTGATATATTTGTGGCTGAAAGCTAGTTGCCTAGTTAAAATAAAAAAATAAGGCAAAGGAACGGAAATACTACTGCATAAAATGTAGCCAAGTCCTCAAAACAGGTAAAGAAATATATCAGTATGAGTAGCAGGAAATATACAATCATGTCGACGTGTATAAAGTAGAAGTTAGATATAAGACACGTCTTAAACAACAGAACTATCCGAAATCATTTACCGTGATTTTCACTGGTAACTATTGCCTCTCCCCCTATTTAATGAAGTGGTTGTCTTGTCTTCTTTGATAGTACAAATCATACCAACAATTATACTCTTATACCTATAGTATTAGTAAGTAACTTGCCTAAAACTGCTCTACTACTAAACAATATAAGAGCCTATACATTTATAGAATTGTGTCCTTTCCCAACTTTGACCATATCTATAGAACAAAACAAATCACAATTCCATTTTAAGAGTCATAGGAAAAATCACAACCAATATATGGAATGGGACATAAAAGTATTCAATTACATCTAGAACTGTATGGCTCTTTTGATGGTCAGAATAGGATAAGAGAATTGGACAAGGATAGGATAAGGTGTAATCATATCCGGCTTTTGATGTGAACCTACTAACAAAGATATCCGTATAAAAGTCATGCTTATTTTACCTGAGCCAAAGAATAAAATCAAATATTTAGATTTTAAAGATAAAGTGAATATAATGAGATACCCATTGAAAGCTCGTGTCAATAAGAAACTTCTGGATTTGTCCAGAGCGGATCAATTACTTGTATGCCAGTATACCAATTTACAGAGAAATGCAAGAATTTTCAAGAATGATTCTTTAGTCAACTCGTTTATAAGATAAAAGGTTCACGCTTGGCTTCTTTTTGGTGCTCAGGAATATGCAGAATGACAGGAAAAACTCTGTTCCGTGCTGTGAGTTTCCTAATTTTAATATTGTGCATTTTTTAGGAGGTTATCTTATTCTTTGCTCATGAACTACCCACTGTCTTTTCCATTGGAACTATCTCAAAGGGGGGGCAACTATGACAATCAGCCATTTCTCAAAAGGAGGTTTTCTTGATTTTTTTAATTTACTTTACTCTCTTATAAGAGTTAATATTTACTGCATCACTTGAAGCCAATTATTACATATAATAACAGGAATAATGCAATCAATATTAAGTTTTTAAAAAACGCCTATAGAAGGAAAGGAGACAATGACGTTATCTTAATATTACCTGCTGAGCCAACACAAGACGACCTTCACATTTACCGGAACTTCCGGAGAAAAGAGGAAATGTGTAATTCCGAAGCTGAACCACAAGAGAGCCCGTATTTAGGAGGATATTTGTCCCATACAGTCGAGAGAATGGTATATCATTTTCAAGACAAACAGGATCAAGCTTCTTCAGAACCTGAATCATCCCAGCATCTCCACCATCAATTTTTTTCAAGCTTAGATCTAAATCTAATGCAGTTATAGAAAGAAGAGAAGTCCTCGAAGTACTGGGTTTGAAACCAGCCTGGAAATTTTCTCTATAAGCACCTGACCCTTCCGATAACACTAGATTTTGGCATGCCTGGTAATATGACCGGAATGATCTTTTATAAATTTCTTCTCTAATGGATTCAACAGTAGTAGCATCTTTTACATCAACCTCAATATTGTTAAAAGATAATTTTCCTTCTTGAGAAGAACTAATGGTGTCAGTAGATTTAGGACCATGTTTCGCTTTCGATATTAATTCATCTAGAAAGTTCATCCGGATAGCTAACTCACCAGCCTCCTTCTTCAGTAACTGATAGTGTTCATCAAGCCATCCCTGGATTGGTTCCTCTTCAATATCAGCAGTTAACTTGCGTATACAAAATTTAAGGCACCCAAATTGAACAGAACTGGGTTTCTTAACTTTAGAGCTATCTTTCTTCATTGGAAAAATCAAATTTGTCTTTGAAGCAATTATGAGCTTCAAACCTCGTAACATATCCTCAATGACATCATCAATGGCACGCAATTGCAATCTGTATGGCATGCAAATGTGAACATCAAGACCTTGAATTACCCAATCCCATGTAGTGACCATGTGTCCTTTTGCATCAGATGCGCTAGCAGAGACACTGGGAATTCGTGAAATTTGCATTCGACTACTCTTGAAGATCCTAGCCCCATTGAAACTAAGTGTAAGTCCTTCAAGGAGCACTCCTATACGAGCATTTTCAGAGAATATTGACTGCACCTGAACCATACCATCAACTCCATCTCCTAGCCCAGCCGAAATACTTAACAATTCTACATCAACAGCAAAAATTGATTCTTTATGCTTCTGCTTTTCAAGATGTCCTGATTCAGTGGTAGCATCTTGTTTCCAATTAGCATCTCGTCCACGAGATGCATCTCCCATGTGTTCAAGCTTGCTGTTATGTACAAGTAACTTCAGTTGCAATACAAGTTCAATTAGTGATAGATGTACATCAGGCTCCCACCTAAGAGTGATGTCAGTAGCACTGAAAAGAGAACAGACAGCAATCTGTTTTAGGCCACCAGATCGCCGTACAAATTTAGCATTCTGCATATCAAACAATGCCACCTTTGTTACTGGCCGATTTTCCTCCATATATTCCTGATAGACAGATCTGGCTCTTTCAAGTTCAATCTGCGTGGACTGTTTCTCCTTGTTCGTGCACAAATTGAATTGGAAAATTTCAAGAGAGACAGAGTACTTAAGCTTCTGGCATTCATTGGAAATAGTGGGCATTATGTGGGCATTGCGTGGGGTACCATCTTCTGAGACATCTATTATAACTCTACCACCTTGTGAACCATAATTAACACGCTTCGGGTCTGGAACAGTTGCATTATCCAACCCTGTCTCACCCCAAATATATACAGAACACCTCTCAAGATTGAATTTCAAAATCTGAGTTCCCTTTCCTGAAGGTTTTGATAAACGCCCTTGGCTGTGAGACAATTTTTTCTTTGATGTCGATAGGGTTTTTAATAAAGCTTGAAATGATATGGCTGTTGATATGAGTGACGCTATTCGTTTGAAAGTTAGATAAACTCCCATTCCAGTCACATCAATTGATAAACATAGCCTAGGACCATTATCTTCAGGCGATTCCATGTCCTTTTTCCCCCAATCCAAACTAACCTTTGCAATGTGCATAATGGAGCCACAATTTGATTCCACGCCAAAAACACTTTCTTTCAAGAACTCTTGATATTCGTCAGCCATGTGGAGATTTAACTCTCCAAGTTCAACATGTACTGTCGTCCCCGTATTCGAAATGTTGTTTGCAAACAGATGTGATGATTGTGAGCATCCCTAGAATTGAAAAGCAATAAAACTGAAGTAAATTTCTTTGCACAACTAATTTAAAGGAAAACAATAAATGTAAAACAAGGATAACTACCTCTAAACAATAGAACTCAAGTGTTTATCGATACTCAATGTATAAAAAATTAAATGAAAGGATTTTCAATTTTAAACATACAAAACAAACCCCGATAAATTGTGTGAGAATATACTATTTAAAGTTGCCAGCACAATCAGAATGCTGTAAGTATAGTGCACTTAGTTTTACTAACTCTTGTACAACTGCCAATGACAGCTACATTAGACTCTTCCTATCTATTTCCAGTGATGCAGAGCTAAGTTTAATTTGTTTCAGTTATATTCATTTGCAGTTTCTTTATGTTTTCTCTGAACTTCAAGATGTATCAGAGCCTCTTGACCTTTATTCATGTCTTCTTCTGAAACCTCTCCGCCTCCACCACCATTTGCAGTGGATCCTCTTTCTATGGTTAGAGTGTCACCACACCACACTCTTGAGTCGCCAAAAACACTATTTCCAGCAAATTCACAGCTACAGTTTTGTTTTCCCACACCATGACAGAATGCCTCGATGGTAAAAACTTCCTCTGTCTGTCGTCGCCAGGATGAACCTTTTATCAAAGTTCATTGACTTCATCATTATCTGGTTTCCCATAAATTCTTCCATATTTCCTCTCCGAGCCAGATCGCATTCAAAATCGTGAGAAAGAAGTCTATCAAGTGTGGGAAGCACAGGATCAACTGCTCTGTTCTTGGTTCAATCTTTGCTAACCATCGTCATTCAATATTTGGGTTCTCTGTTGCATTCACACATATTTTGTCTGGGAAAATGTCAACTAAAAACAGAACTTCACAACACTCACCTCAAAAATCAAACAATTGCATGCTTAATAAAGCCAAAGGAAATATTAGTCCATTAGACTCACGTAAAGATTCCATCCTAACTCATTGCTTCTTCTAAAGGTGACTGAAAACGTAAGAGCAGAAACATAAAAGTACTGCTACTCAAAGAATTAAATAATGTCAAACTAATTTTTTCAGAAGATATTTTACTATAGATAAGAGGGGGGAAATGAGAGGAGTCATGAGATGCAATAGCTTCAAAAAAAAATTCCGCTTAAGATCAAAATTTCAATTTTTTTTGTTTCATACATACATTATTATTTTGGGAGGATTGTATTCTTCAGTAAGCTTCACTACAATATGTTGTCAGTTTGGAGATTTTTAAGTAATTTTCACAAATATATATATATATTAGTGCATCTGGTGTAAAGAAAATATCTTCCTCAAAAGGAAAAGACATTAAGAGACTCAACTAATACATTTGGAACCTAGTTTATAGTTAATACTTCAATGACTTACTTTCCAATAATGTCTCAGAAAACATCAGAGAATGTTTTGAATTCATATAAATTATTAGTTCAGGATAAGTTAATGGTTCTCATTTTATCAATAAGCTTGCTAAGATTTGAACTTGAAAGCCTGCTTACCTAGATATACCTAATCACTTGACTAATCAGTCTTAAGTTCTATTAAGAGTCTCACGTTGGACAATATATGACCTGAACATGCGGTTATAAGTGGGGATAATTCTCACCCTACAAGCCAGTTTTGTAGGGATGAGTTAGGCCCAACCACATGTATTAACTTGGTATCAAGAATCTGATTTAAGATCTGGTGGGCCACCTGCTATCAGGTTCTGCCCACCGTCATTTATTTCCATGCTCCAGATGACCAATCATGGGCGTGAGAGAGAGTGTTAAAAGTCCCACATCGGACAGTATATGACCTGAACATGTGGTTATAAGTGAGGGCAATCCTCACCCTACAAACCGATTTTGTAGGGATGAGTTAGACCCAACCACATTTCTTAAGAAGTTCAACAAGAAGATTCTTCAAATCACAATATTATTACCCTTTTATAGACCTATTAATTGAACTGTTGGAATATGGGCTTCAAATAAGTACAATTCTCATTCAAAAGAAAGAAGAAAAAAATTATCATGGCAATATGGCATATCTTTTGAGCTCTTTACCCTTTGTGGGCCGTGTCACCATAGCTGGAAATGCAGTCATTTAAATAGACCAATTTTTCAACTTCATTTGAATAACATCCTTACTTTAGAATGTCGCAGTAGAAATGGAATCTAATTGAACACTTAATTAAAAGAGAGCTAAAATGCATGAAGATCCCAAACAAAGCAAAAAAATCACATTAGACATTAAACTAGTCATATATTAGTGTTATAGCACCTACTGGAAACATTTTCCAAAGATATTGTTCAACTTTTTAACTCTATTAGCAACTTGTTACAATAATGAAGACACAAATAAGCCCAATACTTACATGATACACCGGTGAACCAACCATGTCGAAAAGCACTATTGTCATCTCAGGAGCCGAGACATTGCATGTCCACATGATGATCTCGCCATCAGTTGATTGTGGCTTTGCGACAACAGAAGTTTCTTCTCTAAGAACCATTTTTTTCTTCTTAGAAAAATGAAGGAGAAGCCATGGCTTTAGCTGGTTCATTATGATGTTGCACTGAGTACCTCCTAGCTTGATTTCAGTTTCAGCTCTAACAGGTAAAATTGGCTGATACAGAGGAAGAATCCCAATAACAATAATAATAAGTTACCACATCAGATACAAAAAGAAACTTCAAGCTCCCTATAAAAATACACACAGTACAAATATAACCCCAAAAAAAAATGTTTAAAACAATTGAGCAGTGTGTAAAAAGACAAACATGAGAATTTAACATTCCTGTTTTGTGTACCCAAAAGAAATAAGTTCCGACTTTCTTAAAACTTTTCTTTTTATTTTGGCACCTTCATTCCTTTAATTAAACCTCCTATTTATTTTTTCCAATCTTTCTGTTAAATTGCCAGGGTCAATTGTGGGTCTAGTACAACAGAAGCATTACGTTATGTCATCCTACAACTATATAACTAATTATATTCATATCTTCTTTTCTAAATGAAAAAGAAGCAGCAGTTTTTTTATGAAGTGCATGAGAAAACTCCCTTAGTCCAACTATACATATATACTTAATTATAATTAGAGAAAACTATTTTTGAACAATACCGCCAAAGGTATAGCAATTTTAGCTTCTTACTATCTGAGCATTTTCAATTTGTAATTTATAGATAAATGTTAGAATTCAGGTTTGGGCCTAACTCAACATCAAACACAAGCTTATGGGGTGAGGAGTTAGAGATACTGTCAGTTAAGGCATGACAGCTGGCGCCTGTGCCAGCTGACATGCTGTTGGTTTCTTTTATCACAGCATGCTGTTAGTTTATGTTGCAACAGTACACAGTTAGTTTCTGTTGTAACAGCTCCTTCAATTCAGGAACTGTTCCCTTGATTTAAGAGAGTTAGTTTAGCCTAACTACAACTCTATAAATAGAGTTGAATCTATTGTATTTTGTAACAATGAAATCATAATATATTCTGAAATTTCGACAACCCCCCGTTGAAATTATAACCACTATTCATGCATCTCACTATCCACTGTGGGATTCTCATCAATAACTCTCAACCAAAATACATTCGCAAAATTATGTGGCTTTGCATGATAACTTCAAGCATAAAACCAACTATTGTGAAGCCACCAAAAATTCTCAGGCGATAATTATAGATGATTAACCACTCCACCACCAAGTTAGCTTTACAATAAATTTTCTTTCTATACAGTAAAAAAAATGTTTGGAATTTAACCCCTTATTTGGGTAAATTTAGCCGGGCAGAGTAAAGACAAAGGAATGACGGTTTACAGTGATGTAATGTTAGTGTCTATGATAAGGCCACAAAGTTTGCAGCACTGTATCACCTCTTATTGTTAAAAACAGTTACTGGCAGTTGTCGGCCACTGATTCTGTTGTACTGGTTTCTGTTGAACACATAGATCACCTCTCATTATGTTATAAGCAGTTACTGACATCTGTCAGTAACGGCTTTGTTGTATTAGTTTCTCTTGAACAGTCATATAAACTCTTTGTATAAATAGGTGTACCCTAACACTTGTTTGAATAATGAAAAGTCTTATTCTAAATTCATTCTGCATTTTGTCTTAACATGCAAAAGCTACTTTATATGATTGTAAATAACCTACCTGTACAGGGATATATACAAAAGAAACCAAATCCAACTTTAATATCTCTAGGATGGAAGAACCAGCTCCTCTAAGAAGCTGTAATATCAATAAGGCAAATGAAAACTTGTCAGGAAGAAACAAAACAAAATGCAAGAAGAGCTTCACCATAATTAACAGTCAAACTCGTACATGAATTTCACTAAACTCCAGTTGAAAATCAAGGCGTGTACTCTCTCCAACATCCTCAGTAGATCGAGATTTGGTGCTTTTCAATTGGATACCCGTGATGTTGTTTTCAATAGAAAGACCATGTTCACGATGCACAAAATTCACATCCAACTTTGGTAGAATGAAGTTGACCTGTCAATAACAAAATGCTTCACAATTGACATTAAAACAATTTTAAAAGCACATTTTGAACGCTACTTCTGATTAAATAAAACCAACAAATATAACCAGAACTGTTATCAAATTAAGCAACATATAGTGGATAAAGGCTTTGAATTTCATTAGGCCCAAGATTTCTAAATTAAATTTACTCAAAGGAAACCAAAAGTCACCAAGGACACGAACACGTACTCAGAGAGACTTACAAGTGAAGGAACCACATTTGCCCAAAAGCCAAATTCTAGTGTCCAGCGGATCATAAACAGTAACAGAATCAAGACTTTGAAGCAACAAGATCATACATAACTTATGCAGTTTCTCTACCCTTCAAATTTCTGAAAAAGAAAATGAAAGTGGCTTGAAAAACTAGACCTATCCACAACAAGGAAACCCATAACCGAAGCACCACATAAAGAGCATAAAGTTGGGGAAAAGCTGCACAAAGACACACCATTACACCTCACAACCCAGCAGAAAGATAAACTGATTCTAAAATGTATTCTTTTTATTAGAGGAGAACCCGGTGTGCTCAGCGGTTTGCTGCACAAGATGGCCAACAAAAGCTTGTGCATTCTTAATGCTTTGTGTGACTAGAAAATTCAGTCGCTGCAATACCTGATAGAAGATGAAGGGATTCTAATCTAAAAACATACAGAAACACCCTTTTGGAGATGTCAGGGGTTTCTGGGAACATGGAGAAAAGTAAAGGATGTAGATAGTTGAGAGAGAAAGGTGCCTATGGTAATGGTTTTCAGGGAGGAGGTTGATAGATGGCATTGGGGCAAGAGTTTTGGGTTTGCGGCATTGTGGTGTGTTTACAGAGATAGAAAAATGGGGGGATGCAGTGCATTAGAATCCCTGGTGGAGAATATTATTTGTTTCTGATAGTGGTGGTACGACGGTCTAGACTCTAGAGAAGCGCGAGGTGGAAGAGGAGTGTGAAAAGATTCTATAACACTATCCATACAAGAAGCTAAAGGGTCTATGTAATGTTTTTTTTTAATAATTTGAATCATTCTGAAAATAATAATATTTCTAATGGCCAAATATATGGTCCACTATGAACCATTCATAGAGTTGCTCAGCTGTAGCCTCCACCTATAAACTAAACCTTCATATTTGAGAAAGACTGACTGTGAAACCTTCTTTCGCCTTTTTCTCAAATAAAAAGGAAGGGCTCTCTTCTAATATTTTCCATATCAGTACATTGAAAAACTGTCTAGGGAGCATCAAGTGAGACATCCCATTTCAAAGAAACATTAAGACCAGCCAAAAGACTAAACTCCAACCAAACAATTTAAGTTAATCAAACCAAAAGGAAGGTAAAAAGAAACACCAATAATAAATTCTATTGAGAAACAAAACTAAGAACACTGGAGAGAAAGTTACAGTGTTTGATATTCTGTTGATCTACTAAAAACAGAGTGTACAAGTTGTACTTATAGTGTGATATGGTAACCGTAGGTCTTTAGAAATATCACTGTTAGTCATTTGCATAACTTGGCACTTGCATAGCTTAGCTAACAGAAAATAACATAATGTGGTAAGATGATAACTACTGGCAGTGATGCTGACAGCTATCAGCTTAAGACTATCTAGGTTATTGCAATTACAGTACTGCTGTACACATTTATAAATTCAAGCAAAATACTCCCTCCGTCCCAATTTATAAGAAAATAAACTCTTTTTTTGTCCAAAATTATAAGCAAAAAATATCAACTTTTCTCTAATTTAATGATGTTCTTCCAAAAATTTATCATTTTCAAGAATTGACTTTACTTATTTCGGTGAAATTCAAAGCAAATTGCATTTAATTTGCTCTCCTTTCCATTTTCTCCATAACCAATAACCAATAAAAAATGTTTTTACATCTTGTCATAAACCTTATTCCAATGAAAAAACAAAAAGTCATACTCCAAATTATTATGTTTTGGTTGTCTTAGTAAGTGTGAATTGATTTCTTTTTTCTTATAATTTGAGATGGAGGGAGTATAAGTAATGCTTGTGGTGGCGATAATCATATATTTGATAGCACTAATCTTTTCAAATACAGTCAAAATGAATTGTCACTTCAAAATAAAAAACAAATCGTAACGGAAAAAATAGTTTCAGCTAGTTTCAAATTCAATAGATGACATTATTGAAGTAAAATAAACTTCAATTATTGTGTTGATGTACTTGCTATGCTTAGTGTGTATTTAACAGTTTTTATTGTTTGAGAAAATCTCCTTTCCTTTCCTTCCCTTCCCCTCGTTTTCCCGTTCTCTCTTAATAGTTAAATGTGTGTGTGTGTGTTGTGTGTGTTTGTGATGATTAAGAATAGGGTGTATGTGTGAATTACAACCTTTTCAGGAAACATAGAACTGTACTTGGAGAAGGCTGCAAGTCTTTGCTGCTTCTTTGATGGTTTTTTATTGCTTACAGAATCATCTTGTGACCCTAAAACACTGTTGGAATTAGAAGAAGACTTTGATGAACTCTTTCTTTTCAAAAGCAACTCCTCATTTAAATTCAATGTAACCTCTCCACTAGAAATGTCCACATTCTTGATAACTATACCAGCTTCCCTATGTCCAAAAAAGAAGAAAGACGGAATTAACTTAGCAGCAATACAAAATAGTGAGACTGAGACTATCCAAGCTGAAGTCAGGCAATCAAGCCAAAAACAACAGTACAAAATACAAAAACAGCAAATCAATATATGACCAATAATGTAGATGAAAAAGGAAGTTCCATTAGACAGATTACATAGTTGAAAAATTCTTCAGTACATATGGTACACCGCCAGAATTATGAACCAAGCAAATAGAAACTGGTAGCTGATTAGGCATTTTGAATTCTTCATCTCATCGTGCAACATTTGTCGAACTAAGTGTCTGTGTCTACAAACTTGGTGCATAAATAAGTGTTGCATTATATGCTAAGAGTAAACTAGTAATGTCCTATGCAAGTATGCATGAACATTGGTCATGCGGCAGTGATTGCCAATGCCATGTTAAGGTAAACAATATAGAATTAAAACATTTAAAATCTCATTTATGGTTTTAGTTTCTCTGAAAATACCAGATTTTTCCAACTACAATAGCTAAACACCAAATAGCCTAGAGTGTTTGGATGTCATTTTGAATTTACTAAAACGTATGTTTGAACCCTTCCAAACTGAAATCCAAACATACACTGGATCATCTTACAGACAATCTCTTTATCTACTCCTCCAACCAGCATTCTGACAAGTGCATGTTAATATTAAAATAATAAATGAAAAGAAGAAATATATCTATTTAAAATCTCATTTATGGTTTTAGTTTCTCCTTGAAAAAATCGGTCTTTCCCGACTATAATAGTTAAACACCAAATAGCCTAGTGTGTTTGGATGTCATTTTGAATTTACTAAAATGTATCTTGGAACCCTCCCAAACTGAAATCCAAACATACTCTAGATCGTCTTATAGACAATCTCTTTATCTACTCCACCAGCATTCTAACAAGTGCATGTTAAAATTAAAATAATAAATGGAAAGAAGAAATATACCTATCATGGCCAAATTCACAAGAGACTGAAAACTTTTCACAGATAAAAGGGGCGGAAGACCTTTCTAAAGCAGCAAAGGATGCCTGGCACGAAGAACTGCATCCTCCACCATTTAAATTAGATAACTGGTCACAACTAACCCGCGGCTCACCAATGTGAACAAGAATAGGTAATATTTGTAGTCTAACTAACAAACTTGATTTAGATCCACCATCTTTAGATATATCCACATTCAATTCTTTGATATCAACAATAAATTTTGGTGTCTGCAACGTTCGGGAGAAATTATCAATGAGCAAAAGTATCATGATAAGATCCAAATAGAAACAACAAAAGAAAATAATGTATCTTGTATTTGACCATACAAGCAGAACAACGCAATTTTATGGAGATGTGCACCTTCAGAACCAGATCAGTCACACAAACTGACAGATATCTGGCAATATTGCCTACAATCATCCACTTCCCTCTTCCTGAAGCACGGGATTTCCGAGTTTTCTTCTTCCCCGGGCTTTTATTTGAAGACCTCATCACAACTTCTAAGTCACATATTAACACTTGCAGCTTTGGATCCCGAGACATAAAACCCACGCCAAGTTTGACCAGCGACTGGCGTAAGCTGAGCTTAATTTCACCAACAGATACAGTTTCAACAGCACCCTGTAAAAGTTGTGAATCAACAAAGATATTGTAATGAGCCAGAGCCCCTAAAAAAACTAGTCTGAAATCTGATAACAGAGATAAACATGAAACTTCAGTAGAATAAAATTAATGGAATTTAACCAGGATAAAGAGTGCAGCTGTATGAAGGAAACAACTCTCAGCTGCAGCAAGTTGTTTACATATTTCAGAGGCTTGGAGAAAACTTCATATGAAAATATTATTTAAGGGGAAACTAGCACAAATTGTGAGAGATGAAGCAATTCTTCATTCAATTTTTAAGCATTTATGACAACAAAAAACCCACACATTCAGTGCATTTTACACTCTCAAACTATGGCCTAATAAAATGAATATTGTAAAACTCTCCAATGCCCTCAAAACTCCAACAATGAAATGAGTTTAATGACTGAAAGCAGAGAAAAACCTTTTTAAACTTCACTACCACATCCCTTAAACATTTCCACCCGCCAACACGAAATTTAACAGATGCTCCCAAAATCCAACTCAAAATCCAAGCCATTAATCTGGAAGCAGATCTGTAAAAAGGAAGAATAATCAAGTTCAAGAAACAGGATGATCAAAGCCTATAAACAAGTTGTTTCTACTAGAAAAAACATAGAAAGGGTGACATAATACCATAAATTTAAATCATAAAAGCATTCCATGCTATTATCAGTTGCGCCTAGGAAAAAAGAAAAAATAATGGGAACTCAATAGAATATTATCAATGTGCTATAGCTTGCGAATAAAACTTTGGGGGTTTCATCCCAAACATCCTACAGACCTCACCTATATTGAGTTTTATACTCTTCATCATTTTGTCAATTTTGATTTCTTGGATTGTCATATAGAAAAAGGAGTTTCTTTTGCCGCTTGACACTTCTACTCAATTAACTTTTAAACAATTTCTTGTGTGGGTCAGTCCATACGGAGCTTTGCTCCGGCTTTAAACGGGGACCCCGCTAGTGGACGGTGGGATTGGTCCCTCTTGGATTAGTCGGTCGCAAGGCCGGATACCAAGAATTTCAAAAAAAAAAAAAAAACTTTTAAACAATTTCTTTAAACTATTAGCAAGATTAACAACGAATGATACTTTAACTAAAAACTAACTGAACAAGAGTAGCAAGATACTCCCTGTAAGAATAAGAAAAATGCACAATTTTATCCTCTAATTATTTTGTATATTTATATAAAGCTTAGGAATGAGAAGTGTTTTAAAATAAACTGCTAAATTGAAATGGGGCTGTAACAAGAAAATAGGCAATAGCACTTTTTTCTTCTATTTACTTATATGCATGCTAAGATGATTTATTAGAAATTAGGAAGAAGTGAATACATAAATGAAAAGAGGAAAGATAACAGGACATATCTACTTGACGAACAATGAAAAAGTAAATGCACACTCCGTCATAAAAAAAGATAACACAAATCCCTTTGTATGGCTGTTAAGGAGACACCTTTAAAGTAAACATGAACTAAGCACCATAGAGTGGCCACAAAAACAAAAAATTATAAAGACTGAGAACAATTATTGTAAATCTGAGCATTTTGCTACACAAATATTTTTGTTTCACACATAAGGCTCTGCAAAAGAGAATGAGCCTTGCCTTGATAAAATGTTAGGGTTGTTTCCTAGAAGCCTAGTAATCGGTATACCTACTAGCTGCGCAAACAACATTTCTATTTGCAGGGGTAAGCTAGGTGTGTATTATAAACTCATAACCAAGATTGTTAACTCACAAATTAACTCTTAAACTCTTACAAGTTTACGATTTTAGGTCATCAAAACGAGTTAACACACATGTAAACTCTATTTTCAATAAGCTCATACAAGTTCGTAAAAACAAATAAAATTGGAAAACTCTTGATTTTCTGGTGGTTTATGAATTTACGATTCAACATTTGTTTAGTCTTAAAATTATAAAATTAAAGTAAATAATAGCCAATATTTGATATAATTATTTACGTGTGCCAGTATCTATTGTCTTAAAAAATATATTTACATTTGGCTTAAATATATTTTTGATCCCCTATTTTTTAAATTAAATTTTGATCTCTCCATTGTAAAAATCAACTTTTTATCTCTCCATTTTAAAAAACAACTTTTTATCTCCTGGTTTTCATTTTCATTGTTCTTTAGTCCCCCACCCCATTTTAGGGTAGATTTTCCTGATGTGACGTGACAGTGCTTTGATGGAAAAATTTAATATCTATGGTATAGAATTTGTAAATTTTGAATGTTTTTAGTTAGATCACACTACTTGTACTTATAATAGTCATACGATAAATACATTGAAGATTAAAGAACGAGCATTAACTTAGAAAGTTGTATAGCCTAGGAATACTAAGAATCATAGTTAGAATATCTACATCTTTAATTAATTCTAACACTCCTCCTCAAGTTGGAGCATACATGTCATATGCACCAAGTTTGTTACAAATAGATTCAACTTGAGATCCTCTAAGGGATTTAGTAAATATGTCAGCCAATTAATCATTTGAACCAACAAAATCAGTTATTATTTCTCCTGAACGAACCCTATCTCTTACAAAGTGGCAATCGATCTACGTACTTAGTTCTTCCAAGAAAAATCAAATTGGAGGCAATATGATGTACAACTTGGTTGTTACAAATTAGTTTCATTGCCTTGATGTCTCTTAATTTGAGTTGTTGGAGTAATTGTTTTAACCACTTGAGTTCACACGATACTGTCATAGCACGATATTCTGCTTCTGCACTAGACCTTGCAACTATGTTTTATTTCTTCCTCCGCCAAGAGATCAAATTCCCCCCAATGAGAAAACAATACCTAAGTGGGTCTTTTATCTGATGGCGAACTTGCCCAATCAACATCAGAATAACCCACGACTTGGGTGTTATCTTTATTTTCATAAAGTAATCATTTACCTGGCACACTCTTTTAATACTTAAGAATACGAATCACAGCGTTCCAATAGTCATCACATGGAGCATTTAGAAATTGGCTAACCACTTTGACAGCAAGTGTAATATCTACTCTGGTCAATGTGAGGTAATTAAGTTTGCCAACTAGACGTTAATATCTCCAAGGTCTTTTAGTGGCTCCTCTGACCTGATAGTAGCTTGACGTTAGAATCCATACGAGTGTCACTAGATTGACAATCAAGTAAGCCAATTTCCTCTAGTATATCAAGAGCATCTTTTCGCTAAGTAATGGTCACATCAGTCTTGGATTAGTCTTGGATTGAGCAATTTCAATCTCCAAAAATTATTTTAGCGGTCCTAAATCTTTAGTCTGGAAGTGTAAAGACAAATGTTTCAACCGCAGAATGTCATCCTTATCATTACAAGTGATGATGATGTCATTGACATAGACCAACAGATAAAGGCAATTGGATGGTGAAAAATGCAAAATGAAGATAGAGTAATGAGCTTTGCATCTAGTCATACCATACTCTTGGAGCATAGTCCTAAACATGTCAAACCAAGCACAGGGAGATTGTTTCAAGCCATAAAGAGATCGATGAAGCCAACAGACGAAGAGAGAAGCGCCACTAACACGGAATCAGGGGGTCGCTCCATAAACACCTCCTGTAATTCACCCTGTATGAAGGCATTTGTGTCTAGTTAATGGAGCGGAGCGGTTATTGATGAATAGCAGTCAAGGCAAGAAAGAGGCGGAAAGATGCGATCTTGACAACTAGAGAGGTGTCTCCATAGTCAAGACCAAAGATAAGTGTGTATCCTTTCGCTATGAGATGGGCTTTAAGGCAATCAACCTTTCCATCATGACCAATTTTAACTGTATATACTCGTCAAGCCATCCAAGATATGTATGAAGGGGTATCGACTAGCCTGCAGACACAAGGTGGAGAGACATACAATTTCCCCATTACAATAAGTTTGTATCAAGGTTAAACCTTAAGCCCATACATTTTTACTTTAATTTTAGATGTATTCACGGAACACATTCAAGAAGTAGCACCTAGATGCATGTTTTATGCAAATGATACAGTTCTACTTGAAGACTCAAACTTGGAAACGAGCTTTAGAAACACATAAGACGAAGTATATAAAATATAAGTTCAACAAAAGAAGAAGTGTTTCTAATCTAGAGGTGAAAATTGGAGAGTGTATCATCCCTCAAGTCACACGGTTTAAATATCTCGTGACTGTAATACAAAATGATGGAGAAATAGAAGGGGATCTAAACCGTCGAATTCAAGCTGGGTGGCTGAAATGGAGGATGTCTTCAGGGATTTTATGTGACGCAGAGGTACCACTCAAGCTGAAGGAAAAATTTTATCGGACTGCATTAAAAATTGCGATGTTGTATGGGACAGAATGTTGTGCACTTAAGATCAACACGAGAATAAAGTGTAGCATAAATGAGGATGTTGTGTTGGATGTGTGAAAAGACTAGAAAGGATAAGATTAGAAATGAATATATTAGAGCTAGTGTTGGGGTAGCACCTATAGAAGAGAAGATGGTGAAAAATAGCCTTAGGTGTTTTGGGCATGTAGAGAGAATGCCTGTAGATGATGTGGTACGGAGAGTAGATCAGATAGAGAGAAGTCAAAAAACTAGAGGAAGAGGAAGACCTAGAAAGACTATAAGAGAAGTCGTTAAGAATGATCTCGAGATTAAAAATTTGGTTAGAAGCATGGTTATGCATAGAAATTAAGGCTTGGTTGTTGTTTTGTTGTTGTTAGACTCGCCGACAACCCACTGTAGTTTTTTCATCAGGTAGGGGAATCAAATTCCAAATATCATTGGAGTGTAAAGCAGTCATCCCATTGATCATAGCCAGTCACCATCCAAGGTTAGACATAGCTTCACTTGTAGTTTTGGAAATAGCACAGAATCCAAAGAAACCACAAAAACGTAGTAGGGTGTAGAAAATCGATGATAAGATAAATAACAAGCATAAATATGTTTAGGACTTCGAGATGACTTGTTATCTTTACGTAGAGCGGTAGGTAGTTTTTGTGTAGGATGCGAAGGTTGAGAATCCATAAGAGTAGTACATGAGTCGTGAGGAGCGGGTGGTGGATGTGGCCTTTGTTGATAAGTGTGAATGGCAGGTGTGGGGATACAGATAGGTGCGGGGATAGAGCAAGTTGTAACGTTCGTATCTTCCCTAAACGAGGAGGTACATTATTATTAAGAGCATGGTACGAGCCGTTTCAACTAAGTGTCGATTCTTTCTTTCAAAAAAATCATTTTGTTGAGGAGTATAAGCACATGAGATCTGATGGAGGATGCCATGTGAAATCAAAAGAGATCGAAAAGACATAATATTCACGAGCATTGTCACTTTACAATATTTGTGAGTGCCAAATTGTGTGTTCATTTTTTAGCAAAAGGTTTGAAAGATTGAGAAAACTTCAGAGCAAATTTTCATTAAAAATATTCAAATTTATCTAGAAAAGTCATCAATAAAGATGCCAAAATACTGATAACCCAAACATGAAACAACAAGACTAGGACTCCAATATCAAAATCAACTAAAGCAAAAGGAAACGTGACACTTTTAATGACTGTCAAGAAAGAAACTTATAGTATGTTTTCCGAACAGACACGACTCACACTCTAAGGTAAACACTTTTGATAGACTTGGACCCATATGATGCAACTTTTGAAGACTTGGATGATCTAAACGTTGATGAACATGTCGAAACCCAACGACTGAACAAGCAATAGGTGTTATTGATATTGAAAGATAATATGAACCTTGAGACACGTGCCTTACTCCAATCGTTCTTCCAATCCATCGATTTTGCACAAGAACGGGGTCATTAAAAAATGTAACAGAGAAAGGTAAGGTACGAGTGCGTTTAATGATGGATATTAAATTAAATGGACAACCAAGGACATAAATTGTTAGTTCTGCAGCTATGCAGTATTTGTGTTGGCTAAATTTTGTTAAAACCTATATGATAGCTTTATGTCACTAAAGTTGTTTTAACATGTTGTTTTGTGTATCTGCTATAATAGTTTAGTTGCAGGTTGCGAAAATGTCAAGGAGGATGTCTTGACATGCTGTATCTGTCATATTAGATTAGTTGCAGGTTGTGGAGATGTCAAGTGTGATGTCTTGACATGTTGTGCTGCACTAAGCTGGTATGAGTGCATGGTTGTTTTAAGGTGTTGTTGTGTTGCTGTCATGTGCTGGTTAATCAAGATGTTCTAATGTACTGCATTCAACATGTCAGATAAAGATGTCCCATCCTGGATCATAGGACATCGCGTCTGTTATTGGATTAAAAGAAGATTCTGTTAGTTGTTATTTGTTACTGAATATTCTGTGAATATTTAGTTATCCTATGTGGCGTCCAAAGTAATTGGGTTGAGATTTTGTGTTGGTTTTCAGATTTTCACTACTTTCTAAATATGGAGACATATCAGGAAATATTTGATTGAAGACCTATTATATAGCAGAAGTTTCTGCTGATTTGTAGCAGCTGATATGCTGTGATTTTGAAGGCCCAAATCCAGTTGGGAATAGGTTATATATATAGATGCATTGTAACCTAGTTTGTAACGCAACCAAAGATGTAAAAGTTCTAGTATTAGGGTTGGTTCCTGTACCACTCGACCTGTGAGTTGGACAGTTTGTTAGTGTGATCCTCGAAGCTGTTAAGTAAGAGGAGTATTGTTCTTGGAGGAAGCTTTTAAATAACTCTAAGTTGTGCCTTGGAAGGGTGTCTTCCTTGCTGAATTGTTGTATAGGTAAAGAGTCGTTGATGCAGTGGCGGATTGTCGACTGCTAGACATCATTGCGATGATTGGGAGTGAGAAGTGTTTCTCATATCTAGAGAGGATCTAGGTAGAGGGGTCATTGGGTAGTGATTGAGTGATAAGCTGTAAACGGAGAGTTTAGCTTTGAATTGATACTACTGATAGTGGACTTCATCCCTGGCTTGGTAGCCCCCAGAGTAGGTGTGTTAAACCGAACTGGGTTAACAATTTTGTGTGTCTTGCTTTATCTTTTCAGTACCATGATTATTGCTTTATACCTTGCCCTTTGTGATCATGTCAGACCAGATGTCGAACGGCATGTTCTAGGACATCTGAATTCTGCACATGTACCAGAATTTCATAAAGCACAGACTTCAAAGAAAGTGAAGGTGTGGGACTGGTTTGGCCAATGCCGTGACATTTTTTTATGATCCATTAGCCAAAGTAATACTCGGGAGTGTGCATATAAGTCAAAGATGAAAAAAACAATTTGTTACCGGACATATGATCAAAGGCTCCTGAGTCAAGGATCCAAGGTTCAAGTGAAGAAGACTTTACCAATTTTTCACTAGGAATCAGAGGGACGGTAGTGAAACTGAAAGTGAAAGAAGAGGTAGCAGCAGATCCGGCCCTAGACATGACAATCTACGTCCGATGAGAGAAGAAAGGTTGCTGAAAAATCACCAAAATGATGAAAGTTGGTGGCTGGAGAAGCAGTCGCGCGCTGTTTGGTGGCGGCAGGTAGGGAGGAATACAATGACGAGATAATGATCGTCGTGTTTGTCGGAGGACCGCGCAACAATATGTGGTGATGCAGGGTGGTAGGTCGCACTAGATAAGGGGTATAGCATAGTGGAAAGTGTAAAAGTATTAGAGTATAGAGTAAATGTAAGCTCAAGAGAGACAAGTGTCAGTCTGAGCATTAGGTAACACCTGCTACTATAGGTCAATTGTTCAGTTAGAACCTGCTAGTGCAGGTCATTAGTTCTGTTATAACCTGCTAGGGCAGGTCATCTCTATCTAGGGTATATAAACTGAAATGATGTAAACTCTTAAATCAATCAATAACAGAAATGAAAAGTTAGTTACAAGGTGAAATTTCCCTCTCTCTCTCATCCCTTTCTAATATGGTATCAGATTAGCTCTGGTTGCAATCTAGAAGCTTCTCATGGCTGCGACTCCAACACCGGAGGGAACGCCTACCTCTTCCACGCAAGATCCACTGGTTTCTTCGCCGGTCACCGTCAATTCAACGGCGGATTGTCATCGCCTTCAGTTTTCACTCAAGATTTCACAGAAACTTGATGAAAAGAACTTTCATCTATGGCATCAACAAATCGAGTCGTACATCAACACACACAACCTAACGGAGTTCGTCGTTTGCTCGAAGGTTCCGTCTCAGTTTGTTGATGATGAAGCTCGCGAAACTGGCACGATTAATCTTGCATACTCACGTTGGCTTCAGAAAGATCAAATGTTGCTTTCGTGGTTGCGATCAACGTTGTCTAACGAAATTCTCTCCTGCATTCTTGGATGCTCTCACTCTCATCAGCTTCGGGATCATTTGTTCAACTACTTTCAGAAGCAAACACGTGCACGTACAAGGCAGTTACGCGTGGAACTTCATGCCCTAACTCTTGACACTTCTACAGTTCAGGAATTTCTGCTCAAGGTGTGTACGATTGTGGATGCTCTTGCCTCTATTGGTGATCCTGTACCTGCCTCACATCATGTAGATGTCATTCTTGAAGGCCTTCCATCTAAATTTTCTCCTGTTGTTTCTGTTATTGAGAGCAAATTTGGCCTCATGGATTTAGATGAAGTAGAAATTCTCCTTTTAGCTCATGAACTTCAACTCAACAAGTTCAAGAAATCTACTACATCAGATCACATATCTCTTAATCTGGCTCAGACTCCAGCTGGTGTTAGTCTTCCTGATGAAACTCAGACTGCTAGTTTTGATTATACTCCAGCTCCAGACCCTCCACCAGCTGCTGAACAAGATTTCAGGCAGTTTTGTGGCTCAAGAGGCTCACGTAGAGGTAGATTTGGTAGAGGCAGAGGTAGAAATTCCAACTCTCACATCCAGTGTCAAGTTTGTTCTAAGCATAGCCACACTGCTCTTAATTGTTAGTACAGATTTAATCGGAATTACCAACTTACTGCTTTGGCTGTTAACTCCTATAACCCTCAGCAATGGCTTGCTTGTCCCTATGGCTACATTGGTACCCCTCAAAATGTTTGGACTAGACCTCCTATACTCTAATAAAAAGAGAGTGATTGGACAGAATACACATTCAAGAACAAAATCATAACACAGCCCTAGAAACCACTACTGATACCATATAGAAATTATAAATTCTATGTCTTTAGTTTGATTACAATACTTGTATTTATAGTAGTCTAACAATAAATACATTGAAGATTAATAAATAAGCATTAATCTAGGAAGTTATATAGTCTAGGAATACTAACAATTAAAGCTAGAATATCTACACTCTTAATTATTTCTAACATATGTCATATTTTGGAGACAATTTTGCTAACATTTCATAATAAATTAATAAATTAGCCCACCTAAATATTGCCACGTCGGTAAAATTGACCCCCAAATGGGGTGGGGAACCAAACCACATGAAATACTAAAACTTATTTTTAAAATAAAGAGATCAAAACTTAATTTTTTTTAAAATAAAGGGACCAAAACTCCAAAAGTGCATTTAAACCTTTACATTTTTAGTGTTGATGTGATGGACAACTACTATGCATTCATATGTTTTTTATTTTTCTACCATTTCAGCTTTTTATTTCACCATTTCATTTTGGTTTATTATAAATATTGATCTATTAAAACTATTTGTTTTATTATTGAGATGAAATGTTGAATTATTATTTTAATGGTATTATATTATCTATATCTATATATGTTATTTTAATATTAAGTAAACTCTAATGAATTTTCGAGTTGAATCTATAAGTAGGGTTTACATAGGGAACACAAGTTTGCCTAGACTCTCGAATTTGATAACCTTGCTCATAATTGCTAGCAGAATGACTAGCACCCAAAACCCAAGACATGTCTTTTCAGTGTGTTTTGCCCTTACTCACACGCATGTCCCACAAGTTTTTCAAACCAAACACGCTTAACTAAGAAGTTCTTATATTCTTGACTCCCAAAAAGAGTATGCATCAGATTGAAATGGGCAGAGGTAGTGCTAATCAATTCCTTTCAGTCAACTGCAACAATGTGTGCCTTTGATAGAAGTCTTCTAAGAGTCGCTCTTTGATTGTAGCTCATGGAGATGCACTAGTGTTTATCCCTGCTCTCATCAGACCCGGATGTCAAGAACACATAGGTCGCTTCAAACCCTACAATGGTGGAATCCCTCTACAACGAGCTGCCCTATTTTAATCAAGTTCTCCAAACTTGCTAAAAACTATTATTAGATTGAAAACAGTGTTTCATAGAAAGGTCACAAACACTTTCTCCCAATGTTTTTGTTATGTGTTTTTCTAAAAAGACGGTGAGTTTGGTTGTTTATAATACCCATTCTATGATTGGGCCAGCTCTCATAATACTAGGTAATTCATATTCCTTTTTTCCTTAATTTTGCTATTTTATTTTCCTGAATTTAGTTTATATCCCTCAGATTTCTATTTTTTCCCTTCTTTGAAAATAAATTTATTGCTTATCTAAAAAAAAAAAGAGTCTTTACTTGCTAGTTGCTTTCTATTTGACGTGTTGAGCACTCATGGTGGATGTATAATATGTCTAGTAAATCTAGGGATGTTTATGCTAAATAATTTCAAACTTAGTGTTAATTCTCTTCAAAGCTACAGTCTAAACACAACTTTGATCTGGGAAGGGACTTTGATCGTCCTAAAAAAAGGTTAGACCCAAAAACTAAGATGGTATTAGAGCACATCCACATCCATTTATGGAGCACTCGTATTATCCACGCATCAGGCCTAATAGCCCTAGATGCGAGAGGTGTGTTAAGAAAAATCCAAGCATCACTCTGCCTAGAGGTAAGACCTAGATAGAGCTTATAAAACCTTGACAATCTTCACCTAATAAATCATTTTATTGGATTGAGTTAGGCCTAAAATCTAAGAGTCACTCTTACAATAAGCTTATTATGAAACATAATTTGCATTACTTCCCCGAACATCGTAGTTTTCAAAAATAATTTACTCATACAATAAAGCCACTCATTGAGCTAAAGAAACATTTGAAAATAAGATATAGATAACAAAATGCAAGATCATGTTTCATTATAAGGTGTCCTTTGACGCCCATCTCACTATTTATTCACACCAACTTCAAGAAACTGCACTAGATCAAATGAGTCCTAAACCTGGGCTAGTTGGTGAAAGGAATAGAGTGATTGCTGATTAAGCTTGACCCACTCACAGTTGAAAGCTTTTATTGAAAGAAAAAAAAAAAGGTTAACAGATGAATATTCAATTGTTGAGATCATAGCATGTTGATAATTTATCCAAGGGGGGCTACTTGTCTGTTTCATGTACCCGATAAAGATGTATCTATCTAGTCTAGTCTTAATTTCTGTGGCAGATCAATGAGCAAGATTCTGACTAATTTAATATTGTTCCCCATGCTGTGATTGGAGGGAGAGTACACTATTCAATCAATAACTCATTTTTCTTAATGAAACTCAATGTCCTCTACATTTCTCCGAAGTTTCAGATCAACCTCACCCCCTGATTATGTAACTAACCGATTGCTTCGCCCCTTACTCAACCAACTGTATTCAGTATACATTTCAAACTAAAAATGTAAAACTTTTCCACTGACATCAGTGACCAATAGTACAAGTGTCACATAAGCTAGCCATCTATTCCAATTCACTTCAACCTAAACATATACTACAAGCATTTGAAGTTTAATTTTACTAAAAAATAATACTAATATGCTAAAATTCAGTAAGAAAAATGTATTGCAAAAACAAAATAGATAGTTGATGGAGGACTTACATGAAAAGTAGCCATAATGTAACGGAAAGTAACAAAAATCCAAAGAGGAAATTAACCGGAGAAGCTGCCATTTTTCAGAGCAAAAAGAAAACAAAGCAGTTGTAGTCGTCAGTTCTGAGCGGCGAACAGTGGAAATTCAATCGTACTCTCGGAATTGAGCGAGAAGAAAGACGAAGACGAATCTGCCGCGTAACTCCATAAAAAGTAGCGGGAAATTAGGGAGAAGAAAAGGGGAAAAAGAAGAACCCTAGCGAGTGAAAGCGTCGTGATCGGAAGAGTTCGATTTTGATTTTGATTTTGATTCTGAGATGAGATGAGATCCGATCCGTGAGATGCTCGGTGATCCAAGGCAGTGTGTTGTGTTGTGTTGTGGTGAGTTGCTAGCACGATAGTGTAAATGATCACCTGCCACGCGGGTACAGCTTTGGCTTTGGGAAACGTGATAGGCTATAACACTTTCATTCAGTGTTTGTTTGTTGGGTAATGCTAGTGCTCATAAGTCGTAAAGACTCGGCGCGGCGAAAAATCATTAAGGAAACATAATCACGAAAATTAGGGAGAATTATCATTTTTCAAAATCCGTGATAAACCTGATTAAGGCATGGAATAGTAGTCTATAAGTGCATGTGCCATGAATTTATATTTAAAAATTATAATTAAAAATTTACTATTAATTAAGTGTATTGAGAAAATGGCTTAATTACAATTTTGATATTTTTATTTTTATTTTGTAAAGTTTTAATTTCTCTATTTTAAAATTTAATTTATCGATCCTTTCTTTTGAATATTTTAGATGGCATAATTTATTGATCCATTATTTTTTTAATTTTATTTCTATTTAAATGTTATTTTTTAGATGTCATAATTGAAATTTTAATATATTTATAACTAATTTTTATTATAATGATAATATAATTATTATATTCAAAATAAAATAAAAATATTAATTAAAGGTGATGTTTAATGTGAAAATTCAATTAAGTCTCTCATTTATGAAATTCACAAAAAAAATAATCAATTTAATAAATCAATGATATAGATTTATTAAAATAAAAAACAAAAATATGTAAGATCGTGATAATTTATTTTAAAATGTTTGTTAGATTTTCTTATTTTTCGCAACATTTTTCCTCTCCGGTCATATTTGACTAAAACTAAATTATTAAAAATAAAAAAGTTTAATTACAACTTTGACCTCTATTTTCCCTTTTTTTTTTATCCCTTTGTTTTAAAATTCGGGATTTTAATCTTTTCTTAAAGTTTTTTTTGTACTTTTATTCCCTCACAAATTGATACCAAATTTAATGACATGGCATTGATAGTGATGATGTGTGATTGCCACATTGACCAAATTTAATTCATGTTATTTTTTTTGTTTATAATAAAATTATTTATTTTTTGAAATATATATTCAATCGTTTTAATAAATTATTATTACTAAAAATAACATAAATTTATATTGCCCAATTAAATTATTTTAAATTAAAATTTTAAAGAATTAATGATTAATGTATATAAAGTAAAATATTGTGTCTAGAGGGTATTGAACCCACGACTCTAGATTGTAGACTAACAAATTTTAACAACTAAGTTACACTTATGATTAAGGTATGGATTAATAATCTATGAGCGCATGTGCATGAATTTATATTTAAAATTTACAATTAAAATGATTAAAAAAATTACTTTTTTATATAACATGGAAGGCCAAAGTCCAAAAGAAAAAATTACACAACAATTAATCTAGGGGTAATAATCCTCGTAATGTTAGAATGATAAATCTCTCTCATTCAATACTCAAAAAGGGTCAGCAAGTACTCTAAATGACATCTCATATTTGCTAATGCATCTGCACAACGGTTAGCCTCTCGGGAGCAATGAGATATCTCAACCACCCAATTCCTCTCCAACAGCTTTAATATGTTTTTAACTCAGGAAAGCCCCGCCGAGTTGGATACTTTATCGGTAGTAATAACTTTAACAACTGTCATGGAGTCAATATTTAACTCTACCTCTTGAAATCTAATTTGCCACGCATACTTCAACCTTTTAAACATTCTCTATAATTCTGCAACAAAGGCACTACGGTCTTCTGTACATCTTGCAAAACCTCCTAGTCACTCCCCTTAATTACCACATATCACACCACCACAACCAACAATATTATTTTCTTTACACACACCATTTGTATTCATCTCGACACAATTCAACGTCTGAGGGACCCATCTTATTAACTTTCTCTCATGCTCATGGGCCATTACTTGCATATTTGTTGCCATTACTTGCTCGTACTCAGTTTTTTGTCTTGTGACAAGATGCACTAGATTAGCCGGACGAACAAAACTTTTCTCATGCATCTCCTTGTTTCTTCAATTCCATACACAATGACAACCAATAGCCCAAATGTCATTCCATGCACTGCCACCTCTCCACAAATCCAAAGTTGATATATATATATATATATATATATATATATATATATATATATATATATATATATATATATATATATATTATAAGTAATTCAAGTTCTCTGTCGAAGTCGAAATCAGAGTCTTTATAGGTTTTTGTCGAAGTCGAATTAGTTGTAGTGTTGTGTAGTCAGCTGTATTCAACAGAGTTGAATATAGCTGTTAAGGAGTTAGTCGAAATGTTTGTTTGGGCCTGAGCTTTGATAGTCTATATAACGGGCTTTGTAATTTGTAATTACATACAATATACAGCATTTAACACAATAAAGTTTAGAAAGTTTTGAAAACCCTAATCTCTTATCTTCTCTTCTCTCTCTCCTTCTTCTTCTTCTTTTTCTTGAACATTCATCTTTCTTGGAACATAGTTCCAACAATTGGTATAACAGAGCACAGTTGCGATTCAGAGAGAATCTAATGGCAAACGGAACAACAACGTCCACACAATTCCCAGCGAATCTACCGGTTTTCAAAGGGGAAAACTACCAATGGTGGGTTGCGCAGATGAGGGTTATTTTCAAATTTCAAGATGTGGTTGAAATCGTGAATGATGGTGTAACTGAATTGGGGGCGAATGCGACTGATGAACAGAAAGCTGTGTACAAGGATCAACGGAAGAAAGATGGTAAAGCGTTGTTCTTGATTCACCAGTGTGTGGATCCGAATGTGTTTGAGAAAATTATTGAAGAAGAATCTGCAAAAGGAGTGTGGGACAAGTTAAAGAACTTGTATGAAGGTGATGAGAAACTGAATAGGGTGAAGCTGCAAACCTTGAGAAAGCAATACGAAATGATTCAAATGAAGGAAGATGAATCAGTTTCGGAGTTCTTTTCAAGATTAGTGATGTTGTTGAACCAGATGAAGTCTTGTGGAGAAACAATCACAGATTTGCAGAAAATTGATAAGGTACTAAGATCTCTGACTGCAAATTTTGATTACATTGTAGTGTCCATTGAAGAGTCCAAGAATCTTGCTGAGATGAAGGTTGAAGAGCTACAGGCTTCTTTGGAAGCTCATGAGATGAGATTAAAGCAAAGAGATTCAGAAAGAGAAAAGGTATCGGACCAACCACTACAAGCGAAATTCACCAAGAAGTCCGGGAAGGTGAAGCATGGAAGGAATCTTGCTAGTGATGAGAAGTCAAGCAAGAGTTCAAAGAATCATGATGATTCAATAAAGAAAGGCATGAGCAACAAGTATTCTGGGAAGAAAGATGACATGAAAGATGTGCAGTGTTACAATTGTCAAGGTTTTGGTCACTATGCTCGAGACTGTCGAAAGAAGAAGGAAGCACGAGCAAAAGAAAGTGACAAAGCGCAGTATGCACAGGCAGAAGATAGTGATTCTGATGGTGTGCTACTAATGGCAGATACTCAGTCAAACGCTGATGAAACAGATTTGTGGTATCTTGATTCAGGTTGCAGCAACCACATGACCGGTAACAAGAACCGGTTCACCAAGCTTGATGAATCAGTTAAGAAGGTGATAAAGTTTGCAGATGGTAGACATATCACATCAGGTGGAAGAGGAAACATATATGTAATGAGAAGAGATGGTAGAGAAGTCAGCATTACTGATGTGTTGTATGTGCCTTCTATGACAAGTAACTTGATAAGTATAGGTCAATTACTTGCCAAAGGACATAATATAAAGCTGGAGAAGAACCAAATGAAGGTGTACCATTGGCTGATAACAAGACCTTCAAAGTTCAGATTAACATGATTAATCATCAATGTCTTGCGTCAACTACAGAAGAAGAAAAGAATTGGCTATGGCATCATAGATATGGGCATCTAAACTTCAGGAGTTTGGGTATGATCAATCAGAAGAAGATGGTTTATGGTTTACCTCAGGTGAAGGAACCAAATCATGTGTGTGAAGAATGTTGCAAAGCAAAGCAGGCTAGAAAAGCATTCAAGCATGATCTGCTAATTAAGTCAAAAGGAAAGCTGGAGCTTGTTCATTCTGACGTATGTGGACCTTTTGAAGTTAGGTCGAATGGTGGCAAGCGTTACTTCTTAACTTTCATCGATGAATTCACCAGATATATATGGATTTATATGATCGAAAGTAAGAGTGAAGTATTCACAAAGTTCAAGAAGTTTAAGTTGCTTGTCGAAAAGCAAAGTGGCTGCAAGCTAAAGAAATTGAGAACTGGTGGTGGTGGTGAATACATCTCTCGAGAGTTTGCTAGATTTTGTGAAGAGGAAGGTATAAAGCATGAGGTTATTGCACCCTATACACCTCAACATAATGGGATAGCTGAGAGGAAGAATAGAAGTATACTGAATATGACGAGAAGTATGTTGAAAGCTAAAGAGGTGCCAAAGAGATTTTGGGCTGAAGCAGCTTCGACAGCAGTATACATTCTGAATAGATGTCCAACGAAGAAGCTAGTCGAGAAGACTCCTTATGAAGCATGGACAAGTGAGAAGCCAAATGTAAGTCATCTTAGAATTTTTGGATCAATATGTTTTAGGCATGTTCATGAGCAATTGAGAACAAAACTAGATGATCGAAGTCAAACCATGGTGCTCATAGGTTATCATTCAACTGGTGCATATCGACTATATTCACCAGAAGATGATAAAGTTGTGATCAGTCGAGATGTTCTGGTAGATGAAAATCAAAATTGGGAGTGGAGTCATGGGTCAGTTCGACAGGAAACTGGTCGACAAATGGAAGAGACAATTCTAACGGTATTTGAAGAAGACCAACAAACTGAGGCCACGACAATTCGAAATGAAGAACCTCCTGAGCAGAATGTCAGAAGATCAACTAGAACAAGAGCTGAGTCGACAAAGTTAGCTGGATATGAGAGATTTCCAGATAATGCAATCGATGTTGATGGTGACTTAATAGAAGAAGTAATGATGATGGCTGAAGCAGAACCAATTAACTTGGATGAAGCCATGAATGATTCGAATTGGTGTGAAGCCATGAAGGAATAACTCAGGGCAATCGAGAAGAACAATACCTGGGAACTTGTCGAAAAAGCCAGCAAGAAGCCCATTGATGTGAAATGGGTTTACAAGCTGAAACGAAGGCCAAATGGTGAAATTGCCAAACATAAGGCAAGACTAGTGGCAAGAGGTTTTCTGCAGAAACCTGGTATTGATTTCGACGAAGTCTATGCGCCAGTGGCTAGGTTGGAAATAATCAGGATTGTTGTTTCGATAGTAGCATATAAAGGATGGAAGATACATCAGTTGGATGTAAAATCAGCATTTTTGAATGGACCTTTGGAGGAAGAAGTTTATGTCAGTCAACCACCAGGATTTGAGATCAAAGGGCATGAGTCGAAGGTGTACAGATTGAGGAAAGCTCTATATGGATTGAAGCAAGCCCCGAGGGCTTGGAACAAAAGAATAGATAGTTTCCTAATCGAAGCAGGTTTCATAAAGTGTGTGTCCGAGCATGGAGTTTATGTAAATGATGTCGACAATGATAGTCGAATCATTTTATGCCTGTACGTTGATGATTTGCTAATTACAGGTGCAAATGAAGCTGAGATAAGAAAAGTTAAGTCGAAGCTAATGCAAGAGTTCGAAATGTCCGACCTAGGGAATTTGTCATATTTCTTAGGAATGGAATTCAAAGACACAACTGAAGGTGTGTTCCTGCACCAGATGAAGTGTGCTCAAGACATCTTGAAGAGGTTCAAGATGACTGCTGTAAAGCTGCAACAACTCCATTGGAAACAAGAGCAAAGTTGAATAAGGTAACTGATGATGAGTTTGTAAGTTCGACATTGTACAAATAAATTATTGGATCCTTGAGGTATCTTTGCAATACAAGGCCAGACATTTGTCAGAGTGTCGGATTGTTAAGTCGATTCATGGAGAAACCCCAAGAAGGTCATCTTATTGCAGTAAAGAGAGTACTGAGATACATTAAGGGTATGATTGATCATGGTGTGCTGATGCCATGTCGAAATAGGTCCAAGTCGAAAGATGCGGAGGTATATGGTTACACTGATTCAGATTTCAGTGGAGACCAATATGAGAAGAAGAGTACTGCAGGCTACATTTTCATGATAGAAGGAGCTCCAATCTCTTGGAGTTCGAGAAAACAAAGCATTATGGCTCTATCATCGTGTGAAGTTGAGTACGTAGCTGCATCGTATGCAGCATGTCAGGCAGCATGGATAGATATGTTGCTCGATGAACTCAAGATCAAGGAACCTGGGAAGATGAAGTTGTTTGTAGACAACAAGTCAGCTATTGATCTTGCCAATCATCCTATGTGTCATGGTCGAAGTAAGCACATAGAAAGAAGGTATCATTTTCTCAGGGATCAAGTGAACAGAGGGAAGATTGATCTTGAATATTGCAAAACTGAATTTCAACTAGCCGACATACTTACCAAACCTTTGAAGAAAGTCAGATTCGACGAGTTAAAGAAGAGCATTGGGATGAGAAGTCTCGAGAACATGAATTAGATGGTGTGTTAGAAGTAATTCAAGTTCTCTGTCGAAGTCGAAGTCAGAGTCTTTATAGGTTTTTGTCGAAGTCGAATTAGTTATAGTGTTGTGTAGTCAGCTGTATTCAACAGAGTCGGATATAGCTGTTAAGGAGTTAGTCGAAATGTTTGTTTGGGCCTGGGCTTTGATAGTCTATATAAAGGGCTTTGTAATTTGTAATTACATATAATATACAGCATTTAACACAATAAAGTTTAGAAAATTTTGAAAACCCTAATCTCTTCTCTTCTCTTCTTTCTCTCCTTTTTCTTCTTCTTTTTCTTAAACATTCATCTTTCTTGGAACATAGTTCCAACAATATATATATCAAATTATTTAGATAACTCATGAAAAACGTATTTCTCATGTTCGTAAGAACTATCTGCATCCAAGTATTTTGAACAAGAAGACAATCCCTAAGCATTTGAAGGATTGTTTCCTATACTTCTCCACAAAAAGAACATGTGTCATGCCCAATCCTCATAACATTCTTTGTGCTATTTGTGAGTAGCCTTCCATGAGTCACCATCCACGAAAAATATCTAATTCTTTCAGGATCTTTTAGTTTCCAAATTATACACCACAGAGCATGCTCATTTGTCTTAGTGAACCGACACATATTATTATACATGCACGACACATTATACTCCACGTTATTTCCATCAATTCCCGCTCTCAAATCAAGCTCATTATCACAATGAGGCGGTAATATGGATGCAATCTTCTGATGAATATGCTCTGGTAACCAGTCTTCCATCATCTGCCAATTCCATGTACCATCTGCATTAGCCGGATCCCGAACAGTTGCTCCTTGCAGTTGAACTAGGATTCTACATGTTAAGCTACATAGAAACATTCTACAAACCATGCATGATGCCATGCATCGATGTTACACCCTCTCCCGACTGTCTAGAAGTTAAACACATCAAGCATTGGACGTAGATCCACCAACGTTTTCCATAAATTCAAGTTTGTGGCTTTTTTCTCGTCTCGAAATATTTGTTATTACCTTCATACTTCCCTTTAAGCACCTTACACCAGTATTCCATTCCACTTTATGAAGCTTTCATCCAAACTTCAACAAACAAGCTTGATTCATAATGTTTGTGAATCTTGTTGTGAATTACGACAAAATTCAATATCAATTTGTGAGGTAAAGAACAATAGCAACCAAAGTAAATGGTCTTCAGCAATAATAATTCGTACACAGATAATATAACAGAATAAGGCAAGAAAAAATCGAAGGTTTGTTTACCCAGTTCGATCAAACGATCTACTCCGGGGGAGAGAGCAGCTTTCCAATTCACTATACTCAGAAAGTTGTGACAAGAGATTACAGATGAGTTATAAGAAAATTGCCTTCGCCTTCAGGTTCCCAATAACAACCATATTTTCTACCCAAGTGTTTCCCAACCTCTCCAACTCTCAATATATGAATCACTCAAACCCAAGGTGTAACAGTGTTTCACAATAACCTTAAACAACTCCAAAGGTTTCCCTAAACCTTTGCTTTTCTAAGGTTTTCCTTGTGAATAGTTGAAACCCTATGCTATACCTTTAAACCATTGTCCTCCCTTGTTGGTGTAAATTCTAAGATTGTCACACACCAAGCATATAAGAGATACATATTTATAATAGCAAATATCCAACAAACAAAGCCCAAAATCACATGGATCCATTGACCGAATTGAAAAAGCCTGGAAACTCAAAAACATTATTCATCGTACGGACAATACTATTCATCGTACGGACGTCACTACTCATCTGTACGTATAGCACTATTCACCATACAGACGGCACTATTCACCGACCGATTTTTTTTCTCGACTTTTCGTCCAATTTTCGCAGTAAATGCAATCTCCAAAATATGTTTTCTTTCTCTTCATCAACAAAGGTTTTAAGGCACATTTACAATAATCTCCACCTTGACTTTAAATCGTGTTAATACCAATTTAACAATCAACAACATTGTTGCTCTTTACCAAGTTGAAACTTTAATCAATAACTTTGATCAAATTGAAGCAACCCTTGAATCTTGATCTCGCAACTTGCATCCACTTGTTCCCAATTACCCATTTCTGCCTAGGTAATTTAACAAGCCTACAAGTATAATATTTTAACCACCCTTGACTCCACCTATTTTCAAATGCCTCTCTGGAGGTTTTTCTTCTTTTATTTTGCAGTTCTTCATCCACATTAAAAACATAATATCCAAGGCTAGCATAATCGTCCCTTTGAGATGCTACAATAACCCTCTTACCTTATCATGAGTCAAATGATAATCAGAGATCTCTGTAACCGTTCCCTCACTACTGCTAACATCCATAGTAGGAAACTCCACCTTAAACTAAGTTTTTTCCGTTATAGTTTCTCTCAGGTTTCTTCCTTGGTTTTCACTATTCTTATTCTGAAGAAATTCGCTACCCATCAAGTAAGTTGTTTTAACATCGGCTCTTCCCTAAAAACTCAATAACAACTCAGCGGTAACATTCATTTTTATCCCTTGATTTCTGCAAAATTCATTGTACTCCTCTGAAACTTTCTCAAGGCATTCATAATGCCTTAAACTCAAATCCCATCTTCCTTGTCATGAAAGCCTCCACTAGTTAACGATGAATGAATAATAACATTTGAAACTTCTAAGATATATAGACCACATATTTTAGACCCTTTAGCAATAATCAATTCATCACGTGAAATCTTCAACATTCCACGCTCAACTCTAGTACAATAGTCTAGATCATCAAACATACTTATATATAACAAATTTCGCTTAAGTTCTAGAGCATACCCCACATTGTGAATAAGAAGTGCACGATCATTAAACATTTTAAATCTGGTCGTACCAATACCATGAACCTTGCATGCCTTATTATTACCAAGGCGAACTACTCCACCTGCACCATCTTCAAAGTTTCAAAGTATTATATTCTTGGACACGTGTGATAAGAGCAACCTGAGTCAATCACCCAACTATCTTCAGTCTCCAAACTCGATACTACTAGTGCTTCGGTATCCTCATAACTTTCCGCACTCAATGCAACTACAGCTTGAACAGAATCTTCATTGACCTTTCTTTCACGACAATCCCTTTTAAAGTGACTGATTTTCCGACAATTAAAACATTGTACCTTTGACTTGTCAGACCTCTTTGATTTGGACATCCATTTACGCTCACTTCCTCTTCTGGACACATTTAAGCCTTCACCATTATCTTCAATCTTCAAATCTTTCGACTTTGAAAATTCTTTGGATTTCATCGCCGTCTGGACTTCATCCAAAGTAATAGTACCTTCCTTACCATAAAGAAGGTCATCCTTAAAGTGCTCAAAGGATCTAGGTAATGAACTCAACAGGAGCAAAGCCTTGTCCGCTTCATCAATCTTCACTTCAATATTCTTAAGATCATCGATAATCTTGTGAAATTCTATGAGCTGCTCAACTATGGATTTGTTCTCCACCATTCGAAATGAATAGAGTTGTTGTTTTAGATACAACCTGTGATCCAAAGACTTTTTCATATACAATGATTCAAGTTTTGCCCACATAGCAACCGCAGTTTGCTCCCTGGCGACTTCTCTTATAACTTTATCCCCGAAGCACACGATAATGGCACTCCTGGCCTTATCAACCATCTCGGTCTTCTGTACCCGTGTAAGCTCTGCAGGCATCAACGTTTCACTCTTCAAAGCATCGATACACTTCTCTTGAATTAAAATTGCTTACTTCTTAATTTTTCACAACCCGAAGTCGTTGTTGCTGGAAAATTTCTCGATCTGCCATCTATTAACCATGGTGCTCACTTGTCAATAATATCTCGTTGCTCCATGATCACCGCACCACTTGTTGTGAATTACGACAAAATTCAATATCAATTTGTGAGGCAAAGAACAATAGTAACCAAAATAAATGGTCTTCAGCAATAATAATCTGTACACAAATAATATAACAGAATAAGGCAAGAAAAAACTGAAGGTTTGTTTACCCAGTTCGATCAAACGATCTACTCTAGGGGAGATAACAGCTCTCCAATTCACTATACTCAGAAAGTTGTTACAAGAAATTACATATGAGTTATAAGAAAATAACATTCGTCTTCAGGTTCCCAAGAACAACCCTATTTTCTACCCAAGTGTTTCCTAACCTCTCCAACTCTCAATATATGAATCACTCAAACCCAATGTGTAACAGTGTTTCACAATAACCTTAAACAACTCCAAAGGTTTCCTTAAACCTTTGCTTTTCTAAGGTTTTTCTTGTGAGTAGCTGAAACCCTATGTTATACCTTTAAACCCTTACTCTCCCTTGTTGGTGTAAACTCTAAGATTTTCACACACCAAGCATATAAGAGATACATATTTATAATAGCAAATACCTAACAAACAAAGCTCAAAATCACATGGATCCATTAACCGAATCGAAAAACCTGAAAACTCAAAACACTATTTATCGTACAGACAACACTATTCACCGTACGGACATCACTATTCATTCATACGGATAACACTATCCACCGTACAGACGGTACTATTCACCGACCGATTTTTTTCCCTTGACTTTTCGTTCGACTTTCTAAAACTTCTGATTTTTGCGGTAAATGCAATCTCCAAAATATGTTTTTCTTTCTCTTCATCAACAAAGGTTTTAAGACACATTTACAACACATAATCTTTAAGTTCAATAACCCCAGCCCTTCCATCCACCTAATGAGTGTAACAGCATCCCAACATATTGCATGCCATTTTTGCCTATTAATTTTGTGTAGTGAGAAAATTGCTTAATTACAATTTTGATATTTTTGTTTTTAGTTTTTAAAAGTTTTAATTTCTCTATTTTAAAATTTAATTTATTGATCCTTTCTTTTATTTATTTTTTAATTCTAGTCGCTCATTTATTTAAATGCCATATTTTAGATGGCATGATTGGAATTTCAATTTATTTATAATTAATTTTTAATTATAATAATGATATAATTATCATGTTCAAAATAAAATAAAAAATATTAATTGAATGTTAGGTTTTTCTTACTTTTTGTAACATTTTTTCTCTCCAATCATATTTGACTAAAATTATATTATTAAAATAAAATAAACATTTTAATTTCTTCTAAATCAATTTCTTTCTTTTTACTTTAATATTCCTTCTCCATTCATCACTTCAACTTTCTTTTAGTTTTTCGTTAACCCTATTCACCACCAGGTAAACACATAACTTATTGAATTCATTCTTACCAAAATTAATTCATTTTTCTTTCCCTTCATCACTCAGTTATCAAACTTCCTTTTCATTTCCGGTTAAACCTATTCACTGACGGTAATACATTCTAACAAAATTGTTATTTCAAAATAATTTTTCAACACATTTAATCATGCTTGTAAAACTAAGTTTGTTTTTTGTAGTAAAAAGTTAGAATGTGATTTATAGTGTGTAAGTGGATAAGTTCGTGAGTTTTATGTACTCTGAAGGAAAAGTTCAAGATACAATTGTTCTTCATGTTGCTAATGTGGAGAATTTAAAAAGTGTGTACATATGATCTTCATGTTGCTAATGTGGAGAATTTAAAAAGTGTGTATATCTCCATATGTTTGATTTTTAAATGACTCTTTCTTCAAATCACTAAAATTCAATTTTAGTGACACAACTGTTGACGTTCATATGTTTCTTTCATTCAGTGGTGAAGCCACATTGAGACGTAAGGGGTCATAGCCACCCTAATTTTTTTTTAATAAAATTTAATATAGGTCAAAAATATTAACGATGCCCGGCTTAAACGTGAGAATTACAATTTTTACCATTCAACCCTAATAATTACACACCTATTTTGTCCTTTTCTCTCTGGACTGTTGTTTCACTTTCACCCCTATTTTCACCATCTTTTTCTCTTCTCATCTCAATACTACACCGACCACTTGCCCTACATTCTCAACGATGTTTACGTAGTCATGTTATGTTATTCGGTTGCTGGTATATTGATATGTCATTGTGGTGTGACTTTAATATCCAATTTCATTTATTTGCAAGTTAATAACCATAGCACGGTGTACTTTTTATTTTAAGAGGATTTCATCTCAGACCTTGTGTATACTCTCGCAAACTAGTCAGTTTAACACCTTTGCTTTTAGTTTGTGATTGTGATCATGACTAAGGTTTTAAATATTACAATTTTGATCGATACAGGTGTTACGACACTGATTATAGTCATCACGGTGTGAGTTAATCACAATTTATTCTTTATCCGATATCGTTTTGCTGCAGGCATTTTTTCGATAACGACTCATTTTTTAAAACCTTGATCATGGCCTGATTTAAAGATTGTAAAGAAATTATATTACATTTAAAAGTGAAAGAATATCACGTCATGCATATTATTTTTTACATAATTGTTTCAGAATATTTCACAATTAAAATGGTGTCTCTACTTGGTCCATGAAAAAGGTTTTAGTTGTGTGATTATTGAAATAAATGAAAAATGTGTGGCTAACTTGTTGTCTAAGAAGGCCAATTTTATAAGAAGAATTAGAAATACAGAAGCTTATGGATTAATTGGTATTTAGAAACCTTGGATTTATAAGTTATAGCTTAAGTGGGAAATAACTTCAGGCCAATTAAATATATCATTTGTAATGAATACTTTTCTTCTAAGTGGAAAAATGTTAATAACACGAGTACCATAAGATGGGGGACTAGAAATTAGAAACATAATTTACCCCAAAATTTACGCATGGTTTCACTAAATAACACAATAGTTTCACTATTTACCCAATCATTTGATCTTTAATTTGATGTGTATTACAATTTAAATATTTTATATATGTATTATGATTTGAATATTTGATTTATAAGTTATAGTTTATTTTGGAGGCAACCCCAACATTTTTAGTATGGCTCCGCCACTACGCTAATTACATGATCTCTCTTTTGTAGATTTTTGCAAAATACGACAAGCCTTTGAGAATCGAACTATTGCATCTTGCAACTTTTCTCCTTTAGTATTTTTTAGAGTGATCTTGTCCATCATAGGAAGAAATTGATAAAGTTTAAGTGAAACCATATTTGGTGACCACAAAGGCAGTGGGTGCCTTTCGCTTCCCTCTATCATGGACAACGGATCCTCAGCTTATCAAAGGGATATACTTCACTCATTTCCCCCTTGAACGATAGGTGATTAAGATTTTAAGCTGCTTAAACTCATGAGCTATCGTACTATAATTACCATGTACCGAGAAGACAGCGGCGGGGTAGATAAGTACATGTGCAAGCTTTATAGTATGGAAGGAACCTTTTAACTTGATCCCTTTTTACTATTTTACATGTTTTAACACCGTATTAACACCATAAATAAAGGGGCATGTTTAAAATCTCGCTCGGTGAAAGGAGAGAGGACTTGGCTCACATGTAAGCCAAACAACAACTATTGACCATGCCCCCGCCCCTCTTTAGGGATTTAACGATGGTTGAAGAAAATTAGAAGGACGAGACATCTCATGGTGGATAGGTTCGCCCTCCGAAGAATCAAATGTGAAAGAGGGTTCTTTGGGTCCCTCAGAATGGATAGCCAGTGAAGGAGGAAATACAAGTGGATGAATTGTTCCCACAACGGGAGTTTCTCGACCCTCGTTATGGGGCGACCCTTCTTTTAATGCAATAGAGTTCTTTAGGAGTTTCCTTTCTCTCTCTGATAATTTTCCTGGAGACTATTAGTCACTTCATAATGAGTCACCTACTTTTTTAACAAACATGATGGAATTTCAAATGTTGAGATGCCTCCAGGTGGAGAGAGTCATGCGAGAAAAACATTTTTGAACGATCTGTGAGTTGTAGTACATGATGAACTTTATCATATAGAGAGTTCAATAACGTTAGGAGACAATGATAATTATGGCAAATGATTGAGATAGTTCTAGGGCACTCGTCCAGTAAGTGGTTTCAAAGGCTCAAACTCGCGTTGAATAAGGGAAATGATAGGATAGATCGCTTCGGGAAACCCTTAGTTCCCTAAAAGATCTAGAGGATGAGAAGTCATCACTCAAGGACGAAGTTGTGGCCGCATTTAACCAATAGTTTGAGATAGCGGATGAACAATTGGCTTTCTTCTATCTGAACCTGGATTTGAATTGGATGGACCTATTCACGGTTGTTAGGGATGGTCAGCTGGTGGACAATGAGTAAATCTTATGCACCTTGCTCCCCCTTTTGTAATATGTCCTTTTTTAGTGGGTTATTTAATAACTTAGTTTGCTTACTACTTTTAAATGTTATTCCTATATGTACAACCCCTTTTTACTTACAATCTATTATCAACTCTTATTAGGGCGGAAATGATCTCTCATGCTTGGGTCCTAAGCCTTTTATCGCCTAAGATAGGGCGACCAGAGTTATTTTTTAGGGTCATGCATATTTAGTTGCCCAAAGACGTCAACAAGGATCCTTATACGAAGGTTCATATTATTAATAGCTTCGAAAGGCAGCAATGATCCCTTGAAAGGATTTAGCGTTCTTAATCGCCTCAAAGGGCGACAGGGATCCGTGTATGAGGATCAAGCATTTTTTATTGTCTCAACAGGAGCCAAGGATCCTACATATGGACCCATCATTTTAGTCACCATGAAGGGCGACAAGAATCCCTCATAAGGCTCTGGCATTTTAATCGCCTCGGATTCTGGCAAGGGTCCCTTGTGGACACCCGCCGCTTTTTGATCACCTCTGAGGGCGTTTTTCTTTGGTGTACTATAAAAAGAAAGATTAGAGACAACACTGCAAATATTTGAGAGATATTAAAGTGAGGACCCCCATTAAAAAATCTTGTCCCTTTAAGAGGCACATGGGAAAAAATGTGTCCCCAAAAAAACAACGTGTCCTTACAAATAGTAGAGATATAATACTCGCATGATAAAAAATAATAGCAACAAAGTAGACAAATAATGAGAAAGCAAAAAATGTACCAGGGGCCTTCCCGATGAAACTTCAGTCTCCTGTCATTCTGCTCTCATGATGGGGAGTTTCTCCACCTCGGCGAGTTTCTTTCGGCAACCTTATTCCCGAACCAACCTTCCTGGTATTCACACCTAGAGTTTTAACTATTTTTAGCTTGAGACTCTCCACATAACACTTTATGTCAATTTCCTGGACTCCTTGATTGACTCTAACTAGTATGTTAAGTAGAAAGTATTTCATGAACAAATATAAAATAGGTAAAGTGACGCCTAAGTGATTAAAAGTTGGTCTCCCTGTAATTATATCATAAGAAGAGGGGCTTTTATAACCAGATACATGGCCTTGATATCTTTAGCTTGTTCTCTTACTCCAAAGGTGGTATTATATGTTATGTAGCCTTTGGATGACCTAACTAGTGACCTCTTGAAAGCTTTTAGGTCGTCTGGTTCGAGGTGGAGTCTCTCAAATGCATCCTAGTAAAGGATATCTATAGAGCTCCATTGATTTACAAGAACTCTTATGATTTCCCAGTCGTCGCACCTCATAATTATGGCCATAAGCTTGTTGTTGTGGAGATGGATACGTATTGCATCCTTTTATGAAAAGGCAATTTCGATATCTGACGTCTTAGTCTTGCCTTCCTTCAGCTCATTAGGTAGATTCTCTATATTCAATACTTGGTGAGCTAACTTCCTTGCCCTCAGTAAATCTTTTTGCAATAATATTGAGCGTATGGCGTACAACCATATCGCACTCTGATGAAACTCTAATATAGCAGCAAGCAAAAACATTTAAGTAACCCAATTTTGTCGTATCCACATGGATCAGTGCGAGGGAAAGAATGTCGTTCGACGGTTTCTATGTTTCTAAGCTTATGGTTCAAAAGTTTTGGTTTAAAAGAGGAACCAAAATTAAATGCAGAAAATGTAAAGACGAAAAATATAAAGTAAAGACTTAATTATAAACGGAGCCTTGTTGGAATTGGATCTCATTAATTGATAACACATGCATTCTTCTGACCAATTTTATACATAAATTAAACATTCACCTAATATCATCAGTATCACTCACGACATACATATCATCTCGGTCCCCGCATGTGTGAGTGATTTTATACCGATCAATAATTGCTCTCGCACATCACCAATCAATACAAAGCATTTAAAGCCTACATGAATGTTAAGCCTATATCCATTTCTGACATCTAAACCCAACAAATATTACTATAACATCAATATCAAACTCATGAGTAATTCATATACAAAGCCAATGATCAAAATACGTACACGCGTTTAACCTTTTTTACATGTATTCAACTAATTTGCCAAATGAATGTGAACATCGTTCTTCATCAATATTCTCACGCACCCTCACGATATTGTTCGTCAAGCAATATCGCAGTCTCTTATTGCATTAATTACTATAAGCTTTTCAAACTAACAATCAACACAATGCTAAAAAGCTGAGATGCAAATGAATATCAAATCACAAACCCATGTCAAAAGTTTGCTCAATGATAGATGAAAATCTAAGATAACCGATTTGAAATAGGTTTTGTAAAGACCAACAAATAAGCAATCAAAGACAACAAACAATAGAGAATCAAAACTAGTTCACAAACATAGATTAGATGAAATACATAAGGTATCAAAAGATTACATCCTTTCCCAAAAAGAGATCAAAGATCCTACCTTTTCTCCCTTGAAATGAAGAGATATCAAGTTTTGAACTTTTAATTACAAGTTATAATATTTCTCTCTTGATAATATCTAAAAAGTGTGAAAAATCTATTTATAACACATTCAGGATTTTACATGTTCGCAAAGCGAACGTTTTACTCGCAAAGTGAATGGTGAAAATTGGCACCTGAGGTGCCTCTGAATAATTAAACCGCCACAGAATTTCTTCAAAAGTTCGTAATGCGAAGGATTGTTCGCAAAGGGAACACTCGCCTTCAAGTTTTCAACGCGAACTTTAGTTTTTTTTCCTCTGCCATAATTCTGGGACCATTCGCTGGGACCTCGCCAGAGTTCCCAAAGCGAACCTTCGCTTGCAAGTTCGCAAAGCGAGCTTGTTGATGTTTTCCTCTGTTCTTTGGCAGCTTGCATCCAATCTCGTGTCTTACAACTTTGATCAATTAGTGCTTTTTCCTGCACAATAGCACACATATTACAAGCACCAAAGGTATATTCTAAATGTTTGAAGAACAACAACAATCATAAGTAAAAATAATGAAAACATGAGAATTGAGTAGAAAAAATGCCAAGAAAAATAGTTCATTTTAAGGTAAAATCTGCACCTAACAACTCTCCCCAACTAGATTTTTGCTTGTCCTCAAGCAAAGTATGCCCCTCATTAAAACAAGATAATTTTCTTAAGCATAAGATTTAACCAAAGTCAAACATGAAAATGCGCACAAGTAATGTTCACCACTCAATAGAATCGAACAATGACAAAGAATTAAGTTCTTAAACAAATATCATGGAATGGTTCAAAGAACAACTAAATTTTCATATTTGAATCACTCTAACACTCCTCTTCAGAATAAGAATGAATAAATTAACGTGTTTGCAACCGCGGGGAAATTTCACTCACCTGACAAACAATGCTAATAGCAATCCAATTCATACAACATCTATCAAAAAATGAAAACATGGAAGCAAAATGATCACTAAGGGCTTCAAAGGTTGTAACTTGGTCGGGTTCACAACAAAAGGGCATTTCTAAAGGCCATTGAATCGAAATTGCCGATGCACAAAGAAACATTCACTATACATGGTATTTACACATCACAACTTCATTCACCAATTTTACACCTTTATCACAAACCTTCTCAAACTTCTTTATGCACAATTATTTCATTCTCTATTTTTCTTATTCAAACAAGCATTCTTTTTCTTTTGTTTTTCACCTTCATATTCACACTTTTTCTTTTCATGCTTGTTGGAAAATTTTCAAAAGTTTTAGGAACCTACCATTCTTCTTTTTCATTATCCCCAACTTGAATTCAACCAAACCTCAAGTGAATGTTCCTTGCTTTTTAAGGCAAGGAAATCAAATTAAAACAATGTTCAAAGGTTCAAGAAGAAATTTTTAGGACCTCACAAAATTCAATGATGAACTACACTTCAAATTATGTACATAAACCAAGTTCATCACTAAAATGAGATCTAAACTGTTTAGGCTCAAAGGGGTTAACGAATTCTCTCTACTCACGGGTAAGGTACTTTTGGATACGGTTGTGGTCAATATAAAGCAATGCCTTCATCATTTCTAATGCTTCCACAAAATCACAATAATGAACAGATAAAGCATGAATCAAACGAATTAAACAACGTTATCTGTCATCCTAGCTTATAGTAAACAATGGAGGTTTCTCACAATTTGTGGCTTTTGGACCTAAGTGAAACAAGCATTCAAACAAGTTGCAAAATGAAACAAAAATACACATTTGCACAAAGCACGAAATTCTCAAATCAATCTAACATTCTATAAAGCGGTACAATTTACCTCGCATACATTCAAATCTCGCCATCCACACTCGGTCGAAGCTTCATTGAATACTTTTATACAAATAGCAACCAATCTAGCAGGAGTTCTCATCATTCTTGATCACACTAGAGAAAACATAAAAGAAAACAAATATACACAATATAAACAAATGTACAAAGCTAAAAAATATAGAAACTATCGCAATGCGATTCAATATCTAAACACCGATCCCCGACAACGGCGCCATTTTGTTGAAACTGTAATACAACAGCAAGCAAAAACATTTAAGTAACCCAGTTTTGTCGTATCCACAGGAATCAGTGCGAGGGAAAGAATGTCGTTCGACGGTTTCTATGTTTCTAAGCTTATGGTTCAAAAGTTTTGGTTTAAAAGAGGAACCAAAATTAAATGCAGAAAATGTAAAGACGGAAAATATAAAGTAAAGACTGAATTATAAACGGAGCCTTGTTGGAATTGGATCTCATCAATTGATAACACATGCATTCTTCTGACCAATTTTATACATAAATCAAACATTCGCCTAATATCATCACGTATCACTCACGACATACATATCCTCTCGGTCCCTACATGTGTGATTGATTTTATACCGATCAACAATTGCTCTCGCACATCACCAATCAATACAAAGCATTTAAAGCCTACATGAATGTTAAGACTATATCCATTTCTGGCATCTAAACCCAATAGATATTACTATAACATCAATATCAAACTCATGAGTAATTCATATACAAAGCCAATGATCAAAATACGTACACACGTTTAACCCTTTTTTACATGTATTCAACTAATTTTCCAAATAAATATGAACATCGATCTTCATCAATATTCTCACGCACCCTCATGATACCGTTCGTCAAGCAATATCACGGTCTCTCATTGCATTAATTACTAAAAGCTATTCAAGCTAACAATCAACGCAATGCTAAAAAGCTGAGATGCAAATGAATATCAAATCACAAACCCATGTTAAAAGCTTTCTCAATGATAGATGAAATCTAAGATAACCGATTTGAAATAGGTTTTGTCAAGACCAACAAATAAGCAATCAAAGACAACAAACAATAGAGAATCAAAACTAGTTCATAAATATAGATTAGATGAAATACATAAGGTATCAAAAGATTACATCCTTTCCCAACAAGAGATTAAAAATCCTACCTTTTCTGCCTTGAAATGAAGAGATATCAAGTTCTGAACTTTTAACTACAAGTTATAATATTTCTCTCAAGTTTCTCTCTTGATAATATCTAAAAAGTGTGAAAAATCTATTTATAATACATTCAGGATTTTACATGTTCGCAAAGCGAACGTTTTACTCGCAAAGCGAATGGTGAAAATTGGCACCTGAGGTGCTTTCTGAATAGTTAATTCGCCACAGAATTTCTTCAAAAGTTCACAATGCGAAGGATTGTTTACAAAGCGAACACTCGCCTTCAAGTTCGCAAAGCGAACTTTAGTGCCTTTTTCCTCTGCCATAATTTTGGGACCATTCGCTGGGACCTCGCCAGAGTTCGCAAAGCGAACCTTCGCCAGCAAGTTCGTAAAGCGAGCTTGCTGATGTTTTCCTCTATTCTTTGGCAGCTTGCATCCAATCTTGTGTCTTACAACTTTGATCAATTAGTGTATTTTCTTGCACAATAGCACACATATTATAAGCACCAAAGGTATATTCTCAATGTTTGAAGAACAACAACAATCATGAGTAAAACTAATGAAAACATGAGAATTTAGTAGAAAAAGTGCCAAGAAAAATAGTTAATTTTAAGGTAAAATCTGCACCTAACACACTCCTCTTTTGATGACTCATTTCCCTTTTTGGGCCTGAGGCTTCCTGTATCACCCTGCCAGCAGTAAGCTCTCTGTATCCTTTCCACTTCGCTTGAATGTATCTTTGTCACTGATGGGCGAGGTTCATTTGTTCTTTCGTGAGTGTTGTGAGCCTTAGGCACTAGGTACACTCTCTTTTACGTCTCGATCCTTCTTTTTGGTGTTACTCTCTTCGCCATTTATGTAGCATTTCTCCTTTGTAACCACATCTCCTAACGAAGATGTTGGCCTTTGGGCAAGAGACTCGTTGAAGTGCCCTGCTTTAAGACCATCATGAAGTTCCACCAAAGACATTTCTTTGTTCGGGTGGACGACTCTTATGGTGGGTTCATCAAAACGGGCGAGTTATTCCCTCAAAAACTCTAAAGGGCCTGTCAAATGTTAAATAGGCTGCTGGTGGATATCTTTCTAAGTCAAGTGGCTGTGAACTGGTGCACGAGTTTCTTCACTAGGTTTTGGTAATTGGCGATGGAGCTCAGAGTAGGCCCATATACCATCGCAAGGCTGCATATTTGAATATGCTAGACAAGAGGTTGCACTTCAGAGAATCAAGAGCTTATATAATGGAGGCGACGTGCTTGTAAGGGTCACTACGCCCTATGAGGCGTTCATAAAATGTTGGATCTTTGCGAGGAATCTTTGTCGCCCACTAAGGCGATCATAAAATGATGGATCTAAATGGAGGAATCCTTGCCTCCTTTGGAGGCGATTAAAACCCGAGATCTTAACATAAGGATACTTATCACCCTCGTGGAAACTAAAAATAGGTTAAAAACAAGAAAATCCAGTATGATACCCTAAACAACATTATACACTGAATGTTACCATCCCAAAAGGGCGGACAAATGAGGTAACTATAAAAACCCAGAGAAAATGGAGGTTACAAAAGGGACATCAAGGTGCATAGAAACCACCAAGGGACCTACTCATTGTCCACTAGCTGACTTTCCATAACCACCTTTGTTAGTTCTTGTGTTGGCTGGAATTTTGGTAAAACAAAGTTGAACAATGTTGATGTCATATGTCTGATGTCATAACATTGGTTCTTATCATTAGTTGTTGCAGGGTTAGAAGTTTTGTATGCTGATGTTATAAGTGATGTCTTGACATCACTATACCAGAACATCAGAACATCAGTTTGTCATGTTTTAGGGCTGCGCGTGTTAGGATGTTTTGTTGTTAGTAAGACTTTCTGGTGAGAGATAGAGAGATTGCAGGTGAATTTATTGGAGAAGATTTATTCTGATACAATTAATTCCGCATATCTTGTGGAGAATGGTTTGTTACTATTTTTGTGCAAATAGACATGGAGAATTGTTCCTATTTGTGTGGAGAAGATCTTGCAGCTGAATTAAAAAGTGAAGATTTAAAAGATACATAATATCCTGGAAATATTATGTGGAGCTGATTTAAAGGTGTGGAAGATTAAAGATAAAATCTAGTAAAGATTGAGTATTTAAAATATGAAGATTTGATTGAAGATTTGATTGAAGATCTATTTAGTAGCATAATCTTTTGCAGATTGGTGGTGATTAGAAGGCCCAAATCCAGTTGGGAAATAGGTTATAAATAGAAGCATTGTAAGCTAGTTTTGGGAAGCCAGCCATCATGTAGATTATAAGGGCTGTGTTGGTTGATGAACCACCCGGTTTTGTGGGATGGTCATCGTGTTTATCTCGAAGCCTGTAGGTAAGAGATGTATTGTTCTTGGAGGAAGTTGTTAAGCAACTCTAAGTATTGTTCTTAGTCATGTGTGTCATGTCTAGGTATTGTCATGGAAGTGTGTCTTCTACTTTTCTGTGATTGAAGAGTTGTTGGTAATCAAGTTGTTGATGCAGTGGTGGAGATGTTGACTGCTAGACATCATTGTGATGATTGGGAGTGAGATGAAGTCTCTTATCTAGGGAGGACTTAGATAGAAGGGTTATTGGGTAGTGATTAAATTAGGCAGATTGTCAACTGGTTTGTTGAGTCTGTAATTTGATACTACTAATAGCGGACTTCCTTCCTGGCTTGGTATGCCCCCAGATGTAGGTTGTTGAACCGAACTGAGTGAACAATCCTTGTGTGCAATTCTGTGCTTTTTTTTGTCTTATTCATACTGCAGATATTGATGTTGTGACATCACACTTAACATCACATATCTGGTACCAGAATTTCAATTGGTATCAGAGCAGACATTCTGTCTGTTTCTAGATGAGATCTAGGGAAGATACTTTTTGGTTCATGAGCAAGAAAGATAGTTTTGCTGAGTTATGGACTTGGTCAGTTCATATAGTTGTTTGTATGATCCCTTGAGGTGAAGGATGGACTTTTCATGATAGAGTATGTATTGGACCTGTCAGTTGTTATCAGGAGAACTGTTGTTGTGAGTTTGATTTGTTGGCACTTGGTTTATGGTGATGGTGTACAAGGATTATTGAGTAGTGTCTGAAGGTTGTTGAGGAGTTGTTGTGTGTTCCGCTGCATGGTATCTGATGTAACCCTGGTTGGTTCTTGTATCTCTGGTAGTGAGATTCTAGGAAGGTATTCTCTTGGAAAGACATTAGGATTTGGTCTCCCCAGCAGGATATTCTATGATGTTGTAGAGAGCTTTAACCGTTTGGTTAGAGATGCCAAAGATACTTGAGGATTATCTCATATCTTTGTTTTGGGAGAGAAGTGATCATAAGGTGAATGAATCTTATTAAAGACTGTTTGACATGGTATGTTTATGCAGAAGAATGGCAGGTATCACTCTTAAGTTAGACAAGAGGTCTGAACCTTGTGCTTATAAGAAGAAGCTTCTGGAAGAGTGTGTTGGTCTGATCTTGGAAGTTCTCGTGTGTTCCCTACAAGAGATATGTGTGGATTAATATGATTGTTGTCTCCAAAGCCATAGCAGTTGTTTAATGTGATATAGACTGATGTCGGAACTGATGTTGAAACATCATTTCAGTTCTTTGCTTTCTTAGCCAAAGAAAGTTAGTTGTGCTCATGGTGAAGTATCAGGTCAAGCCACTTACCTAATCTAAAGTGATCAGTGGTGTGGATTAACAAAAGAGGGATCAGCTAGTGCCTCAAGTGTGCAGGAAAAGAATGTCAGACCAGATCAAATGTCGTACCTTGTGTGAGAAAGTTACCTTATCACAAATAGCTTGACAGTAGTTGAGTATTTGTCTGCTTTTGATAAGGTTGTGCATCTAACCGATAATGAATACTCTGACGGGAGCTGAGCGTTTATCTAAGATGTTGTGCATTCAACTAATGACAATATACATTGACGGGAGACTATGTATATGTCTGATGTAAAAGTGCAGGACTGCAGAAGTATTGAGAATTTACTTTTCTCTATGTGGCTGTATATTTCTCTTTGTGGTGTGTTGGTGTGTGACGACCTGAATTATGTTGTTGAAGATGGAGATGGAAGACTATGAAGACATCATAGTCTTGATGGTTGGATCAGTTTATTTCTGATCTAGGTGCTTTGGAGCATGGGTTTTGTTGTGTGAAAGTCGAGGATATGTGGATGTTATCTCTGGCTTTCTACTGACGGCTCTACTAAGGGAAATGGAATTCTTTGGTATAGCTATGGGGTAGTCTTGAACTACTTATTTTATGAAGATTCAGATGTGGTAGGTTTGAAGTCTTTGGATTTTCTGAGCAGGATAAAGGTTGTCTACTCAAACTTGATTGTTGAATCAAGTCTATGAGAGCATGGAAATCTGTTTCTGCAAAGGGAGGAGGTTCTTTTGAGTGGCAAAAGGAAGAGCTGAATTAAACAGTTGGATGTCATAATGTTCTGACATCTAGCTTAACATCAGAAGTCTCAGCTGGTGATGTGGCACATCAGCTTAAGATAGGGTGATCTACAGTAATGGAAGTTATGGATGCTTTAAAAAGGTCTGTCTCATACAGTTTGCAGGAGCTGTGGTTTGAGAAGATATTACATAACTTAGAGATTCTAAGTGTGTTTGATAGTAAGCAAGTGGAACATGTGATTTGAAGATCAATTTCAGTGGATAGATCAGGATATCTTTGGGAGAATTTTGACAAACGTGAAGAAGACAATTTGTGGCAGTTGGCTTTTTCATATGAGGATTCATGAATGAGGTGATCAAACTGTGGCATTTGGTTGATCTCAGAAGTGGATTCGAAGAATCAAGATAATCAGAGTGTGGGAGCTGGTTATTATTGAGGATTATCTTGGAACAAGTTACTCTTGGGCAGAAGGGTGATGAGTTGAAGACTCAAGGAGATTATTCTTCTTGAAGGTGGATGAGAGTTTAATTCTCTAGTTCTTTGGATTACTATGCAATAGTAAGTCCAGTTGGTGGAGCAGATCAAGAAACATGGTGATGATATCTTGGTGTGTGGTAAATGTTCTAACTTGTGTTGGGACATTATCGGGTTGAATATCCTTGGTGAAGGATGATTTTGTTCTGGTTCTAAAGCTTGGTGCATACATTATGCCTAAGGAGCGTCTACATAGTCATACGGGAGAATGATGAAGTAGAAGGTCTGCCTTGGATGAAGAATGTAGAGAAGACTGAAGTAGATCAGGTATTGATTGATTGAAAGTCTGAAGATGAAGAGTATGATAGGGAATGACTGCCTTTGGAGAAAAGGGCAATGGTACCAAAATGCATGTGCTCAGCAAGTGTGCTTAAATGTTCATCTTCATCTAGAGCATTAGTTAACCATGACTGGGGGAGTACTTGTCTATGGACTTTGCCGCAAAGGTACATATATTGTGAAGATTGCATGTTGATCAAGATTGTGAAGATTGGTTGAATCTTATGAGGATATAATGTCAGATAACATGTTATGACATTAGGCTGTTGGATGACATATTGGTGTGGACATGAATGGTTCTAGCCATGTGAAGCTAAGTGTTTGAATCATAGGCGCACATGCTTCTGAGGAGAAGTCTAAAGGACAACTTTGGTTGTGTATGGGAGAATTTATTTTTTCTCTACAGATTTTGGAAGAGCTTTGTGAGGGTCCTTATTGATGGGAGATGTCACACTTGTCTTGGTGTGTGAGTTCAGTGGAAGGCATTGTGTGTGTGCTTCATAACTTGTGGATGATTGTGTGAAGCATTCCTGACTGGATGGATGAAGACTGTGTCTGGATTTTCCAAATGTTATGATCAAGGAGTTCATTGTGATCATTACTGTGGATATTACAGAGAGAAGTTGATCAGCTTGGCAAGATGTGAGTTTTGGAGCATGAGAAGATAACAAACCAAGAGGGTATCATGTGAGTTTTGGTATTTGGATTGTTTGAGGATTAAGCATTAAGTGAATGCGTTCAGCGGGTGTGTTGAACAGAGGGTGCGCTCTTGAAGACATGAAGATGAGTCTTATGTTTTCCATTCATTTAAGGTGTTTTTCTTGCAAAGGAGCACTGGTTATCTTAGATAGGGAGAGAATGTACAATAGTAGCTGTTGAGTCTGGTTTTTGTTCTGAGTATATTGGTTGGATGATTCAGAGTTTGATTTTGGATTTTTGTGTGCTTGCTGCGATGCTCAAAGTTTGTCCAATTGTGGCTAAAAAGGGGGAGAGAGTAACCAATGTGTGGTTGTGAAGCCTTTTCTGATATGGTGCAGCAGTTGAGGGGGAGAGTGTATGAACAGCTGTGAGCTGGTTCTTGGTTTGAGGGGGAGTTTTCCCTATGCTGATGTGAAAGTGAGTTTATGCAGCTTGTTGGTGTTTGTTGCTGCTGGTTAGTGAGTTTGTACAGCTTGTTGAAGAGGTGCTGCTATGTGAAAGTGAGTTTATGCAACTTGTTGGTGTTTGTTGTTGCTGGTTAGTGAGTTTGTGCAGCTTGTTGAAGAGGTGCTGCTAGGTGTTTTGAAAATTTATCAATTTGTATCCGCTGCTGGGTTCTCTGATGATGGCAGAGTTTGTTTTAGCCAAAATTAGCCAAAGGGGAGATTGTTAGTTCTTGTGTTGGCTGGAATTTTGGTAAAACAAAGTTGAACAATGTTGATGTCATGTGTCTGATGTCATAACATTGGTTCTTATCATTAGCTGTTGCAGGGTTGGAAGTTTTGTATGCTGATGTTATAAGTGATGTCTTGACATCACTATACCAGAACATCAGAACATCAACTTGTGATGTTTTAGGGTTGCGCTTGTTATGATGTTTTGTTGTTAGTAAGACTTTCTGCTGAGAGATAGAGAGATTGCATGCGAATTTATTGGAGAAGATTTATTCTGATACAATTAATTCCGCATATCTTGTGGAGAATAGTTTGTTACTATTTTTGTGCAAATAGACATGGAGAATTGTTCCTATTTGTGTGGAGAAGATCTTGCAGCTGAATTAAAAAGTGAAGATTTAAAAGATACATAATATCCTGGAAATATTATGTGGAGCTGATTTAAAGGTGTGGAAGATTAAAGATAAAATCTAGTAAAGATTGAGTATTTAAAATATGAAGATTTGATTGAAGATCTATTTAGTAGCATAATCTTTTGCAGATTGGTGGTGATTAGAAGGCCCAAATCCAGTTGGGAAATAGGTTATAAATAGAAGCATTGTAACCTAGTTTTGGGAAGCCAACCATCATGTAGATTATAAGGGCTGTGTTGGTTGATGAACCACCCGGTTTTGTGGGATGGTCATCGTGTTTATCTCGAAGCCTGTAGGTAAGATATGTATTGTTCTTGGAGGAAGTTGTTAAGCAACTCTAAGTATTGTTCTTAGTCATGTGTGTCATGTCTAGGTATTGTCATGGAAGTGTGTCTTCTACTTTTCTATGATTGAAGAGTTGTTGGTAATCAAGTTGTTGATGCAGTGGTGGAGATGTTGACTGCTAGACATCATTGTGATGATTGGGAGTGAGATGGAGTCTCTTATCTAGGGAGGACTTAGATAGAAGGGTTATTGGGTAGTGATTAAATTAGGTAGATTGTCAACTGGTTTGTTGAGTCTGTAATTTGATACTATTAATAGTGGACTTCCTTCCTGGCTTGGTATGCCCCCAGATGTAGGTTGTTGAACCGAACTGGGTGAACAATCCTTGTGTGCAATTCTGTGCTTTTTTTTGTCTTATTCATACTGCAGATATTGATGTTGTGACATCACACTTAACATCACATATCTGGTACCCGAATTTCAACCTTAAATAGGTCCATCTGACTTAGGTCCAGGTCCGAATGGAAGAATACTACATGTTTATTTTCACTCTCAAAGTACTGCTTAAAAGTGGCCACCGCTTCATCCTTGAGAGAATATGCCTCTTTCTCAAGATCTTTTATGGAACTAAGGGATTTTTGAAGCAATCCCTTCAAACGTCACCCCTGCTTAGCAAATGCATGTGCTTCTAAAGCCGCCTTATTGAGAATGCCTTTCAAGTCATCATGCTCCTTCACCAAGACTATCACTGTCCTCTGTCACTCTTTAAGGCACCTTATGACCGAACAAGTCGGGAATTCAGCTCGTCAATATTCTGGAGATGCTTCTCCCACTAGACTCTCTCTACTAAGAGACATTTCAACATTTAAACACCTGAAAGTCTCATTAAATATGAAGGAGTTTTATTATGGAATGACCGATAATCACTAGGAAAATTCTTTAGAAAATGTAGGCAATGCCTAATGAACTCGACTACACTAAAAGAGGAGTAAATCCATAACGAGGGTCGAGGAGTTTCCTCTATCGCAACAAGCTTTCCACCTACCTTTCCTCCCTGAGATAATGTCTGGTTATCCCCCGAAGGCCTCCAGGGACCCTCTTTCTGTCTTATGCTACTTGGAGGGCGAGTATCACCCTCGAGGGATACCTCGTTCTACCTTTTTTTCTAGCTACCAACAATCCCTTATGCCAATCCAGAGAGATGATTCTGGCTTGATGTTCAACTTCCATCTGAACCAAGTGTTATCTCTTTGAACAAGTGAGATTCTAGACATTTCCCCTGCAAAACAAAGATGTCAAAATATGTAAATCAGTGAGGGGGGAAAAGAGACCATGTAAGAAAACTCCCTTTAGGTCATAAAGCTTACCAAGGTATTTCTCCGTACCACCGTTATCTCCTCATTCCAGATTAATTAAAGTATGAGAACTGATAGTTTGGAAGCAAATCAACACCTAGATCACCCGACACTTAAAGGGAGAAAGGTTGATGAAGTTTATTCCCTTAATAAGACGATAATTCATTGTCCACAACAAAGAAAAATAGGATGTAATTTTTGCCTCTATGGTCGCCATAGAAGAACCATCATTCCCTCTGACTCACACAAATTTATCTTTCTAACTCTCATACGGCTTCGCGTAGGGCTCCAACAAATGCCTACCAGGAAAAAACGTAGAGTTACCCAACCACAGTCGGGGATGACCTCTACGCCATAAAAAGAAAAGAATATCCCAACGGCAGGAAGGATACCCATATGGCAACCAATGATCACAAAGGCCCTAACGATGCTAGACATTGGGTGTGATTTGGGAAGGGGAGACACTAGTAGTCACCAGAAACTCTATTTCAAAATGCCCAAAAGGTATAAAGACCCCCAATTCATGAATGACATTAAGGTGCAAGTAAAAATAAGGGACGGATAAACCACTAAATTAGCCATGTCAGCTCTTTCCATTTATGAACAAGGCTCGAAGATTACATCATTTCGTGCCCTGTATTTGAGAAAGTAATATTCTAACAAAACCTCGCGATCCTGTCTAGGTTAACATATAAAGATACAATATCTTAAACATTGACATGTTTGACATTCTTCATGGCCATTACTTTTTGATGAAAGGGGAAGATGTTAAAAAGGTGCAATACTTGGATCCCCAAAAGCTCAATGATTTCCATAATATTCTTCTTTCCTATCAAAGAAGGTTACAAAAGCACTACTACGCCTATGAAACTTCACTGGTTAAACAGTGGAATTCTAAAATAAGAGGGGAGGACAAGTTTTTTTTTAAAAGCAAACCAAGGTCCTTTATAAGAAAAAATCAAGAGCGCAAGCAACATACCTGTCTAACAACGCAATTGTTGCAAGAAGTGGAAATGACTTCACACGTCAAGGACACAAGTAAGAAAATAACTAGATAGGGCTTTCCCATGAAAACCATCACGTGTAGCATTAAATGCCACATATGCTACTTTTTCACTAAACGATAAAGTTTCCATAAGAGATTGAAGCTTTGACGTCTCTAAAAGGTGATTGACTGGTGTTTGATATCCTTCAAATGACACACAAATTACGTAGGAGACACCTATTAATAGCTTGATGAACTCGCCCTTAACTAATGAACTCACCCCTAACTCAAGAACTCACTTGGATGAGATGAAAGACTTGAATTACAGGGAGAAAAAGCTTAATCGCTTCGTCCTTTACAAACCCTCATGCTTGAGATAATATGTAGTGATATATTTATAAAAGATACGCATGCAGCAACGTAAAAACTAACACGCACTACAACATTTTTGTCCTACAGAAACGAACAAAAAACGTTGCAAATACTTAAAAAACAATTGCCAAAGTCTACGAAAACGGTTATCACACCGTGCTAAATCAAGGCGTTGTCTTAGCCTTTCGCAACAGTCATAGTACCTTAAGGCAACGCCTTGCAAATACCCGTTATTTTTGGTACCTTTAGAGAACGGACTTAAGAATTTCAAACAACAACGAAGTCTCTCCGTTCTCAAAATAAAACCGTTGTGATTGGTGGGTTTTAGAGAACGGATTTCTAGAGGCTATTACAATGCTTTGTAGTCGTTGCCTAATTTAAAACCATTATGGTAGACAAATATTAATATGACCTCTTTATAGCTACAATAACGGTTTTGTAACTACAAGAATTGTTTCTCACAATTGCAACAAATAGATTTTGTTCCCCAAATATAAATTAATAAAATATATAATCAATTTATTTTATAAACATTGTAAATAATTATATTATCAAAGATTAACAAATTATATAATCAAAATAACATCTTTAACAAATAAACAAGTGCTAGAACTTAAAACTAAGATATTGAAAAATAATTATATCATTATGTTGTTAGACCAATATTTGTAACCAAATATGGTCAACAGTCGTATGGAAGCCACCAGAAATAATGAAATACTTCCATACCAAAAATAATGAAATATAGAAGGTATTCATACATGGTCCACATCTAATTAAAGAATTATAGCAAAAAACATATATTTTCTTTCATGTAATGCAGTACAGTAAAGGCTTCATCATCTCTTCTATCTTCACCAAAAGCATTGATTAAGGAACTAAGAGCTAAAAGACTAGGAGTAAAACCCTCAGCTACCACCATCTTAAATGCATTTACTGCTTGATCAGATAGTTCCTGCCCAAATTCATGCAAAGTATTATCAAAATTACTAACTAACCAATTTACTCATAAATTAATATGAGATATTCTAGATGCAATTATGGTGCATTTACCTTTCAAACATGAAGTCGGATCTCGATGTGCAGCAGCAACATATGATTTATTTTTAGTGGCCAGATCATATCAGTGTGAGATTAAGGTAATCCTTACTATACCATGTGGAGATGACTATTTTTTTTTTATATTTAGTTAGTAACAACTTCAACAAGTTCATACAAAATAAGAATCATGATCTACGGCCTTATATTAGGTCTTGCACAAATTTGCAGCAGTAGAATAAGCAAAAAGTGAGTAGTGTTTTGTCAAATATGGTTTTGTCCCTGAATCACCTCTTGTGCAATTCAATTTTAATAAACCTCAACATCAACATAATGCGAAGTATCCATATGTATAAGCATTCATCCTCACACACTAAGGTTCATTCAAAGTTTAGTGTAGTCCCTAAAATCATCTCTACAAGATTATGAGTTACATATGTTAATCAATGAATTCTGTTTTTTTACTAAGAAATAGTTCTAGATGGGAAATTGGCATCACTCACACAATGTGACGGCTTAAAAAACCATTGTAGTCATCCTCTAAAGCTTGAGGAACATCTCTGTTGTGAAAAACGATATCGGAATAACAAAGTATATTTGGTTTCTTGAACACCAAGAAATCTACAAGGGTAAAAAAGAAGGAAAAACTTGAACAAACAAATGAAACCCTATTAGGGTTCACAAAGGAAGAGAAAAGAGGAAGAAGAATAGAGAATTGGTTAAATCTGTTTTACTATTCACTTTCTCAACAGGGTTCAAAGATTACAAGTGAATACCAACAATTAACCTCTCTCAACCTAATAAGGATTTGTCACACCTTATGAAGAGAGACTAGTATGATATTTATAATAAACCTAACATACTAAACTAACGGGCTTTTTAACAATTACCCATTACAAGATAATTTAGGGTACAAGCTAACTTAAACAATTGGATCCATAACACAAGGCCCAATTCGATCTCCTACATACTAGAACACAATCCGACTACAACATGTAGGTCTTCGACAACAACATGTGAGCGGACTTCGACTGCATGCTAAAACTAGAGTTCGGTCCAATATCTCACAAATCTCCACATTGGAACAAACTCTATAACATCAAGGAACAAATTAGATTTCTTCATGCATCTTTATCAACTGCATACAGTGGAAAAACTTACAACTGGGCAATGTTTTGGTGATCATATCAGCAGCATTATGATCTGTCGAAACCTTCAGCACTTGGACTTCTCCACGCTCGAGTACCCCTCTGACGAAATACAGCCTCACATCAACGTGCTTGGTTCGCTCATGATAGGTTGAATTCTTTGACAAATGTATTGCACTTTGAATATCACATTTAACAGTGATAACTGGACCTTGAAGTTTCACCTCCTTTGCAAAACCTTCAAGCCACAATGCTTCCTTCACAACTTCAATTAGGGCGATATATTCCGCTTCATTGGTTGATAAGGCAACAACCTTTTAAAGTGTTGTTTTCCAACTGATTGCTGTCCCAAACATAGTGACACATATCCAGAAATAGATTTTCTGGAATCCATACAACCTGAATAATCAGAGTCGACATATCTTTCGATTGCTACTTTACTATCTTCACCCAAGGATCCACCATAAATTAGGACTCTATTCAGAGACCCATTTATGTACCTTAAAATCCACTTCAATGCTTGACAGTGAGCCTTTCCAGGATTCACCATGTACCTGCTTACAAGACTTACTGCATATGCTATGTCAGGTCTAGTACAGACCATAACATAGATCAAAGAACCCACTATATTAGCATATGGAATGCTATTCATACAAGCTCTTTCGACATCAGTATTGGGACACTGATTTATACTCAGCTTGAATTGAGGGTTTGTCGGAGTCACAACAGGCTTTGAATTCGACATACCATACTTTTCGAGAATCTTCCGTAAGTATGCCTCTTGAGATAAGCATAATTTCGACTGCTTTCTATCTCTTTGGATGTCAATCCCAAGAATCCTGGACGCAGCTCCTAGATCCTTCATGTCGAACTCCTTATTGAGTTTAGCCTTCACCCTTATTACATATTCGACATTGTTGCTTTCTATTAGAATATCATCCACATAAAGCAACAAAATAACAAATGAATTACCAGGTCGAAATCTGAAGTAAACACAGTGGTCGAACTGACTTCTAATGAAACTTATGCGTGCCATGAACTTGTCAAATCTCTTATTCCACTGTCGAGGAGATTGTTTCAGTCCATATAAAGATCTCTTCAGCTTGCACACATAATATTTATTCCCCTTTTCGACATACCCTTCAGGTTGCCTCATCAGGATTGTTTCATCTAGATCACCATACAAGAACGCAATCTTCACATCTATCTGTTCCAGTTCAAGATTGAATTGTGCCACCATGGCAAGCAACATTCGAATGGACCTGTGCTTCATAACAGGAAAGAACACATCATTGAAGTCGACACATTCTTTCTAAGTGAACCCCCCAGCGACCAATCTTGCCTTGTATCTCTTCGACGCCACTCCTTCGATTCCTTCCTTAACTTTGAAAATCCATTTTCAATTAACTAACCTGCCTCCAGCAGGTTTCTTGATCAGTTCCCATGTGTTGTTATCATGAAGAGATTTCATCTCATCATCCATAACCTTCAACCATTAAGTCTTCTTTCGACTCCTCGTAACTTCCTCATAGTCTCTAGGTTTTTCGTCGACCCTCACTTGCAGAGATTAAGGCATAAGCTATAAGATCTGCATACCCAAGTCTCTGAGGTAGCTTGATGACTCTCCTTGACTTGTCTCTTGCTAACAGGTAGTCATTATCAGTCTCCTAATCTTCGACAACATTTTCTGCTTCTTCTTTGACTTCATCTGGGATACGCATTTCAACATCAACATGCTCCACCTTAACAGGAATCTCTCCATTTTCCAGCTCTTCGTCAGCATCATCAGTTTTCTTGAAAGCCATCTCCGCTTCATTAAAAACTACATCTCGACTGGTGATACACCTCCTGTGACCTGGCTCTAGGCACCATAGCTTATAAGCTTTAACTCCTTTAGGGTATCCCATGAACATGCATTTCAGAGCTCTAGGTTCGACCCTGTCTTGCCTAATATGAGCATAGGCCACGTAGCCAAATACTCTCAGTCTGTTGATACTAGGTGGATGTACCGACCAAACTTCTTCAGGTGTCTTCATATCTAACGCAGTCGAAGGACATCTGTTTATCAGATATGTTGCTGTCGAAACAGTCTCAGCCCCAAACACCTTCTTTAATCCAACTCTAGTCAACATGCATCTAACTTTTTCCAAAATAGTTCAATTAAACCTCTCTGCCAAACCATTTTGTTGTGGAGTACCTGCAGTAGTTTTGTGCCTTGCAATACCTGAGGCAGCACACAAGATATCGAACGACTTATTGCAAAATTCAAGGATATTGTCGGTTCTCAACCTCTTGACCTTTCTGCCAGTCTGATTTTCGACTAGAGACTTTCAACCTTTGAAATTCTCAAAAGTTTCATCCTTAGTCTTCTGGACAAATACCCACAACTTTCTAGAATAATCATCGACTATGGATAGAAAATACCTTGCTCCTGAATGTGATGGACACCTTGCATGCCCCCTAAAGATCAGCATAGATGTAATCAAGGGATCCATGAGTTCTTTGTTTGCCTTTGTTGAACTTCACTCTGCAAGATTTTCCAAGTACACAGGGTTCACAAAATTTCAGCTTTTCGACTTTGTCTTCTCCAAGCAGATTTTGTTTCCCTAATTTGACCAGACCCTTTCATTGACATGGCCCAATCTCACGTGCCAAATTCCTGTCTTCGACAAAGGTTTCGTGGATGCAACATTTGTCGAATCACTTACAACTTCAGCCTCAAGGGTATACAAGCCTTATTTCTTCACGCCTCTCAAGACTTCCTTCGACTCCTTCATGACTCTTAGGATACTTTTCTTTCCTTGAAAAACATATCCCTTTCTGTCGAATTCACCAAGAGAAACCAAATTTATCTTCAAATCAGGTACATACCTGACTTCGGTCAATAACCTTATTGACTCATCGTGGAGCTTGAATCTCACAGATTCAATACCTGTAATTTTGCAAGCATTGTTGTTTCCCAGCAACACTGATCCACCATCTTGATCACATAGCTCCTCGAACAATTCTCTGTTTGGATTCATGTGCCAAGTGCAACCTGAATCCATAATCCACTCTTTTCTTGAGTCGCTACTTGAAACCACAAGGACATCAGATGAGTCGAAGTCATCTTGAACAATGGTTGTGTTTCCATTATCCTTACCTCCATGATCTTTCAGGCGTTCAGGGCACACCTTTCTTGTGTGACCCTCCTTCTTACAATGATAACATCGAATACCAGATGCTTCGCCACTATAAGACTTCTGCTGACTTTTACCTTTCTTCTTGTCGAACTTAACATCTTTTCGTAAGAATTTTCCCTTAACGGCCAAACCTTCACCGACCGTCGAAGGTTTATGTTCCTTTCATTCGTCCAGGTCCTTAGAATACAGGGCTGATTGAACTTCTTCAAAGCTCAGGGACTCTCTTCCATACAGGAGAGTTTCTTTGAAGTGAGCATGTGTTTTGGGCAAAGCACACAACTGCAATAGTGCTTGATCGTCGTCATCGATCTTCACATCAATATTTTCAAGATCAAGAATCAGCTTGTTGAACATATGCAACCGCTCAGCCAAAACTTTGTCTTTACTCATCTTGAATGAATACAAAGCTTGCTTCAGGTAGAGTCGATTCACCAGAGATTTGGTCATGTACAAACTTTCAAGTTTCAACCATAACCCCGATGCTGTAGTCTCCTTTGAGACATGTTAAAGAACCTTACACCAAGGCTCAGCAATATTGCGTTGTGGGCTTTCTCTATCGTGACCGTCTTTTCTTTTTCCGTTAACGCAGCGTCCATGGCTGCCTCTCCCTTCAACGCTTCCAAACAACCCAGCTGAACCAGTTGGGCTTTCATCTTCAAGCGCCACAGACCGAAGTCGTTCACTCCGGTGAACTTTTCAATCTCATACTTTGTTGAAGGCATCTTCTCCACGCTCACCGAATCAATTTGTTGTGAAAAACGATACCAGAATAACAAAGTATATTTGGTTTCTTGAATACCAAGAAATCCACAAGGGTAGAAAAGAAGGAAAAACTTGAACAAACAAACGAAACCCTATTAGGATTCACAAAGGAAGAGAAAAGAGGAAGAAGAATAGAGAATTGGTTAAATCTGTTTTACTATTCACTTTCTCAATAGGGTTCAAAGATTACAAGTGAATATCAACAATTAACCTCTTTCAACCCAATAAGGATTTGCCACACCTTATGAAGAGAGACTAATATGCTATTTATAATAAACCTAACATACTAAACTAATGAGATTTTTAACAATTATCCATTACAAGCTAACTTAGGGTACAAGCTAACTTAAACAATTGGATCCATAACACAAGGCCCAATTCGATCTCCTACATACTAGAACACAATTCGACTACAACATGTAGGTCTTCTACAACAACATGTGAGCGGACTTCGACGGCATGCTAAAACTAGAGTTCGATCCAATATCTCACAATCTCGATGGAAAAGTGTCACATATGGTTGGAAACCTGCATTATTCTCAATACAATATCAAATTAACATCGATGAATCTTTTACCCTTAGCCAATAGTTCCGAGTTGTTCTAATATTTTATTACTTCACGATTTACACCTCCACTGAGATTTTTATGTTTCCCCCAACTATATGAAGATTGCTTCTCAACTTCCAACCCAAATTCTCTACAAATTTCATAAGTACATCAAAGTTAGAGAAGTGAGACCCAAATTTTCAAGAAAGACATGAAAAGTATATTAAAAAATTAGGTTCATAAGAGCTCTAAGAAACATCAGGATTGTCATAACGTTACTTCATAACAATGAAGAGTTAAGAAACATAAAATGATGATAAAATATAGATTAAACATACAGAATGTCAGTTCTACACCATACAACTGTAACTGGTTTCTGCTTCAATATATACCACAAAATTTGGAAGGAATACACCAAGACACTTTGGATAATAATTAATAAATAGTCAGTCACAATGTTGAACATACTCACAGTCATAAAAATTGTACATTTTTTAATATAACTAAAATAGCTTTAATTAGGCAATAGAAGGGTTACAACAACCAACGTTTCCTCCTATTTGAAAAAAAACATACTCACGGGTAAACAAACATATATATAGTTGATAAGAAAAACGTGATATGCTAAATAGCATTCAAATTGTAAAATTGCTTTAAGACTTGGCCATAAATTAATATTGTACTGATGAACAAAACATTAATCAGAAAAGGTAAGTTTAATAGCAATAATATATTAGTACTAATTCAATGCTAAAATCTCTTGGTCTCACATGTTTTAGTTAGACGAATATAAGAAACATCTTATGGTCTCTATGGATTCTCATAGGTTGAAAAATATCTAAAATTGGTATTTTTAATGTTTTTTAATGAGACCACAACTTATTATAAATAATAATAATAATAATAATAATAATACTAATAATAATATTGGTCGAATGCTAAAAAAAATCTCTGTAATATCAAAACATAGCTGTTATACCAGTATACAAAAAAAGTTAGCGGAATTGAAATACAGTAACAGAGTTTAAATGCAGTATCGACTTTTGTATCAGATAGTCAAAATTCCAATACACAATATCGATATACTGACGCTATACCGGATATATAATAACACTGCTGAAAAAGCAATGCAAGTCCAATAACTTTAAAAGGCCTTAGTTCAATTAAATAAATAAATAAAACTAATCTTTATTTATGACAAAACAAGTCACAAATTGGATTCTAAAGTATGTTTCAGACATGTCAAGAAAGAGTGATCACAAATATACCTTTCAAAAATGAACCTAAATGACTTCAATTTTGCCATGAATTTCTCATATTATGAATCAGCTCCATATGATGTCTTCTCAACAGATGAGTCAGGAGGAGCCATAAGTGCATTTCCAATGTTTTTTTTCCTTTTGTCTCTTATATATTTTGGCATGTATATAACTTATTAAAGCAAACCCACAATTCACATCTCTGCTAATTGCACGATTTATCAAAGCAAAACCACAATTCAAATCTTTAAAACTTGGTATTCATAATATTTATATAATTAGTTTAGACTGGGGTCCAAGCTATCTATTTCGACGTCTTCCCAATCCAAATATAAATCACTTATAACCTTTCCCTTACTTAGCACATTCGATGGTATTGTTAGTAAGAGGCTGAAACATATAGCTTATTAATAGCCTTTTTCTCTGTTGTGTGTGTAAATTGGTAATGTGACATAAGGGAATATGTTAATTACTTGGTTGCAGAGTCGTTAGATTAAGAAAGACGGTTCTCTCTCATAATTTGACGGCTTTCAACTAACAGCATCGAAAAGCCGACCACAAACAATTTCAATTTTCAAGCTACAGAGTGTTAGAAGAGCACAATGGCAAGTGTTATTAGTTAATTTGTCAAGTGAAATATTATAAATGTTTCTATTAGAAATCTGTCTGAGACAAAAATACCTTTTTAATTAAACCTGATTTCACTAACACAATCATAATAATCTCTCCTCAAACAAGATAGTGATATTTCAATGAAACCTCTGCTTAGAACTAGATCCTACGAGGCATGCATATTATGCACAAAAAACTCATTTCCAAACTTGAAATATATATTTGAGGAGAGACTTACATGTCGAGCAACAGAGCTATAATTATTATTCATCGTAAAGACATGCTACAATCATCTGATTGCGCTGACTTACCTGTTTCCAGTCTAACAGCTCTATAAGCACTCTCGAAATCAATAGGAAACAAATTTGATGGAAGTGTTAAAACAAACATTTTTCAACAAGACGCATATCGCTCTCTACCATGGTGCGGAGGTAGGTAAGGCAGTCATCAAACTGCCCAATTCGACAAGTTCCTTTTATCAATGTACAACCACAAATAGGTGCAGCAACATCCAAAATGACATGACAGAAAAGGCGGACACTAGTGAAAGGCTTCTAGACATAGAAATCAAGTTGTATTTTAGAATAACATTTCACAATTTTCGTTTCATCAAACAGAACATATGCATACTGAAAGCTCCAAGGATTTGAGCAAATTTTGGTAAAACATAATGTTGTAAAGGATGTTCCAACATGAAGATTTCTGCCTCATACCAAATATGTCGAATGAAATGTTCCAGCACGAAGACTCGACATCATGACTGTCACAGCAGGTTTGTTTTTAAATCTGTTCCAAGATTCAAGTTGTGATTGGCAGTGGATCAAGGAAAGAAGATTTGAAGCCCAAGACAGCAAAATATTATAAAAGAAGACTAAGACCTAAGACTGAGCAATAGAACCTATTGTAACACTTTTGTAAAGTAGAAAATAGGGTTTGGGATTTTGAGAGTCGTAGGCTTTCTTGTAAGTCTCCCTTTGTATCGATTTGATACATTGTGGAAGACGTGGATACTTGTACAGATTCATAAACCCGTAGGTAATGAATCATGTATTGTTCTTGGATGAAGCTTTTAAGCAAATTCGAGTTAGCTTGTTAGTCAAGAATGCTTGACTGAACTTTGTATTGAAATGGGTGTCTTTCAAGTAGGATGATACAGTTATTGTGACTATAACTGTTAGAAAATCACAAGTTGTGATTTAGGGAGTGAGATGGGGTTCTCTTATCAATTAGATGTGTCTTCTAATGATAAAGTTTTCATTGGGTAGTGATAGGTAAACCAGAGGTTGTTTATTGTAAACCAACGGTTGTTTACATAAAACTATACTACTGATAGTGGATTCTTCTTCCTGGCTTAGTATGCCCCCAGATGTAGGTGATTTGCACCGAACTGGGTTATCATATTCTGTGTTGTTTATCATTTTGCAATTTACAGTTCAATTTTGATTAACATGTTGTAACAGATGTCGAAACATCTGTCTTGCTGTTGTTGCTGATATTCTGAATATCAGTTTATTTGTTCTGCTATTGTTTTAAAGCTGTGCAGAGAATAATGTATTGACATGTGTTAGGACATCTGCTATCTGCTATGCCATAATTTCAATTGGTATTAGAGTAGGCATCTTGCCTGTTTCTGGATGAGATATTGGGAGATACTTTCTGGCGCTTTAAACAAGGAGGAGTTTTGGAGATCAGATCATTCACTCAAACATACTCAAGGTTATTAATGGATGGTATGCATGTTCTGGATCGATGGTAATAACTACTGGTGGTTGTTCATGTTTTCTGAGGAGCTTCTACAGCAACTGCTGGAAGAGTGACTAGTTTTCTCGTGTGGTGTCTTATAAAATATCTGACATCTTATTAGGGCACATTGAAGATGTTCCTTGGTGGTTCTGCTGCATATGTTTCTGATGAAAGAACTCTGATATTTATGGGATTCTGGAGTTGTGATTGAAGAAAGATGGTGGAAGATCTTGATTATTGGCTTCTTTTCTTGATGATATCAGTATCTGTGAAAGCTCTAGTCGTTCCAAAGTCAGAAGCAATAGAATGGAGAGAGTTGTTGGTTGATTTTTGTCATGTTGACTTGATACGTTGAGGTTTGGTTCCAACTTGTATCTTGAAGTCAGTTTGAAGAGGAGGTTAGTTGAGATCGTGTTTATCAAAGTTCATGATCTATGAATTTGGTAAATGTTTTGTTCGACAAAGTTGCCAAAGATACTTGGGTTTTCACTCAAGTCCACTCATAAAGGAATCTCTGGTCGTGGTTGAAGTGCTCTTTCAGAAGGATAATTTTTTTTCATGTTGAAGATGGATTACTAAAGATCTCTGGTGCTGATGGATGTTATTCAACTTGGAGATAATGGGAGGTGATATATTTTCACCATTCATGATTTACAAGGATTCTATTAGCAATGGAAAGTCATGGGCAGGTTGGGTCAAGGGTGGCATACTTGATGTCTCAACATGTTGTTTGACTAAGAAAGATGTTGACACAGTTGTGTTGATATCTGGTGAGATCGTATATCCCACAGGATGTATGGTTTTGTGGACAAGGATTTAAGATCAATTTCTATTTGAGAAATTTATAAATATTTAATTGATTATCCTTGTATGTTGGAGTACAAGATCACTGGTGACAAGTTGGTACACCAGGAAGTACAACATCTCTTGTTGCATCTGCTCAGAGATCTGTTCTTTGGAGAATGGGTACAGTCAAGATAAGGAACTGATGTTCTATCAGATGTTGAAATATCTTGACAGTGGAGTATGTGCAGAAGCCTGTTGATTCAAGTAGGAATGGTAGGCAGAACCAAACCTGCGGGGCCCACCCGTACCCGAACCCGAGTCAACGGGTGAAAACCTGAGTTGACTGGGTTCGGGTTCGGGTGCCACTCGATATTTCGGGTGCAGGTTTGGGTAGTGTGAAACCCGCGTCCGAAACCCAAAACCACACCCACTTTGATTGTAGATTTTAGTTTTAATTGTAATGTTAAGATGTTGAAGACCTTAATTTGAATTGTAATGTTACCAAACTTGATAGAAAGTTGTATTTTAATTCCTTAATTTCTTTGAGAGACCTTGATGGAATTCTCGTGTTTCAAATTTCTATGTTGCTGTTGTATTTTTGTGTTTTTGCTACGGGTTCGGGTTTGGGTGGAAAAACCCGAACCCAACGGGTGTGGGCGTGGGTGTTATTTTGCCACCTGAATAACCTTTGGGTTCGGGTGGTGATTTCGGGTGCGGGTTTGGGTACTGTGAAACCCGCACCCGACCCGACCCATTGTCATCCCTAGATTCAAGGAGTGAATCTCTGAAGCAAAGGAGTTGTAGCTGATGATCTTGGTACCATACACGTATGTGTGGTAGGATTGGTCTTTATTACAAAGCATGTATTCATACTAGGAAGTTTCGTGGTAGGAAGCTTGACTAGAATGTGGTGCTGTTGGAGGTGAAGATGAAGACAATTCTCTTGGTTCAGTTTATTTCTGACCTAGAGGTATTGGAGTGCAATAGGTGTGTTCTAGTTTTTATTATAAGTATCTGATCTTTATCTGGAAAGTTTCCTGGCAAGAGACTTGTCTAGAATATGGTGTTGGTGATAACACTGCTTGAGTCAGTTTATTTCTGATATATGTGCATAGGAGCATGTGATCTTGCTCATCTTGGAGGTCAAGTATAAGTGGCAGTTGTCTCTGACTTTTTACAGAAGTCTCTACTTAAGGAAGGTGGGATTCCTTTTGTAAAGATTTTGTGTGACTAATCTCTTCTAAAGAATCAAGCTTTGGCAGGTTTGGGATGTCTGAAGATGAGGTGAGTGTTGCAGTACAACAAAGCGGGATGAAGGTTGTCTACTCTAACTTGATATAATTGATCAAGTCTATGAGAACATGGAACTCTTGTTCTGTTATAGGGAGGAAGTTCTTCTAAGTGGCAGAAGGAATAACTGAATTCTTCAACTGGATGTCTGATCAGATGGTGTGACATCAAGCATAAACTTTAGGGTCTTAGTTCATGTTGTGGCGTATCATCGTAAGATAAGTTGATCTTCTCTGAAATAAATGGAATTAATGCTTCAAAAAGGTCTATCTCATGCAGTTTGCGGGAGCTGCAAGAAGGAGCAAATGTTACATGTCTGAATCTTGGTGTATCTAAGATGGCTTGCCATGGAGTAAGTGGATTGTGTAACTTGAAGATTAGGTTTCATTAGTGGATCAGAAGATTTTTTGGAATTCTGTAGAAAGATGAAATTAATCAAACAGTGGCATTTGGTTGATCTTTATCGTGCATTCAAGCAGGGTGCTTGGAACTAATTACTCTTGTGCAGAAGGGTAGTTGGTTGAAAATCAAAGGAGGTTGTGGTTCTGTTCATATCTTGGAGCTTGTGGTAGAAGTTGTAAGTTGCTTATGGAAGGGTACCTTCTTTTGGGAGTTGAATGTGAGTTTATTTCTCTTTTTTAATGTCAGGAGTTCTTATTGATCAAGCTGGATGAGTTGTGTTCTCTGAGGATCTTCAGTTGGATTACTATGCAGATAGTAAGCTCAGTGGTAATTGTATCAAGAACCATAGTGTATGGTGTTTGTGATATGATCAGGATGTCCTAACTGATGTTAGAACATCATCATGGTTTCTGAACTTGAAGTTCAGATTATGGAAGCTGATATTCACCAGTTGAATCAGGAGTGTTCTATCTTATCATATGGGATAATGATAAATTGAAGACTGTCTTGGATCATAGGGTGTTTATCTGGAAGATTGACTCTTGCTGAGGTCAGAATGCTTGTGGAGAGGTGGTTTCTTCTGTTACAAGTCATGCTAGAGAGAAGTGGACCAGTTTGGTGCTTATGGAGCAAGTAAGTTAAGGATCTCTGGGGCATGTGTTTGATGTCCTTCAAATGTGAAGAACATCTGGGCGAGCTAGCAAACTAAGGGCCTATGTGTGTCTCTTTGAGGAATGTGAAACATTCCATATTCAATTGGATTGTATCTTAAGGAACAAGGATATTTATGGCTGTAAAATTCAAGGTGGATTTGTACAGGGTATGGATAGTTTCTGGATGAGAGGGATCAATGGTGTTTTTGGTCTCAATCCAAGAGTTTGTTGGTTGTGGTACAAGGATGTGGTCCTGGTACTTTCTCACTATATGATCATGAAGTTGTCATGGGATATCATGTGGTGATTTTGGGGTGTTTCTTGTTGTAGGAGCATCATTTGTGAAAGATAGGGGAACACTTCTGACTGTTAAATATACTAGTGTGGTACATGGATTGCTTGAGGATCAGGCATTAGGTGAATGCGTTCAGCAGGTGTGTTGAACAAAGGGTGCGCTCTTGAAGACATGAAGATGTGTCTTATGTTTTCCATTCATTTAAGGTGTTCTTCTTGCAAAGGAGCACTGGTTATCTTAGATAGGGGGAGTTGACCTTCTGTTTTGGATATATTGCTGCAGTAGTGCAGTTGTTTATCAAGATTGTTTATGGTTTCAAGCAGTTTGTGATAGAATGCCTCAGGTGAGGATGTAATGTCAGACGAGATATCGTGACATTGTACTACTGGTATAAGTTCTAAGTGGACTTAACAGGTTGTTCTGATTCTGTCATTGGGTGTCAATGGATTGAGTTGGAGTGATATAAGTATCTTGGGAGTCTTTGCTGCTGTCTGGAAGAATTTGGTTTTCTCTGCAGATTTGAAGATCAATGGAAGCATTTTGTTAATGTGTTAGAAAGGTCGTGATAAAGTCTGCTAATTCTAGATTAAAGAATAAAGAGAAAAAAGGGTGTAATTATCTTTGTAAAACTTGTGCTAAATGAAACAATGTTGTGGGGTCTATAATTTTTTTATGGAAAACTGACAAAGTCAGATTAGGTATCAGGACATTGCTCAGAGTCTGTTTCAGACAAAGACAATCAAAGGGAAGGTAGTTTCAAGGACAAGTCAGAAAAAGTGAAATCCTTCAAAACAAACTTGACTAGTGGTTATTGCATTCATTGACTAGCCTTTTGTCTCTTCTAAATGGATTGTAACTACCTATGTATCTTCTTCAATATTTAAGGAGGGTCGTGTTGTTTGTTTTGCAGAACATCTTTCTTATTAAATTAAGAGGAAATGGGTTTTATTCGTGTTTGGGTAAGCACAGTCTGGGTATGGGTCTTGTTCTGGACTGAGCAGGCACTTGGCCCACAGTAGGGCAAGGCCCAATCCAGTCCAGCTCTTGGCAGACCCAATAACTAGATTTTGCCAAACTAGCCGTTGTGCACAACATAGCCATTAGGCACAATATGACTGTTGGGAGTGTCCCCCTCACTCGCTTGTCAGTTCACGTGACCAACTACCTCCCCGAATCTCACGAAAGCAGTTGGACCAGGTCAAAGAGTCACACACCTGACCCTCCACCTAACGTCTCCTATGGTCGACCTGATAATTCAGTCGTATGGGAGACCTTGGCCCCGTGCTGGGGGTTACTTCTATAAATACCTTCTCACTTGAGAGGGTCAGGTTTTATCACTATTAAATATTCTAAATCATACCTAAACGCTTTGTGCTTGCTTTCTCTATAGCCTAAACTTACTTTGGCATCGGAGTACCTTGCAGGTACACCCCCTCCTCTCTTACATCCATCATCTCTGCTCTACACAGAAGGCCACGACGATCCAGTCTGATCACACCAGATCAGTGGCACCGTCTGTGGGAATCTTTGCTTCCCCGTCTTTTTGAATCAAGATACCTCATCTTTTCACCAAAGAGACCAAAGCTTGCTCTCTAAATTTCACTTGATCATCATGGCCTCCAACAGAAATGATGTTGTCCATCAAGAACCTGTTGTCTTCGTTACCACAGATAACGTCGACCACCATAATCTTGTAGCTGCGGTCCATGAGACCGATCACAAAGACGGAAGGACTGCGTCTCCCCATTCTAACGATGTGAAGCCACGCGCACAGGCTGTCGGTCACAACTTTGAGCCTATACCTGTCCCTCAAAACATTGACCCTGACACTGCTGCCCTCATTGCCTCTCCTAACATGTCTAACCTCCTGATCTTCCAACAGAGGGAGAAAATCAACATGCTCGAGCACGTCCTCCATGAACGACTTCTTTCGCAGAAGCCTGGCAGTTAATCTCCCCACCCGCAGTCTCCTTCTTAGAAACGTCGGCGTGGCAAATCCAGGAGCATTTCTCCTGCCAGGGGACGGTCAAGGTCGGAAGAACCTGAGTCATGAGTTGCCAGAAGACGACATTGTTCTCCCCCGCGGAGATCCAGACGCTCCCCTGCCCCGAAGAGGTCCAGGCCTTCAGAAAAACATCACGAACACCGTCGGTCGCGCAGACATTCTCCTCGATGCAGCAGAAGCCGCAGGCGCAACCACTCCTCATGCCTTTCTTCGAGTGCGAGCAGCGATGACGATGTCCATGGGCCCCTATCTCAAGAGATCATGGACACTCGCATTCCTCGCGGGTTAGAGAAGCCTCCTCCTCAAGCAACTTATGACGGGACCACCGACCCAGGCGAGCATATAGAAAATATTAAAGTTATGCTCCACTACCACAACGTGAGCAGAGCCATTAAGTGCAGGTTATTCCCCATCACTCTTAGGAATGGGGTCATGGCCTCGTATAAGCGGCTTCCCCGGGGTTTGGTCATATCTTAGAGGGATATGAAGAACCAATTCGCCCGACACTTTACTGCCTCCCGACGTCATCCCAAGTCAGAGGCCACTCTCGAAGCCATTATACAGGGCAAGGAGGAGCCCTTACGCCCATACATTGAGCGTTTCAACAAGGAGGATATGGAGGTCTGCACCACATACCATGTGAAGAAATATCTCCTCGAGAAGGGGCTGAGACCGAAGAGCGAATTCCTCAAGGCAGTACGCATAGAGACCCCTCGCACCTTGGCCGAACTACTCCATAAGGCTCAAGCATATATACAATACGAGGAGAAAGAGACCGCTTACAAGTCCCGGGACTCAAGAGATCAAGAGAGTTCCCGGGCAACAAAAAAAGACGAATCAGAGGCTCCCTGGCGCGATAAGGAGAGACGACGAGACGATTATCCTCGCAAGGGGAAGGGACCTGCTGGTCGCTTCACAAAATACACCCTGTTGAGAGCTCCCCGCGAGCGCATTCTCTCTGAATGTCTCAATGCGGAATTCAAGCAGGGGGTGTCCGGTTCCCCAAACCAACATCGTCAAAGGGTAACACGAACAAGATTAAATACTGGCACTTCCATCGCAGCCACGACCACGTGACCGAAGACTGCCTGCGCCTGAAAGACGCTATTAAAATCCTTATCAAGGAGGGTCACCTGAAGCAGTATACGGAAAGGGGTGAATCTTCCCGATGAGAGACTTCGGAGACCAAGAAGGAAACAGAGTCTTCACCGCCCAGTCCTCCCCCGCAGGTCGCCATGTCAATCACGCGGCCAGAAGACTTCATCATCCCCGACTACCTCGAAGATCCTCCCCAGATATTCGTGCACAACACTTGGGAGGCTTTCCCCACGGCAATGGTTATTTCATGTGGCGGATACAACGAGCTCACAGTGGGGTCGGTGAAAAGAAAATTCGACTAGCTCATCGACTGCAGCCCCGACCGGTTATCCACACTTGAGAAAGTTCGGGGCGTTCTCAACCCATCACATTCTACCGTGAAGAGCTGCCTCGGGGTTCCCCAAACTCACACATTCCTCTGCTCATCAGGGCAAGACTGGCAAGCACTAATGTTCGACGGATCCTGGTCGACCAGGGCAGTTCAGTGGACATCATGTACACCGGTTTGTTTCGCGCCTTGAAGCTGGACCAGAAAAATCTGTCACCATACGTCAGATCTGACCTGCAAGGGTTTAACGGAGCTACTGCCAGACCTTGAGGGTACGTGGAGCTTCCAGTCACGTTCGGCGAGGAGGAGGCATCAAAGTCGATCAAAACTCAATTTCTGGTAATTGAATGTCTATCGCTGTACTAATGCATCTTGGGCAGACCAACCCTTGCGGAGCTGATCGCTGTTCCTTCAACCATTTATCTCAAGATGAAATATTATACGGAAAAGGGCCACGTCGCGACTCTGTACGGAGATATAGAGGCTACGAGGAGGTGCTTTAAAGCAGCTACCCGAGGATAAAGCTCGATCGGCGCAACACCCAATGCCACCAAGCGGGCAAGGGAAGAAGATCATCCCGACGAGGAAAGTCAACCTGATAAGATGCTAGCTCTCTCGGTGCACACAATCGACCTTGACAGCCGGATTTTGGAAAAAGGCAATGAAGACGGGAACGAAGGCACTTCAGCAGCACCAAGCAGTTCCCCTACATCAACCATCATGCGTCCGATTCTAGACGAAGAATTCGAGGTCATCACCTTCGAAGACAACCCGAACAAAGGGGTAAAGATAGGCGTGAGGCTGCCCGACGAGGTAAAGTAGCAGTTGAAGACATGCCTGGAGGACAATGCAGATTTATTTGCTTGGAGCGTCGCGGACATGCCCGACCTTGACCTTGAGACTGCATGCCATCAATTGACCATCGACCCAACTGCTCGAGTCGTCGCGCAACGCAGTCGCAAGCAATCCGATGAAAAGGCACATGCTGCTGAAAAACTTGTACAATACCTCTTAGAGGAAAATTTTATCTCAGAAACCAGGTATACAACCTGGCTGTCCAATATTGTACTTATCAAGAAACATACTGGAAAATGGCACATGTGCATTGATTACACTGATCTCAATCGGGCTTGCCCGAAAGATGCTTATCCTCTGCCCAGCATATATAAGCTCGTAGACAATTCTACAGGTTTCAAGCTCTTGTCCTTCATAGATGCCTATTCGGGATACAACCAAACTCCCATGGCTGAAAAGGACAAGAGATATACCGCGTTCATGACCTCGTCGGGGAACTATTACCACAACATAATGCCTTTCGGTCTGAAAAACGTTGGGGCCACGCACCAGCGTATGATGAACCAGGTCTTCCGATTAGAAATCGGGGACATGCTCGAAGTATACATGGATGACATGATCATGAATTCCCAAGAGGAATCCGATCACACAGTCCACTTACGAAAGGTCTTTGACCAAACGAGAAAATGCAAAATGCGTTTTAACCAAGAAAAATGCACCTTCGGTGTGCGGGCAGAGAAATTCCTCGGCTTCTACCTCACCAAAAGAGGGATAGAGGCCAACCCTGACAAATGTCGGGCATTCACTGAATTCCCCACGCCAAAGTCGAAAAAATCCATATAATCCCTCAACGGGATGCTCGCGTCACTTTCTCGCTTCGTGGCCAAGTCTGGCCAACACGCTCTGCCCTTCTTTAAACTCCTCCGAAAGGAAGCCACATTCGAGTGGACAGAGGAAAATGAGATGGCTCTGCTCCACCTCAAGCGAGCCTTATCTGAACCCCACGTTCTATCACGACTAGATAGCGGGGAGACGTTATACCTGTACCTCTCCATCACCGGCGAAGCCATTAGCTCCGCCCTCGTTCGTGAAACAATCGACGGGCAAAATCCCATATATTTCATGAGCAAGGCTTTGAAAGGGCCAGAAATCAGGTACCAGCAAATCGAGAAGGTCGCCCTCACCCTTATCAACGCATCAAGGAGACTAAGGCATTACTTTCTTGCCCACACGATAGTGGTACGAGCAGACCAGCCCATAAAACAGCTACTTAGCCGGCCAGACATGGCCGACAGAATGCTCAAATGGTCTTTGGAACTATCAGAGTTTGACATCCACTACGAGGGCAGAAAGACCCTCAAGGCGCAAGTCCTTGCCGATTTTGTGGCTGAAGTGACGCCTCAAACGTCCCCGCCTAGCGGGGAACACAAATGGACCATCTTCGTCGATGAGGCATCCAGCTCCACGGGCAGCGGCGCCGATATCATCCTCGAGAACGAGGAATGAGTCCTAATTGAGGTATCTCTAGTCTTGTCCTTCCCCACGTCGAACAAAAAACCGAGTACGAGGCATTCCTCGCGGGCTTACGGCTGACCGAAGACTTGGGTGCTAAGGAAGTAAAGATCTTCACAGATTCCCAACTCGTGGCATCCCAAGTACGAGGAGAGTACCATGCCAAAAATGATCACCTGGTCGAGTACCTGACGCTGGTAAAAGAAAGGATAGCTAAGTTCGACGACTGGGAAGTCCAGCACATCCCTCATGAACGAAACACTCGAGCAGATGTCCTATCGAAACTGGATAGCACCAGAAAGAAGGGTGGCAATAAATCTGTCATACAGGAGGTATTTTCCCGCCCAAGTATCGAAAAGTCATTGGGGCTGCTCGACGTCAATACCATTGGCGATAGCAGCTGCTGAATGACTCCGGTGTATAAATACCTCACTACGGGGGAGCTGCCCAAGGACAGCAAGGAGGCCAGCATGACCAAACGAAGGGCTTGCTCAACATCCAGGTCGATAACAAACTCTACTGACGAGTATTTTCCATTCTCCTCCTAAAATGCGTTGAGGAGAACAAGGTCCCCGAAGTTCTCCAGGAAATTCACGAGGGTATCAACACGCAACACTTAGGAGGGGGATCATTGGCACGAAAAGCCCTGCGAGCAGGATACTATTGGCCAACCATGCAGCAGGACGATAAGGAGCATGTCCAAAAATGTGACCGATGCCAGCGCCACGGGGACATGCACTTGGCACCCCCTAACGAGTTGAAGACTTTGTCCTCGACTTGGCCCTTCGCCTGGTGGGGGATGGATATCCTCGACCCCTTCACCATGGGGTCTTACCAAAACAAATTCCTAATTGTGGCACTCGATTACTTTACAAAGTGGATTGAAGCCGAAGCTCTCGCAAAGATCACAGCCTTCAACATACTTCGTTTCTACAACAGAAACGTCCTCATGCGATTCGGGGTGCCCCAGGCCCTTGTGACTGACAATGGAACCCAGTTCATGGACAAAAAGTTCCAGGACTTTGTATTCAAACTAGGCACGAAGCAACACTTCACTTCCTTCGAGCACCCCCAGACTAATGGGCAAGCAGAGGCCACGAACAGGGTAATCCTCCGAGGTCTAAAGCGAAGGTTAGACGAAGCCAAAAAGAGATGGGTCAAAGAGCTACACAACATGCTCTGGGCCTATAGAACAACCCCACACTCCACCACCAGGGAAACTCCCTTTTGACTAGCCTACGAAACCGAGGCAATTAAACCGGTGGAGGTCAGGGAACCTTCCAGACGAACGGAAGCTCCTCTCGACGAGGAGATGAACGACGAGGCTTTGAGAGAAGAACTCGACCTGGTCGAAAAGATCCGATCAGGGGCAACTCTCCGTGAAGCTTCGCTAAAATAAAAAAATAATATTGCGCCACCACGCCAAGGTCGTAAAGCGTGACTTCCCAGTTGGTAGCCTAGTCCTACACAGAAACCAAAAGGATTTGCGCGAAGGCAAACTGGCGCAAACTGGGAAGGACCTTATAGGGTCAAATCAAAAATAGGCACTGGGGGCTACTACCTAGAAACGCTGGACGGAGAACCATTTGCTCGACCATGGAATGCTAAAAAGCTCAAACAATATTACAGTTAGAACCAGCCACTAGTTCAGACGAACTGCCGACGAGATCGCCCCACTACGGGTAGACGGCTCGGCCACAGGACTGTACCCCGGTGCAAGCACGACCCCTCACTCTACAACGCTGGCCAGTTCCTGCTCATGGGACGAGCAGACTTTGTGCTCAACGGGGCTACCTCAATCGAGCTCCGCCGTTGCCGCACCAATATGGCAGGACACCCAGCTCGCGATGGGATAGTCCAAGCCCTGTAGGATTAGTAACTCGGCCGAGATCCTTGTTAGTTCTTGGATTGGCTGGAATTTTGGTAAAACAAAGTATATTCAATGTTGATGTCAAGGTGCTGATGTTGCAACATTGAAGTTTAACACTGGGCTGTGTTAAGTATTTAATTGCTGAAGTTGGATGTTTGATGTCACATGGCGATGTTATAACATCAGATCTGCAGAATTAACAACAGCAGGCTGTGATGTTGTTAGGGTTGCGTGTTAGCTGGAATTGTGGAGAGCAAGCTGTCTCATTGGATGCGAATATCTTGGGATAGATATTTGCTGCTGCATAGGAGATCTGGTGCAGATTTGTAGGAGATTTAAAAGGTTGAAGATTAAAAAGATTTTAGGAGAAAATCTGTTTTAAATATTCAGTTTTAAATAACAAATCTGGTCAGATATTGTAGCAAGTCCAAGACCAATTCAAGGAGCTATATAAAGCGCACAAGACCAAAGGAAAAGGTACAGAAAACATTTAGAAGATTAGGAGCTGGAGGCTTAGTATCTAGAGTTTGTTTAGAGTGCTTATATTTACACTATTCTAGGGTTTGAATAGGTGTTGTGTTTCTGTCCTCTCTAGAAGCTGTGAAGCAATAGAGAGTGGTTGCTTGATCAAAGCTAGGAAGCAAGATCAAGGGTACTCAAAGTGGTTTCTTTGAGTGTTTGTAATGGATTGAGTGGTGTTCTCATACCTAGGTGGTTTCTTTAGGTAGGAAGTCATTAGTAGAGTATAAGTTTAGGAGATTGTCAACGGGTTGTTGAGTCTGTAAATTATATCTACAAGTAGTGAATTCCATCCCTGGCTTGGTAGCCCCCAGAGTAGGTTGGTTGTAACCGAACTGGGTGAACAATTCTTTGTGTTGCTACTGTTATTGCTGTCCATTGTGAAGAGTGTATTGTTGTGACATCGCACCTTAACATCACACGTCTGATACCAGAATTTCAATTGGTATCAGAGCAGGCATCCTGTCTGTCTCTGGGTGAGATCTAGGGAAGTTACTTTCTGGTGTAAAGATGGACAAAGAAGTTGGAGGATTCGTCAACAGACCCCCTATTTTGGATGGATCCAATTATGACTATTGGAAACCAAGGATGACCACCTTCTTAAAATCCTTGGACAGCAGGGCTTGAAAGGCTGTTATTAAAGAATGGAAAACACCTGTTGTGTGTGAAAAAGATGATGCTGGCAAAGATAAAGAAGGCATCTCAAAGCCAAAGCCTGAAGAAGAATTGACCAAGGAAGAAGATGAGCTTGCCCTTAGAAATTCCAAAGCTCTAAATGATATCTTTAATGGAGTGGATAAGAATATCTTCAGGTTAATCAATACCTGTGAAGTTGCTAAGGAAGCGTGGGACATTTTGCAGGCTACACATGAAGGAACATCTAGAGTTAAGATGTCACGACTTCAGCTGTTAACATCAAAATTTGAAAGCCTGAAGATGAGGGAAGATGAGACTATTCATGACTTCCACATGAGTGTTCTTGAGCTGGCCAATGCATCTAGTGCTTTTGGAGAGAAAATGTATGAAGAAAAGCTGGTAAGAAAGATTCTTAGGTTCATTCCTAAGAGGTACAAGATGAAGGTGACTGCTATTGAAGAAGCTCAAGACATCAGCAAGATGATAGTGGATGAGCTCATTGGATCTCTTCAAACTTTTGAGCTTGGTTTGAATGAAGAAGAACCAGAAAAGAAGCCAAAGAGTATAACCTTGGTGTCAAATGATGAAGAAGAAAAAGGAAAGAGTTCTGAATCCCAGGAGGATCTATCTCAGGCCATAGTTATGTTGGGAAGACAGTTCAACAAAGTATTCAAGAGAATGAATAATTACTTCAGGCCTAATGTCAAAAACATATCTTCTGACACCAGCAAGTCAAAAGAAAAGGATGAAGAGAAAACTGCCCAAGATAAAGGAGTTCAGTGCATTGAGTGTGAAGGGTATGGACATGTCAAGAAAGAATGTCCCACCTTCTTGAAAAAGCAGAAGAAGGGCATGACAGTTTCCTGGTCTGACTCTGATAGTGAAAGTGAAGGTGAGTCAGCAAAGCATGTTAGAGCATTAACAAGAGCTGTTGGTTCTGATGATGATTCTAGTGATGGAGAAATAACTTATGAGGAGTTATCATCTACCTATCAAGAGCTGTGTTTAAAAAGTGTTGAGATTTGTCAAGAAAACAAGTGCCACAAGCAACAGATTGCTCAGCTAGAGAATGAAAAAGCTGACCTGGAAAATGAAGTTGTACTGGTTAAAGCTCACCTTGATCAAATGACCAAGTCTGTTAGGATGCTGAGCTGTGGAACAGACACACTTGATAAGATTCTTCAGACAGAAAAAGCTGCTGGAGACAAAGCTAGGATAGGTTATGTGGCTGAGGATAAGGGAACTTCAGAAGAAAGCACTTCATGTTCAAAGAAGGGAGTGTCACAACTTCTGTCTCAATATCAGCCAAAGAAGCAGGATCCTACACCTAAGAAAGCTGATGTTTCACAACCTAAGAAGATTGAGAAGAAGACTGGTCCTAATCAGAAGAGAAAGCAGCCTCAAGGAGCTAGTCAGTATATGCCTCCCCAATATCACCAGAGCATGCAAGTTGCCAGGTTCAAGCAGAACATGTCTCATCAGTTGTCTCAACATCAAGGGAACTGGCATGGATATGAATATGGATACAACAATGCTGTGCCTCATTACTATGGAAGAAGGAAGCCTCATCACCATAGGAGACAGCCTAGAAGGCAACATCAGTACAGAAGAAGATATTCCAACTATGGAAGAAGAAGACATTATGGGTGGCAGCCACAACATTATCATCAAAGTGGAAAAAGATTTAACCACTTTAGAGATGACAGAGTTAGATGCTTCTATTGTGGCAGGGTTGGAAATATGCAGTACTCTTGCTTCAAGATCCATGGTTATCCAAATCCAGTTCCTCAAACCAGACAGAAGAAGGTCAAACCTAAAGTTGCTAAACAATGGGTTCCTAAGGAGAAGGTGAAATGTCTTTTAGCCCACACCTCAGACAGCCAGGTTGATAAGGATACATGGTACTTTGACAGTGGATGTTCAAAGCATATGACTGGAGTCAAAAACTTGTTAGTTGAAGTCAGTCATTGTCCCTCTCATAAGGTTATGTTTGGCAATGGAGAAAAATGTATTGTTGCAGGAGTTGGGAAAGTGAAAGGTGATGGTAGACCTGAACTTGACAATGTTCTGTTTGTCAGTGGTTTAAATGCAAATTTGATCAGCATAAGCCAGTTGTGTGATGAAGGTTATAAGGTAAACTACACTAAGCATGAGTGTGTGGTTTCTGATGAGCATAATCAGGTTGTTATGAAGGGTGCCAGAACCAAGGATAACTGATATCAGTGGATTTCCCTTTAAGGTAGTTCAACTAATGATGTTCAGGTTGATGTCATAACATAAGATTATGATGTCAGGATGCTGAAAGGTCAACCAGAGGTAACAAGTTCTGATGTGAATCCTTTTAAAGTTTTAAAAGGAAAGTCTTTATGGAGGGAAAACAGTAGTGATTGGTCTTTAAGAGGTACTCAAAATCAGGCGCCTTACCATATTTATTCTATATCAAGATTTATCAAAGGGTTCTCATCTCAACGATTCGTCTCCCTCAACATAATAGAAAAACCCTCTCTAAACCTAGGAACGATGTCTTCTCCATCGAAGAACTCTGGTTCTCAAAGAACTGCACATGTACGAACTAGGGTTTCTTCGGACAAAGAGCTGGTTGACAAAGAACACATTCCTATGGCACTTCCCGAGTCAGGTAATTCTAAACCCCCAACCAAGATGAATAGAACTGAAACTCGGTCATCATCCTCTCATGCGGTTGAGGAGAAGTATGATGTAGACATGCATTTGGAGCAGATTGCCACCAAAATTCTTGAGAAGTGAATACATGTGAAAGGGATTTATGTCCCTTTAAGGCAAATGCCTGCTAAACAGGTGGACTCTTAAAGTGAGGACATAAATCTTCAAAGACTGGCCTTGTCTGTGAGTCAAGAAGCTGAAGGAGAAGATCTTGGTGATACTGATGTCATCTTTGATGTCAGAACATCGTCTCCTAGGAAAGAAAGTCACAAGAGTAAAGGGAAGGATCAGGTGAAGGTTATAGATGTTGATGACTCATCTGATAATGAAGATATGGTCAAGAATAAGAAAAGGACTTCAGTCGCAGACTCTCTCAAGTCGTGGAGCAACGTTGCCAGGTCTGGCAAGAAGAGGAGAATCAGGGAAGAATCAGATTCAGAGTGTGATGTTCAAGACATCAACCCTGTGATGAAAGGAGCAGCTGATCAAGTACCTGATAACATCTCATCCATGTGGAACTGTGTGAGCCAACGAAGGATAGCTCTGGAAAGAGAGCTAGTAGATGATGACTTAGAGTCTACTGGAATTGTAGAATTAATTAAGTTTGTTGGTCTCATAAGGACTGTGTCAGGATTGTCTAGTTGCTATGATAGACTGGTCAGAGAATTCATAGTTAATATTCCTGAGTCTATAAATGACAGCAAGAGCCTAACTTTCAGAAGAGTTACCATCAGGGGTAAGTGTGTCTGGTTCTCTCCTAAGGTGATCAATGCCTACTTAGGAAGAAGTGAGGAAGATTATGGAGAATTAGAAGTCTCCAATAATGTTATCTGCAAAGAAATCACAGCTGGTCAGGTAGAAGTTTGGCCCGTAAAAGGAAAGTTGTTAGCCAGTTTGTTGAGTGTCAAATATGCTATTCTGCACAGAATAGGTACTGTCAACTGGGTTCCTACTAATCACAAGACCACCGTTTCTGCTGGACTGGGAAAATTAGTTTATGCCATTGGAACAAAGAAACTAATTGATTATGGTTCTTACATCTATAATCAGACTATCAAGCATATTGCAACAAGAGCTGTGAAATTGCCTATTGCATTTCCATCCCTCATTTATGGGATAATTCTATCTCAGCATCCTGGGATACTTAATCAGGATGATAGGGTGTGTAGAAGGAAGCCTGGATTGTCGTTTCATCAGAATATGTTTAAAGGAAGACATGTTGCTGATAATGTCAAAGCATCTGCCTCAACATCTACTAATCCTGCTCATGTCAAGAATGAAATGATTTCTGAACTGGAGGAAGCCTGTAAGGAACTAGATGAAGTCATCAGAGTAAACATTGAAAGGAAGGACAAGTTTAAAAAATTACTTATGTCCCTGAAGATGAAGGAAAAAGAAAATGAGAAAGTAGTTGCTGATAAGACAGATGAGTCTGATAATGACAGTCCAAAAGAGGATGAAGAAGACGATGATTTCAGCTCAGATGATTAATGCTTATATTATTTCTCTTGATTAGTAGTTATAGGTTTATTTTTCTGTCTATGGTTCAGCACTTAATGTGGCTGGTTATGTAATTTGAATATTGTGCTGTTATATGCACTTTTTATGTTTTTCATTCTATGATTTGTTTTGCCTGGTTGCTAACTGTGAGGCTAACAATGAGAGCTAGGGTGTACTGACTGTAGTTCATAGGGCTTCTGGTTGAAGCGTGTCTAATTGTGTCTAATTGTGGCTAAAAAGGGGGAGAAATAGTCAAGAGAGTCAAGAGTATCAAAGAATGCCAAATGCTGCTAATGTGATGCAGATATTAAGGGGGAGTAATTGACAGCTGCTATGCTGGTTGTTGCATTGAGGGGGAGCAGCATTGTTGAATGTTGTTGCTGCTTGAAGATGTTACTGATGTTGTTGCTGTTGAAGATGGTGCTGCAGCAGAGTTTCTGTGGTGAAGATGCTGCTAATGTTGAAGATTGTAACTGTTTTGCAGCTGTTTGAAGATTGTAGTTGAAATATTGTAACTGTTTTGTAGCATAATGATACATACTGAAGTGGTTTTGTGAGCGGCAGAGTTTTGTGAAGAAAAGATGTCACTGCTGATGAAGATATATGCCTGAAGTTTTTATGTGAGCAGCAGAGTTTTGTGAATTGAAGATGTTACTGATGCTCTTGCCTGGAGGTTCAAGATTATTGGTTGAAGGTTTTCCACTGCTAAAGTCTCTGAAGGTGCAGAGTGCAAAGTTTGTTTGCAGAATGCAGAGTTTGTTTTATCCAAAATTAGCCAAAGGGGGAGATTGTTAGTTCTTGGATTGGCTGGAATTTTGGTAAAACAAAGTATATTCAATGTTGATGTCAAGGTGCTGATGTTGCAACATTGAAGTTTAACACTGGGTTGTGTTAAGTATTTAATTGCTGAAGTTGGATGTCTGATGTCACATGGCGATGTTGTAACATCAGATCTGCAGAATTAACAACAGCAGGCTGTGATGTTATTAGGGTTGCGTGTTAGCTGGAATTGTGGAGAGCAAGTTGTCTCATTGGATGCGAATATATTGGGATAAATATTTGCTGCTGCATAGGAGATCTAGTGCAGATTTGTAGGAGATTTAAAAGGTTGAAGATTAAAAAGATTTTAGGAGAAAATCTGTTTTAAATAACAAATCTGGTCAGATATTGTAGCAAGTCCAAGACCAATTCAAGGAGCTATATAAAGCACACAAGACCAAAGGAAAAGGTACAGAAAATATTCAGAAGATCAGGAGCTGGAGGCTTAGTATCTAGAGTTTGTTTAGAGTGCTTATATTTACACTATTCTAGGGTTTGAATAGGTGTTGTGTTTCTGTCCTCTCTAGAAGCTGTGAAGCAATAGAGAGTGGTTGCTTGATCGAAGCTAGGAAGCAAGATCAAGGGTACTCAAAGTGGTTTCTTTGAGTGTTTGTAAGGGATTGAGTGGTGTTCTCATACCTAGGTGGTTTCTTAGGTAGGAAGTCATTAGTAGAGTATAAGTTTAGGAGATTGTCAACGGGTTGTTGAGTCTGTAAATTATATCTACAAGTAGTGAATTCCATCCCTGGCTTGGTAGCCCCCAGAGTAGGTTGGTTGTAACCGAACTGGGTGAACAATTCTTTGTGTTGCTACTGTTATTGTTGTCCATTGTGCAGAGTGTGTTGTTGTGACATCGCACCTTAACATCACACGTCTGATACCAGAATTTCAATCCTAGTCCCGCCACCGGCGAAACCGCTTCGCCTCCTCGACAAGTTCCCCAAACTGTTGAGCGTAACAATAATAAGTCGAGCAAAATGTTTATACTTAACATTCAATGTTAAAAGCATACACAAATAAATGTAAAATACACAATGCTAAACACAAAATATTTATGGCCTGAAGGCCAAAGTAGTTAATATCACAAAATGAGGGCTATGCACGACAAAAAGGTTACAAACCAAATGGCACGCAGGCCAATAAAGTACAAATACAAACAACTAAACAACATCACCGGGAAACTCTAGAGGAATAACCTCGCCATTGACGACCATGTTGAGAACACCCATCCCACGGTCAGCAGCTGGACATCGGCGTTAAGAGCTTTCATCTGCTCTACCGCTGCGTTGAAGCCGAACTCAGCTGCCCATAAGTTATCCTGCTTGAGGACGTTGATCCTCTCGATCAGGTCCCTCCGGGTCTTCATGGCCTTCTCATCGCCAGTCTCATACTGACCAACCATCGACGAGCCCTCCAGTTCAAATACCTTTGTCTCTAAACGGGCATTCTCTTCGTTCACCTTGGTCACCTCCCCCTTCATCTGGGTCACCTCCTTCTGGAGTGCAATCTTGACCTCCAGATTGCCTTGAAGCTTTGTCAACTCGTTAGGGATCTCCACGTTCTCTAGCTCCAGGTCGGTGATCTTAGATTGAGCCCTCTTAAGGTCCGTGAGCGGAACTGTCTCCGCATCCCCTAGGGCCAGCGCCGCCTCCAGCACTCTTATAATAGCGGCCGCATCCTGGCAGAGAAGTTTCCTCCTCACCTTAGGGTCGGCGGATAGGATGGTCGACGCCTCAAGTTCGGGGACCACGACAGAGCTCTCCCAGTCAAATATTCTTCCTTGGAGATAGCACGGGGGCAGTACAAATTTTCCCCCAAAAAAACCGCTTGAGCCGTCAACTGGGGAAAAGCCCACATCGTCTCGTTTCCTTTTGTTGGTGCTATCTGGAGTAAGAGGGTTCGAAGTGGTCCCCGAAAAGGAGCCGGTGCCACCCACAAACTTCTCCAGCGTTGCCTGCTGCTTGCCAGCATCAGCCTTAGGCACAGGGGGCACCTTCTTCAAATTTTTTGCCGCTGTGGACCTGACCAGACTCTCCCTCATGTTCGACATCTTCCCTGAAAAAATAAAGTGGGAGGTTAGCATACTGAACAAGAGATTAAAAGTGCATGCGAAGAAGCAAATTATACCGAGGAGCTTAAATGCAACATCCTCCCGTTCACATTCGAGGAGGGCCTTGGTATTAATATAATGAGCTGCTCGAGCAAGCTCTTCATCCTCCCCGCATAACTCGTTGCCATCCCTGTCCACTACGAAGGCATGGCTGAAACTCTCTACATAGGCATGCAATGCCCGAAAAGACTCCTTGTCCCCGTCACTAAGTTGCTCGGGCTTGACAAGGAACTGGTCCGTCCTGTACCTAAAATGGGCATACACCTATTCCAATGGGAACTTTGACACCGCCTTCACTACTTCCCGACCATCAATTTCCATTATCTCTGGGGTGGCTATGGACCTCTTGGCCGCCTCCGAGATAGGCTTCACGACTAGGAACCTGTCCTTGAAGTTTCGAACAGACTCCGAGTACAACCAAAAGAGCCTGCTCTGCTGCTTGAAGGACACCCAACTTTGCTTCGGGCCTGCTGTGCTCATTTAAATTTGGAAAATGCAGAAGAAGAGATCCACGGTGGCCCCGACCCTCAGGTAACGACAGACCAACTCGAAGTCCCTGATAAACGCCAGTGTGTTCGGATGAAGTTGAGTCGGGCACAGTTCTAGATGGCAAAAGATGGCCTCTTGGAAGTCAGTGAAGGGCAGACGATACCTCGCCTCCACGAAGGCAAACTCATACATGGGGAATCCCATCCCCGGATACACCGAGCAGATTCGGTCGTCCTCTATGGGGCAGATATCCCTCCATTGTATGACGCATCCTCTGCCCGGTCCTCGAGATAGGGAAACTCGCGAGCTATCTCTTCAGTAAAGGTCGATCTCATCGACAATGGTTCTTGGACGATCCAGTTAATATCCCCCTCAGCCATTCAGACATTTGCATGCTCGACGGGTTGCTCAGCTTCCCCGTTAGCAGCCCCGTCGTCGGGGACGATTCCTTCGTGTCTGTCGGCCACTTCACCTGAAAAGCAGAGGAAGAAAAAGTAAATTCAACGTCAAAGATCAAATCCACCCTTCCACCACTAATCAAGTGAAAGGGCGAGGAATAAGTCGAGGACGCCCTCGAGCCCTAATCGACAGCGCCGGGACGCGGCGATATCCCTTCCCCATGAAACGGGGACGATGCTCCACGACTCTACGAAAACATTTTATGAGGACTTGCCTCCTCGACGAAATCAAACTTGTCACTCGAAAGTCAACTTTCGCGTCGAACAGGCCTAATGCCCGACTACAAACTTAAAACTAATCCTAACCAGAATCTAGGAAGATCTACATAATCCTATGTTATATTCATAGACATTCATCCCATGTTCTTCATGTTATTCATGTTCTTCATGAACTTTCCAGAAATTCATGTGTTCATCGAAGAACAAATGAACATTCATTGGAAAACTCATGCAAATTTCCAGAAAATGAAGAACACTATAGAAATAACAAAGGTGAAGAACTTACTTGGTGATAGAGAGGTTGAAGATGAAGATTACGACGTAGACTTTGAAGATCGACGACGGCGAAGAAACTCCGGCGAAAGTACAAGTTGCAGAGCAAAGGGATTTGGGGAGAAGAATTTGGTGAAGTATGCAAATGAATCCTCGCTTCCCCCATTTTTATAAGTGATTGCTCACTTAGGGAAGTGCAAAGGCCATCATAACCCAGATCTCTAGGCCTGACATAAATTAAATGCACCGCCACGTGTCAGAAGAAAATCTTTGTTTGACATTCCCAAAGCTAGACGTTTCGTTCCCAAGTCTTCTGCAATTCCCACGGGCATGTCTCCTCGACAATACGACCAAGTCATGTCCTCGTCAAGGTTCTTCGACACAAAAACGCCATTTCCACAGGCACGTTCACTAAACCTCGTCGACATAAAAACTCCATTTTTGCGAGCGTGTCCTTGCATACGAAAGGTTGGCTGGGCTGATAATCAGTCAGTGTAGATCACGCTAACCATATAACAGGCGAAGAGAATGTCCCCAAACATTGTCATTCAAAGGCAACAGTCCACGAGGCTATCTCAAGTCATCACTCTTCCTTAGAGCAAAGACTTGGGGGGCTCTTGTTCTGGACTAGGCATGCGCTTGGTCCACAATAGGGCAAGGCCCAGTCCAGTCCAGCTATTGGCAGGTCTGATAACTGAATTCTGCCAAACTAACTGTTGGGCACAATATCACCGTTAGGAGCGTCCCCTTCACTCGCTTGTCAGTTCACGCGATCAACTGTCTCCCCAGATCTCACGAAAGCAGTTGGACCAGGTCAAAGGGTCACACGCCTGACCCTACACCTAGCAGTCTCCCATTGGTCGACCAGATAATTCGGTCGTATGGGAGACCTTGGCCCCGCGCTGGGGGTTACTTCTATAAATACCTTCTCACTTGAAAGGGTCATGTTTGATCACTATTCAATATTCTAAATCATACCTAAACACTTTGTGCTTGCTTTCTCTCTAGCCCAAACTTACTTTGGCATCGGAGTACCTTGGAGGTACACCCCCTCCTCTCCTACGTCCATCATCTCTGCCCTACACGGAAGGCCACGACGATCCAGTCTGATCACACCAGATCAGGTATATATTGGTCATTTTTGCTAACTTTTGGCTAAAAAGGGGGAGAATAGGAATGAGCTTCTTGATTACTGTTGTAAGTTATATGTGTGCATTTGTGCTGCTGGTTGTGAAAAATGTCTCAAAGGATATACTAACGTTCTGGGTTCTAACATCTCGAAAAACTTGTGTTTTGTGATAAGAGTTTTGAAGCAAGTTGTGTTTTGTGATCTGAGTTACATTCTCTATGTACTCTGAATCACAAGGTGCATGAGAAAAGGGGCTTGGAATTTTCTTCTCACTCTCTCATTCGTAAGGAGAGGGTCTTGAAATTATCTTTTCCCTCTTCCATGACGCTTGCTTCAGGATTTCCCACAGCATGCACCATCAAACTGAATAATGTTTTAGCCAAAATTTGTCAAAAGGGGGAGATTGAAAGCTCTAAGGATTTGAACACATTTTGGTAAAACATAATGTTGTGAAGGATGTTCCAACATGAAGATTTTTGCCCCCGACCAAGATGTCGAATGAAATGTTCCAGCATGAAGACTCGACATCATGAGTGTCACAACAGGTTTGTTTTTAAATCTGTTCCAAGATTCAAGGCGCGATTGACAGTGGATCAAGGAAAGAAGATTTGAAGCCCAAGACAACAAAATATTATAAAAGAAAACCAAGACCTAGGACTGAACAATAGAACCTATTGTAACACTTTTTTAAAGTAGAAAATAGGTTTTAGGGGTTTGAGAGTCGTAGGCTTTCTTGTAAGTCCCTCTCTGTATCGATTTGATACATTGTGGAAGACATAGATACTTGTACAAATTCAGAAACCCGTAGGTAATGAATCGTGTATTGTTCTTGGATGAAACTTTTAAGCAAATCCGAGTTAGCTTGTTAGTCAAGAATTCTTGACTGAACTTTGTATTGAAAAAGGTATATTTCAAGTAAGATGATAGAGTTATTGTGACTATAACTGTTAGAAAATCACAGGTTGTGATTTAGGAAGTGAGATGAGTTTCTCTTATCAATTAGATGTGACTTCTAATGATAAAGTCTCCATTGAGTAGTGATAGGTAAACCAGAGGTTGTTTACTGTAAACCAGCGGTTGTTTACATAAACTATACTACTGATAATGGATTCTTCTTCCTGGCTTGGTATGCCCCCAGATGTATGTGATTTACACCGAACTAAGTTATCATATATTGTGTTGTTTATCATTCTGCAATTTACAGTTCAGTTTTGATTAACATGTTGTAACAGATGTCGAAACATCTGTTTTGCTGTTGTTGTTGATATTCTGAATATCAGTTTGTTTGTTTTGCTCTTGTTTTAAAGTTGTGCAGAGAACAATGTCTTGACATGTGTTAGGACATCTGTTATCTCCTATGCCAGAATTTCACATACATTTGATAACAAACATACAAAATTCCTTAAATTTAGATGACAAAATCTAGTCAAAATATCTAAAATGAGCTGAAAAGAGCAACTGTATTGAACATTGTAACGTACCTTCTTGAAGAGTAATCTCTCTAAAGCAACAATAAATATCCTAGTTCAAAGAAGGTGAAGTTGGAGTATGGAATAAAAACAACCGTTGTTAAGGCGACAAAGATATAATTATTATATGCAGCAAACATAATCCGTGCCATAATGGAAAAAATATTTAAAATTAACAAAACCCAAATGGTCAAATAATAAATCAAAACACAGACCTAAGATTAATAGAAACTTTTCTTCAACTGAAAGTTTAACAAACCAATCTTTATGTTAAAATATAAATACCCTCATATAGTTTATACAAAATAAAACACAAAAAATAAGATAAACAATGAGAGAGAGAAAAAACGAACTCACATGCATAGTTGGAGAGATAAGGGGTAGAAACTTTGTTAGTAGAAGGAAAATGCATTCAAATGTAGAGGAAAAAGGGTTGAATCAGTGAAGCTTAACGAACTCCCCAAACCTGGTCAAATCGGAAACTGAGTTCCGAAAAACATCAAAAAGTGGTCGAAGATCTAGATTTTAGGATACAATTTTCTTTATTTTTTGAGGGGAAGAATCAATTGAAAGAATGAGTGTACGAATTTCTTAGTTCGACAGGGAAGAGGTTAAATTTTTTTTGTGTTTTTGAGTATTTTCTGATTTCAGGAGGGAAGAATTAAAATTGAGTTTTTCTGCGTGGAGGGAAGTTGAAATTTTCTAACGTATAATGAATGTTTTACAAATATATGAGAATGGTCTTAATGAATTTTTTTTAATATTTTTCTTTTATAAAACATACTAGAACGGTCCTAATATATCCATGTTTTATTAAAATAATTAAAAATTATATGAGAATGAGTTTTACCCGTTGTTAAAGAAAGTGATAAAACAACCGTTCTCTTTCTCATCTATGATAACGGTTATTAGCTGTTGAATAATATACATAAAAAATATATATGATATGATAACAAAATATAAAATTCGTTGTCTATTAGACTCTATGCGAACGGTTTTTTTACCTCTTAAAATTTAGGTGTTGTCATAGGGTAAAAATGTTGTAGTGACGTAATAGACGCCCACCTAAGGATATTACACCTAGATATGACTCTGAACCCATAATGTCTCACTTTAGTGAGGAAACATAGATATGTTGTCCAAAATTGTATTTAAAAATAATTTTATTTTATTAAAATAAAAAAATGAACAATACGTCTAATGTACTTCATCCGTTTTAAAATGACTTTCATTTTAGAGAAAAATTTTGTTTCAAAATGACTATCATTATCATTTTTCTATGTAGTTATAATTGCTATTTTTTCAATTGTATCATATAATTATTATTCTGTACACTAATTATAACATATTAATAAAACTAATTTAGTAAAAATACAATAATTTATGATAATATTATTATATTTTTTAATCTACATGTAAAAACCTTAAACAAATTAAATTTGTTAAGGACCCCAAAAATATGTGTGCCAACTAAATGTATAGGATCAATATTAGTGTAGTATATTTTTATTCTATTCTAATTGATTTATTCTTTCTGGATTTAACCTAGCAAATTTTGCAGCCGCCACTGTAATTCAACACCGCCGCTCATTCATCCTCCGCATTCTGATTCCTCGTCACCATCCCTCCTCCTTCCACCGTAATTCTCCACTCTTCTCTTTCCAGTTATTTTTTCTTCAAAACACTCTCATCACAGCAAGCACAAAACACCGTGACGGCAGCTACTTGCCCCACGCGGTTCTCGTGAAATACTTCCAAGGCAGCCGCGACAGTGATTCGCGCCGCCATTGACCGCTTTTAATAACTCCCTAGGTTACGCTTTATTATTCTCTGGTTTTGCAATCCTTCTCATTTTAACAGCTCTCGAAAATTGCTTGCAGTTTTGGAGGTTGTTGAACACTGACAAAAACATGGAGAAACCTGAAATTCATCTCAATAACGACGATATCAGTGAAAAGTAAGCTTATGCATTTGTTTTTCCTTATATATGCATCAATTATTGTACGCATAGTTTTTATTTTTATCTCAATACATACATAGGTCAATGAATTTGAGCTTTCTAAGATTAGGTTAGTTCATTCATTATTCAAATTATTCAATTTATTATATATTACTGTATTTTCAGAGAAGCATCTCAGCTTGCTGCATTGTTGAAAGAGATGAAGGAAGGACTTGATAATGTTAAGCGGAAAATTCAAACTTTAACTGCCAAGGTTGAAATGCACTTTTTCGGACTTTTGGTTCTTCGAGTTTCATTATAGGTTGATTTTTAATGTGTATTTTGCTTGCGTGTCTCTTATATCAGGTGAAAGCTCAGAGTTCCACAGCAGATGGATTCAGTTATCTTGATGCTAAAAATTTGCTGCTTTTGAATTATTGTCAATCCCTTGTTTATTATCTATTGCGAAAGGCTAAGGGATATTCTATAGAAGAACATCCTGTTGTTCGAAGTATAGTTGAGATAAGATTATTTTTAGAAAAGGTCTGTTATATTCTTGTGTGTCAGCTTTGTATGTTTACATTAGACGATATGTATCTGACAACCAGCTTTCTGTTGCAGATTCGTCCAATTGACAAAAAAATGCAATACCAAATCCAGAAAGTTATTAAAGCTAGTGAAAGTGCAGCAAGTAATGCCAATGAGAAGGTGCCGGCTGCATCCAATAAGAGCGAGGAGGACGCTTCAAAGTATCGTCCAAATCCTGGGAATCTTATTAGCAAAATACAACCAACCGCCGAGGTGAGTTTATTTAATAAAATCAAGTGAAAATTTGAGGTGCAAAAGATATTTGTTTTCTGTCTCTCTAACTTAATTAATTTATGCTATAGGATGGTGATGGTGATGGTGATGATGTGTATCGTCCTCCTAAATTGGTCCCTACTTCTATGGATATAGATAAATCTTCAAAGCAAGAAAGAAATGCCATCCGAAGAGATAGAGAAATTCTGAAACAAGCTCAGCAAAGTGATTTCATCAGAAGAATGGTGAATGATATGGAGGAAAGACCTGAAGAGGTAACATTATTAGTGTATTTTGGGCGTGGAATCATAACAACTTCATGAATTTATGTAATGATTTGTGTTTGTTGCTTACTACACAGGTACGTGATTTTATGGGAACTAGCAGAGAAGTGGATAAGTATGCGCGCAAATTTGATGAGCGGACTAGGCATGAGGAGGAAATATTCAACCGTCTTCCTATGACAAAACAGGAGAGGAAGAAAGAGAAGTACATGAAGAAAGCAACAAATGGGTATGGGGAATGCCTGATATTTTGCCTTTATAAAAGCATCAAATGCACGAAGGCAAAGTTTACTTATTTTCTACTTACACTTACATCTGTGTTAATTTTTTCCAGGATGCAAGGCCTAACAGAAAGTTTCTATGATGAAATCAAAGGATTGTCCTTTGAAGATGATACTGGTGAGCAAACAATGGGCTTCAAAAAGGGTCCCAGAAGAAAGGGGAAGCATGGGATGCTGAAGAAGCGAAAGGCATGTCTCTTTGATTTTCATCCTTCGAAATTTTTGCATGGAAACATTAATAATACACTTTTTTATAATTATACACCAATTATTTTGAACTATTTATTTAATTAAACATTGCTGCCTTAGTATTGTACAAGTCTAATGTTGTGTCACAAATTTATAGAATATATCATAGTATGTGATGAACCTCATGAATGCTCGGTAAAATCTAAGGTTACCTTTAGCTACTAGTACATAGTTTTATTGGGATCCTTATCTTCCAAAACCTGTTACCTTTTGCCTCTGGGGTAAGCATGATTATTTGGTTATGGGTCTAGTAACAGTTGTCATTTCACACTCAACCAATTTCTGGTTATGACTAATTTCTATAATATTCACCATTTATGCATAGATTATTTTGAACTATGTAGTATGTACTATACAACATAATCAGAACTGGTTTGAAGATTACCATGGCAAGAAATATAATTAAAACTCTCCTTCTAACATTTTATTACTCACTTTTAAAATTGAATTCCTTCCTATGTGCACTTTTCCTTTAGTTTTGTCTGATAGCTTTTAATTCAAAAGTTACGAAGCAAAAAGTGATACTTCTTCAAGCTGTGTCCTTTTCCTTTCAACTATTTTTGGCAGTCTGTGTCATTAATACACTAATACATATTCATATATTGTGTGCAATTCAGTGTGTCAGAATAATATTGTTTCAGTTGAGCTATAGGGACTAACAATTTTGGATTCCTTGCAGAGGAAACATTGACTAAAGAAATTTGGGGATTCGGCCTACTACAGGACTACTGTTATTTGGAAACACTGCATGCTGTTGGAGGAAGTAATGCAAGGGAGTGTCAAAGCCCGAGTTGTATTGGTGCATTCTTCACTCATTGGCTTTTATGGTTCTCTTGGATTCCTATATTTGAGGTGTGGAACTGTGGCTAAACCAGTAGGGATTGTAGATTTAATTTTTGTTATTATCACAGTCATCATCGAAATTGGCCCGTGCTTAGGTCATTGAGAACTTGGATTTGAGATTTTAGAAGAAATGAAATGATTGTTTATTGGCTGATAAGTTGGGATTGGAGATTTTGATTGTTTCAATATTTTGCTATTATGATTATTGTTATTATTATTATTATCATAATCATCATCATAATCTGTTGGGGTGCTTAGTTTTTTGAGAACCTGTATTTTAGATTTTAGAAGAATTGAAATTGAAATGATTAATTCTTTGCCATTATATAAATGCACCCAATTTTGTGACATTATTTTCGTCCAATTATACATTTTTAGGCGGGGTGAACCAGGAAGTGTGAATCATACACCCTCCGGTCACTATTATAAGCAACAAAAACTTTTTTAAATTCATTGAATAAATGATGTAATTGGACATTATTATATATCAGATATATCAATTATTTAATAAATCTAAAAAGTTTTTTTGTTTCTTATAATAGTGATTAAAGGGTGTAATAAAAACTTCATATTACTTAAATCAAACCTTTCTAATTTGTATTTTCATAATTTCATTACTCCTGTTTTCCCTCCAAATATGGAGACGTAGTGGCCTTATTAATGATGTGGCACTGCCATAGTAACCCTATGTTAGATTTTATTTTATGTCATTTTAAATTAAAATTAATTGTTTTTTATTTTATAAATTATTAATAAAATTTTAAATTTCATTTTAATGTGATATTAAAATAATTTAAATATGAAAATGGCTGAAAACAAATTTTTGGACCAAAAGTCCATTAGCTACAACAATAGTCTAACGGAATTTTTTATCCGTGAAAAAAATTTATGACTTAATTTATTTTAAAAAATTTTATGATTTAATTTATTTTGAAAATGAATTTTCAAAACGTCTTCTGAAAATATATTTTCAGAATTTATAAATACTTAGATCCTATAGGGAGTCTAATCCTATAGGCCAAGTAAATTCCTCTAAGACGATTAATTGTTATGGTTAGGAAATTCGATCAATAGTTTTTGAGTTGGATTGAGTGTTCAATCTGTATTTTAAAGACTAAATTCAAATCAAATCAACTCACTAATCAATAGGTTGGGTTAGGTTGGATTCTTGGATCATCCGCTAAATATAATTTTTAAATTTTAAATAAAATATCAATTTAATTAACACATTTATTTTACAAAAACATTAAAAAATTATAAATGTATAATATTTAATTTGAATAAAATTTATCGGTTAATACCTAAACACTCTTTTACGATTCAGATCTAGCTAGAAAAATATACAAATGATGTAAAGTATAATTTAAAAGATAATATATCTTTCTCTTTGAATAAATAAAATTGATCTCTCAAATTTAATTTAGACTTATGCTTTTACGATTAATAAAAACTATTCTGAACTGGGCCAGGGGATGACCCGTCGTCGGGCACTGTCCAACCCAGCTCCGCGTCGGGGAGGGCCCAACACAGGCCCAATCCACCATCTCTGCAGGAGGAAACATTCCTCACACGTCTTTTCCACGCTCTCCACATGCTCCCCACGAGGGAGTTGACCCAAGACGAAGATCACGTGCTGGTCTTCCCTACTCCCACGTAGGATCCTGACAGCCATCTGTAATGGGCCTGATGATCCAACCCACCACAGATGACCGTTACCCCAGCGCTGGGGGGACATTATAAATACTCTCTTCCACAAGAGGGTCAGATATTCTAATTCATACTCACTTTCTGTACTTGCTTTCTCTTTCACTTTAAACCTCACTTTGGCATCGAAGTGTCTTGCAGGTACACCCCCTCATCTTCGCCACCACAGTTGAACTTGGAGCTCACGACATGTTGCTGGCCACTGATATTCTTCTGATCCCGGTAAGATCAGTGGCGCCGCCTGTGGGAATCTTTACTCCCCCGTCTTTTCTTTCACTGAAACTTAAAGACAAAAGCAACTTCTGAAATACTTACCAATCATCATGACCGATCAACATGCCGACGATCACGTTCCCGAAACTGCTTTCACTACCGGTGGTGACCACGACAACAACAGAGCTACCGCTGCTGAAGGTGACCCCAGAGACGAATTCACCACATCTCCCTCCTCTGACGATGCAGCCTACAACGCCGTCTAACATCAACATTTTAAGAATTTGGGAGTTTTTCAACCGATTCTCGTACCACCTGGCGTTGATCTACCACGGTGGCCTTGTTCGCTGCTATCAACTAAACCAATTACATGATCTTTCAACAAAATGAAAGGATTGGAATGCTGGAGAAAGACCGTCAGTCACGCTCTCCCCCGTAGAGACTCCGACGACCTGACCCTCATAGCCCGTCCCCGCGACGACGAGACACCCGTCCACACTCTCCCCCGCGGAGATACCAACAAGATGAGTCTCAAAGCCTCTCCCTGTGACAACCCGGACATCGGCGGCGGCTAGAGAGGCCACAACCCGCAATTACCCAAAAGCGGGATCGCACTCCTCCCCGCAAAGAGCAGCATTCCCCGGTTCCCAAAAGGAATAAAGCCGACAGGCAGCTGGAGAAGTCAAAGGGTCAACCAAGAAACTCGCCCCGCCGCGGCAGAAGCCCTCGGTACGACCACTCCCTGTCGCACTCACCAGTCCGAAGGGACGAAGATGACCCCCGCGGTCCGTTGTCCCGAGCAATCATGGAGACTCCCTCCCTGTCGGGATGGAAAAACCACCGAGTCTGGCAACCTACGATGGCACGACGAACCTAGACGATCACATCGGGAACATCGATGCGATGCTCGACTATCGCAATGTCAGAGGCGCCATCAAGTGCCGACTATTCTCCACGACTCTGAGGAAGGGTGCCATGACATGGTATAAGAGCCTCGAGTCTGAGTCAATCACCTTCTGAAGACGTAGTTTACCAGGCACTTCACCGCCTCTCGTCGACACCCGAAATCCGAGGCGTCACTCGAAGCCATCATTCAGGGAAATGAAGAATCTCTCCGAGATTATATAAAGAGGTTCAATCTAGAGGCTATTCTGATCACCACGACTGATTGGATGAAGATATACCTGCTCGAGCGAGGGCGCAGTGACTTCACCAAAGTAGTGGGCATCAAGACACCCCATTCGCTGGACGACCTCCTCCTCAAGGCCCAGAGCTACATCCAATATGAGGAGAGATAGGCCGCCAACAATGCTCGCGACTCGCGGAACCAAGAGAACACCAAGGTCTCGAGGTACGACGACTCTGCGGCTCCTCAGCGGGGCGGGGAGAAAAGGAGAGATGACAAGTCCCGCGACTCCCGCGAACACAGGGGACTAGCAGGCCGTTTCGCTGAATGCACACTGTTGACCGCTCCCCGCGAGCGCATCCTGGTCGAGTGTATAAAATCGGATTTCCCACAAAGTGTGGTTCATTTCCCCAAGCCAACGCCCCCATGTCAAACACCGACAAATCCAAGTACTGCCGATTCCACAGGAACCACAGACACGTCACAGAAGACTGCATCCACCTCAAAGATGCAATCGAAATCTTTATCAAGGAGGGACGCCTGAAACAATACGTCAAGAGAAGTGAAGCTCCTCGACAGGCCGTCTACGAAGCGAAGCAGGTCGAGGAAGAGATACCATCTTCTGACGACGCTGATCTACAGGTTGCTCTGTGCATTTCTCAATCCGAGGACATTTACATCCCCGAAGAGGTCGCGATGCCCGTGTTCACTCATAGCACATGGGAGAACTTTCCTTCCACTATGGTCATATCCAGCGGAGGATTCAACAAGCTCACCGTGGGGTCGGTGAAGCAGAAATTTGACGAGTTGATCGACAAGTGCTCGAACCAGAACACGACCCTAGACAGGTTCCAGGGAAATGTGTCGAGGAATCCAAGGCCCCCCATGTGCTGCGAGAAATCCACGAAGGAATAAACGCCCAATACCTCAGAGGAAGATCCCTCGCTCGAAAGGTCCTGCGAGTAGGATACTACTGGCCCACCATGCACCACAACGCGAAGGAGCATGTAAAAAATGCGATAAATGCCAACGTCACGGGGACATGCACTTGGCACCGTGTAACACCCCAAAATAATTATAATATTTATTTAATTGAATTATTATGATTATTCGGTGTTTTGGTGAATTTTGATGGATATTGTGACGCATGGTGAATTGGGTGGTGTTGTGGGGTAGTTTGAGTTAAGGGAATATTGAGGTATCTTAGAATTAGTAATTAACTTTAGATTATTTTATTAGTAATAATAATAGAATGACTTGAATATTTAGAATATTATTTAGATTATTATTATTATTATTTAAAATAATTAAGAGAACCATTAAGGGTAAGACGGTAACATTGAGAAGGGTTATTGAGGATAATATGGGTAAATCATGATTAGGGTCTAAGAGGTAGGTTTAACAAAAAGGAAAAGTGGAAATTAGGAGAGTTAGTCTGTGCAACCTAAGAAGTGAAGAGAGAGTTGAGGAAAGGAGGCTAGGACACAGAGAACGAAAGAATCAATCGTAGAACCCCAAAGAAGGATCTGTTGTTGGAAAAATTCGAGGTATGGGGGGTTAATTCGGGTTAATACGTCTGATATGGGTTTAAGGTAGATGTATTTTGTGTGTTTGCATTTTTGACGAATTTGTGATGAATTTGTGGTGAATTTTCGTAACTCTGTATGTGTATGATTTCTGTCATGAATTATGTATGAGTTGCTGTAATTGCTGTGAAATTCGTGTGAATATTTGTTGTTGCTGTGATGAATATAAACCAAAACTAGATCTGAGATTGAGGGTGGGGATTAATGAATTAGGGCTTAATAATTAAAAGGAAATTGATGAAAATAATGAAGTAGGATAATGACTGAGATCTGTGATGAATCGAAACTGTTTTGGGTCCGATTGTGGAAGATCGAAGGTGCTGGAGCGGGAGGTTTTTCGTTCAGATGCGAAATCTGAATTTTGGAGGGTTTCCTGGCAATGCGCGTAACGGGGGGAGTATTACGCGTAAGAGGGGACATCCCCAAGGTGATACGCGTAGCATACGCACCTGTCCCCAGGGCCAGCACGACCCTCTGCCAGTACGCGTAGGGTACACGTAAGTGAATGGTGGCAATACGCGTATGAGAGCCATTACGCGTATGAGAATCTGGGAATGAAGGGGCATATGCGTATGGGAAGCCATTACGCGTATGGGGTTCTTGGGAAGGGGTCATACGCGTATGGGCTAGCCATTACGCGTAGGGGAAGAATGCAAGGAGTTTTGAGAGGAGAATCCTCTCTGCTCGTACGCGTAACAGGGATGGTGATACGCGTATGACAGGCCTGGGCAGGTGGCCCTACTCGTACGATACGCAGGCCAGTGGGCGGGGAATTGAGCCATACACGTATGGGGCATGTCCATACGCGTATGGGCAGGGCTGTTGGCAGATTTGTCCGTTTTTGTGATTTTGATCCCGTTTTCGTTCGTGATGCAGTTCCCTTGAAACGTGAGGTTATGATGAGGTAATAAAATATGAGTAAACTAGTAATGAAGATGAGTGGGATAAAATCGGGAGAAATTATGACGTGACGATGATGACATGATGAATTGTGAGGTATAGTGACGAATCGTGACGAGTGCGAATTGGTGTTGTATACTGATGTTTGATGATGATTAATGGATGATGATGCAATTATGACGATATTATGATGATGATTATTATTAGGGATGACAAAAAAATCCGTACCCGTGGATAAAATCCGTCACGGATATGGGGCGGATAGCTTAATGGATATCCACGAATAAAATAAATGGATATTTAAATATCCGTTTGTTAATGGATATGGATACGGGTTTAATGATATCCGTATCCGCGGATATCCATATCCATTAATAAATTATAAAAATCATTAGTTTATTATACCTTATCTTTTCATCTTCTAAAAAATTAGTCTTCTTATATATCTTTCTTTTTTTCTTTTTGAAATTTTCTTTGAATATAACCTTTCACATTTCATTCAAATTATATTCGCCATTTCATATTTAAACTCTTCAATACTTCATACCTCACTTCAACAATTTCACAGTCCAACCAACTAGTGTCGTCATTTCTCTGTCGAACCAGTGTCTCTCTTCCTACTCCTCTGTCGTTCGCTCTTCCATCATAACTCATAATCAAAATATCTTTTATTTGTTTAGTTAAAAAATGAAATGTATGAATATTATGTTTGGATCTAATTATGTTTCGGTGAATAATTTTTTGTGTCTTTAAAAGAAGTTAAAAATGTTTTCTTCAAAAAATAATTTTTATTAAAAAAAATATTATCCATGGATATCTGTAAATATCCACGGATACCATAAAACCCGCGGATTACCCGCTTAACGGATATCCGCATGGATATGGGGCGGATATGGATATCATATTTATCCAACGGGGTGGATACGGATATCATAGTATCCGTCCCCATGGATATCCATTTACATCCCTAATTATTATGACGATTTACATCATGCATTTATGGCATAGTTAGGACTCCGATCCATTTGGTGGCTTCAATCCCATTGCGTGGATTGAAGTGTTTTGTGACGTGCTCTGGTTCTTGTGTAGAATCGATCCTATTGGTGGGGATCTTTGGAGGGTGATGGCCCAGTGTCCATCAATTATGATGAATTGGTACCACATGCATGAGTCTATGATGTTGCATTTGCATATTGTGTGGGATTGCATTCTATTTATGTAATTGATGTATTAATGACGTTTGTGAATGAGTTGATGATGTTTGTTCTTATGCTTTATCTTTTGCTCATATCTTATATATTGATTCGTGATTACTCACCCTGCCTATTTGAATGTTGCCTCCACGTGGCTAACGTACAGGTGATCAGGCTTAACTTTCTTGGTGCATGAAGATTTAGCATTTTTAAGTATTTTGATTTCTCCGTCGATTAGAGGGTCTTGCTCTGATATGTAACATCGGGTCGGGATGTTTGAGTCAAACGATTTACGTTATTTTATTTGTTGGCACGAGGATGTTTTATGATGTTTTGTTTTAAGAAGTTTTGGATTATAAGTTGTTTGTTAAATTTTGATTTCCGCTGCGTGATGTCTAAATAAATTCTTGATGGTAAAACCCGTGTTACGGAGCGGGTGGTTATTTGATGTATTATGACGAAATGTGATGCCCTTTTTGGGATAGTACTCTGATTAAATTGTTGTATTTATCCGTGACATTTGTTGGGTAGAAAAGGGTGTTACACACCGCCCCACGATCTCAAAACCCTGTCGTCCCCATGGCCCTTCGCCTGGTGGGGGATGGATATTCTCGTCCCTTTCACCGTGGGGTCATACCAGAACAAGTACCTCATAGTCGGCGTTGACTATTTCACGAAGTGGATAGAGGCCGAGACCCTCGCCAAAATCACGGCGCACAACATACTTCGTTTCTACAAACAAAACATACTTGCCCGGTTCGACATACCACAAGCACTCATCACTGACAATGGGACACAGTTCACAGACAAAAAATTCCAGGAGTTCGTCGCCAAACTGGGCACCAAACAACATTTCACATCTGTCGAGCACCCGCAAACGAACAAGTAGGCCAAAGCCACGAACATAGTGATCTTAAGAGGCCTAAAACAAAGATTAGACGAAGCAAAAAAGGGGTGGGTCGAGGAGCTACACAGCGTACTCTGGGCTTACAGAACGACGCCGCAATCGACCACAGGGGATACCCCATTCCGACTAACATACAGAATTGAGGCAGTTATTTCGGTGGAAATCAGAGAGCCATCTAGGAGGACCGAATCTCCCCTCGACGAGGAGATGAACGACGAGGCACTAAGGGAGGAACTCGATCTGGTCGAAGAGATTTGGTCGGGGAAGCCTTCCGCGAAGCCTCATTAAAACAAAAGATAAACATGACTCCAAAGTCATAAAACACAAATTCCAAATCAGCAGCCTAGTCCTACGGAGAAATCCAAAAGATTCGCGCGAAGGAAAACTTGCCGCGAACTGGGAAGGCCCTTATCGTGTCTGAATGAAAACAGACAATGAGACCTATTACCTCGAAAACCTGCACGGGGAAGAACTTGCTCGACCATGGAATGCTGAAAAGCTTACGCAATATTACAACTAAACATCGCAGTCGGTGTAATTGACTCACCGACAATAAGGCACGTCCCGACCGCAAAGGCGTTCCCTGATACAAGCACGACTTCCCAAACTTGAAACAAAAAGGCAAGGTCCCACTCTGTTGTGCGAGAATACTCTTAATCAGACGGGGTCTCCAAGCAGTCTTGCTCGAGTCCCCTGATCTGGGAGATCAGTTCTCCCCGAGTCGAGAGGGTCTTCTCCTTGACCTCTTTGGCCAACACTTTCTTCAGTTGATCCATCTTAAGGTAAAGACCGACCTGGATCTCGTACTTCGACTTGTAATCAAGGAAGTCGTTCTCCACCTTAGTCTTCTTCTCCTCAAGAGTCACTTTCGCGGCCTGCACCTTATTCAGCTTGGCAAGGAGGGTCTCTAAGACCCTTATCACAGCGGCCGCATCCTCGGAGAGGGGTTTCCTCCCGATCGCCTTGTCGACGGCCAGAATTGCCTTCGAGTCCTGCTCTGGCACAACCAGAGGTTGTTCCCCACTGAAGAGGACCCTCTGAAGATGACAGGGGGTAACACAAACTTCTCCCTGACAACCCCTTTAGTGAGGTCGAATGTCGCGGGGTCTGCTTCACGCCGCCTTTTCTTGGAGGGATCTTCTTGAGAAGAAGGAGACTGGATGCTCTGGGGTGAAAAGGAGGAACCACCAACGATATGATCCAACTTCAACTGCTTTTGGAGTTCAGAAACGCAACCCTTGGGGCTTTATTGGCACCCCTGGCTGTCGCGATGTTTATCATGCGCTCCTTGAGGCTCGACATCTGAATTGCAACAAAAGAAAGAACACGGGTTAATATTACAAGGAAGAATAAGCGGACGCACAAGTTGAAAATGCGTTCACTACCAAAGAGCGTCAACCTCAATGCTTCCTCGGCGGAGCCGCACTCGAGGAACACCTTGGTATTGATCAGTCGAGCCTCAAAAGCAATCTCCCCATCCTCATTGCGGATGAAGCTCCCGTCCTTATTCTCGCATTTGGCGGGGGTGAAGCTGTCGACGAACGCCACAAGCTTCTCGTAGGTGAGCCAGTCCTCCGCGCCTAGTTCGTTGGGCTTCATAATGTAGTGGTCTGTCCCCTTGTCGAAATGGACCCTCTGCCATTCGATGGGAAACTTCGACTCTAACTTCTCCACCTCCTGCCCGCCTTCCGGCTCGACCACACATTCTAACACGGATTCGATAGCGGCCTCCGACATAGGCTCCACAAGATAGTACCTGTCTTTAAAAGCCGGACAGAGTCCAGGTACGTCCTGAACAACTTCCTCGGCTGTTTAAAGGACACCCAACTGTGCTGCTCGTGCATAGATTGCCGTTGAAGGTGGAAGACACGGAAGAACAGCGGGATGGTGGCGCCGATTTGAAGGTGCTGACACACCAGCTCGAACGCTCGAATAAACACGATCGCGTTCGGGTGAATCTGAGAGGGTGCCAACTCCAACCATTAAAAAATCCCTATTTGGAAGTCAGTGAAGGGTAGGCGGAGCCCAACCTCTCGAAAAGCGAACTCATACATAGAAAAACGCTCCCCTTCATATGAAGAAAAAATCCGGTCATTTCTCTTAGGTTTTAACGTCTCTCAGTTCGCTGAGGCTCCTTCTTCTTTATCCTCGACGATGGTATAAGATTCTGAATCGTCATAAGTGAAACGCGAGATGATCTCCCGGGGCTCCTGCCCGATTCAATCCGAGATGGATTCAGCCTCCGCGTCGACCACAACGGCCTCAACATTTATGTCGGCCATTTTAATATCCTCGTCCTGACGAGCCATTTAACCTGAAAAGCAGAGGAAAACAGTGAATTCTACGTTAAGATCAAATCCACCCTTCCACTGCAGTTTAAGTGAAAAGGCGAGGAGAGACGCGCGGGCATACTCCCTAGACTTCAACGGGGAGAACCTCCTCGACGAGAGGACACATCACCCGAACCCTCGCGGGGAGGAAGCCCCTCGACATGAGAATTCCCATACTCCAGCGAGGAGAAAGTCTCCCCGACGCTAAGCCCAGCAAAGGCGCTACAACCTCATGAGTTCCCCGAGATCTTCATCAGAAACTTCATGAGCTCCCCTGAATCTTCATGAGGTTCCCGGGATCTTCATCGAAAACTTTATGATTTCCCCAGAATCTTCATGAGCTCCCCGGAATCTTCATGAGGTTCCCGGGATCTTCATCGAAAACTTCTTGAGTTCCCCAGAATCTTCATGAGTTCCCCGAAAACTTCATGAGTTCCCCGGAAACTTCATCGGAACCTCATGAAGTTTGCTGAAAGTTCAAGAACACTGCCGGAAACTTCAGGGAAATCTCCGAAAGACGCGTAACTTCATCGCGAAGTTCATGAGCGTCCAAGGACACACATTCCTAAAAGTTACACTATAAGCCTAACCGCTACCATACAAACTGAGAAAGGAAGCAATGGCTTACTTGGATGAAGGAAGCTACACATTTGTTTAATTCATTGCAACAAATATATATATTATATAAATGATTCTAGAATTATCTAAATAATTTACTAAATAGTTTAATTATTTCATATCATTAAATAGTTTACTTAGTATTTCAACTATTTAATATTTCAATTATTATGATTTCAATTATTTATTTTTTTATAAGAATTATTTAATTTATTTAATATTTCAAATATTTAATATTTCAAATATTAATATTTCAACCATTGAATATTTCAACTAATAATTAGTTTAATAAATATTTTAACTATTAAATTAACAAACTAATAATTAATTTATTAATTAATATTTAATAATATTGTTGCTACTTACTTATTTAAATAGTTAAAATCTTGAATAAATTAATTATTTAATAAATTAAATAAGTTTGTTTAAACTATTTAATATAATAGTTGAAATAGTTATGTAAATAGTTATTTAATGATATTAATATTTTATTAAAATTTAATAAAATAGTTAAAATAAAAATTATAAATAAACTATTTTATCTATTTAATATAAATTAAAATATAAATTAATTAATAAACTATTTAATATAAACTATTTTATCTATTTAATATAAACTATTTTATCTAATTAAAATATAAATAAATTAATAAACTATTTAATATTTAATAACCTATTAAATATTTCAATAGTTGAAATATAAATTACTTAATATTTAAAAAACTATTTATCAAGTATTTTAAAAAACTATTTAATAAATTGTTAAAAAAAACATATAAAATTATTTAATAATGTTAATTAACTAAATAGTTGAAATATTTAATAAACTACTTAATAATATTAATATTATTTCATAAAATCAATAAAAATATAATTAAATTATAATGGTTGCAATATAATAGTTACGTATTTTTTAATATATTCACTAAATAGTTGCACTATGTAATATATACAATTTCATTACAAAACATAAAGCAAAGAATGCAATTGGCTTGGTTGAAAGTTGATGCGGTTCTATTCAATTGGTCTTGGGATCAAAACTCTATTGGGTCTTTTTTTTGAAAGATTTTACATTTTTTTAACACTAAATCCATAGGGCCATTTTTATTTGAAAATTTTGCATTTTTCTTTTAACACTCAAATAATTAAATAATATTAATTATCCTACGTGGAAATGTTGGTATAAAAAAATAGAAAAAGAAAAAAAAAGCCTGCCACGTTAGCGTTGTTAACCACATCAGCAGTTCTACGTCATGACCGTCTGTCCAATTAGTTTTTTGTAACAGAAATCTAACATCAGAGACTAAAGGCAACACAAAGTGAAATATAGAGATTCAGACAAAAAAAAAATACAAAAATTAAATTAAAAAACACGTTAACTTACTGGAATCACAAGATTATTTAAGCCTTTATTTTTTATTTAAACTTTAGTTTAATGAATTGTGTATACAACAAATGTGAAATCAGAGCAACGTAAATAAGATTTGATGACCCTATCTTATTTAGTTTTAGACCACGTGCGACACAAAAGTTTAACCTTGTTTTGTTGCAGTAATTCATGATGCATTAAAACTTATCTTCAATCAAACTGTTGTTTTGAAAATGTATTTTCAAAGACATTTCGAAAATGTATTTTCGGAATAATTTAAGCCATAAAATTGAGGCTTGATTCAAAAAAGAATAAGTTACGTGTGCATGGGGTGTATTCCGAAGATGCATCTCTGAAAATTAAGAGTATTTTTATATTTTTACGTGATGTCTAAGTAATATATAGGGTGTATTAAGAAATTCGCACAGTGTAACACTTGAAGGCCCATTGTCACTCTATTAGACTTGAGCAATATCTCATGTTTGTTTAAGCTTTATAAACTCTTACAAAATTTGGAAAAAAATTGTGGGAGACTTGCTTAAGCATAACATCTGCAGACATCAATAAACAACATACATTCCTCATTAGAATCCCCCATAAGTCTTAATGTTGTTCATTGGCCATGTCAAGCATAACAACATTAGCAGATGTCACTGAAACGAGTTCATAGCTCCAAGACAAACCAAAGCATACCAAATAATAACACACAAGCATGGTAACAGTTTAAATATGATGCACAACAATTTTATTAAGTATGAAGTTGAGTGCTACAACTAGAATGCAAATGTTTCATTTCATCCACGGCGACAAAGCCTCACTATTTTAAAATTCACTTTTCTATCATTTCATGCACGACAAGTCATGAATCGACCTGAGTTTATTCCAAAATAATTTCATAAGTCAGTCATGATCTTGTCCATTTCTGTGAGTTAACTCTAAGTTTGACAAGCATGCTTTTAGTGTTTAGATACATTACTTTTATCTACTAATTGAAAGCTATGCTTTTTAGTGTTTAGATATATGAGCTCCAATAGCTGCAACCATTTAGCTTCAATATTCTAAACCATATCAGCTCCAATATTTAAAAAATAATAACAATAATGGCAATAAAAAATCTTTCAAGTTCAATGTTGTTCCGTTGATATGATAGTTCAGTCGATCCATAAATTTGAGACTGATATGATAGTGTTGGTTATAGGACAAGACTCAAGTGCAGTGAGTTGTTCTATTTATCGTTTTTTACTGTTGCTCATTCACTTACTTTAACTCTGCTTGTGCTTCAGTTTGATCCAAATGGAAGACAATTCTCGACAATGGAAGGATACAGAGAAAGGTGGATATCATGTAACATATCATATCCTGCACAAATGGTTAGCATTCTTATTGTGCATGAAGGTGAATATCATGTAACATATTCAACATATTGTTTACATGCAACTGTGTTCTCAACCTACCACTTCGTCCATTACAAGATCTTTATTATCTGTTGAGTTCTACATCATGGATGTGTTGGGTTTAGAATTTGAGAATTTTTAGTTGAAAGACAACAAAATGGACAGATACTATTGAAACGTCTACACTTATAGACTTAAGTCACACATCAATTTAACAAGAAATAATATTAGTGCTTATATAGCTCACAATTATCCCACATGTTGTATTGTTGTCCTCACATGTTTTATTCTTGTGGATTAAAAATATGTTGAAGTGACTTGGCCCTTAAGGCCCATAAATATTAATTTAAATTTCTGTTAATTAATTCCAGATAATTAATTTATTATATAAAAAAATTAATTAATCAATTAATTAATTAATTATGTAAAAAGATATTAAATAATAAATCATCATCATTGCCATATCATTAAAATTAATATTTTTTATTCTAATCATCAATATCACATATGCAAAATTGGAGGGAGAACAACGAAATGCTAAGGAATGTAAAATCGAGGGAGCAAAAAGCTGAATTTTAAAATAAGGGGACTAAAAGTTAAAAAAAAAATCAAAATAAAGGGACAAAAAGTGCATTTATGCTAAAATTTAAAAACTAAATGATCTTGCCTTTACCGATCGAAGTTACTACATGTGGGCTATCCAATTTCACCATCCAATTTCACTTTCTTTTGATTGCACACATTACCACCACCATCTCTTTCTACCCTACGGGATGCGCCCCACAACTAAGCAAACCTGAAAATGTCATTTCTGTGTCCGAAGATACATCTCCGAACACACCAGTCTTCGTAATTCAGTCACACATTCGAAGCATCACAATACACAACAACATATTCACTTGGACTTGGAAAAATCAAAACCGAAGCTAATGTCAGCTTCTTTTCGAGTTCTTGAAAACTCTCTTCACACTGAACACTCCACACATAAGCTTGGACTTTTCAATTCAACTGATTCAATGGAAATGCCAACTTTAAAAATCCTTCGATAAACCTTCTGTAGTAACCAGTCAAACCAAGAAAACTTCTGATTTAAGTAACAGACTTCAAAGTCTCTCACTGCAACACTGTATCTATCTTTTATGGATCCACTGCGATACCACCATTAGATATCACATGACCAATGAAACTCACTTCTTTCAACCATAACTCACACTTAGATAACTACACATACAACTTCTTTTCTTTCAAGGTCTGCAACACCATTTTCAAATGCTCTGCATGCTCTTCATCAAATTTAGAATATATCAAAATATTATCGATGAATACAACCACAAACTAATATAAGTACGGATGGAATATTCTATCATATACTATATGAACACTCTAGGCATGTTAGACACACCGAACGACATCGGTGAATACTCATAGTAACCATATATCTTCCTGAACGCAGTCTTGGAAAATATCTTCTATTTTCACTCGAATCTGATGATAACCCGATCGTAAATCAATCTTACTGAATACACCAGCACCGACCAACTGATGCGTGCTATCCACAAGTATACAAAGTGTATCAGAGTAATATAAAAGGTTGTCGAATCCCACAGAGACCTAATGGTCAATCAATCGTCTTCTATTGCTACAATGTTTATCAAAGGCGATCGTAAAAGGTTATGGAAATAGGAACAAAATGAGATAACAAACTTTTAACAAATTCAAAGATGCAATACTAGAATGCGGCTCTCATCAAACAACAATACTCTTATTACTTCTAAATAGAACTACTTACGGGGCAATATTTTCTTTCTTAAAAAATATTTAATTAAAACAGAACCGTCGCTTTCGCGTATTCAGAATCGGACTTAATCTCTATCCGACATTTGCTCGGATAACCGGATCATAAACTTATCAACGCGTCGACAAACAATTTTAAATTCTAGAAATATTAAAGTTCCCTAATTAATTAACAAAGTGCTTTCGCGGTATTTTTTAACCAAAAACTAATTAATTTTAATATTAGGTGTCAGACGGCTTTTGATCTTACCCGACGTGTCACGATCCTACTTTCGTAGTAACCGATCAAATTAATTTCAAAAAAATTGAATTAAAACCAAAACAGCCCCAAACGTAATCCTAGAGAAACAACAGACATAGTCGGACATATTCCATGACTTTTAACTTTTGTTTGGAATGCGGAATTAAACATATAAAGCGATATATTGACGATCCTCACATTCCAGCACTAACGGTTTACCGGACATATTCATGATAAACAATTTAACTTTTGTTTGGAATGCGGAATTAAACATATAAAGCGATACAATTGAAATAAAGAGCATGCAATGAAAATAAATTAAATAAGACGAGGAAAATAAAGCAAGGCGATGAAATAAATAAAGTAAAGCAGAGTAAATAAACAAGACAATAAGAATGTAAATAGACTAAAATTAGTAAGAACCTGCTTCAATCGGAGACTTGAATCTGGTCAACGGAAAATAACTTGGACAAAATGTAAATGGCGGTAAGATTAAAAGCTACAAAGTAAAGTGATCCAAACTCAATGACAACAACAACACGATAACTCTCCGATGTGAAGAATCAAAGATTTTGAATGTAAATTTACAGCCTAAGTTGTAACTAAGCTTGGATGATCCTAAAAGTGATTTTCTATAACTATTTATAATAACATCAAGTCTTGGAAAACAAGTAACAACCACTGAGTTCGTGTGAGAGAAAAAAGGGAGTAGTGGGGGTGAATCTCCAACTGCCCTTTGACTGGGGAGAATCTACTAAAGATGGCGACCGCCATGTCCACGGTGGCGAACGCCACCTTCACAAATGCCTGAAAATGGTCTTTGTGACCGTTGGTGCGTGGGACACGATATCCACCTCATGGCTACCTCCATGGTGAACACTAGGTTGGATGCTGTGTGTGTAAACTGCTCATTTTTCTCCGTTTTTCTTCCGATTCGCTCTGTTTTTTTGAGTATGACTCTCTCTTGGATATGTACCTGAAATATAGACAAAATACCTGTATAATGCTAGAAATGAAAGCAAAATGATAACAGAACATGTGTAAGTTTAGCCAAATACGCAGTGTGTTTCGGCGTTATCAAAATCTCCCACACTTAAACCATTGCTTGTCCTCAAGCAAACATTTATAAACATAAGATGAAAAACAACAACACAAGTAATCATCCTAGGCTAAAGAATCTAATTCGATTAAGGTCACATCGATAGGTACTAGCTCACAAACTAAGGATATCGTAGTAACACGTTCCGCAATTGCGGTCACAAGTTTCCCTCCTATACAAACAAATCAACATCATGTCATTATACTTTGGCAAACTTACTCATCCTATTTCTTGTCCTTTTTCATTCAGGCGTAATCACATTAAGCCCATTATCTGTACTCACATGGTGAACAAACCTGTTAATGATCATGATCCATATTGTGTCAACATTCAACAATTTGATTATTCAATACAGACACATATGCGTTTTTGTTAGAGGTTTCACTACCGTTAGGCTAAGTAACCGGGTGAGAGTTACCTAACTTAGAAGGCGAATTCCTTTTCAAACTTCTTTTTATTATTATTTTTTTCTTTTTCTTTTTAAAGCACGATATCATTCCCCTATTCGCATCGGTCTGTTCACTTAGCGGCAATTCAGATGGTGTTGATCGCTAGGATAAACTACTCAAGGACTCATTTAGGGGTTAGATTTCAAGGCCATGACATGATAAGTATCCGGATCGATCTCTATAATTTGGAGACTCACGGTGTTAAGACGATACCGATCTTTTGGGAGTTTTCCCAAGTCTTTGCAACCTATCCTTATCTTGTCTATGAGCCGTAAGATCTAAAAACAAACATTGTTTTCTTTTTCAAATTTTTTTGGTATGGCTCAAGAAATGGGGGAAATTAACAAACAACATAAAACTACACATAACGACTCGTCAAGCACATGTAATGATAAGTACTAAATGCAATAACCTAAAAACAATAATAAACCTAACTAAAAACAATAAAAATAGAAAGCATAAAAGAAAAATAAAAACGGTAAAGATCCTCTCCCATACTTAAACCGAACATTGTCCCCAATGTTTCGATAAAAGGTGGAAAAAGGATAGGTAAAACCTGGATAAGTTACTACTCCTGGCCACCACTGCCACCTTCTCCCTGGTCTGGATGTCGCTAATGACGACTCTTGCTTCGACGACGAGAACTCTGAGATATCTCGAGCTACTGGATACACGCTGAGAGTGCGACATTTGACTCCCGTAGCCTTGAGAGGTTCCCTAGCATGGCCCCCTGGTTAGCGTGCATGAGAGCAAAGTCACGCATCTGTGCGACATGTAGGCGCTGCTGCTCGGATGCTATGGTGAGTTGAGCTTCCATCACTGATCGAAGGGACCTGTCTGTCTACCTCTGTGATTCTCAAATGAATTCCATCACGTCTTGCCGTTGCTCGTACATGGCATAAAACAGACCATCCCGCTCTTCCTCAAGAGCTCTTTGTTCTTGCATCATCTCCTCATTAATATAGAAACTGGAAGAAGTACCTGCAAAAGAGTTAGATGTTCCAGGTGCAATGTGTGTGAGTGAAAAATGTGGGGGTGGGGAGAGGATGGTAAGTTGAAAATGAGGATAAAATGTAGCTTTTCACTTCTGTCCCGTGTTTGAACCTTCAGTACCCGTGGAGAATGCCACTCCTAGATGGAGAACACCATCTTTGATGGTTTTGGCTGATGGGCCTTGGTTGCGGGTCCTAGGATTTAGGGGGGGTGTTTAGGTGCATTTCCGGAGGTGTATAACCCTTATTTTAAGGCTTTGCTTTGATAGAATACCAACATTTAAAAAAATATTGAATAATGCATATGGGTTAGGAAAAATACTAGCAAAGATTGTAATAAAAAATTTAAAATTTGACCAGAAAAATAATAAATAGTTAGAGTTGAAATAATACTGAAAAAAATGAATGTCAATAATAATTGAAAATAAATCTGATGGATGGAAAATTAAATCTAATACGGAAAAATAAATCTAATGACGAGAAAAATTAAATCTAATGACGAAAAAAATTAAATCTAATGACAGTGAATTAAATAATGATAAGAAATAGTTCCTCCCCCACACATAAAGTGAGCAATGTCCTCAATGCTTCTAATGGATCAGGTGTGAAGGAAACAGGCTGAGAGTCGACTAAATTGACCTGCGTGAGCGATCCTGAACCTAATGTGGACAGGATTCCCGGGCTTCTGCAATCTAGCAACGAAGACTGTAGATCTATTGGCAGAGGTAGTCTGTTTCTGTGGCATGAGTGGCGTTAGCTAATTCCATCTGCAAAGTGAGGTCAGTAAATTCTTCGTGAAGTGAAGCAAGCTCCTGGCGCTCTGCATTGAGCTCATAGTCGATGTTGCGCCTCTGTAAGTTGACATTAGAGGAAAGCACAATGGTCCTTTCTGAAGGGGGCTGAGGGTGGTACTCTGGAACACGAGATGTGGTAGGTCTGGATGGGGTTTCTCCTTGGTCTTCTAAAGCATAAAACCAGTTCTCTCTCTATAGGCATTAGTTCTCTCAGGGTGTGGTAAGGCGAAATAGTAAATGACTTCATTGTTAATGAGGAGTTTGAAATGTTTACTGCTAAAGAAGGTTTGTCTCACCAAGTCGCGCTCTAGACAATGGTTAATATCTATTAGGGTGTAGCCATAATGAGGAACTAAGTGGGAAAGTTTGTTCAGGAGGCCCAGAGCATAAGCAATATAAGTAACAGTCCACCTACATGGATAGGTCCTTCGGTGGATTTTGCAATATAATGTAAGTTCTCCACAAGGAAGGTTCTGGACTCAACATGACGGGATTGGGTGATGCAAAAGAGAATGAATATTTCTTTTGCGCTAACAGGCTCATAATTTTCACTTCTTCTGAAAAAGGTTTGGGATAGTATCTTCTGAAAGTACCTAAAAGATGGGCTATGGATACGGTTGGAAAGCTGGGTGGATGGGTCAGGGGTTCCTCAGCCGGTAATTTTTTCCAAAAAATATCTATCTCTTCTTACATGAATTCACAATTAGGAACTTCAGCCACAACATCGAGGCTGCACTGAAATCCTAAAAGTTCAGCAAATTCCCCGTGGAAAAACTTATATTCATAACCAAACAATCTGTATGTGATCAATCCTCTATTAAAACCAAGACCATGGTAAGGCTCGTAATTAAGTGAACTGAGGAATTCTAGGGTAATGTTCCGATAAGTGACGTTCATGGCATCAGAGTATTCATCCCAATGGAGTTTGTGACACATGTATCTGACACTATCTTCTAGTCCTAGGGCTTCTAAACAGTAGGGGTCAGTATATATGGTGGGTAGCAAAGGTCGCTCAGATAAGATAATATACCGTTTCCTCTGGGCTTCATCCCTGAATTAAATGTGCATGTCGTCAAAAATCTGCATCCTGAAAATATGGTTAGTAGGAATAGGCAATGGAGAGCACTGAGATCTGAAACATAAACATCACACAAGTTAGTCCTGTTAAGAAAATAAAATAAATCACCATTTATATAAGAAAATGGAAAATATGCAATAAAATAAAATGGGTTGTGGGTTGCCTCCCACGCAACGCTTTGTTTAACGTCAGCAGCTCGACGATTGCTTTAATTCACGTTGTTGAAGTAACAGGGGCGGTTCTATTAAAGTATGCTAGAATAGTAGGGAGGAACGTCACCGCCATTATAATGTTTTAATTTTTACCCGTTCACAATGTAAGGACTAGATGGTTGATTTCTAATCTCAACTGCACTAGATTTCATGACTTTTGTGACATCATACGGACCAGACCATCTGGAACGTAATTTACTTGGAAAAAGTCGCAATCTAGAGTTGAATAATAGTACGGGATCGCCTACTTTGAACTCTTTTCTAGCTATCCTTTTATCATGCCACATTTTAGTTCGTTCTTTGTATATTATAACATTCTCATAAATATCACGACGGAGCTCTTCCAGCTTGTGGATATCAAGTACGCGCTTGTCACTAGCTGTTAGATAATCCATGTTAAGGGCTTTTATAGCCCAATATGCCTTATGTTCAAGTTAGAAGGGTAAGTGACATGATTTTCCATAGACTAACTTAAATGGGGTTGTTCCTATATGGATTTTATATGCAGTCCTATAAGCCCACAATGCATCTTGCAGCTTAGAGGACCAATCTTTCCTAGAAATTGAAATTGTTTTCTCTAGGATCTGTTTGATTTCCCTATTTGACACCTCTACTTGTCCACTGGTTTGTGGATGATAAAGTGTAGCTACTCTATGTTTCACACCATACTTGTTTAAAAGGTTCTTGAAAATTCTTGAAATAAAATGAGATCCTCCATCACTTATAGCGAGGCGAGGAACTCCGAATCTAGAAAATATGTAGTGCTTAAACATCCTAATGACTACTCGTGCGTCGTTCATAGGTGAGGCAATGGCCTCGATCCATTTAGATACATAATCGACAACTACAAGAATATACTTGTCTCCCATGGATGATGGAAAGGGACTCATGAAGTCAATTCCCCAAACATCAAAGACTTCCACTTCTTGGATATTTCTTAGGGGCATCTCATCGCGTCTCGAGATGTTTCCAGTGCGTTGACACCAGTCACATCTGACTATATAAGCATAAACGTCGTGCCATAATGTTGGCCAATAAAGGTCTGCTTGAAGAATCTTGGCACAAGTTTTTGATGTGCTCGCATGTCTGTCATAGGGTGCAGAGTGGCAATGAGTTATAATACTTTCCATTTCCTATTCAGTAGGGATGGCAAAAAAATCCGTACCCACAGATATCTGCGGATAAAATCTGTCACGGATATGGGGCGGGTAGCTTAATAGATATCTACGGATAAAATAAATGGATATTTAAATATCAGTGTGTTAATGGATATGGATACAAGTTTAATGATATTCATGCTCACAGATATCCATATCCGTTAATAAATTAAAAATAATAATTTAAATATCATTAGTTTATTATACCTTATCTTTTCATTTTTTTAAAAAAATTGTCTTATATTTCTTTCTTTTTTAAAAATATTTTTCTTTGAAGAAAACCTTTCATATTTCATTCAAATTCTATTAGTCATTTCATATTTAAACTCTTTAATACTTCATACCTCACTTCAACAATATCATAATCCAACAAACTAGTGTCGTCATTCCTCTGTCGAACCAGTGCCTCCCTTCCTACCTCTCTGTCGTCCGCTCTTCTATCATAACTCACAATCACAATATCTTTTATTTGTTTGGTTAAAAATGAAATGTATGAATATTATGTTTGGATCTAATTATATTTTGGCGAATAAGAAGAAAATTAATATGATGAAATTTTATTGTTAAAATTAAGAGCGAATTGTATGGATGTTAAGTGATAATAACTTTTTTTTCTTTAAAAGAAGTTAATAATATTTTTTCAAAAAATAATTTTTATAGAAAAAATATTATCCATGGATATTTGTAAATATCCGCGGATATCGTAAAACCCGCTGATTACCCGCTTAACGGATATCTGCATGAATATGGAGCGGATATAGATATCATATTTATCAAACGGGACATATACGAATATCTTAGGATCCTTCTCCATGGATGTCCATTTACATCCCCACTCCTCAGGTACATAACGACGAAATATGCCATCGGCGCATCTTTTGAAGATAAGGGGTTCGTCCCAATAGAATTGTTTCACATCGTGGAAGAACTTTTTCTTCTGTTTACATGTTAAGTCAGGGGGTAGGATATCAGCTGCTAGATAGTTACCAAAATCTCCCTACCAAGGTACGTTCGTCACAACTAGTGCCTCTTCAATATTCGGGGTCATCATTGTGATTTGTCTTAACTGATGCTATTAATCTATCATATGTGAAGACATCATTTATAGGTTTAAGGTCGGGTTTTAGATATTCAAGCCTTGACAGGTGGTCAACCACCACATTTTCAGTGCCCTTTTTGTCATAGATTTTCAAGTTTAATTCTTGTAGCAATATGATCCAACGAAGTAATCTAGGCTTTGCATCCTTTTTGCTAAGTAGATATCGAATTGCAGCGTGATCGATGTACACTATAATTTTGGCTCCAACTAAATAGGAGCAGAATTTATCTATTGCAAACAGTATTGCAAGGATTTCTTTTTCAGTAGTGGCATAATTTAGTTGGGCGGTGTCTAAAGTTCTCCTAGCATAATATATTACATGTAATCTCTTGTCCTTACGTTGTCCCAAGACAACACCAATGGCGAAATCACTTGCATCACACATGATCTCGAACGGTTGGTTCCAATATGGTGGTTGCATGATAGGATCGGAGATTAGTGCTCGTTTTAGGAGATTAAATGCTTTTAGACATTTTTCGTCGAAAAGAAATTCTACGTCTTTCATTAGGAGACCAGTTAAAGGTTTTGTGATCTTAGAGAAATTCTTGATAAAACGTCGGCAGAAACCAGCGTGTCCTAGAAAACTTCGAACTTCCCTAATTGTTTTTGGTGGTTGGAGGTTTTCTATAATCCCAATCTTAGCTTTTTCAACCTCAATGCCTCTCTTTGATACTATGTGTCCTGGTACTATACCTTCTTTTACCATAAAATGGCATTTCTCCCAGTTTAAAACTAGGTTAACTTCTACACACCTTTCTAGGATTTTTTCTAGGTTGGAAAGGTAGTTTTTAAAATTGGATCCGCACACCAAGAAATCATCCATGAAAACTTCCATGATCTCGTTAAGGAAGTCGTCGAACATTGACATCATACATCGTTGGAAAGCTGGAGGGGCATTGCATAGCCCGAATGACATTCGTTGGTAGGAAAATGTTCCATATGGGCATGTGAATGTTGTTTTCTCTTGGTCATCTGGGTGAATAAGGATTTGAAAAAATCCTGAATATCCATCCAGATAGCAGAAGTAAGAGTGTCTAGCTAAACGTTCAAGCATTTGATCGATGAATGGAAGGGGAAAATGGTCCTTCCGGGTTACTTTGTTCAGCTTTCTATAGTCAATGCACATACACCAACGATTTTCTACATGTTTTGATACTGATTCTCCATATTCATTTTGTACAACTGTGACACCTCCTTTTTTAGGTACCACATGTACATGTCTTACCCACTTACTATTAGAGATTTGGTAAATTATTCCATCTTCGAGTAATTTTAGCACTTCTCTTTTGCCCACATCACTCATTATAGGGTTTATTCTTCTTTGGTGTTCTATGGAGGGTTTAAAATCTTCTTCTAGCATAATCTGGTGCATACACACAGAGAGACTTATCCCTTTTGGTCGGAAATGCTATAGCCTAGAGCTGCAGGATATTTTCGCAAGACGTCTAAAAGTTGATTGGTTTCATCATTGCTCAGGTTTGCACTAACTATGACAAGACGATTAAGTTCTTCATCTAAGAATTCATATCTCAGATTCTTGGGTAATTTCTTAAGCTCTATTGATGGTTTCTTGGGACCAGGCATATGGTCAAGGGTGAGTGCCAATCATTGGTAAAAACTGTTATCTACATAGGGTGTCATTGATTTAAATCCGTCAGTTGAGGGAAGTGTTATCATCGATGTGATTGCTTCTGCATCTAACTCTCTTATGCACTCATCAATGATTTCGATGGCACAACATGAGTCATCTATAGCAAGTGCTCTTAGTAATTTGGATAAGATGAATTCTACTTTTTCTTTCCCTACCTTGAAGGTAATTTTTCCTCTTTTGACATCTATTATGGCCCCGACTATTGATAAGAATGGTCTTCCTAGAAGGATAGGTATTTCTTCGTCTTCTTTGATGTCCATACCGATCAGATGCTTAACTGATTGATCAGCTAATTGAAGGGACATCTTAGTTAATTGTATGCCTCATAGGTTCAACCTATCACATAGAGCTAAAGGCATTAAACTAACACTGGCTCCTAAGTCCAGTAGTGCTTTATCAATAACATGACTCCCTAAAACGCATGATATATAAAAACTTCTAGGGTCTTTCTCTTTTTTAGCTAATTTATTTTGAGCGGTCGAATTGCATTCTAATGGTTTAGGATCATCAAGTTTAGGTTTGTTTGTTAAGATATCCTTCAAGAATTTAGCATACGAAGGTATTTGGGTAATTGCTTCAGTGAAGGGAATCTCGACGTGGGGCTTGTCAATCACTTTAAAAAAACTTTTTGTATTGGTTATCTAGTTTGGCCTGTTTAAGTCTTTACAGTTATGGACTTGGTGACTTATAAGAAGGGGGTGGTATATATACTTGATTATCATTCCCTGCCTCCTTTGTAATACCCCGTAAATTCTTTTACTCCGAATAATATTAGTTGTGATCAACTGAGTCCCAGTGTACTCTGATAAATTATCTGCAGAGATAATTAGGGTAACTGTTGAACTTAGAGTAAATCCAATTAATATTATCTAACTCTGAGATATTTAAGTATTTAAACTTTAGAGACTTTTTGGATAATTATTAGTGTTGCTAATTGATGATATTTTCTATATCATTTTCTTTCCTCTCATTTCCAAACATAGTCAATTTTGAGAAGAAAAGGAAAGGAAGGAAAAGGGAGAGAAAAGAGGAAAAGCTCAAGAACACTAGATCTTCAACCATCATCCAATCTTCATCGAATCGTCTCATCTTCATCATCATCATCCTCTGTATAAGGTGGGTTCTAGATAGATGCTCTAGATGTAGAATTCCATGTGATTTAGAGTTAGGTTGAAATTGTGAGAAAATGAATAATTATGCCAAAATCATGGATTTAACGGATGAAATGCGATATAATTGTTGTTAAATGCTTGTTGTTATGATCATGCTATGTTTTGATGGTTATAATGAGGTTTGGATGTGTTTTTATTGGAAAAATTATTGATTTGGGATGAAGAACAATGTTGTAGAGAATTTGGGTTTTCCAGGCTTCGCCTAGCGAACCTGGGGCGAGTCTCAGGAAACGGATTTTCGAGGGTTCGCCTAGCGAACCCGCCAGCGAATGTTTGCCAACGACGTTCGCCTAGCAAACTTTGTGCCTTTTCAGTTCTGTTTGGTTCTGCCTTGCTTTGCTGAGTCGTTCGCGAAGCGAAGGGAGAGGCGAGTGTTCGCCAGGGAGTTCGCGGAGCGAACTTTATGTCTGTTTTTGTTCTGTTTGTTCATTCTCCAGGAGCTTCGCTTAGCGAAGGCTGGAGCGAAGGCTCGCTGGGACGTTCGCCTAGCGAACATGGCTGGGTATGTAGTTTTGTTTCTCTCGTAACTTTGGACTCGTGTATCCGTTTTGCGTATTCTTGATATCGTTGTGAAACTCTAAATGTCCTCTATATAATAGAAGGAAGAGATATTGGTTTTGATGCCCGATTACATAAATTGGAAGGAACCGTAAATTCGTAAAATTGGGAATATGTGGAATTATGTGGTTCCATTGTGTGATTGATGACTAATTGCCTATGTTCTTATTGTTAAGCATGTTTGAGTATGTATGCATGTTAAAATATGAAATAGGTAGAGTGAGGAATATCACTGTAAACAATTGTCAGATAGTGTGGAATAACATTGTGACGACGCTCGTGCAGAAGAGACCGAGGCGTGTGTCTAGTAATCATAACCGATTGATCTTGTGGTGTAGTTTCATGAGACTTGAGCACCTTCTCTGAAACGTATGCACAATTACTTGGCAGGTTTGATTCCCGCATATAGTACGATTGGAGCCTACGGGTAAAGAGACTTGTGACGGTGTACGGGCCGTGTGAAGTGACGGATCACGGTGTACGGGCCGATGATCTCGAATCCAATTCGTATGCCAAGTAAATACAAGGATCCATGACTCGAATCGTCTTCTAGACGTAGAAGCGGACGGGAAAAGGGGATGCCTTGGTACGATTATTGATTTGCGTGATTCTTGAGTTAACAGGCTCAGGACGTACTTTGGTACTATTGTGAGTTAACAGGCTCACTAGTGTGGATATATATATATATATATATATATATATTGCGTGTGTACTCAACTTCTTTTCCCTTCCCTTTGACTTGAGTTAGGTTTATTAGAACCTTGTAAAGCCGAGAGGACTTTAAGATAGGGAACTCACTGAGATTTGATGTATCTCACCCCACTGTTGTTGTTTACATCACAGGTACTGCAGGTTCCGCGAAGGGTAAGGATAAGGCTGTGTGATTATCCTCACTTATCTGTTGGCTTTGCTTCCGTTGTGAATATTTTTGAGATCATTATTTGATCTAGTTCTTAGTATTTGTCTTTGGAACATCTTGTAGATATACTATGCCGTAGTTATTTTGTATTTAGTATTTTGGGCATGTATATGTATAATGTGTTTACTAGGAACTTATTGTATATATTTCAGTACCAAACGTGGAATTCATGTATAATATATGCTTTGATGTATGTATGTATATGTGGGCTTTACAGTTGGTATCAGAGCAGGTCGTATCCTCGACCTAGCCATGAAATAGTATAAGTGTTTCTTTCCATTTCATATGTGTTGTGTCGCCATGGGTCTTATGTGTTATATTTATGGTATGGAGCCTGATCAACTTAATCCTATCTGTATGACATTTAGGAACATGGTCGACCGGCGCCGAAACAACCGTGGTAGACCGAGAACCACTCCAGTAGGGACAAATCCGCCAGGGGACGAAGGGAATGCCCCTCTGTATCAATTCATGCAACAGATGCAGCAACAGCAGAATCAGTTTGTGCAATAAATGGTACAGTAAATGGCTGGTGGCGTGCATCCTCCCGTGGTTGTTCCCAAAGCTGCAGGGGGAACCTTTAGGGATTTCATTCGTATGAATCCTCCAGAGTTTCAGGGAGGATTAGATCCGGTAAAGGCGCATGAGTGGATATCCGGTATGGAGCGGATTTTCTTGATCGTTCAGTGTAGTGAAGAAAATAAGGTTGTTTTCGCTTCTCATTTGTTGAAGGGTCCTGCCATGAGGTGGTGGGAGAGCGCTTCGGCATTAATAACAATTCAAGAGGTACCGAAAGTATGGGAGCAATTTAAGATAACTTTTATGGAGAAGTATTTTCCAAGTTCCTTAAGGTCTCAAAAAGAATTAGAGTTTCAGCAGCTGAGACAAGGTAACTTGACAGTGACTTCGTATGCGGAAAAGTTCGAGGTGATGGCTGCTTATTCTAGACAAGCCATGTATGCCCCTGATGAAAGGTGGAAGATTGATCAGTTTCTGTTTGGTTTAAGGGATGAAATTTCACATAGTGTGTCTTAGAGAGAATTTACTAGCTATGCTGAATTGTTACGACAGTGTTATGTGGCGGAGCATAGTTTGAAGAAGGTACAAGCGGAAGGAGAATTAAGTAGAGTGAATCAAAGTGATCGGAGGCGATCGAATCAACAATTCAGATCGAGACAATAATCATTCAAGGGGAAGCAAGTTCAGAGTTCTAAGTCTAGTGCGCCTCAAATATGCCGTACTTGTGGTGGGAATCATTTTGGGAGGTGCAATTGGGAAGGAATAAGATGTTATCAGTGTAATAAGGTGGGCCATTTATCGAGGGATTATCCTCAGAAGAGGAATGAGATGCAAGTAAAGAATACCGGCCGAGTGTATACCTTGGATGCAAGGAAGACAAAGGGTGATAACTACTTGATTGCGGGTACGTGTTTTGTGAATGGAAATCCTTGTTTTGTTTTATTTGATTGTGGGGCAATGCATTCTTTTATGTCCATGCGATGCGTGAAGCGACTGGGGTTGCAATCTGTTCCTTTGTCTCCACCCATGGTGGTTACTACTGCCATGGATGAAATTGTTGAAACACCGTTGATGTGTGAAAATTATGTATTATCGGTGAATGAAAGAGTCTTCCAGATTGATCTTATTTGTTTGCCGCTTAAGAAAGTGGATGTTGTTCTGGGAATGGATTGGTTTTCAGCTAATTCGGTATTTATCGGGTGTGAAGAAAAACTAATCATTATTCCATCTACTGAAGCTACTCCGAGGGATGTGCTAACTACTATTTTAGAAGGCACGGTTGGAATGATTAATTTCTTGTTTGAGGAGGAAAAGTCTGTTCTCTTGATTCTTACTAAAGAGGGGAGTGGTAACCTTCAAGTTTTGAGTATTCCGGTAGTTTGTGACTTTCCTGAAGTTTTCCCCGAGGATATCACTTCTCTTCCTCCGGAGCGGGAAGTGGAATTCTCTATTGACCTGATACCGGGAACGACTCCAATATCCGTTTCTCCGTATCGGATGACACCACTTGAATTAAGAGAATTAAAGGACCAATTGGAAGAATTAATGGCTAAACATTTTGTCCGACCCAGTGTTTCACCCTGGGGAGCTCCAGTGTTGTTGGTAAAGAAAAAGGATGGTGGAATGCGGTTGTGTATTGATTACCGTCAGTTGAATAAGGTCACCATCAAGAACAAATACCCATTGCCAATGATAGACGATTTGTTAGATCAATTGAAAGGAGCCTGTGTGTTCTCGAAGATTAATTTATGGTCGGGTTATCATCAGATTCGGGTGAAGAGTTCAGACGTACCAAAGACTGCATTTAGAACCCGTTATGGTCATTATGAATTTTTGGTGATGCCTTTCGGTGTGACGAATGCTCTGGCAGTTTTCATGGATTATATGAATCGAATATTTCAACCTTATTTGGACCAATTTGTGGTAATTTTCATTGATGACATTCTTATTTATTCTCGTGATCCTCAAGAGCACGGAGAACACCTAAGAATCGTTTTATCCATCTTGCAAGAGAGGCAACTTTTTGCTAAGTTAAGTAAGTGTGAGTTCTGGATGTCGGAGGTTAATTTTCTGGGACATGTCATATCTCAAGGGGGTGTAGCGGTTGATCCATCAAAAGTTGAAGCAGTGATAAATTGGGAGAAACCAAAGAATGTGTCTGAAGTTAGAAGCTTTTTGGGACTAGCAGGTTATTATAGAAGGTTTATTAAAGGCTTTTCCCAACTGGCCTTACCGATGACGAGACTTACTCGGAAGGATTGTTCTTATGAATAGGATTCGGCTTGTGAGCAAAGTTTTATGAATTTGAAGGAAACGTTGACGACCGCTCCTGTTTTGGTTATTCCTGATCCTAGCAAGTCGTATGAGGTGTATTGTGATGCATCGAAGATGGGATTAAGAGGTGTGTTAATGCAAGATGGACATGTAGTGGCTTATGCTTCACAACAGTTGAAAGTCCATGAAGAGAATTATCCAACGCATGATTTAGAATTGGCGGCAGTTGTTTTTACCTTGAAAGTGTGGCGTCACTATTTGTATGGTGTACGTTTTGAGATGTATAGCGACCACAAGAGCTTAAAGTACCTCTTTGATCAGAAGGAGTTGAACATGCGTCAAAGGAGGTGGATGGAATATTTGAAAGATTATGACTTGGAGCTAAGATACCATCCGGGTAAAGCAAATAAAGTGGCGGATGCATTGAGTAGGAAGGTGTTGCATAATGCCGAGTTTATGATGCTAGAGTATACTTTATTAGAAAAATTTCGAGATCTAAATCTTCAATTTAATTGGACTCCTAATTGTGTGATTATGGGGAATTTGGATATCAATTCTACTCTTAGGGAAGAAATCCAACAAGAGCAAGTGTTAGATGAGAAGTTGCAAGAAGTGTTATTGCAACTGGGTTTTGTGCGAGCTACCGACGGAGTTATTGTATTTAACCAAAGGATTTGTGTTCCGGATAACACGGAGTTAAAAAGGAGGATTTTGGAAGAAGCGCATAAGGGTGCTTTTACTATACATCGGGGATCTTCAAAGATGTACCAAGACCTAAAGAGGGACTATTGTTGGCCCGGGATGAAAAAGGATATTGCGGTGTATGTGTCGGAATGTTCGGTGTGCCAACAAGTGAAGATCGAGCACCAAAGACCAGGCGGCTTGTTGCAACCTTTAGAAATTCCGGTATGGAAATGGGATAGTATTTCGATGGACTTCGCGGTGGGATTACCCCATACCCAAGGTGGTTATGATTCAATTTGGGTGATTGTGGATCGGTTGATGAAGTCTGCTCATTTCTTGGCCGTAAAGACTACTTATAAGGCGAGTCATCTCGCAAGGTTGTTCATTTCGGAGATAGTGAGGTTGCATGGTATTCCTACTAGTATTGTTTCGGATAGAGATCCGAAGTTTACTTCGTGATTTTGGAGATCTTTTCAACAAGCCATGGGAACGAAGTTATGTATGAGTACGTCGAATCATCCGCAAACGGATGGTCATATGGAACGGACAATACAAACCATGGAAGACATGTTGAGGGCTTGTGTCCTTGGAAGTGGAGGAAATTGGATAGAACTTTTACCGTTGATTGAATTCTCTTATAATAACAATTATCATGCAAGTATTGGTATGGCACCTTATGAAGCATTATATGGAAGGAAGTGTAGGACACCGTTGTGTTGGGCAGAAGTAGGGGAAGATAGAATGTTGGGGCCCGAGATCATTCACGAAACTACGGAGAAAATTAAGATGATCCGTGATAAGATCAAACAAGCCCAAGATCGTCAGAAGAGTTATGCGGATAACCGAAGAAGACCTTTAGAATTTGAAGAAGGTGATCACGTGTTTTTGAAGGTTACTCCGAGATTGCGGTTGAAAGGACCGTTTCGGTCGCGGAAGTTAAGTCCGAGATACGTAGCACCGTATCAGATTTTGGGAAAAATTGGTGAAGTAGCCTACAAATTGGCCTTACCACCTTCTCTGTCGGAGATGCACAATGTTTTTCATGTGTCTCAGCTTCGAAAATTTGTCCCAGATCCTCTTCAGCCAATTTTACCAGATACAATTGAGTTAGAAGCAGATTTGACATTTGAGCCTCAACCGAGTCGTATCACTGGAAGAGAAACTGAAGTGTTAAGGAATAAAGAGATTCCTCTTGTTAAGGTCCAGTGGGAGGAGACGCATCCGGGTGATGCAACTTGGGAATTGGAATCGGAGATGCGGGAGGTTTATCCTCATCTTTTCAGGTAATTGTTTTAAATTCGTGGGCAAATTTCTAGTTAAGGGGGGGGGGGAGGATGTAATACCCCGTAAATTCTTTTACTCCGGATAATATTAGTTGTGATCAACTGAGTCCCAGTGTACTCTGATAAATTATCTGCAGAGATAATTAGGGTAACTGTTGAACTTAGAGTAAATCCAATTAATATTTTCTGACTCTGAGATATTTAAGTATTTGAACTTTAGAGACTTTTTGGACAATTATTAGTGTTGCTAATTGATGATATTTTCTATATCATTTTCTTTCCTCTCATTTCCAAACATAGTCAATTTTGAGAAGAAAAGGAAAAGAAGGAAAAGGGAGAGAAAAGAGGAAAAGCTCAAGAACACTAGATCTTCAACCATCATCCAATCTTCATCGAATCGTCTCATCTTCTTCATCATCATCCTCTGTATAAGGTGGGTTCTAGATAGATGCTCTAGATGTAGAATTCCATGTGATTTAGAGTTAGGTTGAAATTGTGAGAAAATGAATAATTATGCCGAAATCATGGATTTAACGGATGAAATGCGATATAATTGTTGTTAAACGCTTGTTGTTATGATCATGCTATGTTTTGATGGTTATAATGAGGTTTGGATGTGTTTTTATTGGAAAAATTATTGATTTGGGATGAAGAACAGCGCTGTAGAGAAGTTGGGTTTTCCAGGCTTCGCCTAGCGAACCTGGGGCGAGTCTCAGCAAACGAATTTTAGAGGGTTCGCCTAGATAACCTGCCAGTGAAGGTCAGCGAATGTTCGTCAACGACGTTCGCCTAGCGAACTTTGTGCCTTTTCAGTTCTGTTTGGTTCTGCCTTGCTTCGCTGAGTCGTTCGCGAAGCGAAGGGAGAGGCGAGTGTTCGCCAGGGAGTTCGCGGAGCGAACTTTATGTCTGTTTTTGTTCTGGTTGTTCATTTTCCAGGAGCTTCGCCTAGTGAAGGCTGGAGCGAAGGCTCGCTGGGACGTTCGCCTAGTGAACATGGCTGGGTATGTAGTTTTGTTTCTCTCGTAACTTTGGACTCGTGTATCCGTTTTGTGTATTCTTGATATCATTGTGAAACTCTAAATGTCCTCTATATAATAGAAGGAAGAGATATTGGTTTTGATGCCCGATTAAATAAATCGGAGGGAACCGTAAATTCGTAAAATTGGGAATATGTGGAATTATGTGGTTCCATTGTGTGATTGATGACTAATTGCCTATGTTCTTATTGTTAAGCATGTTTGAGTATGTATGCATGTTAAAATATGAAATAGGTAGAGTGAGGAATATCACCGTAAACAATTGTCGGATAGTGTGGAATAACATTGTGACGACGCTCGTGCAGAAGAGGCCGAGGCGTGTGTCTAGTAATCATAACCGATTGATCTTGCGGTGTAGTTTCATGAAACTCGAGCACCTCCTCTGAAACGTATGCACAATTACTTGGCAAGTTTGATTCCCGTGTATAGTACGATTGTAGCCTACGGGTAAAGAGACTTGTGACGGTGTACGGGCCGTGTGAAGTGACGGATCACGGTGTACGGGCCAATGATCCCGAATCCAATTCGTATGCCAAGTAAATACAAGGATCCATGACTCGAATCGTCTTCTAGACGTAGAAGCGGACGGGGAAAGGGGATGCCTTGGTACGGTTATTGATTTGCGTGACTCTTGAGTTAACAGGCTCAGGACGTACTTTGGTACTATTGTGAGTTAACAGGCTCACTAGTGTGGATATATATATATATATATATATATATATATATATATATATATATTGCGTGTGTACTCAACGTCTTTTCCCTTCCCTTTGACTTGAGTTATGTTTATTAGAACCTTGTAAAGCCGAGAGAACTTTAAGATAGGGAACTCACTGAGATTTGATGTATCTCACCCCACTGTTGTTGTTTACATCACAGGTACTGCAGGTTCCGCGAAGGGTAAGGATAAGGCTGTGTGATTATCCTCACTTATCTGTTGGCTTTGCTTCCGTTGTGAAGATTTTTGAGATCATTATTTGATCTAGTTCTTAGTATTTGTCTTTGGAACATCTTGTAGATATACTATGCCGTAGTTATTTTGTATTTAGTATTTTGGGTATGTATATGTATAATGTGTTTACTAGGAACTTATTGTATATATTTCAGTACCAAACGTGGAATTCATGTATAATATATGCTTTGATGTATGTATGTATATGTGGGCTTTGAAATTCTGGTATCAGAAGTGTGATGTTAAGGTGTGATGTCACAACAACACACTCTGCACAATGGACAACAATAACAGTAAAATGACACCAAGAATTGTTGACCCAGTTTAGTTACAACCAACCTACTATGGGGGCTACCAAGCCAGGGATGGAATTCACTACTTGTAGATATAATTTATAGACTCAACAACCCATTGACAATCTCCTAAACTTATACTCTACTAATGACTTCCTACCTAAGAAACCACTTAGGTATGAGAACACCACTCAATCCCTTACAAACTCTCAAAGAACCCACTTTGAGTACCCTTGATCTTACTTCACAGCTTTGATCAAGCAAACACTCTCTATTGCTTCACAGCTTCTAGAGAGGACAGAATACGACACAACAATTCACCCTAGAATTCTGGTTACACAACTCGTACAAAATACTCAAGACACTCAGCCTATGCTCTTGATCTTCTCTCTGTATTTCTGTACCTTTTCCTTTGGTCTTGTGCGCTTTATATAGCTCCTTGAATTGGTCTTGGACTTGCTACAATATCTCCCAGATTTGTTATTTAAAACTGAATATCTAAAACAAATTTTCTCCTAAAATCTTTTTAAATCTTCAACCTTTTAAATCTCCTACAAATCTGCAACAGATCTCCTATACAGCAGCAAATATCTATCCCAAGATATTCGCATCCAATGAGACAGCTTGCTCTCCGCAATTCCAGCTAATACGCAACCCTAACAACATCATAATCTGCTGTTGTTAATTCTGCAGATCTGATGTTACAACATCACCTGTGTGACATCAGACATCCAACTTCAGCAATTAATTACTTAACACAGCCCAGTGTTAAGACTTCAATGTTGCAACATCAGCACCTTGACATCAACATTGAATATACTTTGTTTTACCAAAATTCCAGCCAATCCAGGAACTAACAATCTCCCCCTTTGGCTAATTTTGGCTAAAACAATCTCTGCATCTTCAGAGACTTCAGCAGCAGAATAATCTTCAAAAATTTGAAACTCTTATCAGCAGCAGTTTGACACTTTTCATAGTCTTCATCACCTGATCTGCTGCAGCACCATCTTCATTGTTGACAACAACCAATTGGTGCTCCCCCTCTAAAATATGAACTAGCATCATAGCTGTTCAGAAGCTCACAATGTGCAGCACTTTTCTCCCCCTTGAAGTCTGCTTGGCTGCACTCTTCAAATGTCATGATATCTTCACTAGTTCAGTCAAAACCCCCCCTTAATATCTGCATCACACTGGCAGCATATGGCAATAATACTCTTTGATACTCTTGACTATCTTGGCTATTTTGTATCTCCCCCTTTTTAGCCACAATTAGTCAAACTTCAGTTAGAAGCCCTATTAACTATAGTCAGTATACCCTAGCTCTCATTGTTAGCCTCTCAGTTAGTAAACAGGCAAAACAAATCATAGAAGGAAACTAAAACCAAAACTAGTGCATATAGCAGCACAATATTCAAATTACATAACCAGCATAGCAAAAAAAACTAAACTAAAAACTAAAACTACTGAAGGCAAGAGAAAATAAGCTAGTCTTCTTCTGAGCTTGCTTCATAAGCACTATCTTGTCCTTCATCTTCAGAGTCAGCATGATCATCTTGTTCCAAACTTTGAATCATCTTCTCAATCTTTTCTTTTCTAGTCAGACTAGTATTAATCACAACATCCAAGTCTTTGCGGGTTGCCTTCAGCTCTGCTAGCAAATCAGCCTTGGAAGTTTTCTTCTTGATAATTGCATTTGATGTTGACACAATATCTGCAACATGGCTTCCCATAAACAATTTCTGATGCAAGGATAATGGAGACTTCCTATTGCATGCTTTATCTGCACAAGTCAATATTCCTGGTTGTTGACTCAGAATGACTCCACTAATGAGAGAAGGAAATGCTATGGACATTTTAATAGCATTTGTTGTTGCATGTTTTACAGTCTGATCAAATATGTATGTGCCACAGTCAAACTTTTTCTGTGTACCAACAGCATAGATAAGTCTTCCTAATCCCACAACTAGGGTGGTTTTATGATTCGTGGGCACCCAGTTTGCAGCTCCAATCCTGTGTAGTATAGCATACTTCACACTCAGTTTGCTAGTTGGCAGCTTTTCTTTTAATGGCCATACTCTAACCTGTCCAGCAGTAATTACCTTGCACACTTCATTATCTGTATCCTCCAGTTCTGGATACTCTGCATCCTCTCTTCCTAAGTAGCTGTTGACAATCTTAGGAGAGAACTCAACACATTTTCCTCTGACAAAAACCTTCATATAATCTGGACTGCTCTGGTCAGAGATATTGATAGGAAGATTTACTATGAATTCCTTTACCAGACCATCATAGCACCTTGAAAATCCACTCACAATTTTCATTAACCCAGCAGATTTAATTCCTACCATCACTTCTTTAATCTCCATAGTTTTTTTGCCAATTTCTCTCTCAAGAGCAATTCTCCTTTGGCAAATGAACTTCCACATATATGCATTGCTTGCACGGTGGAAGAAGATGTTATCCACAGGCACATCTGGGACTTTGTCTGCAATCCTTTTTGCGATAGATTTTCTGACATGAGTGATGTTCTGAACATCATCCTCATCATCATGCTCAGACTCAGATTGTTCCACAATCTTCCTCTTTCTTGGAGTCACTTCGACCTTGCTCCAAGCTTTAGTTGGCCCAACAACAGTCTTTTTCTTCTTATCATCTGAAGCCTTCTTTGGATAAGCTTCACCCTGCTTTTCCTTCCTTGTTCGTAGTCTCTTAGCCAAACCAGGCACTGCTCTTCCAATGACTTCATCATCGGATAAGTCATCAACATTAATCACATCAGTACTCTTTTCTCCTCCAGGAGTAGTCTCATCATCCCTAATAGGCGATGTTCTGACATCCCCTTCAACATGAGTATCTTCAGCTTCAGTATCACCTTCAACTTCCTTCTCAGAATCTTCGATTACGGAGACCGTCAGTCTGTGAAGATTTGTATCAGTAGATTGCATGCCACTCTTTTCTCTTGTAGTTTGTGGATGCGGGTTAGTAGTTCTAGGTTTGTCACCAAATAACATGCTAGTAACCACTTTCATTGTTTCAGGATTCTTAAAGATAGTAGCAGGTCTCTTGGGAGTTAGTTTAGTGGGTCTCGTAGTACCTGATTCAGGAAGAATGGTTGAGAGGGGCTCAATGTCCATAGGATTGAATGCTGAACCTTCGTCAGTGGAAACCCTAGCTCTTCCTTTTGTGGAACTTTGACACTCAGATTTCTTGGATGGAGACGCCATGACTCTTTTCAGTGAGAGTTGATTCTTGAAGTCGAAGGAGTTAATTCGTTGCGAGAACAGGGCCTTGAAAAAGCGTGATGTTGCACCACCGGGAAAGGGGAGTCTGAGGCAAGGAGCTTGATTTGGAGTGTCAATGACTTTTTCCCTCCACAAATACTTTCCTTTTAAATAATTCACATCAGGACTCACTAACTCTGAGTGACCTTTCAGCCTCCTGATGTCATAGTCTGATGTTATAACATCAACTCGAACATCATTAGTTGAATTTCCTTCAAGAGAAATCCACTGATAGCAGTTATCCTTGGTTCTGGTACCCTTCATAACAATCTGATTATGCTCATCAGAAACCACACACTCATGCTTAGTGTAGTTTACCATGTAACCTTCATCACACAACTGGCTTATGCTGATCAAATTTGCACTTAAGCCACTGACAAACAGAACATTGTCAAGTTCAGGTATACCATCACCTATCATTTTCCCAACTCCTGCAACAACACCTTTTCCTCCATTGCCAAATATAACCTCATGAGAGGGGCAAGGTTTAAGTTCAGCAAACATGGATCTACATCCAGACATGTGTTTGGAACACCTGTAGCGAGCGATTTTGGACGCAGTTCTTAAGCGCTGGTCGCTCTCTGCGGTTGAGCTTAAAACTACAGGTCGATTCATTTTTTATCCTATTAAAGCTGATGAAGGAAGGGAAATAGTTGTCTCCAATTAATCCTGCTTTGCATACTGAGTTTAAACAGCGGTCTGTTAGGTTACGAATGCTATCAATGTGGGGGGGGCCTTTCTTGTGCTATTTAACAGAATGACAGGTTTCTGGCAGGGAACAAGGATTAGGATGTTAGGACTGATGCTTTTGAATTACTGCTTTTGATTGAGGGAGATATGGGATTTGGTTTTTTTGTTGATTGTGCTCGCTAAGATCTTTTCTTTCAATCTTATGCCTACGTATTCCCGTTTACCGAAATAGGGAAATCAGAGCGTTCGTAGTTCCTCCTATTCTATGGGAGGAAATGGGTGTTTTTTGGTGTCTTGTTCAAAGCCCAAGACGTGAAGCGAAAGGTGATTTGTATCTTGTTCAAAGCCCAAGATGTGAAGCTAAAAGGTCTTAACTTTAGAGAGAATTTGTCATCTCTAAAGAGGGTCTGTTTGTCACAACTGTTTGGTGACTGGTTATAAAAGGAGGATTACTTTAACCGGGATACGCGGATCCTAGCAATGCCATAATTTCCTTTATAGGGGGTTTTTAACCTGCAGGAGAAGACTTTAACTCAGTGTAGAGCAATGCTATCTTTCCTTAGGAATTTCTCATGCTAAAAGAGGGACAGTGGCATGGATGTAGACGATCCAGAGGCTTGCCGCTTACAGCGATTAGATGAAGAGAAAGGAGTTGTTGAGGTTTGTGTACTGTGAATGAGGCACAACTTTTATGCTAAAAGGTTAATTGGATTAACCAGTGGTTTTCTTATACAAAGCCTAAGAGGAGGCTATTATGTGTCTCGTACAAAGCCCGAGAGAGAAGCTAAAAGTTTTTGACTCAACGAGGGAATCTTTTGGTATCTTGTATAAAGCCCGAGATGAAGGTTATTTGACTCAACAAGAGAGTTTTTTGTACCTCGTACAAAGCCCGAGATGGAGGCTGTTGTTTATTTGGCTCAATAAGAACCCTTTTATATCTCGTATAAAGCCCGAGATGGAGGCGAAAGGGGTGATTGACTCAACGAGGGAGTCTCTTATGTGTCTCGTATAAAGCCCGAGAGAGAGGCTAAACGTTGTTTGACTCTGTTGGGGAGGATCTTTGTACAAAGCCTAAGAGAAGGCTAACTTCACTGGAGAAGGATCATTATACGAAGCCTAAGAGGAGGCTATGGCTACTGTTTTAGTTGAGTGACAGGTCCAATATACTGATTTTAAAGAGAAAATCAGTTCTTATATGAGCAATACTGTACTCATGGATTTGATTTAAGGATCCGGGTTATTCCTGTTCTTTAAGGAAGCGGGAAATCCGAAGGGTATTGAGACTGTCTGAGTCTGCCGGTTTCCTTCCTATTTAACGAAGGGGTCACTTGAGAATGTCTTTGAGACTCAAGGAGATTAGACTGTCCAAGTCTAGGGTTTCATCTTTTATACCATGTTTTGAGAAGCAGTAGTAGACTCTATGAAAGGACTGTTCTATGAGGATGACTAGGTTTTGTTCCTATACCTCTAGGAGGTCGTCGGGACAATTTGTACGAAGCCCAAGAGGAGGCTGGAAACTTTTAAGAAGCCGACGGGTCCTTGTACGAAGCCCAAGAGGAGGCTATCATTCCCGGAGGAAGAGATCATTATACGAAGCCTAAGAGTAGGCTGTGAATACTTCTAAGAAGCCGTAGGGTCCTTGTACTAAGCCCAAGAGAAGGCGGGGTTGCTTTTAGAAAGCCTGTGGGTCCTTGTACGATGCCCAAGAGGAGGCCGATTGCTTTTAAGAAGCCGATGGGTCCCCAAACCCCGAGAAATTCAAGGCAATGCTATTCACCGAGAATAGATCAAAGTCAGGAAAGTTCAAGAATTTGGAAGAAACTCAAAGATGCCATTCACGGAGAAGACATTCATCTCTGGGAGTAGAGTTTCTTGACAATTCCTAATGAGGACAGCCTAAGAGAAGACTGTATCTGGTGATCCTATTGGGGATCTAGTTGTCTATTTCTACGAATAAACGAAACGGCGTCACCTAGTTCTAGACGTAGTTGCCGGGGAAACTCGAAATATCTATACTATTATTACACAGTTGATATGAGTTTATGAAAGAAGACTTACAGTGAAACAGCCCCACAATACAGTTTATATGTATATGAAAGCGGTAAATGAAAGCAATAACCACTTACTCGGTTGTAGAGCTTCCATGCTGTTTGGTTAGTTGTTCAACAAAGAAAGATTGAAAACAACAGTATATTCAAAATCAAAGGAGAAAGTGCTTTGAAAAAGAAAGTTTTGGGGCTTACAGCTCAAGGAGAGGCCCAGGGTTTTATCAGTGAGCGCACTGTTGAATTTGTACAGAGGGACTTATACAAGTGACTGAGGCCCAAAATGTTTTGTGTACGAAGGGATGGGTCTTACACTCTCTCAAGAGGCCCAAAAAGTTTTAAAGAAAAAGAGTGGGGCTTATAACACGAGGGTAGGCCCAGATGATTTTTTCCGTTTAAAATGGCGATCGCGCCGAGTTTTTCTTTTAACGCAGAGGGACTTATACAATAAGTGAGGCCCAAATGATTTTTATTAAAAGGGGGTTGGGTCTTACACTCTAATAGAGGCCCAAAAGTTTTGAATGGGTCTTATAGCTCAAGGAGAGGCCCAAGGTTATTTTTCAAAAGGCGACGATCGCGCCGTTTGTTTTTGACGGTATCGGGACTTATACAATACACTGAGGCCCAAAATGTTTTGGTCAAGAAAGGATTGGGTCTTACACTCTATTAGAGGCCCAAAGTGTTTTGAAAATGATTTATGAGGGTTGAATTAATCCAAAAACCCTAATTTGTTTTCAAAAATGTATTTAATTGAATAAAAATTCAATTAAAATGATCAAAATTGTTTAACATGTGAAAAACAAATTGTGATTTTGGATTAATGCTTCAAAAATTAAGTATTGACCTACAAAATAATTAGAAAGCATTAAAAGTTGCAAAATCAATGTAGAAAAAATATTTAAAATGTCAAAAACAATTAAAATATTAATTCTTTGCAAAAATATCAATTATATGAAATAAATAATATTTTTGGGATTTTTTGATAAAATAAAATATTTTAACATTTTTGTGAATTATTAAAAAAAGAATCAACTCAAAATCATTAAAACTCAGAGAGAAATTAATTTTTGAATCAATTAAATAAAATCACAAAATTCAAATATTTGAATTTATGAAAATGGCGCCAAGAACATGGACCAAGAACACGCGCGTGTTCTTCCTTGCCCAAATTTGCATTTTCCATCCAATCTCACTGAATACGTAATCATATCATGCAATCCACATATCATTATGCTCGTCTCAACCTCACGATCATGTCTATAACACTTAATTTCATTTAAATTAAACATAAAACATGAAATCACGAAGAAACCTCAAGAACCCTAATTTCTGCATGAAGGCTAGGATTTTTGATACACGATTCAAACAATGCAATTAATTGAGGGAAAACCTTCCATGCATGATTATGAACATATGGCCAAATTATTGTGCGAGGAAATATGCATAGATTGAGAGATGACCAAGTATATGCTCACCTCTAGGCCGTGACAGCAAGTGCAATGTGATTTTTGATTTGGAGGTGTTACAGATGAGTGGTGATGATCTGAACAGCTTCCCTACACCCTATGGAGTGTGTTTGAATGGTTGGACTTGATTGAAATTGGCTGGATCACTTTGTGGTACCTCAGCTGCAACTTGGTTAAAACCTTGAGCAACCAGCTGGTGATTTTGTGAAATTGGTGTTTCAGAAGTGATCTAAGTGTTTGATCAGCTCATATATGATGTATGTGAGGTGTGTGAGTGATTGGTTTGATTGGAATTGCTCTCAAACTCAAAACCCGATAGTGACTTGCTTTAGAAGGCAAAATTGGAGTGAAAGAAGAGATTTTGAGGAAAACATCTGTTTGATGGCTTTGGTGTACTCAAACTGATCACAATTGAGCTCTATTTATAGTAGAGCAAGTTTGTTTTGCAAGGAATAGTGAATGGCAGCTGGTAAGTAGGTTTGGCCAATGTTGGCAAATGAAAATCCAAGTCTCCTCTAGCCATTGACTAGAGGTTAGGGCACAGAGCTTTGGTTCCCTTGGTCTTGGATAAGTCTTGATTGATTTCAGATGAGAATGGCTCAGTCCATGCCACCTTGATGCTTCCATTGAATGCTTCAATCCAAATTTGGAGTCTTGTCCCTATTTTGGCCATTCTAGGTTCAACATGCTATTTCTTGTTCCATGGACTTTGGAGGCTTGGCTCAGTGATTGTCCCCTTTAGATTCAATCCTCAGATGTGTCCAAGTGGATAGGAGCATTTGAATTTGGCTGATTTTGGCAAATCGAGCAAAATTGCAAATTCTGCCTTGCCTTGACAGATTTCAGCAAGGCAACTTGCCAATGTTATATCTCATGGTGTAAGTTGAATTTGGTAATGCTCTTGACCATTTTGGAAAGCCCTTACATGGTACAATAACTATTTGAACAAGTTTGGTTTTGATCTCTTTTGATTCCAAGTGAAAAATCCCTCTACATTTGGCAAAAAGTGAAGCAGAATCTGACTTAGTGAAATTTTCACTAAGTGTTGGAACAAAGTGTGATTTCTTGATTTTGATCACTCCATAACTCAAAATCCTTAATGAATTGGACTTAGGTCTAGTTGAAGTTTTTGTAGAGGGTAATGAGGGCTACAAATCCATATTTGGATGAAAAAAATTGGCCTTGTGGTTTAGGAGTTATGATCCTCCAAAGTTAGTGTATTAGTGGTACTTTTTCCATAACTTAGAAAAATTTCTAAGTTTTATGGTTACCCCTTTTACAAGTTATCCCACTTTTCTTGATTTTTCTTGATGAATGATGATTCAAATCATACATTAACATCATTTTAGGGTTAAAAATCCATTTTGGTGAAAAATCTCAAAAAGTCAAAGTTGACTTTTGTGCACAGTTGACTTTTTATCAGATGAATTCCAAATTGTGCAATTCTTCAGGAAATCATGTCCTTGACCTAAATCAAACTTAATGGACATGTTCCATGGGCGTCATAGGGTATATTGGGGCATATCCTAGGGTTTGGGAGCATGTCCTGGTCAAAAGTCAAAGTTACAGTTGACTTTTCTCGCGAAACCCTAATTGTGGTGCAGATGAAAATGAGACTTGTTGCTCAAGCTTCTTGGATTAATCCATTGTTCCAAATGGATCAATATAGTTCATTAGAGACCCTCAAATCATGTCTTGAGGTCTTGGCTCTTGATTTGTCCCAAAAGTCAACTTAGGGGTGAATTAGGTCAAGAAACCCTAATTCCTGATTTTTGATGAATGCAACCCCTGAGGCAAAATTGACTTGATGATAGGGTCCATGAGGTCCCATGGAGTATATTAGGTTGTGTTTTGGATCTTTGGCTCATGCCCAGAGGAAAATTTCCCTTTGGAGGCCCTGATCGACCAAAACCCTAATTTGGTGACACTATCGATCTTGAGACTTGATCCACCTAGAAGGGAGCAACCATGTGCTTAATCCTTGGAGTGGGAGTCCTTTTGATCCTTTGTAGTTACTTGAGAGGTTAGACAAGTTGAAGATCATGTCATTCCTTGATTGATCCTTTGTCTAAGGCTCTGAGAGGGCTTTAAACCCTAATTTTGACTGTAGTGAATGCTCAACAACCCTTGAGGCATTTGATGAGGCATGATGGTTCATCCATATTGTGATGATGATTTGCACAATGATGGGAAATCTTGGTGGTCAAAATTTGGGGTATGACAGATGCCCCTATTTAATCTTCTTGGACCCGAAGGTGTGAGTGACGAAGGTATTCGGGCATTCGGGGTGCAAGAGGATTAAATATCAGAATACCCAAAATTTTGATGGTGGTTATGAATGGTAGCTTGCGCATTCATCTTCTTTTGCTAAGCAATGATGCTTAGAAAAGGTAAAACTTCCCCTCGATCCTGGTTTTCAGCCAAGGAACTGGTCTCAGTTTTCTTTTGAAATAAACTTCCCCTCGATCCTGGTTTCCTACCAAGGAACTGGTCTTAGTTGCTGATTTAAACTTCCCCTCGATCCTAGTTTCCTACCAAGGATCTGGTCTTAGTTTCTTTTGTAAACTTCCCCTCGATCTTGGTTTCCTACCAAGGATCTGGTCTTAGTTTCTTTTGTCAATAAACTTTATTGACAAGGGACGCTATTTGTAGCGGCTTTCCCTCAAACTTCTCGCCGAATGGAGAGATGCCATTTGAGTGGAAAAAGTTTTGATGTCAGACTTGCTGGGGAACCCAGTCGTCTGAGTTGTAGAGGTGTACAAACTTCTCTGTTGGATATGCCATTTGTTTCTACTGGGGGAAAGCAGGTCTCTTGGGAGACTGCTGTCGCTTGGGATCTTACATCATACTTTTCTCGGGATCTTCCCGGAGAAACGCCATATGATGGGGTCCAATTTTGAGGTGCCGATGACCTTTTCATCAGTGATTTTCGGAGAAATACTGATGTACTGCCGAATCTCCGATTACGAGGCTTTCCCTCGGGATTTTCTTTAATCCGGGAAAGCAAGGATATCATCTTCAATGGCGAAGAGTGACATCTGTTGAAGGTTCTCTGGCCTTTCAGAGGTTCAAGTTATCAAAGTGGTCGAATGCCGGCTCTGATCTAGAGATAAACGGGAGAGAGATTGCTTAGATGACCCATTTCCCAATGAGGAAAGGTCCGACAACTCAATTGAGAGGACTTTTATCACTAGGGGATAAGACCGACTAGAGTGATAGCGATGCAATATGAAATGTAAATACAAATCAATAATGCATGATGCATGTATGTATATGCTGACAAAACTGACGCGACACACAAACTAAAAGACGAACATGACTGGATACTCGGCCATCGCGGGGCGTATAGAGATATCGCTGGTTCAAGATAGCAATTCCACCTTGCTTAGGAGAGATAATCCCTGCGGGGAATACCGTTGATCGGGCTTAGGAGATGAGAACTCGGCCGAAGCGTGTCAGACGAAACAAGGCCTCTGACATAGTTGATTCCTTCATTCAGGCGTACTGGCGTAGAAGGAGTACTTTGATTCTACACTTTGAAGTTCGCTTACTTCTGGAGAAGCGGTTGATGCTCTTTTGATGTTCAATAGTCAAAAGAAATTGCCATCTTTATTAAAAAGCAGAAAAAGTTTTAACAAGTAAATTCATTTTTGTTTTATTTCAAGAATCGTTAATCATGTTAACAACGTCGTTCTGTAAAGTTAAAACAAGCAAGAATTACAAACAAGAGCACAAGGCTCAAATTTTATTGATAAGACGGAGATCAGCCAAACGCGTGATTCCAAAGAGTATATACAAAGTTTGAAAATGGTAATTTACAGGAAAAAGGGCTACGTTGAAACATAACGACCACTATCCTTCTACCAATCTTGAATTCAGGGCATCCTGAGCTTCTGTCGAAGATGACCTTAACTGGAGTTTTCTTCCGATGATGTAACTGATGTTGCTGAGGGATTTGCCTCTGTTGAACATAGTTACTTTCCATTATCCTTAATTTTTGCCTGGATTGTACTATGATGTTTCCAATCCACCGGGATGATTTTTTTCATGTCTCTAACTTTTGCCTGGACCGCCCTTTCGGGTTTTCAATCCACCGAGACGTTTTTTTTAGGCAAAGTATTTCTTGACTACATCAACATTCGTGGGGTAGGAAAATTCCTCTCCGTCCATGGTTGCAAGTCTCAAGGCGCCGCCTAAGAAAGCTTTTGTGACCACATAGGGGCCATCATAATTCGGAGTCCATTTACCTCGCGAATCTGTGAGAAATGATTGTATCTTCTTGAGCATGAGGTCTCCTTTTCTGAAGACACGAGGTCGGACCTTTTTGTCGAATGCCCTCTTCATTCTCTGTTGATACAACTGACCGTGGCATAGTGTCGTTATTCTCTTTTCTTCGATCAGATTCAGTTCGTCGTGTCGACTTTGACACCATTCAGCTTCGGTGAGCTTAGCTTCCATCAATACTCAGATTGACAAGATCTCTATTTCTATGGGGAGCACTGCTTCCATGCCATACACTAGAGAGAAAGGGGTTGCCCCTGTTGAAGTGCGAACAGATGTGCGATAACCGTGAAGAGCAAAGGGTAGCATCTCGTGCCAGTCTTTGTAGGTCACAACCATCTTTTGAACAATCTTCTTGATGTTCTTGTTAGCCGCTTCTACCGCTCCGTTCATCTTGGGTCGGTAGGGAGACGAGTTATGATGTTCAATCTTGAACTCTGCACACAACTCTTTCATCATCTTATTGTTCAAGTTAGATCCATTATCAGTAATGATCTCGCTTGGAACACCATAACGGCAGATGATATTGTTTTTGATAAATCGGACCACCACTTGTCGGTTTACATTAGCGTATGATGCTGCTTCGACCCACTTGGTGAAGTAGTCAATGGCTACAAGGATGAACCGATGTCCGTTCGAAGCCTTGGGTTCAATCAAGCCAATCATGTCGATTCCCCATATGGAAAAAGGCCAAGGGGAAGAGAGAACTTTGAGATGTGATGGCGGTACATGAATTTTGTCGGAGTATATCTGACACTTGTGACACCTCCTCATGTACTTGTAGCAGTCAGATTCCATTGTCAACCAATAGTACCCTGCTCTGAGAATTTTTCTCGCCATTGTGTGTCAGTTGGCATGAGTGTCAAAGGACCCTTCATGAATTTCTTTCATAAGCATGTCTGCTTCTGGTCTGTCGACGCATCGGAGCAAGACCATGTCAAAATTTCTCTTATAAAGAGTGTCACTGCTCAGGAAGAAGTTTCCAGCCAATATTCTGAGGGTTTTCCTGTCTTTTCTGAGTGCCCCTGATGGGTACTCTTGTTTTTGAAGGAAGCATTTGATATCGTGATACCAAGGTCTGTCATTTATGACTGCTTCAATCGTGAAGATGTAAGCGGGCCGTTCAAGGCGCATTATGTTGATCTTAGGTATGTCATTCCATTGACCTACACTAATCATGGAAGAGAGAGTGGCTAATGCATCAGCCATGTGATTCTCATCACGAGGGATGTGATGAAACTCAACTCTGTTGAAGAAGGGTAACAACCTTCTTGCATAGTCCTTGTAAGGAATCAATCCTGATTGGTATGTGTTCCAATCTCCTTTTATCTGATTGATGACCAAGGCTGAGTCGCCATATACGTCCAAGTTTTTGATCCTTAAATCAATCGCTTCCTCGAGACCCATGATACAAGCTTCGTATTCGGCCTCGTTGTTCGTACATTTGAACGTAAGTCGAGCGGTGAAAGGAATGTGGGTACCCTGAGGGGTAACAATGATTGCCCCAATTCCGTTTCCATAATGATTAATGGCTCCGTCAAAGATAAGTCCCCATTGGGAACCTGGTTCTGGCCCTTCACTGGGTAGTGGTTCATCGCAGTCTTTCATTTTTAAATACATGACATCTTCGTCTGGGAAGTCAAACCCGATTGATTCTTGATCGTCAATTGGTTGATGAGCCAAATGATCGGCTAAAATACTTCCCTTAACGGCTTTCTGAGCGTGGTATTCTATGTCATATTCTGATAACAGCATCTGCCAACGGGCAATTCTTCCCGTAAAGCAGGTTTTTCAAATACGTACTTGATTGGATCCATTTCGGAGACCAACTAAGTAGTATGACGAATCATGTATTGGCGAAGACGTTTGGCTGCCCAAGCCAAAGCGCAACAAGTTTTCTCAAGCATCGTGTACCGAGTCTCGCAGTCGGTGAATTTCTTGCTCAAATAGTAGATGGCAGACTCTTTTCTTTTAGTTTCGTCTTGTTGGCCAAGTACACATCCCATTGAGTCCTCTAGGACTGTGAGGTAAATGATCAGTGGTCTTCCTTCCACTGGAGGTGATAGAATCGGAGGATTCAACAGATATTCCTTGATACTGTCAAATGCGGTTTGGCAATCTTCTGTCCAAACGCAGTCCTGGTTCTTTTTCAGTAATTTGAAGATCGGCGCACAAGTGACAGTCATAAGGAATATGAATCTGGAGATGTAGTTCAAACGTCCCAAGAATCCTCTGACTTGTTTTTCAGTTTTCGGCGAAGGCATTTCTTGAATGGCCTTGACCTTGTCAGGATCAACCTCAATTCCTTTCTGGCTGACGATGAACCCTAGTAGTTTCCCTGAACGGACACCGAAGGTGCACTTGTTGGGATTCAAGCGGAGCTTGAATTTTCTTAGACGTTCGAACAATTTTGACAGATGTTCAACATGCTCACTCTCTATTTTTGATTTTGCAATCATGTCATCGACATATACCTCTATCTCTTTGTGTATCATGTCATGAAACAGAGTAGTCATGGCCCTTTGATAGGTTGCCCTGGCGTTCTTCAAACCGAACGGCATTACCTTGTAACAAAAGGTACCCCATGGGGTAATGAACGAAGTTTTCTCCATGTCATTCGGCGCCATTTTGATCTGGTTATAGCCCGAGAATCCATCCATGAAGGAGAATACTTTGAACTTTGCTGTGCTGTCAACCAACATGTCAATGTGTGGTAAAGGAAAGTCGTCCTTTGGACTTGCCTTGTTCAGATCTCTGTAATCAACACACATTCTGACCTTTCCGTCCTTTTTGGGAACGGGTACGATGTTGGCTAACCATTGAGGATATTCAGCTGTAGCGAGGAAACTTGCGTCAATCTGCTTTTGTACCTCCTCTTTGATTTTGATGGCCATGTCCGGGTGAGTGCGTCTCAACCTTTACTTTACTGGCAGACATTCCGATCTTAACGGTAAGTGATGTTCCACGATGCTGGTATCCAACCCTGGCATATCCTGATAGGACCAAGCGAATACATCGGGAAATTCTTTGAGAAGCTTTATCAAACTCTCTTTGGTAGTTGGACTGAGCAGTGCCCCGATCCTGATTTCTTTTCTCTCTTTTTCTGAACCCAAGTTTACCGTTTCCAACGGCTCTTTGTGAGGTTCAATGGACCTTTCCTTTTGTCTGAGTAGTCGGGAGATCTCTTCGAAAATTTCGTTGTCATTTTCTTCTTCAGCCTCGAATACCGGGAACTCAAAGTTGGGAGAAGGCATCAGATCGTATGTTTCAACGGGGTTTAAAACAAGTAATCTGCATGACGTGATGATTCGTGTTTAGAAGAGATAGAGAAAATGCAAGTGTGTGTAGTGTTTTATTTTACTGCTTGTTTTTATTTGAATTGTTTTTTTAGGATTACCATTTTCTTTGAAAAAGCAAAAAGAGAAAACAGCAATTAATGCGGAAATTACAGAACGACGTTATTTTATTAATGAACAAGTCGAACCTTGAAACTACAGCCCTATAAAACAAAACTCTGTCGCTTCGGGCAAAGCGAAGAGGGAAATTTACAGAAAGCGAGCCCTATCAAAACATCCGTTTCACCTGGGCAGGGTGAAAGGTTAAAGAGGGCAATTACTTTGACTGATGAACGACCTTCGAAACCTCGACAGCAACCCATTGGCAGCAAACTCCTCGGTGAATCACAAAGTCTAGCACCTTCCTTGGTTTGTCTTCAGAAATAACGCTGATTTCTGGTGGAGCAGGATCATTGGAATCTGTCTCCCAAGCAGAATTGTCGTAGGAGGATTCCTCTGTTGTATTTTGCATAGCATTTGTGCTCTCAGGTACATCTCCCCATCCAGTTTCCTGGATATCCTCGAGCCTGATACGAGAGCTTTCGGGAGCGGTGTACTTGACCATATAGTCGAATTTTCCACTTGGTTCTCCTAGAGTGTCCCAAACTTCTTTGGAACTGGAGGAGTCATCTCTCTCAATGACGTTGACCTCGGGGAAAGCATAGTTGATGAACTCAAGTCCTGCAAACGTTGCAAATTCATCTTCATGTTGAGTAGTTTCTGAATGACCTGAGTGTTGATCCCATGGCATGGTGGGGACACAGGTATTCCGTTTAATGACGCTCAGCTGAGTTTCATTACTCGGCTGACTTTCTTGCCCCAAGTTTCCTGGGTAAGGTTGCCACATTGGCAGACCATCCATTGGGCCATAGTAGGTGTAGTCAAAATTATCTTTCATTGGAGTATCTTTCTCTAATGAATTTGGCGGAGCGCGGTGTTGCACCCCAAAATTTGCTCTCCTTACTTTATTACTAAGTGGCTTATGTTGCATTGCATTTTGCATTATCATGTGTGCTTATCATTGGTTCTTAGCATGGGGTCAAGGTGCCTGAGGCAGTGCTTCAGAGGGTCAAGCAAGAGTTCACAAGTGGCAAGGGATCATCCTCTCCTAACCAGTGCATAAATTAGGGTTTTGAGATTCTTGGGTTTATTGCTTCAATGGGCAAGCTCCTTGGGTTTTTATCATCACCAAATGGCATATCTTATCTTTGTTGGAGAGGATACACATCATACTCAGAGGAATTTGGATTTGGAGACTGTGTTATTTCCTCCTAGACTGAGGGTACCACAACTAGGGTTTGCTATAAAGTCAGTTTATTTCTGATTTTTTGGGCAAGACTTGATTCCATAGTACTCCTTGGGTCCCTAAGTACCTAGGGATGGGAGGTTGTCCATCAGTTTGGTTCAGGGGAAGTTCAATTGGCCAATGGATTGAAAATCAGTTGAATTGGGTAAAAGTCAACAGTGAGAGGAGAAGTCAACTGTGGAATTTTGAGGTTCTCTCCAAGGTTTCAAGGTCTCACCTCCTCATATGGTCTTAAAGGGTCAAGCTTCATACATATTTATCAGAAATCAGGAGTTGGTGCAAAGTTTCTAAATTTGGAAAGTGACCTATAATGAAAAGTTTCCATTTTTGGCAAGTATCTACACTGCATTCAACTTGACTTTTCATCATCAAGAAAGCTTCAAATGAATTTCTCTCCAACATTAAAGTTGAAGATCTTTTTCTCCTCTTTCCAACAAGTACTAGTGGGTTTCCATATCATTTGTGAAACTCCAGTTATGGTCAAAAGAATGCAAAGTGGTTTTTAGGGTTTTTCATGGTGCCATTTTCACAACTTTGGGCATAGTGACCTATAATCAATTCCATTGCTTCAAGACATGTTCCAACATCCAAGAACAATCCCCAAGGAGTATTTTTGGCTTTTTAATCAAGTGATTTCATGGGTTATTATTCACTTATTTTCCATTATTCAAAAATGCCAAACTATTTAAAACTCAGGAACCAATTATTTTCAAGGCCCAAGTTCCATAGGGGTGTATTTATCAACCCAAATGCTGGTGATCCATCATGAAATTTTTAAGTGAACATGCATGGAAAGAGGTGTATTCCACATAATGCATTTTAACAAAATAATTCAAAAACTCATGAAACAAACAATTACCCAAGCCCAAATGATCAGATATGAAATAACCCTAAGTACTTAAGCCTATTCATGCATTTGTTAGGGGACACACACGTGAATTTGGAGGAGTTTTCAAGTAAACCCTAAAAAGGATCTCTCATTCGAAACTCACAACCAAGAAGGTTTTTTCCAAAAGTTCTTCCACAAACTCCATCCTTGTGATCCACAGAGCAGAAACCAACCATCATTCGCAGCTAAAAGCAAGGATTAGGAGTGCATAGCTTCAGGTTGGTCACTTTTTTTTAGGATCACGAAACTCCTTTTTTAAGTATGCATAATGTTGTGTGATTGTCACTGATCATGCTGATATAGTTTTTGTCGTGTTTGGACATGTATATGGATTGCTACGTGAGTTTGAATTTTTGAGCCCTAACCTTGTTTCGCACGTTTTTTATTATGCACTTGTTGTTTGCAAATTTGGATTGGATATTATTAACCCTTGCGAAAATCTGGTCAGAATGGTATAGGCCTTGATGTTTTTTGGGCACTTTTTGAATCGCAGGTGAGAAAGGGGGCGGCCGGAGCTAGGGCTCCGGCGACATAGGGAGTTCCGGCCGGCCAAGGGTCTTCACGGAGAAGACGAAATCTCAGCCACTCATCCTTCTGATCCAACGGCCCATACGAGGCCATGTGTTTTGTTTTTTTATTTTTTTTCTGAATTTTATTAAATGATCCTGTGAATATTACCTCACGCCGTTACCATGTTCTACCAATTGTGTCTTTTTGTTTTGTTTACTTTTCATATATGTTGACCAAACATGGACCGTGTGATAGATCCTGAGGCCACGTTGCTGCCAGCAAATAAAAATGACATGTGCATGGCACATGGGAGTCCACACATGCACCTCTTTTTATTTTTATTTTTCTGAAGGATGTAGACGTTGGGCCTCCTATTGGCACCCCCCGTCTTCAGCCCATGTCCTTTTCCAATACATTTTCTTTACTTTCCACCCCCCCATGCGCATCCAATTTAGATATTTTGTTTCAATTATATTGTTTTAATTTTTAATTTTTAAAAATACATAATTGCATTAAAAAATTCCCATAAAATTCATACATCATTTTTATTATTTTATAAAATTTTTACAAATTTTATTTTTTTTTATTTTTATTTTACTTTTATCATTTAAATTAATTGTTTAATCTATTTTCTTCTTGAACTATCCATACCATGCATACACAATTTGTTTATTTTATTTCTCTGCATTTGAAAAACATTTTTTATCCGTTCCTTTTGCTTTCATTCATTAACATTCTAAAGTGCTTAAAAATATTTTTCTTTCATTTTTAAATTTATTTCATATTGCATTTAGGTCCTTCCCTTTAGCACACTGAACCCTAATTCCCACCTGAACTTTGCCTATTTATTTGAATGACTAATATTTTGATTTTTTGCAGGGACTTTTGATATGTTGTTTGCCTCTGGTTGAGGAACCTTAATGTTTAATTTGGTAATTTTAGGAGTTGTTTTTCTAATTATATGATTTGTTTTCACTTGAGATTTTCTCGCAGGCGCATCTTTGACCTTGTATGATTTATCTGTTTGAAAAGGCACTTGTGCCATTTGTTTTGGGGCTGTTTCTTTGTTTCTTTGTTTCATGTTTGGATGATAATCATTATTGTTTGCCATTGTTTGATTTTCATTCACCTCATCTCTCTTACTTATATCTGTTCTGTACTAATATTTTATGCAGGGTCTAAGGTAAGCTCTTTGAGGGTATGGATAAGTATCCATGGTCACCCTTACTTTTTCCTTCCCTCATCTTCATTCTTTAGGGTTTAGGTTGAACCTCACTAACCGTAGGTCACCCATGCATGACAAATTTAGGATTCATAGTCCCCCTTAGAGTTACCCTTGTGTCTTCTCTCTTCTCATCTCAAATTTCTTTAAAACACTTGATAAGAATAAGGTGTATTGCGCACGAGCCTTAAGTATGGGGAATGAGAAATGAGGGGCTTCCTCTAATCTTTCTAGAGTGCTTAGCGAGCGTCCTATCTTGGGACGATGCGTTAAGTATTCGCCCGTGTGCCCTAGACTTTGGTGCAATGCAACTTAGGAACTAACTTAAGCCACTTCTGTCCTAAAAGATACAAACCAACTTCAAACTTTTTTGTCCTTCGGGATTGTCAAACTTAAAGGATATTTTCAAAAAGGGCACGTTACCTTCCGTCTGAGTCGCAAACAGGCATCGATCCTAACTGCCGGACGCGAACTTAACGTCGCTCATAAAAAACACAAAAAAGAACTTGGTCCGAACTACGTTGACTCTGAATTCCCCATTGCACAAGGGGGGTACGTAGGCCTAGGACGTCGACGTCCTACCGAGTCTGTCTTTGTCTTCCCTTCCCGTCTTAGTACAGCCCTAGATGATAGTATAACTTACCCCTAGATTAGACAACAAGCGTGGATCCCATCGAGTACGATGGACGCGTGGGGTGCTAGCACCTTCCCCTCGCGTAACCGACTCCCGAACCCAGGTTATGGTTGCGATGACCATTCATTTCCCTCTTCCTCAGGTTTATGCGGTGTTCCCTTTCCTTCTCTTGGGATAAATTTACACGGCTGGCGACTCTGTTTTTCCGCGCCACTCTCGCGTTTGTACCTGGATGAAAATCCCGGGAGCGACAGCTGGCGACTCTGCTGGGGATGTCTGGTTGACCTATGCTGGTCCATCCCTAAGCGAGTCGATCCTAACGCTTGCTTGTTTTCTTTGGGTGTTTTGTTTTGATTTGCTTTATGTGTTGTATTTTATTCTTATTTTTTATTTTTACCGCATTGTCTGCATTTCATTTTTTATTACTGTCATGCTGCTGTGCTGTGCTGGCTGTCTTTGTTTTGCAGGTTGGGTGGGTCTGAGAGATAAGCCCAATACCAAGGCTTGAGAATACCCTAGGACTAGAGTGGAAAGTAGTGGGACCTACGTGCCCGCTTGGTACGTTTGTGTGTTCACGAAATTCACAACCAGACGAGGCTATCTTGGGATGCATTCTAACGTGTGTCTCTTGCGCATGTTGGGGTGTTGATCTAGAGAGCTGTCGACTCTGGTGACCGATCATTGAGGACCTTAGTGGAAACATCCCTCTTTAGTGGTGACAGTGGCAGACCACATCCTGTGGCAAACCCATTCGCACCCGAGGGCCTGCTTTGGAACTCGCATAGGATGGCCCCTACGTTTTGAAGAGAATCTGTGGTGGCACTCCTCGATTGACTTTAGTACTGTACCCCGAGGGATGAATGTACTATTGTTTCTCGACCTCAGTGCCAAAGCTGAGGACCTTCCTCTTTGGAGAATCAGTTGAGGCCTCCTCGATTGATGATGATGCCAAACCAGAAATGGTGAACGTATCATCATTTCTCGACCTGAGAGCCCGGGATACTGAACATCCTAGTACCCACATGTGAGAGGGGATGGGTGTTTGCAGGTTTGCAGGTAACCGAGACTTTCAACCCACCCGGTTTTCTGGATTTCTCATCAATGTCTGATTATTTGGGTTCCTCAGTGGTTCAGAGTTCTGGTTTTCTGGTTTCTCGTTCAGCTAACAGCACAGCACATCCAGCAGTGTGCCTTGACCCCATGTTTACATGAGCATATCATTTTTCTTGCATTCTGACGTGTTTGACATTTTTCAGGGCTTGCATCTTACTCTTGATTCTGGTTTTCTGAGGTTGCTTCAGTATGGATGTTCAGAGAAAGAAGACTGTCACCTATTCATTCCCAGAGCCGACTTTGACACTGATCCACAAATTGATTAATATGGCTGGTTCCGGAGTTCGTACAGAGTCAGTGGAAGGTATGGAAGACTTCTGAAATTTGTCTATAATATCTCCCAGTATGAGAAGGATGCCATTCACACACTTCTTCAGTTTTACGACCCGCCTCTGCGTTGCTTCACTTTCCCGGACTACATCTTGGCTCCGACGTTGGAGGAGTTCTCATTTATTTTGGGAATTTCTATTAGTCATGATGTAGTTTTCTTTTCTGAAGAACACCCCGGTATAAAAGATATGGTTGTTGCTCTTCATATTAGTGAGCCTGTTCTGAACAGTAACATTGCAGAAAAACAAGGAGTTAAGGGTTTCCTATTGAAGTTCCTATTTGATCAAACTTGTATACATGTCAAAGAGAAGAACTGGACTGCTTTCCAAGCTATTCTAGTTGTGTGTGTCTATGGGATTGTTCTGTTTCCGAATATTCCTGATCTGGTGGATATGCACGCCGTCAGGATCTTTATTTCGAAAAATCCTATACCTACCTTGCTAGGTGATGTGTACCATTCAGTTCACTATAAGAATGAGAATAGGCGTGGGAAAACTGTGAGTTGCTGTGCGCCGCTCTTAGCTACTTGGTTTCTGAGTCGTCTCCCTGAATCTGGCGCTTTCGTTGATACGAAAGATTCTCTGAAGTGGTCTAAGAGGGTTATGGGCTTGACTGCTGATAACATCGTTTGGATTAATCGTGACTTGTTAGGAATGGAGATTATTTGCAAATGCGGAGAATTCCCTAATGTTCCCTTGATAGGGAGGAAAGGTGGAATTAACTATAATCCCTCCTTAGCTATCAGACAGTTTGGCTATCCTTTGAAGAATCCACCCGAAGAGCGAGATGTCCGTGAGTCCTTGTTCTTCAATGGTATTAAGGATCAAGGGTTGATAAGGAAAGTTGTGAATGCTTGGAAACAGGTGACTAAGAAGGGTAAGATTCCATTCGGGAAAAGTAACAATCGGGCTTTCCCTCCCTATAAAGAGTGGATTAAGAAGAGAGCAGAAGAGGAGCTTCTTCCATTCCCGGTAGAACCACCTTTGTACCCTTTGGTGATCGAGCCTCCTACCACCGTTGAGTTGGAGAAGTATAACAGATTATGGGATGAAAAGGAAAGTTTGCGGGAAGAAAATAGTGAGCTAAAGAGAGAAATTTATCAGTGGAAGCATGAGCGGGGTGAAGCTGTTCATACCGCCAAGTTGAAGACAGAGCTCCTTGCTAAAGCAGAAAGAGAGCTTGCTGACATGGTCGCATCCAGAGAAAGAATGAAACAAGCTTTGGATGGTATCAGTAACGTTCTCAGGTCCAAGGAGGAGGAATTAGGAAAGGCTTTGTTGAAGATTCACAGGTTCAATGATCACCAAGAAACTGCCATGGCTGAGAATAAGAGAAAGGAAGACGGCTACATAGCTAAGATTGATCAGTTGAAGTCGACGCTCAAGAAGAAAGACGCCGAGATCTTATCAGGGATATTCAAGAGACAAGTAGTCGAAGGTCGACTCAAGGAAGCCATAGCCTCCATGGAAGAACTGAAAGTCCAAGCTGAAGTGAAGAAACCTAGACATGAGGGTCCTAGCATGGATGGTGCTTCGGGAGAAGACGCTTGGGAGTTACATTGCCGATACTTGGATGGGATCATACACATGAGAGACCTTCTCATTCAAGGGCTAATTCAGAGGCCAAAGCATCCCGATACCAGAAAGTTGTTCAAGGAGATTCAAGACTGGTGCAGAAAGCATAATGGATGGGGGGGGGTTGACACTTGTGAACTTTGATGATATGCCTTAGTCTTCTGTTCTCTCTTATTGTATTTGGATCACCACCAGGATTGTTGGTTGGGACCTATGTTTTGTGTTTAGACTTGTTATCTCGGATTTGTGATTGTTGACATTTGGCTCTTCTCTGGTTTTCTTAATATATGAGCAGAGGTTCCACTATATCTTATTATTAAACCGGAATCAAGGGGTGGATCGCCCTGTGAATTTTCAAACACGTCCATTTGCATTTGCATATTCATAATCATTTTACATAATCATTTTGCATGACAGGTGTTTATCTCCGGTGTTCTTATCTTGTTATAATCTCAGAATTGCAGAGTTGATCATGGAACGAGTTCAAGCTGAGTTGAGTGAACTGAAGATTCAGATGAGGCAATTTGGGGAAGACATGCTCCAAGAGCAGAGGATGCTGAGGGAGGAGATCAGTCAGATGAAGACTCAGATGGGTTTGGTCATAGAGATTTTGAAAACAGTGTTGAAGAAGGAAGACAGCCCGGTGCCCGCTTCCACAACAGAGATCCTTACTCCTCCCATCTCTTTGGAATTTGATTTAAATCATGGATTACCTCGGGAGTCTCTTTCACAAGCGAAAGTTCCAGAACTCTCCCAACAGCAGCTAGGTCTTGGCTCCCAAGAAAAGCCCAAGGGCAAAAAGTATACACAGGGGCAGAAGAAGTCTGAAAGAGTTTTTCGTCCGCTCCCTATGCCATATTCTCAACTATTGCCGTATCTCCTTCAGTTTCAACTGGTACAGAAAAGGACCTTGGCTCCTCTCACCGGCAATCCTCCACCAGACTATGATGCAAGAGCCCATTGTGATTTCCATTATGGGGCACCAGGGCATACTGTGGAGGAATGTAGGGCCTTTCAGCACCGAGTCCAGGATTTGATTGACGCAGGGGCAATTGAGTTTACATCGGACGGCGTGAATGTACAAGGTGATGTTACCCTAATTGTTGCAGAAGAAGTGAAGGCTCCTCCCCTATTTGCAGGATCTACCTCATACCATGGACTTTCTCCACAGCCTCTTGCTACAGAAGTTTTGTGTCAGCAACCTTTATTTGTGCCTCAGCCAAATGTGGAAAGGAAAGTGCAAGCGCAGGTGAGGCGCCCAAATCAGCTCCGACAGCAGAGTTTTCAGCAGCAGGGGCAACCAAGACCAAGAGGGCCCAAGAGGATATTTGATCCTGTTCCTATCCCTTATAGTCAGCTGTTTACGCGTCTGCTCAAGAAGTCTCTGATTCAAACAAGGGGTACCGCGCCAGTACCGTACCCAATTCCTCCGGATTATGACATGACTGCTAGGTGCGAGTTCCACTCGGGAACGTTTGGGCACACAATTGATGAGTGTAATGTATTCAAGCACAAGGTGCAAGACCTGGTAGACTCAGAGATCATTGTATTCACTGAAGATGACATGTACATCAATGGAAGCCTCCTTTCTCAAATAAACACTCAGTCTGCAAGTACGTCCAGACAGAATTAAGCTTCCTCAGCAATGGCAATCTTCAGCTTCTTTACTTGCATTTTCATTTGTAGTTTTTCATTTCCTGTTAAAGCATCGTATGTATGCAAGACTTGTTTGTTTTTTTTATGACGATATTAATGCAATGAGTATGTTTTCCTTGAAGTAATCCATTCGTATTCACTCTTAAATGTTTTTATGCACTGCAATACCAATTTTCTTTGTTTAGAACTCTTGAGGGAGGATGATGAAATAAGAACGCAGGTTTCTAATGGTACGCTTTTGGATAGAACCCTGTTGAGGATGTACATGCATTGTTTCAAACCCCTAAACACTGGAGATATAAGGGAGATAGACCCTCGTTAACCCCTTTGAGCCTTGAAGTAGGAGTTTCCTTCGAATGAAAAAACCCTCATAATTAACCCAGGGGCGGGGTAGGCATCAGTTAGTTTGACCGAGCGTTCAAATTTCAAGGAGGGTGTGCATTTGAGGATCCATTCCCTTTTATCCCACCAGCAAGAGATGCGAAACCACGATGGTCATCCATCAACAACTAAGGAGTGAGACAGTCACAATCCTTTCAAGCAAGTAAGACAACTAGTGTCACACGCTTTGTTCAAAAGAGGAATATAAAAAGAAAGAAAAGAGAAAAGCCCGCTAAGTCGAAGCAACTTAGGCAAAAATTAGGGCATCCCGCTGGACTTCAAAAATCGAAAAAACTCAAAAAAATCAGTCCAGGCAAAATTAGGGATCAAAAAAAGAGGCAAAAAAAAAGAGAAAAGCGTTACAACAGAAAATCCTCGATAAGAACAAATTCGTGTGATTACAGACACAAAAGACAAAAAGAGGTGACTGTCATTCCAAAACTCCCTTAGGTGCCAAACCATTAGTGGCGTAGGTTCCTTAAAGATCATAAACCTTTTGAGAGATGAGCGTTCGGGTCAGATTAACTGAACATAGGACTGAAGAACATCACGGAGAGTGGGTGGGCACCGATAAATTTTGAGCCATAAATCCTTTTTTCTGAAACCGTGAACCAGACCACGTTACAACCCTTAAAAGTCCTAATTGAAACAGGGTTCATTCCGAAAGCGCACTCCAACAGGATGGCGTTCCTGACTCCTATGACTTGTGCTAATAAGATTTGTTGGTATTGCATGTGCGCATTGTTTTGCCATTCAAAAATCAAGGTCGCATCCCAGCAAGTGATTTGTTCACAAGGCTTGGCGACGCATTTTCAATAAAAACTTCAAGGTTAACACGAGTGTTGCATTAGAATTGTCATTCTCATAATAAACATTTTCTGTTTGCATATATGTGCCTAAGCATCAATGCAGCTTACACAGTGAAAGTCAGTCAAGAAGCTTGATCCTGCCAAGTTGGGATGCTTGGAAATTCTGAAGGACAATCATATTAAAGGGCAGGCTGCCAAGAGACTCAGTGTAGAGTGGGCTCTCCCCAGTAAGTCGTGTTAAGATGTAGCCAATCTAGGGCAGTCACGTCGAGAAATCTCTCCGAAATTCAGTTATCCTGGGGCATTCATTCTAGGATCAGGGGCAAAGTCACTTCAAAGCTCATATTGGAGCAGGCCACCTCTAGAGCATGGGAGATCGTCCACTCCTGAAAATGGTTAATTGAAAACATCTCCTTAAGGTTCAAGATACTAAAGCAGAGTATTTTCGAGTCATTACAATCCCTTACGAGGTAATGTACTTCTTGGATTATGAAGACTGGGGCAGTTATGTCGAGATATGATAAATTTCTCCAAGAGTTTGAAGACCCTGGGGCAGTGCGAACGCCCGATCTTCTGTAAAATCCTCTTGAGATGAAAAGTTCAAAGAGCCGCTTATGACCATAAAGGCAAGTCAGGTTGCAGGGCAACGGACTGTACATCCCCAGCAGTTGGCTCTCCCCAGCATTGAGATTGCTCCTTCCCCAGCAGGACAAACTTTCCTCAGCAGAGCAGACTTCCCACAGCAGGAGACTTGGAAAATATTTTCTCCGGATCAAAACGTTATTTCCCCACAGAATCATGGTGCTCACTTTCCCCATCCAGTCAGGAAGTGTACTCTCACCGCCAATGTCATGTTCTAATCCCCAGCAAGGTGAGAGTAAAGTCATTCTCCCCTTCAGCAGTTCAGAAGTATCCCCAAGCAGGATGGTATTGTGGGTTGGTATCCCCCAGCAGGTCTTAGGCCCGTCTGTTGTTGGCAATCCTCGGCAACAAACTTCCGGTTCCATTATTGGCGTCCATTCTCAACTCCCCCAGCAGAGAGGAAATCTCAGGTTTTGGATGTTACCTTCAGTAGAGGACAGGTATAATCCCCGGTAGTGTGGATATTCTTTTGGGACTTCATCCCCAGCAAAAATTGTTGATCCAAGGAGTCGATCAGTGTGATCCTTCTCAGCAGAGTTCCTAGGTTCAGAGGACAATTTATTTTTGTCATCCCCGGCTGAATTGATCTTTTCTCTCCGGCATTTATTTTGCTGGAGGGACCCTTTTTACATATCATAAGCATTGCATCCTCAAAACGCGTAGCATTTCCACTTCGTGTGGAGCATTACGGCAAAATTCAAACATCTGCAGGTTTGGTGCTTTCTTTGCCAGTTCTCTTTCCCAGCAGAGATGTCATAACTCAGGAAATTTTGGAGGGACGCGTTCCTCATACTTGTGCTCCCCGGCAGAGTCTTTTATTTAGATGTCACCTTCCCCAACGGAGTCATCTTATCTGTGGATCAGGAGTCCGTTAGAAGTTTGTCTGTGTTTGCCTCATTTTGGCCTTTTTCTTTTGTGAGTCTTGTTTCACGTTATCCCCAGTGAAGTCCACTTTATGTTGGTTATCCTTTGTGGGTGCGATTGAGGTCGTATTCGTGTTTTCTTTGCGGGTAGAGTGATTGAGGTTAGTCTTCCTTTGAGGGTACAATTGAGGTTGTATTCATTTTGTGGATGCAATTGAGGTTGTATTCGCATTCTTTTTTTTCTTTTGCGGGTAGAGTGATTGAGGTCAGTCTTCTTTTGCGGGTATAATTGAGGTTGTATTCGTTTTATGGGTACGATTGAGGTCGTATTCGTATTTTCTTTGTGGGTAGAGTGATTGAGGTCAGTCTTCCTTTGAGGGTACAATTGAGGTTGTATTCGTTTTATGGGTACAATTGAGGTCGTATTCGTATTTTCATTGTGGGTAGAGTGATTGAGGTCAGTCTTCCTTTGCGGGTATAATTGAGGTTGTATTCGTTTTGTGGGTGCGATTGAGGTCGTATTCGTATTTTCTTTGTGGGTGGAGTGATTGAGGTCAGTCTTCCTTTGAGGGTACAATTGAGGTTGTATTCGTTTTGTGGGTACGATTGAGGTCGTATTCGTATTTTCTTTGTGGGTGGAGTGATTGAGGTCAGTCTTCCTTTGAGGGTACAATTGAGGTTGTATTTATTTTGTGGATGCGATTGAGGTCGTATTCGTCTTTTCTTTGTGGGTGGAGTGATTGAGGTCAGTTTTCCTTTGAGGGTACAATTGAGGTTGTATTCGTTTTGTGGATGTGATCGAGGTCGTATTCGTCTTTTCTTTGCGGGTAGAATGATTGAGGTCAGTCTTCCTTTGCGGATGCAATTGAGGTTGTATTCGTTTTGTGGATGCGATCGAGGTCGTATTCGTCTTTTCTTTGCGGGTAGAATGATTGAGGTCAGTCTTCCTTTGTGGATACAATTGAGGTTGTATTCGTTTTGTGGATGTGATTGAGGCCGTATTCGTCTTTTCTTTATGGGTAGAGTGATTGAGGTCAGTCTTCCTTTGAGGGTACAATTGAGGTTGTATTCGTTTTGTGGATGCGATCGAGGTCGTATTCGTCTTTTCTTTGCGGGTAGAATGATTGAGGTCAGTCTTCCTTTCAGGATGCAATTGAGGTTGTATTCGTTTTATGGTGCGATTGAGGTCGTATTCGTGTTTTCTTTGTGGGCAGAGTGATTGAGGTCAGTCTTCCTTTGCGGATGCAATTGAGGTTGTATTCGTTTTGCGGTGCGATTGAGGTCGTATTCGTGTTTTCTTTGTGGGTAGAGTGATTGAGGTCAGTCTTCCTTTGAGGGTACAATTGAGGTTGTATTCGTTTTGTGGGTGCGATTGAGGTCGTATTCATATTCTCTTTGTGGGTAGAGTAATTGAGGTCAGTCTTCCTTTGTGGATGCAATTGAGGTTGTATTTGTTTTGTGGTTCGATTGAGGCCGTATTCTTATTTTCTTTGTGGGTAGAGTGATTGAGGTCAGTCTTCCTTTGCGGATGCAATTGAGGTTGTATTTCGCTTTGTGGGTGCGATCGAGGTCGTATTCGTATTTTCTTTGTGGGCAAAGTGATTGAGGCCAGTCTCACTGTGAGGTTGTATTCGTCTTTTGGGTACGATTGAGGTCGTATTTGTTTTTTCCTTGTGGATATGGTTGAGGGCATATTCCTTATTTTTCAGCACACTTTATCTCGTTATTCTTACCATAAGCAAATTTCCGGGGCTCTTTTCGGTATTCAATCCCCGTGTACCCTGGAATGTCTGAGAGCCGTTGCTATCATACCTTCAGGACCAAGTTGATTGAATAGGGGCAGCTGTTGCACCCCAAAATTTGTTCTCCTTACTTTATTACTAACTGGCTTATGTTGCATTGCATTTTGCATTATCATGTGTGCATATCATTGGTTCTTAGCATGGGGTCAAGGTGCCTGAGGCAGTGCTTCAGAGGGTCAAGCAAGAGTTCACAAGTGGCAAGGGATCATCCTCTCCTAACTAGTGCATAGATTAGGGTTTTGAGATTCTTGGGTTTATTGCTTCAATGGGCAAGCTCCTTGGGTTTTTATCATCACCAAATGGCATATCTTATCTTTGTTGGAGAGGATACACATCATATTCATAGGAATTTGGATTTGGAGACTGTGTTATTTCCTCCTAGACTGAGGGTACCACAACTAGGGTTTGCTATAAAGTCAGTTTATTTCTGATTTTTTGGGCAAGACTTGATTCCATAGTACTCCTTGGGTCCCTAAGTACCTAGGGATGGGAGGTTGTCCATCAGTTTGGTTCAGGAGAAGTTCAATTGGCCAATGGATTGAAAATCAGTTGAATTGGGTAAAAGTCAACAGTGAGAGGAGAAGTCAACTGTGGAATTTTGAGGTTCTCTCCAAGGTTTCAAGGTCTCACCTCCTCATATGGTCTTCAAGGGTCAAGCTTCATACATATTTATCAGAAATCAGGAGTTGGTGCAAAGTTTCTAAATTTGGAAAGTGACCTATAATGAAAAGTTTCCATTTTTGGCAAGTATCTACACTGCATTCAACTTGACTTTTCATCATCAAGAAAGCTTTAAATGAATTTCTCTCCAACATTAAAGTTGAATATCTTTTTCTCCTCTTTCCAACAAGTACTAGTGGGTCTCCATATCATTTGTGAAACTCCAGTTATGGTCAAAAGAATACAAAGTGGTTTTTAGGGTTTTTCATGGTGCCATTTTCACAATTTGGGCATAGTGACCTATAATCAATTCCATTGCTTCAAGACATGTTCCAACATCCAAGAACAATCCCCAAGGAGTATTTTTGGCTTTTTAATCAAGTGATTTCATGGGTTATTATTCACTTATTTTCCATTATTCAAAAATGCCAAACTATTTAAAACTCAGGAACCAATTATTTTCAAGGCCCAAGTTCCATAGGGGTGTATTTATCAACCCAAATGCTGGTGATCCATCATGAAATTTTTAAGTGAACATGCATGGAAAGAGGTGTATTCCACATAATGCATTTTAACAAAATAATTCAAAAACTCATGAAACAAACAATTACCCCAGCCCAAATGATCAGATATGAAATAACCCTAAGTACTTAAGCCTATTCATGCATTTGTTAGGGGACACACACGTGAATTTGGAGGAGTTTTTAAGTAAACCCTAAAAAGGATCTCTCATTCGAAACTCACAACCAAGAAGGTTTTTTCCAAAAGTTCTTCCACAAACTCCATCCTTGTGATCCACAGAGCAGAAACCAACCATCATTCACAGCTAAAAGCAAGGATTAGGAGTGCATAGCTTCAGGTTGGTCACTTTTTTTTAGGATCACGAAACTCCTTTTTTAAGTATGCATAATGTTGTGTGATTGTCACTGATCATGCTGATATAGTTTTTGTCGTGTTTGGACATGTATATGGATTGCTACGTGAGTTTGAATTTTTGAGCCCTAACCTTATTTCGCGCGTTTTTTATTATGCACTTGTTGTTTGCAAATTTGGATTGGATATTATTAACCCTTGCGAAAATCTGGTCAGAATGGTATAGGCCTTGGTGTTTTTTGGGCACTTTTTGAATCGCAGGTGAGAAAGGGGGCGGCCGGAGCTAGGGCTCCGGCGACATGGGGGAGTTCCGGCCGGCCAAGGGTCTTCACGGAGAAGACGAAATCTCAGCCACTCATCCTTCTGATCCAACGGCCCATACGAGGCCATGTGTTTTGTTTTTTTATTTTTTTTCTGAATTTTATTAAATGATCCTGTGAATATTACTTCACGCCGTTACCATGTTCTACCAATTGTGTCTTTTTGTTTTGTTTACTTTTCATATATGTTGACCAAACATGGACCGTGTGATAGATCCTGAGGCCACGTTGCTGCCAGCAAATAAAAATGACATGTGCATGGCACATGGGAGTTCACACATGCACCTCTTTTTTTTTTTTTTTTTTCTGAAGGATTTAGATGTTGGGCCTCCTATTGGCACCCCCCCGTCTTCAGCCCATGTCCTTTTCCAATACATTTTCTTTACTTTCCACACCCCCCATGCGCATCCAATTTAGATATTTTGTTTCAATTATATTGTTTTCATTTTTAATTTTTAAAAATATATAATTGCATTAAAAAATTCCCATAAAATTCATACAACATTTTTATTATTTTATAAAATTTTTACAAATTTTATTTTTTTATTTTTATTTTACTTTTATCATTTAAATTAACTGTTTAATCTATTTTCATCTTGAACTATCCATACCATGCATACACAATTTGTTTATTTTATTTCTCTGTATTCGAAAAACATTTTTTATCCGTTCCTTTTGAATTCATTCATTAACATTCTAAAGTGCTTAAAAATATTTTTCTTTCATTTTTAAATTTATTTCATATTGCATTTAGGTCCTTCCCTTTAGCACACTGAACCCTAATTCCCACCTGAACTTTGCCTATTTATTTGAATGACTAATATTTTGATTTTTTGCAGGGACTTTTGATATGTTGTTTGCCTATGGTTGAGGAACCTTAATGTTTAATTTGGGAATTTTAGGAGTTGTTTTTATAATTATCTGATTTGTTTTCACTTGAGATTTTCTCGTAGGCGCATCTTTGACCTTGTATGATTTATCTGTTTGAAAAGGCACTTGTGCCATTTGTTTTGGGGCTGTTTCTTTGTTTCTTTGATTCATGTTTGGATGATAATCATTATTGTTTTCCATTGTTTGATTTTCATTCACCTCATCTCTCTTACTTATATCTGTTCTGTACTAATATTTTATGCAGGGTCTAAGGTAAGCTCTTTGAGGGTATGGATAAGTATCCATGGTCACCCTTACTTTTTCCTTCCCTCATCTTCATTCTTTAGGGTTTAGGTTGAACCTCACTAACCGTAGGTCACCCATGCATGATAACTTTAGGATTCATAGTCCCCCTTAGAGTTACCCTTGTGTCTTCTCTCTTCTCATCTCAAATTTCTTTAAAACACTTAATAAGAATAAGGTGTATTGCGCACGAGCCTTAAGTATGGGGAATGAGAAATGAGGGGCTTCCTCTCATCTTTCTAGAGTGCTTAGCGAGCGTCCTGTCTTGGGACGATGCGTTAAGTATTCGCCCCTGTGCCCTAGACTTTGGTGCAATGCAACTTAGGAACTAACTTAAGCCACTTCTGTCCTAAAAGATACAAACCAACTTCAAACTTTTTTGTCCTTCGGGATTGTCAAACTTAAAGGATATTTTCAAAAAGGGCACGTTACCTTCCGTCTGAGTCGCAAACAGGCATCGACCCTAACTGCCGGACGCGAACTTAACGTCGCTCATAAAAAACACAAAAAAGAACTTGGTCCGAACTACGTTGACTCTGAATTCCCCATTGCACAAGGGGGGTACGTAGGCCTAGGACGTCGACGTCCTATCGAGTCTGTCTTTGTCTTCCCTTCCCGTCTTAGTACAGCCCTAGATGATAGTATAACTTACCCCTAGATTAGACAACAAGCGTGGATCCCATCGAGTACGATGGACGCGTGGGGTGCTAGCACCTTCCCCTCGCGTAACCGACTCCCGAACCTAGGTTATGGTTGCGATGACCATTCCTTTCCCTCTTCCTCAGGTTTATGCGGTGTTCCCTTTCCCTCTCTTGGGATAAATTTACACGGCTGGCGACTTTGTTTTTCCGCGCCACTCTCGCGTTTGTACCTGGATGAAAATCCTGGGAGCGACACGCGGCATCCTTCGGATCACAATCCCCGTAGATCATTTCGACATCTGATCTTGGTATAAATCTCAGACTCTCTGTAGGAAAGCAAAAAGGCATAAGTACCTCTTCCTGAGACATATAATCGTCCTTGTTAAGGTAGGACTTCCATTCTTCATCTGTGTCAGAGGGATCTTCCTCATTGATAGCATGTACTGCCTGAGACACTGGGTGAAGGAAACCTCCACTGTGGAATAAGTTTTGAAGGGGATGAAGACTTTCATCATTGGCAGCTGTCTGGGTACAGGTTGCAGAAAAACCAAGACCCTTCTTTGTTTTATTGTCAATAGGAATGACAAGCTGCCCCCATCCTGTCCTATCGGTACTCTCGACCGCTTTAATAGCATCTTTGTATGAGGAAATCGAGGTTCCTCCTCTGAACTGATTGTTCTTGCTTACCGACAGTGCTTGGAACTGCGTTCCAATAACCTCCTCGGGTTCTATACCAGTAGATGATGACAAGTTACTCACAAGCAAGGCTTGCTCCCCACAAACCGTGACAAGTTGATCGTTCTGGACGAACTTTAGCTTTTGGTGGAGGGTCGAAGTGACCGCTCCAGCCTGATGTATCCAAGGTCTTCCTAATAAACAACTATACATTGCCCGGATATCCATGACCTGGAAAGTAACTTGGAAAGTGTGAGGACCAATAGTTATGGGAAGATCAACTTCACCGATAACCGTTTTTCTGGATCCGTCGAATGCTTTGACGACAACCTCGCTGACTCTCATCGGAGGGCCCTTGAATGATAATTGCATCAAGGCGGACTTCGGCATAACATTCAGGGCTGACCCTGTGTCTACCAGTACGCTGGCTAAAGCATCGTCCTGACAGTTAACTGTGATATTGAGCGCCATGTTATGACGGCGACCCTCTTCAGGTAATTCCTCATCACTAAATCCCAAATTGTTGCAGGAAGTGATGTTAGAGACAATGCCATCAAATTGTCTGATTGTTACATCCTGTTCCACAAAGGCTTGCTCCAAGACTTTCTGTAGAGCCTCCCTATGCGCTTCTGAACTGAGTAACAATGATAATACCGAGATCTTTGAAGGAGTCTGTAACAGCTGATCCACAATGTTATATTCACTCCTTTGGATGAGCTTCAACATCTCATCATTATTTTTCGAAAGGTCGGGATTACTGGATTGACCGACTGATGGATCGGGAGTTTCCGTCTGAAGTTCCTTTTCCTTGTTAAGTTCCCCAACCCCTCAGTTGAAGATTCTACCACTCCGTGTTACTCGACTGATGTCTGCAATGTTCACAATGGAGGGTAATGGAATTTCCTTTCCATTTTCAATTATTGTTGCACCGTATTTGTAAGGGATCGCCTTAGCTGATTCATACGGTAGCGGTCCTGGCAGGTAGATGACTACAAGAGCCTTCTGATTTTTCTGACCATCATAAGTAATCTCGATTCGTTCCCGGTTGGGAACTTTAGATTCGTCAAGTAGAGGGATAATGGAGAAAACATCCCTGGTCCTGTGATGACCAGAGATCGTGACAACATCCTCAACTTGCTCGACAAGGTAGTTCGGCGACCAATTGGTGGGTCCAGAACCCGGATATGGACGAATTTCTCCACGATCGACCTGACCCTGAAGAGCTGCTCTCACAAGTTAACACCCTTGGTTACTTTCCGAACAGACGTTACAACTGTCATAGTTGTGTGGTGGCACCTGGCCACGCCCACTTTGAATACAATGTAACCTCACTAGGTTAGCTTCCACTGATCGGACATCCTGATTTTGACGCCGAGTAGGATTTCTATTACTGATACTAATCTGCTGAGTATCTTCGTCCATGTAAATCGGCATCCACCAGTGATTTAACAAGTGCTGAAGGGCCTCCTAGACAAGGGTACAACATCGATCGTTTTCGCAACCCGCTTTACAGCTTTGATAGTCATGTGATACTAAGAATCTGAGTCGGACCTGCTCAGCATGTAACTCTACCAGGTTGGTATTCATTACGTGAATATCGAAGATCTGAACCATGTTGATTTGATAGGAGTTCCTATCATGGTAGTCTTGGATCCATCCAAGATCCATCTGACGCTGGAGGGCTTCTTGTACAAAAGAGCAACCCTGTTTGTTTATCGAGCAAGTCAGACAGGAACTGTAATCGTGCCGCGGCAGATTATGATACTGGCTTTGCCTTGAGTGCATCGCCACCAAGTTGACATTCATTGCACGAATATCGTGGTTCTGAATGACGTTAGAGTTCGTATAGACCATGTTAACTCCACGAACTCGGTGCTCCTGGATCCATCCGAGATTCATCTGTTCCTGTAGGGCTGCTTGCACCACAGAACATCCTTGGTTGTCTTTAGAGCAGATATCACACTGGTGATAGTTATGAGGTGGCACATGGCCATATCCGCTCTGTCTACAATGCATCTTGCCCAGATTGGTCTTTAACAAGAGTACATCGTGAATTTGATAGACATTGTTAGATTCTCTCTCAATCAGATTGACTGCAGCTTTCTCGTGTTGAGGCAGCGGGTTCGTGAGAACATTGGGATTCGTATCTTTGAAGGATAAGACCCTGCTCCTAACAAGCTTTTGTACGTCGGACTTGAAATTGAGACAAGTCTCTATGTTATGCCCTGAACCTCCTTGATGATAAGGGCAAGTTTGATCCACCTTGAACCAAAAAGGCATATTTTCTGGTACTGTAAGAGGAGATTTAGTCTGAATGTGCCCCTTAGCCAGTAGTAACGGAAACAGTTCTGCATACGTCACGGGTATAGGATCAAATCCTAGCGGCCGTGTTGTACGGTTGTTGTTATATGGAGGACGAGCCTGCTGAAGAGGCTGTTGTGTCTTTTGCTGGTCAGGTTGGCTCTGCGCAACCTGAGGTTGATACGTAGGAATAGACGCAGGGTTGATAGCAGGAGTCACAGCTGCTACCGGTTGATAACGTCGTCTTTGCTTTCCGAGAGAGATATTCCCAATATCTTGCTCTTTTTTCTTAGGGAGAGCACTACCATATTTTTTAGTACCGCTCGTCGATCCAATGTCTTTTACCAAACGTCCTTCTCAGACGGCTTCCTCAAGACGTACGCCCATGCCGACCATTTCGGTAAAATCACTGGGCGCACTGGCAACCATTCGGTCATAGTAAAATGAGCTTAAGGTCTTTAAGAAGATCTTTGTCATCTCTTTTTCCTCAAGAGGTGGACAAATTTGAGCGGCAATTTCACGCCACCTTTGAGCGTACTCCTTAAAGGTTTCCTTGTCCTTTTGCGACATCGATATGAGTTGATCTCTGTCGGGTGCCATGTCCAAATTGTATTTGTATTGTTGAACGAAGGCAGTACCAAGATCTCTGAATGTATTGATCGTAGCACGGTTTAAACCCATGTACTATTTGAGTGCGGCACCGGTTAAACTATCCTGAAAGTAGTGAATCAGTAGGTCCTGATTCTCCGTCTGGGCTGACATCCGCCGAGTGTACATCACCATATGGCTTTGAGGGCAAGAGTTACCCTTATATTTTTCAAAGTCAGGCACTTGGAACTTGTGCGGGACTTTCACATTTGGGACCAAGCAGAGATCTGCGGCGTCCTTCCCAAATAGATCCTGACCGCAAATGGCCTGCAGTTCCTTCTGCATTTCCAAGAACTTCTCCTGGAATTCATCCATTCTGTCAAACATAGTTTCCTTCTTACCAGAAGGTGTAGGTGGAATCTGTCCTTCCGGGACAGTGTGCACCACAGGGGGTGGTACCGTGACTACGGCAGTGAGTCTTGGCGTCTCCCGAAGTTTGTAACCTTCAGGAGTCTTCAGTATGCCCCTGGCATCTTCGCTTTCCCGAAGTTTGTAACCTTCAGGCCCAGTGGCTTCTGTAGTGATTCCCTGATCTTCAGTGATCGGCAGAACATATCCTTCCGGGATATAGTTAACAGGCATGCCCCAAGGACGATCTTTCGGTATCTGATACCTAGGATCATACCTCTCCACTACGGGCGTTGAGGTGATCTCTGAGATCACAGTTCTTTGTAGCTGAGCTTCTGCCATGGCTTGCATGTCGTTACGAAGCTTTCTCATATCCTCTCTCAGAGCGTCGATCTCTTCTTTCAACTCTCTATTTTCTTCCTCAAGATCATCCATCCTTTTCTGACGATTGGCCCGAGTATTATACGAATGAGACAGTTTGACTCTAGAATCGAGACACAAACGTGAGATTCGTAGGTAAGAAGAATACGCGATGTGAGAATGATGAATGTAATGATTATATTAATTGTTCTTTTGGTTTAATCAAAATAAACTTCGACAATTAGATTGCAAATACCAAACGGTGGGGAAACCCCTTTTTATTGAATTCAAAGGATTACAGAAGTGGAAATACAGTAGATTACAAAGTGCAGAAACATAAACCTAAACTAATGGGTCCTGAGTCCTCTCTGAAGAGAAATCAGGTGCTGATTCTGGTATCTCCCTTTTCTTTGACCGGGGCTCTTGGGCCGTTGTCGGGTTGTCATTCCTTTGCCAAGTGAAAGGAGCGAGCAAATTCCTCTGGTCATCTTGATTATCTACAGCATATTGATCCAAAATTTCAATCAGAGCATCTTTCTCTTTCAGTAATTGCTGTATTTTGATGCACTCTATGTCGAGGGTGCGGTACTTGTTCTTCCAAGACCTTCTCTCCTTTTGAATTTTGTTGAGAGTAACCTGAAGCTTTTCAGCTTCTGTCATGAAGTACATGACAGATTCCCTCGGCGGAAGAATTCCGTAACGAGGATAAGGCATCTTCAGCTTGAGAGCTCTAGTTTGTACCCAATGGAGATAAGGCTCCACCGAGACACAGTCCGGTTTTCCTAGAGACTCTCGTCCTTTCTTATGAACGTGTTTCCAAGCGTGCACTATTTCCGTCTTTAGTGCTCTGTCACTTTCTCCTTCCTTGAAGAAAAGACCTTCCAGATGAACACCCAGTGGGATGTGTCTCATCGGGTATCCAAATTGACGGCGAACCAATATCGGATGGTAGTTGATTCCTCCTTTAGTTCCTATAAGGGGTACATTGGGGAAGTTTCCACAACGATCAATGATCTTGATTTCATCATAAATCCTATTACACCAATCTATATCAGAGTTGGTAAGAGACATGATCTTCTGCGACCAACGTAAGGCACTCTTGCAATCCCAAAAGCAGCAGACTTGGGCAAGTGAGAGATAAACCATTTGTAAAGCAAAGGTACACAGCATGTGATCTCCCCTCCGCTGTACAAATTCCCCAAGTGTACAGAATGATACGCATCTGCGAGCAGAGTCGGCATAGGATTTCCAATGAGAAAAACCTTAATAGCGTTAATATCGACGAAGTTATTGATGTTGGGAAACAAAAATAACCCGTAGGTGAGCAAGACAAAGATGCTTTCAAAAGCACTCACGTTTCATATACTGGCAAAATATAGGGCCTTCTTCCTCAAGAACTGGGCTGGCAAACCTTGGGTGCCACCCTTAGTGGTTAGGTGAGCCCTAACTTCAAACTCGTCCAAATGAATTGCTCTTGCAATGGTCTGATTCTTTAGAATTTCTTCCAGTCCAGAAAATGGAGCTTGATCCGTAATGTGTAGATCGATCAGGTGAGAATACATCTCCAGCGTTGGTGCGAGCTGGTAATCCGGGAATGTGAAACAGTGATAAACCGGATCATAAAACTGAATGAGCGCATCCATGATTCCCTCAATCACATGGACTCTTAATAGTGGTAGCAAACCTCCGTGCTTGGCTCTGAAAGCCTCAGGGTTAGTGATCATCCTCGCTAACCTTCTCAAATCCTCTAGCTTTGGAACCTTGAAGGTATACTGGTAAGTTCTCCTTCTACCGAAATCCATTAGTGCAATCCTTTTCTCTGATATTTGCAATCACAGTCTTAGTTTAATTTGAAAAACAGAGAGACTAGAAGAGAAATTTTTTTTTTTGAATGTTTTAATGTTTTATTAAATGAATGCATGAATGCAGCACACAAAAACATAGAAAAAACATGGGGTTAAAGGGTCGTTGTCATGAAGTCAAGACTCTACCCATTCCCAAAGGTTTATACTAGGGTGATTTTTGTACCTGTACTCATTATCATTAGCTCCTCCCAGGAAAGCAAAACAACAAGCGGATCGCCAGCGAGTTGTAGAGCAATCTTAGAGTAAGTGCCATTCACCGAGAATAGATCACCAACCTCAAATGAGGGTAGTATCGCGTAACAACTATTTTCGATAGTTTCCGCACTACGAAAGGGTTTGGCTCCTCAGCTTCTCAGACTTAACAACCGGCCCATTGTCTAGGTGAGAGAATGGGTTGCGTTGGTCAGCCTCCACTGAGGTTGATGGTCGACCCCGTCGCCATCACTTATCTTAGGTGTATACTCATTCTTTCCACATACGGCATCACCCGCATTCCCATTAGCAGAAAAATAAACATGTATAGCAATTAGGAAAAGCGGTATATATATTTGTCCTAAACATCCTAGACCTATAAAGCTATGAATCCTAAGTTCCTGACAGAAAATGAGTTCCCCGGCGGAAGCCCCAATCTGTGGTTTCCACACAAGAGGTGAAAAGGAAAAAGGAATACAGAGACTGGCCCCACGGTGGGCGCCATTTTTCTGTAGCGAGCGATTTTGGACGCGGTTCTTAAGCGCTGGTCGCTCTCTGCGGTTGAGCTTAAAACTACAGGTCGATTCATTTTTTATCCTATTAAAGCTGATGAAGGAAGGGAAATTGATGTCTCCAATTAACCCTGCTTTGCATACTGAGTTTAAATAGCGGTCTGTTAGGTTACGAATGCTATCAATGTGGGGGGCCTTTCTTGTGCTATTTAACAGAATTACAGGTTTCTAGCGGGGAACAAGGATTAGGATGTTAGGACTGATGCTTTTGAATTACTGCTTTTGATTGAGGGAGATATGGGATTTGGTTTTTTTGTTGATTGTGCTCGCTAAGATCTTTTCTTTCAATCTTATGCCTACGTATTCCCGTTTACCGAAACAGGGAAATCAGAGCGTTCGTAGTTCAGAAATGGGTGTTTTTTGGTGTCTTGTTCAAAGCCCAAGACGTGAAGCGAAAGGTGATTTGTATCTTGTTCAAAGCCCAAGATGTGAAGCTAAAAGGTCTTAACTTTAGAGAGAATTTGTCATCTCTAAAGAGGGTCTGTTTGTCACAACTGTTTGGTGACTGGTTATAAAGGGAGGATTACTTTAACCGGGATACGCGGATCCTAGTAATGCCATAATTTCCTTTATAGGGGGTTTTTAACCTGCAGGAGAAGACTTTAACTCAGTGTAGAGCAATGTTATCTTTCCTTAGGAATTTCTCATGCTAAAAGAGGGACAGTGGCATGGATTTAGACGATCCAGAGGCTTGCCGCTTACAGCGATTAGATGAAGAGAAAGGAGTTGTTGAGGTTTGTGTACTGTGAACGAGGCACAACTTTTATGCTAAAAGGTTAATTGGATTAACCAGTGGTTTTCTTATACAAAGCCTAAGAGGAGGCTATTATGTGTCTCGTACAAAGCCCGAGAGAGAAGCTAAAAGTTTTTGACTCAACGAGGGAATCTTTTGGTATCTCGTATAAAGCCCGAGATGGAGGCTATTTGACTCAACAAGAGAGTTTTTTGTACCTCGTACAAAGCCCGAGATGGAGGCTGTTGTTTATTTGGCTCAATAAGAACCCTTTTGTATCTCGTATAAAGCCCGAGATGGAGGCGAAAGGGGTGATTGACTCAACGAGGGAGTCTCTTATGTGTCTCATATAAAGCCCGAGAGAGAGGCTAAACGTTGTTTGACTCTGTTGGGGAGGATCTTTATACAAAGCCCAAGAGAAGGCTAACTTCACTGGAGAAGGATCATTATACAAAGCCTAAGAGGAGGCTATGGCTACTGTTTCAGTTGAGTGACAGGTCCAATATACTGATTTTAAAGAGAAAATCAGTTCTTATATGAGCAATACTGTACTCATGGATTTGATTCAAGGATCCGGGTTATTCCTGTTCTTTAAGGAAGCGGGAAATCCGAAGGGTATTGAGACTGTCCGAGTCTGCCGGTTTCCTTCCTATTTAACGAAGGGGTCACTTGAGAATGTCTTTGAGACTCAAGGAGATTAGACTGTCCAAGTCTAGGGTTTCATCTTTTGTACCATGTTTTGAGAAACAGTAGTAGACTCTATGAAAGGACTGTTCTATAAGGATGACTAGGTTCTGTTCCTATACCTCTAGGAGGTCGTCGGGACAATTTGTACGAAGCCCAAGAGGAGGCTGGAAACTTTTAAGAAGCCGACGGGTCCTTGTACGAAGCCCAAGAGGAGGCTATCATTCCTGGAGGAAGAGATCATTATACGAAGCCTAAGAGGAGGCTGTGAATACTTCTAAGAAGCCGTAGGGTCCTTGTACTAAGCCTAAGAGGAGGCGGGGTTGCTTTTAGGAAGCCTGTGGGTCCTTGTACGATGCCCAAGAGGAGGCCGATTGCTTTTAAGAAGCCGATGGGTCCCCAAACCCCGAGAAATTCAAGGCAATGCTATTCACCGAGAATAGATCAAAGTCAGGAAAGTTCGAGAATTTGGAAGAAACTCAAAGATGCCATTCACGGAGAATACATTCATCTCTGGGAGTAGAGTTTCTTGACAATTCCTAATGAGGACAGCCTGAGAGAAGACTGTATCTGGTGATCCTATTGGGGATCTAGTTGTCTATTTCTACGAATAAACGAAACGGCGTCACCTAGTTCTAGACGTAGTTGCCGGGGAAACTCGAAATATCTGTACTATTATTACACAGTTGATATGAGTTTATGAAAGAAGACTTACAGTGAAACAGCCCCACAATACAGTTTATATGTATATGAAAGCGGTAAATGAAAGCAATAACCACTTACTCGGTTGTAGAGCTTCCATGCTGTTTGGTTAGTTGTTCAACAAAGAAAGATTGAAAACAACAGTATATTCAAAATCAAAGGAGAAAGTGCTTTGAAAAAGAAAGTTTTGGGGCTTACAGCTCAAGGAGAGGCCCAGGGTTTTATCAGTGAGCGCACTGTTGAATTTGTACAGAGGGACTTATACAAGTGACTGAGGCCCAAAATGTTTTCTGTACGAAGGGATGGGTCTTACACTCTCTCAAGAGGCCCAAAAAGTTTTAAAGAAAAAGAGTGGGGCTTATAACACGAGGGTAGGCCCAGATGATTTTTTCCGTTTAAAATGGCGATCGCGCCGAGTTTTTCTTTTAACGCAGAGGGACTTATACAATAAGTTAGGCCCAAATGATTTTGGTTAAAAGGGGGTTGGGTCTTACACTCTAATAGAGGCCCAAAAGTTTTGAATGGGTCTTATAGCTCAAGGAGAGGCCCAAGGTTATTTTTCAAAAGGCGACGATCGCGCCGTTTATTTTTTACGGTATCGGGACTTATACAATACACTGAGGCCCAAAATGTTTTGGTCAAGAAAGGATTGGGTCTTACACTCTATTAGAGGCCCAAAATGTTTTGAAAATGATTTATGAGGGTTGAATTAATCCAAAAACCCTAATTTGTTTTCAAAAATGTATTTAATTGAATAAAAATTCAATTAAAATGATCAAAATTATTTAACATGTGAAAAACAAATTGTGATTTTGGATTAATGCTTCAAAAATTAAGTATTGACCTACAAAATAATTAGAAAGCATTAAAAGTTGCAAAATCAATGTAGAAAAAATATTTAAAATGTCAAAAACAATTAAAATATTAATTCTTTGCAAAAATATCAATTATATGAAATAAATAATATTTTTGGGATTTTTTGATAAAATAAAATATTTTAACATTTTTGTGAATTATTAAAAAAAGAATCAACTCAAAATCATTAAAACTCAGAGAGAAATTAATTTTTGAATCAATTAAATAAAATCACAAAATTCAAATATTTGAATTTATGAAAATGGCGCCAAGAACATGGACCAAGAACACGCGCGTGCTCTGCCTTGCCCAGATTTGCATTTTCCATCCAATCTCACTGAATACGTAATCATATCATGCAATCCACATATCATTATGCTCGTCTCAACCTCACGATCATGTCTATAACACTTAATTTCATTTAAATTAAACATAAAACATGAAATCACGAAGAAACCTCAAGAACCCTAATTTATGCATGAAGGCTAGGATTTTTGATACACGATTCAAACAATGCAATTAATTGAGGAAAAACATTCCATGCATGATTATGAACATATGGCCAAATTATTGTGCGAGGAAATATGCATAGATTGAGAGATGACCAAGTATATGCTCACCTCTAGGCCGTGACAGCAAGTGCAATGTGATTTTTGATTTGGAGGTGTTACAGATGAGTGGTGATGAACTGAACAGCTTCCCTACACCCTATGGAGTGTGTTTGAATGGTTGGACTTGATTGAAATTGGCTGGATCACTTTGTGGTACCTCAGCTGCAACTTGGTTAAAACCTTGAGCTACTAGCTGGTGATTTTGTGAAATTGGTGTTTCAGAAGTGATCTAAGTGTTTGATCAGCTCATATGTGATGTATGTGAGGTGTGTGAGTGATTGGTTTGATTGGAATTGCTCTCAAACTCAAAACCCGATAGTGACTTGCTTTAGAAGGCAAAATTGGAGTGAAAGAAGAGATTTTGAGGAAAGCATCTGTTTGATGGCTTTGGTGTACTCAAACTGATCACAATTGAGCTCTATTTATATTAGAGCAAGTTTGTTTTGCAAGGAATAGTGAATGGCAGCTGGTAAGTAGGTTTGGCCAATGTTGGCAAATGAAAATCCAAGTCTCCTCTAGCCATTGACTAGAGGTTAGGGCACAGAGCTTTGGTTCCCTTGGTCTTGGATAAGTCTTGACTGATTTCAGATGAGAATGGCTCAGTCCATGCCACCTTGATGCTTCCATTGAATGCTTCAATCCAAATTTGGAGTCTTGTCCCTATTTTGGCCATTCTAGGTTCAACATGCTATTTCTTGTTCCATGGACTTTGGAGGCTTGGCTCAGTGATTGTCCCCTTTAGATTCAATCCTCAGATGTGTCCAAGTGGATAGGAGCATTTGAATTTGGTTGATTTTGGCAAATCGAGCAAAGTTGCAAATTCTGCCTTGCCTTGACAGATTTCAGCAAGGCAACTTGCCAATGTCATATCTCATGGTGTAAGTTGAATTTGGTAATGCTCTTGACCATTTTGGAAAGCCCTTACATAATACAACAACTGTTTGAACAAGTTTGGTTTTGATATCTTTTGATTCCAAATGAAAAATCCCTCTACATTTGGCAAAAAGTGAAGCAGAATCTGACTTAGTGAAATTTTCACTAAGTGTTGGAACAAAGTGTGATTTCTTGATTTTGATCACTCCATAACTCAAAATCCTTAATGAATTGGACTTAGGTCTAGTTGAAGTTTTTGTAGAGGGTAATGAGGGCTACAAATCCATCTTTGGATGAAAAAAATTGTCCTTGTGGTTTAGGAGTTATGATCCTCCAAAGTTAGTGTATTAGTGGTACTTTTTCCATAACTTAGAAAAATTTCTAAGTTTTATGGTTACCCCTTTTACAAGTTATCCCACTTTTCTTGATTTTTCTTGATGAATGATGATTCAAATCATACATTAACATCATTTTAGGATTAAAAATCCATTTTGGTGAAAAATCTCAAAAAGTCAAAGTTGACTTTTGTGCACAGTTGACTTTTTATCAGATGAATTCTAAATTGTGCAATTCTTCAGGAAATCATGTCCTTGACCTAAATTAAACTTGATGGACATGTTCCATGGGTGTCATAGGGTATATTGGGGCATGTCCTAGGGTTTGGGAGCATGTCCTGGTCAAAAGTCAAAGTTACAGTTGACTTTTCTTGCGAAACCCTAATTGTGGTGCAGATGAAAATGAGACTTGTTGCTCAAGCTTCTTGGATTAATCCATTGTTCCAAATGGATCAATATAGTTCATTAGAGACCCTCAAATCATGTCTTGAGGTCTTGGCTCTTGATTTGTCCCAAAATTCAACTTAGGGGTGAATTAGGTCAAGAAACCCTAATTCCTGATTTTTGATGAATGCAACCCCTGAGGCAAAATTGACTTGATGATAGGGTCCATGAGGTCCCATGGAGTATATTAGGTTGTGTTTTAGATCTTTGGCTCATGCCCGGAGGAAAATTTCCCTTTGGAGGCCCTGATCGACCAAAACCCTAATTTGGTTACACTGTCGATCTTGAGACTTGATCCACCTAGAAGGGAGCAACCATGTGCTTAATCCTTGGAGTGGGAGTCCTTTTGATCCTTTGTAGTTACTTGAGAGGTTAGACAAGTTGAAGATCATGTCATTCCTTGATTGATCCTTTGTCTAAGGCTCTGAGAGGGCTTAAAACCCTAATTTTGACTGTAGTGAATGCTCAACAACCCTTGAGGCATTTGATGAGGCATGATGGTTCATCCATATTGTGATGATGATTTGCACAATGATGGGAAATCTTGGTGGTCAAAATTTGGGGTATGACAACACCCACTGTCAAAATACCATGTTCCTTCTTTAAACTCTCTATCACCCATTTGAGCCAATAAGCACTTCACCTTCTCCTTAGGTACCCATTATTTTAAACTTTGGGCCTGTGCTCTCTCCATCTGTTTTGAGGTTGAGGGTATCCATGCAGCTTGTAGCAAGAGTACTGCATATGTCCAAACCTTCCACAATAATAACATCTCACCCTTTCATCTCTGAATCGTCTACCATGATGAGATTGCTTAGGTTGCCAGCCATAATGTGGTCTCCTCCTACCATAACTGGCCTGCCTTCTATTATGTTGATATCTTCTCCCATAAGACGGATGAGAATGTTGTTTCCTGGATTGTCTCCCATGTTGGTGTGGCTTTCTTCTTCCATAGATATAAGGAACAACATTGGTGTATCCATATCCATAACCATACCAGTTGTCCTGATGTTGAGACACCTGATGAGACATGTGCTGTTTGAGCTGAGCAGCTTGCATGCTCTCATGGTATTGTGGGGCATATACTGACTAGCTCCTTGTGGCTGCTTTCTCTTCTGATAGGGACCAGTCTTCTTTTCAATCTTCTTAGGTTGTGAAACATCAGCTTTCTTAGGGGTAGAATCCTTCTTCTTTGGCTGATGTTGAGGTGAAAGTTGTGACACTTCCTTCTTTGAACCTGAAGTGCTTTCTTCTGAAGTTCCCTTGTCCTCAGCCACATACCCTATCCCGGCTTTGTCTCCAGCAGCTTTTTCTGACTGAAGAATCTTGTCAAGTGTGTCTGTACCACAGCTCAGCATCCTAACAGACTTGGTCATTTGATCAAGGTGAGCTCTAACTAGCACCACTTCATTTTCCAGATCTGTCTTTTCATTCTCTAACTGAGCAATCTGTTGCTTATGGCACTTGTTTTCTTGACAAATTTCGGCACTCTTTAAACACAACTCTTGATAGGTAGATGCTAACTCCTCATAAGTTACTTCTTCATTACTAGAATCATCATCAGAAACCACAGCTCCTGTTAAAGCTCTCACATGCTTTGCTGACTCACTTTCACTTTCACTATCAGAGTCAGACCAGGAAACTGTCATGCCCTTCTTCTACTTTTTCAAGAAGGTGGGACATTCTTTCTTGACATGTCCATACCCTTCACACTCAAAGCACTGAACTCCTTTATCTTGGGTAGTTTTCTCTTCATCCTTCTTGCTGGTGTCAGAAGTCATGTTCTTGACATTAGGCCTGGAGTTATTATTCATTCTCTTAAATACTTTGGTGAACTGTCTTCCCAACATCACTATGGCCTGAGATAGATCCTCCTGTGATTCAGAACTCTTTCCTTTTTCTTCTGCATCATTTGACACCAAGGCTATACTTTTTGGCTTCTTTTCTGGTTCTTCCTCATTCAACCCAAGCTCAAAAGTTTGAAGAGATCCAATAAGCTCATCTACTCTCATCTTGCTGATGTCTTGTGATTCTTCAATGGCAGTAACCTTCATCTTATACTTCTTAGGTAGGGACCTAAGGATCTTCCTCACAAGCTTTTCATCAGACATCTTCTCTCCAAGAGCACTAGATGCATTGGCCAGCTCAAGAACACTCATGTGGAAATCATGAATAGTCTCATCTTCCTTCATCTTCAGGCTTTCAAATTTTGATGTTAAAATCTAAAGTCTTGACATCTTGACTCTAGATGTTCCTTCATGAGTAGCCTGTAAGATATCCCATGCTTGCTTAACAACTTCACAGGTATTGATTAACCTGAAGATATTCTTATCCACTCCATTGAATATGGCATTTAGAGCTTTGGAATTTCCAAGGGCAAGCTCGTCTTCCTCCTTGGTCCACTCTTCTTCAGGCTTTGGCTTAGAGGTGCCTTCTTTATCTTTACCAGCATCATCCTTCTCACATATAACAGGTGCTTTCCACTCTTTAATAACAGCCTTCCAAGCCCTACTATCCAAGGATTTTAAGAAAGTGGCCATCCTTAGCTTCCAATAATCATAATTGGATCCATCCAAAATAGGGGTTCTGTTGACGAATCCTCCAACTTCTTTGTCCATCTTTTCACCAGAAAGTAACTTCCCTAGATCTCACCCAGAGACAGACAGGATGCCTGCTCTGATACCAATTAAAATTCTGGTATCAGAAGTGTGGTGTTAAGGTGTGATGTCACAACAACACACTCTGCACAATGGACAGCAATAACAGTAAAATAACACCAAGAATTGTTGACCCAGTTCGGTTACAACCAACCTACTCTGGGGGCTACCAAGCCAGGGATGGAATTCACTACTTGTAGATATAATTTACAGACTCAACAACCCGTTGACAATCTCCTAAACTTATACTCTACTAATGACTTCCTACCTAAGAAACCACTTAGGTATGAGAACACCACTCAATCCCTTACAAACTCTCAAAGAACCCACTTTGAGTACCCTTGATCTTACTTCACAGCTTTGATCAAGCAAACACTCTCTATTGCTTCACAGCTTCTAGAGAGGACAGAATACGACACAACAATTCACCCTAGAATTCTGGTTACACAACTCGTACAAAATACTCAAGACACTCAGCCTATGATCTTGATCTTTTCTCTGTATTTCTGTACCTTTTCTTTTGGTCTTGTGCGCTTTATATAGCTCCTTGAATTGGTCTTGGACTTGCTACAATATCTCCCAGATTTGTTATTTAAAACTGAATATCTAAAACAGATTTTCTCCTAAAATATTTTTAAATCTTCAACCTTTTAAATCTCCTACAAATCTGCAACAGATCTCCTATGCAGCAGCAAATATCTATCCCAAGATATTCGCATCCAATGAGACAACTTGCTCTCCACAATTCCAGCTAATACGCAACCCTAACAACATCATAACATGCAGTTGTTAATTCTGCAGATTTGATGTTACAACATCACCTGTGTGACATCAGACATCCAACTTCAGCAATTAATTACTTAACACAGCCCAGTGTTAAGACTTCAATGTTGCAACATCAGCACCTTGACATCAACATTGAATATACTTTGTTTTACCAAAATTCCAGCCAATCCAGGAACTAACAGGCTTTACATCCTTATTTTTAACTTCTCCCTCTATCTGCTTTTCTGGTTCCACTACTCGGTTTTCGGGTGTAATTACAGCGTTTTTTTTGGGGGCTCAGATTTTTTTAGCAAGTTGTTATTTAACCTAGGATCTACATGTCCATCATATGTGGTTCCACTTCGTAGGGCAATAAAATTAGCATGGCCTTTAGGGTTAGGTTGAGGTTGTCCAGGGAATGATCCTCCTAGCGTAGCCTGAGCAGCTTGTTGTTGTGCTACTTGTGAGATTTGGGTTTGCAAAATCTTGTTGTGTGTTACCACAAAATCAACTTTGGTGCCTAATTAGGTAATCAGCTTATTCATATGAATGTTTTGCTTCATGAATTCTTTGTTTTGTTGAGTTTGAGCTGAAATGAAGCTCTCCATGATCTTTTCTAGGCTTGAATCACCGGTAGTGTGCATTGAGGTGTTACATGTAACACCCCAAATTTAATTAATTAATTAAGTTACATTTTATTTAAATTATTATGTGATTTATGAGCTTTTATTTGAATAATTGGAGAATATATGTGTTCTAGAGGGTTTTGGAGGGAGTTAAGGGAATGATTGAAATTAATTTAGATTTATTTTAATTAATTTAAGTTGAGTGGAACAATTAAAAATAAGGTGGTTATAGATAAATAAGAGAAATAATAGAATTTGGTGGATAATTGAATTATTAGAATTAAATAATTAAAAATAAAAGAAATTAGAAGTTAGTAAGAGGAGTATGGGCAAAAGAGAGAATAAGGGAGTAAGCTAAGGGTAATAAGGGAATAATATAATTAGGGGAATTAGGTTTTGTCTTAAAACACCATTATTGAGAAGTTTAAAGCTTGCTTTGTTGAAAATCCAAGGCAAGGTGGGAGATTACTCTCCTATGGGTGTTTATTGTACGAAAGGTAGAGAGGGATCCTCACCCTCTTCCAGGTTTTTTTTTATTCCAACATTGTTGATGTGTTCATGTGTTCTTGATGAAAGTTGTGTAAATTGTGTGTCCAATTGTTATGATTTGTGATTTAATCAGTGCATTGTAACATGTTTAATTGTTATGAGATTGTTATATGTTGTTATTCATGATTTGATGTGTTTGGATGTTATAATGTGAATTGGTTTGATGTATGAGGGTTATGGGATGGGGAAGATGAAGTAAGCGTCCTGAAAACTGGGATTTTTGGGATTTTGGCTGATGTCAATCAACTACACGTGTGAAAAATTAGAAAAGAAGAACTGTGTCAATCGATTAATTCATTTAGTCAATCAAATTGTCTTAGTTAAAACGTGAAAATTTGGAAAGGCAAAATGTAATGAGGAATAATGTCAATCGATTTCCCCCACATGTCAATCGACAACAACACAACAATGATTACAACCCCATATCTAATTGTAAACAATCATTCACGCCAATAACACAACAATGATTGTTTACATTCATAGGTGGGACTATAATCATTGTTGTGTTATTGGCGTGAATGATTGTTTACAGTTAGATATGGGGCTGTAATCATTGTTGTGTTGTTGTCGTTGCATGATTGTTTGTAGTTAGGGATGTAAATGAATATCCGTGGGGATGGATAATATGATATCCGTGTCCATCCCGTTGGATAAATATGATATCCATATCCGCCCCATATCCATGCGGATATTTGCTAAGCGGGTAATCCACTGGTTTTAAGATATTCGCGGATATTTACGGATATCCATGGATAACATTTTTTTTCTAAAATTATTTTTTGAAGACAATATTTTCATCTTCTTTTAAAGACACAAAAAAATTTTATTATCTCATAACATCCATAAAATTCATTCTCAATTTAATAAGAAAATTTCATCATATTAATATCCTTCTTTTTCACCAAAACATAATATCAACCAAAAATAACATCCATACATTTCATTTTAAACCAAAACAAAATTCAGCATACCATATAATAATTGTTCCAAACAAAATAAAAAGTGATAATGCAAATAGTTTTCATCAATCACTACAAAGTCCCATGTTATACATTTCTTGCTTCAATAATTCCACTTTGATTTCCTAACTCTTGAAATAAAAACATAAAAATGTTCAAATAAAAATCTAAATAATCAACATAATAATGATATTGGAAATGAAATCTTTAACATTTACTAACAATGTTATTCACTAATAATGTCAGCATCCATGTCTTTCAATACTGAATTAATTTCAATGACCTCAACTTTTAATTTAGTATAACCTGAAAAAAAAAAGAGTAAGTAAAATACTAACTTGTTATAATTAATCTTTCTAAAAAAATTGTTATTAATTTGATTACCTTTCACATCTGTCCATAGCCAATCTTGAACACACATCAATGCCTCCAAAGTATCTGAACGCTGTCTACTACGATGAGGAGTAAGAATCCTACGACTTGTGCTAAAAGAAGACTCTGAAGCAACTGTTGTAATAGGAATTTTTAAGAAATCTCTTGCAATCATTTGAAAGATTGGATACTTTAATCCATTAGCCTTCCATCAACCTAAGATATCAAAATTTTCATCATCCGGTAACACTTTCTCCTTTATATATCCGTCAAATTCGAACCTACTAGATGTGACACTTTTTTTTTGCACTAATATGTTTTGCAAAATTAGACCTCCAAGCTTCTTTTTTGCCAACAACAATTGCATCAGATACATTTTAATTTTGATTTGAGGATGCAGAAACATTCTCCTTCTCCTTGAACTTCAAATCATACTCAATTACCATATTTTGGAAAAAAGATTTTACCTTCTCAATTTCATTCTCAGCTCCATTTCCATAAATTAAAGGAAAAAAGTAATCTAACAAATTAACTTTGTACCTTGGATCTACCACAATGCCTATTGCCATCGCTCAGTTGACCACCTTCCAATATTTGTCAAACTTAGCAAGCATAATTGAAGCCATATCTTTAATGACACAATCAGTAGAACCAAGTCATTCAACCAAAGTCAATTTTATTTCACATACTTTAGAAAAATAAACATTTGCAGTTGGATACTTTGTACCTGAAAAAAGTTGTGTAACATCATAAAAAACTTCTAACCCATCACAAATTTCTTTTGCTTTCATCCATTCACTTTCACTAGGCAAAGTTTTGTATTTAGTATCTCATTTTTTCAAACGACCAAACACGTCTTTATATTGTATGGCAACATTAAGCATTAAGAATGTAGAATTCCACCGAGTCTTGCAATCTTGAACCAACTTTTTATCATAAGAAATGTTCAATATAAAAATAATAACAATATCAAACTAATTTATTGTTATTAGCTTACAAGACGACTTTGAAGGGTCCATGAATCATCAATAAAGTGAGCTGTAACTGTCATATAGCCTTTATTTTGCTTACTTTAAGTCCACATATCACTAGTAATTGCAATATGACTTGGATTCTTTGACAATAACTTCATTGTATTCTTTTTCTCATCGTTATAAATTTTCATGATGTCATTCTTGATAGTGTTACGGAAAACCACCTTAAATAAAGGTTGCATAGAAGCACAAAATTCTCTAAAACCAATATGTTCAACAATCCATAGAGGATACTCATGAAGAATATCATCTTAGCAACATCATGCCTTGCTATGTCTTGATTAAATGCATAAGAACCAACCACTACATTTTGACCCCCAACTTGTTCAATTTTTATCAAAGCTTGCTTTATATCTCGATTTGTTCGACGTGGATAGGACTTAACGTGTGACTTCAAGTGTGACGTTCCTTGAGTTGGAACACCCAAGAGTTTTGCACCACAATAGTTACAAATAGCCTTCATCTTTCCATCTATTTTTTTCCTTTTGAAATGATTCTAAACTTCAGAAGTTAACTTTCTTTTAGAACCTCCCGTATCAACTTCACATGAAACTCAACTTTCAATTTTATTAGGAGTTGAATTAATTTCTACATTCAAAACATTTGGAGCAGCAACATTAGATTCATTCACATTTGAGGGTGCCAAATTTTCTTGCACAACTTCCACAGGATTAATGGTTTTTTCAGAAGACATTCTACAAAAAATTAAAGGTTTGTTAGTAAGACATTCTAAACCACAACTATTAAAATGGAGAAAATTACAACTCTATGCTAAATAATATTATTAAATTAATTAATATCAGTATGCAACATGCATGATATTAGTTTCAATAAAATAATCATGTTAATTGTAGCATGAAATTGAATTATTCATTCAATATAATTAGCAACAAAGTATACACTTTTAAATCAAATAACCATGTTAATTGCAATATGAATTATTCATTCTATCTAACTAGTAACAAAATATTCATTTGAGAACACGAGTTGCTCATGTTAATTACAACATGTTAATAATAATAAATTCAAGATTTTTTGCTACTATAGTAAACCATTAAACAAAAACATATAAAGAAATAAAAAACCACTCACTAAATATATTTTGATAACTATCAATTAATGATATATAATTGATTACCATATACAATCTTACTATTTTTTTTTTAAATATACAGTGGTGTATATGTCAAAACTACTTTAATTCACGAGTCATTATAGCAATATAAATTTGGATGATATTGATTTTTATTTATCTAAATCTTCCTCAATTTTAAATCTTATTTATTTAATTAATTTAAAGATGAAATAATAAAGTGTAAGGATTAAGAGAAATGTATTGAAATAAAATGTTTAAAAAAGATAAAATATTTTTATATAAAATTAATTTGTAATTGATCGATTATTTAATTATAAATCTTTTAAAATCTATTTTTTAGGGAATTTTAGAAGGAGTTCATATATTATTTTGTGCTTTCTGTTTTTAGAAAAATAAAGATATCGTTCACTTATCTAACAGAAAAATCTCAAAAATATCATAGGTTAGATCTATCAATTTCATTAAATGAAAAATAAAAAAGGAAAATATATATCCTCTATTTATTAGAGATAATATGGAATATTTAATTGATGAGTGTTGGTTCTTGGATTGGCTAGAATTTTGGTAAAACAAAGTTGTTTAATGTTGTTGTCACATGGGTGATGTCTTAACATTGAGTCTTAACATTGGTTTATGTTAAGTGTTTTAGTTGGATGTCTGGTGTCACATGCGATGTTGTGACATCAGGTCTGCAGAAGATTAATAACATCAGGTTTAGTGATGTTGTTAGGGTTTGCGTTTTAGCTGGATATTAGGAGAGCTGTTAGTCTCGTTGGTTGTGGATATCTTGGGATAGATATTCTCTGTTGCATAGAGATTTGATGCAGATTTGTAGGGAGGTTTAAAGACTGAGATTTAAAAAGATTTTGGGGATAAAATCTGTTTTGAAGATTCAGTTTTAAATAACAAATCAGGTCAGATATTGCAGGAGATCCAAACCCAATTCAGATGGCTATATAAAGCGCATCAACCAAAGGAAGAAGATACAGAAAATAGACAGAAGAGAGAGAGCATAGACTGAGTGTCAATCATTGTCTTTGTACGAGTATTGTGTTAACCATTCAAGTGTGAATTGGTGAGTGTAATTTGTCCTCTCTAGAGCTGTGAATGAAGAGAGTTTTGTAACTTGATCAAAGTTGTGAAGCAGGATCAAGGTGTTTCTCAAAGTGTTTGATCTTTGAGAGGTTTTAGGGATTGAGTAGAAAGTTCATTAGTAGAAATTAAGTTTAGGAGATTGTCAACAAGGTTGTTGAGTCTGTAAATTAATTCTACAAGTAGTGAATTTCATCCCTGGCTTGGTAGCCCCCAGATTAAGTTGTTGAACTGAACTGGGTAAACAATTTTGTGTGTTTCTACAGTTGTTTTACATTGTCCATTGCAGAGTGTGTTGTTGTGACATCACACGTAACATCACATATCTGGTACCAGAATTTCAATTGGTATCAGAGCAGGCATCCTGCTCTGCATCTGGGTGAGATCTAGGGCTGATACTTTCTGGTAAAGATGGACAAGGAAGTTGGTGGATTTGTGAATAGACCCCCTATTTTGGATGGCTCGAATTATGATTATTGGAAACCAAGGATGATCACTTTTTTGAAATCCTTGGACAACAGGGATTGGAAGGCTATCATAAAAGAATGGAAAGCACCTGTTGTGTTTGAAAAAGATGATGCTGGGAAAGATAAAGAGGGCACCTCAAAGCTGAAGCCTGAAGAAGAATGGACCAAGGAAGAAGATGAGCTTGCCCTTGGTAACTCTAAAGCCCTAAATGATATCTTTAATGGAGTTGATAAGAACATCTTCAGGTTGATCAACTCGTGTGAAGTTGCTAAGGAAGCATGGGATATTTTGAAGGCTACACATGAAGGAACATCTAGAGTTAAGATGTCAAGACTTCAGCTTCTAACATCTAAGTTTGAAAGTCTGAAGATGAAGGAAGATGAGACTATCCATGACTTTCACATGAGTATTCTTGAGCTGTCCAATGCATCCAATGTTCTTGGAGAAAAGATGTTAGAAGAAAAGCTTGTAAGGAAAATCCTTAGGTCCCTTCCTAAGAGGTACAAGATGAAGGTGACTGCCATTGAAGAAGCACAAGACATCAGCCAGATGAGGGTTGATGAGCTCATTGGATCTCTTCAAACTTTTGAGCTTGGGTTGAATGAGGAAGAACCTGAAAAGAAGCCAAAGAGTATAGCCTTGGTTTCAAATGCTCAAGAAGAGAAAGGGAATAGTGCTGAATCCCAGGAGGATCTATCTCAGGCCATTGTTATGTTGGGAAGGCAGTTCAACAAGGTGTTCAAAAGAATGAACAAGAACTTCAAGCCTAATGTCAAGAACATCGCTTCTGACATCAGCAAGTCTAAAGAGAAGGATAAAGAGAAGACTGCTCAAGATAAGGGTGTTCAATGCTTTGAGTGTGAAGGTTATGGACATGTTAAGAAAGAATGTCCCACATTCCTGAAGAAGCAGAAGAAAGGCATGGTAGTTTCTTGGTCAGACTCTGACAGTGAAAGTGAAGGAGAGTCGGCCAAACATGTCAAAGCTTTAACTGGAACAATTGTGTCTGATGGTGATTCAAGTGATGAGGAACTGACTTTTGAGGAGTTAGCATCCACTTATCAAGAGCTTTGTCTGAAGAGTGCAGAAATCTGTCAAGAAAGTGAAAGACAGAAGAAACAGATTGTTCAGCTTGAGACTGCTAAAGCTGACTTGGAAAATGAAGTCTTATTAGTCAAAGCTTATCTTGATCATATAACCAAATCTGTTAGGATGCTGAACAGTGGTACAAACACACTTAATAAGATCCTTCAGACAGAAAAGGTTGCTGGAGATAATTCAGGCATAGGATTTGTGGTTGAGGAAAAGGTATCTGCTGAAGCAAGCACTTCAGGAACCAAGAAAGAGATGTCTCAACTCCATACAAAGAGACAGGATCCTAAACCTAAGCAGGTTGCTCATCCACAACCTCAAAATGTTGGGAAGAGGCATGCTCATGGTCCTCATCAAAGGAAGGCACATGGTTCAGGAGCTAGGCAGTATATGCCTCCACAATATCATAAGAGCATGCAGGCTTCTAGGTTCAAACAGAACATGTTCCATCAGATGTCTCAACATCAGGGAAACATGTATGGCTATGGATATAATAATGTTGTGCCTTATTATTATGGAAGAAGGAAGCCTTATCACCATAGAAGACAGCCAAAAGGACAACATCCTTACCATAGAAGACAGTCAAACTATGGGAGAAGAAGACAACATTATGGGTGGAAGCCACGGCAGTATCATCATCAAGGTGGTAGAAGGTTTAACCACTTCAGATAAGACAGAGTTAGGTGCTTTTACTGTGGCAGATTTGGACACATGCAGTTTTCTTGTTTCAAGCTACATGGTTATCCCAAGTCTAACCCTCAACCCAGACAGAAGGTGAACAGGCCCAAGGTTGTTAAACAGTGGGTTCCTAAAGAAGATGTTAAGTGTCTATTGGCTCACTTTTCAGATAGATACTCTGCTAAGGATGGTTGGTACTTTGACAGTGGCTGTTCAAAGCACATGACTGGATTCAAAAACCAATTGGTGGATGTCAATTCTTGCGCCTCAATTGATGTTACGTTTGGAAATGGAGAGAAAGGGGTGGTGAAAGGTGTTGGAAAAGTGAAGTGTCATGATGGTCCTGTTCTTGACAATGTGCTTCTTGTCAAAGGATTGAGTGCTAATTTAATTAGCATAAGTCAGTTGTGTGACGAAGGGTGTAAGGTCAACTACACCAAAGATGAGTGTGTGGTGACAAATGAGCAGAATGAGGTAGTGATGAAGGGTATAAGATCCAGAGATAATTGCTATCAATGGGTACCTCAAGTGGACAGCTTATCTGGTGATGTTAAGGTTGATGTTGTAACATCAGATTGTGATAACAAGAGTGGTCAATTAGGGTTAATTACTCTCAATATGAATCCTTTTAAATTTTTAAAAGGAAAGTTAATTTGGAGGGAGAAACTCATTGATTGGTCTTTAAGGGATTCACAAAATCAGGCGCCATATCTTAGACCATCATTCCCTATTGTTGCAATATCACGTTCCATCAAAGCTCATATCTCTCGACTGTTCATCTCCTTCAACAAGAAGAATCATCTGTCTCTGAACCTATACTGCTTCAAGGGAACCATGTCAAAGCAGATGTCTTCTCCATCAAAGAAATCTGCTTCTCAAAGCTCTTCGCGGGAAAAAGTTAGGGTTTCTTCAGACGAAGGTTCTGCAGCTGATGCTTTGAACATAGAGCCTATTTCCATGATGCTCCCAGAGTAAGGTAAATCTAGACCTTCCAAACTTCAACCCAAAAGGGCTGGAACAAAATTTAATAATGATGAGACAAATAAGCTTGTTACTAGTGTTCTATTTAGTGATAAAACATCATCTAGGTCATCCACTTCTCAAACTGTTGAAGAAAAGGTAGATGTTGACAAAAGCTTAGGTCAGATTGTCGATAAGATCTTTGAGAAAGGGCTTCCTATAAAAGGTATATCTAGACCACTGAGGCAAATGCCTGCTGAACATTCTGAAAGGGAAAAGAGTGACATGCAAAGTGCAGCTACAAATCTTCACCGACTGGCTATGTCTGTCATAGAAGATGCTGAAGTAGGTGGTGAACAAGAAGGTGTTCAGGAGGAAGCTGATGTTGAAACAAATGTCAGAACATCGTCTGATAGAGATGTTGAAACTGGCCCTGGTGAAGAAAAGAATGAGGATGTGATCAATGTGGTTGATTTATCTGATGATGAAGTCATTGGAAATACTGTTCCAAGTATTGCTAAGAGACTGAAGACAAGGAAAGGAAAGACTATTGAATCCTCTCCAAAGAAGTCTTCTGAAGGCAAGAAGAAAACTGCTGTTGTTGGTCCTACAAAACCTTGGAGCAAGGTTGTTACATCCTCCAAAAAGAGGAAGATCAGGGAAGATTCTGATTATGACTTTGATGTTGAGGATGATGCTCATGACATCACACCTGTCAGAAGAACAATTTTGAAGAGAATCTCTGACAAAGTCCCTGAAGTACCAGTTGACAACATTTCCTTTCATTATGCCAGCAGTGCATCAATGTGGAAATTTGTATGTCAAAGAAGACTAGCCCTAGAGAGGGAGCTTGGGAAAGAAGCTTTAGAGATGAAGGATATTATGGAGCTGATTAATGAGGCTGGGTTGGTGAAGACTGTGACCAAGTTTCCTAAGTGCTATGAGGGTCTTGTCAAAGAATTTGTTGTCAACATTTCGGGAAAAATTGCTGATAAAGAGAGCATTGATTTCATGAAAGTCTATGTGAGAGGAAAGTGCATTAATTTCTCTCCTAGTACTATCAACAAGTATCTGGGAAGAGATGATGAAGAGTATAGTAAACTTAAGATGACTGATAATGAAATATGTAAAGAGATTACAGCTGGTCAGGTAAAGGTTTGGCCACTGAAAGGGAAGTTAAAAGCTAGTAAACTTAGCATCAAGTATGCCATTCTTCACAGAATTAGAGCAACCAACTGGGTGCCAATAAACCACAAGACAATAATAGCTGTTGGATTGGGTAGGTTTATCTATGCTGTTGGGAAGAAGATCAAGTTTGACTATGGAAGCTACATCTTTGAGCAAGTGGTGAAACATGCTGAAACAAATGCTATCAAGCTACCTATAGCATTCCCATCCCTTGTTTGTGGAATCATCTTGGAGCAACATCCTGAAACTTTAACAAGTTCAGATATAGCTTACAAGAGGGAGTCAGCCTTGTCCTTGCATCCTAAGTTGTTTGCTGGATATCATGTTCCAGACATTGTTGTAACATCAGATGCTGGTGGCAAAAAGAGTACCAAGGCTGAATTACTTGAAGAACTAAAGGCCACGTGCAAAGATCTTGATGAGGTCATTAGTACCAGCACAGCAAGAAGGATGAAGATAAAACTGCTGATAAAATCCTTGGAACAAGGTGATGGTGATAAAGGTACTAATGTCAATACTGAAAATTCAGAGACTGAAGATAGTGGAGATGGTGCCAGCTCTGATGAAGACTAGTTTCCCTGCTGCTTTTTCTAGATAGTAGTTTAGTTTTATTTTTTGTTGTTTTTGATTCTGCACTTGATGTGCCTATTATGTAATTTGAATTTTGTGCCTGTTTATGCACTATTTTTGTTTTTGTTCTATGATTTGTCTTGTCTTATTTGCTGACTTTAGACTGACAATGAGAGCTTGTTTAGGACTAACTGTAGAGTAGGACTTACATGTTGAGGTTTGTCCAATTGTGGCTAAAAAGGGGGAGAGTTAGCCAAGAGTTAGTCAAGGTGTTGCAATGCCAAGAAGAAGAATTAGTCATTGTGTAATGCTAAGGAGTGCAGCTAGTGTGATGCTGAAATGCGGATATTGAGGGGGAGTTTGATCTATGTTGAACACTCGCTGGTTTGCTGATTCTTGCTTTGAGGGGGAGCTTGCCCAATGCTGCTACTAGTTAGTGCTGAAGTATGTAGCAGAGTATTGGAGTGTGTGCAGCATGCTGAAAGCATTTTGAAGCTGTTTGAAGAAGTGCTGCTATGAGTTTTATACTAATTTTTATCCGCTGCTGAAGTCTCTGATGTTGCAGAGATTGTTTTAGCCAAAATTAGCCAAAGGGGGAGATTGTTGGTTCTTGGATTGGCTAGAATTTTGGTAAAACAAAGTTTTTCAATGTTGTTGTCACATGGGTGATGTCTTAACATTGAGTCTTAACATTGAGTCTTAACATTGGTTTATGTTAAGTGTTTTAGTTGGATGTCTGGTGTCACATGCAATGTTGTGACATCAGGTCTGCAGAAGATTAATAACATCAGGTTTAGTGATGTTGTTAGGGTTTGTGTTTTAGTTGGATATTGGGAGAGCTGTTAGTCTCGTTGGTTGCGGATATATTGGGATAGATATTATCTGTTGCATAGAGATTTGATGCAGATTTGTAGGGAGGTTTAAAGACTGAGATTTAAAAAGATTTTGGGGATAAAATCTGTTTTGAAGATTCAGTTTTAAATAACAAATCAGGTCAGATATTGCAGGAGATCCAAACCCAATTCAGATGGCTATATAAAGCGCATCAACCAAAGGAAAAAGATACAGAAAATAGACAGAAGAGAGAGAGCATAGTCTGAGTGTCAATCATTGTCTTTGTACGAGTATTGTGTTAACCATTCAAGTGTGAATTGGTGAGTGTAATCTGTCCTCTCTAAAGCTGTGAAGCAAGAGAGTTTTGTAACTTGATCAAAGCTGTGAAGCAGGATCAAGGTGTTTCTCAAAGTGTTTGATCTTTGAGAGGTTTTAGGGATTGAGTAGTGTTCTCATACTTAAGTGGTCTCTTAGGTAGAAAGTTCATTAGTAGAAATTAAGTTTAGGAGATTGTCAACAAGGTTATTGAGTCTGTAAATTAATTCTACAAGTAGCGAATTTCATCCCTGGCTTGGTAGCCCCCAGATTAAGTTGTTGAATTGAACTGGGTAAACAATTCTGTGTGTTTCTGCAGTTGTTTTACATTGTCCATTGCAGAGTGTGTTGTTGTGACATCACACGTAACATCACATATCTGGTACCAGAATTTCAATTGGTATCAGAGCAGGCATCCTGCTCTACATCTGGGTGAGATCTAGGGCTGATACTTTCTGGTAAAGATGGACAAGGAAGTTGGTGGATTTATGAATAGAACCCCTATTTTGGATGGCTCGGATTATGATTATTGGAAACCAAGGATGATCACTTTTTTGAAATCCTTGGACAGCAGGGCTTGGAAGGCTATCATAAAAGAATGGAAAGCACCTGTTGTGTTTGAAAAAGATGATGCTGGGAAAGATAAAGAGGGCACCTCAAAGCTGAAGCCTGAAGAAGAATGGACCAAGGAAGAAGATGAGCTTGCCATTGGTAACTCTAAAGCCCTAAATGCTATCTTCAATGGAGTTGATAAGAACATCTTCAGGTTGATCAACTCGTGTGAAGTTGCTAAGGAAGCATGTGATATTTTGAAGGCTACACATGAAGGAACATCTAGAGTTAAGATGTCAAGACTTCAGCTTCTAACATCTAAGTTTGAAAGTCTGAAGGTGAAGGAAGATGAGACTATCCATGACTTCCACATGAGTATTCTTGAGCTGTCCAATGCATCCAGTGCTCTTGGAGAAAAGATGTCAGAAGAAAATCTTGTAAGGAAAATCCTTAGGTCCCTTCCTAAGAGGTACAAGATGAAGGTGACTGCCATTGAAGAAGCACAAGACATCAGCCAGATGAGGGTTGATGAGCTCATTGGATCTCTTCAAACTTTTGAGCTTGGGTTGAATGAGGAAGAACCTGAAAAGAAGCCAAAGAGTATAGCCTTGGTTTCAAATGCTCAAGAAGAGAAAAGGAATAGTGCTGAATCCCAGGAGGATCTATCTCAGGCCATTGTTATGTTGGGAAGGCAGTTCAATAAGGTGTTCAAAAGAATGAACAAGAACTTCAAGCCTAATGTCAAGAACATCGCTTCTGACATCAGCAAGTCTAAGGAGAAGGATGAAGAGAAGACTGCTCAAGACAAGGGTGTTCAATGCTTTGAGTGTGAAGGTTATGGACATGTTAAGAAAGAATGTCCCATATTCCTGAAGAAGCAGAAGAAAGACATTGCAGTTTCTTGGTCAGACTCTGACAGTGAAAGTGAAGGAGAGTCAGCCAAACATGTCAAAGTTTTAACTGGACCAATTATGTCTGATGGTGATTCAAGTGATGAGGAACTGACTTTTGAGGAGTTAGCATCCACTTATCAAGAGCTTTGTCTGAAGAGTGCAGAAATCTGTCAAGAAAGTGAAAGACAGAAGAAACAGATTGTTCAGCTTGAGACTGCTAAAGCTGACTTGGAAGATGAAGTCTTATTGGTCAAAGCTCATCTTGATCATATGACCAAATCTGTTAGTATGCTGAACAGTGGTACAGACACACTTGATAAGATCCTTCACACAGAAAAGGTTGCTGGAGATAATTCAGGCATAGGATTTGTGGTTGAGGAAAAGGTATATGCTGAAGCAAGCACTTTAGGAACCAAGAAGGAGATGTCTCAACCAATGTCTCAACTCCACACAAAGAGACAGGATCCTAAACCTAAGCAGGTTGCTCATCCACAACCTCAAAATGTTGGGAAGAGGCATGCTCATGGTCCTCATCAAAGGAAGGCACATGGTTCTGGAGCTAGGCAGTATATGCCTCCACAATATCATAAGAGTATGCAGGCTTCTAGGTTCAAACAGAACATGTTCCATCAGATGTCTCAACATCAGGGAAACATGTATGGCTATGGATATAATAATGATGTGCCTTATTATTATGGAAGAAGGAAGCCTCATCACCATAGAAGACAGCCAAAAGGACGACATCCTTACCATAGAAGACAGTCAAACTATGGGAGAAGAAGACAACATTATGGGTGGCAGCCACAGCAGTATCATCATCAAGGTGGCAGAAGGTTTAACCACTTCAGAGAAGACAAAGTTAGGTGCTTTTACTGTGGCAGATTTGGACACATGCAATTTTCTTGTTTCAAGCTACATGGTTATCCCAAGTCTAACCCTCAACCTAGACAAAAGGTGAACAGGCCCAAGGTTGTTAAAAAGTTGGTTCCTAAAGAAGAGGTTAAGTGTCTATTGGCTCACTTTTCAGATAGACACTCTGCTAAGGATGGTTGGTACTTTGACAGGATGGTTGGCTCACTTTCCTTAAGAAGAGTTTATGAAGAATGTAAAAGGTTTTCTTGAAAACCTAAAAAAGTAAAGTAAAATGAGAAGACCATTTTTTTAGAAGATAAAAAGATAGAATATAATAAATAAAAATATTTAAATAATTTTTATATATTAACGGATACAGATATCCGCGGGCACGGGTATCGTTAAACCCGTATCCGTATCCGTATCCATTAAATAACAGGTATTTAAATATCCATTTATTTTATCCGTGGATATCCATTAAGTTATTCGTCTCGTATCCGTGACAAATTTTTTTGTCATCCCTACCGGTGGTACTCAACTTGCATATCATCACCATCGACATCCACATCCATCTGCAGGTGGTCTTTATAATATTCTTCCAAAAATTTAAATTTAGCACGAACACTTCTGGTCAGTTACCTTATTTGCGACCTCAATTGGGTCAACCCCTAAATATGTAACCAGCATCTCACTAGCTTCCTCTCGACCGATCCTTCCATGGTTCAATAATTTTTCTCTGATGGAAACATGCAGAAGGCATGAGATGTAATCTATGGTGATGGTCATCTCGCCAATAAGATATTGGAAAGATGGCTTATATGAATGTCATCTCTCTACAAATGTCTCATGCATGCCATAATTTATGGTAGTGTACGCAACAACACATAAACCGGCAAGACCAGAGTAGCGAATAACATTCCTGAACCATACAACGTCAGAATGTTCCAAATCCAATATCTTATGTGGTTTATGGATTTTAAACATGGACGCTCTTATAAGAAAAATCACCATCAATTGCGATTAAATTAATTTAAAATAGATAATTATAATACCAAGCTAAATAAACATACCTCTCATTCCCAGACATGCCTAGCAGAATGGTCTCCATAGAGATGAAGTAAGGAGGTATCAGATGGGCCTCCTGGTTAATTATATACAGGGGCATTAACAACAAGTTCTTCTTGGGTTTCAGGGGCTTCAGGTGCTTCATCAGTTGGGGACACATGATGTAACACCCATATATAACATCATACATCAAAGCATATATATTATACATGAATCCAAGTTTTGGTATTGAAATACCATAAGTTCCTAGTTAACACGTTGTATACATTACATGACCTAAATAGAAAAGACTACAAATCTATGGCATAATATACACAAGGTGTTCCAAGTACTAAGAACTAGATCAAAACAATGATCTCAAAAATAAAACTCCACAACGGAAGCCATGCCATCCCAAAAGCCAAGACACGTAAGGAAAATTAAACGACTTTATCTTTACCCTTCGCGGAACCTGGAGTACCTGAAATATAATCAACAACATGGGGTGAGATATTAAATCTCAGTGAGTTCCCAATCTTATGGATTCTCTCGGCTTTACAACGTTCTATCAATCCTAACTCAAGTCAAGGGGAAGAGAAATGACTTTGAGTTCACAATCTCACACTATATAGAAACATGTTCATGAGTTCATCAACTCAAAAATACCACTAATCGGTAACCTTACCAAGGCATCCCCTTTTCCCATCCGCTTCTACGTCTAGAAGTCGACCCCAGTCATGGATCCTTGTAACCTACTTGACATTCGAATGGATTCGAGTTCTACGGGCCATTAACCGTTATGAACCGTCACTTCACACGGGCCATTTACCGTCACAAGCATACACCCCACGGGCGCCATTTGTACTGCACATGGGAATCAAACCTGCCAAGTAGTCATGCGTACATTTCAGAGGAGCCCTAAGCTCATGAAATGACAACTCAAGAGAAACAGTTACGATTACGTGATCACACATACAAACGTGATTGCGTACGACAATCACAAGGCCACAATGCCTTAAGGCCATATTCGCCTTTCACCAAAATACAAGGTTCACACATGTTCCATACTAGTGTTCACTCTCCTCTAGACCATTACTCGTCAAGGATGCACGCCTAGGCATCGAGTGCACGAGCATCGCTATCTCGATTCTCTATCAATATACTAGTTATAACCTAGAATCATACCATTTGTCTTGGGGTAAAGTTTTCTCACTCTTCCTAATTCATTTTAAACATGTATTTTCTCTCATTCACAATTCACAATAAGAAGTTAGGTATAATACAATACAATTATATAACCAAATACATGTACTAATTCAACTCATAAGAATTACACATTCTTGGATTTTCCTCCGATTATTTAATCGGGCAACAAAACCGATATTTTTCACTTTCATTTTGTAGAATATTTTCGTAGCTTTCCAACGATACCAAGAACGTTTCGATCGGAAACACGGTTCAAAAGATATGAATTTTCAAAAATATTTTTCATTAACTAACAGTGGTAACCGGTTACTCGAGTGTTACTGTTCAAAACATAATCAAAATGAGAGTTAGAGACACATTTTGGTAACTAGTTACCTCAGAATGAGTAACCGGTTACTCAGTTCATTTTTCACGCAGAATCCCAAAATTTCCTGCAAGTAACCGGTTACCTCAAAATGAGTAACCGGTTACCACTGAACCAGAATAAAAAAAAACTGTTTTTAATGGTGCAAACTCAAACCAATCTAAACCAAAACATGATCCATCACAATAGCAAGTATTATACACATATTCCTCACACAACCCAATCATGTTATGCATTCTATTTCATGTTTTAACCATAGAAACAACATTTAACACATTTAATCAAAATCCACCATTTTTATTCAAAGTTCTAACCTATGTTTCTACACTTAGGGTTCTAACTAGAACTCATCTATGAACAAAATGAAGAAGGTTAAGAAGATGTTGGGATGATTTGATGAAGAAGAGATGATGATCCAAGCTTTTTGCTCTTCCTCTAGGTTTCTCCTCTTTCTTCCCGTTCCTCTTCCTTCTCTCTATCTCTTTCCAACTTTGTTTCTATTTTTGGTTACTAATGAAGAGGAAGGAAAATGAAAATGATATATAGATATATCATTAAGTTAGTAACACTAACTTAAATATCCAAAACATCTCTATATCATCAAATGCTAACACCTCAGAGTCAGATAATATTAATTTAATCTGATCTGAGCTCATCGATTGCTCAAATTATCTTTGCAGGTAATTTCTCAGAGTACACCGGAACCCAGTTGATCATAAGTAATATTATCCAGAGCAAAATAAAATACGGGGTATCACATCCTCCCCTCCTTAAATAGAAATTTGTCCTAGAATTTAAGAATTACATGAAAAGATGAGGGTAAGCATCACGCATTTCCGATTCTAGTTCCCAAGTTGCATCGCCCGGATGCGTCTAATCCCAATGAACCTTCACAAGAGGAATCTCTTTATTCCTTAGTACCTTAGTTTCTCTTCCAGTGATACGACTTAGTTGAGGTTCAAACGTTGAGCCTGCTTCTATCTCAATTATATCTGGTAGAATTGGCTGAAGAGGATCTAGAACAAAATTCTAGAGTTGAGACACATGGAAGACATCGTGCATCTTTGACAGAGAAGGCGGTAAAGCTAACTGGTAAGCTACTTCACCAATTCTTTCTAAAATTTGATACGGTCCCACGTATCTCAGACTTAACTTCCGCGACTTAAACGGTCCTTTCAACCTCAATCTCGGGGTAACTTTCAAAAACACGTGATCACCTTCATCAAACTCTAAAGGTCTCATATGGTTATCCGCATAACTCTTCTGACGATCTTGTGCTTGTTTAACTTTGTCACAGATCATTCTAATCTTTTTCGTAGTCTCTTGGATAATCTCGGGTCCCAAAATTCTATCTTCGCCAACTTCCACCCAACACAAAGGCGTCCTACATTTCCTTCCATACAATGCCTCGTAAGGAGCCATGCCAATACTTGCATGATAACTATTATTGTACGAAAATTCGATCAACGGTAAAAGTTATATCCAATTTCCTCCACTTCCAAGCACACAAGCCCTTAACATATCTTCCATCGTTTCTATCGTCCGTTTTGTCTGACCATCCGTTTGAGGATGATTCGACGTACTCAAACACAACTTTGTTCCCATAGCTTGTTGAAAAGCTCTCCAAAATCTTGAAGTAAACTTTGGATCTCTATCGGACACAATACTAGAGGGAATACCATGTAACCTTACAATTTCTGAAATAAACAACCTTGCAAGATGGCTTGCCTTGTACGTAGTCTTTACGGCTAGGAAATGTGCAGATTTTGTCAACCGATCCACAATCACCTAAATAGAATCGTAATGTAACGCCCAGTATAATATATATCTAGAATAATACCATACAAGTGTTTTATTTGGTACTGACACCATCATAAGTGCCTATTGGCATAATTCACATACTCGACCATTTTAAATACATAATACAATCTATGGTACAAGACATGGAAATTAGCCAAAAAAATATAAAATCTAAGATCAATATACAATATCCTCAATTCTATACAACAAATACACAGCGGAATAAGCTCAACTAAGCTTCTCTTGAAACATCCAAGCATAGCTCCACCTGTAAACCAAACCTGCAAATACCTCCTAAAAATAATCAACAATAGTGGGGTGAGATACATCAAATCTCAGTGAGTTCCCTATCTTATGGATTCTCTTGGCTTTACAGGGTTCTAACCAATCCTAACTCAAGTCAAAGGGAAGGGAAATGACTTTGAGTTCACAATCTCACACTATATGGAAACATTTCATGAGTCTGTTAACTCACAATTTATCAATAATCGATAACTTGTACCAAGGCATCCCCTTTTTCCGTCCGCTTCTACGTCTAGAAGTCGACCCGAGTCATGGATCCTTGTATTTACTTGGCATACGAAATAGATTCGGAATTAAGGGACACGTTATCTCCTTAATTCGTCACTTCACATGGCCTCTCTTCCATTACAAGTCTCTACCTGTAGGTTCCATTCGTACTATAACATTGGGAATCAAACCTGCCAAGTAATTGTGCCTGCATTTCAGAGGAGCTCGAGACTCATGAATGCCTCTCAAGGGAAATGGTTACGATTACGTGATTTCACATACAACCATAATTGTATTCAATAATTCTAGGCCATATTAGCCTTTAGGCCTCTCATGCCTTATCAATAAAACATAACAATTACACGTGTTCCATACTAGTGCTTCACTCTTTCTATATCATTGTATTGGACACACACCTCGGCCCCTCACGCACGAGCGTTGTTAGACACACGCCTCAGCCCCTCATGCACGAGCGTTGTCATTAAGCTATCTACTCTAGACCATTACTCGTAAAGGATGCACCTTTCTACATCAATTGCCCAAGCATAGCCATCTAGAGTTTCTATCACAATCCTAGTCACAACCTAGAATTATACCATTTTGTTTTGGGGTAAAGTTTCCTCACTCTCCCTAATTCATTTTAAGCATGCATATTCTCTTATCATGTTAACATTAATATTAGGCAAAGCATATCACAATTGCATAATAGAATCACATAAACACACATGATAGCATAACATGTCAAACATAATCCACATAGTAGTTCACACACATTTTTAAGGCGTACAAGCCACTACTATCCTCTACCAAGCATCCTTGGTTAAATCATGGTCTCACGTCACCATTCACTACCTTATTGGATTATCTTTCCAAAGGCTTTGGACTCGTATCAATCGGATTCCCGATTCTTGAGTTTTGGTGGAATCAAAATTACATACACTACATTTCTATATTTTTCTTATAAATCCATAGCATATAACCATGTTTCTACCTCACTATCAAATAGAGCATTGAAATAGCTTTCCAACGCTTCGAACGGGGACCAAAACGAACTTACGGTTCAAAAGTTATGAAGAAAACAAAATCTGACATGTTGGAAAAATTCTGTAACGCTCGGGTCAGCGGGAGTCGACCATGCGTCGACGCAAGGGTACTGTGAGTCAGCTCAAAATCCTGAAGGTCGACGCATACTTTGGCATATTTTGTTAAAAATTCAGTTTTCAACCGTTAAATGCCTTCCAGACCTCCGATTTCGATTCCGTAAAAAGCCCCGGTCTCAGAATTCGACACACTATGATATTTTCCCCATTAAAAGGTCATCCACCATAATTACACAATTAATACCAATATTATCAAATATGAAAAATTAGGTTTTTCAACCAAACCAATTCAATTCAAACTCAATCCAACATGCCCAATCATAACCCGACTATACTACGCATTTTATATCGCATTTCATCTGTTAGATTTCATTGATTTATCCGTTTAATCATTTTCTCTCAAATCTAACCTAAGTTCTAAACATATATTTCTAGAACTTAAAGTGTTTAACTAGAACCCACCTTAGCATTGAAGAGGAGGTTGAAGAAGATGATGAATAGTGAAGATGATCCATGAGTTTTTCTTCTTCTTCTCCCTTTCCACGTTTTCCTCTGTTTCTCTTCTTCTTCTCTTTCTCCACTTTCTCTCTTTCTTCTTCTTTACTAACTTTCTCTTACCAACTTTTCTTTCTTCTTTTCTTATAACATATATATATATATATATATATATATATATATATATATATATATATATATATATATATATATATATATATATATATATATATATATATATATATATATAAAATACCAATATTATATAATATAATCCAATAGAGTAAAATATCTCCAATTGATATTTCATCGTCTTACACCAATTGATCAATTATTAGAGTTACCTTAAAAATACTCTCTTGGTCTAATAAATATTATATGTCCCTTTAATAAAATAATTGATCTCTTCAGAGTTCATTAGTTGCTCTATTGATCCCAATTGATAATACTTAAAGTACTTAGAGGATTTCATTAATCCAATTTACCAAAGATAGAGCACATAGATACTCATCTGATCTCATCTGATATCCAATTGAGCATTTAGATAATATGGGGTATTACACGTAACCACCTTGTGCACGGGGTAATCCAACTGCAAAGTCCATAGAAATACTATCCCACATCCATACCAGAATTTCTAACGGTTGCAATAAGCCACCCGGTCTTTGGTGTTCAATCTTTACTTGTTGGCACATCGCACACTCCGATACATACACCGCAATATCTCTTTTCATACCAGACCACCAATAGTCCCTTTTTAAGTCTTGATACATTTTCGAAGAACCAGGATGTATAGTAAAAGTACGTGTATGAGCTTCTTCTAAAATCCTTCTTTTTAATACCGCATCATCCGAAACACAAATCCTTTGGTTAAACAGAATGATTCCATCGGTAGCTCGCGAAAAACCCGGTTGAACAAACACTTCTTGTAACTTCTCATCCAACACTTGACCTTGTTGAATTTCTTCTCTAAGAGTAGAATTGACATTCAAGTTTCCCATCATCACACCATTAGGGGTCCAAATAAATTGAATATTAAGATCCCTAAACTTTTCCAATAAAGCATATTCTAACATCATCAATTCAGCATTATGCAATACTTTCCGACTCAACGCATCCGCTACTTTATTTGCTTTACCCGGATGGTACTTCAATTCTAAATCAAAATCCTTTAGATACTCCATCCATCTTCTTTGACGTATGTTCAACTCTTTTTGGTCAAAAAGATACTTCAAACTCTTGTGGTCGCTGAACATTTCAAAACGTACTCCATAAAAAATAATGACGCCACACTTTCAGTGTAAAAACAACCGTCGCTAATTCCAAATCATGAGTTGGATAATTCTTCTCGTGAACTTTTAATTGTCGAGAAGCATAAGCCACCACGTGACCATCCTGCATTAAGACACCTCCTAATCCCATCTTTGATGCATCACAAAATACTTCATACGACTTGCTAGGATCAGGAATGATCAAAACAGGAGCAGTCGTCAAACTTTCCTTCAAACTCATAAAGCTTTATTCACAAGCCTAATCCCACTCATAAGAACAATCCTTTCTAGTAAGTTTAGTCATTGGTAAGGCCAATTGAGAAAAACCTTTGATAAATCTTCTGTAATAACCAGCCAGTCCCAAGAAACTTCTAACTTTGGAAACATTCTTTGGTCTCTCCCAATTGATTACTGCTTCAACTTTCGATGGATCCACTGCCATGCCTCCTTGAGATATGACATGACCAAGAAAATTAACCTCCGACATCTAGAACTCACACTTACTTAACTTGGCAAAAAGTTGTTTCTCTTGTAAGACCGATAAAATAATTCTTAGATGTTCTCCGTGCTCTTGAGAATTACGAGAATAAATAAGAATGTCATCAATAAAGATCACTACAAATTGGTCCAAGTAAGGTTGAAATATCCGATTCATATAATCCATAAAAACTACCGGAGCATTAGTCACACCAAAAGGCATTACTAAGAATTCATAATGGCCATAACGGGTCCTAAACGCGGTCTTTGGTACATCTGAACTCTTCACATGAATCTGATGATATCCCGACCGTAAATCAATCTTCGAGAACACACATGCTCCTTTCAATTGATCCAACAGGTCATCTATCCTGGGTAATGGGTACTTGTTCTTAATGGTGACTTTATTCAACTGTCGGTAATCAATACATAACCGCATTCCACCATCTTTCTTCTTTACTAATAACACTGGAGCTCCCCAGGGCGAAACACTGGGTCGTACAAAATGTTTAGCCATTAACTCTTTCAGCTGATCCTTCAATTCTCTTAACTCAAGTGGTGCCATCCGATACGGAGAAATGGGTATAGGAGCCGTTCCCGGTATCAGGTCAATAGAGAATTCCACTTCCCTCTCCGAAGGAAGAGAAGTGATATCCTCGGGGAAAACGTCAGAGAACTCACAGATGACAGGAATATGAAGAATCTGAAAGTCGTTACTCTCCTCCTTAGTGAGAACCAAAAGAACAGATTTTTCCTTCTCAAACAAGAAATTTATCATTCTAACCGTACCTTCGAAAATAGTAGTTAACACATCTTTCAGAGTAGCTTCAACAGATGGAATGATGATTAACTTTTCTTCACAACCAATAAATACCGAATTAGCAGAAAGTCAATCCATTCCCAAAACAGCATCCACTTTCTTAAGCGGTAAACAAATAAGACCAATATAGAAAACTCTTTCATCCACAGATAAAACACAGTTTTCACACATTAAAGGTGTTTCAACCATCTCATCCATGGCAGTAGTAACCACCATGGGTGGAGACAACGGAGTAGCTTGCAACCCAAGTCGCTTCATACATTGTATCGACACATAAGAGTGTGTTGCTACACAATCAAATAATACAAAACAAGGATGTCCATTAACTAAACACGTACCAGCAATCAAAGAGTTATCACCCTTTGTCTTCTTTGCATCCAACGTATAAACTCGACCGGTACTTTTTCCTTGCGCCTGATTCCTATTCTGAGGACAATCCATCGCCAAATGACCCACTTTCTGACACTGGTAGCACCTCACACTTTGGATACCACACCTACCAGGATGATTCCTACCACAAGTACGACACAGGGGGTGCACTAGTCTTAGAATTCTGAACTTGTTTCCCTTTGAAAGCTTGTTGTCTAGGCCTAAACTGTTGGTTCGATCTCCCACGATCATTCTGATTCGACCTACTTATATCCCTCTCTACTTGAATTTTCTTCAAACTGTTCTCAGCCACATAACATTGCCTTAGCAACTCAGCATAAGTAGTGAACTCTCTTTAAGGCACACTGTGAGAAATCTCATCTTTCAATCCAAAAAGAAATTGGTCAATCTTCCACTTTTCATCCGGAGCATACACGGCTGTAGCATCCCAAAATTTGCCCTCCTTACTTTAGTACTAACTGGCTTATGTTTCATTTCATTTTTACATTATCATGTGTGCTTAGCATGGGGTCAAGGTGCCAGAGGCAAGTTCAAGAGGAAAAGATGTTCTTCAAAGGGTCAAGCAAGAGAGCTCAGGTGGATCACTCTCTCCTAACCAGTGCAGAAATTAGGGTTTTGAGATTCTTGGGTTTATTGCTCCAATGGGCAAGCTCCTTGGGTTTTTATCATCACCAAATGGCATATCTTATCTTTGTTGGAGAGGATACACATCATATTCAGAGGAATTTGGATTTGGAGACTGTGTTATTTCCTCCTAGACTGAGGGTACCAAGATTAGGGTTTGCTATAAAGTCAATTTATTTCTGATTTCTTGGGCAAGACTTGATTCCATGGTATTACTTGGGTCCCTAAGTATCTAATAATGGAAGATTGTCCATCAGTTTGGTTCAGGAGAAGTTCAATTGGCCAATGGATTGGGAATCAGGAGAATTGGGGAAAAGTCAACAGTGAGAGGGAAGTCAACTGTGAAATTTTGAGGTTCTCTTCAAGGTTTTCAAGGTCTCACATCCTCATATGGTCTTCAAGGGTCAAGTTTCATACCATTTATCAATAATCAAGGGTTGGTGCAAAAGTTACTAAATATGGAAATGACCTATAATTTGAAAGTTTCCTTTTTGGGCAAGTTCCTACACTACATTCAACTTGACTTTTCATCATCAAAGAAGCTTCAAATGAATTTTCCTTAAACATGCAAGTTTAATATCTTTTTCTCCTCTTTCCAACAAGTGCTAGTGGGTCTCCATATCATTTGTGAAACTCAAGTTATGATCAAAAGAAGGCAAAGTGGTTTTTAGGGTTCCATTTTCACAACTTTTGCACTTTGGGACATATGGACCTATAATTAATTCCATTGCTTCAAGACATATTCCAACATCAAAGAACAATCCCTAAGGAGCATTTTTGGCCTTTAAATCAAGTGGATCCATGGTTTATTTATTACTTATTTTTCATTGTGCAAAATTGCCAAATTATTGAAATCTCATGAACCAAGACATCTTAAGGCCCAAATTCAATTCAGGTGTAATTAGCAATTGGAAATTAAGTGATCCATCATAGAATGTTTGGATATCCATGCATGGAGGAGGGTGTATTTCACATTATTCAAATTTCTAAAATCACCCAAAACTCTTTAAACAAAGAATTACCAAGGCCCAAGTGATCATCAGTGGATTAACCTAATCTATTTAAGGTTACTCATGCTAGGGTTAGGGGATTAGACGTGATATTGGAGGAGAACAAAGCTTGAGCCCTAAAACTTTTCTTCATTGAATCTCTCAATCCACAAGGGTTTTTTCACAAAGTTCTTCCACATCCTTCTTTCTGGGGATCCACAGGGCACAAACCAACCATCCTTTGAAGCTAACAGTGAAGATACGTGTTGCACCATCTCAGGTTAGTGATATTTTTTATGATCATAAAACTCAAACTTTTGACGTGCATATTGATGTGTGATGCCCACTGATCATTCTGATATATTTATTTTTTAAATTGGACGTGTGGTTTGGTTGTATCGTGTGTTTAAAGTTTTGAACCCAAATCTTATTTCATGCGAATCTCCTTATGTGATGCTTATTTGTGATTTTTAATTGGATATTTGAGATCCTGACGAAATTCTGGTCAAGAAAGTGTATTCGTGTGCGTTTTCTGGGTTCTTTTAAGTTGCAGGTGGCCGGAGGTGGTGGCCGGAACCCTAGCTCCGGCGGCTGGTGAGGGTTCCGGCGAAGGGAGGGTTTGAATGAAGAAGACGCAATCCTCATCATTCATTCTTTTGATCGTACGGTCCATGCGATGCCATGTGTTTTAAATTTTTTGTTTTTATTTATGGCTTGCGTGTTTGCTCACCCACAGGTATTATAATGCACCCTCAAATCCAAGCCACGCATCATGTTTACTTTTCATTTTGTTGACCTAATCCTGGGCATTGGATGAATCATGTGGCCACAATAATGCCAATGAATTAAAATGGCATGTGCTTCTCACGTGGCTAATGTATGGTATGCTGAGTGATCATGAGTGTGCGTGTGTTGTTGCTTATGGTGTGCACGTGAATCCTGGCCATTGATTGTGTTTATTTTATGATTGCGTTGAACGTGTGTGATGTGTAGGATGGATCTATTGGCTGGTATGAGTTCTGAGGTTTGACTGATTCCATATGAACCCCTTTGACTTGCGCTTTGGACTTTTTTGCCTTGGGCTTTCTTTCTACACCCCACCTTTCAGGCCTTTTTTGTTTGTAACGCATTTTTCTTACTCATTGCAGCCCCCATGCTTATTTCATATTTTTATTTTTATTTAACTATTACATTTCATTTTAATTTTTTTAAAAATAGTTTCTTGCATTAAAAAATTACCAAAAAATTCATGAACCATATTTATAATTTTATAAAATTTTCCCAAGTTTTATTTTTCATTTTTTATTTTATTTTAGTGGCTGAATTAATTATTTGTTTATTTTCTTTTTGATTTATTTCATACATGCATACCATGACTTGTTTATTTTATTTCTCTGCATCCATAAAACATTTTGAACTCATTCCTTTTGCATTCATTCACTAATACATGGAATTGCACTAAAACATTTTTCTTTCATTTTTAAAATTATTTCATATTGCATTTTAGTCCTCCATTTTTGCATATTGAGCCATGTTTCTTGTCTGAATTTTGCATGATTGTTTGAGTGACTTATATTTTGAATTTTGACATGAGTCTTGGACATGTTGTTTGCCTCTGATTGAGATATTGTGATAATTAATTTGGCAATTTTATAAGATGTTTTGCTAATTGTTTGATTGCTTTTATTTGAGATCTTCTTGTATGTATATCCTTAATCATGTCTGGTTATTTGTTTGAAAAGGCACTTGTGCCATTGTTTGGGATTGCTTCCTTGAATTCATGAACCATGTTTAGATTGTTATAGGTCACTTGATTGCCATTATATGTCATTGCTTGGATTTCATTTATCTCATTTCTTTTACTTATGTCCGTTTGCACTAACCTTTTATGCAGGGGCTGAGGTAAGTTATTTGAGGGTGTGGATAATTATCCATGTCCACTCTCACTCTTTCTGTCTCTCATCTTTTCTTTTCTTTAGGCTTAGGTTGTCGTCAAACCTCACTAACCGTAGGTCATCCATGCATGATAACATTAGGACTCTTAGTTCCCCTTTAGAGTTTCCTTTGTGTCTTCTCTCTTCTCATCTCAAAACTTCTTGAAAACACTTAATAAGGATAAAGTGTATTGCGCACGAGCCTTAAGCGTGGGGAATGAGAAATGAGGGGCTTCCTCTCATCTTTCTAGAGTGCTTAGCGAGCGTCCTGTCTTGGGACGTTCGTTAAGTATTCGTCCCTGTGCCTTAGACTTTGGTGCAATGCAAGTTATGAACTAACTCAAGTTACTTCTGTCTTAAAAAATGCAAACAAACCTCAAACCTTTTTGTCCTTCGGGATTGTCAAACTAAAGGCTATTTTCAAAAAGGGCACGTTACTTTCCGTCTGAGTCGCAAATAGGCATCGACCCTAACTGCCGGACGTGAACTTAGCGTCGCTCATAAAAAACACAAAAAGAACTTGGTCCGAACTACGTTGACTCTGAATTCCCCATTGCACAAAGGGGGTACGTAGGCCTAGGACGTCGACGTCCTACCGAGTCTGTCTTTGTTTTCCCCTTCCTCGTCTTAGTACATCCATATATGATAGGATAACTCACCCTTAGAATAGACAACAAGCGTGGATACCATCGAGTACAATGGACGCGTGGGGTGCTAGCACCTTCCCCTCGCGTAACTGACTCCCGAACCCAGGCTATGGTTGCGATGACCATTCTTTTCCCTCTTCCTCAGGTTTATGCGGTGTTCCCTTTCCCCCTCTTGGGATAAATTTACACGGCTGGCGACTCTGTTTTTCCGCGCCACTCTCGCGTTTGTACCTGGATGAAAATCCTGGGAGCGACAGCTGGCGACTCTGCTGGGGATAACGGTTGACCTATGCTGGTTCATCCCTAAGCGAGTCAATCCTAGCGCTTGCTTGTCTTTGTTCTCTTTGGGTGTTTTTGTTTTTTGTTTTGTTTTATTTGTTGTATTTTATTTTTACGGCTTTTACTGCATTGCATTTCATTTTTATTACTGTCATACTGGATACTGCTGTGTTGTGCTGGCTGTTTCTGTTTTGCAGGTTGGGTTGTCCTGAGAGATAAGCCCAATACCCAGGCTTGAGTACACCCTAGGACTAGAGTGGAAAGTAGTGGGACCTACGTGCCCGCTTGGTACGTTTGTGTGTTCACGAAATTCACAACCAGACAAGGCTATCTTGGGACGCATTCTAACGTGTGTGTCTTGCGCATGTTAGGGTGTTGATCTAGAGAGCTGTCGACTCTGGTGACCGATCATCGAGGACCTTAGTGGAAACATCCCTCTTTAGTGGTGATAGTGGCAGACCACATCCTGTGGCAAACCCATTCGCACCCGAGGGCCCACTTTGGAACTCGCATAGGATGACCCCTATCTTTTGAAGAGAATCAGTGGAGGCACTCCTCGATTGACGATAGTACTGTACCTCGAGGGATGAATGTACTATTGTTTCTCGACCTCAGTGCCAGAAGCTGAGGACCTTCCGTTTTGGAGAATCAGTTGAGGCCTCCTCGATTGATGATGATGCCAAACCAGAAATGGTGAACGTATCATCGTTTCTCGACCTGAGAGCCCGGGATACTGAACATCCTAGTACCCACACGTGAGAGGGGATGGGCGTTTGCAGGTTTGCAGGTAACCGAAACCTTCAACCTACCCGGTTTTTCTGGATTTCTCATCAATGTTTGATTATCTGGGTTCCTGGTTATCTCGTTGGTTCGGTATTTTGGAATTCTGGTTTTCTGGGTTGTGGTTCTCGTTCAGTTAACAGCACATCACATCCAGCAGTGTTGCCTTGATCCCATGTTTGCATGAGCATATCATTTTTCTTGCATTCTAACATGTTTGACATTTTTCAGGGCTCGCATCTTACTCTTGATTCCGGTTTTCTGAGGTTACCTTGGCATGGATGTCCCGAGAAAGAAGACTGTTGCCTATTCATTCCCAGATCCGACTTTGACATTGATTCACAAGTTGATTAATATGGCTGGTCCCGGAGTTCGTACAGAGTTCAGTGGAGGGTATGAGAGACTTCTGAAGTTTGTCTACAATATCTCCAAGTATGAGAAGGATGTCATTCATACACTTCTTCAGTTTTACGATCCGTCTTTGCATTGCTTCTCTTTCCCAGACTACATCTTGGCCCCAACGTTTGAGGAGTTCTCATTTATTTTGGGAATCCCCATTAGGCATGACATAGTATTCTTTTCTGAAGAACACCCCGGGATAAAAGAAATGGCTATTGCTCTTCATATTGGTGAATCCATTCTGAGCAGTAATATTGAGGAAAAACAAGGAGCTAAGGGTTTCTTATTGAAGTTCTTGTTTGATCAAGCTTGCATACATGTTAAAGAGAAGAATTGGACTGCTTTCTAAGCTATTCTGGCTATGTGTATCTATGGGATTGTCCTGTTTCCCAATGTTCCTGATCTGGTGGATATGCATGCTGTCAGAATCTTTATTTCAAAGAATCCTATACCTACCTTGCTAGGTGATGTGTATCACTCAGTCCACTACAAGAATGAAAATAGGCGGGGAAAAACCGTGAGTTGTTGTCCACCGCTCTTATCTACTTGGTTTCTGAGCCATCTCCCCGAAACTGGTGCCTTTGTTGATACGAAAGATTCTCTGAAGTGGTCAAAGAGGTTAATGGGCTTGACTGCTGACAACATTGTCTGGTTCAACCGTGATTTGCTAGGAATAGAGATTATTTGCAAGTGCGAAGAATTCCCTAATGTACCCTTGATAGGGAGAAGAGGTGGAATTAACTATAATCCTTCCCTTGTTATCAGGCAGTTTGGTTATCCTTTGAAAGGTCCACCTGAAGAGCGAGATGTCAGAGAGTCTTTATTCTTCAATGGTACTGAGGATCAAGAGATGATAAGGAGGATTGTGAATGCTTGGAAGCAGGTGACCAAGAAGGGAAAAACTTCATTCGGGAAATGTAACAACCGGGCTTTCCCTTCCTATAAAGAGTGGATTAAGAAGAGAGCAGAAGAGGAGCTTCTTCCCTTCCCGGTAGAACCACCATCTTACCCCTTGCTGATTGAGCCTCCTACCACAGTTGAGATAGAGAAGTTTAACAAATTGTGGGCTGAAAAGGAAAAGCTGCGAGAAGAAAACAGTGAGCTACTAAGAGAGATTTATCAGTTGAAACATGAGCGGGGTGAAGCTGTTCATATCGCCAAGTTGAAGACAGAGCTTCTCGCTAAAGCAGAAAAGGAGCTAGCCGACTTGGTCGCATCCAGACAAAGGATGAAGCAAGCTCTAGAGGTATCAGTAAAGTTCTCGAGTCTAAGAAGGAAGATTTGGACAAGGCTTTGTTAAAAATTCACAGGTTCAATGCTCACCGAGAAACTGCAATAGCTGAGAATAAGAGAAAGGAAGACGATTACCTGGCTCAGATTGATCAATTGAAGTCGCAGCTCAAGAAGAAAGACGCTGAGATCTTGTCAGGGGTATTCCAGAGACAAGCAGTCGAGGGTCGACTCAATGAAGCCATAGCCTCCATAGAGGAACTGAAGGTCCAAGCTGAAGTGAAGAGATCTAGACATGAGGGACCTAGTATGAATGGTGTTTCTGGAGAAGACGCTTGGGAGTTACATTGCCGATACTTGGAAGGGATCATGTATAGGAGAGATGTTCTCATTCAAGAGCTAATTCAGAGACCGAAGCATCTCGACACCAGAAAGCTGTTCAAGGAGATTCAAGATTGGAGCAAGAAGCATAATGGATGGGGGGATTGACACTTGTAGACTTTGACGACATGCCGTAGTTTTCTATTTTCTTTCATTATTCGGACCACCGCCAGACTTGTTGGTTGGGATCTATGATTATTGTGTTCTGACTTGTTATCTTGGATTTGTGATTGTTGACATTTGGTTTTCCTCTGGTTTTCTTAATATATGAGCAGAAGTTTCGTTCTATCTTGTTGTTAAACTGGAATCAAGGGGGTGGATCGCCCTGCGAATATTCAAACATGTTCATTTGCATTTGCATATTCATAATCATTTTGCATAATCATTTTGCATGACAGGTGCTTATCTCCGGTTTTCTTATCTTGTCCTAATCTCAGGATTGCATATCAGCACATTCATCGGTATTCTACCAGACAAAATCAGAAGAGACTCATGGATCAGATACAAAATGAGATAACTGAGATGCGGACTCGCATGAACCAATTCATGGAATTAATGCAAGGGGTTGCTCAAGGCCAAGAACAGTTAAGGACTCTTGTTCAGCCACTGATTGCGAGAATTGATGAAGAGGGCGTCCTTCATGGAGGACTGCATACTGGTGTTACTGGTACTAATGTTCAGAATGGTCCTCCGGGCGGAGGTATTCCTGTTGCTGGTGTTGTGATTCCTCCGGGCGGAGGAGATGTTGTGGTTCCCACTGTAGTGGGAGGAGGTAATGGTGCTGGCGCAATTCATGGTCGTCAGTATGATGATCTTCGGGAAGATGCATTTTCTGTGCCAGGTGGGGATGCTGGTCCCCAGATTGACAATGATCAGAGGTTCCGGTTGATTGAGGAACAGCTAAGGGGTGTTGTGAATCAGGATGCTTTGGGTATGGATCTAGAAGATTTGGGGTTGGTTCCTGGCGTTGTTATTTCGCACAAGTTTCAGACTCCCACTTTCGAGAAGTATAATGGTATGTCTTGCCCAAGGACCCACGTGAGGGCATATGCAAGCAAAATGGCTGCGCATGCAAAGAATGAGAAGCTGATGATGCATTGCTTTCAGGATAGTCTATCTGGGGCATCCCTGGAGTGGTACATTCAACTAGAGAGGAAAGATGTGCGTAGTTGGAGAGATCTGGCAGGGGCATTTATTAGACACTATCAATATAACACTGACATGGCTCCGAACAGAACACAGCTGCAGAATATGTCGCAGAAGAATAATGAAAGTTTCAAGGAGTATGCCCAGAGGTGGCGTGAACTGGCAGCAAGGGTTCAGCCTCCCATGTTGGAACGAGAAATGATAACTATGTTTATGGCCACCTTGCAGGGTCATTACTATTAAAAGCTGGTACCGTGTATGACTGGAAAGTTTGCTGACTTGATCTTAGTAGGAGAGATGGTGGAAAGCGAAATTAAGGCGGGAAAAATATCAGGCGGTGATGGGTCCTCATCTGGAGGAAATAAGAAGCCTTATACCAGTGGTTACAAGATGAGGGAGGGAGATACAAACTCTGTGTCATCATATCGTGGTAGAGAAGGACCTCGTCAGAACTTCAATCAGCAGGTGGCTTCTGTAACCATCCCAGCAGCACCTCAGCAGCAAGCAGTGTCTCAACAACAAAATCATGCTCCTCGCCGATCGCATCCTCTGACTAGGCGTGATAGGCATTTTGACACTCCACCTCTTCCCTATTCTCAATTATTTCAGCACTTGCTAAAGCTCCAGTTAATTCAGAAGAGAACCTTGGCTCCACCTACTGGTAATCCACCTCCCGGCTATGACGCCAGCGCCCACTGTGAGTTTCATTCTGGGGCACCCGGACATCATATCGAGAACTGTAAAGCTTTTAAGCATCAAGTTCAAGATTTGGTGGATTCCAAAGCCATCAATTTCTCCAATGATGTTCCAAATGTGAATCAGAACCCGATGCCGAATCACGGTGACCCGAGGGTCAATGCTATTATTAAAGACTGTGAAGACTTGAGTTTGATTTCAGATGTGAACGAGGTTCAAACTCCTTTGCGTGTGGTGAAGGACAGACTGTTGAAGGGAGGGGTATTTCCTGGCTGTGATGAAGGCTGTGCAGGGTGTGTGGCGCAACCAGACGGTTGTGATTTATTGAAAGCAGGTATTCAGAAAATGATCAGCGAAGGGATATTACAGTTTGACAGGGGTTGTAGGCAGAGTAATGTTACTGACAGAGAGATCGATGTTGCCACGATAACAATTCCATTCAAGACAATAACTATATCAGCGCCGGCGAGACCAGCGTCGGTCACTATCACTGTTCCTGGACCAGTCCCGTATGAGAGTACCAAGGCCATCCCATGGAACTATGGGGCCGAGGTGTTTGTTAATGGTAAGAAACAGGAATTAGAAGAGACATCAGCTGTGAATACAGGGGTTGAAAATCTTGTTGAATCAGGGGCTATCACTAGGAGTGGTAGAGTCTTTATTCCGTCTGAGGATCAAGCTGGCAGTTCAAGACAAGACAAAGGTAAACAGATGATGGATGAGTCTGTACAGAGGCAGGAAGCTAATAATTCTATGACAAAGCAGGCTGGGGATACTTTCTCAGAAGACGTAGAAGAGTTTATGAGGCTGATCAGGAAAAGTGATTACAAGATTATTGATCAACTTCACCAAACTCCATCGAAGATTTCCATTCTATCCTTACTGTTGTGCTCTGAGGCGCACCGAAATGCATTGCTGAAGGTTTTGAACATGGCTTATGTACCACAGGAAATATCTGTCAACCAGTTAGAAGGGGTTGTGGCTCATGTGAATGCTGGTAATGGTTTAGGTTTCACCGATTTAGATCTGACTCCGGCCAGGAGAAATCACAACAACGCTCTGCATATTTAAGTGGAATGTCGTGGTTCCTTAATGTCGCATGTGTTAGTTGATACTGGGTCGTCTTTGAATGTGTTACCGAAGAAGGCTTTGATGAAATTGGATACTCGTGGGTTGATTTGTACACCAAGTGACATGGTGGTAGGCGCTTTTGATGGCTCCAAGAGGTCAGTGTTTGGAGAGTTAGTTCTGCCAATCAAGGTGGGTCCTGAGATTTTCAATACCACCTTTTACATAATGGATATTCAGCCTGCCTATAGTTGTTTGTTGGGTCGCCCTTGGATCCATGGTGCTGGGGGAGTAACATCTACGCTGCACCAGAAGTTGAAGTATATGGTGGATGGCCATGTTGTAACTGTTTGTGGTGAAGAAGATATCATGGTGAGTCACCTATCGACCTTCAAGTATGTAGAGGTAGATGGTGAAGTACAGGAAACTTTGTGCCAAGCCTTTGAAGCTGTGAAAATTCCCGAGGAACCCCCAAAGGCAGTCAGTCAGCCTGAGGTGGTTGCCCGACCTGAAGTTGTCAGACAACCAGAGATTCCAATGTCCTCTTTCAAAGAGGCGCGTACTATAGTTGAAGCTGGTGGTTCTCAGAAGTGGGGCAGTGTTATTGATGTTCAAAGAAAGCAAGATACTCATGGACTGGGTTACAAGCCACCTAGGCGTCCTGAAGAGCCTCCCAAGTTCTATGGTTCAGTCCGTTTCACCAGTGCCAGTGTTTTCTTCGACAGAGTCAATGCTATTGAGGATGAAGGAGATAGTGATTGTGACATGGATGAGTGGATTCGTCCCTGCACCCCTGGTCAAAGTTTAGACAACTGGTCCTCCGAGAAAGTCATCCAAGTGATGCGCCCGGAGTAATTTACCTTTGTTTTATGTTATGTTGAATCCTACGTTCTGCCCAAGACGTAGTGATATTTATTTGTAGGGCTTGGATGCTTATTTGCTATTTTTATCATCAATAAAGGACGTTTTTTTCATTCAAATATTTTGATCCCTATCTTTTTGTTTTTACTTTTTGCATTAACCCACATCAAAATGGCAATGTGTTTCTTGTTTGTTGCACTCATAATAAACATAAAACATCCATCATGCAGGTTCCTTTGTTCAGATTCCACCCCTCATGACTTAGCTATGGCTCGATATGACTTCGACAATCCTATCTATCAAGCCGAAGAAGAGACTGACGAAGACTGTGACTTACCAGAAGAATTAGCCAGGTTACTGAAACAAGAGGAAAGGGTTATTCTACCTCATCAGGAGGAAGTTGAGACTGTTAATCTGGGAACCGAGGATGTTAAACGATAAGTAAAGGTTGGGGCTGCTTTGGAAGACACTGTTAAGGGAAGATTGGTTGAGTTGCTTTGAGAGTATGTGGATATCTTCGCCTGGTCTTACCAAGACATGCTCGGGCTTGACACTGACATCGTTTCACACAGACTGCCGCTTAAAGAGGGTTGTACTCCAGTCAAGCAGAAACTAAGAAGGACGAAACCAGATATGTCTGTCAAGATCAAGGAAGAGGTTCAGAAACAGTTGGACGCCGGATTTCTTGCTGTAACAAATTATCCTCCTTGGGTTGCTAATATTGTACATGTACCTAAGATGGATGGGAAGGTCAGGATGTGTGTTGATTACCGAGATTTGAACAGGGCGAGCCCGAAGGATGATTTCCCGCTCCCCCACATTGACGTGTTAGTAGACAATACTGCTCAATATTCCGTGTTTTCCTTCATGGATGGCTTCTTTGGGTATAACCAAATCAAAATGGCCCCAGAGGACATGGAGAAGACTACGTTCATAACACCATGGGGAACATTTTGCTACAAGGTAATGCCCTTTGGATTGAAGAATGTTGGGGCAACCTGTCAGCGGGCAATGGTGACTCTCTTTCATGATATGATTCACAAGGAGATTGAAGTCTACGTTGATGACATGATTGTGAAGTCACAGACAGAGGAAGAACACTTGGTAAACCTCCAGAAGTTGTTTGAAAGGTTGAGGAAGTTCAGACTGAGATTGAATCCGAACAAGTGCACTTTCGGTGTGAGGTCTGGTAAATTGCTGGGATTCATTGTTAGTGAAAGAGGTATCGAGGTTGATCCTGCAAAGACAAGAGCCATACAGGAGATGCCTGAGCCAAGGACAGAGAAAGAGGTTCGAGGTTTCTTGGGGAGGTTGAATTACATTGCTAGGTTCATCTCTCATCTGACAGCCACGTGTGAACCAATTTTCAAGTTGCTAAGAAAGGATCAAGAGGTCAAGTGGAATGAAAATTGTCGAGAGGCGTTTGAAAGGATAAAGACGTATTTGCAGGAACCTCCAGTCCTTATGCCACCGGTGTCCGGGAGACCGTTGATTATGTACCTTACGGTTCTTGAGAATTCGATGGGTTGTGTGCTCGGTCAACACGACGAGACAGATAGGAAAGAGCACGCCATTTACTACCTGAGTAAGAAGTTCACTGATTGCGAATCAAGATACTCAATGTTGGAAAAGACATGTTGTGCACTCGCTTGGGCAGCCAAGCGCCTAAGGCAGTATATGTTAAACCACACAACCTTGTTGATTTCGAAGATGGATCCGATTAAGTACGTGTTTGAGAAGCAGGCACTTTCTGGAAGGATAGCCCGTTGGCAGATGGTTTTGACAGAATACGATATTCAGTATGTTTCCCAGAAGGCCATTAAGGGAAGTGTTCTGTCAGAATATCTTGCTGAACAGCCGGTCGAGGATTATCAGCCAATGAAGTTTGAGTTTCCAGACGAGCATGTTATGTTTCTGAAAATGAAAGATTGTGAAGAGCCTCTGCCTGACGAAGGACCTGAGATTGGATCTCAGTGGAAGATGATTTTTGATGGGGCTGTCAACTCATATGGTAATGGAATTGGGGAAATCATTACAACCCCGAAGGGTTCTTATATACCCTTCACTGCCCGGTTAGCGTTCGTGTGTACCAACAACGAGGCGGAGTATGAAGCATGCATCATGGGGTTAGAAGAAGCAATTGATTTGAGAATTAAGAACCTCAATGTCTATGGTGATTCCGCGTTGGTAGTTAATCAGATTACAGGTGAATGGGAGACTCGTCAGGCGAATTTGGTGCCTTATAACAACTAAGCCAGAAGGTTGTTACCGTTCTTTGACAGGGTAGATTTTCATCATGTGCCCCGAGCTGAGAACCAGATGGCTGATGCGTTAGCAACATTGGCATCCATGTATAAGGTGAACCGTTGGAATGAAACACCTTCGATTAGAATCATGCGTCTGGATATACCAGCTTTTGTGTTTGCAATTGAAGATGTGTCTGATGGCAAACCGTGGTATCATGATATTAAAGTCTTTCTGAAGAGACAGGAGTATCCAGAGGGTGCCTCCACCAAGGATAAGAAGACTCTGAGAAGGTTGGCAGGAAACTTCTTTCTGAACAAGGATGATGTGTTATATAAGAGGAACTTCGATATGGTCTTGCTACGTTGTGTTGATGAACACGAGGCAGGTTTATTGATGGAGGAAGTTCACGAGGGTTCTTTCGGTACTCATTCCAGTGGACACACCATGGCTAGAAAGTTGCTGAGGGCAGGATATTATTGGATGACTATGGAGTCTGATTATTTCAAATACGCCCGAAAGTGCCATAAATGCCAGATTTATGCAGATAAGATGCATGTACCGCCTATGCCTCTAAATGTGTTGTCATCTCCTTGGCCTTTTGCAATGTGGGGCATAGATATGATTGGAAAGATTGAGCCCACTGCTTCCAATGGGCATCGTTTCATTTTGGTTGCCATTGACTATTTCACAAAGTGGGTGGAGGCAGCCTCGTACGCCAACGTCACCAAGCAAGTGGTAGCCCGATTTATAAAGAAGGATATCATCTGTCGTTATGGGGTCCCAGAGAGAATCATTACTGATAACGGCTCGAATTTGAACAACAAGATGATGAAGGAACTATGTCAGAGTTTTAAGATCGAGCATCATAATTCCTCTCCATATCGTCCGAAGATGAATGATGTTGTTGAGGCGGCGAATAAGAATATCAAGAAGATTGTGCACAAGATGGTGGTAACGTATAAAGACTGGCACTAGATGCTACCTTATGCTCTACATGGTTACCGTACTTCGGTGCGTACGTCAACTAGGGCAACCCCTATCTCATTGGTGTATGGTATGGAAGTAGTTTTACCCTTAGAGGTCGAGATTCCGTCTTTGAGAGTTCTGGCAGATGTGAAGCTTGATAAAGCTGAATGGGTGCGCTCCAGATTGGATCAGTTGAACCTTATTGAAGAAAAGAGATTGGCAGCCATCGCACATGGTCGGTTGTATCAGAGCAGGATGAAGCACGCCTTTGACCAGAAAGTGCGTCCTCGGAGTTTTCAGACAGGTGAATTGGTTTTGAAAAGGATCCTTCCTCCTCAGACAGATCACAGGGGCAAATGGACTCCAAACTACGAGGGGCCGTATGTAGTCAGAAAGGTTTTCTCTGGTGGAGCCTTACTACTTTCAACTATGGATGGCGAAGATTTCACATCCCCTGTGAACGCAGACGTAGTCAAAAAATACTTTGCCTAGAAGAGACCCGCTGGACATAAAAAGAAAGTCCAGGCAAAAAGGGGCAACCCGGCGAACCATAAAAAGGAAAAGGTTCGGGCAAAAGTTAGGGATAAAATGTAAAAAGAAACGTGTAAACCCGTAAAGTTGAAAACCTGAAAAGGCGACTTTGGCAAAAATGGGTATCCCGGTGGATTGAAAACCCGAAAAGGGCGATCCAGGCAAAATTTAGGGATTTATAAGTGAAAGGCTATGGTCTGCGTTCGATCTGTGAGCACTTTCAATACCTGGAAATTCTGAAAGAAAGGAATAAGTACAGTTAGTCTCTTCAAAGGTCAAGACATTTATGGACAAGCAAGACATATGGGTCATAGCTGAGTCGAATCATGGTGGATATCTGTTCCCACATTACCGACATGTGTATTTTCTTTTTGCTTTTACGCAATTACCTCTTTTTAGGAATTGCTTCCTATTGTAAATGCCTATTTACAGGCCACTTTTCTCAATAAAATATTCATTTCACTCAAAGAGTTTTCCGTTGTTTGTTTTACTTTTACTGTTTTGTTTGCAAAAAATGCCCGATATTTTTGATAAACATTGCATATAAAACATCGAGCTTTGCGGAGCATAACGAAAAGCAGTAGAAATTACTTAGACATTAACGGTGATCGTCAGGTTGTGGCATATTCTTTTGCTGTTATTTGACTTGCAGGGCAACAGGATTGTATTTCCCCAGAGTTTGCTCTCCCCAGCATTGAGATTGTACTTTCCTCAGCAGAGCAGACCTTCCCCAACAGGAGGCCTGGAAAGTATTTTCTCTGAATCAAGATGTTATCTCCCCACAGAATCAGGGTTTTCACTTCCCTCATCCAGTCAGGAAGCGTGCTTTCGCCGACAATGTCATATTCTAGTCCCCAGCAAGGTGGGAGTAAAGTCATTCTCCCCACCAACAGGCTAAGTTCAGCAGTATCCCCAAGCAGGATGGTATTATAGACTATTTTCCCCAAGCAGGATGGTATTATGGGTTGGCATCCCCCAGTAGGTTCTGAGCCCAATTGGATATTAGCAATCTTCAGTAACAGACTTCCGGTTCTGTTATTGGCGTTCATTCTCAACTCCCCCAGTAGAGGAGAAATCTCAGGTTTTAGATGTTACCTTCAGTGAAAGACATGTGTGGCCCCCGGTAGTTCTTTCGGGATTTCATCCCCAGCAGAAGTTGTTGATCCGAAGAGTCGATCAGTATGACCCTTCTCAGCAGAGTTCCTGGATTCAGAGGACAATTTATTTTTGTCATCCCCAGCTGAATTGGTTTTTTCTCTCCAGTATTTATTTTGCTGGAGGGACCCCTTTTGCATATCATAAGCATTTGCATTGCATCCTCAAACGTGTAGCATTTCTACTTCGTGTGGACCATTACGGCAAAATTCAAACATTCGCATTCGAAGCATAAGCCAGGTTTGATGCTTTCCTTGCCAGTTCTCTCTCCCAGCAGAGATGGAATAACTCAGGAGATTTTGGAGGGATGCGTTCCTCATACTTGTGCTCCCCGGCAGAGTCTTTTATTTAGACTTCTCCTTTCCCCAGCGGAGTTATCTTATCTGTGGATCGTGAGTCCGTTAGAAGTTTGCCTTTGTTTGGCCTTTCTCTTTTGTGGAACCCAGTTCTCGCCTGGTAGTCAGTTCTCGCCTGACATATTTTTGTTTGCCAGTTTCCCTTTCTTAGTAGAGGTGGTTTAAACCAGAAGTTTTGTTTCATGGCGAGGTCCACTTTATGTTGGTTATCCTTTGCGGGTGCAATTGAGGTTGTATTCGTTTTTGTGGGTGCGACTGAGGTCGTATTCATATTTTCTTTGTGGGTAGAGTGATTGAGGTCAATCTCCCTTTGCGGGTGCAATTGAGGTTGTATTCGTTCTTGTGGGTACGATTGAGGTCGTATTCGTATTTTCATTGTGGGTAGAGTGATTGAGGTCAGTCTTCCTTTGCGGGTGCAATTGAGGTTGTATTCGTTTTGTGGGTACGATTGAGGTCGTATTCCTATTTTCTTTGTGGGTAGAGTGATTGAGGTCAGTCTTCCTTTGCGGGTGCAATTGAGGTTGTATTCGTTTTGCTGGTACGATTGAGGTCGTATTCGTATTTTCTTTGTGGGTAGAGTGATTGAGGTCAGTCTTCCTTTGCGGGTGCAATTGAGGTTGTATTCGTTTTGTGGGTACGATTGAGGTCGTATTCATGTTTTCTTTGTGGGTAGAGTGATTGAGGTCAGTCTTCCTTTGCGGGTGCAATTGAGGTTGTATTCGTTTTGTGGGTACGATTTAGGTCGTATTCATGTTTTCTTTGTGGGTAGGGTGATCGAGGTCAGTCTTCCTTTGCGGGTGCAATTGAGGTTGTATTCGTTTTGCGGATGCGATTGAGGTCGTATTCGTATTTTCTTTGTGGGTAGAGTGATTGAGGTCAGTCTTCCTTTGCGGGTGCAATTGAGGTTGTATTTGTTTTGTGGGTGCGATTGAGGTTGTATTCGTATTTTCTTTGTGGGTAGAGTGATTGAGGTCAGTCTTCCTTTGTGGGTACAATTGAGGTTGTATTCGTTTTGTGGGTATGGTTGAGGTCATACTCCTTATTTTTCAGCACGCTCATTTTCGTTATCCTCACCGTTAGCAAATTTTTGGGTTCTTTTGGTATTCAATCCCCGTGTATCCTGGAATGTCTGAGAGCCATCGCTGTCATACCTTCAGGACCAAGTTGATTGAATAGGGGCAGCTGTAGCACCCCAAAATTTGCCCTCCTTACTTTAGTACTAACTGGCTTATGTTTCATTTTATTTGTGCATTATCTTGTGTGCTTAGCATGGGGTCAAGGTGCCAAAGGCAAGTTCAAGAGGAGAAGATGTTCTTCAAAGGGTCAAGCAAGAGAGCTCAGGTGGATCACTCTCTCCTAACCAGTGCAGAAATTAGGGTTTTGAGATTCTTGGGTTTATTGCTCCAATGGGCAAGCTCCTTGGGTTTTTATCATCACCAAATGGCATATCTTATCTTTGTTAGAGAGGATACACATCATATTCAGAGGAATTTGGATTTGGAGACTGTGTTATTTCCTCCTAGACTGAGGGTACCAAGATTAGGGTTTGCTATAAAGTCAGTTTATTTCTGATTTCTTGGGCAAGACTTGATTCCATGGTATTCCTTAGGTCCCTAAGTATCTAGGAATGGAAGATTGTCCATTAGTTTGTTTCAGGAGAAGTTCAATTGGCCAATGGATTGGGAATCAGGAGAATTGGGGAAAAGTCAACAGTGAGAGGGAAGTCAACTGTGAAATTTTGAGGTTCTCTTCAAGGTTTTCAAGGTCTCACATCCTCATATGGTCTTCAAGGGTCAAGTTTCATACCATTTATCAAGAATCAAGGGTTGGTGCAAAAGTTACTAAATATGGAAATGACCTATAATTTGAAAGTTTCCTTTTTGGGCAAGTTCCTACACTACATTCAACTTGACTTTTCATCATCAAAGAAGCTTCAAATGAATTTTCCTCAAACAAGAAATTTGAATATCTTTTTCTCCTCTTTCCAACAAGTGCTAGTGGGTCTCCATATCATTTGTGAAACTCAAGTTATGATCAAAAGAAGGCAAAGTGGTTTTTAGAGTTCCATTTTCACAACTTTTGCACTTTGGGACATATGGACCTATAATTAATTCCATTGCTTCAAGACATATTCCAACATCAAAGAACAATCCCTAAGGAGCATTGTTGGCCTTTAAATCAAGTGGATCCATGGTTTATTTATTACTTATTTTTCATTGTGCAAAATTGCCAAATTATTGAAATCTCATGAACCAAGACATCTTAAGGCCCAAATTCAATTCAGGTGTAATTAGCAATTGGAAATTAAGTGATCCATCATAGAATGTTTGGATATCCATGCATGGAGGAGGGTGTATTTCACATTATTCAAATTTCTAAAATCACCCAAAACTCTTTAAACAAAGAATTACCAAGGCCCAAGTGATCATCAGTGGATTAACCTAATCTATTTAAGGTTACTCATGCTAGGGTTAGGAGATTAGACATGATATTGGAGGAGAACAAAGCTTGAGCCCTAAAACTTTTCTTCATTGAATCTCTCAATCCACAAGGTTTTTTCACAAAGTTCTTCCACAACCTTCTTTCTGGGGATCCACAGGGCACAAACCAACCATCCTTTGAAGCTAACAGTGCAGATACGTGTTGCACCATCTCAGGTTAGTGATATTTTTGATGATCATAAAACTCAAACTTTTGACGTGCATATTAATGTGTGATGCCCACTGATCATTCTGGTATATTTATTTTTGAAATTGGACGTGTGGTTTGGTTGTATCGTGTGTTTAAAGTTTTGAACCCAAATCTTATTTCATGCGAATCTCCTTATGTGATGCTTATTTGTGATTTTTAATTGGATATTTGAGATCCTGGTGAAATTCTGGTCAAGAAAGTGTATTCGTGTGCGTTTTCTGGGTTCTTTTAAGTTGCAGGTGGCCGGAGGTGGTGGCCGGAACCCTAGCTCTGGCAGCTGGTGAGGGTTCCGGCGAAGGGAGGGTTTGAATGAAGAAGACGCAATCCTCACCATTCATTCTTTTGATCGTACGGTCCATGCGATGCCATGTGTTTTAAATTTTTTGTTTTTATTTATGGGTTGCGTGTTTGCTCACCCACAGGTATTATAATGCACCCTCAAATCCAAGCCACGCATCATGTTTACTTTTCATTTTGTTGACCTAATCCTGGGCATTGGATTAATCATGTGGCCACAATAATGCCAATGAATTAAAATGGCATGTGCTTCTCACGTGGCTGATGTATGGTATGCTGAGTGATCATGAGTGTGCGTGTGTTATTGCTTATGGTGTGCACGTGAATCCTGGCCATTGATTGTGTTTATTTTATGATTGCGTTGACCGTGTGTGATGTGTAGGATGGATCTATTGGCTGGTATGAGTTCTGAGGTTTGACTGATTCCATATGAACCCCTTTGACTTGCGCTTTGGACTTTTTTGCCTTGGGCTTTCTTTCTACACCCCACCTTTCAGGCCTTTTTTGTTTGTAACGCATTTTTCTTACTCATTGCAGCCCCCATGCTTATTTCATATTTTTATTTTTATTTAACTATTACATTTCATTTTAATTTTTTTAAAAATAGTTTCTTGCATTAAAAAATTACCAAAAAATTCATGAACCATATTTATAATTTTATAAAATTTTCCCAAATTTTATTTTTCATTTTTTATTTTATTTTAGTGGCTGAATTAATTATTTGTTTATTTTCTTTTTGATTTATTTCATACATGCATACCATGACTTGTTTATTTTATTTCTCTGCATCCATAAAACATTTTGAACTCATTCCTTTTGCATTCATTCACTAATACATGGAATTGCACTAAAACATTTTTCTTTCATTTTTAAAATTATTTCATATTGCATTTTAGTCCTCCAATTTTGCATATTGAGCCATGTTTCTTGTCTGAATTTTGCATGATTGTTTGAGTGACTTATATTTTGAATTTTGACATGAGTCTTGGACATGTTGTTTGCCTCTGATTGAGATATTGTGATAATTAATTTGGAAATTTTATAAGATGTTTTGCTAATTGTTTGATTGCTTTTATTTGAGATCTTCTTGTATGTATATCCTTAATCATGTCTGGTTATTTGTTTGAAAAGGCACTTGTGCCATTGTTTGGGATTGCTTCCTTGAATTCATGAACCATGTTTAGATTGTTATAGGTCACTTGATTGCCATTATATGTCATTGCTTGGATTTCATTTATCTCATTTCTTTTACTTATGTCTGTTTGCACTAACCTTTTATGTAGGGGCTGAGGTAAGTTACTTGAGGGTGTGGATAATTATCCATGTCCACTCTCACTCTTTCTGTCTCTCATCTTTTCTTTTCTTTAGGCTTAGGTTGTCGTCAAACCTCACTAACCGTAGGTCATCCATGCATGATAACATTAGGACTCTTAGTTCCCCTTTAGAGTTTCCTTTGTGTCTTCTCTCTTCTCATCTCAAAACTTCTTGAAAACACTTAATAAGGATAAAGTGTATTGCGCACGAGCCTTAAGCGTGGGGAATGAGAAATGAGGGGCTTCCTCTCATCTTTCTAGAGTGCTTAGCGAGCGTCCTGTCTTGGGACGATTCGTTAAGTATTCGTCCCTGTGCCTTAGACTTTGGTGCAATGCAAGTTATGAACTAACTCAAGTTACTTCTGTCTTAAAAAATGCAAACAAACCTCAAACCTTTTTGTCCTTCGGGATTGTCAAACTAAAGGCTATTTTCAAAAAGGGCACGTTACTTTCCGTCTGAGTCGCAAACAGGCATCGACCCTAACTGCCGAACGCGAACTTAGCGTCGCTCATAAAAAACACAAAAAGAACTTGGTCCGAACTACGTTGACTCTGAATTCCCCATTGCACAAAGGGGGTACGTAGGCCTAGGACGTCGACGTCCTACCGAGTCTGTCTTTGTTTTCCCCTTCCTCGTCTTAGTACAGCCATATATGATAGGATAACTCACCCTTAGAATAGACAACAAGCGTGGATCCCATCGAGTACGATGGACGCGTGGGGTGCTAGCACCTTCCCCTCGCGTAACCGACTCCCGAACCCAGGCTATGGTTGCGATGACCATTCCTTTCCCTCTTCCTCAGGTTTATGCGGTGTTCCCTTTCCCCCTCTTGGGATAAATTTACACGGCTGGCGACTCTGTTTTTCCGCGCCACTCTCGCGTTTGTACCTGGATGAAAATCCTGGGAGCGACAACGGCCTGCCTAGAGTAAGCAGCCATGATCTCAAATTTCTCAGCATAAGCAGCCACAGTCATAGTACCTTGTCTCAACTGTTGGAATTCAAATTCTTTTTGGGTCCTCAAAGAACTAGGAAAATAATTCTCCATAAAAGTAGTCTTAAATTGCTCCCAGACTTTAGGCACACCTTGGATAGTCATTAAAGCTGAAGCACTCTCCCACCACCTCATAGCAGGACCTTTCAATGAGTGAGAAGCAAACACCACTTTATTCTCTTCACTACACTGAACTATCAGAAAGATTCTCTCCATACTTGCCACCCATTCATGAGCTTTCACAGGATCTAATTCGCCATGAAATTCTGGAGGATTCATGCGGATAAAATCCCGAAAACTCTCACCTACAGCATCCAGAACAACCACTAGAGGATGAAGATTCCCATTCATCTGTTGTACCATCTGCTACAAGAATTGGTTCTACTGCTACGGCATCTGTTGTAAAAACTGCGGCCATGGGACATACTCGTCGCCGCTTGGCGGATTCATCCCAGCAGGAGTAGTTCTGGGTCTACCACGGGTTCTGCGTCCGTCAGCCATGTTCCTATGAGTCATACAGATAGGATTAAGTTAATCAGGCTCAATACCATAAATATAACACTTAAGACCAATGGCGACACAACGCATATGAACAAAAAGAAACACTTATACTATTTCATGGCTAGGTCGAGGATACGACCTGCTCTGATACCAACTATAACACCCACATATAACATCATACATCAAAACATATATATTATACATGAATCCAAGTTTTGGTATTGAAATACCATAAGTTCCTAGTTAACACATTGTATATATTACATGCCCAAAATACAAAATACTACAAATCTATGGCATAATATACACAAGGTGTTCCAAGTACTAAGAACTAGATCAAAACAATGATCTCAAAAATAAAACTCCACAACGGAAGCCATGCCATCCAAAAAGCCAAGACACGTAAGGAAAATCAAACAACTTTATCCTTACCTTTCGCGGAACCTGGAGTACCTGAAATATAATCAACAACATGGGATGAGATATTAAATCTCAGTGAGTTCCATAACTTATGGATTCTCTCGGCTTTACAAGGTTCTATCAATCCTAACTCAAGTCAAGGGGAAGGGAAATGACTTTGAGTTCACAATCTCACACTATATGGAAACATGTTCATGAGTTCATCAACTAAAAAATACCACTAATCGGTAACCTTACCAAGGCATCCCTTTTTCCCGTCCGCTTCTACGTCTAGAAGTCGACTCGAGTCATGGATCCTTGTAACCTACTTGACATACGAATGAATTCGGGTTCTACGGGCCATTAACCGTTATGAACCGTCACTTCACAGGGACCATTAACCGTCACAAGCATACACCCCACGGGTGCCATTCGTACTGCACACGGGAATCAAACCTGCCAAGTAGTCATGCGTACATTTCAGAGGAGCCCTAAGCTCATGAAATGACAACTCAAGAGAAACGGTTACGATTATATGATCACACATACAAACGTGATTGCGTACGACAATCACAAGGCCACAATGCCTTAAGGCCACATTCGCCTTTCACCAAAATACAAGGTTCACACATGTTCCATACTAGTGTTCACTCTCCTCCAGACCATTACTCGTCAAGGATGCACGCCTAGGCATCGAGTGCATTAGCATCGCCATCTAGATTCTCTATCAATATACTAGTTACAACCTAGAATCATACCATTTGTCTTGGGGTAAAGTTTTCTCACTCTTCCTAATTCATTTTAAACATGTATTTTCTCTCATTCACAATTCACAATAAGAAGTTATTTATAATACAATACAATTGTCTAACCAAATACATGTAATAATTCAACTCATAAGAATTACACATTCTTGGATATTCCTCCGATTATTTAATCGGGCAACAAAACCCATATTTTTCACTTTCATTTCGTAGAATATTTTCATAGCTTTCCAACGATACCAAGACCGTTTCGATCGAAAACACGGTTCAAAAGATATGAATTTTCTAAAATATTTTTCATCAACTAACAGTGGTAATCGGTTACCTCAAAATGAGTAACCGGTTACTCAAGTGTTACTGTTCAAAACAGAATCAAAATGAAAGCTAGAGACACATTTTGGTAACCGTTTACCTCAGAATGAGTAACCGGTTACTCAATTCATTTTTCACGCAAAATCCTAAAATTTCCTGCAAGTAACCGGTTACCTCAGAATAAGTAACCGGTTACCACTGAACCAGAATAAAAAAAACCTGTTTTTAATGGTGCAAACTCAAACCAATCTCAACCAAAACATGATTCATCACAATAGCAAGTATTATACACTTATTCCTCACACAACCCAATCATGTTATGCATTCTATTTCATGTTTTAACCATAGAAACAACATTTAACACATTTAATCAAAATCCACCATTTTTATTCAAAGTTCTAACCTAAGTTTCTACACGTAGGGTTCTAACTAGAACTCACCTATGAATAAGATGAAGAAGGTTAAGAAGATGTTGGGATGATTTGATGAAGAAGAGATGATGATCCAAGCTCTTTGCTCTTCCTCTAGGTTTCTCCTCTTTCTTCCCTTTCCTCTTCCTTCTCTCTATCTCTTTCCAACTTTGTTTCTATTTTTGGTTACTAATGAAGAGGAAGGAAAATGAAAATGATATATAGATATATCATTAAGTTAGTAACACTAAATTAAATATCCAAAACATCTCTATATCACCAAATAGTAACACCTCAGAGTCAGATAATATTAATTTGATCTGATCTGAGCTCATCGGTTACTCAAATTATCTTTGCAGGTAATTCTGAGAGTACACCGGAACCCAGTTGATCATAAGTAATATTATCCAGAGCAAAATAAAATACGGGGTATCACACATGACCCTGTGAAATAAATGCCTGAGACAAGCAACTACGAAAAGTAGAACTAGATGGTTGTGAAACTCAACCTTGCGAACCATCAAATGAGGTATCGTCGACTCGTGGTCTCCCAACCCTGCCCCTGCCTCTCTCACGTCATACAGCCACATGTTGGGACACACAATCGAGCCTAATTATGTTCGAGTTGCTTTCAGCCATTGCATTTGTAATAAAAGTAGAAAGTCACATCAAAATTCAACCAAAATGGACCCAAACATAAATCCGAAGATATACCTCTGAAAACAATACAGAGAAAATCTAGAGATGCATCTTCGGATGAACTTGCGAATTTTAGCAATGGCAGAACCTCCATTACTGCCCTAACCTCCAACCAAATGGCAATGCATGTCTCTATCAGCTATCTATTTCGATTTTACTACTATCTGGTGCAACTTAAAGAACATACGTTACCTAAAACATCATTGAAAACACAGAAAAAAGAATGAAGTGAGAAACTTATCAAATTTGAGTTGTGGATGAGAAGCTTCAATAGAGTGAGTAACTTTGCAGCAAATGAAGTAGAATGGAGTGAGTGAACTTGATGAAACTTGCTCAAATGGGATTTGGAAATTGTTTGCAGCAAAAGAGCTCAAATGGTGTTCTGTGAGTGACTTTTAAAAAAATGAAGGAGGAAGAGGGAAGGTTTGGCGCAAGTTGATGAATAAAACATGTCTGAAGAAGCTACTTCGAACTCACCCTTATGTTATACGAAGATACATCTCCATATTAAATTTTGATAAAATATGAGTGACTCATCCAATTACGATGAAGGATGAGTAGCAAAAAGTGCGTCCGAATATGTATCTCCAAACAAGGGACATAATGAATTTTCCCGATGATGAAAACCCACCCCATGCAACTTAAAGAGTAGACCTCCCCATATATGTCTTCCCTTTCTACTCTATTCTATCTAAACCACTAACCATATAAGTCATAACAATAAAGATTCCGATATGTTAATTTATATTGTTCTTATTTTCGTAAATAGATATATGTTAATTTATATTGTTCTTCTTATTTTTGCAATTGTTTCACGTGTTTGATAATAGGGAGTATTCCAAAAGTTAACTTCCAAAAAAATTTAGGGTGTTTGATAATAGGGAGTATTCCAAATTCAAAAGTTAAATTCCATAAAAATTACGGAGATTGCAATGAAGGTTGCAATCATAGGTGGAGGATGACAACTAGGAAGGGGCCAAATACCGTTTGTGTCAAGTTAGACGGATGGTAGAAGCCACAGAAGGCGAGTTGTACGCTTCTTAGGGTGTGTTTGTTTCAAGGTTAGAAAAAATATTCCTAGGAATATGACTATGGGAATGCAATATTCCTATGTTTGATTCAAGTTTTAAAAAGTTATTCCAAGGTACTTTTTATTCCCAGGAATCATATTTACACATGGTTCTTCTATTTTTATTCCAAGGCTTAAAGGTTGGGAATATAATATTCCCATGGGAATAAATTTAACCAACTATAACTTCCCACTATCAATCACATTTATTTTAATTTTTAATTTTTTTAAATTTTAAATTAAACAATTTTATAATTATTCCTAGGAAACTTTAATTTCTACCAAACATATAAGTAGGAATAATATTCCCGGAAATAATAATCCTAGGAATATCATTCCAAGGAATATGATTTGAAACCTTGAAACAAACACACCCTTAGAAATACAAGCAACTGAATGGAATTAGTTGACAGACTACAAGCGACACTAGGGTAAAATACTTTCTATTCACAGGGATTGATAACATTTAACTCATTTATTTGCATGAACTAAAAATAAATAAAATTATGTTGGGATCAATATCAAATTTGATCAGTTAATGTAATAAAAAAAAAGTATCTTATCTATTCAAGTATTATGCGTCAATAACGTTTGTCTGTTTCAATATATTATTAATCTGGGAGAATATGCTTCCACAATAAGTAAAATAGCACATGTACAAATAAAAGCAAGAAAGAAACCCTTAAATCATGGAAACTAAATTGATTTCCCCCAAAAAAAATAAAAAATAAACGACAATAATAATATAGAGTATGTATAATTTGGGTGCCGTCCGAGAAAATACATTTCACCGTGGCTACAGTGCTAACTGCAAAACTGGTACTTTATCCTCAGCATTGGTTGCACAAATAGGTCTGTTTCAGTCAACTTCTGTACTATTCCTTGCAGGTCGGGTTGTGTTGTACATATAAAGTCCACATACAAGAATTGCACAACCAAGCATAAAGAATGGACTCAAGGTTGTTCCTCCCTCTGGAAGATATGGTAATGGAAGGGAAAGAGTATAAACAGAAATTGGCACTGCAAGTGCAAACACCAAAGCGCACATTAGCTGAAAAGCTCACAAAAAAATATAGTAGATAGGAGCCCATCAAGTTCAAACTTCTACACTTGCACCACTTAATAATTGACTCGTTCTAAATAAGTGATTAATGTAAAAAAAATTGACACCTAGGGTCAATTGATCCTATCTATGCCCATGTAGACAGAGGGAGAGAGAGCGAACCTGACAACATTAACACGAGAGAAGCAACAACTGCAGAAGAACTCTTCAGTACGCTAAGCAGGGATATATTGAATGCCAGATTGGTAATTACGTAAAGCAGTGGAAGCAAGGGAGCACCATCACAACCTGAGACATGGAAAGGAATGTTTTCTACAAGGTTCAAAATCATTAAAGGGATGAAGAGCTATTTAATTATTCAACCTTTTCACAAAAATGAACAGAGGCCAAATAACAAATTTCGTACAATTATGAGAATTTCAATTTAAAATTCTATTTGGTCTCGACGGACTGAGAATGGTTATGATCCTAAAACTTCAGATTAGGTATAGCATTGTCATATGAACTTAGAGAGAACCATAACACATAAGATAATCACGCCTAAGAAAACCCAAGAATCATATAAACCATCAGTCCCCCGTACTTATGATACATTGTGATATGAACTTAGAGAGAACCATAACACATAACATAGTCATATCCTAAGAAAACCCAAGAATCTTATAAACCATCAGCCCCCCATACTTCTGATACAGGGCATAAGCCCCCCCTATACCTTACAATAGGGTTCTAAAGTTTTACAATGCTCTGTAGTCAGCGTCACCACATGCACAGCCTGTTTGCAGTTGAGAGACATGGTGGAAGGCTCTGATAGCATTGATATAAACCTTAGGAGAATCACACTGCTAAAGCTAGCTATTGTGGTTGGAGGTGGAGGGTCTGTGATCGTACACTTCTGTTGTGGAACTCATGTACAATAGTTGCAAACAGATTGTAATTTGCGACACATCAATGTACTTAAGAAAATAATCATTTACTCTTAATAATTAATCTGATAGTGTTGTGATGTAAGAACAGAAGAAATTAAAGTAAGTGTAGACAGGAATAGAAAACCATGTAGGAAGATGTGTTATTGCAATGCTACGTAGTATCTATTAGAGTTTACCTGTTTTATCAGCTCCAATGTTTAGAAAGCAAACAGCACCACTTTTAAGATATGAAGGCAGTTGAGCAAATGGTATTCCTTTCAAGTTAGAGATTAAAGGTAGGAAGAGAAGTACGAAAAGAGCCTACAATATATATCAGAAGCTAACCATAAATATGGCTCACAATTATTATTTAATTAATATACATAAAGAAGTAATGCATTTTGAGGCTATATAAAAGGATAGAGAGCATAAACTTAATTTAAACTCACAAGATAGCACATCTGCTAAGATATCAGCAAAACAGGATATAGAGACTACACATTTACCTTTGTTTTATCAGGTCATTTAAAAACTGTGAAAGGCACACTTATTCTTTGTAATTTATATTGCACCAACCATCATATTTAAACCATTTGATATTCATGTTATTATTGCAAGCCATACCTGAAACCCAGATCCAAAAGAATTGACCACAAATATATCCAACGACTTCTGCTGCAAGAAAACATGTTACATGCCCCATGAGTCAGATGCCAATGGAAACTATAGAACAAATTTCAATGACTTTAAACACCCCCACCCCTTCCGCCAAAAAAGAGTAAAAGAAAACATACCTTTAATCGAGTGGAAGAATCAAGAAAGACAAATTCCTGCCGTACACAAAATAGAAGTAATTATTTTGTTCCCTAACAAGATTTTACTAAATTTCAACATCTATTTCTGGACTAACTTTGATTATCGAAGCCCCAGCTTGAAAGGCACAAGAAACCATCATCAATGCTGGCCAAAAGAAGTCAACTTTAGAGAGCATCTGACCTGCATTAGAGCCACTGCAATTATGGGAAATCATCAGATAGGCCCACTTTATGTGTGTCACAATATATGAAAAATACCTCCGTATCTTTGATAATACAAAAGTATCTTTGTCTATCTTCTGGGATTAGTTTCTAATCTTGGAGAGTCATAGGTTATCACTTGAGATTTGTTTTCATATTTCTTAGTTACTATTTTGATCTGTTTCCTAAGTCTACTGCTTATTTAAATAGTTGTCTTGAATAGATAAGGGTCTCTTGACTGCACATAGTTCAGACTCACTTGGCTCGCATTTAGCTTCTGCCTTTGTTAGGTGATTAAGCATGTATGCTTTTGATGAGTTGAGTGGTTACACCTTGAGTATTTACAACTTCTGTTTAATAGTTAAGCATTGGCGTTTTTGCTTTTGTCTTGAGATTCCGAGGCTCATCTTTTATTTCACGCTCTTGATGGTTACGCTTTGGTGCTTCTGTCTTTTATTGTGGTTAACTCGTTCAACATTTCACTTTGGTTTGAAGACGTGACACCTTCTAGTTGGGTCTTCAGTTGTGGTTAGCGCTGGCTCAATATTGTTTCAATTTAGTTTTACGCCTATTAGGGATTCACTTGCGGTAAGAGTTGGTCCAATATTGTTTTTGGGTTGAAATTGTGATATTTCCAGTTTAGACTTCAGCTACTGTTGGAGCAAGCTTATCTGCTTTGGTTTATATGTTGTTTGTGAGAATCAATGATGATTTCCCTAGTTGGTTATTCAGTGGTTTGTTCTTCGACGGGAACTGTAATGGTGATATTTTTAGGGTCTGGTTATATCAGGTGCCATATTTTCTCTTTTAAATGATATATCTTCAACAAGCTTGCAGACTAACAAACTTTAGCTTGAGGAAAGTGTCAAAATATAAGAAAACATCTTACTGTATTTGAATATTTTAGATTAGTTTATAATCTTATAATAACTTTGATTATCTCTTAAGATTACTTTTCACATTACTGGTCATTATTACGATTTGTTTCCCTATATATAGATGCTAGTGTTTACTGTTTAGTATTTTGTAACAAAAACCCATTATTTCAATAACGTAAAAGCCTAATTCCATATCAATTTAGAGTTAGGTACTAACTGCATGATATTTGTACTCCCAACCAAATGAAAAGGCACGGCCTATACTACTAGAATACTAGAAGTAGCTAGCAACATGGGGTGTTAAAAACAGTATAATGATATTTTTCCCAAAAATGCATTGGTATTAGTATTATTAAATGTTGAACAAATATTGCAAGAATAATTACAAGAAATGACTTCTTGCCAAAACTACTTACAAATTTAGGATAATTAGTCACTCAAAAGAGAAACTTTGGCATAATGTGTGATGGAAGGCCATGAGTTCGAGTTGTAAATACAAAGGTAAGGCTGCCTAAAATTGATCTAACCCTTTCTTGGATCCCGCTCAGTTGAAAATACTTTTACCAAGAACATTTTTATGGTACTTTTTTCAAAATCATTTACCTTCAGAAATACAGAAGAAAAGGGGAACAAAATTTCAATATCTTAGACCAAAATAAAAAAAAAGGTACAAACCTTATGAATTTAATCTTTTAATCCTAGAGTGATATCAATATAGCCCTAAATTGGAAACTCAGTCAATGTTTTTCTTATTATCTGTACACTGAAATTTTCGATGTCACTTTTTATGACTAAGGAGCTAAATTGATATCAACTTGCTTTAGACATCCCAAATCACATGTAGAGTGTTTACTCTCTTTAATAGGAAAGGGAGGCGAGAAGTTTGATATTTTCAAGTCAATACCAGCTCATTCACTGCATATGCTTGCACAGCCTTAATTTTCATGGAAAAAACTTTATGCCCAAAAGAAAGCAAGCAATTCACAAATAAGCATTCAAATTAGTAAGGGAGCTCAGCACAGGAAATTAAATATGGAAAGTAGTGACATGTATGATCCAGATAAGAAAGTTAAACTACCTTGAAAGAGCAACCACGACACCAGTAGCTACTAGTAAACACCCAACAATTTGGTTGATTGAGTACCTTCTCCTCAGAATAAGAGTGGAAAACATTAACTGCCAAACTAAATAAGTCTGCAAAAAAAAGATTATACAATGTTTTGAGAATTTATGTTACAGATAGATAGTAATACATTAAAATAACTACTACACTGGTTAAACAAAAACACAAGAGAAACGCTAACAACTTGGAAATGGATCCAACTGAATAAAGAATGGGCCCCACATGATTTAGAGGACCTATATGAATTTCACCCAATAATAGTGTAAAAGACTGTGCTGCCAACAACTCTCAAAACATAATTATGGGCATGCATATAATAAGATTCAATTGCTTTCATAATCAGGATTCAATTAATCTGAAATTGCATACATTGAATTTTTGACATCGAGTGAAATTTCAAAATCAATGCAATGTTCCCAAGTAGTTGTACTTATCGGTAAATTACTATTTAGAGATGCTTTACAGGTACTTCTAATGACAACACATTTAAAATATAAAATATTAAAACAAAATCCAAACTAGTGTTTATGCAACAACATTATGATATTTCTAAATTTTCTCCATACTAATAAAATCAGTAATAATAGAATTTCTGCAAAAACTTGAATCGTGTATAGCCATCACTTAAGAACAATATTCAATTCATTGGAAAATTTAAAGCGACATGATTGCGAGAATATTGAAAGCAAATGTGCCTGAAACATAGATTCCAGGATAATAATGTGTGCTCTCATTATTATACGATAACAACTCCGGTTAGTAAGTAAACATTCTTGCCACAGATTTTACGGATATGCTGTCATGTTCTTCCATCCCGGTCAAAATAATAGGAGAGGCGAATAATGGGAATATGTAGAGACATGTTGTCAATACATACCTATATATGTTTTTAAATAACAAACCTCCTATACTCTGAGTGATTGCTACATGCTACTAACCTATTATAAATATGGTAATGAAAATAAAGGGCAGATGTCTATTATCGAAAATAGAGACAATTGTTATTTCTCCTGTCATTCTCATGTTATTTGACAAAAAGGTCCGACTCAATATTTAAAATACCTGATTCAATATGGGTATGACTGGTCCAGGAAGTATTGCTGCAGAAGGTAACCAACTTTCAGTTTTATGAATCTAGCGAGTGAGAGAAAAGTGAGAAGATATTTTCAAGAACTGAAAAAGCAAAAATTATCTAGCTTTAAATTATAATATGCTGATTACAGCTGCATTTATATCCTCTGTACAAAATAGTAGAACTGTAACTATTAATGAAGGTGTTCGTAATCGAACGCCAGTAATGCCACCAACTAAGCTAACTGACTAGAAACTTCTCGAACCCATCAATTGTTCCCAATCCTACATTCAAATCATACCCCAACAAACTTTAAGCTGAAAACAACTTAAAGACATGTTATCAATGGTTTTCATAAGCTCTATGAAACAGTCTCATGCGAGTAAATAAGCTCAGATAAGTCAATTTAAACATGCTCGAAATTAGTTTTATTTTCACTCTCCTCACTTAAATAAATAAATTCAATAAGAATAATACATTTAAAAAAACAAAATTGAAAAGGAAAATCTATCTGGATCACAAACAGAATAGAACAGTACCTGCAGAAGACATTCCACTAACCAATCCCAAAGCTTCTAAAAATCCAATAACAAAAAACCGCCATTTCGGAATCGCAAGCATCTCATTCGTAACAATCCCTAACCGGTATCGCACATACAATATGCTAAAATATATAACAACATACCTAATCAAACCCACAACACAACACAAAAACAGTTAAACTATTATCATCATTTCACAACAAACAAACAAACAAATACAAAATCAATCAACAAAAAATTACCCAAAAGTAGTGAACTGAGCAAGAAAAAACGGATAATTACTCAACGGAACAAGCGCAAGTTTATAAAGCACGCGATTAGCAACTGCTAAACTAACAGTAACACCAGCGGTTAACAAAACGGTTCGATTGGGCGCATTAGTCCAATCCGACGAAGACGAAGCGCGGGATTTGAAAACGGTTCGACGTGCGCGGTTGAATCTGGAAATGGAAGGAAAATTGAACGGCGATTTTATAGGAAGTGATGAAGAAGACATTGAAATTAGGTTTAGAGTGTTGTTGCGTTTGCGAATTCGATTTTGGAAATGGAATGGAGAGAATGAAGAATGAGAAGGGAAGGAAGGGATTAACAAGGTTGAATATGAAGAATGTGAATAAACTTCCATGGCTATAGTAGGATTGCTCAGTTATCTACTTGTTTCAACCAGAATCGATGGTGCTACTGCTCGTGAATATTATATTATATTAAATCAACTAATATTTTTTATATTTCCAAGAAAATAATAATTAATTCTTACTAATTTTGCCCATAATAAATATTATATATACAACTTTTAAGATATTATATCACATTATACTTTTATGACAACCAATAGCAACTAAGAACAGTTTTGTAAAATTGCTACATTTAATTCTTCAATCATTAATTTTTTTAATCTATGTGCAACAACTTTAAAAGATTTTTATTTTGAGACGGAGAGAGCACTAATTTATTGCATGGTTTGTCAAATATGTCCTTTTAGCCAAAACATTTTACACTAATAAAAGGTTAAATCAGTAAATGACAAAACACAACATAATTTCACTTCAACCTTCCTCTCTTACTCCCACGTGCCTGTCAAATAGTGGCCTATGAACTAATTTTTTCCCTTTTTCCACTTTCTTTCTCTCTCTCTCTCTCTCTCACACACACACTCTCTCTCTCTCTCTCTCTCTCTCTCATTTTTCACTTTTCTCTCTTTTCTCGTTTTCACTTTTCTCTCTCTTTCAAATTCAAAACTCTCTTCCTTCCCATCGTTTCACACTTTTCTCTCATCTCTCTTTCCTCTAAAAAACCCTACCCGACCGCCGCCCACCCCCTTTCTCCCTCGTTCTGTTTCTCCAAAATATGTTAACCACTGATCTTTATACTTTTCTTATGGTTTCATATTTTCTTTTTCACATGTTATTCACTCGCATCTCTTTTTTGTATTTTTTTTCAGGTATTACATGCATCGTCTTCTTCACTTTCTACATCTCACATTTCATCTTCTTCTTCGCAATCTATAAGGTATGCCAATATTACTTTATATCGCTGATTGTAATGGCATCGCTCTGTTTTCGGTTTCTTCCATTTTTTTCTCAGCCCTTCTTAATAAACCAGTTGGATTTTTGTTTCAAACAACCTCACTGACCACTAGTTCTCCTTCTCTGATTGTTTCATTAGGAACGACCACCGTCCTTCTCCGACCCATTTATATTTCTATTAACAGAACAAAGTTGGTGTAACGCTTTTTGTGAATTGGAGACCAAGCTATTGGATTAACTTGACTCGCAAAACAAAAGATGTCACCATCGAACTTTAATTTATCCAAGGGAATGGGAAAAGAACGAATAAATCCTAAGTAAAAAATGCAAGACTAAAGGCGATGCTAAAGACTATGTAAATAGGAGATCAAAAGTACGGGTGCTAATGGAAGGTATTAGCATCCTAAGAATTTGTAGTACTCTACAAGAACCTTTTGAAATATCTATGTTTTGCTATAAATTGTTTACTATTATTTGGGAGGGTTTATTGTTTTTGGGTGATGATGAGAGTGGGAAATGTTTTTGTTGTTTTTGTAATGTTTATGAATAAAGGGGGTGAAAATAAAGAGGTGTGTTCGCTAGGATCTTGCAATCCTATGCCTATATATCCTTAGAGGAAGTCAGAGTATTTGTAGTTCAGGGAACTACGGGTAAAAAGAGTGAAAAAGGGAAGAGTGTGAAAAAGAAAAAGAGTGCTCGCCAAGAATTGGAACCTTGTGCCTATGTTCATAAAAGAGTGTGAAAAAGAAAAAGAGTGCTCGCTAGGAACTTGAGAAATCAGAGCATTCGTAGTTCGAGGAACTACGGGTTGTTAGGGTTCTAAGAACCAAGACAACAAAGGGGAAAAGCTTGTGAGGATTGATTGTAAAGGTGAAGAGATTAATGGTCATCTCTTATGAAAGGATTTGAATGAAGAGTTAAAGGTTTATAAAGGGAGGAAAGATTAATGACTATCTCTATGACAAGGTTTGTAACACCCTTCTAAACCCAACGAATAATTTAGCGCATAAATCAATAATTAAATCAGAGTAAATCACCAACAAGGGTGTCATATGCTTCATAAAAACATTCTTATCACACATACTGCTCCGTAACACGGGTTTCAAATAATTATAAAATTCATCTTAATAACTCCACATATAATTGAAACTTCGCAGCGGAATCTTAGCATCAACATGACTTCATAATTTTCATCAAAGGACTTCAAGGCCTCTGATCATAATCAAAAATCAACATAAAACAAATCATCGCATAACAAACTCTTAAAAATATGTTCTTAAATCGATAACGACTTCAGAAAACCAAACATTCCCAAACCCCGATGTTACGTATCAGAGTAAGACCCTCTTAATTCACCGAAATAAGATAAATTGACTCCAAATCTAAATCGTCACGCCTCAACGAACTAACCTTGATCACCTGCACGTTACCCATGTAGAGGTAACATTCAAACAGACAGTGTGAGTAATCACAAATCATTACAAAAGGTATAAGAAATAGATATAGTAGTTACAACAACAATTATCCATACTTCATATATCCATCACACATCACACATCACACACATACTCACACTGCCACTTCATTAAGTCATTCACAATGTCATTACGTCATTAATAAATCATCATCGTCAAAACATAACTTATGTCATAACATCATCAAAACATTTATTAACTCATATTTATGCAATGTCACTTAGTATGTAATGCAACAAAACGACTCATGCATGCGGTACCAACACTTTGATGAACACATGGTCATCTCCCTCCAAAGATCCCCACCATAGGATCGATTCCTACTCGGAACCGGAGCACGTCATAAAACGCACTCAATCCACACAATGGGATTGAGGCCACCACTGGACCGGAGTCCTAACATCGTCACTAGACCGAAGTCCTAACATCGTAACTGGACCGAAGTCTTAACATCGTCACTGGACCGAAGTTCTAACATATGTTATGAATGCATGATGCAACACGTCACAATAAACACGACCACGGCTAGTCAGATTTGCATCATCATTCATGTAATCGTCATAGTATATCCCTCATAATCAGTCACACTCCATCATAGCATCATTATTAGAAGTACATCATATTAATCATTTCACTTCATATGAGACAACGCATCAACAAAAAGAAAGAAAAGAAAGACAAAAGAAAAGTAAAATAAAAAAATGTCAGCTCCTGCTCGCCTGGTGCTCGCACGACGAAGCAGGGGCGAAACGCCTTCCCCATACAAAATTCCAGGAGCACCTTTTTTTCATCCTTCCGTCGCCTCTCCTTTCGCCCGGCGCTTCATGGGCGAAGTAGCTTCGCCCGACGAAAGTGCGAAAATAACAACTCTGCAGTTGCATTTTCTGCATAGTCTAGACCCCAAAACTCTTGCGATTCCAATATCGTTCAATCCGAAAACGCACATAATTCACAAGATATCACAATACAACAACAACACTTCATAATATGCACCATATACATCATCTAATAGCACTACAACATCATTCTATCACTTATTTCGTCATGAATCATCACATTACCTTCATATTACTACACTTTCCCTAAAACCCCAAAACCACCTACATACATCTAAACCCTATATCAATTATAATGAAAAGTAATAGTCCTCATACCTTAGATTCTTAGTTTTGATCCTTTTACTTGAGTTCTACAACAATCTCTTAGAGCCCTAGCCTCTTCTACCTTTTTCCTCAGTGTCGTTTCTCAGAAACACGATCGTTCAGAATGAACTTCTCCACTTCTATTTTCCCTTTTGTCAAACTCGCCCTTAGGACCCCTAATATGCTTTTCCCAACTTACTCTCGTTAATACTTTTATAATGACCACCTTGCCCTCGATGTTTACACTCATTTTATTTTAATTAATAATAATAGTCTAAATAACATAATCTATATTATTCTATTATCATTAACTCTAAATTAATTCTAATTAATTATTTAATTTCTAAATAATCCTATTATTCCCTTAACTCATCATCACCCCACAACACACAACAAGAACGCACCATGCATAATAATTCACCAAAATTTACCGATAATCCCAAATAATTTAATAAATATTAAAATATAAATATTGGGGTGTTACAAGGTTGATTGTAAATGTAAAGCCAATGGTGACAAAAGGAGAAGAGATTGATAGTTATCTCTATGACAATGTTTGAAGGAAGGGTTAAAAAGTACAAGAGACTAATGGTTATCTTTCGGGAAGGTTAAAGGTTTGTAGATAAAAATAGTTTAAAAGTCCTAAGGTTGAATTAGGGTTTAGATAATGGGAGAGTAAGGAATGCAACAGTTATGTACAAATGCATATGAATGACTAACAAGTCAACAATAGATCCTTTCCTTTGGGTTATGTACAATAAAACAAGATGGACATGGATTCACAAAAATATGAACATATGAGATTAAAGGCATGATAAGATTATTAACATGTGAATAGGCAAGGAATTAACACAATGAAAGGTATACATAAACATGGTTCAAGCATGAGCAAAAATCAACAATCAATAGGCACAAACATTAACAAGGACAATGTCAAAGAAATGCACAAGAGTGTATAAGCTAAATACAATGTTTTAGAAAATAAACAAAGTGTAATTTAAAAGGAATTCTTGAATTAAAATGAATACAAAGTAATAAACATTTGGTCTTTTTCTATGATTAAAAGTGTAAAATAAACAGCAAAAAATAAATGATTTTAAACAAAGTAATAATGAAAGTTTAATAAATACAAGGAATAAGGAAAGTTTAAGAAAAATGAATAAACAAATAAAAGATAATATATATATATATATATATATATATATATATATATATATTAAATAAAAGATAAAATAAATATATTAAAAGAAAATAAAATAAATAAAAAGAATTTTGAAATAAAAATATAAATAAATAAAAAAGTTAAAATAAATAATAAAAGATAAATAAATAATAAAAATAAAAAATAAAATAAAATAAAAGTTTGATTTAAAATAATAAAAGAAGAAAAAGAAATTAAATAAAATAACTAAAAATGGAAAATAAATATAAAGAAAATAAAAAGGAAAAGGAGAGAGAGAATCTCACTCTTTAAATAACAAATGTCCTGACCACATGTCACGACATCATGTTGATCATGATGTCTGACCAACCTGTTAAGACGTCTGGCTCGACATCTTGCTGTGAACTTGTTTGATCAAAGAGCGAAAAAGCACTTACAGATGCAATGTAGTGATCCCTACAGCTCCTCTGACCTCCTAGAAATATGTTGGAGTGGTTGAATTGAGCTGAGACCTTCTGAAACTCCTTAACGAAATCAATATGCAGTTTGAAGCAAGTGAGATATGGTGGAAGTATTCAAGCTGTTACAAAAGTGTTATAATGATTTGGATCACTTCCATTACGTGTATAGAAGGTGTTTTGATGGATGAATGGAGTGGAAAGTGATTGCAATAAAGAATTTGAAAGTTCTTGCAAGTTGTGCAACAATGGTGATATGAAAATGCAACTTCTGGTTATGGATGGTTTGGTGATGTTACATAAGTGTTATAACGGTCTGGAAGATTTATATGATGCTTATGGAAGGTGTTTGTGGTGTTGGAATGAAGTTTGGTTAAGAGAGATGAGAAATCACAAGTTTTGGTTTTTTGACAACTTGAAAGTTCAAGAAAATGAAGCAATGGTGATTCTGAGGTTATGAGATATTTTTGTATGTTGTTGTGTTTTGGTATCTTTTAAATGATGTAAACTGATCTCAATTTATATAGAAATGTTTCAGATATTTGAAGAAAGGTTTGGACTAGGGAACAAGCTATTATCCAATGAATGATGTCATACTATGTGTCATGACTTGGATGCCAAGGTATACATAGCCTATTCTTCACATGGTTATAATTATGATCTTTTGAGATTGAACCTGCCATATTGCATCTCATCCCTTGGTGTTTTGATCTTTCTTGGACATATTGAGAGGTTTTTGATCAATTTCACTATTTCACTTTAATGTTATAGGACAAAACCTCACTTCATGGTTTTGAAATGATTTTTATCTCATGCCAAGGATAGTATCTTGAAAATTCTGTTATGCTCTTGCAGAGCACATGGTGCATGATGATTTTGGTGTTGATCTTGTGCACAGATGAGGCTTGCAAAGCGATATTGAACTTGTGTGATCAAAATTGTCTTGAATTTAGCTTTATCAATACTTCTTGCAAAAATCACAACTTCCAGCTCAAGTAAGATAAATCTTTGTTCTGCGACTCTGTGGAAAGCTGGAAACATCCTCTACAACTTTCATGTTGACAACATTTCTTGATTCAATTGGGATCATGGAGAAAACTAGCCACCAAAATTGGAACTTTTAACTTTTTGATACTAGGAAAATTCTGGATGTTTTGACATCTTTGGCAATTAAGAAATCCAAACTTTGGCACTTCATAACTTCCAATCTTTATGAGATTTTGATCCAATATTTGCACTAAATTGAAGTATGAAATGTCATCTTTAAATACATCCCTTGGGCCTGAAGAGTGGTGGCTTGAATTGATCACAAAGTGTCCATAAAGTCATGCATTTGGCAAGGTGAAAAACTTAGAAAAATTTCTAAGTGTTTTGGATTTTCAAACAACTTGAAACTCCAACTTTGAACGTCAATAACTTCCACTTCAAGAAAGCTTTTGCCTTGTAATTTTCATCAACTTGTAGTATCAAATGCCATCTTTCAAAGAAGTCTTCAAGTGTTTTCAATGGATGCTTGAGGAAGAAATTACAACTTTGGAAAGTATGTCACTTGATCATGCATTTTAACTTAGAAAAATTTCAAGTTTTTTCTTCAATTTGGACAATCTTGTATCTTTGAATGATTTCTTGATTATAGCGATCAAATGCAATCATCCATCATATTTTCTTGAATAATGACTTGTGAAGCCCAAACTTGACCAAAAGTCAAACTTTGACTTTGTGCACTAGTTGACTTTGTATTAGATGAATACAAATTTGCAATCTTCAAAAGATCAAACTTATTTGGCAATTTAAATCATTTGAATGGACTTCAAAGATGTATTTGAGAACCTTGAATTGTGTCCTGAAGTATGGGATCATGCTCAGATGTAAAAGTCAACTGCAAGCCACTTATGGTCAATACCCTAATTGGTGCATCAGATGAACTTGAGGCTTGATGAGTTTGAAATGATGCAATCTTGCACTTGGCTGTTGATAAAGGGAAACTCTTGATCTTCATGAATAAATGAGAGACTTGAGAAGTTGAAGATCACACCAATCCCTGACTAATCATCAGTTTGAGCATCTTGAGGCACAACCTAACTTGTAAAGCAAACTAGAACATATTTTTGTATTTTCAATTGGTTAGTGATGCATAAAAACACACACATATGTAATGCTAAATGTTATGTAAATGATGCAAATGAGGTGGAATCTTAGGGGTAAAAATTAGGGTATGACAGATGCCCCTATTTAGGTTTCTTCTTTCTAGAGATTGGAGAGACTTAAATACAGAAAAATGTACAAATTTTTGCCCTAAGATAATGCAAAGATGCTTATGATATGATATGGATGCAAGACTCTGAGTTCCGTGGGGGATGATACCACAGGAGACAGACCAACAAGATAGAATTTCACTGGGGAAAAACTTTAAAATATCTAGGGAATAAGTAACAAATGAGGATATACAAGATATTATAGAAATCTCTCAGGGTGACAAGGAGCGTCTAGTAATACTTGGAAAGAGTGATAAAGATATTCAATAGTGGCATTAGATGTAACAATATGAATATCCAAGAAAACATTGGATGTAAAGGGAACAGCAATATCCAAGACAGCATTGGATGTAATAATACGAATATCCAAGAAAGCATTGGATGTAAAGGAAACACAATATCTAAGACAACATTGGATGTAACAATATGAATATCCAAGAAAGCATTGGATGTAAAGGAAACACAATATCCAAGACAACATTGGATGTAACAATATGAATATCTAAGAAGGCATTGGATGTAAAGGAAACACAATATCCAACACAACATTGGATGTAATAATATGAATATCCAAGAAAGCATCAGATGTAAAGGAAACACAATATCCAAGACAACATTGGATGTAACCATTTGAATATCCAAGAAAGCATTGGATGTAAAGGAAACACAATATCCAAGCCAACATTGGATGAAACAATATGAATATCCAAGAAACCATTGGATGTAAAGGAAACACAATATCCAACATAACATTGGATGTAACAATATGAATATCCAAGAAAGCATAAGATGTAAAGGAAACACAAGATCTAATAATGGCTTTAGATGAAAGTGAATAAGGGTGAAATCCAAGAATGACATTGGATGTAAAGAAACCAGACATCCAATAATGGCTTTGAATGAAAGGTAAAACAAAATCTAAGAACAACATCAGATGTGAAGAAACTAGACATCCAAGAATAGTATCGAATGAAAGGTATAATCACAATATCTGAGAATGACATCAGATGAGTGTGAGCAAGGTAGGGATCCAAGAATGGCATAAAGAAACACAATATCTAATAATGGATTTAGATGAAAGCGGACAAAATAAAATCTAAGACTGGCATCAGATGTAAAGAAAATCACCATATCCAAGAAAGTATTGGATGTAAGTAAACAAAGATACCCAAGAAAGCATTGGATGTAAAAGAGAAGTAGACAAACATATCCAAGAATAGCATTGGATGATGCTAAGAAACAAAGGTTTCCAGGAATAACACTGGATGCAACAAGAGAGAAAGACAGACACAACCAAGAATAACATTGGATGATGCCAAGTTGGCCTTTGGGTATTTGCCAAGTTAGGTTGGACTTTGGTTTTGCCCAACTAGGTTGGACTTTGGACACAAGGTAATATGTAGATGGTAACATGACCTATGAAAATGTAAATGAGGATAAAACAATCTTGCTATGCATGGTATATGAATTTGTTGTGCTGTATGTAATACAAATGCTGACAATAAGGCTTGACTTTTTTAAGGAGTGGACAAGATTGGAAGAATGATTCCTCAACACAGAGATCATTGTCATTGCTTTGGGGGACTGAAGATGCTGTTGTTGAACATATCTTTTCCACACTGGTAAGTTGTATTAAGTTGATAATCCTTGTAGGAAGGATGGAGAACTGCTTGGGGATTCTTCAAGTAAATTTCCCCAGACTAGCTGATTGTTATAGATGAACTGATCATTGTTTCAGCTTGCTGATTTTGGAAATGACTATTTTATTGTGTGCTTGGAAGGCTTGCCCCAGTAATGAGTCTTGAAAAATCTTATAAATAAACCAATTCTATGAAGGACTTACACTGAACAACAAACCTTGAAGTGATTCTCAATAGGATATGGAAAGAACTTGCCTCTGATAGGATCACAGACCAAGTTTCTAAATTGTTTTGAAAATTCCTTGAGAGGAAAGCTAGTTTGCAATCAAAAGTGTTGATTCAAAACATGGTAATTTTAATGCAAAGTTCATGCAACCTTTTGAAAACAAAATCATTGTTAGAAAATGCAAAGCAATATGAATCACTGGTCAAAACACAATGGCTTATAACATTCAACATGAAAAGTAAAGCAAATGTATGATACCAAAACAAATGATTTGCAAAAATATTTTTGGAGTCATTTTACGCAACCTTACTGTAGTATACTTTCAAAATAATCTTGGTTCAGTTAGGTCTTTTGAGGGTTGTAACGTGGCTTGGTTCACGGTTAATGAAACAAAAGATAAAGGCACAAAGATTTATTTGTACCCACCCAATCTTCGTGATGATCTCCAGTCCTACACTCAGTTAAACTCAGACTATGCACTCAGGTTCCAAAAGGTTGGAATTGTACTGATGATAGTGATGATGATGGTCCAGAAGTCAAGGGACTCATGAGATGGAAGTCACTGCTTTCTTACAACATTTAGTTATTTTTTTTTGTCCTTGAGGACTTTTATGGTGAGGATTTGAGGATTTAAGGATCTCTTCTTTGTGTTATCCCTAACTTTTGCATGAACAGTTTCTTTTGAAACTTATAGTCAGCGGATGCCCCAGTTTTTGCCTAAGTCTCCCTCATAGATTTTGACTTAGCAGACTTTTTCTTTTGATCTTTCTTCTTAGAAATAAAGTGACTACCTAATTTGATGATTACGGTGAACCATCATTGGCTTTTGATTTGAAAGATATCTTTAACACTTGCTTGCTGTGTGTGAAGGAAAGTTTGTAAATGCAACCTTTATTGCTAGGTGTCTTGCATGAAGTTTTTGAAATTAAATGCACAACCAAGTTAAACTGAGAACTACCTTGTCCCTGGTTAAGATTGTGGGTTTTTTGCATAGAAAGAAACTCCTACTTCTAGGCTCAAAGGGGTTGACGAGGGATTAACTTCCTTATTTCTCTAGTGTTTGGGAATTGAAACAATGCCTTAAATCGTCAGCAAAGTTTATTTGAAAGCATACCAATAACAATTATGGGTATTACGTTTTCATCATCCTCCCTCAAATAATTGCATAAACAAAAGTTTGAACAAGAGGTACATATTTTTGAAAGAGAAAGCATAAAGATGCAATTAAACAGATGAATTGAATCAGAATATTGAAAATGCTCATTTCATTAAAATTTACATTAAAGATAAACAAGTTTGAAAGCAAATAAATATGATACAAACAAAGAAATTTCAAAATGGAAAGAAACATGGCCTAGTGACTAATCAGTAACAAGGGTGAGTTGTCTTGTCTTAAAACACTGGCTTTAGGAAGTAGTTTGGCTGAAGTTGAATGAAACTTCACTTCTTATGCTCAGGTAGAGGATTGTCCTTAACATTAGGATTAGTATCGTGAAAGGTGAGGATCTTTTCTCTGATCAACTCTTTCACCCTAGCCTTCAATTCATATAAGCTTTCCAAGTTATGGCCTGCGCCACCTTGATGGAATTCACAATGAAGATCATCCTTATAGCTGGATGGAAGAGGATTTTAAGGAGGAGGTAGAGTCCTTGTGGTAATCAGACCTTTCTGAACCATTACAGGATACAATTCAGTGTATGTCATGGGAATAGGATCACATTGATTCCTATTACGGTATTGGTTTTGTCCCACAAGTGGGCGTTGAGGAGTTTGAGCTGGTTGAGCAACAACTACAGGAGTGACAGCAGAAATATAAGCTCGATTAGAATGCTGAGTTCTGTGATGAGGTCATTTGTCCTCATCCAAGACATCATTTGCCTGATCTTCCATCTTTTTTTGGAAGTTCCCATAGGGTTTCTTTGCAGCGTTGGAAGATTTGGCAGCTTTAGATACCTTCCCACTCTTGATGCCTTCTTTAAGTCTTCGGCCAATGGTAACTAAGTCTGTGAAGCTTGAGGAGAAACTGCAAATCATCTTTTCCCAAAAGAAGGGAGACAACGTGTCCATAAACATTCCAGTAAGTTCCTTCTCTGCCATAGGAGGTTCAACTTGAGAAGTTAACTCTCTCCATCATTGAGCACACTCTTTAAAAGATTCTCTCTCATTTTGAGTCATGTTCTGGAGTTGATGACGGTCTGGAGTCATGTCAAGGTTGTACTTGTACTGCTTCATGAAAGCATTAGCAAGATCTTGAAAGCAGTGGATATTGTTATGTTCAAGGCTCATGTACCATTTGAGTGAAGCTCCACTCAACTTGTCCTGAAAATAATGGATGAGCAACTTTTGGTTGTTGATGTAGGCAACCATTTTCCTGAAGTACATAACCAAATGGGCCTTTGGACAAGAGTGACCTTTGTATTTTACAAATTCAGGAGTCTTGAATTTGGCAGGCATGATAAGGTTAGACACAAGACATATATTGTGTTCTGGACTGGACCAATGGCTAGACATGGCCCAATCCACTTCTGCTCCAGAACGGCCCAAATTGCCTAAGTCCACTCCACAAAGGGGCAAAAGTTACCTTTCTTCCCCTCCAACCGGGCAAGGACTGCATCGCTCCTCCCCGAAAACAATGCCCATTACGAACGGCTTATTCACTCCCCGAACAGTCGAGGGCATGTGCCTGAAACTACGCTTGTGCCCGACATAACGGCTAGTTTCGGGCACCCTGCCCGACATAACGGCTAGTTTGGGTAGTTACCTATTCTTCGGGAAAACGGTTATTTCGCCCCGAAAATAGGATCGTTGGCCACGCGCTGGGGGCTCTATATAAACCCTCTCGCTTGAGAGGGTCAGGTATCCAATATTCACCCTACAAACTAATACTTTGTACTTGCCCCTTTTCTCTGACCCTTTCTTACTTGAGCGTCGGAGTGCCTTGCAGGTACACCCCTCTCCTCTTCTCCATACGACCAGCATCTCAGACGTACTTGGTGGCCCACTTCTACAGGATCTGATCCAGCCTTCACGATCAGTGGCACCGTCTGTGGGAACCATTGTTTTCCCCATCTTGCTTTCCCCGGAAACCGAAGATCAAAGCAAATTTCAAGATCATCATCATGGCCTCTCAAGATCACGCCAAAGGTGCTCTCTAAACTGATGTCCTCCCCATCAACAAGACTGACGTTGACGGCCCATCATCTCTTCTCCGAGATGCCCGTTTTTTGAGGGACGGGGCCACAACTTCTCCTTCCCCTACCCCTGCTGACCGCAACAACGATCAGCCCTCGCTGGACATCCAGCTCATTCCTATTCCGCCCAACGCCGAACCGGCCGTGGCGGCCCTCCTGGAGGCGATCAACAAAACCAACACCCTGATCCTGCAGCAGAACGAGAGGATCGGGGCGTTAGAAGAGTCCAACCGTCCAAGATCCCCTCCTCCGCAGAGGAACCAGCGACGATCAAGGAACCCGCAGCCCCGGAGAGATTCGACCGAAAACTGCGCCAAGAGTCTGACCTTCACGTCGTCCGGAAGCGTGACCAGGTTTCCCCATGTAACCAACACTCTCCCCGCCATAAAAGGACCCAAAGGAATGAGCAGTCACCCCCGGTCAAGTCCAAAGGCCGAGCCCGATCGCCTTCTCCCCGAAGGAACCGCCACCGCAAGCGTACCCTTCGGTCCTCGTCATTCACCAGTTCCAGCAGCAACGATGAGCCTCGCGGCCCATTGTCCCAGGAAATCTTGGCTACCCATCTCCCTAAGGGCCTGGAGAAGCCCCCGTCACTGGGCACGTACGACGGGACTACTGACCCCGACGAACACATCGAGAACATCGATGCGCTATTGGACTACCGTAGTGTACGGGGCGCCATCAAGTGCTGGCTATTTTCTACCATGCTCCGAAATGGGGTAATGACATGGTACAAGCAGCTGCCCGAAGAGTCCATTACCTCATAGAGGCAACTGGGCAGAATGTTCTCGCGGCATTTCACAGCTTCTTGCCGTCACCCCAAGACTGAGGCCTCCCTAGGAGCCATAATCCAAGGAAAAGACGAACCTCTCCGCGCATATATCGAGAGGTTCAACAAAGAAGCAGTACAGGTCCCTACAACGGACGAGATGAAAAAGTTTCTGTTCGAGCAAGGACTCCGCCCGGGCTCCGAGTTTTCTAAAGTCGTCGGCCTCGCACCACCGAGGAACCTAGATGCCGTCCTCCTCAAAGCCCAATCGTACATTCAGTACGAAGAGAAGGTTGCGGCTAGCAACATCCAAGCATCACGCCATCAGGAGAACCTCGGGCCTCCAGAGGCGAGGAAGCCTCAACATCTCGTCAAGGCGAACGAAGGCGCGAGGAGCGTCCTCGGGACTCCCGCGACAACAAGGGGCCCTCCGGGCGATTCCATAACTATACCCCCTTGACCTTCTCCAGGGAGAAGATACTGTCCGAGTGTGCAAATTCAGAATTTAAGCAGGCATGGGTCCGCTTTCCCAAACAACTGCGGGCCAAACCCAACGCGGACAAATCGAAGTATTGCCGTTTCCACAAGAGCCAAGGCCACACTACTGAAGACTGCATCCATCTGAAGGATGCTATAGAGATACTGATCAGGGACAACCACCTGAAATAGTTCGCAAAGAAGAAGGACACTCCTCGACAGGACGCTCAGGAGTCCAAGAAGATAGAGGAAGAAGTACCCTCCTCGGAAAAAACCAACATCCAGGTCGCTATGTCCATATCACGACCAGAGGACTTCTGCGTCCCGGACGGGCTCAGCGCCCCTCCTTATTTCGCGGCCCACAGCCCGTGGGAGACGTTTCCCTCCGCCATGGTTATCTCCGGCGGGGGCTTCAACAAAGTCACAGTGGGCTCCGTGAAATGAAAATTCGAGCATCTGATCAACACAAGCTCTAATAAGGTGACCACACTCGATCAGGCCCAGAAAGGCTCTATCCCCATCTCCTTCTACCGGGAAGAGCTCCTCAGTGGGTCTCCAAACTCGAGCATACCTTTGCTCATCAGAGCCCGAATGGCGAACTTCGACGTTCGCAGAATCCTCGTCGACCAGGGCAGCTCGGTCGACATCATGTACTCCCAGCTATTTTCAACACTTCAGCTGGACGAATCACACCTTACCCCCTATGTGGGGTCTGATTTACAGGGATTCAACGGATCAGTGACCAACCCATGGGGATGCGTCGAACTGATCGTAACCTCCGGATCAGCTAAGACGACCAGATCCATCAAGGTACAATTTCTGGTAATCGACTGGCCGTCGCTTTATCAGTGCATATTCGGAAGACCAACTCTGGCCGAGTTGGTAGCAGTGCCTTCAACAGTCCACCTCAAGATGAAGTATTACACTAAAAAGGGATGGTCGCCACCCTCCACGGCGATATCGAGGTTGCGCGACAGTGTTTCGAAGCAGCCACAAAGGGGCTCAACGCCATTGCGTCCAAGCCAAAAGCATCAAGCAAGCCAGCATTGCCAAGCAGCTCTGAGGAAGCCAAGCCTCTGCCCTAGGTAGACTTCATCGACCTCGACAGCCGCTTCCCCGAAGAAGACCAACTAGAGGAACGAGCAGCTTCAGCCAACTCGTCTACATCGTCCAGCAACAGCTCCCATCCGATGCGCCCAATCCCAGATGGCAACTTTGAGATCGTTCTGTTCGGCGACGACCCTCAGCAGCGAGTGAATATTAGAGCAGAACTGCCCGACATCGCGAGGAAGCAGCTCAAAGCATGTCTCCGTGAGAATGCCAACCTCTTCGCTTGGAGCGCCGCCGAGATGCCCTGCTTGGACCCATTCGTCGCCTGCCACCAGCTGACAATTGACCCGACCGTCAAGGCCGTAGCACAACGTAGGAGAAAGCAGTCTCCGGAGAAAACGGAGGCTGCAGAAAAAGCTGTAAAGGACCTCTTCTAGGCCAAATTTATTTCGGAGGCCAAGTACACCACTTGGCTGTCCAACGTTGTACTTGTGAAAAAATCTAATGGAAAATGACGAATGTGCATTGATTACACCGATCTTAACAAGGCATGCCCGAAGGATGCCTATCCCCTCCCCAATATTGATAAACTTGTTGATAATTCTGCTGGTTTTAAACTTTTATCGTTCATGGACGCCTACTCAGGCTATAATCAAATCTCAATGGTGATGGCCGACAAAAAATACACGGCCTTCATGACCGAATCGGGCAATTATTACTACAAAGTAATGCCCTTCGGCCTGAAGAAGGCCGGAGCGACCTATCAAAGAATAATGAACAAAGTCTTCCGGGGAGAGATCGGCGACATGCTCGAAGTCTACATGGACGACATGATCGTAAAATCCCACGAGGAAACCGATCACACTGCCCATTTAAGGAAGGTCTTCGAACAGGCCAGAAAATACAAAATGCGTTTCAACCCGGAGAAGTGCACGTTCGGTGTCCGGGCAGGGAAGTTCCTCGGCTTCTATCTAACAGAACGGGGAATCGAGGACAATCCCGATAAATGTCGAGCATTCTTCGAGTTTCCAACGCCTAAGTCAAATAAATTCATCCAGTCCCTCAATGGGATTCTCGCATCACTATCTCGTTTCGTGGCCAAATCTGCCCAGCACGCCCTACCATTCTTCAAACTCCTCCGCAAGGAGGCAGCGTTCGAATGGACCAAGGAATGTGACAAGGCCCTTCTCCATCTGAAACAGGCACTCTTAGAGCCACCAGTCCTCTCTCGCCCAGACAATGGCGAAACTTTGTACCTATACCTCGCTGTAGCAACTGAAGCAGTGAGCGCCGCTCTCATCCGCGAGACTCCTGACGGACAGAAGCCTATATATTTCATGAGCAAAGCACTGCAAGGACCAAAGTTAAGATACCAACAGATAGAGAAAGTGGCTCTGGCCCTCATCAACGCAGCCAGAAGATTAAGGCACTACTTCCTGGCCCACACGATCGGGGTTCGAACAGATCAACCCATAAAGCAGCTGTTGGGACGACCTGACATGGCCGGTCGAATGCTCAAATGGTCGCTTGAACTATCCAAATTTGACATCCAGTACGAAGGCAGGAAAGCCCTCAAAGCCCAGGCTCTGGCCGACTTCGTCGCAGAAATGACATTCGCAGACTCCCCCTCGAGCGAAGCGCGCAAATGGACCATTTTTGTGGACGGTGCCTCAAGCTCGGCAGGGAGCGGCGCGGGCATCATACTGGAAAGCGATGAAGGAATCATCATTGAAGTATCACTCACCCTGTCCTTCCCAACCTCTAACAACCAGGATGAATACGAGGCCTTCCTTGCTGGGTTACGCCTAGCCGAGGACCTGGGCGCAGAAGAAGTCGTCATTTGCACAGATTCACAACTCGTGGCCTTTCAGGTCCGAGAAGAATATCAAGCCAAAAATGACAACCTGACCGAATACTTAGCCCTGGTCAAAAAGGGAAATGGCGAAGTTCGCAACAGTAGAAGTGAAACATGTTCCCCGCGAACATAATGTGCGAGCAAACGTTCTATCCAAACTAGCCAGAACAAAGAAGAAAGGCGGAAATAAGTCCGTTATACAGGAGGTACTTCCTCGACCCAGTATCGAGAAGGCCTCCCCGACCCTCGACGTATAGGTGATCGGCGACAACAACTGCTGGATGACCCCGGTTTACAACTATCTCGCTAAAGACGAACTTTCGTCCGACCCAAAAGAGGCCAGCGTAGTTAGGCGAAGAACTTGCTCCTACGTCCTAGTCGAGGATAAACTCTATAGGCGAGGATTCTCCATTCCGCTGCTCAAGTGTGTCGAGGAAGAAATGGTCGCACACATCTTGCGCAAAATCCACGAGGGAATCAACGCCCAACATCTTGGCGGAAGGTCCCTTGCCCGAAAGGCCCTTCGAGCAGGATATTACTGGTCGACCATGCAACATGACGCTAATGAACACGTGAAGAAATGCGATAAATGCCAACGGCACGGGGACATGCACCTGGCTCCACCTAACGAGCTCAAGGCAATGTCCTCCCCGTGGCCACTTGCCTGGTGGGGCCTAGACATCCTAGAACCCTTCGTAGTAGGATCAAATCAGAACAAATACCTAATAGTGGGCGTAGACTACTTCACAAAATGGATAAAAGCAGAGGCTCTGGCCAAAATAACTGCCCTCAACATACTGCGTTTCTTCAAACAAAACATCCTTGCACGTTTTGGCGTCCCCCAGGCAATAGTCACGGACAATGGGACACAATTCACGGACAGAAAGTTCCAGGACTTTGTCGCCCAGCTAGGTACGAAGCAACACTTCGCATCCGTCGAACATCCCCAGATAAACGGGCAAGCCGAAGCGGGAAACTGGCTCATCCTTCGAGGCCTCAAATGAAGGCTGGACGAAACTAAGAAGGCTTGGGTCGAGGAGTTGCATAGTGTGCTATGGGCATACCGCACGACTCCACACTCTACAACCGGGGAAACACCTTTCCGTCTAGCGTACGGGCCCGAGGCTGTAATCCCCGTCGAAGTTCACGTACCCTCCAGGCAGACAGAGTCGCCCCTAGACGAGGAGATGAACGACGAATCATTAAGAGAAGAACTCGACCTCGTTGAGGAAATCCGAACTGGGGCGGCCCTCCGCGAAGCTCACTAAAACAAAAAATTACCATCAGGCACAACGCCAAGGTGATCCGACGAGAGTTCGACGTGGGAATCCTTGTTCTAAGGAGAAACCACAAAGACTCTCGCGAAGGCAAACTAGCCGCCAACTGGGAAGGACCCTATCGTGTCCGAGCAAAAACGGAGAATGAGGCCTATTACCTAGAACATCTCAACAGGGAAGAACTTGCTCGACCATGGAACGCCGAAAAGCTAAAATAATACTATAGCTAATGCCCTAATTCTCAGTTCGACTCGTCACGACGACGAACGTCAGCTGTCGACCACTATGCACGCCTAGGTACAAGCTTCGCATAACAATAAAGCAAAACCCCGCTCAGTAATGAGCCGAGTAACTGCTCGACAGCGGTCCTCGATCGAGCATCGCTATCGTCAAAGTACCATGACTTCCAGAACCCCAGCTCGCGATGGGACGTTCACGCTGCGAACTCAGACCTCAAACGCGACCTGAGCTCCGCACCCCTGCCAGGATATTCCCCGGTCGTTCGACTAGTACCCCTCACTGCCGAACACATCTACAACGAGCTATCCCCCGAAACTTCACATAAGTCAAATACTCCCTATCACGGGCAGACATACATTCACAATAAGCATGAGTACAACACTTAGCAGAAAATAAAAGCAAGTAAAACCATGCAAATAACAGAACCGACCACCAAGATCGGGCATATAATTTAAACATAATAAGTGGCCACTAGGACCACGATTGTGCTGGATTACATAAACCGGGGGCCATGCCCCCAAATAAGTTACAACAATTACGCGGCACGCAGGCCGGACAAATTACAACAACATAAGAAAACCCCTCACTCATCCATCTGGGCGGCGGGATTGGGCTGAGGATCCTGGTTCTCCGCGAGCTGTTCCTCGGCATTCTCTTCGAGGAGGGCAGCATGTATAAATGTATAATGATCCGGCCGTCCTCAACATGCGCCACATAATGGGTACCCTCGACAGAGAAGTCAAGCTCGGGGTTCACCACCCGCAATTGAGACACGGCGTTTTTGAAGGATTCATCTGCGACGACAATACTGTCATCCTCGGCCATCAGCATACGGGCGACCAGCTCGGACCTTGTCTTTAATTCCTTCACATCTTCAGGTTCATCTTTGCCTGGAGCATTGACCGCCCTCGGCTGCTGGACCAGCTCCTCAGCCGCCTTCTTCTCCGCAGCCAGTATAGAATTCTCCTTCTTCAACCTGGCCACCTCCTATTCAGCCTTCTTCCGAGCATCGTCTGCACTCTCGACCTCTTCTTTGAGGGACGCCATGGTAGCCCGGGTAGCATTAAGTTCAGACTCAGTTGCAGAGTCCCCTTCAGCATAAATGGCTGCCATCTCCAACATCCTGACCAAAGCTGAAGCATCTTGAGCCACCAACGCCCTCTTGCTCGGGCGGTCCATGCTTTCCAAACGAAGAGATTCCGCCCGAGGCACGACCAAGGAGTTCCCCTAAAAGAATCTCCTATCAAGTATTCAAGGAGGAATCTCGAACCTCCCTTTCTCTGGGGCCCGACTGAGATCCATAACGTCAGTAACCCTTGGCCGCTTGGATCGTCCGGTCAAAGGCAGGGGAGATCCCCGGGGAGCGGGAGTGGGAGAAGAAGTCCCCGCAGTAGACTGTGCTGGAGTGGGAGCACGTGCACCAGCGAATCGAGAGTTGAGGGGGACCGCTCCGGCCTTGTTCCTCGCAAGAGCATTCTTCACAACCCTCTCATGGGCCTGAGGCATCTCACCTGTACAAACAAAAGTCGAGCACGTTAGATATGAGGAAAAGAAATAATGCGAACAAATCTAAATAACTAAGACTACCAATCAGCTTCTCGACTTCCGCAGGAGTCTTGCACTCCAGGAGTGCCTTGGTGTTAATAAACCGGTATTCAACCCTCTGACTACCATCCTTCTCGAAGACCGGGTTACCCTTATTCGTCCAGCATTCCGCAAGTCGGAAGGAGTTAACGTACTTCACCAATGCCTCGTACGCCATGGCATCCTGCCCGTGTAGCTCGTGCGATTGGAGAACGTAGTCACCGGGCTTCTTGGCGAAATGGTCAGGTGCCTAATGGATAGGGAACTTGTAGATTCTCTGCCCAATAAATTTCCCCGTCTCGTCGCGCAGGTCATTTCCCTCCTCATCAACCTCGATCTCCTGGATATATGTGCTATCCCGGGCAGCTTCGGACACGGGCTCGATAACATAGTACCGCTCCTTAAACGTCCGTATCGACTCCGAAAAAGGTTTAAACAATTTGCGAGGCTGCTTCAAAGAGACCCAACCATACTGCCTCCCCGACAGCTGCCTTTGAAGATGGAAGACGGCGAAAAATAGAGGAAGAGTAGCCCCTATGGTGAGGTACTCGCACACCAGCTCGAACGTCCGGATGAAGGCCAACGAGTTAGGGTGCAGTTGCGTGGGGGCCAACTTCAAGTGCACGAACACCGACTGCTGAAAATCGGTGAACGACAACCTTAGACCCATCTCCTTGAAGGCATACTCATACATAGCAAAGCGGTCCCTGTAATTCGTGCAGACCCTGTTATCCTCAGAGGGAAAGTGCACCTTCCACTCCCCCTCTGGCCCGACCTCCGTAAAGACATCCCCTAAGTACTTTGCAAAAGTAGACACATGTTCGGCAGGTTCGGGCACCTCCCATTCCTCCACGGAACCCTCAACGACATCCTCGTCCATATCTTCCAACTCCTCTTCCTCCCCGACCTCACTGGGGGTACTCGAAGTCGTCGAACTACTACTATCCGAGGAACTTGTTTCTTCCTCGGACGAATCCAGAATAATCTCTCCATCTGGCCCCGTCGCCATATCGATCATCTGAAAAACAGAGAAAAAAGTGAATTCGACAATAAATCAAATCCACCCTTCCACCGTTAGTCAAGTGAAAGGGCGCGCAAAGGGCTGAGGCCAACGTCCCCGGCCTAAGCCCTAACATCAAAAGAAAAACTGAAACCTCCCCGCGAGGAGACGCTCGAAACAAATCATCCCCAAGCGAGGAGCTTCCCCGCACTCATACCCAGTTTTCGTTTGAAGCTTTGCCGAAAACCGCAAAGCTTCACCGGAATCTGGGAATATTCGATCGAAAAATTCATCACCAACTCAGAAGATAAACAAACACAGCAGTTACACATGCGTCACCGTCGCAACGACGCTGTGAACCGCCCTCCTCACTAAGACGTACCAAAATATCCGGCGACGTACCAGAAGTGAAAAATGGCACGACCACCGTCCACCACCAACAATCACCGGAAACTAATCTATTTCATCTTCTACACCTAAACCTAACCGCATGCAAGACTACAAACAACTGTTTAATGGGTAAAAAAGCACAGAATAAGCAAACTTACTTGATTTAGAAGATAAAAGACGGTTCCCCGGAAGCTGACGCGGTGGCCGGAATAGCAGATAACGGTGACGAGCAGAAATTCTGAAGAAGACGAAGAGAAATCAGAGTGAAAGGTTCAAAATAAAGTGAGTTTCCCCCTTTTATACAGAGGGGCACGTGCAGTGGCACGCGCTCGTAGGTCGTGATGGTTATTAACTAGCCATCATTGCCTAGTAACTGCTACACGGAGCTCTAGGCACACGTGGCGCCCTAACGTTTCCAATTCTGACTAATCGTTAGTCTCCCCGGACGCCGGGCGACACGGTCACGGTCATGAATGCCACGGACACCAGGGGTCACGAACACCACCAGTCACGGGCGCCCCGATGCGGCCTTCCTCGTCACCAAACGACGACTTCACGCTAGCTCCCCGGAGCAACGAGCTGTCCTTAAGTCATCACTCTCATGCTCGGGAGCAACGACTTAGGGGACTCCTGTTCTGAATTGGACCAATGGCTAGACATGGCCCAATCCACTTCTGCTCCAAAACTGCCTAAATTGTCTAAGTCCAGTCCACAAAGGGGCGAAAGTTACCTTTCTGCCCCTCCAACCGGGCAGGGACTGCATCGCTCCTCCCCAGAAATAATGCCCGTAACGCACGACTTATTCACTCCCCGAACAGTCGAGGGCATGTGCCCCAAACTACGCTTGTGCCCGACATAACGGCTAGTTTGGGTAGTTACCTATTCTTCGGGAAAACAGTTATTTCGCCCCGAAAATAGAACCGTTGGCCACGCGCTGGGGGCTCTATATAAACCCTCTCGCTTGAGAGGGTCAGGTATCCAATATTCACCCTACAAACTAATACTTTGTACTTGCCCCTTTTCTCTGGCCCTTTCTTACTTGAGCGTAGGAGTGCCTTGCAGGTACACCCCCTCCTCCTCTCTATACGACCAGCATCTCAGCCGTACTTGGTGGCCCACTTCTACAGGATCTGATCCAGCCTTCACGATCATATTGTCTACATCAATACTTAAGAAGTCATTTCCTTCCACCGCTCTAAGTTTTTTCTCCAAGGTCTGATATTGTTCATTGATATATTCAGGTTGAATATCCTCATTATCTTCACTTTGAGCATTGTACTCAAAGATAGGATTCTCATGGGGAGCTCCAATAGTATGTACCACATGTCTGGATTCTGAGAAGACAGGAGCTTGCAACCCTGGTCTAGAAGTTTGACCAATCAAAGAGGTAGTTACATGGTGGAGAGAAGTTATGAGGCAAACCAAACTCAGGCCATGTAGAAGGTGGCATTTAGGTAGGTTGAGGATCAATAGCAGCACTTGCAATCTCTTGGATGACAGTTTTTTGAGGTGGCTCCCCTCTAGCAATTAGGACTTGGAGCATCTCAATTAGTTTAGTTATGCCTGTTTTCAGGTCATCAATTTCCATTCTGATCTCTGCGTTGTGCACTTCTTATACTAACATTCTGCGTCTGATGTTAGCTCTAGTCTGATATTTATGATGAGGAATCAGCTTGACGACTGACATATGATTAAAAGGTAGACAACTGGAATGAGTTGCTTGGATAACCTAGATATATGCATGAATCATGCAAAGAATGCAAATGATATGCAATGTTTATGCAACACAGGCTGCAGGTCACATGTAATAGAATCCAAGTTTTAAGATCACAAGCATGGAGTATGGGTAAAGAACCAACACAATGTGTGAACTAAGGTTTCTTGTACCTGTAGAACGGGTTCTAACAAGGTTCCCAGAGTCATTGATCCATCTTTCGAATATTACCGACACACCGAATACTCAGGAATCAATAATATTCTCAAGAGAAACTCGTCTGAGTGTAGTATCGCGTATCAACTATCTCAGGCCTACACCTGGATAATCACAGCACTATATCCTAAAAGGCCAAGTGGGGTAAAGGGATACTAAGGTCCTCAACTTCTCAAGCTCCCAAATCGGAAAAAGTAATGGCATTACGACTACTCACAAATGACATCAGTAATTTCAAAGGGGTCTCCACTGAGCGTGGTTGTATCATATGTTACTCATGCGTAGGATTACTCCAGACATGTAACTTTTGATTATACCAACATCCTATCTTAATGTACACTCAAGTCCGGGTTAGGACTTATCTCACTCATATAGATCATCAATTGAAAGAAACAGAAGATGCCCAAGCAATACAAGCAAATAATAATAATAGCAAAACATAGATAAAACAAGCTAGGTTTTACCCTCTTCGGGGATGTCCCCAGTGAAGTCGCCATTTTCTGTAACGCGTTTTGTGAATCGGAGACCAAACTATTAGATTAACTTGACTCGCAAAATAAAAGATGTCACCACCGAACTTTAATTTATCTAAGGGCATGGGAAAAGAACGAATAAACCCTAAGTAAAAAATGCAAGACTAAAGACGAGGCTAAAAACCATGCAAATAAGAGATCAAAGGTATGGGGGTTGGTTATACTAAGGGAAGGTATTAACATCCTAAGCATTTGTAGTACTCTACAGGAACCTATTGAAATATTTATGTTTTGCTATAAATTATTTACTATTGTTTGGGAAGGTTTATTGTTTTTGGGTGATGATGAGAGTGGGAAATGTTTTTGTTGTTTTTGTAATGTATATGAACAAAAGGGGGTGAAAATAAAGAGGTGTGCTCGCTAGGATCTCGTAATCCTATGCCTACATATCCTTAGAGGAAGTTAGAGCATTTGTAGTTCAGGGAACTATGGGTAAAAAGAGTGAAAAAGGGAAGAGTGTGAAAAAGAAAAAGAGTGCTCGCCAATAATTAGGACCTTGTGACTACGTATTCTTAAAAGGAACTTGAGAAATCAGAGCGTTCGTAGTTCGTGGAAGTACGGATTGTTAGGGTTCTAAGAACCAAGACAACAAAGGGGAAAAGTTTGAAAGCAAAACTTGTGAGGATTGATTGTAAAGGTGAAGAGTTTAATGGCCATCTCTTGCGAAAGGATTTGAATGAAGAGTTAAAGGTATGTAAATGAAGGAGAGATTAATGGCTATCTCTATGACAAGGTTGATTGTAAATGTAAAGCAAAGGGTGGCAAAGGGAGAAGAGATTGATAGCTATCTCTATGGCAAGGTTTGAAGGAAGGGTTAAAAGGTACAAGATATTAATGGCTATCTCTTGGGAAGGTTAAAGGTGTGTAGATAAAAATGGTTTAAAAGTTCTAAGGTTGAATTAGGGTTTAGATAATAGGAGAGTAAGGAATGCAACAATTATGTACAAATGCATATGAATGACTAGCAAGTCAACAATAGATCATTTCCTTTGGATTATGTGCAATGAAACAAGATGGACATGGATTCAGAAATATATGAACATATGAGATTAAAGGCATGATAAGATTATTAACATGTGAATAGGCAAGGAATGAACACAATGAAAGGTATACATAAACATGGTTCAAGCATAAGCAAAAATCAACAATCAATAGGCACAAACTTTAAAAAGGACTATGTCAATGAAATGCACAGGAGTGTATAAGCTAAATACAATGTTTTAGAAAATAAACAAAGTGTAATTTAAAAGGAATTATTGAATTAAAATGAAGGCAAAACACCCTTTTTGGTCCTTTAACTTTACCTCGGGGTTCATTTTGGTCCCTTAACTTTAAAAAGTGTCATTTTAGTCCCTTAACTCTTCAAAACGTTCCATATTAGTCCTTTTGTCTTATTAACGACTGATTTTTGAATTTTTTCGTCGCTAATAAGACGAAAAGGACTAATATGGAACGTCTTGAAGAGTTAAGGGACCAATATGACACTTTTTAAAGTTAAGGGACCAAAATGAACCCCGAAGTAAAGTTAAAGGACCAAAAAGGGTATTTTGCCTAAAATGAATACAAAGTAATAAACATTAGGTCTTTTTCTATGATTAAAAGTGTAAAATAACTAGTAAAAAATAAATGATTTTAAACAAAGTAATAATGAATTTTAAATGATAAAAGTTTAAATAAAAATGAGAAAGTTTAATAAATAAAAGGAATAAGGAAAGTTTAAGAAAAATGAATAAATAATTAAAAGATTATATATATATATATATATATATATATATATATATATATATTAAATAAAAGATAAAATAAATATATTAAAATAAAATAAAATAATAGAATAAAATAAATAAAAGGAAATTTGAAATATAAATATAAATAAATAAAGAAGTTAAAATAAATGATAAAAGATAAATAAATAATAAAAATAAAAAATAAAATAAAATAAAAGTTTGATTTAAAATAATAAAAGAAGCAAAAGAAATAAAATAAAATAAATAAAAATGGAAAAGAAAATAGAAAGAAAATAAAAAGGAAAGGGAGAGAGAGAATCTCACTCTTTAAATAACAAATGTCCTGACCACATGTCACGACATCATGCTGATCATGATGTCTGACCAACCTGTTAAGACATCTGGCTCGACATCTTGCTGTGAACTTGTTTTAACAAAGAGCGAAATAACACTTATAGATGCAATGTAGTGATCCCTGCAGCTCCTCTGACCTTCCAGGAATGTGTTGGAGTGGTTGAATTGAGCTGAGACCTTCTGGAACTCTTTGACAAAATCAATATGCAGTTTGAAGCAAGTGAGATATGGTGGAAGTGTTCAAGCTTTTACAAAAGTGTTATAATGATTTGGATCACTTATATTAAGTGTATAGAATGTGTTTTGATGGATGAATGAAGTGGAAAGTGATTGCAATAAAGAATTCGAAAGTTCTTGCAAGTTGTGCAACAATGGTAATATGAAAATGCAACTTCTGGTTATGGATGTATCACACCCTAATTTTTAACCCTAATATCCCACCTCTTTGTGCATCATCTCGCATAACATCTTTAGGTCATATGGTCTTTGTGTGCGTGAGGTGAATTCACTTCTTGGTTCATTTTTGTGCTAAATTTGATCTTGATGTTTCAATTTGCCTCATGATAGTATACTTCTTATTGTTTGTACATTTGGTGATTACACGTGGGTATCTTTTCATGTGTGTTGGTGGTTTATTTAACATTATCAAGATGACAAAATGTGTGTTGGTGGTTTATTTAACATTATCAAGATGACAAAATGTGAGGATGTTACCATATGGGATCAATTGTTTTAAAACCAGCCTCCACAAGTTCAAGTTACTAGGTCCAAAATACCATTCCAAATTCAAAGGAGATCAAGCTTCATCAAGGTGTTCCAAAAGTCAAAGTTTAAGCATAAAGTTCCAACATTTCTTTCCACATGTAAAAAAGTTCAAGGACTTCACATGCTTTTACAAAAGTTCATTTCAAGGTCAAGATGTCATTCTAAAGTTCAAAGTTCAACATCACAAGTTTAAGCACAAAGTACATTCTTTCACAAGTTGGATTTTCATTAATATACAGGATTGCAAAATTCAAATCACAAAAAAAGGGTGGTCCAAATTTTAAACCATAAAAGTACACTACGATTTGAATTTTCAGCTTATTACATGAAATGGAAACAGATCACCATCTAAATCCTCCAAAATCCCTAAGTTCACAAAATCTAGGTTCTAAACTCCTTGCTAGCCCCATTTTCCACAACGTTCCCATACTTCAATCTCCATGCTTTTATTCCTATAAGGTTTAAAACCAGATGACAGCCCTACATACAAAATCAAGATACATGAAGATGCCACTACGCCCCTGGTCAAAGGAATAATGACCAAGTTTGCGTTACCACTAAAGATCCATCATTTACCCATGTAAGTTTGGTCATGCTAATTGGAAAGAATATGAATGACAAACCATGTACATGAAAAAAGAGAAAAATGGTAGGAGTCATGGATTGCTTACAGTTTGAACATGGTAAAACCACCTTCTTGGATGTTATGGCAGCACGCACATGAAGCAAGCAACATGTTGCCGAGGTTTCCTGCTAGCAGTTCTGAGACACAAGAAAACTCAACTGAAATTGATCCTAAGATATCAATTCGAGAAAAATATTAAAATATTAGCTTGAGTTACTTCACCAATTTAAGATGGATCTTATCCTAATTTTGTTACAGATATATGGTTCCCACGTCATTGTTTCTGTTCGCGACAAATGTCTTTCTGTCAAGTTGAGCTGATGATGTTCCCGGCCTTGTTAGTGCCTCAGTAGTGAGTGAAATCCGAATAAACAACAGTCCCAGTGATGAAGCAACCAAGAGCGGAGTGTGGTCATTGCTTCTGCAATTCCTGTTGAACACAAATAACACGAATAACATGACAGTTTGAATTTAGAGCTGCATTTATGGCAGTAATCGTGAAAAAATAGCGGATATCGAATCTTCATCAATAATACCAAACATATTCAAGACAAATTCAAAAACTTTCCAAAACAGATTCTAAGCATGTCTCAGACAACAATCAAGCAGGCTCAGAACATATTCAAGACAAATTCAAAAACTTTCCAAAACCGATTCCAAACAATTTCAAATTGTTTTCAAGACAATCTACAAGCATGTCGCTGTGAAAAAGGAAAGCATTCATGGGTCAGCAACATATTCAAAACCAAAATAACTTATAAAAGAGGACAGGATATCAAGAACACGTATGAGGAAATCATACACACAAACCATATACAGAAACAAAGTTATAAAAAAAAAATCTGATACAAGACCACATACATATTATACACAACATTTACACACAAAATCTCACAGAAATTCCCACAGAGAATCCACAAAAATTCAGAGAGCAGGAAGAAAGGAAAATTCACATACACAAAAGCAGTAAGAGAAAACCGCAACAATACCACATACACGCATCATTGCTAAAAGAAATTCACACAAAATCATCAGTTCAGAAGCAGTCATATACAATACCAAACACCCGAAGACGGAATGCGAGAACGGGAATTCACGACAATAACACACATTAAAGGCTCGCATAAGACCGTGTTCGAAACGTACCTATATCGTTCCCAGGCCTTTTCGCGTTAACGTCGTCATTGAAGTCGCATCGGACGAACTCCGATAGGTAAATTCTTCGAGCTTCCTTCTTCGCATATACTGTTTGTTTTCTCTCCGCACATCGCTCGTTGTTTTCTTTCTCAATTGAGAACTTGATGCTCGCGTGGGTCTCGGTAAACCGTGGGTATTCCTTTTTTGTTTTGAGAACGGGGGTGTGTAGCATTAATATGGTACTCTTCTCCACCGTGGCCGGAAGTGGTGGTTGGCGAGGCAGAGACTTGGTACTTGTGGGTCGTGTAGAAGAAGAAACATAGCAATAACGGGTTGCGTACGAGCATGGGGAAGAAGAAGGGAAAGCGAAATGAGAGAGTAAAGCGGCGAGTGAAGAAGACGAGGAGTGCAAACCTCTCGACCTCGTCGAAGTACATCCCCACCATGATTAGCTTCCTGTAACTCACCATAATGATCACCATCAGTTCTTCCTTCCAGTTTTGACCTCAACCGGACCAAAAACGTGTCGTATTAAGTTGAATTTCAAAATCCCCAAATCATTACCCCCGCCGTGAGAGAACTAGTCGTGGCACGGCGGAGACTGAGCTTCGTTCCGCAAGTCGCGAGAGAGTTTGCGCGAGAGGGAGTCACCGTGCGGGTTTATTGTGAGAGCGATTAGGGAAGATTGTGAAGCGAAGAGGGAGAGAGCCGCGAATAACAGGGTGAAAGAGAGAGAAAAGGATGGTGTGGGAATAGGCGAAGATAATGAAAAAATTTACTGAGTTTTTTTCATACTTGTTGTTGGGCAACACGGTTGGGCTGGACCGTCATAGCCCACAGGATTTTTTTTTTATTTTCTCTAACACACCCTTTATTTGTTGTTTTATCCTATAATGTTTTTTTCCATCTTTTTTCAAACTTTTTATTTAAAATATTCATTTTAATTAATCTTTTTATTAGATTTTAATTATGAAATTATCATATGTTTTAATTGGAATTTTGGTTGGTCGTTGATTAGTTTGTTCTTACTAATTAGAAGTTTTTAATATGTGATTAGAACGTCGTTCTTTTAAGTTTATTAGTGATTAACTTCTAATTAGGATATGGAGACTTTCTATTCGGATTTTAATTTGAGGATTGTGTATGGTTGTTCGATGGTTTCTCGAGCACTTTGATTGCTTGGTTTAAAATTGTGACGTTCCTTGGAGAATAGTGATTAATGCATAAGATAAATATTCAAGATTTGATTCCCATGATCCTTCAGGATATCCCGATTCTATCTTTGATTAAATTGAATTAAAATTAGACATTAGAATCAATCCCTATTGCATGATGCCTTGATTTATAAATTGGTTGGACGTCATATCGCATATCTTATATATTAAATTTTTCCATCATGACTTATAGCTTTTATAATAATATGATTGCATGTGTCTGTATCCAAGGGAAGAACATGTGTATGACAATTATGTCATACACGCTGCATCTCATTTGCATTTCTCATTTTCCCCTTTGTGGCTTCTATGCCCTCTTAAGATAAATATCCTTAGATAACTACTTTAAGATAAGTCCTTAGGTTAGTCTCACCTAAGTTAATTAAACAACTTAGTTCCCTGATTCTCCCTACAAGAGAATTAGACGTGAGTCATCTCCAGAAGAAATATACATCTCCTACTCCACAATATAGTCAAGATGTGGATTCCTTTTCCACTTAGGAGAGGATATGGCATACTCGTCGATTTTATATCCGAGTTAGAGTCTTTCTCCTAAGATGGAGCAAAGGTCCATTCTCATAAATTTGTGGTGAACTTTAACTCACCCTCAGAGGGGAACTACGAATGCTCTAATTCCATTCCCGTCAGGATACATAGGCACGAGATGTAACGCCTCGTTTTGTCCGATTTATTTAATCGAGTCGATTTAATTATTTTCATTTTTATATTATTTTATTCTTGACTTTTATTTGACAATATATTATTTTTCATCGTTATTATGTTTTATCGCGTTTTGAGAGCGTTTGCGAGATATTTGAGTTGAGGGGTAAAATAGTCTTTTTAGGAGTTTAGATATTTGTTATTACAAGAAAGAAAAAGAGAGAAAAGAAAGGGAAAGGAAAGAAAGAGAGAAAGACGGAAAAGGAGAGGAAAGAAATGGAGAAGAGGAAAAGAGGGGAAATCGACATAACTCCGTTTCAAGCGCGATTAATCGGGTAAGGGTGAGAAGTTTCGATTATATCTTGCTTGTGTATGTATATGTGTTGTTTGTTGTAATTGTTTTGGTTGTTTCACCATTTTTTCTTATTGATAATTTGTGATCAATTGGTAGGAATCGATCGTTTTAACGGTTAAAATGTGGAATAAACTTCGTAGAATACTTGTTGATTATGTTGGAACATGTTTTGGTTGTTATGGTATGAATTGGAAGGGTTTGGGTGGAAGAAATGATATATTTTGGCCCCAAATGACCTATATTGACGTTGCTGCGAATTCTGGGTTTCGCGGGTTCGCCTAGCGAACCACAGCGAAGGACCGGGCGAATGTTTACCTAGAGGTTCTCCTAGCGAACTTTATGTTGGTTTTTCTCTGCCTTGGTTCGCTGGGATTCGCCTAGCGAATACTGGAGCGAACGTGACATTTTTCTATTTTGTTTTCTTCATAACTTTCAAACCGTAAGTCCGTTTTGGTCGCCGTTCGAAGCGTTGGAAAGCTAATAAAATATTCTTTCTATTAAAAATGGTTTGGAGGTCAGTAGATGATTTATTTAAGTCGTGATTTTGTAAAAGTGTTGGGTTGTCGGGTTTTTATCGCGTTAAATGCGTGCGGTCAGTGTTTTACCGTGTGTTGTGCTATTGTTGTATAACGTGGGGCTTTTATGTGGTTTATATGATGTTGAAGCATGTGATAATTGTCGTGGTTGCTTGTGGCCTAATGGCAAAATACTTTGTTGAATTGAATTACAAATGTATGTTATTATGAATGTTGTTGTGGGTAGCCTTCGTGGCGTGAATCCTAGTGTTGTGAGTATCATTGTATGATTGTAGGATTGTTGTGGTTGATGGTGAGTAATTCTTGATGTGAATTGATATGAGTGTACATGCAAAAATGCTAATTGTTGTGGCTTGTGGATTATGATGAAATGCATTGCTTATGTGAAATTCAATGTGTGTTTTTTGGTGGCCTTATGGCAAGTAAATGCATTGTTTGAATTGATTTCCAATGCATGAATAATGATGATGAGATAATCCATATTGTTGATTTGTGATGATGCATTTGATTGTCATGAGTCATTGTATGCCAAACATCATGATATGCATTCTTGTGATGTCGTGTGCCCTAGTGGGTGTGAGCGATGAAACGATTCCAGAGGGAATCTGCTGTAACGGTCGTGTGCCTTATACAAAGAGGACCTAAAGCGATCGGATCATGTGCCTTATACAAAGAGGACCTAAAGTGATTCATAAACGTCATGTGCCTTATACAAAGAGGACCTAAAGAGACGGGGAACATCATTTGCTCGACGAGGAGTTACACTAAGTAACAAGCGATGATTCCAATAATTCCTGAGTGAATTAATGATGAGATGATGGATGGATTGGTACCGCATTGCATTGCATAGAGTCGTTGTGTCGGTCTCTGTGCATTTTCATAAATCATGAATGGATTGATTATGTGTGGGGAATTGTGAATTGATTTGATTATGTGTTGAGCTCGTGATAGCATTGGTGATTTGATATGCATTTGTGATAAATGCATTGTTTATGGATGATATGTTTTATGAATTGGCATATGTCATGTTTTGTGGAGACGTTATACATTACAAGGACTGTTTGGATTATCGTTGATGTGCTATATATGAATATATGTGATGCTTGTGGTGAGAATAATTATGCATGTGAATTTATATGTGTTGCATATTATTATGCAATCTTGATTTAGTTGTTATTTCTCACCCTTATGTTGTGGTTTGTTGCTCTATGAGGCAATTGCAGATTAGTATCTTGGAGGCTTTTGTGAAGATTAGTTCTCCATCCTTTTGTCGGTCTGTCTGCTCTGATACGTAACTGTCATACCCCAAATTTGTCCTACTTGTATATCTTTCATCTGTACATCTCGTCCATTAACCATTATTCAAAAATTCAAAAATGTTGTTTCCTTGTTGCCAAAGTCCAAGGCATTGATGGTTTGAATCATACTTCTGGCAGGGTGTCAGGCCAAATGTGTGCAGTAATTGTTGAAGTACAATAGAGTTTGACTTAAAGTGGAATGAATTCAGTTACAAGTGTATGGATCAAGATAACAGGTTATACTTTGTATGAATATTTTGATGTTATAAAATGATTTATTTTGTAAAACAAGTCAGTTATGGATCTTTTCGCTTTATTCCATAATTGAACTTCCCTTTTGTTGGAAAAAGTTCCCTTTTATGTTTATTCCATTTTGTGTTATGTATCAAATTTATAAGCAGGGATTGTGTTTTCTTTCTTCAAATGTGGCATCCTTGTTTCTGTCTAAGAATAATAAATTTTTATTTACTCTGATTTATTTATGTATTATTTATTCGCGATGGGAATTGGGGTGTTACATTAGTGGTATCAGAGCAGGTCGGTTCGTTCGGCCAAGTTGTTGAGTCAGTTGAATACTGTCGATGTTGTTTGTTCCTTAGTATGTGATATGTGTGTGAAACACTGTCAGTACTTTCTGGTTTTCTAATCCTTTGTCTGCAGGATTTAGAATAAGATAAGTGGGGGAGAAGTTGGTGCTTCTCCAAGTTGCTTCAGTTGTGGAGCGTTGGTTGCAAGATTGTAAGTGTTGTTTGGACAGTGTTGTTCCCGGTTCCAGAGGGAATGCGGAGGCAAGGTTTATGTAGACTAAGGAATTGTGCCTTAGGTAGTTTTGTGCATAAGATGCAAGAAATGCTATTATAGTTTGGTAAAGACGGTTTATGCCCCATCATGATTGTCGGTTGTCTATTGACAAATTGAGGAACTGATCGCCCTTAATCTCTTGTTGATAGTAGACGAAATTATGTTGGATGGAATATACGTGTCTTTCCGGATTTAATAGTGTGTGCAATGTATTGTTTGGAATTAAGAAAATGATTACGGATTATTTTGTTGAGTCGATGAAGATTCTAATATCGGAAGATGAGACGGATTAGAGGTTTTGGTATGTTGGTTCAGTTGGGAAGTCATTGAGAGAGAACGATTGGGTATCGTTAATGGTTGTTCTCAGAGAGTAGAGTGTGAACTCAAATTTGACGAAGGTGAGGATTTGAGGTTTGGATATGCTAAGTAAGTAGAAGAACTTTTAGGAAGTGAACTCAGATGTTTGTCATGTTTGTGATGACAGTGTTTTGGAAATTGGCAGGAAAGCCACAGTGATGGGCCGTCAGTTATGCATGGTTTTTAGATGTATTTTTGGATGAAACATTAGTGTGTCGACTTGAAGAGGTCCAGCATGGTTGGTAAGGAAATGGATGATAACATGAGGTTGCATGTTAATCAGTGAGTAGTATGGAAACTTGTGGTTGTGTTCTGGATAGCTTGAGTTTTTAATTGTGACGAATTGCGAACGATTTGAAGTTCCTTGATGGTATTACTTTTGTTATGGGTTAAGATCTCGTGTCAGCAGAAACCTTGAGTGAGTTGGAACCCTGTAAGAAGAATTGATATGGCATGTGGTAACCAGAGATTGTTAAGCTATTTTGGATCAATTGTTTCGAGCTCAGAATGAATTTTGAAGGCTGAATATGTTATGGTTGTGGAGTATATGAATTGTATCTTCCATAATTGTTTAGATAGGTTTATAGTGATGTTTATTGGATGATATTCTGATTTATTTTAAATCAAAGGATGAGTATGTAGTGTATTTGAGGATTGAGTTACAAGGGTTGAAAGAGATGGAGCTTTTTGCTAAATTATCGAAGTGAGAATTTTGATTGAAAGAGGTTAGTTTCTTGGTTATGTTATTTCCGATGATGGTATTTTGTGTATCTATCCAAAATAGATGCAGTTCTACATTGAGAGACTCCAAAGTCGGTTAAGGAGATTAGAAACTTTTGGGCTTAGTTGGTTGTTACTGCAGGCTATGGAAGACTTTGCTATGTTAGTACTTCTGTTATCTCAGTTGACTTGCAAAGGGTGAGTCGTTTGTTTTGGATGTTAGTTGTGAGTAAGTTTTGGTGAGCTGAAGTAGAGATTGATTACGGCTCCAATTTTGATTATGCCTGATCCTAATAAATTGTTTATGGAATATTTGGATGCGTCCTTGATGAGTGTAGTTAGTGTGCTAATGCGAGAGGGTAAAGTCATTTTCTTATGCTTTACAACAATGGAGGATTCATGATTTCAAGATGGCTACGGTTACTTTTGTGTTGAGAATCTGGAGGTATTATTTTGAGGGTTTTAGGTTCAAGGTGTTTGGATGGAGAAAATGATGGTTTTGGATGAGTAACAGCACTGCTGGGATTCTGAGTTTTCCATGGTTCGCCTAGCGAACCTGGGGCGAAGTCCAGCGAACAACTTTCAAGGGTTCGCTTGGCGAACCCGGCAGCGAAGGTCAGCGAATGTTCGCCAACGACGTTCGCCTAGCGAACTTTAGGTCGTTTCAGTTCTGTTTTGTGTTTTTGATCTCGCTGGGAGCTTGGCCTAGCGAAGGCGGAAGCGAACGCTCGCTAGGGGTTTGCATAGCGAACATGGCAGTTTGTCCCATTTTGTTTCCTTCATAACTTTTGATTTGTAACTCGGATTGAGGCACAGTCGGATGGTTGAAATTCCTGATTAGTTATAACCTTGGCTCGAATTATCCTATTGGTAAAGTTAATGTCGTGCCTGATGAGTTAAGTCGAAAGTTTTTACTTATGTCTGCTTTGATGGTTAAAGAGTGGGAACCTCTGGAAGAATTTAGAGAATTAGAGTTGGTTGAGCAGTTTAGAGACTTGGGTCTGGGGTGTAAGCTAACACAGCAGGGTGTGAGGTTGGGTATATTAACAGTGAACAATGATTTTTGGTGAATATGAGAAAGAGTTAGACTTTGGACGTGAAATTGGTGGATTTGATTGTTGCGAGTAATCAGAGTGTGCATCGAAAGCGTGATGTGGCACATTTTGTATATGCGTGTGTGACTTGTAAGAGTTCATAGGTTGAACATTGTAAACATGTAGGAATGAGGAGACCATTGGATGTTTCAGAATGGAAGTGTTAGGTGAAAGGTTTAAATATTATTCATGGGCTACTATGTAGATGGATGTTTTGGTTATATGTTCGATTGGTGAATCGTAGCATTGTTGTAATATTGTTGTGTGACCAAGATGTTGGTATTGTGGTTATGTAGAGGTTGTTGAAACGATGTTGGGTTATGGAACTTTATGTTCTTGTTTGTGTTGTTGCCTCGTTTCTATCGTGATGGTTCGAGGGCGAGTAGCTCATTCCTTGTGGGAGATTAGGGAGAGTGTTACCTGGGTGTTGGTAACATGGTTTTCTTTGAGTTGGATGCGAGAGTCGTATCCGGAGTTTTTCGTATCAGTTATATTTTCGAGGACGAAAATGTCTAAGTGGGGGAGAATTGTAACGCCCCGTTTTGTCCGATTTATTTAATCGAGTCGATTTAATTATTTTCGTTTTTATATTATTTTATTCTTGACTTTTATTTCACAATATATTATTTTTCATCGTTATTATGTTTTATCGTGTTTTGAGAGCGTTTGCGAGATATTTGAGCTGATGGGTAAAATAGTCTTTTTAGGGGTTTAGATATTTGTTATTATAAGAAAGAAAAAGTGAGAAAAGAAAGGGAAAGGAAAGAAAAAGAGAAAGAAGGAAAAGGAGAGGAAAGAAATGGAGAAGAGGAAAAAATGTGGAAATCGACATAACTCCGTTTCAAGCGCGATTAATCAGGTAAGGGTGAGAAGTTTCGATTATATCTTGCTTGTGTATGTATATGTGTTGTTTGTTGTAATTGTTTTGGTTATTTCACCACTTTTTCTTATTGATAATTTATGATTAATTGGTAGGAATCGATCGTTTTAATGGTTAAAATGTGGAATAAAATGCGTAGAATACTTGTCGATTATGTTGGAACATGTTTTGGTTGTTATGGTATGAATTGGAAGGGTTTGGGTGGAAGAAATGATAGATTTTGGCCCCAAATGACCTATATTGATGCTGCTGCGAATTCTGGGTTTCGCGGGTTCGCCTAGCGAACCACAGTGAAGGACCGGGCGAATGTTCGCCTAGAGGTTCGCCTAGCGAACTTTATGTTGGTTTTCCTCTGCCTTGGTTCGCTGGGATTCGCCTAGCGAATACTGGAGCGAACGTGACATTTTTCTATTTTGTTTTCTTCATAACTTTCAAACCGTAAGTCCGTTTTTGTCGCCGTTCAAAGCGTTGGAAAGCTAATAAAATATCTACTATAAAGCAATTGGAATTAAGTCCATTGATTTTCCATTTGTGCCCTTTCCCCATAAATTATTTCCCCTACTAAAAGGTTAAATTCGTAACTAGACAATTCACCACAATTCAATGCTTCCTATTCACAAGAGAGTGCCATGTGCTTACTTCTCATTGGTCCGGAAATTCAAAATCACTACTCCCTCCAAACAAACCCTAAATCCTCACGTTTCTCTGCTTTTGCTCTCTCTCCACAAACCCTAAATCTCTCACTTTCACTCGCAACTGTGACGCAACCAAATCAAACCAATGCCGCACACAGGAAGCTGTAACATTAGAACAGGAAAGGAAAATCGAAGAATCAAGGGTAAAGAGGTTCAACCAAGCATTTCTTTACTATTCTTCACCGGAACTGCGGTCGCTGTGAGGTATTTATTTTTCAACGTCTCCATATTTCCTATCTATCAAGGTGTTGTTGCGGATTTGATTTTAAGGGTGATGGAGTTGTGTTGTTGCTTTAGCAATTTGGTGCATATGCGTTACCGGTGCAAAATCGAATGGAAAGGAAGGAGTACGTTGTGGTGGTTTTGAAGGTTCTTTGGATTTGGTTTGTGGTGGTCCCGATGTTGGGAAGAGTACGCTGTTGTTACAGGTAAGCATTAATTTTTCAAAAATCTGATGATCAACCTTCTTTGAATGGGTTTGTGATCTGTCTTTAATTCTTGGTTTATCTGCGATGTTGAATTGGAAGATGGCAGCATTGATAGCAGAAGGATGCAATGGCGGTGACGGCAAGGCCTGTCCAGTTGTATATGTCTCTGGTGAAGAGGTTTGCTTTTAATTAGCCTCGTGCAATTACATTCCTATCAAACATTTAAAGTTTTAAACGCGTAAAAAATATAGAATATATTTATATTTATCTGTCAAAAACATTTTCATATTGATGCTCAGCCCTTGCTTGACTTAATATGGTAGGTTGATCATTTATTTAGTTACTGCATTCTATTTGTCTACTAAACTATTGTTCTTTCTTTGTTGGTTGCCTAGGTCATTGATGCTCAGCCCTTGCTTGACTTGATGGCAATAACCCTTGCTTGAGTACTCACTTCAGCATTGGTCGAAAACTATTGGTAGAACATATTTGGTTTGGTGTCAAGGTGATTTTTATTCTTTTTAGCCAACAAATGTTTATCAGGCCAATTATCACTTTGTGTATTGTACCATTTTAAACCTGGTTTTGCTGCCATTTGCTTGTGACAAATATTGCATTTCTGTTTTTCTTTCTCTGATTTTGTTCCTCTTTATAAGGTCAATCTAAGTTCCATATGTAGCTTAAAAAAACTCTTTACTCTATGTTTGGATTCAGGGTGAGTTTGACAGAATCATGGTAAGTTCCTCTATGATTTTGTACAATCGCGGTGACTCTGATTTTGAAAAATCCATTGTGGTTCCAAATATGTACATGATAAGTTTTACTGCTGATAATTTTAATCACCTATGTATCATATTTTATATTATAACAACCGTGTTAATTATATAACTATTAGCTCTAATGTGTGATCATCTAACGAGTTGTTTTCAATTTTTCTAATGCACATTCCCCATTTCTTAAAGCTGGAAGGAAGCCCCTACTTTTGGCAAGTTCAAAGCACAAAACAACATAACTTCAAATTTTCATTTGCTTATCCTCTTCATGTAAGTATGAGTATGATATTCTTATTGGAATATCTTGGTTTCATTAGGCGTCTGGATCGGGATTGGTTGCAGGATGTTTATTTACAGCAGTTTCATTAGGCTTTTGTGCAACCAATTTTACATCTGGCTCGGCAGCAGGTAAGTTTTGTTGGGATCGCCAGGCAGATTACAGTGCTTTCAGAGAGAGTAGTTGTGGCTATGGAATTTTCGAGGTACCATTCCCTTCAAACCCAGCCCCTTGTGTAGTACAATATAGCATGGTAGTGGAAAAGTTACATTCAATAAATTGTTTCACAAGTTATGTCCCAGTGTATATTACCTAGAAAACAGTTAAGCATTCAAACCTCTGCTATATCATTTTAGGTTCTGATGCTATGAAACAATACTCATTAGCAACTTACATTATACCATACTTGGATTTATCACAAAGTAGAACTTTGGTTTGCATTTGGGCATTGTTTACATATTCATGCATTTAGTGCACTTATTTTGGCATTTTTCAAATCAATGATCTTGTAATTTTACTATCTTTTATTTTCATGTGTGCTAACATCAGGATGAAGTTTCTGCTCTAAAATTGCACGGTTTACTAAATCATTTCTAGCTGACGAAACACCAATGCCATTTCTAACAGCAGAAGGCCTTGGGAAGTTACTAAAACTTTTTGTTTTCCTTGTCTTTAATTTCCTGGTTCTGTTCTTTGATTGTATTGTTTATGCGCTTAACTTTCTTTAATGTTGATAGACGGAAAGTTCAGTCGAGGATGATGAGGAAGAATCAAACAAGTCCAAATCTTAACACTTCTATGCTGGAAGTTGAAGTTTTCTCTTGCTGATTTATTATGTTTAGAGTGGTCATATGAGTTTTCAATGGCAAACCTCCCAGCAAATATGAGAAGAATTTAAAGATCACGGATGAGTCTGATAACTTAAACCAGATTCCATTTTGAACCTATGAGCAGAACATCCATAATTCTGTAGCCCACAACATCAAGGATGAGAAAATTTCTCAGGTTTGTTTTAAATCTACAAGTTTTTTCCTTCCCTTTCTGCTTGTCATTGTTGCTTGAAGTTGCTTTGCAAAATTGCAGAAAAGTGCTGAAAAGTGGTTAGTGTAAGATAGAATTGAATCATTGATTTACAATATTGTTATTGGGATAGATGAAATAGTGATTTGGTTAGTGTTTAGTTTCGTTATCGTTTTCATTTTGATTATAAATCTGTGTTTTTTCTTCCAGCCTCAGGATATCTGAATCCGTTTTAGGGTTTCGGAAAAGTGTTGATTTTTTTAGAGTTTCTGATTTTAAAAGAACTAGATCTGCAAGACATTTCCTCACTTGGTCGGTTTAATTCATATTAGACGGCGCCGCATGACATTTCCTATCTTATATCTTTAGGGAAGTTGAATTGGATGACATACTGAACTATTTGTGGGACCTCCACCACCTGCTATGGTTTCTGAAGCAAAATCAGCTATATGAGGCAGAAAATTTTGAGGAGGTATTTTTTCCGAATCGCATTTTATGACGACCAAATTTTGGTTATTTGTTAGTTGTAAGGTAGAACCAGGTATAATAATTTATATATGATGTTTCAATTATAAGTTTAGACTTTATTTTGGGAACATGAGACGATACTTATATTTGGTGGTATATGCTTTTTACTGTCTCCTTGATTATGTAACCAGTGGCTCCCTTAAGCTGAAGTGAAGTGTATGCCCGTCTCCTTGATTATGTAACCAGTGGCTCCCTTAAGCTGAAGTGAAGTGTATGTCCACCCAGTTTATTATGGCGGTATCTCATCAATTTATAAGATTTCAGTTTCAGTCCTTTATTTGAATTTAATGATGTGTTAACGATTTCCTTTTTTAGTAAAATCTTTTGTTGCCAACCATGTACTCTCTGAATCTATTTGCTTCCGGAGTTTCGGTTTGTCTCGCCTTGGAGTATCTGCCGCTGACTGTTTTTTGACCATTTCGCGGGCATTGACAAAAGAGGTCAAGCTTAAAGATAAGAAGTCAAAATTTAATACAAAAGCAAAAGATCAGGCAATCCTCTGCTGCTGAGATGGGATAGCTTTTGGAATAATTGAGTTTTGGGGCTGGTTATTCAAGTATGAAAGGAGAATTCTCCTCTATAAACTTTTTGTATCTTCTCTTTCAATCTCTACAGAAATAAGCAAAACTTCATTTGCTTGCAATCTTTATTCATTTTAATGTGTTTACACCATTATCTTAGGATTTTTTTTTACTCAAAAAAAGGATCCTAACAGATATAGTGATAATTTTTTCCCATTAGTTAGTTTATTAGAGAGGATTAGAAAGGAACATAACTAAGGGAAATGAGATTAGGACAATTCATTGCCTATATTTTAAAGTGCGTAGGTGAAAGGAGAGCTCCTTCTTAAAGGGGAAAACCTTGGAAGAAAGACATGTAACGCTTCTTGAGGAGGATGTGAAGGAAAAATTATTTTGGTTCATGGTGATTCAGATGACATATGACAAGACATGTAGGAGCTAATATATTACATTAGTACTTAACGTGCCATATCTTCACTTCCAATGATGTTAAGTAGCTTGATTGATAGTAGTGATTAACTTGACAGATGTAACTCAATTTGAAGGATTTATGACAATGTCTGACCATAAGAGACTAAAATGAGTCAAATCCATTCGGGAAAGATGTAAACAGTTAAAACAGAAGCCATGTATTTCTGGTTTATGTTATTTTCAAACTTCTATTTTCTCCTTCAAATGACATATTGGCAATTCTCTTTTATGCCTGATGCTTTTCTTATTCATATTTATTGCTTGTAGTTATCCACGACTGATGTTAAAGCAGGGGTTAATATCATCTTTTCAGTTTCTGATGTCAAGAGTACATACAAGGTGAGTTTTTTCCTCCTTTTTCCTTTATTTGATGACATGACATCTTTGATTTTTGCTAATGAAAGTTTATGACATTTTTATGCTTTTAATTTTGTTAACCTTACTGATCAATCTTTACAAATTTTACTTCACTTTCAATGAAATTATTTATTGATCCAGGATGCTGCCCTTTTGCCTAAATTGAAGGCATTCCAGACAGTTATTTTTCTTGAACGGGTGAGAATCCGAGAGCAGTAGCCTTGGTGTGTGTGTGTGTGTGTGTGTGTTTTCCCCCAGCATGGTTGTATTGAAAGGGTGCAAGCTATTCAGCTAAAAATTTCAAGGAATATCCAAAAAAATGCATACTTATACTATTTATGGTTTACATGCCGGGTTGGTCGAGCGGTGAGTGGCAGAGCTGAAATTATACGTGATCTGGTTGAGGGAGGAGGTTCTATATTGGTTATTGGACCTCCTGGTGTTGGTAAAACTACCTTAATCAGGTCAAGTTTCTTCGTTTTTTTTTCGTGTCTCTATTAGTTTGTCTGTATGTCGAAATGGTTTACTACGCAAATGCCAATGAACTGAAGAAGCTTTCCTTGTGCAGAGAGACTGCTAGGATGCTGGCAGATGAGTTCAGGAAGCGCGTTGTAATAGTCGATACATCCAATGAAATTGGAGGTGACGAAGATGTTCCTCATGCAGGCATAGGAAGGACAAGGAGGATGCAAGTTCCAAATATGAATATGCAGCACAGTGTTAGTACTAATCTCGGTCATTTGGCTTAATCGAGTACTTAATGTTTATGCAAATTTTGTGGTTAATTTGCAACTAATATTCTGTGATGGCGTTTTGTCTATTTATGCAGGTTATGATTCAAGTAGTTGAAAATCATATGCCCCAAACCATTATAATCGATGAAATCGGAACAGAACTTGAAGCATTAGCAGCAAGTACCATTGCTAAAAAAGGAATTCAATTGGTTGGAACATCTCATGGAACAACCATTGACAGCATAATGATAAGCCCTTCTATGGTGCATAGTGGCTTAGAAAGAGCGCTTATCATTGAAGCAAGAATCAGGAATGTACAGTCCTTAGAAACAGCTCTTGCATCTCAATCATTTATACAACTTGGACTTCTAACAGGCTTACCAATGATGATGGAAATAGGTCTTGAGAGAGGTTTCCTCACAGCCCTTAAAGATTTTGTCCTCATAAAGTTGCAGCTAGCTGATGTTTTCTTCACATTCTCCCTTGGAACAAAAACACATTACTATGGCAGAACAATTTTGCACTGAGGCACAAAGTACAGACCGACCGGACGCAAAGTTATTTTCCGGCTAGCTTCACTGAAAACTATAGATTATTTTTTGTATGCACTCTTCAATTGGAACTTTTGGCAATAAATGTTTGTATTTGGCTGTTGATTTAATTTGCAGGTTTGTGCACTTGCTTAGTATCGATCGTAATATCACAATCCTTGCCCTGTATCCTCGTCAACTAATCGTCGCTCACTGTGATAGCTTTCTGCATGATTCGGATGCCACCGTAAATTATCAACATCCAAATTCCACCGGTGTGGAGCACCAACTTCTTACGGTAAATTACGCGACCTCCTTTTAACTCAAATCAAAGCCAGCATCAACTTTTATAATAATTTGGGTTCGAATTGATCCTTGCTTTCTAACAGATTTATACAGGTAGCTGTTGTTGAAGATTCAAGAAATTCCAACTGACAATGAACTTTCGCAACAATATCAAATGGCGACGCTAACAGGACCATGAAGATCGCGAATGCAAAAACCGGTGCCTGATGCGGTAAGCTCATTAAGTTCTGCAGCACTGCTATGAACATGAGATACTAACCAATAATGGCAATGAACAAGTGCTCTTTGTATGTACTTCTTAGATTCTTAACGAAACGTAGACATTATGCAGATGATTGCACGTAAGCGAGCTAACATTTAAAGGTTGATGGGTGATTGAACAAAGGATACCTGAAGCAGCCACATCAAGCATACCTTGTACAGGTTTGCTTTGTTTTATAAGTTGTCTTGCACTTACCCTTCTAATAATGCTAATGCTAATGCTAATACCATGAACACTGGAAAAGAAAAACTTTGAATGCTGCAGCACGCTATCTTAAAGAAGGGTAAACTATGTAATTGGCCTTATTCGACAAAAGGTTATTTACTTTATTACTGTTGTAGCCAGATCCTTCAAGTTGCACACGCATGAATCCTTATAACTTCTGCAAACTAAAGTCATTGACTCCAACAAACAAAAGCCAAATTTATAAATATTCATTGATTATCTCAGTTTGTGTAGAAACATCTGACTATAATATTCTTCTAATTTTAATGGTTTTGTGTATTATTCATCCTTTGAATGAGTGTAGTTATGTGGTTTTCATAATGATTATCATACAATTGGAAAGGGGAAACATTTTGTTGAAAAGTTATGAAAACTTCCACTTAATTTCATTTTCATTTGTTTTTCAGATCTATGGCGTGTTATATGGATGCAGGGAATATGGCGTGTTATATGCTCTTATAGGTATTATGATTTAAAGCTTCAGTAAAATATGTAACTGTCTTTTGAGAGTTATGCATAAGATCAGTTTTGGCTGCATTCTGCCTCCATGGATACCAGCAGAATAAGGCCTGTCAAATTTTGATTGTGCAGATGGAACCCATATTCTCGCATCTCACTAGCTGATGTTGCTAAAAAATTGAGGTTGGACTCACTAAATCCTGTTGCTGATGCTGAGAGTATTGTATCAAAGGCTATTCGTGATGGAGCAATTGATGCTACATTGGATCATTCAAGTGGTTGGATGGTATCCAAGGAAACTTGAGATATCCATAAATGATGCTACATGATCTGTTTATTTGCTTGTATTTCCATTCTGAAGAACTTCCATTAGCATTTCCCTTGGAAAATATGAAGATATCATTTTCTACATGGAAAATTTCATTTTCCTATAGTCATTTACTACATGGAAATCTCTACCATTTGTTTTCGTTCATGATGACTATTATGCTTTGTTTCTGTTGGGATAATTGTGTTGTAGGATCCTGGTAAACTAAAGTCAATTATTTAGTTCTTTTCTGTTCTGCTTCCATGACATCATGAATTTAATTTTTTTTTTTAACTTCTATTGGCAGGTTGATGCCTTACAATTTAAAGAACCATTTTTTTTATATTGCAACACAGTTTGTTGTCGTTGCTTCACGGGACATTTTTATTAGACGACCATTACATTTATAAGTCATGTAATTAGGAAAATTTTAAAATCGTAATTTTTCTAATATTTTAATTTATAATTTTTCCTTATACTTTCTCAATTAAAATGACCTTTTAAGAGGTATATCTAAAACAATTATTTCTGCAATATCAAAATAAATTTACCCGTGCGGGAGCACGGGTGTTTTACTAGTTCTTTCTATTAAATATGGGTGGAGGTCAGTAGATGATTTATTTAAGTCGTGATTTTGTAAAAGTGTTGGGTTGTCGGGTTTTTATCGCGTTAAATGCGTGCGGTCGGTGTTTTACCTTGTGTTGTGCTATTGTTGTATAACATGGAGCTTTTATGTGGTTTATATGATGTTGAAGCATGTGATAATTGTCGTGGTTGCTTGTGGCCTAAAGGAAAAATACTTTGTTGAATTGAATTACGAATGTATGTTATTATGAATGTTGTTGTGGGTACCCTTCGTGGCGTGAATCCTAGTGTTGTGAGTATCATTGTATGATTGTAGGATTGTTGTGGTTGATGGTGAGTAATTCTTGATGTGAATTGATATGAGTGTACATGCTAAAATGCTAATTGTTGTGGCTTGTGGATTATGATGAAATACATTGCTTATGTGAAATTCAATGTGTGTTATTTGGTGGCCTTATGGCAAGTAAATGCATTGTTTGAATTGATTTCCAATGCATGAATAATGATGATGAGATAATCCATATTGTTGATTTGTGATGATGTATTTGATTGTCATGAGTCATTGAATGCCAAGCATCATGATATGCATTCTTGTGATGTCGTGTGCCCTAGTGGGTGTGAGCGATGAAACGATTCCAGAGGGAATCTGCTGTAACGGTTGTGTGCCTTATACAAGGAGGACCTAAAGCGACGTTATAGACAATCGTGTGCCTTATACAAAGAGGACCTAAAGTGATCGGATCGTGTGCCTTATACAAAGAGGACCTAAAGCGATTCACAAACGTTGTGTGCCTTATACAAAGAGGACCTCAAGCGACGGGGAACATCGTTTGCCCGACGGGGAGTTACACTAAGTAACAAGCGACGATTCCAATAATTACTGAGTGAATTAATGATGAGATGATGGATGGATTGGTACCGTATTGCATTGCATAGAGTCGTTGTGTCGGTCTCTGTGCATTTTCATAAATCATGAATGGATTGATTATGTGTGGGGAATTTTGAATTGATTTGATTATGTGTTGTGATAAATGCATTGTTTATGGATGATATGTTTTATGAATTGGCATATGCCATGTTTGGTGGAGATGTTATACATTACAAGGACTGTTTGGATTATCGTTGATGTGCTATATATGAATATATGTGATGCTTGTGGTGAGAATAATTATGCATGTGAATTTATATGTGTTGCATATTATTATGCAATCTTGATTTAGTTGTTATTTCTCACCCTTCTGCTATGGTTTGTTGCTCTATGAGGCAATTGCAGATTAGTATCTTGGAGGCTTTTGTGAAGATTAGTTCTCCATGCTTTTGTCGGTTTGTCTGCTCTGATACGTAACACGGGAGTCGGGGAACGCTTTTGTTATATATGTATACATTTGTTGGATTTATTTTGTATTACCTTTGTATGAATATTTTGATGTTATAAAACGATTTATTTTGTAACACAAGTCAGTTATGGATCTTTTCGCTTTATTCCATAATTGAACTTCCCTTTTGTTGGAAAAAGTTCCCTTTTATGTTTATTCCATTTTGTGTTATGTATCAAATTTATGAGCAGGGATTGTGTTTTCTTTCTTCAAATGTGGCATCCTTGTTTCTGTCTAAGAATAATAAATTTCTATTTACTCTGATTTATTTATGTATTATTTATTCGCGATGGGAATTGGGGTGTTACATTAGTGGTATCAGAGCAGGTCGGTCCGTCCGGCCAAGTTGTTGAGTCAGTTGTTGTGACAGTTAAATACTGTCGATGTTGTTTGTTCCTTAGTATGTAATATGTGTGTGAAACACTATCAGTACTTTCAGGTTATCTAATCCTTTGTCTGCAGGATTTAGAATGAGATAAGTGGGGGAGAAGCTGGTGCTTCTCCAAGTTGCTTCAGTTGTGGAGCGTTGGTTGCAAGATTGTAAGTGTTGTTTGGACAGTGTTGTTCCTGGTTCCAGAGGGAATGCGGAAGTAAGGTTTATGTTGACTAAGGAATTGTGCCTTAGGTAGTTTTGTGCACAAGATGCAAGAAATGCTATTATAGTTTGGTAAAGACGGTTTATGCCCCATCATGATTGTCGGCTGTCTATTGACAAATTGAGGAACTGATCACCCTTAATCTCTTGTTGATAGTAGACGAAATTATGTTGGATGGAATAGACATGTCTTTCTGGCTTTGATAGTGTGTGCAATGTATTGTTTGGAATAAAGAAAATGATTACGGATTATTTTGTGGAGTCGATGAAGATTCTAATATCGGAAGATGAGACAGATTAGAGGTTTTGGTATGTTGCTTCAGTTGGGAAGTCATTGAGAGAGAACGATTGGGTATCGTTAATGGTTGTTCTCAGAGAGTAGAGTGTGAACTCAAATTTGACGAAGGTGAGGATTTGAGGTTTGGATCTGCTAAGTAAGTAGAAAAACTTTTAGGAAGTGAACTCAGATGCTTGTCATGTTTGTGATGATATTGTTTTGGAAATTGGCAGGAAAGCCACAGTGATGGGCCGTCAGTTGTGCATGGTTTTCAGATGTGTTTTTGGATGAAACATTAGTGTGTCGACTTGAAGAGGTCCAGCATGGTTGGTAAGGAAAAGGATGATAGCATGAGGTTGCATGTTAATCAGTGAGTAGTATGGAAACTTGTGGTTGTGTTCTGGATAGCTTGAGTTTTTAATTGTGAAGAATTGCGAACGATTTGAAGTTCCTTGATGGTATTACTTTTGTTATGGGTTGAGATCTCGTGTCAGCAGAAACCTTGAGTGAGTTGGAACCCTGTAAGAAGAATTGATATGGCATGTGGTAACCAGAGATTGTTAAGCTATTTTGGATCAATTATTTCGAGCTCAGAATGAATTTTGAAGGCTGTATATGTTATGGTTGTGGAGTATATGAATTGTATCTTTCATACTTATTTGGATAAGTTTATAGTGATGTTTATTGGATGATATTCTAATTTATTTTAAATCAAAGGATAAGTATGTAGTGTATTTGAGGATTGAGTTACAAGGGTTGAAAGAGAGGGAGCTTTCTGCTAAATTATCGAAGTGAGAATTTTGATTGAAAGAGGTTAGTTTCTTGGTTATGTTATTTCCGATGATGGTATTGTTGTGTATCTATCCAAAATAGATGTAGTTCTACATTGAGAGACTCCAAAGTCGGTTAAGGAGATTAGAAACTTTTGGGCTTAGTTGGTTGTTACTGCAGGCTATGGAAGACTTTGCTATGTTAGTACTTCTGTTATCTCAGTTGACTTGCAAAGGGTGAGTCGTTTATTTTGGATGTTAGTTATGAGTAAGTTTTGGTGAGCTGAAGTAGAGTTTGACTACGGCTCCAATTTTGATTCTGCCTGATCCTAATAAACTGTTTATGGAATATTTGGATGCGTCCTTGATGAGTGTAGTTAATGTGCTAATGCGAGAGGGTAAAGTCATTTTCTTATGCTTTACAACAATGGAGGATTCATGATTTCAAGATGGCTGCGGTTACTTTTGTGTTGAGAATCTGGAGGTATTATTTTGAGGGTTTTAGGTTCAAGGTGTTTGGATGAAGAAAATGATGGTTTTGGATGAGTAACAGCGCTGCTGGGATTCTGAGTTTTCCATGGTTCGCCTAGCGAACCTGGGGCGAAGTCCAGCGAACAGCTTTCGAGGGTTCGCCTAACGAACCCGACAGCGAAGGTCAGCGAATGTTCGCCAACGACGTTCGCCTAGCGAACTTTAGGTCGTTTCAGTTCTGTTTTGTGTTTTTGATCTCGCTGGGAGCTTCGCCTAGCGAAGGCGGAAGCGAACGCTCGCTAGGGGTTCGCCTAGCGAACATGGTAGTTTGTCCCATTTTGTTTCCTTCATAACTTTTGATTTGTAACTTTGATTGAGGCACAGTCGGATGGTTGAAATTCCTAATTAGATATGACCTTGGCTCGAATTATCCTATTGGTAAAGTTAATGTCGTGCCTGATGAGTTGAGTCGAAAGTTTTTACTTATGTCTGCTTTGATGGTTAAAGAGTGGGAACCTCTGGAAGAATTTATAGAATTAGAGTTGGTTGAGCAGTTCAGAGACTTGGGTCTGGGGTGTAAGCTAACACAAAAGGGTGTGAGGTTGGGTATATTAATAGTGAACAATGATTTTTGGTGAATATGAGAAAGAGTTAGACTTTGGACGTGAAATTGGTGGATTTGATTGTTGCGAGTAATCAGAGTGCGTATCGAAAGCGTGATGTGACACATTTTGTATATGCGTGTGTGACTTGTAAGAGTTCATAGGTTGAACATTGTAAACATGTAGGAATAAGGAGACCATTGGACGTTCCAGAATGGAAGTGTTAGGTGAAAGGTTTAAATATTATTCATGGGCTACTATGTAGATGAATGTTTTGGTTATATGTTCGATTGGTGAATCGTAGCATTGTTGTAATATTGTTGTGTGACCACGATGTTGGAATTGTGGTTATGTAGAGGTTATTGAAACGATGTTGGGTCATGGAACTTTATGTTCTTATTTGTGTTGTTACCTCGTTTCTATCATGATGTTTCGAGGGCGAGTAGCTCATTCCTTGTGGGAGATTTGGGGGAGTGTTACCTGGGTGTTGGTAACATGGTTTTCTTTGAGTCGTGGGTTGGTCGTCAAGTGCATTGTATGGGCTTTGCATCTTGTCGTTGTAGTTGTCGTCGTTGTCGTGTCGTTGTTGTAGCTGCTGTTAGCAAGGTGGTTTGTCAGTTGTGTTATTCGTGGTGTGCCTTTTGTTGGCATGATAGTTTGTTAGTCGGATGCGAGAGTCGTATCCGGAGTTGTTCGTATCAGTTATATTTTCGAGGACGAAAATGTCTAAGTGGGGGAGAATTGTAACGCCCCGTTTTGTCTGATTTATTTAATCGAGTCGATTTAATTATTTTCGTTTTTATATTATTTTATTCTTGACTTTTATTTGACAATATATTATTTTTCATCGTTATTATGTTTTATCGCGTTTTGAGAGCGTTTGCGAGATATTTGAGTTGAGGGGTAAACTAGTCTTTTTAGGGGTTTAGATATTTGTTATTATAAGAAAGAAAAAGAGAGAAAAGAAAGGGAAAGGAAAGAAAGAGAGAAAGAAGGAAAAGGAGAGGAAAGAAATGGAGAAGAGGAAAAGAGGTGGAAATCGACATAACTCTGTTTCAAGTGCGATTAATCGGGTAAGGGTGAAAAGTTTTGATTATATCTTGCTTGTGTATGTATATGTGTTGTTTGTTGTAATTGTTTTGGTTGTTTCACCACTTTTTCTTATTGATAATTTGTGATCAATTGGTAGGAATCGATCGTTTTAACGGTTAAAATGTGGAATAAACTGCGTAGAATACTTGTTGATTATGTTGTAACATGTTTTGGTTATTATGGTATGAATTGGAAGGGTTTGGGTGGAAGAAATGATAGATTTTGGCCCCAAATGACCTATATTGACGCTGCTGCGAATTCTGGGTTTCGCGGGTTCACCTAGCGAACCACAGCGAAGGACCGGGCGTATGTTCGCCTAGCAAACTTTATGTTGGTTTTCCTCTGCCTTGGTTCGCTGGGATTCGCCTAGCGAATACTGGAGCGAACGTGACATTTTTCTATTTTGTTTTCTTCATAACTTTCAAACCGTAAGTTTGTTTTGGTCGCCGTTCAAAGCGTTGAAAAGCTAATAAAATATTCTTTCTATTAAAAATGGTTTGGACGTCAGTAGATGATTTATTTAAGTCGTGATTTTGTAAAAGTGTTGGGTTGTCGGGTTTTTATCGCGTTAAATGCGTGCGGTCGGTGTTTTACCGTGTGTTGTGCTATTGTTGTATAACGTGGAGCTTTTATGTGGTTTATATGATGTTGAAGCATGTGATAATTGTCGTGGTTACTTGTGGCCTAATGGCAAAATACTTTGTTGAATTGAATTACAAATGTATGTTATTATGAATGTTGTTGTGGGTAGCCTCCGTGGCGCGAATCCTAGTGTTGTGAGTATCGTTGTATGATTGTAGGATTGTTGTGGTTGATGGAGAGTAACTCTTGATGTGAATTGATATGAGTGTACATGCTAAAATGCTAATTGTTGTGGCTTGTGGATTATGATGAAATGCATTGCTTATGTGAAATTCAATGTGTGTTATTTGGTGGCCTTATGGCAAGTAAATGCATTGTTTGAATTGATTTCCAATGCATGAATAATGATGATGAGATAATCCATATTGTTGATTTGTGATGATGCATTTGATTGTCATGAGTCATTGTATGCCAAGCATCATGATATGCATTCTTGTGATGTCGTGTGCCCTAGTGGATGTGAGCGACGAAACGATTCCAAAGGGAATCTGCTGTAACGGTCGCGTGTCTTATACAAAGAGGACCTAAAGCGATGTTATAGACGATCGTGTGCATTATACAAAGAGGACCTAAAGCGATCAGATCGTGTGCCTTATACAAAGAGGACCTAAAGCGATCCATAAACGTCACGTGCCTTATACAAAGAGGACCTAAAGAGACGGGGAACATCATTTGCCCGACGGGGAGTTACACTAAGTAACAAGCGATGATTCCAATAATTCCTGAGTGAATTAATGATGAGATTATGGATGTATTGGTACCGCATTGCATTGTATAGAGTCGTTGTGTCGGTCTCTATGCATTTGTATAAATCATGAATGGATTGATTATGTGTGGGGAATTATGAATTGATTTGATTATGTGTTGAGCTCATGATAGCATTTGTGATTTGATATGAATTTGTGATAAATGCATTGTTTATGGATGATATGTTTTATGAATTGGCATATGCCATGTTTTGTGGAGACGTTATACATTTCAAGGACTGTTTGGATTATCGTTGATGTGCTATATATGAATATATGTGATGCTTGTGGTGAGAATAATTATGCATGTGAATTTATGTGTTGCATATTATTATGCAATCTTGATTTAGTTGTCATTTCTCACCCTTATGCTGTGGTTTGTTGCTCTATGAGGCAATTGCAGATTAGTATCTTGGAGGCTTTTGTGAAGATTAGTTCTCCATCCTTTTGTCGGTCTGTCTGCTCTGATACGTAACTGTCATACCCCAAATTTGTCCTACTTGTATATCTTTCATCTTTACACCTCGTCCATTAACTATTATTCAAAAATTCAAAAATGTTGTTTCCTTGTTGCCAAAGTCCAAGGCATTGATGGTTTGAATCATACTTCTGGCAGGGTGTCGGGCCAAATGTGTGCAGTAATAGTTGAAGTACGATAGAGTTTGACTTAAAGTGGAATGAATTCAATTACAAGTGCATGGATCAAGATAACAGGTTATACTGGGTTAAGAGATTTCACAATGGAGAATCATATGAAATCTATTCTTCTCAATTAAGGTTTTTCGGAATGGTTGTAGTTCAGTTCGTTATCTTATGATCTCATTGCATCTGTTACTCAGTTGGTTCAAGATCTGGTTCATTATTGCGAGTGGCAAGGTTCAAGATTGATTGGTGATCGATTTATTCCTCGAGAAATGATTCAAGATTTTAAGATCAAAAGTTGATGATTGGTGTATAGTAACATGGAGTTAATGTGAAAGCTCGATTCTAAGTGCCATAGTCTTTAATAAAAAATGAATTTCAAGATTTCTCGTGGTTAAGGTTTTAGGCATTGCGAAGTAGGATCAAAGGTGCAAAAAGTAAGTTTCAAGCATCACAATTCAAGGTTCAATTACAAAGCCTTCGAAGCCATTGTTCTTTATTGCCAAGGTTCAATTACACAAAAATTCCAAAGTTCATTCCATTCACAAATTTATATGCTACAAAAGGAATTTATCACAATAAGTCATTCTAAGTTCTACAAAACCAAAAAAAAGACCATACAAAAATGTAGTTGAGCCCATTGCTATCTTCAAATTGAAAGCCCATTTGCAACAAGGAATTTCAAAGAAATGTCATTAGAAAGTCCATCTACACAAATTACAATATATGCATTAAGTTACATGCCAAAGTCAAAGGATGAAATAAAATGGCCTACTATTTCACACGGTCAATTTCTCATCTTACAAGACACACACCAGGTTGTAATTACTGTCATGAGCCTACAGAACCAATATCAGCCAAAGTAACCACACAACTTAAAACCGTCACACCCACCTGCACGATACGAAAAGGGAAATGGAATTAGAATTCACGCATCATCAACTTTGCCTTCTGGGCCACAAGTCATACGTACTGTCAAACACAAACACCCTGCACAATAAAAAACTAACAAACCGCACCAAATACGCAAGCTACGACGTGAACCACCTCAAACCTTTCCATAATATCTTCCAGCCATGACTCACAAACCTTGACAACCAATTTCCAGCCTTGCCGAAGTTCACACAGTACCACATTTTCAGGTCCATTCCACAAAGCAAGTGACCCCACCAAATTATGAAAATCACAGCAACTTGCAAAACGCAGCGTACTATAGCTCCACAACCAAACAAAATCCCTGCCAAATCGTACATAAAACGCACCACACACTGAAACCTCACACGACAAACTGACCACCAAGCCACTCAATTCCACACAACATCATCCGTAAATCACGCACCTCACATAGCAAATAAAACTTGCAAAATATTCGCAAAGAATTTCTCTTCATCCTCTTCCCATTCTACCCTCAAAATCCTGCTATAGATAAGGATCATTTCACTCTCATTCAAAAGGACCTAGCCGCCACGAAACTCTGCTCAAATTCTTCCAAAACTCTTCACCACTTCATCTCCTTCTCCTTCGTTTATACCTTCACGAATCAAAACCCACAACCTACAAACCAAGCTTCCATTTTCTTAAAACCACCAGCGACTTCCTTCATCCTATATCGCAACCCCAACTCATTTCAGAACCCAACCTTCAACAATTTCTAACAACCCCAAATCTCCACCAACCACAACAAACCCTTTCAACCCATTCCCAACACAAATCAACAAACCTTCAAACTTCAGGCTCAGGACAGAAACAAACCGAAACAGAACCGAAAGTAGAACGAAGAAGAAAAAACTATCCAAAGCGGAGACGGAGAAGAGCAATCGTGAACAAACCTGGTCAAGACGTGAGCGAGGAAGAGAGATTCAGACTGAGATCCGCGGAGAAGGTTGGATCGATCGAAACCAACGCATTGTGGATCGTATTGTTGTTCATCTTGTTCTGATTTCGGTTTCAAAAAAAATATATAAATAATGTTGAAGTCTTGATGAAAGGTGTTTCTTACGTTGACCGTGCCTTTTATGTTTTGATGATGTTGATGCGTAGCATTACCCCAACTTCGTTTTAAAGAAAAATAACCTGACGCTCTTTCTATTATTTTATTGATTTGCTGTGAGTTGGGTACAAGCTATGTATCGGTTTAAGTGTACGCTGAACATGCTTTTCACGGCTGTTCTTGTTCTTCTTATTAACCCACCTTTTTTTTCTTTTTCTTTTTTTTGTTACTCGTACGCATGGTTGTTGGGTGATGGGCCTTGAGCCCAAGTGATCCCATACCCTTATTTTCATATTTACACCCCTCCACTCGTTTTAAATGTAATTTGTTTCAAAAACATTTGTTAATTTTTTTTAGTTTTAAACTATTAATTTGTTTTAACCATTTTAAGTTCTTTTAACTTTACTCCCATGTTGTTGTTTGGGCCAATGATATAAAAATAATCTTGATGATTGGGTGATTTTTTTAAATCGGTACCAAATCTTGATTAATATGAGGCCTACCACCTATTTATTTTTATCTCGATTTATTATTTTATTTCTATTCATTTTGGGTCAATGAAAACCAAATATCAATGATTTTTTGATTTTTCGATTAAATCTTGATAAAGGTGAGACCTTTATTCTTTTTCCTATCTATGTTCGATTTTATTTCATTTTGTCGTCCTTTCATTATTTTTATTCATTTTTGGGTCAATGAAAACCAAATATCAATGATTTATCGATTTCTCGATTAAATCTTGATAAAGGTGAGACCTTTATTCTTTTTCCTATCTTTCTCGATTTTATTATTTTTATTTCATTTTTATTCATTTTTGGGTCAATGAAAACCAAACATCAAAGATTTATCGATTTTCGATTTAAAATCTTGATAAAGGTGAGACCTTTCTTCTTTTTCTCAATTTTATTTCATTTCTTATGATTTTCATTTCATATTCTTTTATTTTCACTTTTGGTCAATGAAAATCAAATATCGTTGATTATCGATTTCTCGATTAAATCGTGATTAAGATAAGATCAATTTTATTTTATGTCAACTTTAATCTCTTGTCAATATTATCTTGGTTATTATTCTTGTTCATATTATTATTATCATTGTTCATATCCATATTCATGTTTATATAACCTTTTTCTTTGTTCATACTTTAATAAAAAAACATTAACAAATATCGAAACCCTAAAACAATGACTTAATGGACTGTTGGTTACTATACTTCGCTTGGAGATTTGGTTCAAGGCTTAGTTTAGGACACCTTGCACACACACGACTTTCTCTTGGGCTACCTTACAATGAGACCCTTTATTTCATGTCATCCCTTGTAATTTACATGTACCCCTCTCCCCATTCCGATGTACGTATTTAGTTTTCTTTTGATTGTGGTTTGTTTACTAGGAGCAACCCAAGGGACTAGCATAGACAACCCATTTTCAATCTAATTCTCGATTCGTCGTCAAGCCATTTTCAAACAAACCCATTTTTCAAACTAATTCTCGATTCGTCGTCGAGCCATTTTCAAACAAACCTCTTTTCAACCAAACTCTCGATTCGTCGTCGAGCCCATTTTCAAATCAACCTCTAGCCAAATCCTTTTTTCAAACCAAACTCTTTTCATAACAAATAAACCCTTGATCCAACGCCAAGCGGATTTTCATAATCAAACTTCAAAAACAACTAACAATTACCGCAACTCTTTTAAGGTAAAAAATGGGGGTTCAAGTCTTTGATATTTCTTCGATTGTTTGGGTGCGAGTTCTCTTACTCGTGTGTGAGCAATTGACGTCTCTTCTTTTAACAAATCAAATCCTTTTCAAACTAACCTCCTCGCATACAAATAAACCCTTGATCCAATGTCAAGCAGATTTTCATAATAAAACTAAAAAATGACTAACAACTATCGTAATTCTTTTTCAAGGTGAAAAATAAGGGTTCAAGTCTTTGATCTCTCTTCGATTGTTTGGGTGCAAGTTCTCTTACTCGTGTGTGAGCAATTGACGCCTCTTTAAAACAAATCACCACTCCCTTATTTCGTGGGCGTACCACGAACTACGACTGCTCTGATTCTTTATTCTCGTCCAAGTAAAGATACGTAGGCACAAGATTGCGATGATCTTGGCGAGCACACTTTTTTTTCTTTTTTCCCTGTTTGTGTCCACACCTTTTCTTTTTTCCCCGTTTCCACACTACCATCTTTTTCCGTCAAACCCCGTAGTCGAACTACGATTGCTCTGATTCCTCATTCTCTTCCGAATGAGCATACGTAGGCCCGAGGTCGCGATGATCTTGTCAAGCACCCTATCCTTAAACCACTCCCATTTTCCTTAGCATCTTTTCCCTTTTATCTTACCGTTCCGCATTTATTCATAGAGAAGAAAACAAACAAGTTTAGCTAACGAGTATCGTGATTCGAATCAAGAGGTTCCCGTTGAGTACAACGGACGTGAGGGGGTGCGCGTACCTTCCCCTCACGTAACCGACTCCTGAACCCAGAATGTGGTTGCGACGACCATGTTCTTACCCCTCCTTAAAGGTTTTCTCGATATTTTCCTTTCCCTCTTTTGGGATAAATAATGTTCGGTGGCGACTCTGTCGAACCGTTCCGCGCCTTTCGCGCGAAGGGTCGTGTCTTCGATTAAAAGATTTTTTCGAGGTGCGACAGCTGGCGACTCTGTTGGGGAACATTTGCTCCATGCAAGAGAGAGTCGAGCATATCTTGATTCGAATCGCTAGCTCTTTAGCTTTGTTTATCTTTTTCTTCTCGTTCGCTTATGTATTTGCTTTCCTATTTCCTTATTTGTGTTACCTTTTGTAACATTGTTGGGTTGTTCTGATACTGGGAACTTTGTGAGATGGCTCTACACCCGAGTCGAGAAAAACCCTAGGATTAGGATGGTGGTTGTGTAGTGTAGGCTTTCGTGGTCTTTTTCGCGTGAGTTGAAGCGAAAACCCCGCTTGGAGTAGATTCCCTTGGAGATATTATTGTTGTGGTGAATCTTTGCCATGGTGGTAATATTTTTGAGGTGAGTCGTTGATCCCAAGGAACATTAACCCATTTATCCATGGTGGTTGGTAGTGTTAACTCTTTGTGAGTTAATACGAACGCCCCAATCAGATGAGATCCCTCGAACGTATTACTTCCTGACAGTAATATTTTCGACCTCGATCTAGGATTCTGAGAACCCTATTTAGAGCCTGTGTGCTGATGGTTTTGTAGTGGGCGCCTTCGAGGAGTCTTTCTCGTGGGGAAGAAATGAAGACCTCACCTAAACAAAATTATTTCGAGGATATTATAATCGGATGTCTCTTCGTCTTGGTTATAATGTGTCAAAATATATCCATAACTCTAGGTACCTACCTATTTTAGAAACTTACCCGTGGGCTTTCTTAGATCCTAGCTGTGGTTCTTAACCCGTTATCTCTGGCCAACCTCAGAACTGTTTGGAGCTGTTTGATTCTACGATCCCGGATCTTGCATCTTGCATTGCATCTCATGTCATTGCATTGCATCAGTTATGCACCTTGCATTGCATTTCAACCTCAGAATCTCACTTCAACTTCCTTCATTCTCCAGTAAATCAAGTTGATTCCTCGACACCAGTACGCAACTCGAGCCAATATTAGACGAATGATGGAGCAGATTCAATAAGAGCAAGCCGCCTTCAGAGAAGAGTTGGAATCTATCAAAGGAAAGATCGATCAGATTCTCGAAGCCATCATGATGGCCAGAAAGGAGGAATAATTTCGTGAAGCTGCCGCTGCCAACAACATTGTGCCTGTTTAAGCATCTACCTCAAGGCTCTCTATTCCTGTTCCCAACCCCATCACTTATGGGATACCAATGGACTTCGCTCCTGCCACATCTCAACCACTTCCAACATCTGGAGTTACTGTTAGTGCCATTCCGCAAGCCCAACCTGTTGTCGCTCAGATTCCTATTCCTCATGCTGAAGAAAATCTGCTAGATCAGTATGATGAGGTACAGAACTACCATACTGCTATCCTAATTGTCAATCCTACTGCTGCTCAGGATTCTGAAGCTATCAAGATGTGTCGTGATCTAGCTGAAAAACTCCGAGTCATGGAGGGACGCAACTCAACTTCTTTGAATGCTTTGGATATGTGCTTGGTGCCAGATGTTGTCATTCCTCCCAAATTTAAAGTGCAAGAATTCCCAAAGTACAAAGGTCTCAGTTGTCCTCACATCCATCTAAAGACGTACTGCCGCAAGATGGCTGCCTATGCCAAAGACGAAAAGCTGATGATCCATTGCTTCCAAGACAACTTGTCTGGGGCATCTCTTGAGTGATATATGTAGCTGGAGCGTAGCAATGTTCGCACTTGGGATGAGCTAGCTGATACATTTATCAAGCAATAAAAATACAACACTGTCCTTACTCCGAATCGTACTCAGCTTCAGAGTATGGCTCAGAAGGACAACGAATCCTTTAAAGAGTACGCGCAATGCTGGAGAGAGCTAGCTGCAAGGGTGCATCCACCTCTGGCTGACCGTGAACTGATTGACATCTTCATGGGTACCTTGCAAGGCCAGTACTACGAGAAGCTAATCGGTAATGTTTCTGCCAGATTCTCTGATTTGGTAATTGTCAGTGAGAGAATTGAAGAAGGTCTGAAAAGTGGAAAGATCCAAGGAGGTTCTAGCAGTCAGTCTGCAGTCAAGAAGCCCTTCAATGGATACAAAAAGAAAGAGGGCGAAACAAATGTTGTCTCTGCTCAGAAAGGGCAAGCTCCACAAGCTACCGCTCCAATGCCTTTTCAAATTCCATACTTCCAGTATCCGTATGTTGCTGCTGCGCAATACGCTCCAATGCCTTATCAGCCAACAGTTCAAGCTGTTCAAGCTCCAATGCCTCAACAACAGGCTCCTCAGCAACAATCCTACAACCAGCAAGGGTATCAGTATCTTCCTCAACATCAATAACAGAGAGCTGCTCAACAACGTCAGCCTAATCAACAAAGGACAAGGATTCCAGATAGAGACTTTGATCGTCTGTCGACGACATATGCTCAGATCTTTGCTCAATTGATGGAGAAAAGGGCAATCGCTCTGAGGGACCTAGCTCCTCCAACTGTCATTCCCCCAGATTATGATGCTAATGCTCATTGTGAGTTTCATAAGGGTGCTCCAGGGCATACGATCGAGGACTGCAGAGCTTTCAAACACAAGGTTCAAGACATAATCGACTCAAAGTTTCTCACGTTCAATGGGAGGGCTCCAAACGTCATCAAAAACCCGGTGCCACCGCCAAACTAGTGTCAGCATCAAGTCAAGTCAAGTCAAGTCAAGTTCATTCCCCGAAGAAGGCAGTCATGTTGCCATCCCGTCATTTGCATTCTTGTTTTTTTTTTCTTCTGTTTGCTTAAGTACTGTATGCTTTAAACATTGCCTTTCGTATTTGGTTTTCTTAAATGTATTGACTATGCATGTTTTGAATCAGTTATGTCGTATTCACTCATTTCTTCCATTTACTGCAAAACACCGACACATTTATCCACTTCACTCTCTTTATCAACTACCGTTTAGCAATGATTGGAGGGAGGATGATGACAACGAAATACCCATAATTGCAAACCGTATGCTTTCAGACAAAATCTCGTCGATGATGTACATGCATTGTTTCAACCCCCCTAAACACTGGAGATACAAGGAGTTAATCCCTAGTTAAACCACTTCGAGCTAAGAAGTAGCAGTTTCCTTTGGATCTATAAACCCTTACACTCAACCTGGGGCAGGGTAGTGTTCAGTTAACCCAATTACACACTCAAATCACAAAGCAAAATTCCAGAAGACATGACGGTTGTTCATCAATAACCACGACTTGGCAGTCACAATCATCCAACAAAACCAAAAACAAAAAAGTCAAAAGCCTGCTAAGTCGAGCACCTTAAAGGAGACTTAGGCAAAAATCAAGGCAATCCCGATGGACTTGAAAAGCGAAATCAGTCCATGCAAAAGTTAGGGATCAAAACAAAAAACAAAAAAAGCCCTTCGAATCCTCAACAAAAACAAAATAAGATTCAGTGACCACCATGCCAAGACCAAAGGGTCACTGACACCCATCAGAAACAAAATAAGATGGCTGCCATCATCACGCTTACACCGTCAACCCGTTTGGAAGACAAACATGTGTATAATTAACTGAACGTAGGTCTGGAGATTATCACGAAGAAGGAGTGGGTACAAATCAAACTTTGAGCCTGATATCCTTTGTTTCTTAAACCGAAACCAGACCACGTTACAACCCTCAAAAGACCTAATTGAGGCGAGGTTTATTCCAAAAGCATACTATTGCAAGGTTGCGTAAACTGACTCCCCATATTTGCTAATCTTCAGCATTGGTGTCATTCTCCTTGCTATATCTTTCACACCATCAAAATCAGCACACGTTTGGGCTAACAGTCCATTCGTCTCACAATATCACAACACTCGAATAAACGACTCTTTTTCAAAACTTGTATGAGCATTGTATTAAGATTACCATTTGTAAATGAGCAATTTTAACTGCAAATCAGTGCTCGACATCAAAGCAACTCCAACAAGGGGCAATCAGAGAGGAATTTGAATTTTCAGTGGTGCCAACCCGAAGCAAGACTACCTCAACACCCTCATTCTGGGGCAAACTCCTTCAACAACTCAATCAGGGGCAAGTCATTTCATCAAGGATCAACATCTACAGATCAAATAACCTCAGAACTCGTTAATCAGGGGCAGATCATTACCATGTTTAAACTGGAGCAAGACCCATTGCAGTAGGCAAATCCCTTCTGTACCTTCAACTTGGACAAGCAGACCTTGCCAGACACTGACAATCACCGAGTTCAGAGCAAGCACACTCTCCAAGAGCTGATCACGTTGCTACGCTCATTTTCAGGCAACCCTGACCATCAAGCAGAGTTGTGGATCTCTCAGGAGTGAACCCACAATTCATCAACAAGTCATCAAACTTGAGGCCTCGAGAGCATCTTCGTCTGCATCAATCATGGCGTCTTCAACAAACTGAGTGTCGAGGAAATCAAACCCTCCCACCACCCAAAGTCTAATCCGCATTGGCAACTACCAAAAGTCCACCATGCTGACACCCTCTCCAAACATATCCAATCACCCGTTTGCAATCATAAGCATCATATGCATCACATTCAGCATCATAGACATCATGTGCATCATATGCATACCCAAAAAACAAAATCATACTTCCTCAGCACTTGCATCTCCGTGCGTCAGCATTTGTAATGCACATCATTACAAAATCAAGCATTCGTGCATGCAAGTCAAGATCCAGGATTAATCTCAAGACTGCAAGACGATCTTCAGCCCAGCCAGGGGCATCTTCATCAAATCCGTGAGCGTTCCTCACGAAGTTGTTTAACCTTTTGTTGACCAAGCTCAAGACAAGATTTCAAAGCAAGCTTCAGCCCAGTCAGGGGCATCTCCTTCAAGTCCTTGGGTGTTCCCCAATGAGTTGGTCCTTTCAACCTTTTGTTGACAAAGATGGTGTTCCTCAGCGACTTCTTTGCTTCAACCTTTTGTCGATGTTGCCAAGAAAGCCTCACTCATCATATCCCCAGTAAACTTGACCTTTTGTCAATTGCCTTACTATCATCCTTTTGGTGATAGCTGAACCCTATCAACTCAATTCAACCTGCATCCTTTTGGTGTTGGTCAATCCTCAAAATTAGAAATTTCCTATCATCCTTTTGGTGGTAGCCGTTCATATTGTCAACTTAACCTTCATCCTTTTGGTGTTGGTCAATCCTCAAAATCAGAAATTTCCTATCATCCTTTTGGTGGTAGCAGCTTGTATTAGTCTGTCATCCTTTTGATGTCAGATAACTGTGTCTGTGTGCCCTATTATCCTTTTGGTAATAGCAGGCTTTGACCTCATTTCCATCCTTTTGGTGGAAGGGTCTGTGTGTGTGCCCTATTATCCTTTTGGTAATAGCAGGCTATGACCTCATTTTCATCCTTTTGGTGGAAGGGGTTGTGTGTGTGTGCCCTATTATCCTTTTGGTAATAGCAGGCTTTGACCTCATTTTCATCCTTTTGGTGGAAGGGTCTGTGTGTGTGCCCTATTATCCTTTTGGTAATAGCAAGCTGTGACCTCATTTTCATCCTTTTGATGGAAGGTTCTGTGTGTGTGTGTGCCTTATTATCCTTTTGGTAATAGCAGGCTGTGACCTCATTTTCATCCTTTTGGTGGAAGGGTCTGTGTGTGTTCACTATCATCCTTTTGGTGATAGGTCTGTCATCTTTTTGGTGTTAGATTTTCTGTTATCATCCTTTTGGTGATAACGACCTCTGCAAAATATCCATCATTTTTACATCCCAAGCATTTTCTTTCTTCCCGGACAAATTTGTGGTCTTCTTCATATCTAATTCTCTTCTACCTCGAAAGAACGAACGCCATGGCAATTCATCTTACTCGGTTCAAGCCAATTAGATAGGGGCATCTCTCATACCCCAAATTTGTCCTACTTGTATATCTTTCATCTGTGCATTTCGTCCATTAACCATTATTCAAAAATTCAAAAATGTTGTTTCCTTGTTGCCAAAGTCCAAGGCATTGATGGTTTAAATCATACTTCTGGCAGGGTGTTAGGCCAAATGTGTGCAGTAATAGTTGAAGTACAATAGAGTTTGACTTAAAGTGGAATGAATTCAGTTACAAGTGTATGGATCAAGATAACAGGTTATACTGGGTTAAGATATTTCACAATGGAGAATCATATGAAATCTATTCTTCTCAATTAAGGTTTTCCGGAATGGTTGTAGTTCAGTTCGTTATCTTATGATCTCATTGCATCTGTTACTCAGTTGGTTCAAGATCTGGTTCATTATTGCGAGTGGCAAGGTTCAAGATTGATTGGTGATCGATTTATTCCTCGAGAAATGATTCAAGATTTTAAGATCAAAATTTCATGATTGGTGTATAGTAACATGGAGTTAATGTGAAAGCTCGATTCTAAGTGCCATCGTCTTTAATAAAAAATGAATTGCAAGATTTCTCGTGGTTAAGGTTTTAGGCATTGCGAAGTAGGATCAAAGGTGCAAAAAGTAAGTTTCAAGCATCACAATTCAAGGTTCAATTACAAAGCCTTCGAAGCCATTGTTCTTTATTGCCAAGGTTCAATTACACAAAAATGCCAAAGTTCATTCCATTCACAAATTTATATGCTACAAAAGGAATTTATCACAAGAAGTCATCCTAAGTTCTACAAAACAAAAAAAAAAGACCATACAAAAATGTAGTTGAGCCCATTGCCATCTTCAAATTGAAAGCCCATTTGCAACAAGGAATTTCAAAGAAATGTCATTAGAAAGTCCATCTACACAAATTACAATATATGCATTAAGTTACATGCCAAAGTCAAAGGATGATATAAAATGGCCTGCTATTTCACACGGTCAATTTCCCATCTTACAAGACACACACCAGGTTGTAATTACTGTCATGAGCCTACAGAACCAATATCAGCCAAAGTAACCACACAATTTGAAACCGTCACACCCACCTGCACGATACGATAAGGGAAATGGAATTAGAATTCACGCATCATTAACTTTGCCTTCTGGGCCACAAGTCATACGTACTGTCAAACACAAACACCCTGCACAATAAAAAACCAACAAACCGCACCAAATACGCAAGCTACGACGTGAACCACCTCAAACCTTTCCATAATATCTTCCAGCCATGACTCACAAACCTTGACAACCAATTTCCAGCCTTGCCGAAGTTCACACAGTACCACATTTTCAGGTCCATTCCACAAAGCAAGTGACCCCACCAAATTATGAAAATCACAGCAACTTGCAAAACACAGCGTACTATAGCTCCACAACCAAACAAAATCCCTCCAAATCGTACATAAAATGCACCACACACTGAAACCTCACACGACAAACCGACCACCAAGCCACTCAATTCCACACAACATCATCCATAAATCACGCACCTCACACAGCAAATAAAACTTCCAGAATATTCCCAAAGAATTTCTCTTCATCCTCTTCCCATTCTACCCTCAAAATCCTGCTATAAATACGGACCATTTCACTCTCATTCAAAAGGACCTAGCCGCCACGAAAATCTGCTCAAATTCTTCCAAAACTCTTCACCACTTCATCTCCTTCTCCTTCGTTCATACCTTCACAAATCAAAACCCACAACCTACAAACCAAGCTTCCATTTTCTTAAAACCACCAGCGTCTTCCTTCATCCTATATCGCAACCCTAACTCATTTCAGAACCCAATCTTCAACAATTTCTAATAACCCCAAATCTCCACCAACCGCAACAAACCCTTTCAACCCATTCCCAGCACAAATCAACAAACCTTCAAACTTCAGGCTCAGAACATAAACAAACCGAAACAGAACTGAAAGTAGAACGAAGAAGAAGAAACTATCCAAAGCGGAGACGGAGAAGAGCAATCGTGAACAAACCTGGTCAAGACGTGAGCGAGGAAGAGAGATTCAGACTGAGATCCGCGGAGAAGGTTGGATCGATCGAAACTGACGCATTGTGGATCGTATTGTTGTTCATCTTGTTCTGATTTCGGTTTCAAAAAAAAATATAAATAATGTTGAAGTCTTGATGAGAGGTGTTTCTTACGTTGACCGTGCCTTTTATGTTTTGATGATGTTGATGCGTAGCATTACCCCAACTTCGTTTTAAATAAAAATAACCTGACGCTCTTTCTATTATTTTATTGATTTGCTGTGAGTTGGGTACAAGCTATGTATCGGTTTAAGTGTACGCTGAACATGCTTCTCACGGCTGTTCTTGTTCTTCTTATTAACCCACCTTTTTTTCTTTTTCTTTTTTTTGTTACTCGTACGCATGGTTGTTGGGTGATGGGCCTTGAGCCCAAGTGATCCCATACCCTTATTTTCATATTTACACCCCTCCACTCGTTTTAAATGTAATTTGTTTCAAAAACATTTGCTAATTTTTTTAGTTTTAAACTATTAATTCGTTTTAACCATTTTAAGTTCTTTTAATTTTACTCCCATGTTGTTGTTTGGGCCAATGATATAAAAATAATCTTGATGATTGGGTGATTTTTTTAAATCAGTACCAAATCTTGATTTATATGAGGCCTACCACCTATTTATTTTTATCTCAATTTATTATTTTATTTCTATTCACTTTGGGTCAATGAAAACCAAATATCAACGATTTATCGATTTCTCGATTAAATCTTGATAAAGGTGAGACCTTTATTCTTTTTCCTATCTATGTTCGATTTTATTTCATTTTGTCGTCCTTTCACTATTTGTATTCATTTTTGGGTCAATGAAAACCAAATATCAATGATTTATCGATTTCTCGATTAAATATTGATAAAGGTGAGACCTTTATTCTTTTTCCTATCTTTCTCGATTTTATTATTTTTATTTCATTTTTATTCATTTTTGGGTCAATGAAAACCAAGCATCAAAGATTTATCGATTTTCGATTTAAAATCTTGATAAAGGTGAGACCTTTCTTCTTTTTCTCAATTTTATTTCATTTCTTATGATTTTCATTTCATATTCTTTTATTTTCACTTTTGGTCAATGAAAGTCAAATATCGTTGATTATCGATTTCTCGATTAAATCGTGATTAAGACGAGACCAATTTTATTTTATGTCAACTTTAATCTCTTGTCAATATTATCTTGGTTATTATTCTTGTTCATATTATTATTATCATTGTTCATATCCATATTCATGTTTATCTAACCTTTTTCTTTGTTCATACTTTAATAAAAAAACATTAACAAATATCGAAACCCTAAAACAATGACTTAATGGATTGTTGGTTACTATACTTCGCTTGGAGATTTGGTTCAAGGCTTAGTTTAGGACACCTTGCACACACACGACTTTCTCTTGGGCTACCTTACAATGAGACCCTTTATTTCATGTCATCCCTTGTAATTTACATGTACCCCGCTCCCCATTCCGATGTACGCATTTAGTTTTCTTTTGATTGTGGTTTGTTTACTAGGAGCACCCCTAGGGACTAGCATAGACAACCCATTTTCAAACTAATTCTCGATTCGTCGTCAAGCCATTTTCAAACAAACCCATTTTTCAAACTAATTCTCGATTCATCGTCGAGCCATTTTCAAACAAACCTCTTTTCAACCAAACTCTCGATTCGTCGTCGAGCCCATTTTCAAATCAACCTCTAGCCAAATCCTTTTTTCAAACCAAACTCTTTTCATAACAAATAAACCCTTGATCCAACGTCAAGCGGATTTTCATAATCAAACTTCAAAAACATCTAACAATTATCGCAACTCTTTTAAGGTGAAAAATGGGGGGTTCAAGTCTTTGATCTTTCTTCGATTGTTTGGGTGCGAGTTCTTTTACTCGTGTGTGAGAAATTGACGCCTCTTCTTTTAACAAATCAAATCATTTTCAAACTAACCTCCTCGCATACAAAGAAACCCTTGATCCAACGTCAAGCGGATTTTTATAATAAAACTAAAAAACGACTAACAACTATCGTAATTCTTTTTCAAGGTGAAAAATGGGGGTTCAAGTCTTTGATCTCTCTTAGATTGTTTGGGTGCGAGTTCTCTTACTCGTGTGTGAGCAATTGGCGCCTCTTTAAAACAAATCACCACTCCCTTATTTCGTGGGCGTACCACGAACTACGACTGCTATGATTCTTTATTCTCGTCCAAGTAAAGATACGTAGGCACACGATTGCGATGATTTTGGCGAGCACACTTTTTTTTCTTTTTTCCCTGTTTGTGTCCACACCTTTTCTTTTTTCCCCGTTTCCACACTACCATCTTTTTCCGTCAAACCCCGTAGTCGAACTACGATTGCTCTGATTCCTCATTCTCTTCCGAATGAGCATACGTAGGCCCGAGGTCGCGATGATCTTGCCGAGCACCCTATCCTTAAACCACTCCCATTTTCCTTAGCATCTTTTCCCTTTTATCTTACCGTTCCGCATTTATTCATAGAGAAGAAAACAAACAAGTTTAGCTAACGAGTATCACGATTCGAATCAAGAGGTTCCCGTTGAGTACAACGGACGTGAGGGGGTGCGCGTACCTTCCCCTCACGTAACCGACTCCCGAACCCAAAATGTGGTTGCGACGACCATGTTCTTACCCCTCCTTAAAGGTTTTCTCGATATTTTCCTTTCCCTCTTTTGGGATAAATAAAGTTCGGTGGTGACTCTGTCGAACTGTTTCGCGCCTTTCGCGCGAAGGGTCGTGTCTTCGATTAAGCGTTTTTTTTAGGTGCGACAGTAACACGGGAGTCGGGAAACACTTTTGTTATATATGTATACATTTGTTGGATTTATTTTGTATTACCTTTGTATGAATATTTTGATGTTATAAAACGATTTATTTTGTAAAACAAGTCAGTTATGGATCTTTCCGCTTTATTCCATAATTGAACTTCCTTTTTGTTGGAAAAAGTTCCCTTTTATGTTTATTCCATTTTGTGTTATGTATCAAATTTATGAGCAGGGATTGTGTTTTCTTTCTTCAAATCTGGCATCCTTGTTTCTGTCTAAGAATAATAAATTTTTATTTATTCTGATTTATTTATGTATTATTTATTTGCAATGGGAATTAGGGTGTTACACGAGATGCGATATCTTGTCGAGCTTACATAGAAATAACACCTTAGGTCTTCCTATCCTTTAACCCTTAGCAAATAGATAACAATTAGCAAATAACACAAATTAAGCAAGAGGTTCCTGTAGAGTACTACAGATGCTTAGGATGCTAACACCTTCCCTAGGTATAACCAACCCTGAACCTTAGATTCTCTATTGCATTGCATTGCATACTCATGGGTTATTCGTTCTTTTTCCCTTCCCTTGGATAAGTTAAAGACCGGTGGTGAATAATGATTTGCGATTCAAGTTAATCAATAGCTTGATATTCAATTCTCACCGCGACAGGATGGTTTGGTGATGTTTGTTAGATGTCAAACATGCCTTATATTTCTTATTAATACTTGGCATTTTTCAACTCTTTTCCATTGAATTGTTGGATTTTGTTCTTGAATTATTGTTATTATTCAAACATTGTGAAAATACATTTGGTGCTTGTAATGTGTGTGTTATTGTGCAAAAAAAGGCACTAAGTGATCAAAGATGTTAGACACAAAGAAAGGATCCAAGTTGCCAAAGAAATGAAGAAACATCAGTAACTTGCCAGCGAATGTTCGCTTTGCAAACATCTGGCGAAGCTCCAATGAACAGTCTCAGACTTTGGGCAGTATAAAAAGGCACTAAAGTTTGCTTTGCAAACTTTCCAGTGAATGTTCGCTGATTCATCGCTGTAGCGAAGACCTGGCGAAGGACACCTTGGATGAGGCAGTAGCTAAAGGGGCCTAAGTTCGCTTTGCGAACTTGTAGGCGAATAGTTTGCTTTGTGAATAAAAGTTCGCATTGCAAACTTATGCAGAAACTCAGAGGCGGTTTAACAGATCAGAGGCACCTCAGGTGCCTATTTAGTAGTTCGCTAGGCGAAAAAAAAGTTCGCAGTGCGAACTGGGCTGATTTCAAGTGTACTATAAAAGCACTTTATGTAACTTCTTGGGATCATAACCTCATTTTATCACACCATAACCTAGTTTTCTTACTTTTCTTCATCTAAGAGTGATCTTTCACATTGAGAAGCTGATTTGCATTCGATCTCGATTATTCGACGCATATGCTTTTTCATCTCCTCCCGATTCATGCAAAACAAGCTACCATGAATATGTGTAGCAAAACACATCTTGTGTCAAGATTAGTGGTAGGTAATCCATCATTTTGTATGTATTGATCTTGATTCTAGTTTATGAACTTTGTTGATGATAAATATATGGTGAAAAACTTTGTTTGTATGGTTTATATTTTGTTTTAGTTCATGCTTGAGAAATATGTTCTAAAACTTGACCTAAGTTTCAATCCATCAACAATCATGGGGCTAGAGATAGTTTTGAGAGTTGATGTTCATAAATATTGATCTTGAATGTTATCATATTGATAGTTGGAGCGAGAGATCATCTAAGGATCAATATGATAAATCCCACAACAAGTGTTAGAGATAAACTTGTTGAGAGGATATGTGATTATATTCATCGTTAACAAGTTCACATCCTTTATCGAGTAAATACGTATAAAACGGATTATCGAACCCTAATCTTGACATGCTTTTACAAAATCTTTAAAACCAATTTCTTTACCATTGTTATTAAATTCTTATGCAAACGACCCGTTACAAAACCACAAAAATCTTTGTTACTCTAAGTTTAAAGCGATTTCGACTATAGAACGACAAGAATATACATACAATCCCTGTGGATACGATAAAACACCCCCCGAAATACTTTTTAACAAAATGGCGCTGTTGTCGGGGATTGTTGTTTGATATAGCAACCATTGCAATAGTTGTTAAGTTTTAAGCTTGTATAACTTTTTCTTGTACTTGTTAATTTGTTTGGTTAAGTGTGCAGACTCTGTTTATGTGAGGAAAGTTATCCACAGATCAACTTCTTTTCGATCCTGAGATTGAGAGAACTGCGCGTAAGTTAAACAGCAAAACTAGACGGATGAGGCAACTTTCTAAAGAAAGGCGAGAAAGAGGAGAAAGTTCAACTTCGACACCAACACCACAGTTAACGCCAACCATGGCTGCACCACCACCACCACCTGCTTCAACACCATGTGTTAATAGTCCGAGGCATACAGCTCAGTTTGCACGCAATGTCCATAATGCTCGGCACTCTGAAATGAAGATGGGCATCCTCGCTCTTCTATACCAGAATCCATTCACCGGTATGGATCACGAGGATCCCTTTACTCATTTGACCAAATTCTATGAAATTGCGGGTGTGACTGTAGCCCTTGAAGCTGAAGAAGAGTCTTTGTTCAAGAGACTATTTCCGCATTCCCTAATTAGGAAGGCAAAGGAATGGTACCTTGACCAATCAACTGCTGTTATGACGGACTGGAACATGTTAGAAGAGAAGTTCTTGGAACGATTTTTTCCACATAATCGTTTCATGGAAGCGAAAACGGTGATTGCGGTTTTCTCACAAGGTGGAAATGAATCTCTCAACGAAGCTTGGGAGAGATTCAAATCCATGCTTATAAAATGCAAAGGGCACGGTTTTGACGAGCTTAAGCAAGTGCATATTTTCAGAAATGGTCTCCAAATGGTTCACAAAACATTGTTGGATGCTACCGCGGGCGGATCTTTAATGACTAAAAGCGCCGACGAAGCCATTTCTATCATCGACAAGATGGCACTAAACGACCATCAAGGGAATCACAATTGTGGCCAACCGCAAAAAAAAGCTGGGAGTGCTTTAATTGGGGACAAATGATGCAATTCTTGCCCAAAATAAATTGCTATCTCAGCAAGTTGAGTTGTTAACGCAACAAATGTCAAAGCTCCCTCAAGAGATTAAAGAGGTGCAAGATTTACCGAGCAAGAATGTGCAAATAGCCGTTTGTGAGCTATGTAAAAGAGATCACCCCACCGGCTATTGTCCTCCGGTTGATGAAGAAGCAAATTACATGAATAATCAAAATCAACAACAAGGTTATCAAAGGCAACAACAACTTTATCAAAATCAACAAGGATACCAACCAAGAGGGAATTATCAAAATCAACAAGGATACCAACAAAATCCTTATCAACCAGCACAACCTTAAGGTGGGAGTTCAAAGCTTGAAGAAACTCTAAACCAATTCATTCAAATGTCCATGGCTAACCAAAAAACAAATGAAGCATCAATAAAAATCTCGAAAATCAAGTTGGGCAACTTGCAAAACAATTAGCCGATCAACAACCGGGGCCATATTTTTCCACAAATACTCAAACCAACCCGAAGGAACATTGCAAAGCCATTGTTACTAGGAGTGGAAGAGAGTTGGGGGAAGGAGAAAACATGATAAAAATGTTGATGTGAGAATGGATGAGATTGTGGAGGAAGAAAAAGATGATGAGGTAGTAGTTGAAAAGAATGATAAGGAAGAAGTTGAAAAAGAAAACGAGAAGTTAGTTGAAAATGATAACCTTGAGAAAGAGAAGATAGAAGAAAAAAGAGAAGAGTCAACAAGGGGAAGGTGATAGTGAATCCTATTCCTATTCAAAACTTACCTTAACCTCATATACCCACCAAGAAAGACAATGAAAGGCATTACACTCGTTTCATGGACATATTCAAACAATTGCAAATCGACATTCCGTTTTCCGAAGCGCTTGAGCAAATGCCCAAATACGCTAAGTTCATGAAAGATATTCTTACAAAAAAGCGAAGATATTTGGAGCCGGAAACAATTATCCTTGATACAAGTTGTAGTGCTATAATTCAAAGAACTCTACCAAAGAAAGAAGTCGATCCGGGGCGTGTTACTTTGCCAGTAACCATTGGTGATGTTTATGTTGGCAAAGGCTTAATTGATTTGGGATCAAGCATCAAATTAATTCCATTGTCTATTGTGAAGAGGCTTGGGAACATTGAAATGAAAGTAATTCGAATAACATTGCAATTGGCCGACAAATCTATAATTCATCCTCATGGATTGGCTCAAGATGTTTTGGTTAAGGTGGATAAAATTTTCTTTCTGGTAGACTTTGTTGTAATTGATATGGAGGAAGACGAGGATGCTCCATTGATTCTTGGACGCCCTTTTATGAAGACCGCTCGAATGATGATTGATGTTGACGACGGCCTTATGAAAGTAAGAGTTCAAAATGAAGAGGTGTGCTTTAATCTTTTTGAAGCAATGAAGCATCCAAAGATAAACATGATAGTTTCCGTATTGATGCAACGGAAGAAGCCATAATGGAAGTCTCAAAGAAAGTTCACATAACATCTCCCTTGGAAAGAGCTCTTGGTGACTTATTTGAAATATTAACCAATGAGGAAGAAAGGGCACTTGAAGAATGCTTGAAGGAACTTGAATCTTTAAAAGATTTACAACCATGGGAAAGTGAAATGGAAGTGTTGAAGAAAGAGGTGAATGATGATAAATCTCAACTTGAATTGAAGGTGTTGCCTTTTAATTTGAAGTATGTGTTCCTTGATGACGGTTGTAACAAACCGGTTATCATTAGTGTCATACCCCAAATTTTACCCTTAGATTCTTTGACCATTTGCATTTATCCTTCTACAAAGATTCATCTCATAGATCATTTGCATATTACTTACCAGCACCTCATCATCAGTATCTAATTTCTTGAGATTGTCAGGTGTCACTTGCGTCCTCATTCTTAGAACGATTCTAGGTCTTATCAACATATTGTTCTTTATGTTTTGTGTGGCATGCCTTAGTAAGATCGTTCGTTGATTTAGACGCTCGACTTTCATGTCGTTCATGTTGATTTATATTTGTTTTTTCATATGTTTTGCTAAGGCACTTTCATTATATGGAAAGTTCTTGGCAACATGTTTTGTTTAAATTCCTTAAGGCTGTTTCCTTTGCATTTTTCTTTTTATAAGACTAGGTTAATTGATTTATCTTTTAATGCTTGCTCTTAGGTCTCAATTAATAAACTCTTTTATTTTGTAGAATTAGTAGATTTTATGTTTTTTTTTAAATCCAAATTTACATCAAAGGTACAAATAAATTAGATACCATTTTACATTCAAATTAGTTTTTTATATTCTTTTTTATCCTATATCTATCAAAAGTACAAAAAAAAAAAAGGAAAGGACATGATGCTGCAATCCCATGCGCAACACCAAGCCTTGCTTGCCACATCCACACTACAAACTAATTTTCTTTCTAATGCAAAATAAACAAAACAAGAACAAATTGTCCTATACTACACTATCTTGCTACAACCGAATTCAAAACCTCCAAGACCTGTGACTTCCTGCTGTAAACTCTGCTCCACAAACGACCAAAAAACGCACTACCGGCACCAATTCTCCACAATTACACCAAAACGAAACCTGCTGCATTATGACATCACCATAGTACAACCTTTGACCATCTCCCCAAACTTCACAACATGCCAAAACCCCACTATGCATCAATGTGAAACTCCCTGCATCAGAACCTGATATCATTTGAAAGCAACATAGCATAAGTAACAAGACAAAAACCTGTACCATGATACTTAGAGTAAAAGTTTGAGTAAGTTTTAAAAAAAAAGGAACATAACAGAATTTTGGATATAAAAGGGAGATATTCAGAAAAACTGAGGGGATGGGACTCCATATAAAAAAGGTTTGGAAAAAACAGAAACTCCAAAACTCACCTCAACATTTCCATCAACCTTTCATTCTCAGAAAACTATCGTTAGTTTCCTCTTATTCCAACAGTCAACGCCCTTAAGAATAGAGCAAAAATTCCCAGAAACTGAAAAGCATACACATATATTTGTAAGAAGAAGAAAGAACCGAAGAACAACGAAAAATAAGGAAGGTATCTGAGATTCGCATAGGTGATTTGTTCTCTTCTGTTTTCTCATTTTTTGTACCTTGTAGCTTGCGATTCCATGATCATCCATTTCATTACGATCCCGTGAGCATTTCACTTGTTCGTGTTGCGCGTGTGTAATCGATTTTCACTCGAACTTGTTGATGCTTCCTCAAAAACGATTTTGAGATAATATCTCTCTGTTCCTGAGACTTCGTATTCGAACGTATTTGTTTTTTTACCGACAACGTGTTTTTGTTGTTGATTTTTGGCGAGGGTGAGTTGAAAGGTTTAGAAAGAGAGATAGGGTGAGTCCGTGAGAAATTGTGGAATGGAACAAATACGAGAAAGAGAGAATGAGAGGGTAAGGATTCGTGAAGTTTCTTTTCGTTTTTCTTTTGATCACCCATTGATTCTTGTCGTTCATTTTTTTCGAAGCCTGGGTTTTCCTTGGTTTGGCTGAGTTTGGTTTGAGCATCGTGAAAGAAAGAAACGGCTGCTACTAGGTTTATTCATTTCATCGCCTTGTTAGGATTTGAATCGGGTCTGGGTCGACCCGCCCAGGACCCGAACTGGGTTCCCTTGGACCATTTCCCTCCTAGCCCATTTATTTCTTTTTATCATATCTTGTTTAAAATTGGCTTAAATAGTGTTTTCGTCCCTGTAAGTTAACGTGTTTTTGGTTTTCGTCCCTGTAATTTCTTTTTTTTGGTTTTAGTCCCTATATTTCACATTCGCTTTTGTTTTAGTCCTTAAAACCAAAATCCGCAGGAAAATCTGCAGGAAAATCCGCAGGAAACCTTCAGATTTTCTTGCGAATTTTGGCTTTAGGGACTAAACAGCAAGCAAAAAGTAAGATATAAGGACTAAAACCATACAAAAAAACTTACAAGGACGAAAACTAAAAACTCGCTAACTTACAGGGACGAAAACACTATTTAAGCCTTTAAAATAAAACTAGTTTCTTTTTTCTTTAATAAATAGTTTAGTTTTAACAAGAAAATAAATATTTTAAAGTAAAAATATTTTAAATTCTTAGTTATTAATTAGTAAAAAATGTGCTTTTATCATTGTTTCATTTTCTTTAATGAAGAGTAAAAATGTTAAAATAATCACTTGATAAAGATAATTTTCAAACATTTAAGATCAAGCTACTTTCAAATCTTTTCCAAAATCAAATCAATAAACTCTTTTCATAAAAACACGAAAGAAGAGGACCGTTGGAATCTGACATTCTAGCAGAAACCTCGAATGATTGGTCTCAAGTCTCGCACTTTGGGGTAGCCATTCATTCATTCTTTCGCTCCTCAAAACATCTTAATCTCAACTTGGATGAATAAGAGTCGTCAAGATCTAGCATCTTGGCACAACTCTTCGAACAATTGATTTTCATCAAGCGTTCATTGTCCATTAAACAACTTTGATATCAACCTGGACATAAGAGCCGTCAAGATCTAGTATCTTGACACAACTCTTTGAACAATTAATTATTATCAAGAGTTCGTTGTCCATCAAATATTTTTTTCATTATCAACTTGGACATAAGAGCCGTCAAGATCTAGCATCTTGACACAACTCTTTGAACAATTGATTATTATCAAGTGTTCGGTGTCCATCAAACAACTTCCATTTATCAACTTGAATGAATAAGAGCCGTTAGAGCCTAGCACTCTAGCATAACTCTTTGAATATTTGATCAAATGTTCGTCATTCACTTAATATACCTCAACCATCAAACTTTATTTCTCTCGCCGCCGTGCGATTAAAACTTTTCTCAAAAGAACGATGTTTACTTCCTTCTGATGCGTTTGTAAACTAATTGCTTAAGCCTCCGCCGAGAGTAGAAAAGCTAATGTTTCGTCCTTAGATCGCGACCTAAACATTTGTTCGATATAACAAACAAATTTTGTAGTCTCAGAACTACAGACGCTCTGATTTCTCATTTATCAATGAGAATACATAGGCACAAGGACCTTAACCCTTGGCGAGCCACCTTTTTCTTTTCCACACCTTACCTTTTTCTTTTCCACCTTTTTCTTTTTCACCGTAGTGCTCTCTCAAACTTTGGCCCTTCGTCAAGTGCCATCTCAAGACTTTCTTCCTTCTTTAAGGATAGCTAAAATACTTCAAATCATACTCTTTTGAAATAAACTTGAAAGAAAAGGATTGTTGGAATCTAGCATTCTAGCAAAACCCTCGAACGTTTGGTCTCAAGTCTTGCACATTGAGGTAGCCAATTACTTCACTCTTTTATCCTTAAAATACTTAATAAATAACTTGGATCAAGAGACGCTTGAATCTAGCATTCTAGCACAACTCTTTGAACCATTGATCATTATCAATGTTCGTTGTCCAATAAACAATTTTCTTAGACTAATCTTGAATGATAGAGAGTGTTAGAGTTCAACACTTTAGCATAAACTCTTTGAGCATTAGATCATTATCAAATGTTCATCATTCTTAAAATACATCCAATCATACTCAAACCTCCATTTTCATGGACAAATCTTGATCAAGAAACCAAAACATCTTCATAGTTATGAACAAACCTCGATTATCATCAAGTGTATTTTCTTAAATAAAACTTCAAGATATCTAATAAGATCAAAAACTTCTTTTCAAAATGAAAGATAGGTTGTCTTAATAAACACTGGGGCAATGTTTTTCCTACAACCATTGAGTTGAGATAAGTGGCACGAATGAGATTCGTAAATCCATTCAATATGGTGAAAATGCCCGCTCCTCACTTGTTTTGGATAAAACAAAGTTCTTACGTTGATTAATACAATTTAGCTTTCGCTAAAATTAACCAACAAAGTTTACCTGAACTACAATTGCTCTGATTCCATCTTTGTAAGGATACGTAGGCACAAGACTGCGAAGTCTTGGCGAGCACCCTAATAATAAACCTCTTTAGGTTCTCTTCCCCATTAATATAAAATCCAAAAACATTTTTTATCTCTTTTCTCACTCCATAAGTAGAAGATTAGAAACAAACCTTAATCTAACACTCTTTTAACCCTAACTAAATGGTTCCCGTTGAGTACAACGGACGTGAGGGGGTGCTAATACCTTCCCCTTGCGTAACCGACTCCCGAACTCAGACATTGGTTGCGATGACCATATCTCATCCTTTCTTTTTAGAGGTTTTATTCGATATTTTTCTTTTCCCTCTATGGGAATAAATAAAGATCGGCGGCGACTCTGTTAAGTCCATCCCGCGGGTGTGAGATTGCGCTTCGCGAGGTCGTTCTCATTTTTCGAGGTACGACAATTAGCAACATTTTGTCCGACAAAGAGGAAGACCGTTTGATTCAAGTTTTGAAGATCAACAAGCTATAGGTTGGGTTCTTTCTGATCTAAAGGGAATTAGTCCAGCCTATTGCATGCACAAGATCTTAATGGAGGGGGACTTCAAAGCGGTAGCTCAACCTCAATGTCGTTTGAATCCTACTATGAAGGAAGTGGTGAGAAAGGAAGTTGTCATGCTATTGGATGCCGGAATGATTTATCTAATATTCGATAGTCCGTGGGTGAGTCCTGTGCAAGTTGTGCCCAAGAAGGGAGGAATGACCATTATACGAAATGAAAAAAATGAATTGATTCCGACGAGAACTGTAATGGGTTGGAGAATGTGTATCGATTATAGGAGGCTTAATACCGCTACTAAAAAAGATCACTTTCCACTTCCGTTTATGGATCAAATGCTTGAGAGATTGTCGGGTCAAGAATTTTATTGCTTCTTAGATGGTTATTCCGGTTATAACCAAATCTTGGTTGATCCGGAAGACCATGAGAAGACGGTGTTCACATGTCCCTTTGGAATTTTTGCTTACCGAAAGATGCCTTTTGGCTTGTGCAATGCACCGACAAATTTTCAACGGTGTGTACAAGCCATTTTTCCAACCTTATTGAGAAAACAACGTAAGTATTCATGGACGACTTCTCCGTGTTTAGAGCGTCTTTTGATCTATGTTTGAAAAATTTGGAGACCGTTCTTGAACGGTGTGTGGAAATAAACTTGGTGCTAAATTGGGAGAAGTGCAACTTCATGGTAACGGAGGGGATTGTGCTTGGCCACAAAGTCTCCTATAAAGGCCTTGAAGTGGATCAAGATAAAATTAAAGTGATCGAGAAGTTGCCACCTCCAACCAATGTCGAAGGAATCTGGAGTTTTCTAGGCCATGCGGGATTTTACAGGCGGTTCATCAAAGACTTCTCCAAAGTTGCAAAACCTTTGAGCAATCCGCTCAACAAAGATAAGTCTTTCTTCTTTGATGATGAATGTTTAAATGCCTTTCAAAATTTAAAAGGAAAACTCATCACCGCACCCATAATCTTTGCTCCAAATTGGACTTTAAATTTTGAATTGATGTGTGATGCTAGCGATTATGCAGTTGGTGCGGTGCTTGGGCAAAGAAAGACCAAAATTTTTCATGCCATACATTACGCGAGTAAAGTTTTAAATGAGGCACAAGTGAATTATGCTACCACAGAAAAAGAATTACTCGCTATAGTGTATGCTCTCGAGAAATTCAGTCTTACTTGATTGGTTCAAAAGTTGTAGTCTGCACTGACCACTTGGCCATTAAATATCTGCTTACCAAGCCGGATTCAAAGCAAAAGCTAATCCGGTGGATCCTTTTGTTACAAGAATTTGATTTGGAAATCCGTGACAAGAAGGGGTTTGAAAACTTGGTAGCGGATCATTTATCCCATTTGGTCAATGTAGAGGTAACACACCGAGAAAATGAGGTCCGAGAAGAGTTTCCGGATGAAAAATTGTTTCGGGTACAAGTTAGACATTGGTTTGCAAATTTTGCTGACCACAAAGCAACCAGATTTATACCGGAGGATCTAACTTGGAACCAAAGACAGAAATTCTTATCGGATGCCAACTTTTATGTTTGGGATGAGCCATATCTTTTTAAGTTAGGAGGTGATAATTTGTTGAGAAGGTGTGTCACTCTTGACAAAACTAAAAGTATCCTTTGGCATTGTCACAATTCGCCATATGGAGGGCATTACAATGGTTTAAGAACGGCAACAAAAGTCCTCCAACCGGGCTTTTATTGGCCAACATTGTTTAAAGATGCAAACCTCTATGCGAAAAGTTGTGACATATGCCAAAGAAGTGGCGGGATTGGAAAACGGGATGAAATGCCATTGCAAACTATTTTGGAAGTCGAGGTTTTCGATTGTTGGGGTATTGATTTTGTTGGACCATTCCCCCATCTTTTTCAAATGAGTATATTTTGGTTGCGGTTGACTATGTTTCCAAGTGGGTGGAAGCAATTGCATCATCGAGGGCCGATGGCAAAATGGTGATCAAGTTTTTAAAGAAAAATATATTTTCTCGTTTTGGCACCCCTCGTGCGTTGATTAGTGATGGAGGGTCGCACTTTTGCAATACACCGCTCGAAAAGGTCTTAGAGCACTATGGTGTAAAACATAAGGTTGCAACTCCTTACCACCCGCAAACCAATGGTCAAGCCGAAGTGTCAAATAGGGAGGTAAAAAGGATTTTAGAAAAGGATTGGTCGCAAAAGTTGGATGAAGCTTTGTGGGCGTATTGCACCGCTTACAAAGCTCTAATAGGTTTAACTCCTTTTCAAATGGTTTATGGCAAAACATGTCATTTACCAGTTAAATTGGAGCACAAAGCTCTTTGGGTGCTGAAATTGTTAAACTTTGATCTGAGCTTGGCCGACGAGAAAAGGAAGGTTCAATTACACGAGTTGGAAGAAATGAGGAATATGTGTATCATTCGAGTAAGCTCTATAAAGAAAAGGTTAAAGGGTATCATGACAAGAAGGTTTGTCAGAAAGAATTTTGGGTCGGCCAAATGGTTCTTCTATTCAATTCCCATTTGAAACTTTTTTCGGGAAAATTGAAGTCCAAATGGTCTGGACCATTTTTTATTAAGGATGTCAAGCACTATAGTACCATTGTTATAGAGGACTTGCAGAAGAAGGGAAGTTGGACTGTGAATGGCCAACGTCTTAAAGTCTATCTCGGAGGAGAAATTGATCGAGAAAATTGTGTAGTGTTTCTAGATGATCATTGAGATCATCTTGGACCGTCGAGCTCAAACGACGTTAAACAAAGCGTTAGTTGGAAGGCACCCCAACATTGTAAGTATTTCTGTTTTTCTTACTGTTTTTAAGTATTAAGTTGTTTGGAGTTGGTATGAAGTGTGGTAACAGCTTGTAGAAAAAAATTTCAAATTCTGTCTTGTTCGCTGGCTGGTTCGCTTTGCGAACCTGGGACGAGCATTCGCATTGCGAACTCAGCGAGACAGACACAAATTGTCTGCTGCCACCTCATTTAAAAAAGGGTTTAAAAAAATGTGGTGGGCCACACCTGGGCCCATGACCCACTTATTCTGTTTTTGTGAGGTAGCCCTACACTCACATTTCCACTCTCAATCTCTCACAAACATATTTTGAACTCTCTCACGAACTCTCTCACGTGCTCTCTCTGTTCCTACATCTTTTCACAAATTTTTCCAAGTTCTCAACAAGTCCAGGTTTGATTCTCTTTCTCTATGTTAATTTTTGTTAGAACATGTGGTTAGGTTAGGTTAGGATAATCATTAGAGACCAATTGATTCTAGGTTTAAGTGGTACAATACACCTCTGTTTTAAAGGTTTGTTGTTGTTGCATGTTGATTTTTTATGCAAACCCTAAGAATAGAGGTTGGGTTTTGAAAGATTGAACCATTTTGTTTACATTGGCAGAAGCTGTTTAGTTTGAAAAAATCGCAGGTTCGCCACTAGTTCTCTTTGCGAACCTGGGGCGAACATTCGTCAGAACTTCGCCTAGCGAATCTGGGGCAAATGTTCGCCAGGACTTCGCCTTGCGAACTTCTGGGCGAACAAAACAAATTTCTGAAAATTTTTGTTGTTTCTGTTTGGGATTCTGATTTACTGCTTTGTTCCTTATCTAATGGACTGTTTGCTGGCTGGTTGTTGTTTTGTCTGATGGTTTTTGCAGATGGCTCCAAAAATTATTCCATCGAAAAAGAGAAAGACCGAAAGTACTTCACGACCATTTTCAATTCAGTTCGATAATGTACATTTCAAAGGGGCAAAGCAGGCTGCCCATTATTTGACACTAGAGAGACGAACGATCTTACCTGAGAAAAGATTTAACTTGAACCCACAAGAAAGCTACCGGGCGGTAGCTGGACTCCTTGAAAGAAAGAAGTGGGGGAAGTTGATTACACCTGTGGATAGCTATAACGTTGTGATGATCCGGGAATTTTATGCAAATGCCCTCCCGGATGATGGTGAGGAATTTGGGTGGAAGACCTTGGTTTTGGGCACAGAGGCGATGTTTGATTGGGAGACTATTAATGAGGTTTTTGGGAACCCACTGCCGTTGAGAGAAAATGAGATAAATACCTACCACAGAACCTTGAGACTACATAGAGACACTAATAAAATCACTCGTGACCTATTGCGTGAAGGCAAAACTATTGAGTTGAACCCATCTGGGGTTGAACGCAGGTACCGTCGAGAGGACATGCGTCCTTTGGCCCAGTTGATCTTACTATTGGTTCTTACAAACATTAAACCAAAGTCGCATTCTTCGACTATCACCATACCCCTTGCACATCTGGTCCACAACATCATGATGAATGTCTAAATTGATGTGGCCAGGATTATTGCTGATAAGATGAGGACTATTGTGGAAAGTGGACTTGGTTCAACTTCGCAGAAGAACTGTCCTCTTGCCTTCCCTTGTCTTATCATGGCCCTTTATGTGCATGCGGGGGTTAATGTCCCCACACGCCATCAGGTTACCATCCCGGCCACTATTGATGTTTGGTATATGGACAAATTCTGTAAACCAAAGGGGTTGCGAGTGGTTTTGGTTCTCAAGGTTGTTACCGTATCAGCAAGAGATATGCTAATACAATTGGGACTGGATGGTGGCTTCTCAGCGCGCCATGATGGATTTGCATTATTCTATGCAGGTGTTACAACTGCAGATTCGTGAGCCCTCAGTGGATCACTCTATGATTACTAGGGAGCAATTCCTAGCTCATGCTGGTTGGCCTGAGGCCAGGCCAGTTTTTAGAGGGGGAGAAGAGGCAGTTGAGCCTGAGAAGGATGTTGATGCTGATGTGGACGATGATGATGATGAGGTGGTTGAGGTTTCTGGATCTGAGTCTGGTTCCGAGGAGGAGGAGATTGAGGTGTCCGGTTCTGAGTCCGAAGAGGACTAGTTTTGATGATGTCATTTTGTGCTTCCTTTGATCTTCAAAGTGAAGTTTTCTTGTTATGTTATATGTATCAGTTTTTATTATTGTACTTCATGCACTATGTGGATTATTTTGGGATATTTGATGTACTTTGTACCCTTATGAGGTACTGATGACTTCTGTTGGTGTTTCTACACCATGACACTATTATGCTATTATTATTAGTATTTTGTTTTTCAGTTGAATTTGTTTAATTTTCATTTTTATTTTAGTTTTTTGTATTATTGTATTATGTTGGTATGCTTGTGGGAATTTAATGTTTCCATTTTTGGGTGTGGTTTTGAAAGAAACTTCTAGGTTCGTGATTGTTGTTCATCAAAGAAGATTCTTCCAAGTTTGGATGGCAATGATAGTATTTAAGCATGTAATTGTTGGCAAGGTACATGGTTACCTATTTCTAGGATTTAGACAGTGTTAGAACTTCTTGTCTTTGTGCAAATGTAATTTTGTTTCTTGTTGCAACTTTATTGATTGCTTATGTCACTTAGGTCCAAAAACCAAAATGGTGAGAAACCTCCATGGTCAACTAAATGCATAGGATTGCTGATGAATTTTGTTTTATACTTTTAATTCATGCTTTATCTTGTGATTTGTGTGATTTTGTGGAAGCATTAGAAATGACCAAGGCATTTGTTGATAATGAGCACAACCATTTCCAAATAGTGATTTACCCGTGAGTAGTAAGTATTCGTTAGCCTTTTGAGCCTAAACAATTTAGATCTCGTTTTAGTGATGAACTTTGTGTTGTACATAATTTGAAAATCAAGTTCATCATTGAATTTTTGAGAGATTCTAAAAAAAATTCTTCTTGAACCTTGGAACTTTGTTTTTATTTATTTCCTTGCCTTAAAAATCAAGGAGCATTCACTTAAGGTTTAGTTGAAAATAAGTTGGGGATAATGAAAAAGAAGATTGGTAAATTGCTCAAACTTTTGAAAAATTTCAAGCAAGCATGAAAAGAAAAGAAAATGTGAATATGAATGTCAAAAACAAAGAAAAAGAATGCTTGCTTGAATGAGAAAAATAGAGACCAAATAATTATGCATAACGAAGTTTGAGAAGGTTTGTGGTAAAGGAATGAAAAATGGTGAATGAAGTTGAGATGTGTGAATACCTTGTATAGTGAATGTTCTTTTGCATTGGAAATTTCGATTCAATGGCCTTTAGAAATATCCCTTTTTTGTTAACCCGACCAAGCTACAACCTTAAAGGCCCTTAGTGATCTTTTTGCTTCCATGATTTCTTTATTGATCGTTTAGATATTGTATGAATTTGTTTGTATTTGCATCATTTGTCAGATGAGTGAAATTGCCCCGCGTTTGTAAGCGCGTTTTTCCTTCAATTCTTTTTCAAAGAGGAGTGTTAGAGTGATATGAGCATGATGGTTTAGTTGTTACTTGAAACATTATCTGATATTTGTTTAAGAATAAAGTTCTTGTGCATTGTTCGATTCTAGGAATTTGTAATCGTTGCTTGTTTGCAATTGTTGTTTATTTGAGCCTTCAATCTTTTCTTGGTTGAGTTAAATGGTTGAGCAAATCCTCTTATTTTCAATTAGAGGCATACTTTTCTTGAGGACAAGCAAAGAGTTAGTTGAGGAGAGTTTGTTAGATGTCAAACATGCCTTATATTTCTTATTGATACTTGGCATTTTTCAACTCTTTTCCGTTGAATTGTTGGATTTTGTTATTGAATTGTTGTTATTCTTCAAACATTGTGAAAATACCCTTGGTGCTTGTAATGTGTGTGTTATTGTGCAGGAAAAGGTACTAAGTGATCAAAGATGTAAGACACAAAGAAAGGATCTAAGTTGCTAAAGAAATGAAGAAACATCAGTAAGTTTGCTTTGCGAACTTGCCAGTGAATGTTCGCTTTGCGAACATCTGGCAAAGCTCCAGCGAACAGTCCCAGACTTTGGGCAGTAAGAAAAGGAACTAAAGTTTGCTTTGCGAACTTTCCAGCGAATGTTTGCTGATTCATCGCTCCAGCGAAGACCTGGCGAATGACACCTTGGATGAGGCAGTGACTAAAAGGGCCTAAGTTCGCTTTGCGAATAAAAGTTCGCATTGCGAACTTATGCAGAAACTCAGAGGCGATTTAACAGATCGGAGGCACCTCAGGTGCATATTTAGTAGTTTTCTAGGCGAATAAAAAGTTCGCAGTGTGAACTGGGCTGATTTCAAGTGTACTATAAAAGCACTTTATGTAATTTCTTGGGATCATAACCTCATTTTATCACACCATGACCTAGTTTTCTGACTTTTCTTCATCTAAGAGTGATCTTTCACATTGAGAAGCTGGATTTGCATCCGATCTCGATTATTCGACGCAGATGCTTTTTCATCTCCTCCCGATTCTTGCAAAATAAGCTACCATGAATATGTGTAGCTAAACACATCTTATGTCAAGATTAGTGGCAGGTAATCCATCATTTTGTATGTATTGATCTTGATTGTAGTTTGTGCACTTTGTTGATGGTAAATATATGGTGAAAAACTTTGTTTGTATGGCTTTTATTTTGTTTTAGTTCATGATTGAGAAATATGTTCTAAAACTTGACCTAAGTTTCAATCCATCAACAATCATGAGGCTAGAGATAGTTTTGAGAGTTGATGTTCATAAATATTGATCTTGAATGTTATCATATTGATAGTTGGAGTGAGCGATCATCTAAGGATCAATATGATAAATCCCACAACTAATATTAGAGGTAAACTTGTTGAGAGGATATATGATTATATTAATCGTTAACAAGTTCACGTCCTTTATCGAGTAAATACGTATTAAACGGATTATCGAACCCTAATCTTGACATGCTTTTACCAAATCTTTAAAACCAATTTCTTTACAGTTGTTATTAAATTCTTATGCAAACGATCCGTTACAAAACCACCAAAATCTTTGTTACTCTAAGTTTAAAATGATTTCGACTATAGAACGGCGGCAATGTACATAAAATCCCTGTGGATACGATAAAACACCCCCCAAAATACTTTTCAACAATGTTACATAAGTGCTATAATGGTTTGGAACACTTATATGATGCTTATGGAAGGTGTTTGTGGTGTTGGAGTGAAGTTTGATTGAGAGAGATGAGAAATCACAAGTTTTGGTTTTTTTGACAACTTGAAATTTCAAGAAAATGAAGCAATGGTGATTATGAGGTTATGAGATGTTTTTGTGTGTTGTTATGTTTTGGTGTCTTTTGAATGATGTAAACTGATCTTTATTTATAGATAAATGTTTTAGATATTTGGAGAAAGGTTTGAACTAGGGAACAAGCTATTATTCAATGAATGATGTCATACTATGTGTCACGACTTGGATGCTAAGGTATACATAGCCTATTCTTCACATGGCTATAATTATGATATTTTGAGATTGAACTTGCCATATTGCATCTTATCCCTTGGTGTTTTGATATTTCTTGGACAGATTAGGAGGTTTTTGATCAATTTCACTATTTCACTTTAGTGTTAGAGGACAAAACCTCACTTCATGGTTTTGAAATGATTTTTATCACATGCCAAGGATAGAATCTTGAAAATTCTTTTATGCTCTTGTAGAGCACATGGTGCATGATGATTTTGATATTGATCTTGTGCAGAGATAAGGCTTGCAAAGTGATCAAAAGTAATCTTGAACTTGTGTGATCAAAACTGTCTTGAATTCAGCTTTATCAATGCTTCTTGCAAAAATCATATCTTCCAGCTCAAGTAAGATAAATATTTGTTCTTGGACTCAGTGGAAAGCTCAAAAAATCCTCTACAACTTTCATGTTGACAACTTTTCTTGATTCAATTGGGATCATGGAGAATAGTCTCCACCAAAATTGGAACTTTCAACTTTTTGATACTAGAAAAATTCTGGATGTTTTGACATCTTTGGCAATTAAGAAATCCAAACTTTGGCACTTCATAAGTTCCAATACTTATGAGATTTTAAACCAATATTTGCACTAAATTGAAGTATGAAATGTAATCTTTAATTACGTCCCTTGGTCCTGAAGAGTGGTGTCTTGAATTGATCACAAAGTGTCCATAAAGTCATGCACTTGGCAAGGTGACAAACTTAGAAAAATTTCTAAGTGTTTTGGAATTTCAAACAACTTGAAACTTCAACTTTAAACATCAATAACTCCCACTTCAAGAAAGCTTTTGCCTTGTAATTTTCATCAACTTGTAGTATCAAATGCCATCTTTCAAAAAAGTCTTCAAGTGTTTTCAATGGATGCTTGAGGAAGAAGTTACAACTTTGGAAAGTAGGTCACTTGATCATGCATTTTAACTTAGAAAAATTTAAAGTTTTTTCTTCAATTTGGAAAAATTTGCATCTTTGAATGATTTCTTGATTATAACTTGATCAATTGCAATCATCCATCATATTTTCTTGAATAATGACTTGTGAAGCTCAAAGTTGATCAAAAGTCAAACTTTGACTTTGTGCACTAGCTGACTTTGTATCAGATGAATCCAAATTTGCTATCTTCAAAGGATCAAACTTCTTTGGAAATTTAAATCATGTGAATGGACTTCAAAGATGTATTTGACACCCTTGAATCATGTCCTGAATTATGGGATCATGCTCAGATGAAAAAGTCAACTGCAAGCCATTTTTTGGTCAAAACCCTAATTGGTGCATCAGATGAACTTGAGGCTTGATGAGTTTGAAATGATGCAATCTTGAACTTGGTTGTTGATAAAGGGAAACTATTAATCTTCATGAATGAATGAGAGACTTGAGAATTTAAAGATTACACAAATCTCTGACTAATCATCAGTTTGAGCGTCTTGAGGCACAACCTAACTTGTAAAGGAAACAAGCACATATTTTTGTATTTTCAATTGGTTAGTGATGCATAAACACACACACACACACACACACACACACACACACACATGTAATACTAAATGTTATGCAAATGAGGTGGAATCTTAGGGGTAAAAATTAGGGTATGACAGTTGGGTATTTGGTATTTTCACTAAACTCTACCTTTCTTTGTTTTTGTTGTTGTTTGCTTTTCTTTTTTTCATCTACATATTTGTGTTCTCCAAGAGAATGTTCACTGTGATGGATGTTAGCAGAAATTGAAAAAAATCCTTCAAAGAATTAAAGGTACTGACTTTCATAATCATATTCAAACTCTGTTAAGTATCATTATTTAGTTTACTCAAAATATTGATGTTTTGTTGCCTATATTCAACAGAACATGAATGCTACTTTTCAAAACTTCAAAGGAAATTCCATGCTTTTAAAAAATTGTTGTTTTTAGTGATTAGAAATTTTTTTTAGTTTAACTTTTATTTTTTGTGCATGGAATTTTTTATATGGATGCAGAAGAGTAGAAAGTAACAAGTTTCAGGATGCAGAACAAAAATGTGTTTATCAAGTTCAAATGGATGCAGAACAATATAAAGTAACATTTTCAAATTTCAGGAAGTGTGGATGTTGCAACCTTGACAACACTGATTGGAAGGTGCTGCAGTTTATTCTATTAATTTTGTATCAGTTTATGATATGTCATTTTCTTTGAATGACTGATGTGAGTTGAAAATTTGTAGTGTTTGACAATTAAAGACTCTAGTTCATTTACTTGCAAATATGGAAAGTAGCCAGCTTAGTTCGCTAACCAAACTCATGTTCTTGAGAAGGTATTGATATAACAGGTTTGTTGCTGATGTTGTTATGAATATTTGCCTTATGATTGAAATTGAGGTTTAATATAGAGAATTTATATGTTATGATTGGGTAAATTTGGGAACAAGAAGTTGATGGGAGGGTTTAATATGCATAGTATTTGTTGTTCATCTAAATCTAATAGTTGTCAATGATGAAACGATATCAGTCACAGAAGAAATAAAAGGCACTTTTTTTAAAAAGTAAACCATGTGTGTGAGATCAACTTTTAATGATTCTTTGGTGCTAAGCATGACTGATCATTATCTATTTATTTTCCGCTATCAGGAACATGAACCAAAAAATTAATCACAAAGGACTTAATAATGGAACTTTCTTTGTTTGCAAGTTTGACCTCTGATCAGTTCGTGCAGAATTTTCGGAAGCTTTCAATTGATCATCCTTTGTGTAATATTTTGAAATGTATGAGTTTATTTGAAAATACATGTTTAAACTTATCATTTCTATGTTTTAGATTTCCAGGTGCAACAAAGTTCAACATATATGTTTCCGGGTGCAACAAAGTTCAACGGAGAAATTTCCATCTCAATAACAAACAATGAGATTTGACCATGAGGTATAACATCAAACTTGGCTTCCAAGGTTCGATGATTGGTTTAATTTTTATTTCTTTTGATATTGACAATCTAATATTTCTAGTTTTCATTATTGAGTACAAATTTGAGAACCTCACTTTGTTATTGATTTGTTAGGATGCACCAAAGGCGGTGATCAACAACATGTAACAATTCCTTCTGTGTCGATCATTTTATGCTTTAAGGTGTTCTTCCTTATGATGAATTGACTTTGCAAAAGGTGGTTGCTAATCAAGATATCATTGTTGAAAAAGGCTGTAAGTTTCCAAATTAATTATCCTATAACATTAGAAATCCCTATATTCATCATTGCCTGTAATTTCTTTACCTTTAATATACACAATGTGAATGAACTTATATACTAAAAAGTGGAGGAAGACCTACGTAAAGTGGAGGAAGAACTTTATCTGCATATAAGAGAGGAGATAACATTTGTACCAAGGAAATATGTAATATATATCAAGTTTACAATTACTTCAACCAATAAGCCATATATTTTTTTAAGGAACATGTAGTATACACACCAGTGTACATGTCGAGAAGAAGTTGAATCTCATAACCTCTACTAAAATATTTGATATGATCAAAAGCTCAGGTTGACGCGTAGTTTCAACCGAACGGTACATCGACGAGCCTCAGAGGGGTGGTGCAGAAAGTCTGAGATGTTAAAGATGAATAAATTAGAGATATAATCCAAAATGAAAAATTCATTTTTACGTGAATGTATTTCAATGTGTAGAAGATTATGCAAGTATGCAATTTCGCAGGATGGTCTAAGCAGAATATATAAGCACATGATCCTAGATATGCCTTTGAAGTTAAGACCAATACTCAATGATTTAATATTGGCCTAACAAAGTAAAGGATCTGCGTTTAGAAGCAACTCATATCGTGGTTATATTACATGTTTACTATAATCATTCATCACTTTTTATATGCACCTATGCAATGCAGAAATATTTATTTTCCTTCAAATTAAGTGATGAATATGAAGGTTACACGTTATAAAACAAATAAGAAAAACACACTCATAAAATGGATGGAGATGATATTCTAGGTAAAATGAAAATGGTCACTTCAGTAAGAGTATCCCTTTATTGAGATATGGATTATCCTACACCCATTACCTATGAGATTTAATATATCCATTGCTATTTCCGCTGTTTAAATGAGGTTTTTTAGTGACAACATGAGCTTTTTCCTCTATTTAAATCAGTTTACTTTTTACATGTAGCATTGTTATGTATTTATTTGAGACATGTTTCTTGACATATTGCATACTCTGACAGATGTTGCCTTGTCGATGTGCTTGTGGAGATAGATTGCATATTGAGACCAGATGTATATCTTGTGATTCATGATTCCATGGAAATGCTTAGCAAATTTGGTCCAATCTTGCCTTCACTTCACTGGTGTGTAACCTCTCATCAAAATCAATTTGTTGTCGCTAAGAACATTTTTTGACATCCCGCAAGTTTAAGAAGCTATTTTGCTCATATGTTAATGCATATGATGATGGGTTCATTTGATTTCTCCGCGTTTCACTGTATTATAAAGCAAAACTTCAAGCAACAAATTTTTTTTTGAGGAATATTAATTTATTCAAGACATGTAATCTTATGTGTATGAAATTAGTTGGCGAAACATGTATTCGTAGTAAATAGAGAGAATATTGTACCTTTTTCAACTAACAGTAACTGCATGCATTTTGATCGTTAAGAAGAATATATCTAGATCAGTGCCACAAATGAGAATAATAGAAACATACGGAATGAGAATGTACTACACAAAAATCTATGTAGGATACTACACAAATAGGTATTTCTTGCAAGAGAAACTACAAGAAGTTTTCATAAATAAAATTTGAATTGTCAATAATAATCCTGCCATTACCTGCTGCAACATTCTGATTATATCATTTAACTTATCAACTTAACTATAATTTTGCTTGGTACTTGCATGACCATATAGAACATAAATTTATATATAATAAAAATAATATACGTCCTAATGAATTCAAAGATTGGTTATGTTTATAAACCCATCCAACTCATCCAACTCCTTCCAATATCAACCCATCCAACTCCATTAAATCAGCAAAGCTAAAGTACAAAGGCAAGCTCAACCAACACTCCAGCTAAAAAATTAGCTTCAACAACTTTCCCTGAAGAGATATATGCAGTAGGCTTTCCAACACTTAAAGAGTCTGCAACTAAACTCAAACACATAAAGAAGGAGTGATACACTATCTTTCTAACTATATATTCAAATGCTTTATGTAACTTTTGTTTTGTTGATTTCCAATCTACCAACTGCCTTTAGATTTGTAAGGATTAATTCCATATTCTATTATCATTGTACTTATGCAGTAACAATGTAAGCATTAAATCCTATTTTGATTGAATTTTCTGAGTCATATCTATAACAAATCCACTCCTGCTTGTAGGATTTTTATATTCTTTCATGAAAAAAATCTTATGAACTAATGTTAGATATTTAAGGAAACTTCTTTCTCTCATCCTCTAATAGTCATGAATAAGATTTTGAGCCCTGGGTCATCATAACTAATGTAAAAGTCATATACTATATTAGATGTAATAAAACTTATAACTTTTAACCAAGTCCTTTCTAAATTTAAATTACATCATCTAAGAGGATGAAGTAAATCATCTTTGATATTGTTAGAAATATCGTTGAAGTTGAACGGATCCATAACTGAATCGTGAATGATGCCACTTTCCTTAAAAGTATTTCAAGCACTCTCTTGTATGTCTTAGAGTTGAAACGCAGGAATACCCAGGATAACTCAGCCTTATATCGAATTTGCGTAAGGCCGACGAAAACTCGATTATGTAGCGAAGAGTGTCTGGAATTTTGTACAAGAGAATATTTGGTTTGTGATATATTTTCTGAATTTCCAAATTAGGTATTTATAGTCCATGTATGTGTTGTTTCACAAGGTTGCGACCATTGATGAAACAACACCTTTTAGCCAAAAGTTGTCATGTTTCCAACCATTGCCTATGTTCATTCTGCAACAACCCTTCACGAAATGTTGCTTCTTTTCGAATTCAAAAATTAATATTCACTTGAATATTTTCTTGTCATTTTGGAACACACTTAATAGTATTAATTAATAATAATTTACAATAATCCCCCACTTGTTCTAATAATGACAAGAGCAATTCCAGAAAAGGAGAAACAAAGAATGTTAATACAGTTAAGTATCTTTCAATTTAAAACTTTACCTTATCAAAGACAACGCAAAGTCTAATCAGAATGTTAGGTAGCAATGCTTTTAAACCATTAATCCATGTGAATAGACCGACGTTACCTCACACACATTCTTTAAGGTTCTTCGCCTACATTTCTCGCCTAACACTTATTTATGGCCATATGCTTTCCTGTTTCATGAATTTTTTATGAGAGAAACTCCAAATCTCACTTTGAGACGGCACCATCTCAAAATTCACATAAGTGAAGTTCATATTGTATCCTTTTCCATGAGACACGTACCCTCGGTATTGAACTTCATTAAGAGTTTAAATAAAAAACTCAACCCTCATTTTAAAGGTCAACATTATCACTAAATTTTTGACAAACATCCAAATTAACGACTTGTTGTTACCCATTGAATCTTGAGGTTAATGTTCTGTTAACGTAAGATTGGGTTGTCGCCGCTGTCGGAACTCTTTGTAGCGAGCGATTTTGGACGTGGTTCTTAAGCACTGTCGCTCTGGGGTACTACAGGTCAATTCATTTTTTATCCTATTAAGCTGACTAAGGAAGGGAAATAGATGTCTCTAATTAACCCTGCTTGCATACTGAGTTTAAACAGATGACTGTTGGTTTACAGATGCGGTTTAGATTGTGGGGCTCTCTCTGCTTATTTTGTTAAGAATGAAATGACGGGACTATTCATGGGGATTTTGGATAGGTACTGGATTTGATGTTTTTAATTAGTGTGCTCGCTAAGATTTTTTCCAATCTTATGCCTACGTATTCCCGTTTAACGAAACCGGGAAATCAGAGCGATCGTAGTTCCTCCTATTCTATGGGAGGAAAAGAGGTTGTTTTGGTGTCTTGTTCAAAGCCCAAGACGTGAAGCTAAATGTGGTTTGTATCTTGTTCAAAGCCCAAGATGTGAAGCTGAAGGGTCTATTTGTATCTTGTTCGAAGCCCAAGATGTGAAGCTAAAGGGGTTTGACTTTAGAGAGAATTTGTCATCTCTAAAAGGGGATATTTTGTTTGTTTGTCACAATTGTTGGGTGACTGATTATAAAGGAGAATTACTTTAACTGGGATATGTGAATCCAACAATGCCATAATTTCCTTTATAGGGGATTTTAACTTGAAGGAGAAGACTTTAACTCAGTTTAGAGCAATGCCATCTTTCCTTAGGAATTTCTCATGCTAAAAGAGGAACAGTGGCGTGGATGTAAATAATCCAGAGGCTTGCCTCTTATAGCAATTATATGAAGGAAAAGGAGTTGTTGATGTTTGTATACTGTGAGCAAGGCACAAATTTTGATGCTAAAAGGTTGATTGACTCAACCGGGGTTTTCTTATACAAAGCCTAAGAGGAGGCTATTGAACCAACAAGAGGGTGTTTTTATGTGTCTCGTATGAAGCCCGAGAGAGAGGCTAAAAGGGTTGACTCAACAAGAGAGAGCTAACAAGTGACTGACTCAACAAGAGAGTGCTTTTATACGTGTCTTATACGAAGCCCAAGACGGAGGCTAAAAGGTTTTGACTCCACATGAGAGTCTTTTATACTCAACAAGAGAGTGTTTTAGTATCTCGTACGAAGCCCGAGATGGAGACTAAACAAATTTGACTCAACAAGAGAGTCTTTTATACTCAACAAGAGAGTGATTTGTATCTCGTACGAAGCCCAAGATGGAGGCTAGGAGTGGGTGACCCAGCAAGAGAGTCTGAAAAGGTTAGCTCCGCCGGGGAGAATCATTATACAAAGCCCAAGAGGAGGATATCGTGTTGGTGACTGTTTCAGTTTAGTGACAGGTCCCGTATGTTGGATAAAAGAGAAAATCATTTCTTATAAAGGTTGAAGGTAAGGTTGTGCTTTGGCATTGATCAGAGGATCAGGGTTGTTTCCTGTTCTTTAAGGAAATAGGAAATCCAAAGGGTATTGAGACTGTCCAAGTCTATGGGTGTTTTGAGAAATTGATTCTCAGGTAGTGAATGATCTTTGTATAATGCCCAAGAGAAGGCTGGTATGTTAAGGGATGAAGGTCAACCCGTTAACTGGTCTGACACTTGGCTCAGAAAGACAACTCTAGCAAATTGATGACTAGGTTTTATTCCTATACTTGTAGAGGTCTCTGGGTCCTTGTACTAAGCCCAAGAGAAGGCATGAGAGCTTTTAAGAAGCCGAAGGGTCCTTGTACAACGCCCAAGAGGAGGCGGGGATGCTTTTAAGAAGCCTGTGGGTCCCCAAACCTCGAGAAGTTCAAGACGTGCCATTCACTGAGAATAGATCAAGCCAGGAAAGTCCGAGAATTTAGAAGAAACCCAAGAGATGCCATTCACGGAGAAAAGATCATCCCTGGGGAGTAGAGTCTCTTTGACAATGTCTCAGGGTGACAGTCTGAGAAAGGGTTAACAGAGAATGCTGCCTTTCACGTCTTCATATTGTTTAACCCCAAGAGGAGGGAAGACTGTGTCTGGTAATCCTATGGGGATCTAGTTTTGTTTGTATTGAAGAGTGACCAACAGGGCTTTACCTAATGCTAGACGTAGTTGCCGGGGAAAACTATAAATAACTATACTAGTATTACACAGTGGATATTTGACAAGTATATAAAGGTTTATGAAAGAAGACTTACAGTGAGCAGCCCCACAATACAGTTATATATATGAAAGCGGATAAAGAAAGCGGGTAAACACTTACTCGGCTTTAGAGCTTCCATGTTGTTTGGTTAGTTTGTTCAACAAAGAAAGCTTTGATAACAATATTATATTCAAAATCAAAGGATAAAGTGCTTTGAAAAGATTGTTGGGGCTTACAGCTCAAGGAGAGGCCAAAGGTTTTATCAGTGATTGCACTGTTGTTTTGAAATTGTACAGGGACTTATACAAGTGACTGAGGCCCAAAAAGGTTTTCTGTACAAAGGGATGGATCTTACACTCTCTCAAGAGGCCCAAAGGTGTTTAAAGAAAAAGAATGGGGCTTATAACATAAGGGTAGGCCCAGATGATTTGTTTTGAACTGGCGATTACGCCGAGATTTCTTTACCATACCGGGTCTTATATATGCATTGAGGCCCAAAAAGTTTTGGTTAAAAAAGGGTTTGGGTCTTGCACTCTAATAGAGGCCCAATGATTTATTTTTGTACAAGTGGTGAGGCTTACAGCTCAAGGAGAGGCCCAAAATGGTTTTTGTTTGAGAACGACGATCGCGCCGTTGTTTTAAAAATGTACAGAGGGACTTATACAATAAGTGAGACCCAAAAAGGTTTATGTACAAAAAGGGTTGGGTCTTACACTCTATTAGAGGCCCAAAGATTAAAGATGACTCTTATAACTCAAGGAGAAACCCAAAGATTTTTGTGAAAAAAACGACGGTCGTGTCAAACCTTTTGACGGTATCGGGACTTATACAACACACTGAGGCCCAAAAAGGTTTGTATTTACAAAGGGTTGGGTCTTACACTCTACCAAGAGGCCCAAAGTGTGTGAAAAAAAGATTTGATGAGGGTTTAATTGATCAAAACCCTAATTTGTTTTCAAAATATATTTTAATTGAATAAAAATTCAATTAAAATGATCAAAATTTTTAAACATGTGTGGAAACAAATTGTGATCTTGGATTATTGTCTCAAAAATTATGCTTCTATTCACAAAATAATTGGAAATCACTAAAATTTGAAAAATCAAGAGGGAGAAAATATTTTAAATGACAAAAACAATTAAAATATTAATTCTTTACAAAAATATCAAGTATATGAAATAAATAATATTTTTGGGATTTTTTGGGAAAAAAAAAATTTTAATATTTTTGTGAATTATTAAAAAAAGAATCAACTCAAAATCATTAAAACTCAGAGAGAAATTAATTTTTGAATCAATTAAATAAAATCACAAAATTCAAATATTCAAATGTTCAAAAATGGGGCCAAGAACATGGCAAGAACACGCGCCACCCTCTGTTTCTGCAGATTTGCGTTTTCTATCCAATCTCACTGAATACTTGATGATAACATACAATCTACATATCAATCTACTCGTTTTCACCTCACGGTCATGTCTATGGTCTTTAATTTCATTTATTTTAACCATGGAATAAGAAATCAAAGAGAAACCTCAAGAAACCTAAAATTTGCATGAAGGTTCAGAATTTCCATACACGATTCAAACAAAGCAATTGATTGAGGGAACACACTCTATGCATGATTATGAACATATGGCCAAATTATTGTGCAGCAAAAAATGCATAGATCATAGAGTTAGAAGAGCTCATGCTTACCTCTTGCAGCTGGTGATCGTGTTTTGTGTTAGAGGTGTTACATCTTGGTTCCAAGGATATGGACAGTTTCCCTAGGTGCTATGGAGTGTGTCTGGATGCTTGGAATGAATTGAATTGAGCTGGAACTTGATTTGGCACCTCAACTGCAAATCTGTCAAAGGCTTGTGCAGATGGCTGGTGATTTTGAGAATCTGGTGTTCCAGATGTTATGTGAGTGTTTGGATCACCTCTATATGATGTTTATGAGGTGTGTGTGATTGGTTTGGTTGGAATAGCTCTCAAACTCAAAACTCGATAGTGACTTGCTTTTGAAGGCAATTTTGGAGTGAAGAAGGAGATTTTAAGGAAATCATCTATTTGATGGCTTTTGTGTACTCAAACTGATCACAAATGAGCTCTATTTATAGTAGAGCAAGTTTATTTTGCAAGGAATAGTGAATGGCAACTGCTGCATAGGTTTGGCCAATGTTGATCAATGAGAATCCAAGTCTCCTCTAGCCATTGACTAGAGGTTAGGGCACAGGCTGCTGGTTCCCTTGGTCTTGGATAAGTCTTGACTGAATTCAGTTGGAAATGGCTAAGTCCATGCCACCTTGGTGCATCCATTGAATGCTCCAAAACAAAATTGGAGTCTTGTCCCCTCTTTAGGGATTTCTAGGTTTGACATGCTATTTTTAGTTCCAAGGACTTGGGATCAGAGTTGGTTCCTCCTTGGTCTCCCCTTGAGGAGTTCAGATGGATAAGTGTGTTTGTCATTTGCACAAATTTGGCAAATCGAGCAAAATGCACAAATCTGCCTTGCTTTGACAGTTTTCAGCAAGGCATGTTGCCCTTGTCATATCTCATGGCTCAAGTGGAATTTGACGTGGTTCTTGGCCATTTTGGAAATCCCTCATATGATACAACAACTGTTTGATCATAGTTGGTTTTGATACTTTTTGGATCCAAGTGAAAAATGCCCCTACATTTGTAAAAAAGTGAAGGCAGATTCTGACTTGGTGAAAATTTCACTAAGTGCTGGAAAAAAGTGACATTTTCACTTTTTGTGATTTTGATCATTCCATAACTTAAAATCCATGAGGAATTGGAATGAGTTATGTTTGAAGCTTTTGTAGAGTGCCATGAGAGCTACAAATCGAGCTTTGGATGGGGAAAAATGGTCTTATGGTTTAGGAGTTATGATCCTTCAAAGTTGGTACCCTAGCCACTTTGTTCCATAACTTAGAAAAATTTCTAAGTTTTTATGGTTACACTTTTTTCAAGTTATCCCACTTTTCTTGATTTTTCTTGATGAATGATGATTCCAATCACACAATAACATCATTTTAGGGTCAAAGAACCATAATTGTGAAAAATCTCAAAAAGTCAAAGTTGACTTTTGTGCACAGTTGACTTTTTGTCAGATGAATTCCAAACTGTGCGATCCTATATGAAATCAAGTCCATGACCTAAATCAAACTTGATGGATTGATTTCATCAGTATTATAGGGTGTATTGAATCATGTCCCAAGGTTTGGGAGCATGCCTGGGTCAAAAGTCAAAGGCACTGTTGACTTTTTCCGCAAAACCCTAATTGTGGTTCTGATGAATTTGAAACTTGCTGCTCAAGCTTCTTGGATCAATCCATTGTTACAAATGGATCAATGTGGTTTATTAGAGACCCTCAAATCATGTCTTGAGGTCTTGGCTCATGTTTTGTCCCAAAAGTCAACTTAGGGGTGAATTAGGTCAAGAAACCCTAATTCCTGATCTTTTGTGAATGCATCCCCTGAGGTTAAATTGACTTGATGATTGGGGTCATGATGTCCCCTGGAGTATATTAGGTTATGCTTTGAAGCATTGGCTCATTCCTAGAGGAAAAGTTCCATTTGGAGGCCTTGGTTGACCAAAACCCTAATTTGGTGACACTAGCGATCTTAAGGCCAGATCCACTCAGAATGTTGCAGCCTTGTGCTTGGTTCTTGATGTGGGAGTCCTCTTGATCCATTGTGGATGTTTGAGTGGTTAGACAAGTTAAAGATCATGTCATTCCTTGATTGATCCTTTGTCTAAGGCTCAAAGAGGGCTTGAAACCCTAATTATTGTTTGTAGTGAGTGCTCGCCCATCTTTGGGGAGACTGATGGTTCATCCATATTGTGATGATGATTTGCACAATTATGGGAAATCTTAGTGGTCAAAATTTGGGGTATGACAGATGCCCCTATTTAATCTTCTTGGACCCGAAGGTGTGAATGGCTAAGGTATTCGGGCATTCGGGGTGCAAGATGATTAAATATCAGAATACCCGAAATTTTGATGGTGGTCATGAATGGTAGCTTACGCATTCATCTTCTTTTGCTAAGCGATAATGCTTAGAAAAGGTAAAACTTCCCCTCAATCCTGGTTTCCTACCAAGGAACTGGTCTCAGTTTTTGATGTAAACTTCCCCTCGATCTTGGTTTCCTACCAAGGAACTGGTCTCAGTTTCTGATATAAACTTCCCCTCGATCCTGGTTTCCAACCAAGGAACTGGTCTCAGTTTCTGATTTGAACTTCCCCTCGATCCTGGTTTCCTACCAAGGAACTAGTCTTAGTTTCTGATTTGAACTTCCCCTCGATCCTGGTTTCCTACCAAGGAACTGGTCTTAGTTTCTGAAGTAAACTTCCCCTCGATCCTGGTTTCCTACCAAGGATCTGGTCTTAGTTTCTGAAGTACACTTCCCCTCGATCCTGGTTTCCTACCAAGGAACTGGTCTTAGTTTCCTTTGTCAATAAACTTTCTTGACAAGGGACGCTGTGTGTAGCGGTTTTCCTCAAACTTCTCGTCGAATTTTCTTGGGGAGATGCCATTTGATGGGAAAAACTTTTGATGTCAGAATTGCTGGGGAACCCATCTGTCTGAGCTGTAGAGGTACACAAACTTCTCTGTTTGGAGACGCCATTTGTTGACTCTATCTAGGGAAAACGAGTCTCTTGAGAGACTGCTTCCAGCTTAGGGATATTACATCATACTTTTCTCGGAGATCTTCTCGGAGAAATGCCATATGATGTGATCCAATTTTGAGGTACTGATGACCTTTTTGTCAGCGGATTTTTCGGAGAAAAACTGCTGTATTACCGAATTTCTGATTACAAGGCTTTCTCTGGGGATTTTCCTTAATCCGGGAAAGCGAAAGTATCATCTTCAATGGCGAAGAGTGATATTTGTTGAAAGTTTTCTTGTTTTCTCAGAGGTTCAAGTTATCAAAGTGGTCGAAGACCGTCTCTAATCCAGAGATAAACTGGAGAGAGATTTCTTAGATGATTCACTTTCTGACGAGGAAAGAACTGACAACTCAATGGAAAAGACGTTTATCACTAGGGGACAAGACCGACTAGAGTGATAGTGATGCAATATGAACGTAAATGAAAATCAATAATGCAGGATGTATGTATGTATATGCTGATAAAACTGACACGACACACAAACTAGTAGATGAACACGACTGGATACTCGGCCACAGCTGGGGACGAAGAAGTACCATTTGGTCCAAAATAGCAATTCTGCCTTGCATAGGAGAAGTAGTCCCTGTGGGGGGAACAATCGTTGATCGGGCTTAGGAGATGAGAACTCGGCCGAAGATGTCAGATGGAGTATTCGCATTTGACTGTAACTGATCCTTCGTTTAGGCGCACTGATTTAGAAGGAGTACTTTGATTCTGCACTTTGAAGCTCGATTATTTCTGGCGAAGCGATCGATGTTCTTTCGATGTTCAACAGTTAAAAGAAATTGCCATCTTTATTTTAAAAGCAGAAAATTTTGACAAGTAAATTCATTTTTGTTTTATTTCAAGAATCGTTAATCATGTTAAAATGTCGTTCTGTAAAGCTAAAACAAATAGGAATTGCAAACAAAAGCACAAGGGCTCAAGTTTTATTGATAGGATGGAAATCAGCCAAACACGTGATTTCGTAGAGTATTTACAAAGTTAGAAAATGGTAATTTAAGGGAAAAAGGCTACATTGAAACATAACGACCACTATCCTTCTACCAACTTTGAATTCGGGACATCCTGAGCTTCTGTCGAAGATGACCTTGACTGGAGTTTTCTTTCAATGGATGGTGTAACTGATGCTGAGGGATTTGCCCCTGTTGGACGTAGTTACTTGCCATTATCCCTAACTTTTGCCTGGATTGTACTTTGAGATTTCCAATCCATCGGGATGATTTTTGATTATGTCTCTAATTTTTGCCTGGACCGCCCTTTCGGGTTTTCAATCCACCAAGACGTTTTTTTTATTTAGGTGAAGTATTTCTTGACTACGTCGACATTCGTTGGGTAGGTAAACTCCTCTCCATCCATGGTTGCGAGTCTCAAGGCGCCTCCTGAGAAGGCTTTCTTGACCACGTAGGGGCCGTCATAATTTAGAGTCCATTTGCCCCGAGAGTTAGTGAGAAATGATTGTATCTTTTTGAGCACGAGGTCTCCTTTCCTGAAGACGCGAGGTCGGACCTTTTTGTCGAACGCCTTCTTCATTCTTTGCTGATACAACTGACCGTGGCATAGTGCCGTGATTCGCTTCTCTTTGATCAGGTTGAGTTCACCGTGTCGATTTTGACACCATTCAGTCTTTGTTAGCTTAGCTTCCATCAATACCCGGATTGATGGGATCTCTACTTCTATGGGGAGCACTCCTTCCATGCCATATACTAGAGAGAAAGGGGTTGCCCCTGTGGAAGTGCGGACAGATGTGCGATAACCGTGAAGAGTAAAGGGTAGCATCTCGTGCCAGTCTTGATAGGTTACAACCATCTTCTGAACGATCTTTTTGATGTTCTTGTTAGCCGCTTCTACCATTCCGTTCATCTTGGGTCGGTAGGGAGCTGAGTTATGGTGTTCGATCTTGAACTCAGCGCATAACTCTTTCATCATCTTATTGTTCAAGTTAGATCCATTATCTGTAATGATCTGGCTTAGAACACTATAACGACAAATGATATTATTTTTGATAAATCGGACTAGCACTTGTCGGGTTACATTAGCGTATGACGCTGCTTTAACCCATTTGGTGAAGTAGTCAATGGCTACTAGGATGAACCGATGTCCGTTCGAAGCTTTGGGTTCAATCATGCCAATTAAGTCGATTCCCCATATGAAAAAAGGCCATGGGGAAGAAAGAACTTTGAGATCCGTTGGCGGTACATGGATTTTGTCGGAGTATATCTGACACTTGTGACACCTCCTCATGTACTTGTAGCAATCAGATTCCATTATCAACCAGTAGTACCCTGCTCTTAGAATTTTTCTCGCCATTGTGTGCCCGTTGGCATGAGTGCCAAAGGATCCTTCGTGAATTTCCTTCATCAGCATGTTTGCTTCTAGTCTGTCTATGCATCGGAGCAAGACCATGTCAAAATTTCTCTTATGGAGAGTATCACCGCTCAGGAAGAATATGCCTGCCAACCTTATGAGGGTTTTTCTGTCTTTCCTGGATGCCCCAGGTGGGTACTCTTATTTCTAAAGGAAGCATTTGATATCGTGATACCAAGGTTTGTCATCTATGACTGCTTCAATCGTGAAGATGTAAGCGGGCTGTTCAAGGCGCATTATGTCGATCTTGGTTAAGTCGTTCCATTGACCTACACTAATCATAGAAGAGAGAGTGGCTAATGCATCAGCCATGTGGTTCTCATCACGAGGGATGTGATGAAACTCGATTCTGTTGAAGAAAGGTAACAACCTTCTTGCATAATCTTTGTAAAGAATCAATCCTGATTGGTATGTGTTCCAATCTCTATTGATCTGATTGATAACTAGGGGTGAGTCGCCGTATACATCCAAGTTCTTGATCCTTAAGTCGATCGCTTCTTCGAGACCCATAATACAAGCTTCATATTCGGCCTCGTTGTTTGTGCACTTGAATGTACATCTGGCAGTGAAAGGAATGTGGGTACCTTGAGGTGTTATGATGATTGCCCTAATTCCGTTTCCATAATAATTGACAGCTCCATCAAAGATTAGTCCCCATTGGGAACCTGATTCTGGCCCTTCACGGGGTAGCGGTTCATCGCAATCTTTCATCTTTAGATACATGACATCTTCGTCTAGGAAGTCGAACCCGACTGATTCCTGATCGTCAATCGGTTGATGAGCCAAATGATCGGCTAAAACACTTCCTTTGACGGCTTTCCGAGTATGGTACTCAATGTCATATTCTGATAACAACATCTGCCAACGGGCTATCCTTCCCGTGAGAGCAGGTTTTTCAAAGACGTACTTGATCGGATCCATTTCTGAGATTAACCAAGTAGTGTGACGAATCATGTACTGGCGAAGACATCTGTCTGCCCAAGCCAAAGCGCAACAAGTTTTCTCAAGCATAGTGTATTGAGTCTCGCAGTCAGTGAATTTCTTGCTCAAATAGTAGATGACAGTCTCTTTCCGTTTTGTTTCGTCTTGTTGGCCAAGCACACAACCCATAGAGTCTTCCAAGGCTGTTAAGTAGATGATCAGTGGCCTTCCTTCCACTGGAGGTGATAGAATCGGTGGGTTCAACAGATATTCCTTAATACTGTCAAAGGCGGTTTGGCAGTCCTCTGTCCAAACGCAGTCCTGGTTCTTTTAAAGTAATTTGAAAATTTGCGCGCATGTCGCGGTCATGAGGAATATAAATCTGGAGATGTAATTCAGACGTCCCAAGAATCCCCTGACTTGTTTTTCAATTTTCGGAGAAGGCATTTCTCGAATGGCCTTGAACTTGTTAGGATCAACCTCAATTCCTTTTTGGCTGACGATGAACCCTAAGAGTTTCCCTGAAGGGACACCGAAGGTGCACTTGTTGGGATTCAAGCGGAGTTTGTACTTTCTCAACCGCTTGAATAGTTTTGACAGGTGGGTCACATGCTCCTCTTCTGTCTTAGATTTGGCAATCATGTCATCGACATATACCTCGATTTCCTTGTGTATCATGTCATGAAACAAAGTAGTCATGGCCCTTTGATAGGTTGCCCCGACGTTCTTCAAACCGAACGACATTACCTTGTAACAAAAGGTGCCCCATCAGGTGATAAATGAAGTTTTCTCCATATCTTTCGGCGCCATTTTGATTTGATTATAGCCCGAGAATCCATCCATGAAGGAGAAGACTTTAAACTTTGTTGTACTGTCAACCAGCATGTCAATGTGTGGTAAAGGAAAGTCGTCATTTGGAATAGCCTTGTTTAGATCTCTGTAATCGACACACATTCTGACTTTTCCTTCCTTTTTTGGAACGGGTACGATATTGGCTAACCATTGAGGATATTCTGACGTGGTGAGGAAACCCGCGTCAATCTGTTTCTGTACCTCCTCTTTGATTTTGACGGCCATGTCCGGGTGCGTCCGTCTCAACCTCTGATTTACAGGCGAACATTCTGATTTTAATGGTAAATGATGTTCCACGATGCTGATATCCAACCCTGGCATGTCCTGGTAGGACCAAGCAAACACATCGAGAAATTCTCTGAGAATCTTTGTCAGACTCTCTTTGGCAGTTAGATTGAGTAGTGCCCCAATCTTGACTTCTTTTCTCTCTTTTTCTGAACCCACGTTGATCATTTCCAATGGCTCTTTGTGAGGTTCAATGGACCTTTCCTCTTGTCGGAGTAATCGGGAGATCTCTTCTGGAATTTCGTTGTCAACTTCTTCTTCAGCCCCAAATACCGGGAACTCAAAGTCGGGAGAAGGCATTGGATCGTATGTTTCAACGGGGTTTAAAACAAGCAATCTGCATGACGGTATGATTTGTGTTTAGAAGAGATAGAGAAAATGCAAGTGTGTGCAGTGTATTTTTTTGAAAAACTGCTTGTTTATTTTGAATTGTTTTTAGGATTACCATTTTCTGAGAAAAGCGAAAAGAGAAAATAGCAATTAATGCGGAGATTACAGTACGACATTATTTTATTTATGAACAAGTCGATTCTTGAAACTACAGCCTGTTGTACCCCAAATTTTACCTCTTAGATGTCATAACATCTTGCACTTACATGTAGGGATCAATCATCTGTGCATTGTTGCCTAACCACGATATCTTATTAGTTTGTTCTATGTGAAGCCAGGTTTTGCACAGGAGAGAGAACAAAAGGCAATAAACCAGACTTTCATGTTATTCAATGTCTTCTAAGATATTTTTTTGGCTCCATACAGTCATCACAAATGTTCACCAGTTTGGGTGAGATTCTTATGAGAAGCCATTTGTTCAAGAAAGATAACTGAGACTCCAAAGTGCAACCATCTGAGCTTGGAGGCTGATTGTGAAGTCCTCCAATCATATGTCATCTAACGAGATTTGGTCAAGAGAAATCAAGGAAATATCATTTGGTCAGGACTTGTGAAATTAGGGTTTTAACCTGAAGATTCATTAAAGAGCCTTGTTGTGACCGGACAGTAGTTTAGAAGGTTCGTCAACCATTTGAGCTCACATACTTTCAAGAGATCTCACTCAACAAATGAAATCAAGTGTGTTTGGTTCCTGTTACAAGTGCCTTGAACCACAGGATTCGCCGTGACTCAAAATCAGGGTTTTATCAGCATCCGTCAGCCAGTGCCTTTGATTTTGATCAAGATCGGTTTCCAGGTTTCGGAATACGATTCCACCTGATACTGGGCATCCTTAGAGGCCATCTATGGATCTTGGAGGAGAGTGAAAGAGCAAGATCCTCGAAGATCATCCATTGGAATTCCTGAGGAAATTAAGGTTTTGACTAAAGAAATCGAGCCTTCGATTCCGACGATTTTGGACCAAAAAGAAGCGTCCGAGCCATGTCTCAATTTAATTTGATCGACCATCGAATGAAGACACGAGGAATCGGCACTTGTAATTATTATTATTATTTTCATTTGAGAAAAGAAAGAAAAAAAAAGAAATGAAAAGAAAAGAAAAGAAATGAAAAGGAAAAAAAAAAGAAAGAAAAGAAATGAAATAAAAAAAAAAAAGAGAAAGGGAAGGTGGCGTCTGCCACCATTCCCAGGGTGGCGCCCACCACATGGAAACATGGCGCCTGCCATGTATGGTGTGACACTTCCCACAAATTTCCATAAGCCACACTTGGAAAAATAATAATATGTTTTAAATAGAAAATCTGACTTGAAGAAAGAGAAACTTTTTCACCAAAGCACGGCCTCACGTCTCCTCCAGTCTTTTCAGCACAACCTACTCTCTCTGAGCTACCTTCTGAATCAAGACTTTTGCAACAAATGCCAGCTTACGAAGATTTGAAAAAAAGGGTGTTTTGGACAATTGAAAAATCAGACTACACCCTCACTTTCTCCTATAAATAGGACCCCTCATTTTCAGTTTCAAACACACCAGTATTCACCCCCAAAAAATAGAGGCTGAATACTCTCTTTCTCCCTCATTTATTCTGGTACTCTGAGTAAAAAGTTCGTCATTTTTTACAAATTTGTGAAGAGGCAGTGAACCATCTCCACTAGGTAACCTTCACATCTCCGTTTCATTTCCGTTTCATAATATCATGAGCATGTTATTATTAATTCCTAAATAAATGTTGTGTGTGGATTTTGTTATGGCTTTGTTTCATGAATATTACTTAAAAGAAAAAAAAAAGATGAATAAAAGTTGGTTTATCACGGTTTAATGGATGTTAGTAAAAAGAAATAAAATAAAAAAGCATGAAAGTGGGATAATGTGGCACTGGCCACACATAAAGAGTGGCGCAAGCCACTAGTGTAAGGTGGCGCAAGCCACCCCTTTCCAAGAGTGGCGCAAGCCACTAGTGTAAGGTGGCGCCTGCCATCAAGTTTTAGTTTTTTTTTTTCTTTCTTTCTCTCTGTTTTTTCTTATTTTATTATTTTACTTTTCCTTGAACTAATGTGGCGACTTCCACACTGATTGCACCCACTTCTCTTGTATTTTTTTATTTTTATTTCTCACATTAACTTCATTTTATTTTTTAAGAAAAATCAAACTAATGTTTAATTCAGAACTTCTTCTTTTGCGAATCATCAACTTGTGTTTCTGAAAACTGTTAAGTTTCTGAATATTTTATGTTACTTGAGATTTATTGCTCGACCTGAACGATATTGTTGTTGTTTGTATGTCTTGGTTTCCATTGTTAAGTTCTTAGCTTTAATATATTTCTGTTTTTAAAACCTTGATAATGTTATTTCAGTCGTACTCTTGTGTTAATCCATGTTTACTATGTCCATACTTGGAATTTTACTCTGGTTAATGTTTACTGCTTTTGAATCTTTAAACTCATATCGTTCATCTAATCTCATTTTCAATCCTTATTTTACAAGAAGTTGTTTCCCTCCTATTCCAAAAGAAAGTCTCTCTATTGACTTCATTGTCATAGACAGCTCATTATCCCTCGGCTTCCTAAGAGCCATTTCCAATCCTCCTAAGGATCATCCTCATAGTATTCCCTTTTCCCTTGGCCTCATGAGAGCCATAAATCACAACCTAGAGCTATGATAGAGTTCTTAAACTCTATGTGATTCTCATCATCATGAGTATTCACTTCCCTTTACAACATAGACTTAGAGAGTTCCTCAACTCTATACGAGCTTCGCACTCGTCCCCCTTTGGAACTTTGGCCATAGTCAATGGTTCCTCCTTCACCCTTAGTTAGGTGAACTACGGTTGCTCTGATTCTTTAGTCAGATACGTAGGCACAAGATGCGACGTCTTGGCGAGCAGAATTCAATGTATATACCCTTAACAGATACCTTAGCAAGCAAACATAACATAACACAAACTAAACAAGAGGTTCCTGTAGAGTACTACCGATATTAAGGGTGCTAATACCTTCCCTTAGTATAACCAACCCCCGAACCTATATCCTCTTAGGTTTTCTCGATCTTGAACCTTTCCTTTGGATAAATCAAAGTCGGTGGTGAATTCAAAGAAATGTGATGCAAGTTAATTAATAGCTTGTTATCCGATTCTCACCACAACACAACCCTATAAAACAAAACTCTGTCGCTTTGGGCGAAGCGAAGAGGGATATTTATAGAAAGTGAGCCCTATCGAAACATCCATTTCACCTGGGCAGGGAGAAAGGTTAAAGTAAAGACAACAATTACTTTGACTTATGAACAATCTTCGGAACATCGACAACAACCCATTGGCGGCGAACTCCTCGGTGAATCACAAATTCTGGTACTTTCCTTGATTTGTCTTCAGAAATGACGCTGATTTCTGGCGGAGCAGGATCATTGGAATCTGTCTCCCAAGCAAAGTTGTCGTAGATGAACTCTTCTGTTGTATCTTGCACAATATTTGTGCTCTCAGGCAAATCTCCCCATCCAGTTGGCTGGATGTCTTCGAGCCTGATACGAGAGCTTTCGGGAGCGGTGTACTTGACCATGAAGTCAAATTTTCCACTTGGTTGTCCCAAGGTGTCCCACACTTCTTTGGAACTGGGGGAGTCATCTCTCTCGATGACGTTGACCTCAGGAAAAGCATAGTTAATGAATTCTAGTCCAGCAAGCTTTGCCAATTCATCTTCGTACTGGATATTTTCTGAATGACCTGAGTGTTGATCCCATGACATGGTGGGGACGCAGGTATTCTGTTCAATGACGCTCAGCTAATTTTCATTGTTCGGCTGATTTTCTTGCCACAAGTCTCCTGGGTACGGCTTCCAGATAGGCAGGCCATCCATTGGGCCATAATAGTTGTGATCAAAGTTGTCCTTCATCAGAGTGTCCTCCTCTAATGAGTTTGGTGGAGCCCAACATACTTCCGAATCACAATCTCCGTATATCATTTCGACATTTGACCTCGGTATAAATCTCGGACTCTGTGCGGGATAGCAAAATGGCGTAGGCACCTCTTCCTGAGACATATAACCGTCCTCGTTGAGATAGGACTTCCATTCCTCATCCGTATCTGAGGGATCTCCCTCGTTGATGGAATGGACTGCTTGAGGCACTGGGTGAAGGAAACCTCCACTGTGGAAGAAGTCCTGAATGGGATGAAGACTTTCATCGTTAGTAGCTGTCGGGGTGCAGGTTGCAGAAAAACCAAGACCCTTCTTAGTTTTATTATCAGTAGGAATGACAAGCTGTCCCCATCCTTTTGCGTTGTTATTCTCGATTACTTCGAGAGCATCTCTGTATGAGGAAATTGAGGTTCCTTTCTCTGACTGATTCTCCGTGTTCACCGAAAGTGCTTGGAACTGAGTTCCAACAACCTCCTCGGGTTCTACACAAGTAGATAATGACAAGTTACTCACGAACAATGCTTGCTCCCCACAAACCGTGACGAGTTGATCGTTCTTGGCGAACTTCAGTTTCTGGTGCAGCGTCGAAGTGACTGCCCCAGCCTGGTGTATCCAAGGTCTTCCTAATAAACAACTGTATGTTGCCTGGATGTCCATGACCTGAAAAGTGATTAGGAAAGTGTGAGGACCGATAGTTATGGGAAGGTCGACTTCGCTGATAACTGCTTTCCCAGACCCGTCAAATGCTTTGACGATGACCTCGCTGCCCCTTATTGGGGGTCCTTTGAATGACAGTCGCATTAAAGTGGACTTCGACATAACGTTGATGGCCGATCCGGTGTCTACTAGTATGCTGGCTAAAGCATCGTCCTGGCAGTTAACTGTGATATTGAGCGCCATGTTGTGACTTTTACCCCCCTTTGGAAAATCCTCATCACTGAATCCTAAGTTGTTGCAGGAAGTGATGTTAGAGATGATGCTATCGAACTGTCGTATTGACACATCCTGTTCCACAAAGGTCTACTCTAAGACTTTCTGTAGAGCCTCTCTGTGGGATTCGGAACTGAGTAAAAGTGATAGCACTGAGATCTTTGAAGGAGTTTATAACAGCTGATCAACAATGTTGTATTCACTCCTTTGGATGAGCTTCAGCATCTCATCATTGTTTTTCGAAAGGTCGGTATCACTGGATTGACCGACTGGTGGATTGGGAACTTCCGTTTGTGGTTCCTTTTCTTTGTTCGGTTCTCCAACTCCTCGATTGAAGATTCGACCGCTCCGTGTTACTTGACTGATGTCTGCAATATTCACGACGGAGGGTAATGGAATTTCCTTTCCATTCTCAATTATTGTTGCTCCGTATTTGTAAGGGATCGCCTTAGCTGATTCATACGGTAATGGTCCCGACAGATAGATAACTACAGGAGCCTTCTGATTTCTCTGACTGTCGTAAGTAACTTCAATCAGTTCCTGGCTAAGAACCTTTGATTCGTCCAGTAGAGGGATGATGGTACAAACATCCTTGTTCTGTTGATGATCAGAGATTATGACAACGTCTCTGATTTGATCCGCGAAGTAGTCCGGCGTCCAGTTGATTGGCTCGGGACTCGGACACGGGCGAATCTCTTTTCGGTCCAACTGACCTTGAAGGGCTGCCCGCACGAGGTAGTATCCTTGGTTATTCACCGAGCAGATTCTACAACGTTCATAGTTGTGTGGTGGCACCTGGCCATGCCCGCTTTGAATGACGTGTAACCTTACCAAGTTTGTTTCCATAGATCGAACATCCTGACTCTGACGCCGAGTAGGGTTTCCATTAAGCATACTGATTTGTTGTGTGTCTTCATCCAGATAGATTGGAAGCCACCAGTGGTTTAACAAGTGTTGTAAAGTTCTTTAAACGAGAGCGTACCCTTGGTTACTCTCACAACATCCTTTACACTTCTGATAATTATGTGAAGTGAGAAAACCGAGTTGAACCTGCCTGGCATGCAACTCCACCAAGCTGGTATTCATAAGACGAATATCAAAAATTTGAATCATGTTGATATGATAAGGATTTCTATCATTGTAGTCCTGGATCCATCCAATATCCATCTGACGCTGGAGGGCCTCTTGTACAAAAAAGCTTCCCTGTTTGTTTACCGAGCAAGTCAGACAGAAATTATAATCGTGTTGCGGCAGATTATGATACTGGCTTTGCCTTGAGTGCATTGCCATCAAGTTGACATTCATTGCACGGATGTCGTGGTTCTGAATGATGTTGGAATTCGTATAGGTCATGTTGACTCCACGAACTCGATGCTCTTGGATCCATCCGAGATCCAATTGTTCCTGTAGAGCTGATTACACCACAGGACATGCCTGATTGTTCTTAGAGCAGATATCACACTGGTGATAGTTATGAGGTGGCACATGGCCATATCCGCTCTGTCTATAATGCATATTGACCAAGTTGGCCCTTAATAAGAGTACATCATGAATTTGATAGATGTTGTTAGACTCTCCTTCTATCAAATTGACTGCAGCTTTCTCGTGTTGAGGCAGCGGGTTTGTGAGAACATTCGGATTCGTATCTTTGAAAGATAAGACCCCGCTCCTAACAAGCTTTTGTACGTCAGATTTGAAACTGAGACAATTTTCTATGTTATGCCCTGGTCCTCCTTGATGGTAAGGACAAGTCTGACCCGTTTTGAACCAAGAAGGCGGATTTTCTGGTACTGTAAGAGGAGACTTGGTTTGGACATGCCCCTTGACCAGTAATAATGGAAACAGTTCCGCGTACAACATCGGTATAGGGTTGGACCCTGGTGGTCGCATTTTACGGTTGTTGTTGTGTGAAGGACGAGTCTGCTGAAGAGACTGTTGTGTCCTTTGCTGAAGTTGCGGTTGGTTCGGTTGGCTCTGCGCAACCTGAGATTGATACGTAGGAACAGGCGTGGGATTGATAGCAGGAGTTATAGCTACTACTGGTTGATATCATCGACTTTGCTTTCCAAGAGAGATATTCCCGATATCTTGCTCTTTTTTCTTAGGTAGAGCACTACCGTATCGTTTCGTACTACTTGATAATCCAGCGTCTTTTACTAAACGTCCTTCTCGGACTGCTTCCTCAAGACGAACTCCCATGCCCACCATCTCGGTGAAGTCACTGGGCGCACTGGCGACCATTCTGTCGTAGTAAAATGAGCTCAAGGTCTTTAAGAAGATCTTTGTCATCTCTTTTTCCTCAAGAGGTGGACAAATTTGGGCGGCAATTTCACGCCATCTCTGAGCGTACTCCTTAAAGGTTTCCTTGTCCTTTTGTGACATCGATCTGAGTTGATCTCTGTCTGGTGCCATGTCCAAATTGTATTTATATTGTTGAACGAAAGCAGCGCCAAGATCTCCGAACGTGCCGATCGTAGCGCGGTTTAAACCCATGTACCATTTTAATACAGCACTGGTTAAACTATCCTGAAAGTAATGAATTAGTAGCTCCTGGTTCTTTGTCTGAGCTGACATTCGCCGAGCGTACATCACCAAGTGGCTTTGAGGGCAAGAGTTACCCTTGTACTTTTCAAAGTCGGGTACTTGGAACTTGTGTGGAACTTTCACATTGGGGACCAAGCAGAGGTCCGCGACGTCCTTTCCAAATAGATCCTGACCGCGAAGGGCCTGCAGTTCTTTCTGCATCTCCAAGAATTGTTCCTGGAATTCATTCATTTTGTCGAACATGCTGTCATTTCCACCAGAGGGTATCTGTGGAACCTGTCCTTCCGGGACAGTGTGTACCACGGGTGGTGGTATAGTCATTATGGTCGAGACTCTCGGTGCCTCCCGAAGTTTGTAACCTTCAGGAGTTGCTGTCATGCCCCTAGCATCTTCGCTTTCCCAAAGTTTGTAACCTTCAGGCCCAGCGGTTCCTGCTGCGGTTCTCTGATCCTCAGCGATCGGCGAAACATATCCTTTCGGGATATAGTTGATAGGCATGCCCCAGGGACGATCTTTCGGCATTTTGTACCTAGGATCATACTTCTCCACTATGGGCGTTGATGTGATCTCTGAGATCACAGTCCTTTGTTGTTGCATCTGAGCTTCTACTAGAGTTTGCATGTCGTTATGAAGCTTTCTCAGATCCTCTTTCAGAGTGTCGATCTCTTCTCTCAACTCTCTATTCTCTTCCTCGAGATCATCCATCTTTTTATGACGATTGGCCCGAGTATTGTACGAATGAGACAGTTTGACTCTAGAATCGAGACGCAAACGTGAGATTCGCAGGTAAGAAGAATGCGTTTATGAGAATGATGAATGCAATGATTATTAATTATTTTTGTTTATTTAAAGTAAACTTTGACAATTGGATTGCAAATATCAAACAGTGAGGAAACCCCGTTTTATTAAATTTAAAGGATTGCGGAAATGGAAATACAGTAGATTACAAAGTGCTTGGAAAAGGAAATCTAAACTAATGGATCCCGAGTCCTGTCTAAAGAGAGCTCAGGTGCTGGTTCGGGTGCTTTCCTTTTCTTTGACTGGGGCTCTTGGGCCGTTGTCGGGTTGTCATTCCTTTGCCAAGTGAAAGGAGTGAGCAAATTCCTTTGGTCATCCTGATTTTCTACAACATGTTGCTCTAAAATCTTAATCAGGGCATCTTTTTCTCTTAACAGTTGTTGTATTTTCTTACACTCCACATTGAGAATATGGTACTTATTTCTCCAAGACCTCTTCTCCTGATGAACTTTACTGAGAGTAACCTGAAGTTTTTCCGTCTCAGACATGAAATAAAGGGCCGAGTCCCTTAATGGAAGAACTTCCTGATGAGGGTAAGGTATCCTCAGCTCGAGAGCTCTAGTTTGTACCCAATGGAGGTAAGGCTCCACAGAGACACAATCCAGATTTCCTAGAGACTCTCTTCCTTTCCTATGAACACATTTCCAGGCATGCACTATTTCTGTCTTTAGTGCTCTGTCATTTTCTCCTTCCTTGAAGAAAAGATCTTCCAAATGAGCATTACGCGGAATATGCCTCACCGGGTATCCAAATTGACGACGAACTAACACCGGATGATAGTTGATTGCTCCCTTAGTTCCTATAAGGGGTACATTTGGGAAATTTCCACAACGGTCAATGATTCTGATCCCGTCGTAGATTCGATTGTACCAATCGATGTCAGAGTTGGTAAGAGACATGATTCTCTGCGACCAACGTAAAGTATTCTTTTGATCCCAAAATGCAGCAGACTTGGGCAAGTGGGAAGTGAACCATTTGTATAGCAGGGGTACACAACATGTGATCATTCCTCCATTATACAAATTCCTTAAGTGTACCGAATGATACGCATCTGCGAGTAAGGTTGGTACGGGGTTTCTAATCAGGAAAATCTTAATGGCGTTGATATCTACAAAGTTATCGATGTTGGGAAACAAAAATAACCCGTAGGTGAGCAAAAAAACAGTTGCTCTCGAAAGCGGCCACGTTCCCTATACTAGCAAAGTACAGGGCTTTCTTTATCAAGAATTGGGCTGGCAAACCTTGGATGCCACCTTTAGTGGTCATGTGAGTCCTGACTTCTGACTCGTCCACATAAATTGCTCTTGCAATGGTTTGATCCTTTGGAATTTCTTCCAGTCCAGAAAAGGGAGCTTGATCAGTAATATTTAAATTAGTCCGGTGAGAATACTCCTTCAGCGTTGGTGCAAGCTGATAATCCAGGAATGTGAAACAGTGATAAACCGGATTGTAGAACTGGATTAGCGTGGATAGGATTCCTTCGATTACATGAACCCTTAACAAGGACAACAGTCCTCCATATTTGGCTCTGAAAGCCTCGTGGTTGGTGATCATTCTCGCCAAACCTCTTAAATCCTCTAACTTTGGAACCTTGAAGGTGTACTTATGAGTTTTCCTTCTACCAAAATCCATTAGCGCAATCTCCTTTCTCTGACATTTGCAACATTGTCTTAGTTTAATTTGAAAAAGAGAGACTAGAAGAGAAGATTACTTTTTTTAATGTTTTTTAAATGAATGCATGAATGCAGCACACAAAAACATAGAAAAAACATGGGGTCAAAGGGTCGGTGTCATGAAGTCAAGGCTCTACCCCCTCAACGGTTTATACTGGTATTTTTTGTACCTGTCCGCAAAATCATTGACCCCTCTGGGATAACAACAACAAGCGGATCGCCAGCGAGCTCATGTGTCCCAGAGTGATCTCAGATGAGGGTAGTATCCCATGACAACTATTTCCGATAGCTTTCGCACTACAAAATGGCTTAAGTCTACTAAAAACCTCAACTTCTCAGATAACCCAGTCGACCACACTACTTTCAACAACCGAAGTCGTATAGGCAATGTATCTGCAAAGGGAGTCTCCACTGAGTTTGATGGTCGATCGGGGGCTCTTAACTGGAATTCATTCCCAGCAAGATTACCCGCATTACCATCACATATCTTAGGTGTATACTCAATATTTCCACATGCGGCATCACCCGCATTCCTATTAGCAGAAAAATAAACACAGATATGAATTAGGAAAAGCAGTATATATATTTGTCTTAATCATCCTAGACCTTTAGTCTTATGATCCTATACAAACAATGACTCCCCAGCAGAGCTGTCATTTCTGTGATGCGAATTTAAGGTTTCCTCCCTTGGGAAAGCAAGCAAGAATATCTCCCACTGTGGTTGCCCTTCTGCTGTGCCATTTTTTAAGGTTTCTACCTAAGATATGGGAAGAGATATGATGTTTCATCCCCAGCAGAATCGCCATTTTTCTTGGCAGTTTTCAGACTTAAGGTTTCAACCAGAGAGATAAGAGGGACAAGATGTCCTGCGTGGCCCCACGGTGGGCGCCATTTTTCTGTAGCGAGCGATTTTGGACGTGGTTCTTAAGCACTGTCGCTCTGGGGTACTACAGGTCGATTTATTTTTTATCCTATTAAGCTGACTAAGGAAGGGAAATAGATGTCTCCGATTAACCCTGCTTGCATACTGGGTTTAAATAGATGACTGTTAGTTTACAGATGCGGTTTAGATTGTGGGCCTCTCTCTGCTTATTTTGTTAAGAATGAAATGACAGGACTATTCATGGGGATTTTGGATAGGTACTGGATTTGATGTTTTTAATTAGTGTGCTTGCTAAGATTTTTTCCAATCTTATGCCTACGTATTCCCGTTTAACGAAACAGGGAAATCAGAGCGATCGTAGTTCCTCCTATTCTATGGGAGGAAAAGAGGTTGTTTTGGTGTCTTGTTCAAAGCCCAAGACGTGAAGCTAAATGTGGTTTGTATCTTGTTCAAAGCCCAAGATGTGAAGCTGAAGGGTCTATTTGTATCTTGTTCGAAGCCCAAGATGTGAAGCTAAAGGGGTTTGACTTTAGAGAGAATTTGTCATCTCTAAAAGGGGATATTTTGTTTGTTTGTCACAATTGTTGGGTGACTGATTATAAAGGAGAATTACTTTAACTGGGATGTGTGAATCCAGCAATGCCATAATTTCCTTTATAGGAGATTTTAACCTGAAGGAGAAGACTTTAACTCAGTTTAGAGCAATGCCATCTTTCCTTAGGAATTTCTCATGCTAAAAGAGGAACAGTGGCGTGGATGTAAATAATCCAGAGGCTTGCCGCTTACAACAATTAGATGAAGGAAAAGGAGTTGTTGATGTTTGTATACTGTGAGCAAGGCACAAATTTTGATGCTAAAAGGTTGATTGACTCAACCAGGGTTTTCTTATACAAAGCCTAAGAGGAGGCTATTGACCCAACAAGAGGGTGTTTTTATGTGTCTTGTACGAAGCCCGAGAGAGAGGCTAAAAGGGTTGACTCAACAAGAGAGTGCTAACAAGTGACTGACTCAATAAGAGAGTGCTTTTATATGTGTCTTGTATGAAGCCCAAGACGGAGGCTAAAAGGTTTTGACTCTACATGAGAGTCTTTTATACTCAACAAGAGGGTGTTTTAGTATCTCGTACGAAGCCCGAGATGGAGGGTAAATAGGTTTGACTCAACAAGAGAGTCTTTTATACTCAACAAGAGAGTGATTTGTATCTTGTAGGAAGCCCAAGATGGAGGCTAGGAGTAGGTGACCCAGCAAGAGAGTCTGAAAAGGTTAGCTCCGCCAGGGAGAATCATTATACAAAGTCCAAGAGGAGGCTATCATGCTGGTGACTGTTTTAGTTTAGTGACAGGTCCCGTATGTTAGATAAAAGAGTAAATCAGTTCTTATAAAGGTTGAAGGTAAGGTTGTGCTTTGGCACTGATCAGAGGATCAGGGTTGTTTCCTTTTCTTTAAGGAAATGGGAAATCCAAAGGGTATTGAGACTGTCCAAGTCTATAGGTGTTTTGAGAAATTGATTCTCAAGTAGTGAATGATCTTTGTATAATGCCCAAGAGAAGGCTGTTATGTTAAGGGATGAAGGTCAACCCGTTAACTGGTCTGACACTTGACTCAGAAAGAAAGCTCTAGCAAATTGATGACTAGGTTTTGTTCCTATACCTCTAGAGGTCTCTGGGTCCTTGTACTAAGCCCAAGAGAAGGCATGAGAACTTTTAAGAAGCCGAAGGGTCCTTGTACAATGCCCAAGAGGAGGCGGGGATGCTTTTAAGAAGCCTGTGGGTCCCCAAACCCTGAGAAGTTCAAGACATGCCATTCATCGAGAATAGATCAAGCCAGGAAAGTCCGAGAATTTGGAAGAAACTCAAGAGATGCCATTCACGGATAAAAGATCATCCCTGGGGAGTAGAGTCTCTTTGACAATGTCTAAGGGTGACAGTCTGAGAAAGGGTTTACAGAGAATGCTGCCTTTCACGTCTCCATATTATTTAACCCCAAGAGGAGGGAAAACTGTGTCTGGTAATCCTATGGGGATCTAGTTTTGTTTGTATTTAAGAGTGACCAACAGGGCTTTACCTAGTGTTAGACGTAGTTGCCGGGGAAAACTCTAAATAACTATACTAGTATTACACAGTGGATATTTGACAAGTATATAAAGGTTTGTGAAAGAAGACATACAGTGAGCAGCCCCACAATACAGTTATATATATGAAAGCGGATAAAGAAAGCTGGTAAACACTTACTCGGTTGTAGAGCTTCTATACTGTTTGGTTAGTTTGTTCAACAAAGAAAGCTTTGATAACAATATTATATTCAAAATCAAAGGAGAAAGTGCTTTGAAAAGATTGTTGGGGCTTACAGCTCAAGGAGAGACCCAAGGTTTTATCAGTGATTGCACTGTTGTTTTGAAATTGTACAGGGACTTATACAAGTGACTGAGGCCCAAAAAGGTTTTCTGTACAAAGGGATGGGTCTTACACTCTCTCAAGAGGCCCAAAGGTGTTTAAAGAAAAAGAACGGGGCTTATAACACAAGGGTAGGCCCAGATGATTTGTTTTGAACTGGCGATTATGCCGAGATTTCTTTACCGTACCGGGTCTTATACAATGCATTGAGGCCCAAAAAGTTTTGATTAAAAAAGGGTTTGGGTCTTACACTCTAATAGAGGCCCAATGATTTATTTTTGTACAAGTGGCGGGGCTTACAGCTCAAGGAGGGGCCCAAAATGGTTTTTGTTTGAGAACGACGATCGCGTCGTTGTTTTAAAAATGTACAGAGGGGCTTATACAATAAGTGAGGCCCAAAAAGGTTTATGTACAAAAAGGGTTGGGACTTACACTCTATTAGAGACCCAAAGATTAAAGATGGGTCTTATAACTCAAGGAGAAGCCCAAAGATTTTTGTGAAAAAGGCGACGGTCGTGTCGAACCTTTTGACGGTATCGGGACTTATACAACACACTGAGGCCCAAAAAGTTTTGTATTTACAAAGGGTTGGGTCTTACACTCTACCAAGAGGCCCAAAGTGTTTGAAAAAAATATTTGATGAGGATTGAATTAATGAAAACCCTAATTTGTTTTCAAAATATATTTTAATTGAATAAAAATTCAATTAAAATGATCAAAATTGTTAAACATGTGTGGAAACAAATTGTGATCTTAGATTATTGTCTCAAAAATTATGCTTCTATTCACAAAATGATTGGAAATCACTAAAATTTGAAAAATCAAGAGGGAGAAAATATTTTAAATGTCAAAAACAATTAAAATATTAATTCTTTACAAAAATATCAAGTATATGAAATAAATAATATTTTTGGGATTTTTTGGGAAAATAAAATATTTTAATATTTTTGTGAATTATTAAAAAAAGAATCAACTCAAAATCATTAAAACTCAGAGAGAAATTAATTTTTGAATCAATTAAATAAAATCACAAAATTCAAATATTCAAATGTTCAAAAATGGCGCCAAGAACTTGGCAAGAACACGCGCCACGCTCTGTTTCTGCAGATTTGCGTTTTCTTTCCAATCTCACTGAATACTTGATGATAACATGCAATCTACATATCAATCTACTCGTTTTCACTTCACGATCATGTCTATGGTCTTTAATTTCATTTATTTTAACCATGGAATAAGAAATCAAAGAGAAACCTTAAGAACCCTAAAATTTGCATGAAGGTTCAGAAATTCCATACAGGATTCAAACAAAGCAATTGATTGAGGGAAAACACTCTATGCATGATTATGAACATATGGCCAAATTATTGTGCAGCAAAAAATGCATGGATCATAGAGTTAGAAGAGCTCATGCTTACCTCTTGCAGCTGGTGATCGTGTTTTGTGTTAGAGGTGTTACAACTTGGTTCCAAAGATATGAACAACTTCCCTAGGTGCTATGGAGTGTGTCTGGATGCTTGGAATGAATTGAATTGAGCTGGAACTTGATTTGACACCTCAACTGCAAATCTGTCAAAGGCTTGTGCATATGGCTGGTGATTTTGAGAATCTGGTGTTCCAGATGTTATGTGAGTGTTTGGATCACCTCTATATGATGTTTATGAGGTGTGTGTGTGATTGGTTTGGTTGGAATAGCTCTCAAACTCAAAACCCGATAGTGACTTGCTTTGGAAGGCAATTTTGGAGTGAAGAAGGAGATTTTGAGGAAAGCATCTGTTTGATGGTTTTGGTGTACTCAAACTAATCACAAATGAGCTCTATTTATAGTAGAGCAAGTTTGTTTTGCAAGGAATAGTGAATGGCAACTGCTGCATAGGTTTGGCCAATGTTGATCAATGAGAATCCAAGTCTCCTCTAGCCATTGACTAGAGGTTAGGGCACAGGCTGCTAGTTCCCTTGGTCTTGGATAAGTCTTGACTGAATTCAGTTGGAAATGGCTCAGTCCATGCCACCTTGGTGCATCCATTGAATGCTCCAAAACAAAATTGGAGTCGTGTCCCCTCTTTAGGGATTTCTAGGTTTGGCATGCTATTTTTAGTTCCAAGGACTTGGGAGGCTTGAGATCAGAGTTGGTTCCTCCTTGGTCTCCCCTTGAGGTGTTCAGATGGATAAGTGTGTTTGTCATTTGCACAAATTTGGCAAATCGAGCAAAATGCACAAATCTGCCTTGCTTTGACAGTTTTCAGCAAGGCATGTTGCCCTTGTCATATCTCATGGCTCAAGTGGAATTTGATGGGGTTCTTGGCCATTTTGGAAAGCCCTCATATGATACAACAACTGTTTGATCATAGTTGGTTTTGATACTTTTTGGATCCAAGTGAAAAATGCCCCTACATTTGGAAAAAAGTGAAGGCAGATTCTGACTTGGTGAAAATTTCATTAAGTGTTGGAAAAAAGTGACATTTTCACCTTTTGTGATTTTGATCATTCCATAACTTTATCCCACTTTTCTTATTTTTCTTGATGAATGATGATTCCAATCACACAATAACATCATTTTAGGGTCAAAGAACCATAATTGTGAAAAATCTCAAAAAGTTAAAGTTGACTTTTGTGCACAGTTGACTTTTTATCAGATGAATTCCAAACTGTGCGATCCTCTATGAAATCAAGTCCTTGACCTAAATTAAACTTGATGGATTTATTTCATAGGTATTATAGGGTGTATTGAATCATGTCCCAGGGTTTGGGAGCATGCCTGAGTCAAAAGTCAAAGACACTGTTGACTTTTTCCGCGAAACCCTAATTGTGGTTCTGATGAATTTGAAACTTGCTGCTCAAGCTTCTTAGATCAATCCATTGTTTCAAATGGATCAATGTGGTTTATTAGAGACCCTCAAATCATGTCTTGAGATCTTGGCTCATGTTTTGTCCCAAAAGTCAACTTAGGGGTGAATTAGGTCAAGAAACCCTAATTCCTGATCTTTTTTGAATGCATACCCTGAGGTTAAATTGACTTGATGATTGGGTTCATGATGTCCCTTGGAGCATCTTAGGTTATTCTTTGAAGCATTGGCTCATGCCTAGAGGAAAAGTTCCATATGGAGGCCTTGGTTGACCAAAACCCTAATTTGGTGACACTGGCGATCTTAAGGCCTGATCCACTCAGAATGTTGCAGCCTTGTGCTTGGTTCTTGATGTGGGAGTCCTCTTGATCCATTGTGGATGTTTGAGAGGTTAGACAAGTTGAAGATCATGTCATTCCTTGATTGATCCTTTGTCTAAGGCTCAAAGAGGGCTTGAAACCCTAATTATTGTTTGTAGTGAGTGCTCGCCCATCTTTGGGGAGACTGATGGTTCATCCATATTGTGATGATGATTTGCACAATTATGGGAAATCTTAGTGGTCAAAATTTGGGGTATGACAGATGCCCCTATTTAATCTTCTTGGACCCGAAGGTGTGAATGGCGAAGGTATTCGGGCATTCGGGCATTCGGGGTGCAAGATGATTAAATATCGGAATACCCGAAATTTTGATGGTGGTCATGAATGGTAGCTTACGCATTCATCTTCTTTTGCTAAGCGATAATGCTTAGAAAAGGTAAAACTTCCCCTCGATCCTGGTTTCCTACCAAGGAACTGGTCTCAGTTTCTGATGTAAACTTCCCCTCGATCCTGGTTTCCTACCAAGGAACTGGTCTCAGTTTCTGATATAAACTTTCCCTCGATCCTGGTTTCCTACCAAGGAACTGGTCTCAGTTTCTGATTTGAACTTCCCCTCGATCCTGGTTTCCTACCAAGGAATTGGTCTTAGTTTCTGATTTGAACTTCCCCTCGATCCTGGTTTCCTACCAAGGAACTGGTCTTAGTTTATGAAGTAAACTTCCCCTCGATCCTGGTTTCCTACCAAGGAACTGGTCTTAGTTTCTGAAGTAAACTTCCCCTCGATCCTGGTTTGCTACCAAGGAACTGGTCTTAGTTTCTTTTGTCAATAAACTTTCTTGACAAGGGACGCTGTGTGTAGCGGTTTTCCTCAAACTTCTCGCCAAATTTTCCTGGGGAGATGCCATTTGATGGGAAAAACTTTTGATGTCAGAATTGCTGGGGAACCCATCTGTCTGAGCTGTAGAGGTACACAAACTTCTCTGTTTGGAGACACCATTTGTTGACTCTATCTGGGGAAAACGAGTCTCTTGAGAGATTGCTTCCGGATTGGGGATATTACATCATACTTTTCGTGGAGATCTTCTAGGAGAAATGCCATATGATGTGATCCAATTTTGAGGTGCTGATGACCTTTTCGTCAGCGGATTTTTCGGAGAAAAACTGCCGTATTACTGAATTTCTGATTACAAGGCTTTCTCTGGGGATTTTCCTAAATTCGGGAAAGCGAAGATATCATATTTAATGGCGAAGAGTGATATTTGTTGAAAGCGAAGATATCATCTTCAATGGCGAAGAGTGATATGACCGTCTCTAATCCAGAGATAAACTGGAGATAGATTGCTTAGATGATTCATTCCTGACGAGGAAAGAACTGACAACTCAATGGAAAAGACGTTTATCACTAAGGGACAAGGCCGACTAGAGTGATAGTGATGCAATATGAACTTGAATGAAAATCAATAATGCATGATGTATGTATGTATATGCTGATAAAACTGACATGACATACAAACTAGTAGATGAACACGACTGGATACTCGGCCACAGCTGGGGACGAAGAAGTACCATTTGGTCCAAAATAGCAATTTTTCCTTGCTTAGGGGAAGTAGTCCCTGTGGGGGAAACAACCGTTGATCGGGCTTTGGAGATAAAAACTCGACCGAAGATGTCAGATGGAGTATTCGCATCTGACTGTAACTGATCCTTCGTTTAGGCACACTAATTTAGAAGGAGTACTTTAATTCTGCACTTTGAAGCTCGATTATTTCTGGCGAAGCGATCGATGTTCTTTCGATGTTCAACAGTCAAAAGAAATTGCCATCTTTATTTTAAAAGGAGAAAAGTTTGACAAGTAAATTTATTTTTGTTTTATTTCAAGAATCGTTAATCATGTTAACATGTCGTTCTGTAAAGCTAAAACAAATAAGAATTGCAAACAAAAGCACAAGGGCTCAAATTTTATTGATAGGATGGAAATCAGCCAAACGCGTGATTCTGTAGAGTATTTACAAAGTTAGAAAATGGTAATTTAAGGGAAAAGGGCTACATTGAAACATAACGACCACTATCCTTCTACCAACTTTGAATTCGGGACATCCTGAGCTTCTGTCGAAGATGACCTTGACTGGAGTTTTCTTTCGATGGATGGTGTAACTGCCCCTGATGGATGGTGTAACATCCTGAGCTTGCTGGAGTTTTATATAGGTGAGTGAAATGATTCCATCTTTAATTAATTTTCTCACAAATGAATGTCTAAGTCCTACGTGTCTAGACTTTCCATTATACACTTCGCTGAATGCTCTAGCTAAAGTGGCTTGGCTATCGCAGTCTATCAACACCTTTGAAACATTGTCTTTTGCTAATGGAACTTCTAACAGAATGTCTCTCAACTATTCTGCTTCTTGACCAGCGGAAGCAACAACCACAAACTCTGATTCCATGGTTGAAAGAGTAATGCATGTTTGTTTCTTGCTCTTTCAAGATATTTCTCCTCCAGCTAATGTAAATATCCACCCAGTTGTGGATTTATGATCTCCTACATTGGATATCCAACATGCACCGGTATATCCTTCTAGTATGGCGGGAAACCTTCCATAGTGAAGGCCAAGATTTTTGGTCTTTTGTAGATAGCCGAAAAAAATCCTTATGATTGCCTTCTAATGTTCTTTATATGGATTACTAGTAAATCTACTCATTTTACTAACTGCAAATGATATGTCGGGTCTGGTACATTTCATCAAGTACATAAAACACCCTATCGTACTTGCATACTCCAATTGAGCCACTGCTGTTCTATTGTTCTTTTGAAGTTTGACAACATGATCAAATGGAGTGGTTAATTCCTTAAAGTTTAGGTGTTTGAACTTATCAAGCATTTTTTCAATATAATGTGTTTGACTAAGTTCGTAAACCCCACTATTTCTCTTTACTTTGATCCCTAAAATTGTGTCAACTAATCCAAGATCTTTCATCTTGAATGTGGAAGTTAGAAACCTTTTTGTTTCTAAAATTCCATCCATGTTATTGCTAATTATCAACGTATCATCAACGTATAAGCAGGAATATTACAATATTTTTCCGTACCTTTGTGTATAAATACTTGTCACAAGAATTAGGAGTAAATCCATTTGAAAGTATGACAGAATCAAATTTTTGATGCCATTGTTTTGGTGCTTACTTTAGTCCATATAGGGATTTGACAAGCTTACACACCTTTTGTTCATTTCTAGGAAGCACATATCCTTCTGGTTGTTCCATGTAGATTTCCTCATCGAGATCTCCATTTAAGAATTTCGTTTTAACGTACATTTGATGAACTATAAGGTCATTAAAAGAGGCCAAGGCGAACAATACTCTAATTGTTGTTGTTCTTGCTACCGGTGCATATGTGTCAAAGTAATCAACACCCTCTTTTTATCTAAATCCCTTTGCTACTAATCTTGCCTTATGTGTTTAATGTACCGTCACTATGATACTTCTTTTTAAACACCCACTTGCATCCAATGGGCCTTAATCCCTTTGGTAAGTCAACAAGTTCCCAAGTATGATTTGATGTGATTGAATCCATTTCATCTTGGATAACATCTTTCCAAAAGAAAGAGTCCCTTGAAGCCATTGCTTCCTTGTAAGTTTTAGGATCATCTTCTACTTGAAGAATAATGGGAATATTTCGAACATAATTCTCACAGTTTCCTTCAACTAGATAAAAAGAAATAAGTTGAGAATCAATTTCGTTTGGTCCTAGATCCTTTGTTTTCCGGATTCTCTTACTTATCCTAGGCTCGGGTTGAGTTTCAATTATCCGAGAAGTCTTTTCGGGTTGTATCTCAATACTCCGAGACAAATCTTCCTCACGAGATTCTTTGTTTATGGGAGACTCAGATTCTTTATCCTTAGTAATAAGGTTTTCAAAGAATTCTACATCTCGGGATTCAACAATTATATTAGACGCTAAGTTTAAAAGTTTAAATGCTTTACTATTTAGAGCATATCCTATAAAAGCACATTTTATTCCTCGAGGACCCAATTTAGTTCTCTTAGGATCCATGTTTTTATAGTAGGCCACACATCCCCACACTCTAAGGTAACCGATATTTGGTACTATGCCTTTCCATACCTCATATGGGGAAATACCGGTTTTCTTCAAATAAATTTTGTTAATTATGCGGCAAGCGGTTAGTAAGGCCTCGCCCCACAAATTAAATGGCAATTTGGAATGCATTAACATGGCATTCATCATCTCTTGATATGTTCGATTCTTTCTCTCGGCTACACCATTTTTTTGTGGTGTGCGATGTAACACCCCGATTTATTTTATTGTTTTTCGTAATTGGAATTATGTGTTGTTGTGTATTTGTGTGTGTAGTTGTGTTTGGGGTTGCCCTTAGTATGGGGTAGTGACCTTAGAATTGGAGGAATTGAGACGTTAGGGGTGTATGACCAATTAGGTAGAACTTGGTTGTGTGGTGAGAATGGTTATTTGGTTAATATTATTATTTTAAATTATTAAGGGATGTTATTAGTATTATTTAATTAGTAGAATAATAATAATAATAATAATAATATTTAAATAATAATAATAATATTAATAATCAAAGAATAATAGAAAATAAAAAAGGGAATTAGGGGAGGGAAACCATTCAGTAAGTGTTTTTGGAAGAAAAGAGAAAGAGGAGAGCTAGGGCAAAAGGGAAGAGAAAAGCCATCGTTGAGGCCGAGGTATTGTCCAAGAGCTCTAAGGTAAGGGTGAGGTTCTTTAATCTCTAAGGGTTGCATAATATTTGTATGAGGGTAGATAAACCTCTAAGATCATCCATTGTGTATGGTTTGTGTTGAATTGGGGATTGGGGTTTTGTATGTCGGAGGGTTTTATAAGAGGAAAAATGCATAAATTTATCGGTTGAATTATGGCTTATGTATTTCTACTTGTTTATATGTTAATATGTAATTATATGTGTGTTTTTGGGGCAGTTTGGGGAATAGAATCGGAGAAGGGTAGGGGTCGAATCGTGCTGAAATCGCAACTGCAGAATTGCAGAATCGCGCACTTCGCAATGTGAATAAAAGTTCGCTGGGTGAATGTTTGCTCCAGATTCGCTAAGTGAATAAGGTAGCGAACGAAGAGAAAGAAGAGAAATTCTAGAATGTGTGGTGGGGAAGTTCGCCCCAGGTTCACTAGGCGAATTCCTGGCGAACTCCAGTTCGCTGGGTGAATGAGGAGCGAGTGGGAAGGAGAAAAAGTGAGTCTCTGGTTTTTGTATGGGAGGAATTGTTCGCTGGAAAGTTTGCTAGGCGAACTCCTAGCAAACGAGAGTTTGTTGAGCGAACTCGTAGCGAGCGTGACAATGCTGTTTGCTGCTGTTACGGACATAATTTTATTAAACTTCAAAAATTCATAACTTTTAATCTGTATGTCCGTTTCAGTCGCCGTTCGAATTGTTGGAAAGCTGGTTTCATATAATTTTTTATAAAATTAATTTCAATACCAGAATTACAACTATTTGTTGCAGTAGTCGGGTTTTCGGGCATGTGTTAGGTGTTGTATGTTGAAATGGTGAAATTGGTTGTGTGAATGCGCATTGTAGATGTGGATTGTATTCGTTGCATGTTTTGGCAGGTCTATGCTGTGTGTTGAATAGTTGTGGTGTGATGTAACGGCATATTATTTAATCATATGCATTTTATTGTCGTTGTATGTGGCCATTGTATGCAATCCATGTTGCATAAGTAGTGTGATGAGTCGTGTGCCCATGTGGTGTGTGAGCGTCTCATCCGGATTCTTTGGGATAGAATCGTGTTGTTGTTGTTGTTATTGTTGTTGAGGTGATCGTGTGCCCATGTGGGGTGTGAGCGATCACGAATGTCGTGTGCTCATCTGGGGTGTTGTCATACCCCAAATTTTGACCACTAAGATTTCCCATCATTGTGAAAATCATCATCACAATATGGAGGAACCATCTTGCCTCATCAGTCTCCCCAAAGATGGGTGAGCATCCACTACAATCAAATTTAGGGTTTCCAGCCCTCTCAGAGCTTTTAGACAAAGGATCAATCAAGAAGTGACATGGTCTTTAACTTGTCTAGCCTCTCAAATATCCACAAGGGATCAAGAGGACTCCCACTTTAAGGATTAAGCACAAGGCTGCTCCCTTCCAGGTGGATCAAGCCTAAAGATCGCCAGTGTCACCAAATTAGGGTTTCGTCGACCAGGGCCTCCAGATGAAAATTTTCCTCTGGGCATGAGCCAATGCTTCAAAGCATATCCTAAAATACTCCATGGAACCTCATGGGCCCAAGCATCAAGGCAATTTGACCTCAGGGGATGCATACATAAAAAATCAGGAATTAGGGTTTCTTGACATAATTCACCCCTAAGTTGACTTTTGCGACAAATCATGAGCCAAGACCTCAATAGAGGATTTGAGGGTCTCCAACATACCACATTGATCCATTTGTAACAATGGATTGATCCAGGAAGCTTGAGCAGCAAGTCTCAATTTCATCAGTACCACAGTTAGGGTTTCGCGAGAAAAGTCAACTGTAGCTTTGACTTTTGACCAGGACATGCTCCCAAACCCTAGGACATGATTCAATATACCCTATAACACCCATGGAACATGTACATCAAGTTTTATTTAGGTCAAGGACATGATTTCCTAAAGGGTCGCACAGTTTGGAATTCATCTGATAAAAAGTCAACTGTGCACAAAAGTCAACTTTGACTTTTTGAGATTTTTCACAAAAATGGTTTTTTAACCCTAAAATGATGTTAATGTATGATTTGAATCATCATTCATCAAGAAAAATCAAGAAAAGTGGGATAACTTGTAAAAGGGGTAACCATAAAAACTTAGAAAATTTTCTAAGTTATGAACAAAGTGGCAAGGGTACCAACTTTGGAGGATCATAACTCCTAAACCACAAAGCCATTTCCCCCATCCAAAGCTTGATTTGTAGATATCATTACCCTCAACAAAAGCTTAAAACTGACCTCCCTCCAAATTCCTCATGGATTTTGAGTTATGGAATGATCAAAATCACAAAAAGTGAAAATGTCACTTTTTTCCAACACTTAGTGAAATTTTCACTAAGTCAGAATCTGCCTTCACTTTTTTCCAAATGTAGGGGGATTTTTCACTTGGATCCAAAAGGTATCAAAACCAAATATGATCAAAAAGTTGTTGTATCATATGGGGGCTTTCCAAAATGGCCAAGAACATCACCAAATTCCACTTGGGCCAAGAGATATGACAATGGCAATATGCCTTGCTGAAAACTGCCAAGGCTAGGCAGAATTTTGCAATTTTGCTCGATTTGGAAAAATCAGATAATTCCAAGCCTTGTCATTACTTTGGACACATCTGAGGATCAAATATAAAGGGGACAAACACTGAGCCAAGCCTCCAAAGTCCTTGGAACAAGAAGTAGCATGCCAAACCTAGAATTGCCTAAAAGAGGGACAAGACTCCAATTTTGGATTGGAGCATTCAATGCATACACCAAGGTGGCATGGACTGATCCATTTGCAACTGAATTCAGTCAAGACTTATCCAAGACCAAGGGAACCACAACCCTGTGCCCTAACCTCTAGTCAATGGCTAGAGGAGACTTGGATTCCAAAGTGCAACCATTAGCCAAACCTCTGCTGCAGTTGCCATTCACTATTGATCCCAAAACAAACTTGCTCTACTATAAATAGAGCTCATTTGTGCTCAGTTTGAGTACACCAAAGCCATCAAACAGATGCTTTCCTCAAAATCCATCTCTTTAGGCCAAAATGCCTTCTTTAGCAAGGTAACTCTGAGTTTTTTAGTTAGAAAGAATTTCCATCACAACTCATGATCCTAACACCTCATAAACATCATATGTAGGTGATCCAAACTATCAAAAGTGACCTGTAACACCAAAATTACAAAGTCATATCTCAAAACCTCCAAATAGGCCTTTTGTGCATTTTTCAAGCCATGTCTTGATTCAGTCACTTTCCAAACCAGATAAAACCTCAAACACACTCTAAATAACATCCTTGAACTGTCCCAAATGATTCCCCCCATCTGGAACACCATTTGAGAGAGTTGCTATTTTGGTCATTTTAACCCCTTTTGCAAGAAAGGGCCAGTTTGTGTTTTTGCAGGTTCCAGTTGATTCCAACCATCCTTAAAGCTTCTAAGGGATCATTTGAGAGTGTCCAAAGCATTAAACCATTTATGGAATAAGAAGTTTGGCAGATTGCACAGAAAACTCCAAAAGCTCAAAAAGAGGTAAGCATCATGACTTGAACTTTCCAAAATATGCATTGCTTTAAAGTCCACTGATCATGCACACCTCATACATGTTATATATGTTGTGTTTGGATCAATTCATCATGTAATTCATGCCTATATCAAAGTGTAGCATAGAAAATGCAATTATAGGCCTTTTTCAAAACCACTATCGGGTTTTGAGGAGGGAGTATGATCTGAAAAAAATACCACCACCATTGGATTCCTTGTAAAATTCTAGGGCAGATGCATATAAATTTTGTCCCCAAACATTAAGAAATGAGAAAGTTATGGACCTTCCCGTTTCTTAGCAAAACTTGCCTTGTCTTGCCTTGACCAGGCATAGAAAACAAGGCATGCCTTGTATATTTGTGGTTTCACTTCAAGCAATGGATGTATCACCACCCCAGTGGTAAGGCGCACGCCCTATAACCTTGAGGTCATGGGTTCAAACCCCACCCATGCCATTTTGTGTTTTCTCACATTTTTGCTATTTTTTCCAATATTTTATGTTTTATTAATTAATTGGAAAATTAATAACTCTTTCAATTTTAATTATTTTTGATTGGTTCTTTTTGCAAAAAATCACAAAAATGTTGAAATATTTTATTCCACAAAAAAAATTAAGTTTATATTATTTATTTAATATAATTAGTATTTTTGTGAATAAATTCCTTTTTAATGTTTTTAAACATTTTAAAAGTGAATATTTACTTTGAAAATCAAAACCAAGTGAGTTTTAATTAACCTTGTGATTAATACCTCATTTCTCAAACCTTAAACAAAAAATCACAAATGGTTTATTCAAACTTATTTGGTATTTTATTTGATTTTCTTTAAATATTTACTTTTAAAGAATAACAAATTAGGGTTTCTTTGATTTTCACCCTTATCAAACAATTTCAAACACTTTTGGGTCTCTAATAGAGTGTAAGACCCAATCCTTTGTAAATACAAACCTATTTTGGGCCTCACTTATTGTATAAGTCCCGTTGTATTTCAAAAAGTTCGACGCGATCATCGTCCGTTGAAAAAAACCCTGGGCCTCTCCTCGAGCTATAAGACCCATTCAAAATCTTTTGGGCCTCTAATAGAGTGTAAGACCCAATACTTTGAAAACCAAACCATTTTGGGCCTCAATGCATTGTATAAGACCCACCGCGTTTTCAAAAATCTCGGCGCGATCGCCATTTTCAAACAAATGATCCTGGGCTTCTCCTTGAGCCGTAAGCCCCACCACTTGTACAAAAATAAATCTTTTGGGCCTCTTGAGAGAGTGTAAGACCCATCCCCTTGTACATAAAACCTTTCTTGGGCCTCAATCACTTGTATAAGTCCCTCTATACAAAACGACATTGCAATCACTGATAAACCTTGGGCCTCTCCTTGAGCTGTAAGCCCCAACATCTTTTCAAAATACTTTCTCCTTTAATTTTGAATATATTGTTGTTTTCAATCTTTCTTTGTTGAACAACTAACCAAACAACATGGAAGCTCTACAACTGAGTAAGTGTTTATATGCTTTCTATATTCGCTTTCATATACATACAACTGTATTGTGGGGATGTTTCACTGTAAGTCTTCTTTCATAAACTCATATCAACTGTGTAATACTAGTATAGATATTTAGAGTTTCCCCGGCAACTACGTCTAGCACTAAGCCCTGTTGGTCACTCTTAAATAGACAAAACTAGATCCCCATAGGATTACCAGACACAGTCTTCCCTCCTCTTGGGGTTAAACAATATAGAGACGTGAAAGGCAGCATTCTCGGTGAACCCTTTCTCAGACTGTCACTCTTAGAAATTGTCAAAGAAACTCTACTCCCCAGAGATGATCTTTTCTCCGTGAATGGCATCTCTTGAGTTTCTTCCAAATTCTCGGACTTTCCTGGCTTGATCTATTCTCTGTGAATAGCTTGTCTTGAATTTCTCGGGGTTTGGGGACCCACAGGCTTCCTAAAAGCATCCCCGCCTCCTCTTGGGCGTTGTACAAGGACCCTACGACTTCTTAGAAGTATTCACAACCTCCTCTTAGGCTTCGTATAAGGATTCTTCCTTCGGGAAGAGAGCCTCCTCTTGGGCTTCGTACAAATTGTCCCTCGACTTCTTAAAAGTTTCCAGCCTCCTCTTGGGCTTCGTACAAATTGTCCCGACGACCTCCTAGAGGTATAGGAACAGAAATTAGTCATCTTAATAGAACAGCCTTTCATAGAGTCTAGATCTTTCTACTATGAACGTACTACTACTGTTTCTTTAAGCATAGTACAAAAGATAAAACTCTAGACTTGGACAGTCTAATCTCCTTGAGTCTCGAAGGCAGTCTCAAATAAGGAAAAACACCAGTAGACTCGGACAGTCTCCAATACCCTCTGGATCCCCATTTCCTTAAAGAACAGGAAATAACCCTGATCCTCCGATCAATCCCAAAGCATAGCCTTACCTTTAATCAGTCTCTTTATAAGAACTGATTTTCTCTTTTAACCAACCTACTGGACCTGTCACTCAACTGAAACATCACTTCTTTTAGCCTCTATCTCGGGCTTCGTACGAGATACAAAAAGACTCTCTTGTTGAGTCAATAATCCTTTTAGCCTCTATCTCGGGCTTCGTACGAGATACAAAATGACTCTCTTGTTGAGTCAATAATCCTTTTAGCCTCCCTCTCGGGCTTCGTACGAGATACAAAAACACTCTCTTGTTGAGTATAAAAGACTCTCTTGTTGAGTCAACCTTTAGCCTCCGTCTTGGGCTTCATACAAGACACATCTAAAAGCGCTATCTTGTTGAGTCAACCTTTAGCCTCCGTCTTGGGCTTCATACAAGACACATACAAAAGCACTCTCTTGTTGAGTCAAACCCTTTTATCCTCTCTCTCGGGCTTCGTACGAGACACATAAAAACACCCTCTTGTTGGGCCAATAGCCTCCTCTTAGGCTTTGTATAAGAAAAATCCCAGTTGAGTCAATCAACCTTTTAGCATCAAAACTGTGCCTCGTTCACAGGATACAAACATCAACAACTCCTTTCATCTAATCGCTGTAAGCGGCAAGCCTCTGGATTATTTACATCCACGCCTCTGTCCCTCTTTTAGCATGAGAAATTCCTAAGGAACGATTGCATTGCTCTACACTGAGTTAAAGTCTTCTCCTTCAGGTTAAAACCCCCTATAAAGGAAATTATGGCATTGCTAGGATTCACATATCCCGGTTAAAGTAATCCTCCTTTATAGTCAGTCACCCAACAGTCGTGACAAACAGTCCCCCTTTAGAGATGACAAATTCTCTCTAAAGACAATACCCTTCAGCTTCACATCTTGGGCTTTGAACAAGACATAAACCACCTTTTCAGCTTCACGTCTTGGGCTTTGAACAAGACACCAAAACACCATTTCCTCCCATAGAATAGGAGGAACTAAGATCGCTCTGATTTCCCTGTTTTGGTAAACGGGAATACGTAGGCATAAGATTGAAAGAAAAATCTTAGCGAGCACACTAATCCAAAGTCCCAAATCCCATACCTCCATCAATCAATCAAAAAGCATCAGTCTTAAACTCCCACCAATCGCCCAAGCACTATTTTAACAAAATAAATTAAGAGAGACCCACAATCTCAATAGCATCTGTAAACCAACAGTCACCTGTTTAAACTCAGTATGCAAGCAGGGTTAATTGGAGACATCTATTTCCCTTCCTTCATCAGCTTCAATAGGATAAAAAATGAATCGAACTGTAGTACCCCAAAAGCGATAGTGCTTCGCAACCACGTCCAAAAATTCGCGCTACAGGTGTGAGCGACTTATATGGAAATTCCGACGGGAATTATGATCATGAAATTGGGATCGAATTGGTACCACATGCATTGATTCGAGTTGTGGGTCTCATTGCATTACATCATATTGCATTGTATTGTGAATCGTATGATTATCTGTTGTGTATGGGAAATGGTAGTTTCGTTGACGTTGTGATGATAGGTTGAACTATATATGGATTATGTTCTTTCATACTTATATTATGCATTTCTTATGTTGATTTGAGAATCTCACCCCTTCTGTTTGAATGTTACCTTTATGTGGGTAACGTGCAGATGATCAAGATTAGTGCGGAGTTGGAGTTAGTGAAGACGAAGTCTTCTCTTTTATTTCGTTGAGTCGGCGTCTGCTATGATGTGTAACACTCGGGATTTGGAACGTTTGTCATTAATTGTTTTATTATTTTTTACCACTCTATTTACTTGATGATGATTATGTGGTATTAAACGTGTTATATTTTCGTTGAATTTTCGCTGTCGTGGTGAAGATTGATTAAGAATGTTTTATATAGTGATATCTATGTGTTACATATCATATGCATGAGCAGGTGTTTGTTGAATGTAGCATCCTAAATGTTTGTATGTTTTATTTTACTCTGATATTCTATTATTAATTATCTCGGGGGTTTAGAGTGTTACATAGTGGTATCAGAGCAGGTCGGTCTGCCCGACCAAGTTTTTGAGTCGTTGTCGTGTGACAGTTGATTAATGTCGATGTCGTTTCCTTAACCATTGTGTTTTGTTGTTGGCGTGTAACAGATTTAGAATGGCTGGAAGGAACGATGCTGCTATTGCTACTACCTTACAGGCTGTTGCTCAGGCGGTACAGAACCCGCCTCATGCTAGTGAGAATGATGAGTTTCGGAAGAATAGGCCGCCTACCTTCAGGGGAAGATATGATCTGGATGGGGCATAGGCTTGGCTCAAGGAGATTGAGAGAATCTTCCGGGTTATGGAATGTCCTGAAGCACAGAAGGTGCAGTTAGGTACTCACATGCTAGCTGAGGAGGCTGATGATTGGTGGGTTAACACTCGTCAACTGTTGGGAGCAACAGGAGAGGCAATCACTTGGGCTGTGTTCAGTAGGGAGTTCTTGAGGAAATATTTTCCTGAAGATGTCAGAGGAAAGAAAGAGATTGAGTTTCTGGAACTGGAGGAGGGTAACATGACGGTTACGGAGTATGCTTTCAAATTCTCAGATCTGGCTAAGTTTTACCCTCACTACAGTGCGGCAACTGCTGAATTCTCAAAGTGTGTCAAGTTTGAGAATGGATTGAGGTCTGAGATCAAACATGCAATTGGTTATCAGCGGATCAGAAGATTTCTAGATTTGGTGGATTGTTGTAGGATCTTTGAAGAAGATAGCAAGGCTCGATCGACTCACTATAAAGGGCTGGCCGAGAGGAGGGGAAAACAACCGATGAACCATGGGAAGCCTTATGCAGCTCCAGCTGAGAAGGGTAAATAGAAACAAGCTGATGGCAAGAAGCCAAGTGGGGGAGGTTCCCCTGCTCCTCTTAAGTGTTACAGGTGTGGTGAGGTAGGTCATCGTGTCAGTGAGTGCACGAGTGATGTGAAGAAATGCTTCAAGTGTGGATAGGCAGGACATTTGATTGCTGACTGCAAAGTTAATATGGTGACTTGTTACAACTGTGGAGAACATGGCCATATTAATACTCGTTGCCAGAAACCAAAGCAAGCTTGGACTGGAGGAAAGGTGTTTGCTTTGTCAGGGACTCAGACTTCCAGTGATGACAAAGTAATCAGAGGTACATGTTATATTAATAATACGCATTTGATTGCTATTATTGATATTGGTGCCACTCACTCTTTTATTGCTGCTGATTGTGTGAGAAGGCTAGGCCTTGTTGTTTCTCCTATGAAGGGAGATATGGTTGTCAAAACTCCTGCAAAGGGATCGGTGACCACTTCTCTAGTTTGTTTGAATTGTCCACTATCAATCTTTGATAAGGACTTTGGTGTGGATCTTATTTGCTTACCATTGGGAGGTCTCGATGTAATCTTGGGTATGAATTGGTTGGAGCTCAATCATGTTCATATTACCTGTTTTAACAAGTCGGTGCGATTTCTTTCTCCCGAGGAAGAGGAAGAAAATGGTTTTCTATCTGCTAGAGAGTTTAAAGAGCTCTTAGAAGAAGCTCAAGTGCTTGCATTGTTTGCATCCTTGTCAGTGAAGAGTGAGTCAGTGATTAATGAATTGCAAGTAGTGCGTGAATTCCCAGAAGTGTTTCTGGATGATATTGCTGATGTACCGCCTGAGAGAGAAATGGAGTTTGCTATTGATCATGTCCCTGGTACCAGACCTATTTCTATGGCACCATACAGGATGTCGGCATCAGAATTAGCAGAGATGAAGAAGCAACTGGAAGAGTTGTTAGAAAAGAAATTCGTGAGACCAAGTGTATCGCCTTGGGGAGCTCCAGTGCTGTTGGTGAAGAAAAAGGATGGCAGCATGAGGTTATCTATCGACTACAGACAGCTGAATAAAGTGACGATTAAGAACAAGTATCCGCTTCCAAGAATATATGACTTGATGGATTAGTTAGTCGGTGCCCGTGTGTTTAGCAAGATTGACTTGAGGTCGGGTTATCATCAGATACGGGTAAATGATGAAGATATTCAGAAGACGACCTTCAGAACTCGATATGGACATTATGAGTATGTGGTGATGCCGTTCGGAGTTACTAATGCACCTGGTGCATTCCTGGAGTATATGAATCAAATTTTTCATGCTTACTTGGACCAATTTGTGGTTGTCTTTATTAACGACATTCTAATATATTCTAAGTCAGAAGAGGAACATGCTGAGCATTTGCGGATCATGCTGCAAGTGTTAAAAGAAAAGAAGCTCTATGCTAAGTTGTCTAAGTGCGAATTCTGGTTGAGAGAGGTAAATTTTCTTGGGCATATTATTTCAGGTGATGGTATTGCTGTGGATACATCCAAAGTGGATGCAGTTCTATAGTGGGAGGCTCCGAAGTCGGTAATTGAGATTAGAAGCTTTTTGGGCTTGGCGGGTTATTACCGCGAGTTTATTGAAGGCTTTTCAAAGTGGCACTTTTGTTGACTAGGGTAAATCGTTTGTGTGGGATGTCCACTGTGAGAAGAGTTTCGTCGAGCTGAAGAAGAGATTGACTACAGCTCCAGTTTTAATTTTACCCGAACTGAATGAACCGTTTGTGGTGTATTGCGACGCTTCCTTGATGGGTTTAGGAGGTGTGTTAATGCAGGATGGTTAGGTTGTGGCTTATGCTTCACGACAGTTAAGGATCCACGAGAGGAATTATCCAACTCATGATTTGGAATTAGCCGCGGTAGTATTCGTATTGAAGATTTGGAGGCACTATCTTTATGGTTCCAGATTTGAAGTGTATAGCGATCATAAGAGCTTAAGGTATCTGTTTGATCAGAAGGAATTGAATATGAGATAGAGAAGGTGGTTGGAATTCTTAAAGGATTATGATTTTGGCTTGAACTATCATCCCGATAAAGCTAATGTCGTGGCTGATGCTTTGAGTCAGAAGAAATTTTTCTAAGTTATGGAACAAAGTGGCTAGGGTACCAACTTTGGAGGATCATAACTCCTAAACCACAAGGCCATTTTCCCCATTCAAAGCTGGATTTGTAGCTCTCATGGCACTCTAAAAAAGCTTCAACTACACCTCATTCCAATTCATCATGGATTTTGAGTTATGGAATGATCAAAATCACAAAAAGTGAAAATGTCACTTTTTTCCAAATGTAGGGGCATTCTTCACTTGGATCCAAAAAGTATCAAAACCAATTATGATCAAACGGTTATTGTATCATATGAGGGCTTTCCAAAATGGCCAAGAACTCCATCAAATTCCACTTGAGCCATGAGATATGACAATGCCAATATGCCTTGCTGCAAACTGTCATGGCAAGGCAGATTTTGGAGTTTTGCTCGATTTGCTCAAATTTTGCAAAGGGCAAGCAAATCTATCCATCTGAACACCTCAAGGGGGGACCAAGGAGGAACCAAATCTGATCCCAAGCCTCCCAAGTCTTTGGAACCAAAAATAGCATGCCAAACCTAGAAATCCCTAAAAGAGGGACAAGACTCCAATTTTGTTTTGGAGCATTCAATGGATGCACCAAGGTGGCATGGACTGGGCCATTTCCAACTGAATTCAGTCAAGACTTATCCAAGACCAAGGGAACCAGCAGCCTGTGCCCTAACCTCTAGTCAATGGCTAGAGGAGACTTGGATTCTCATTGCTCAACATTGGCCAAACCTATGCAGCAGTTGCCATTCACTATTCCTTGCAAAACAAACTTTCTCTACTATAAATAGAGCTCATTTGTGATCAGTTTGAGTACACCAAAGCCATCAAACAGATGCTTTCCTCAAAATCTCCTTCTTCACTCCAAATTGCCTTCCAAAGCAAGTCACTATCGGGTTTTGAGTTTGAGAGTTATTCCAACCAAACCAATTACACACACACCTCATAAACATCATATAGAAGTGATCCAAACACTCACATAACATCTGGAACACCAAAATCACAAAATCACCAGCCAACTACTCAAGCCTTTGACAGATTTGCAGTTGAGGTGCCAAATTAAGTTCCAGCTCAAATCAATCCACTCCAAGCACCCAGACACACTCCATAGCACCTAGGGAAGCTGTCCATAACCTTGGAACCAAGCTGTAACACCTATAACACAAAACACGATCACCAGCTGCAAGTGGTAAGCATGAGCTCTTCTAACTCTATGATTCATGCATTTTTTGCTGCACAATAATTTGGCCATATGTTCATAATCATGCATGGAGTGTTTTCCCTCAATCAATTGCATTGTTTGAATCGTGTATGGAATTTCTGAACCTTCATGCAAATTTTAGGGTTCTTGAGGTTTCTCTTTGATTTCTTATTCCATGTTTAAAATAAATGAAATTAAAGACCATAGACATGATCGTGAGGTTGAAATGAGTATATTGATATGTAGATTGCATGATATCATCAAGTATTCAGTGAGATTGGATAAAAACGCAAATATGCAGAAACAGAGGAAGGGCGCGTGTTCTTGCCATGTTCTTGGGGCCCTTTTTCAAATATTTGAATATTTGAATTTTGTGATTTTATTTAATTGATTCAAAAATTAATTTCTCTCTGAGTTTTAATGATTTTGAGTTGATTCTTTTTTTAATAATTCAAAAAAATGTTAAAATATTTTATTTTCCCAAAAAATCCCAAAAATATTATTTATTTCATATACTTGATATTTTTGTAAAGAATTAATATTTTAATTGTTTTTTGACATTTAAAATATTTTCTCCTTCTTGATTTTTCAAATTTTAGTGATTTCCAATCATTTTGTGGATCAAAACCTAACTTTTGAAACATTAATCCAAGATCACAATTTGTTTTCCACATGTTTAACAATTTTGATCATTTTAATTGAATTTTTATTCAATTAAAATACATTTTGGAAACAAATTAGGGTTTTTGATTAATTCAACCCTCATCAAACTTTTTCAAACATCTTTGGGCCTTTAATAAAGTGTAAGACCCAATCCCCTTTTAACTAAAACAATTTTGGGCCTCAGATATTGTATAAGTCCCTCTGCGTTAAAAGAAAACCTCGGCGCGATCGCTAGTTGAAAAACCAAACCCTTGGGCCTACCCTCGTGTTATAAGCCTCATTCTTTAAAAACCATTGGGCCTCTAGTAGAGTGTAAGACCCAACCCTTTTTGAAAACCAAAATAATTTGGGCCTCAGTGTATTGTATTAGTCCCGACACCATCAAAAAGTTCGGCGCGATCGTCGCCAGTTTAAAATAAAATCTTGGGTCTCTCCTTGAGCTATAAGCCCCACCACTTGTACAAAAATAAACCTTTGGGCCTCTTGAGAGAGTGTAAGACCCATCCCTTTGTACAGAAAACCTTTTTGGGCCTCAGTCACTTGTATAAGTCCCTGTATAATGTACAAAACAACAGTGCAATCATTGATAAAACCTTGGGCCTCTCATTGAGCTGTAAGCCCCAACAATCTTTTTAAAGCAATTTCTCCTTTGATTTTGAATATAATATTGTTATCAAAACTTTATTTGTTGAACAAACTAACCAAACAACATGGAAGCTCTACAATCGAGTAAGTGTTTACCCGCTTTCTTTATCCGCTTTCATATATATATATATATATCTGTATTGTGGGGCTGCTCACTGTAAGTCTTCTTTCACAAACTTTTATATACTTGTCAAATATCAACTGTGTAATACTAGTATAGTTATTTAGAGTTTTCCCCGGCAACTACGTCTAGCACTAGGTAAAGCCCTGTTGGTCACTCTTAAATACAAACAAAACTAGATCCCCAAAGGATTACCAAACACAGTCTTCCCTCCTCTTGGGGTTAAACAATATGGAGACGTGAAAGGCAACATTCTTAGTGAACCCTTTCTCAGACTGTCACTCTTAGAAATCGTCAAAGAGACTCTACTCCCCATAGATGATCTTTTCTCCGTGAATGAATCTCTTGAGTTTCTTCCAAATTCTCGGACTTTCCTGACTTGATCTATTCTCGCTGAATGGCATCCCTGCCTCCTCTTGGACGTTGTACAAGGACCCTTCGGCTTCTTAAAAGCTCTCATGCCTTCTCTTGGGCTTAGTACAAGGACCCAGAGACCTCTACAGGTATAGGAACAGAACCTAGTCATCAATTTGCTAGAGCTGTCTTTCTGAGTCAAATGTCAGACCAGTTAATGGGTTAACCTTCATCCCTTAACATACTCGCCTTCTCTTGGGCATCGTACAAAGATCATTCACTACTCGAGAATCGCCTTCTCGAAACACCCATAGACTTGGACAGTCTCCATACCCTTTGGATTTCCTATTTCCTTAAAGAACAGGAAATAACCCTGATCCTCTGATCAATCCCTAAGCACAACATTACCCACATAAGAACTAATTTTCTCTTTATCCAACATACTGGACCTGTCACTAAACTGAAATAGTTACCAACACCCTAGCCTCCTCTTGGGCTTTGTACAATGATTCTCCCCGACGGATCTAACCTTTTCAGATTCTCTTGTTGAGTCACCCACTTTTAGCCTCTATCTCGGGCTTCGTACGAGATACAAAAAGACTCTCTTGTTGAGTCAAACATTTTCAGCCTCCATCTCGGGCTTCGTACGAGATACAAAAACACTCTCTTGTTGAGTATAAAAGACTCTCTTGTTGAGTCAACACCTTTTAGCCTTCGTCTTGGGCTTCGTACAAGACACATACAAAAGTACTCTCTTGATGAGTCAACCCTTTTAGCCTCTCTCTCGGGCTTCGTACGAGACGCATAAAAACACCCTCTTGTTTGGTCAATAGCCTCCTCTTAGGCTTTGTATAAGGAAACCCCGATTAAGTCAATCAACCTTTTAGCATCAAAAGTTGTGGCTCGTTCATAGTATACAAACATCAATAACTCCTTTTCCTTCATCTAATTGCTGTAAGCGGCAAGCCTCTGGATTATTTACATCCACGCCACTGTCCCTCTTTTAGCATGAGAAATTCCTAAGGAAAGATGGTATTGCTCTAAACTGAGTTAAAGTCTTCTCCTTCAGGTTAAAAACCCCCTATAAAGGAAATTATGGCATTGCTGGATTCACATATCCCAGTTAAAGTAATTCTCCTTTATAATCAGTCACCCAACAGTTATGACAAACAGACCAAATACCCCTTTTTAGAGATGACAAATTCTCTCTAAAGTCAAAACCCTTCAGCTTCACATCCTGGGTAAAAATACCTTTTTTAGCAAGGTAACTCTGAGTTTTTGAGTTAGAGAGCAATTCCACCACAGCTTATGATCCAAACACATCCAATATATCATATCTAAGCTGTCCAAATTCTCACAAGTGACCTGTAACACCAAAATCACAAAGTCAACCTCAAAATAGGACTTTTGTGCATTTTTCAAGCCATGTCTTGATTCAATCACTTTCCAAACCAGATAAAACCTCAAACACACTCCAAATATCATCCTTGAACTGTCCCAAATGGTTCCCCCCATCTGGAACACCATTTGAGAGAGTTGCTATTTTGGCCACTTTTGCCCCTTTTGCAAGAAAGAGCTCAAACTTGTTCCTGAGGTTTCCAGCTGATTCCAACCATCTTAAAAGCTTCTAAGAGATCATTTGAGGTTGTTCAAAGCATCAACTCACTTCTGGAATAAGTGGCTTGGCAGATTGCACAAAAGCTCCAAAAAGAGGTAAGCATCACAACTTGGATTCTTTGAACCATGCTTTCTTTTAATGTCCACTGATCATGCATCCCTTATACATGTTATATGTGTTGTGTTTGCACCAATTTATCATGTAGTTCATGCTTATACCAAGAGATGGCATAGAAAATGTAAATCATGGCCTATTTCAAAACCACTATCGGGTTTTTCAATAGGAGCATGATCTGAAAAAAAATACCACCACCATTGGATTCCTTGTGAAATTCTAGCCAGGATAGACCTAAATTTTGTCCTAATCCATGGAGAAATGAGAAAATTATGGCCTTCACGTTTTCAACCAAAATCTTGCCTTGCCTTGCCTTGGGCCAGGCCAAAAACAAGGCAAGCCTTGTATATTTGTGGTTGTATTTCTATCAACGGATGTATCACCACCCCAGTGGTAAGGCGCGCGCCCTATACACAAGAGGTTTGGGGTTCGAATCCCCCTCGCCCCAGATCCTCTTTTTGCTATTTTCTCCACTTTTTTATTGTTTTTCTTATTATTTTTAATGATTTGAAAATTTAATAACTCCCTCAATTTTAATTATTTTTTATTGGTTCTTTTTGCAAAAAATCACAAAAATGTTGAAATATTTTATTCCACAAAAAAAATAAATTTATATTAGTTATTTAATATAATTATTATTTTTGTGAATAAATTCATTTTTTATTTGCTTTTAAACATTTAAAAGTGAATATTTACTTTGAAAATCAAAACCAAATGAGTTTTAATTTATCTTGCGATTAAAACCTCATTTTTAAAACCCTCAACAAAAATTACAAGTGGTTTATTCAAACTTATTTGGTATTTTTATCATTTTTATTTGATTTTCTTTAGATATTTACTTTTAAAAGAAAACAAATTTAGGGTTTCCTTGCTTTTCACTCAAACAAAACTTAAATAAAACACTTTGGGCCTCTAATAGAGTGTAAGACCTAATCCCCTTTTAACCAAAACAATTTTGGGCCTCAGATATTGTATAAGTCCCTATGTGTTAAAAGAAAAGCTCGGCGCGACCGCCAGTTCAAAAATCAAACCCTTTGGGCCTACCCTCGTGTTATAAGCCCCATTCTTTAAAAATCATTGGGCCTCTAATAGAGTGTAAGACCCAACCCCTTTTTGAAACCAAAATGATTTGGGCCTCACTTATTGTATAAGTCCCTCTGTACATTTTTTAACATAACGGCGCGATCGTCGTTTTCAAACAAAACTTTTGGGCCTCTCCTTGAGCTGTAAGCCCCACCACTTGTACAAAAATAAACCTTTGGGCCTCTTGAGAGAGTGTAAGACCCATACCCTTGTACATAAAACCTTTTTTGCCCTCAGTCGCTTGTATAAGTCCCTGTACAATTTCAATACAACAGTGCAATCACTGATAAAACCTTGGGCCTCTCCTTGAGCTGTAAGCCCCAAATAATCTTTTCAAAGCACTTTCTCCTTTGATTTTGAATATAATATTGTTATCAAAGCTTTATTTGTTTAACAAACTAACCAAACAGCATGGAAGCTCTACAACCGAGTAAGTGTTTACCCGCTTTCATATATATATATATATATAACTGTATTGTGGGGCTGCTCACTGTAAGTCTTCTTTCATAAACTTTTATATACTTGCTATATATCCACTATGTAATACTAGTATAGTTATTTAGAGTTTTCCCCGGCAACTACGTCTAGCACTAGGTAAAGCCCTGTTGGTCACTCTTAAATACAAACAAAACTAGATCCCCATAGGATTACCAGACACAGTCTTCCCTCCTCTTGGGGTTAAACAATATGGAGACGTGAAAGGCAGCATTCTCGGTGAACCCTTTCTCAGACTGTCACTCTTAGAAATCGTCAAAGAGACTCTACTCCCTAGGGATGATCTTTTCTCCGTGAATGGCATCTCTTGAGTTTCTTCCAAATTCTCGGACTTTCCTGGCTTGATCTATTCTCGGTGAATGGCTTGTCTTGAACTTCTCGGGGTTTGGGGACCCACATGCTTCTTAAAAGCATCCTCGCCTCCTCTTGGGCATTGTACAAGGACCCTTCGGCTTCTTAAAAGCTCTCATGCCTTCTCTTGGGCCTAGTACAAGGACCTAGAGACCTCTACAGGTATAGGAACATAACCTAATCATCAATTTACTAGAGCTGTCTTTCTAAGTCAAGTGTCAGACCAGTTAATGGGTTGACCTTCATCCCTTAACATACCAGTCTTCTCTTGGGCATCATACAAAGATCATTCACTACCTGAGAATCGATTTCTCAAAACACTCGTAGACTTGGAGAGTCTCCATACCTTTTGGGATTTCCCATTTCCTTAAAGAACAGAAAATAACCCTGAGCCTCCGATCAATCCCTGAGAACAACATTACCCATATAAGAACTGATTTTCTCTTTATCCAACATACTGGACCTGTCACTAAACTGAAACAGTCACCAGCACAATAGCCTCCTCTTGGGCTTTGTACAATGATTCTCCCTAGTGGAGCTAACCTATCCACACTCTCTTGTTGAGTATAAAAGACTCTCTTGTTGAGTCAACCACTTTTAGCCTCCATCTTGGGCTTCGTACGAGATAAAAATCACTCTCTTGTTGATTATAAAAGACTCTCTTGTTGATTCAAACATTTTCAGCCTCCATCTCGGGCTTCGTACGAGGTACAAAGACTCTCTTGTTGAGTCAAACACCTTTAGCCTCTGTCTTGGGCTTCGTACAAGACACATATAAAAGCACTCTCTTGTTGAGTCAGTCAATTGTTAGCACTCTCTTGTTGAGTCAACCCCTTTTAGCCTCTCTCTCGGGCTTCGTACAAGACACATAAAAACACCCTCTTGTTGGGTCAATAGCCTCCTCTTAGGCTTTGTATAAGGAAAACCCCTGTTGAGTCAATCAACCTTTTAGCATCAATCTATGCCTTGCTCACAGTATACAAACATCAACAACTCCTTTCCCCCTTCATCTAAATTTCTATAAGCGGCAAGCCTCTGGATTATTTACATCCACGCCACTGTCCCTCTTTTAGCATGAGAAATTCCTAAGGAAGATGGCATTGCTCTAAACTGAGTTAAAGTCTTCTCCTTCAGGTTAAAAATCCCCTATAAAGGAAATTATGGCATTGCTGGATTCACATATCCCAGTTAAAATAATCCTCCTTTATAATCAGTCACCTAACAGTTGTGACAAACAGACCCCCTTTTAGAGATGACAAATTCTCTCTAAAGTCAAACCCCTTTAGCTTCACATCTTAGGCTTCGAACAAGATACAAATAGACCCTTCAGCTTCACATCTTGGGCTTTGAACAAGATACAAACTACATTTAGCTTCACGTCTTGGGCTTTGAACAAGACACCAAAACAACCTTTTTTTTCCTCCTATTCTATAGGAGGAACTACGATCGCTCTGATTTCCCTGTTTCCTTAAACAGGAATATGTAGGCATAAGATTGAAAAATCTTAGCGAGCACACTAATCAAAAATCCAAATTCCCCATGAATAGTCCCGTCATTTCATTCTTAACAAAATAAGCAGAGAAAGGCCCACAATCTCAATAGCATCTGTAAACCAACAACCACCTGTTTAAACTCAGTATGCAAGCAGGGTTAATTGGAGACATCTATTTCCCTTCCTTCATCAGCTTCAATAGGATAAAAAATGAATCGACCTGTAGTACCCCAGAGCGACAGTGCTTAATAACCACGTCCAAAATCGCTCGCTACAGGGAGATATTATCTTGTTGGTTTATTCCGTTGCGTGGGTGGATTTCCTCCCAACAAGTGGTATCTATAGCTGTGGTTTGATTTGTGTAACAATGGAGACGAACACATCTAGGATGGTGAGTTTGAATGGTTCCAATTATAATGTTTGGAAAGGAAAAATGGAATATTTGCTTTATGTGAAAGGTTTTCACTTACCAGTTTTCTCTAATGAAAAATCTGATGGAAAGAGTGACGAAGAATGGACTTTGTTGCATAGATAAGTTTGTGGTTATATTCATCAATGGGTGGATGATAATGTTTTGAATCATGTGAGCTCGGTGACTCGTGCTCGCTCTCTTTGGACCAAACTTGAGGAGTTGTATGCAAGAAAGATGGAAAAAAATAAGTTGTTCTTGTGCAAGAAATTAATGTCATTGAGGTATAGTGATGGTTCACCAATGACCGGCCACTTGAACATTTTCCAAGGGATTCTAAATCAATTGTCGGAGATGAATCTTACTTTTGATGATGAAATTTAAGTTTTATGGCTTCTTGGTACTTTGCCTAATTCTTGGGAGACTTTTAGGACATCCTTGTCTAACTCCGCTCCAAATGGTATCATCTTAATGAACTTGGCTAAAAGTAGTGTGTTGAATGAGGAGTTGAGGCGTAAGTCACAAGGTTCTTCTTCATATTCCGAGGTGTTGATTACCGAATCAAGGGGGAGAAATAAAAGTAGAGGTTCAAGTAATCGTGGAACTTCACGTGGTAAATCACAAGGAGGCTCTAATAGATTCTCTTATATTGAGTGTCATCATTGTGGAGAAAAATGACACATAAAGAGGTATTGTCGTAAGTTGAAAAGGGAAAACAAGAAGAAGAGCTACAACAATGATAAAAAGGAAGGTAACAATAATGAAGATGTTGCTCTTGTTAATGATTTCTTTATTGTTTGTGATAGTTGTATTGAGAATGTTGATGGAAGTCTAATAGTTGATATTTCTTTTGTCAAAACTCTAACGAAATGCTTGCTTCCATCAACTTTTAAGGTGAAATTTGACTAACAAAAGATCCAAAAGGATGTTATTCTTGAATGGTTATGTTTTTGTAAGAAATGACAAAGGAAAACATCAGTTACAAGCAAGAAGAATTTCTGCCCTGAAACTTTCGCGATGCGAACTTTCCTTCGCGTAGCGAAAGTTCGCAATGCGGACTTTCCTTCGCATAGCGAAAGTTTGCGATGCGAAGTGAAGCGAGCAATAACAGAATGAAACAGAATCAAAACAATAGAACTTCGCTTGGAGATCGCTATGTGTCGCATAGCGAAGGTCTTGCAGCGAGAAGAAGCGAGAATAGTTCGCATAGCGAACTTTAATTCGCATAGCGAAGTATGGCGGTTCCTGAGGCGGTTTGAAATTCTTCAAGGTGAAGAAAGCCAGGTTTTGCATAGCGACCAGAACTTCGAATAGCGAACTCAGGCGGCCAGAACAACTATAAATAAGACAGAAATCAGTTCAGAAAGGATCATCTTGTAATACATCTTTTAGAATACCTTGTAATAGATTAGGAGAGTAGGAATAGAAGAGGTTTTAAGGAGAAGGAGCTGGATACACATCAAGAGTCGGGAAATCGTCGTTGATGTTGGTTCAACTCCATTCTTCCATTGTGTATCAAGCTACCATGAGTAGCTAAATTCCTCTCTTGTTGGGATTGGTCGTAGTTCACCGAAATAGTATGTATTTTTGTTAATCATGGCGTTATATGCAATTTATGTATGAATCATTATTGATGTTATCTTTGTTTCATCATTTATTTCATGGATTGAATTGATATTGACAAATACGATTCTAATCTCGATCTAAGATAACATCTATTACACTCTAAATGCTAGACATAGATTTAGGTTTAATACTCACAAAAAAGTATCAAATCTTAATGCTACCGTATTGTTAAATAGATTGAGAAATCGTCGATTAAACCATAAGGTAGAAATCTCATCAAAGTTTAGACATGAACTTTGTTTGTAAGCGATACGTGATAACATGAAACATGCTTAAATAGTGTATAACTGATTCGTGATATACATATTGAATCGGTGGATGAACACCAATTCCCAATAAGTCTATTCCTCTGAAAACTATCTTCATTTATCATACGTGTTTACTTTTCGCAGCTTATCAATCAAACATCTTGAAACTTTTACTTAGAATCATAGAGAATATTGAACGGTTTTGATATCACTCCAATCCCTGTGGATACGATAAAAACAAATACTTACATTTGATTATACTCAACATCAGAATGTCAATCTATCATGTGATGATATGAATTGGGTGGTTGATAGTGGTGCTTCTACTCATGCAACCTCGAGACATGATCTTTTTTCAACTTACGAGACCGGTGACTTTGGGGTTGTTCATATGGGAAATAATGGGCAAGCTAATGTCATCAGAATGGGAGATATTTGTGTCGAAACTAGCAATGGTACAACTCTAGTTCTCAAAGGTGTGAAACACATTCTGGAACTTCAATTCAATCTTTTATCCGTTGGAAAGTTGGATAACGAAGGATATGATAATTCTTTTTTGGGCAATGAGTGAAAGTTAAAGAAAGGCTCAATGGTGGTTTCTAAAGGAAAAAGGAATTCGAACTTGTATGTTGTCCAACTTGGGGTTTCGAAGTGCTACATCAACACTTGTGACAATGATAGCTCATCAGAATTATGGCACAAACGTTTGGGTCATATGAGTGAAAAAGGTTTGAGCATTTTGGCAAAGAAGAATGTGTTGAGTGGTGTTTCTGATGCAAAGTTAAGAAAGTGTTCACATTGTTTGGCGGGTAAGCAAAGGCGAGTTTCCTTTATGTCATCCGAACCAAAGAGGAAATCAAAAGTGTTAGATTTAGTACATTCCGATGTGTGTGGTCCGATGAAGACACGGTCACTTGGTGGTGCATATTACTTTGTGACTTTCATTGATGATTGTTCTTGGAAAACATGGGCTTATACATTGAAAACGAAAGATCAAGTGTTAGATACTTTCAAGTCGTTTCAAGCATCGGTTGAAAGAGAAACCGATAAAAAGCTCAAGTGTATCCGAACCGATAATGGGGGAGAGTATATTGGACCTTTCGACAAGTATTGTCAAGATCAAGGTATACATCATCAAAAGTATCCTCCAAAGACACCACAATTGAATGGGTTAGCCGAAAGAATGAATAGAACTTTGGTGGAAAGGGTGAGATGTTTACTTTCTCAATCAAAGTTACCGAAATATTTTTGGGGAGAAGTATTGATCACGGTTGTAAATCTTTTAAACCTCACTCCATGTGTTCCGTTGAAGTTTGATGTTCCAAATCATTTTTGGAGTGGTAAAGATGTTACCTACAACCATCTTCGGGTGTTTGGATGCATGGCTTATGTGCATATTCCAAAGGATGAGAGATCGAAATTGGATGAGAAGTCGAAGAAATGTGTGTTTGTTGGGTATGGACTTGATGAGTTTGGGTATCGATTCTTTTATCCGATTCAATGGAAACTTATTCGTAGTCGTGATGTCGTATTCATGGAGGATTATACCATTGAGGGCATAGACAAAGTTGAGAATAAAGATCCGATTTTTAAAGACAAAGAAATGGTTGATATGGACTCAACTACTATTGCTCCTATCCCTATCACTTTCGAAGATGTTCCAATTGAAAATCAAGGTATGGATTTGAATATTAATAATGTTTTAGATCCTAATAACATTGTTGATGTAGGTGCTACGGAAGATATTGTTGAAATGAGGTTGATCAAGAGGTTGAAAGTGTTGAGCAACCGGTTGCTTCTAATGAGTTGAGGTGGTCTATTCTGGATAAAAGGCCTTTCGTTCGATACCCCTCAAACGAGTGTGTTTTTCTTACCGATGGTGGAGAACCCGAAAGCTTTAAATAAGTTTTGGAGGATGAGAACAAAAAGGAGTGAATGGATGCCATGGAGGATGAAATGCAATCACTTTGTGAGAATAATACCTTTGAGTTAGTGAAGTTGCCAAAGGGTAAGAGAGCATTGAAGAATAGATGGGTTTATCGGATTAAGCAAGATGAGTGTACTTCTCAAAGAAGATACAAGGCTCACTTGGTGGTAAAAGGTTTTAAACAACGGAAAGGTGTTGACTTTGGCGATATTTTTGCTCCGGTTGTGAAGATGCAATCTATTCGGGTGGTTCTTGGGCTAGCCGCTAGTCTTGATTTAGAAGTAGAGCAAATGGGCGTGAAGACGGCTTTCTTTCATGGTGATCTACATGAAGAAATTTACATGGAGCAACTGGATGGATTCCGAGAGAAAGGCAAAGAAGACTATGTTTATAAATTGGTAAAAAGTCTTTATGGTTTGAAACAAGCACCTCTCCAATGGTATTAAAAGTTCAACTCGGTGATGATTGAACATGGGTACAAGATGACTAAGGCCGATCATTGTGTGTTTTTCCGGAATTTCTCTGAAGGTGATTTCATTATTCTCTTGCTTTATGTGGATGATATGCTAATTGTTGGAAATAATATTTCAAGAATTAAAGAGTTGAAGAACACTTTGAGTGAATCTTTTGCTATGAAGGATTTAGGAGAGGCTCGGTAAATTCTTGGTATTGAAATTGTTCGAGATCGAAATGAGAAGAAGTTGTACTTGTCACAAGAAAAGTATGTGGAGAAAGTCCTTCGGAGTTTTAGTATGGATAAGGCTAAAGCGGTGAGCATTCCACTTGCTTCTCATTTCAAGCTTAGTCATAAACTATGTCCATCTACGGATGAAGAAAAGTTGAGTATGAAGAACATTCTGTACTTGTCGGTCGTTGGTAGTTTGATTTATGGTTTGTACAAGACCCGATATTGCTCATGTCGTGGGAATGGTGAGTCATTATCTCTCAAATCTGAAAAAAGATCATTGGGAGGCCGTGAAGTGGGTAATGAGATATTTGCATGACACTTCGAATTTGAGACTAACTTTGGGATGCAAGAAGCCTATGTTGGTTAGGTATATGGATTCGGATCTAGCCGGAAGCTTAGATGATCGAAAGTCCACTTCAGGGTATATGGTGACTTTTGTCGGGGGAGCTGTGGCTTGGCAATCAAAGTTGCAAAAGTGTGTTGCACTCTCTACTACCAAAGCCGAGTTTATAGTCGTCGTGGAAGCGTCAAAAGAGTTGTTATGGTTGAGAAAATTTACAATGGAACTTGGTGTGAAACAAGAAAAGTATTTCTTGTTTTGTGATAATCAAAGTGTCATTCACTTATCGAAGAATGCCTCATTTCACTCGAGGTCGGAGCATATTGATGTTTGTTATCATTGGATTCGTGATGCATTAGATTCCAAGTTGATGGAGCTTGAGAAGATTCACACTGATGACAATGGTTCTGATATGTTGATGAAGGTGTCGCCTAGAGGAAAGTTTGAGTTTTGTCGTATGGAAGCCGGATTGGTGTTGCCCTCCAACTAGTCGGTCGGGGGAGTTTGTTGGGCTATCTCTCCTGTTTGGAGAGGCCCAAATTGATGTGGGTTAGTGGTCCATTTGTTTCTATGCCTTTGTTATTACCCAATAAAGAGAATTAAGTTAATTTTATCCATTATGTGTGAAAAACAACAAGAAAAGTAGAGAAAATAGTGAAATCCCGCAGCCCTATTTCAGCACATAGCAGTTCCACTAAATCGGAGATTGCGCAAAATCCAACAGTCAGATTGTCCTGAAATTTTGACACAACATTCATGACACATGGAAACACATTCTGAGCGATTTTCATTGGATTTAGAGCTTTCTAAGTCAGTTTGTCAAGTCCATCTTTGAGGTCTGAATTTCTTGGTGTTTTTGGATTATTTTTGTCTCTCTTGATTATTGTTTTATTCCAAAATTGATTGCAAATCTTGATGATGTTTATGTATGCCTCTAACTAGTGTTAGAGAGAACTTTGCTTGTACCTATTGATTGATAATAGTGGAGGATTTAAGTGGCCTACGGGTCCCGTGGTTTTTTACTCCTAGTTAACGGAGGTTTTTCCACGCTAAAATCTTGTTGTGTTGTTTTATGTGTTTTGTTGATTGTCGTTGCATTTGGTATTTGGGAGAGATTGTCTTGTTGGTTTATTTTGTTGCATGGGTGGATTTCCTCCCAACAGTTTTATGTGATTCGTCTGATATTAGAAAGTTTGTAGTTGTAAATCTATAAAATATGAACTAGTAAAAGACCCGTGCGTCCGCACGGATAAGTTCATTCATATCTTAGATTATTCGATAAGGCTTGATCGTTGCTGATATATAATTGTTTTTATAAAATCATTAAAAACTGCAAATATTTAAAATAAATATGTAGCAAATCACCAACATAATAAATCCAATATGCTTAATAACTATAAATATTTAGAAATATCACTAATAAATATAAATATTTACAAATACTTTATTGATTAAAATATAAAATAAAAGTATTGTGGTGTTAGTGTCCCGTGAAAATAATGAATTTCAGTGATAACAGTTACAAGAGTTGGTAGTTTGGTGTTTTCATTGCAATCCAACAGATTCTTCAGGTCTTCATCACTAACATCTTTCTGTATCATTTTGTCCTCTTTGTATCATCATCTAGTGATTTTGTCAACATCAAACAACACTTAAAAAATAAGTAACTTCATATTACATTTACTGAATGATAAACTAGAAAAAAAAAGAGGTCAACTACTTAATTAACATGTATTAAAAGGGTAAAAAAATCAGTCTAAATTCAATAAAAAATCTAAATGTTTGTGGCTATTTTTTAATACATCTTTACATGTATTAACAATAATTGATAAATTTTGAATTAAAAAAATATCAAGAGTAATCATCTGAAAAATAGTTATTTGGCTATAGTAATGATCCAACATACATGTGCATCCGCACGGATAAATTTATCTAATATGATATAGAATATATTTAAATGGATATGTAAATTTGAAAGTAAATACTTAAAAACAAATAGGCATTGTTATGGTAGTGACCCGTGAGGAATTGAATAATCATTTTAGAATATACAAACTTTTTACAAATAAACGGAATAGAAATAATTTTGTATTTTACAATTGTACTGAAATGCATATGGATCACAATATTTATGCATGCTTTGTTGTCTTGATCTAACAGGTTGTGTCTTGTATCACTTCATAAAATATTTCATATCTGACTAAATATTTATACATCTGTTATCTATAGGTATTAGGTAGAAGCCCTGGTATTTCTATATGATATACTAATCGTCATTGAGGCATCTGTTATCTATACACTGATGATGGAATATTAGCATTTCCTTATTTAACAAAATTATAACATAAAAATTTAACATTAAAAACCATCAAGATTTGTTTGAATACCATTCCATCACCCAATTTAAGTTGTCTTTGTATAGCTTCTTCTTACAAATGGCGACCTGCAAAATGACCATCTTCATTCTATGTTCAACCAACACAAACTGAGGATATTGGATTGAATATTTCAAACATTTAAGTTCTTTTGAATGAAAAAGCTTAATTTTTGTTGTGTTCAGAAAAATGGATGCGAAAGAAAAGCATCACTCACCTGACCATCATCTTGAATTCTTTTGAGAGCCTTGTTATAAATCTTGTACCTATAATCATCTTATTACAATCAGCGCAAGACAAAAAAAAAGAGGAAAAACAATTAATTATTACTTTTTAAGATTGAGTAGTACTACAGAGCAAAAAATATACAGAATTGAGCTAGATTCTCGGGGTGGTTGTTGGGTAAGACAAGGTGATAATGACCATCCATCGATCCAAAACTCAACAGTCAATAAGGACGCAAACTCATTCATTTAAAAGATGTATTCATCTAGCATTTTCCTTTCAGATAACATAATATGAGCAAGGAGATTAAACACATTACTCTTTGGGTTGAAATATAAGCTCTTTGAAAACAGCATATCTAGCAGCAGCCACAACTCCGAGCCCTGCAAGAATGATCACACTGTAGGACGCCTCCTCCACCTGTCTAAACTATATCAGCTCCTTTGACAGCTTCCTTTGGATCATTAGTTATCACAATCTTGCTGATTCCATCTTAATGCTTCTTCTCAACTGCTTTTGCATCTGGTTCAAAGCCTTTTGGAGTAGCACAAGTGAAGTGAAAAGGAAATACACTTGTAAGCTCCAACCATGAATTAACCATATTATTTCCATCCCCAACATATACAACCTAATGCATATTACAGAATATGTTGATTCAAAAGACAGTTACATATTTTTCTGAAGCTTTAAATCATAAATCCTAAATCCTAGAGTAGCATAAACTGACCTTGGTGCCTTCAATTCGACCGACATGCTCAATTATAGTGATGACATCAGCCATTACCTGACAGGGGGGGTTGTAATTTGTCAATGCATTGATGACAGGTACAATTGCATACTTTGAAAGAGTAAGTATGTTCTGCCATAAAACAAAGTAAATCAACAAATTCACCGCAAGTTCAAACAACTATGTATGATGCGAAAACATGATAAGATAATAAGCTAGCGATTCACGAGCTTACCTCATGAGTAAAAACACGAGCCATAACAATCTCAGTGAACCGAGACAAGATGCGAGCAACATCGCAAGTCTCCTATCTGGTCCCCATTTTGATATCATCGGGTGCTACATAAATAGCATGTCCGCCTAACAATGTAAAACCAGTCTCAAATGAAACATGTGTTCTCAATGAGGGCAGTGCAAACACCATTGCCAATGTTACCTTTAAATGGTTGAAATGACCTATCTCCTAATTTTATTAGCTCTTTCACCTCAATGGCCCTATCCAATATCTTCTTTATAGTGTTCTTGTCAAAATCATCTACGTGATTAAAATCCTTAACCTTTGTTTTTTTGCAGCGGATCAAGGAAAGACTGAGAATTCAAGTTATAAGACATAATCACTTTCCATGTATCCACTCTTTTGAAACTGGCATTTTTCTTAATTAAATTTGGTTATATCAACTTATTATTATTTTTGTCTCAAAACTTTGGTTGTTTTGAAGTAACCGATCTTTATTTTTATTAGCAATTTATAGTAAGTAGAATTGCCTTGTCTGTATCATTCATGTGAGAGAGTCTCTCCATCTCTAGCTTCAGGACCGACCGATTAATTTCATCAAGTACAATAGGTTTTGAAGTGATTTCCATGTCAGTCGTAACCGCAACATCTCGAAGATATTTCATCCATTTCCTTTTAGCAATAACCTAATTCCCAAATAACCTATAAGCTTCTAACCGTTAATCAATTTTTTCTCCCTTTTCACTAAATGCTATTTTAGGAGAAGCTTTATTTCTATGACACGGTTACAATCTGAATCAAAGCATCAAGAATTTTCCTACGGTAAGATACTTTAAGGCTTTAGAAACCAAACTCCTAGAAAAGTCAAATAACCGAAACAAAAGTCAATTTTTCAGACTATATTCACATCAAAATCCAAAATTTGAAAAGAAATCTTATAGATCCTTTCTGAATTCGCATGTTCTAAGCTTCTATTGTTTATCATATCACCCTAAAAATGAATCAAGCAATTGATTATTCAAGAAACAATTATCATGAAACTCAAATGAAAGCATACCATTTGAAACGTTACACAACCTGTAGCAAAAAGCAATACTGGTTGTGATAGTATACGAAAAAGCAAAGCAGTTGCAGCATCAGCAGCTATGCTAGCTCTCATGGACATTGCAGTCCCTATTGCACGCAAGAAATGCAAATGCATCCAATTTTTAGGAAGCTGTATCAACATAGAAACGAAAAAACACATCAAAATGTATAACAACATATCATCCAGTAACATCCAATCACACTTAGATACACATAATTAATGTATATAACATGCTTGCATTTGTTCAGAAAAGGGTTAACTTAGTTAGAATGCAGTGTGAATGATACCATTCTGTTCTGCATTGTAATCAATCAGTATTACAGGTTATGCTAATTTTTAGTTTGGTTGGGTTAGCTATACACATTTAACCTGTACTAAATAATATGCACATTAATAATCTCTGTTATTTTGAAAAAAAATTCTTTAATAAGGGGTATGTTACTTAAAGTAAAAATTACCCCCTCCAAAGTCCAAACTCATGCATATGACTATAGAACTTTAAAACCCAAACCATACTGGAGGACTTCACTGGTGGACTGGCCGAAATCATGCAGTTATAAGAATGCAAACACATAAACTTGGTACATGTAGGGAATCATGGTGGGTTGACAATCATGGTGGCATCGTGATTTTTTAAGCTCCAAAGTGTAGCTTTTGCAAAATCACAGTGGCGTGTTATGGTTTTGTCAAATTCACCTTGAGTCCAAACATGCACTTAGTTTTCTAGTTTCTGTAAAGAGTTTGCGTACCATAAAAAAAAGCCAAATATAACATAATGGTACCTTAATAAAACATGAATAACTTCTAGTTGAAGTTGAATCCACCAGTAGGCACGGAAGGAACTTCGGAGCCACCAAAGTTGAAACCTTCCCCTGTAGGCATGGTCTCGTCATCTTCCTCCAACCAGTATGACTCGAGAATCTTCACAGCCTTTTCATAAATCTCAGTGTTGTCATAACTCTGGAGGTTCTCAATTTTCTCCAAACCCTCGGCGTTATCAATCATTTGGGAAAACAGATTCACACCATCAGTGTTGCCAATGTTTTTATCAGCCTCGCCTACCTTTAAGATGTTTTCAAGCCCTTCAAGACAAGCTGTCACGATCCTAGGATCACGACATATGAGAAGATCACATAGAGGCTTAATACACCCTTGATTTACCAAGATCCTGGCAACAAAGGAAAAGTAATTTATGATATCTTGAAACAAAAATGTATTAAAACCAACAAAAATATTGAGGAACATTGCAAAGATAAGGATCTCCCCATACTTTAGTTGTCCATGAGATCCACCCGATGTAGCATTAGAGACGGCCCATGTAGCTTCCTTCTTGATATCAAACTCAGCATTTTAAAGCATAGTGACGAAAGGAGGAATTATATTGGCATCAATTATGGCCTGTTAATATTCAAAAATAGAGATAAATATATATTAAGTCTTCCAAATGCAAAGACAACACGTCAAAATTTCATTATCGCAAATGAGCAAACTTGAATCTGTTGTGTATTCCCAGCTGTGATATTGGATAATGTCCAACATGCTTCTTTCTTGATGCTTTTTTTATAAGTATTAGCCAAGAGATTCATAAACCAACATCATAACCAACTTCATCCTATTACAGAGCACTTGTTTTCATATCATATACTTCTTTGTAAGTTTGCCACTTGTAATTGTCAGCCAGTTAAATAAACCAAAAGTCATGAGTAGTCAAGAAATGCAAGAGAAATTCCATAACACAAAAGACTTATACACTATATGAGGCTTTACCTTCCCATCCAAAATCTCTCTGTTACCAAGCACACGATTATTTGGATATTTCTCAACATACATTTTGCAAAACACACTAAACAATCAGAACGAAAATGACTAAAACCTTACCACTACAAGTCCTAAATTTTGTAAGTGTTGTTTGGTTTCTAAGTCTACAACTTTTGGTACAAAATCAGGTCCATACAACCACAAATTAGAAAACGTGTCAACTATATTAAATTATCCATGTACCTGAATGCCTCAACTGCAAAAGGTTTTTCTTATAGTGCTCGCGTAAATGCCGAATAATATAATCCTGTATTGTTGAAGATACTGTTGAATGCAGAAAAATATTGAATATGTTGATATTCTTTCAACACGCGAAGATCTGGGTTCAAAAAAGTCAAAATTGTTAGAGATCAGGACCAAACTAAAAATGACAAAAGAAGGCATATGCGAAACTTACATAGCCTTGGGTGCATCCCTTTACCGCGGCCCCCAGCGGAGAATGAACCATGTAACACCCCCAATCTATACCCCCAAGCTATTAAAGCGATAAATAAAATACAAAATTTCATCAGAGTATATTTAAAACATTCACGACATAGACCGAGGGGTCACATCAAATTGAAACAAAATACACATAAACCTGCCCATAAAGATATGCAACAATCAGGTAGCAATTAACAGAGGAACTTAGTCCTACTACCCACAATTCAGGTACAGAATAAAAGCGGAAAATCTGTACTGAAAACTCATATACATATATATATATATATATATATATATCATGAAAAGTTTGTCTGCCAAATACAATCATACATGTACAATCCCAAAAGAAACATATACTTATACACACAAATCACCAACGGTCTCCCTAACTACCCGGTGCCACATATCAGAGCCGACCAACAAAAGAATGAAGACCTAAGCTTCACAAAAAGACCTCCAGCAATCTAATCTGCAATGCCTCATAGAGCATTATGAAACAGCAGAAGGGTAAGAAACACAATCATAATATAATTGCATATAATTATATAATAACACAACATTACACACGTAAAATATTCTCACCACAACGCACAACAGAATCCAAATACAACACAACACAATACAATTATCACCAACATATATCAATTCATTCACAATTCTCACACATAGTCAATCATATTCATGATTTATGCGAATGCACAGAGACCGACACAACGACTCTATGCAATGCATATGCGGTACCATCCATCCATGAATCTCATCACTAGTTCACTCAGGAACTTTGCTGGAATCATCGCTCGTTACATCACTGTAAACCCCCGTCGGGCATACGATGTCCCCCGTCGCTCACACCCCACACGGGCACACGACATTATAGCGGATTCCCTCTGGAACCAAACCGTCGCTCACACCCCACATGGGCACACGACATTACAAGAATGCATATCATGATGCTTGGCATACAATGACTCATGACCTTCAAATGCACACATATATGCAATCATCTCACTCAACAAAATCATGCTTTGCAATTCAAGCCCAAAACAATGCATTTATTTGCCATACGGCCATAAACCATCATCACACCAACTAAACACATGCATTTACACCATACAACAGCACACTGCACGATACACATCAATCACACGCAATTATAACGACAAAAGTCGGCAAAACGAAACTATTCCAAATTCCTGACATAATTAAATCGGCCAACAATTTTAAAACCATCATCATAAGCAAGTTCAGTTCAATAGCTATCCAGCGATACCAAGAATGTTAAAAACGGATAACCGGAACACAAGTTACAGACTAAACAAGAAAAGACATCGCGAAAAACCACATTTTGCAATTCCCCTGGCCATACGCGTATTGCCCTGAGCCATACGCGTATTGCCCTGCTCCCTCGCCCACTCCATACGCGTATTGCCCAAGGTCATACGCGAATGGGCAGAGACTCATTTTTCCCAAAATTCCCATTAAAAATCCAATACGCGTAGTGCCCTACATCATACGCGTATTGACCTAAAGTCTTACGCGTACCATTACGCAAATGGGCAGATGGCTGAGAAAATGAAGCTACATACGCGTATTGCCCACAATCCTTCAATGCCATATGCGTATTGCCTTGACCAATACGTGTATTGCCTTGAGTGATACGCGTATGGGCAGTGGAAAAACCATAATTTTCTGCAGAATTTTGTTCTGCGTTTTCAAACCAAATTTAACCCAATTTTCACCTAAACACCAGAAAAATTACTAATACAAGGCCTAACAACATGTATCTATCATGTATCAACAATAAGGAACAATAAAACATGATTTCAGACACATTTGGATCAATTTCTAACACTTTCAACATTTATGGGTTTTACTCTATATTTCCATTTCAATCCAATGAAAATAAAAAACATACATACATAATCATACACAAGTATATAATAATCAAGTTTCGCACCCTTACCCGATTTAATCGTGTTTGGAAAGTCGGTTGTTTCGATTTCTAGATTTTCCAAGATTTTCTCTCTTTCTCCTTTCTTTCTCTTTTCTTCTCCTTTTCCTTCTTCTCTTTTTCTTTCTCTCTATTTTTCTCTCTTTCTATTTTCTATTTTCTTAACTTAAGAAAAATAAAGTGAAATGCCCAAAATACCCCTACACTCAAATATCTCGCAAACGTTCCCAAAACGCGATAAAATATCACAACATTGAAAAATAACCTATTTCCAAATAAAAGTAAAAAATAAAATAATATAATAATCAAATAATCAAAACGACTCGATTAAATAAAAATACTAAAACTGGGGCGTTACAACTCTCCCCCACTTAGAAATTTTCGTCCTCGAAAATATACCTGAGACGAACAACTCTGGATACGACTCCCGCATCCGACTCAACGCATCGGCTACCACATTAGCTTTACCAGGATGGTAATTCAAGCCAAAGTCGTAGTCCTTCAAAAATTCCAACCATCTTCGCTGCCTCAAATTTAACTCTTTTTGATCAAACAAATATTTCAAACTTTTATGATCACTAAAGACTTCGAATCTTGCACCATAGAGATAATGCCTCCTAATCTTCAACACAAAAACCACAGCCGCTAATTCAAGATCATGAGTAGGATAATTTTTCTCATGCACTCTCAACTGCCTTGAAGCATAAGCCACGACCTTACCTTCTTGCATCAGAACACCACCTAGACCAATTAAAGACGCATCACAATACACTACAAATGGTTCATTAGGATCCGGTAAAATCAAAATCGGAGTTGTCGTCAATCTTCTCTTCAGCTCATTAAAACTTTCCTCGCACCGAATATCCCAAATGAACGCTTGCCCTTTACAAGTCAACTGGGTCAAAGGAAGTGCTAGCTTAGAAAAACCTTCAATGAACCTTCGATAATATCCGGCTAAACCCAAAAAGCTTCGAATTTCAGTAACGGATCTCGGAGCCTCCCATTGTAGAACTGCTTCTACTTTAGATGGATCCACAGAAATACCATTACCTGAAATCACGTGCCTAAGAAAACTCACCTCCGACAACCAGAACTCACACTTGGACAACTTGGCAAAAAGCTTTCTTTCTTTCAAAACCTGCAAAACAATACGCAAATGCTCCGCGTGCTCCTCCCGAGACTTAGAATAAATTAAGATATCATCAATAAACACAACCATAAAACGATCCAAATGCTCATGGAAAATACGATTCATGTACTCCATAAACACACCTGGCGCGTTAGAAACCCCGAACGGCATCACAGAATATTCATAATGACCGTATCGTGTCCTAAAAGCCGTCTTCTGAATATCTTCCTCTTTCACTCTAATCTGATGATACCCTGACCTCAAATCAATCTTACTAAACACACAAGCACCTACCAACTGGTCCATCAAATCATCAATTCTCGGAAGAGGATACTTATTCTTAATTGTCACCTTATTCAACTGGCGATAATCAATACACAACCGCATACTTTCATCCTTCTTTTTCACCAATAAAACTGGAGCACCCCAAGGAGAAACGCTTGGTCTCACGAACCTCTTTTCCAACAATTCATTCAACTTCTTCTTTAACTCAACCAACTCAGATGCCGACATACGATAAGGTGCCATAGAAACAGGTCTAGTACCAGGAACTAGATCTATAGAAAACTCCACCTCTCTCTCTGGCGGCAAGTCTGAAATATCCTCAGGAAACACTTCCGAAAAATCACACACAACAGGAAACACATCAAGTGAAACTTGACTATCCACAGTCAATGATTCAAACAACCCAAACAACAGAGCTTCATCCGCCAAAAGTTTCTTTAACTCTTTGGTAGATAAGAAACTCGAGTCTTCGTCTTCCTCAAGAGAAGGAAACCTTACCAGCTTATGATAACAATCAATATGAACCCTATTGAACTGCAACCAATTCATTCCCAGAACCACATCTAAACCCTCCAACGACAAACACACCAAGTCCATCTCAAAGTCTTTACCATAAATGGTCAAAGGACAACTTAAACAAACCAAAGAAGTAGTTACTGACCCCATTGCTGGAGTATCAATAACCATCTCTCCACCCATCGAAGACAACACAAGATTCAAACACTTCGCGCACTCAGACGAAATAAACGAATGAGTCGCTCCAGTATCAATAATAGCAACTAAAGGCATACTATTAATAAAACAAGTATCTCTGATCAGACGATCTGCACTTGAAGTCTGAGTTCCTGCCAATGCAAAAACTTTCCCACCAGCTGGAGCTTGCTTCGGTTTCTGACACTTTGTACTAATATGACCAGGTTCCCCACAATTGTAACATTTCACCACATTCTTCCTGGTACAATCAGCAGCAACATGTCCAAAACCGCCACAGTTAGAACACTTCCTCAAATCCTTCCTACATTCGAACTGACGATGCCTCACTTCACCACATTTGTAACATTTCAAAGAATTAGACATACCTCCTCCACTTGACCTTCTCTCATAATTCCCCCTTTGTTTACCCTTATCAGCTGGTGTCACATAAGGACCACCCCGAAACTGTTGCTTCCCTTTCCTCTCGCTCACACTCTTATAGTGAGTAGAACGAGCTTTGCTATCTTCTTCAAAAATCCTACAGCAATCTACCAAATCAGAAAACCTTCTAATCCTTTGGTAACCGATTTCCTGCTTTATCTTCGGGCGCAATCCGTTCTCAAACTTTACACACTTAGAAAAATTCGCAGTCGCTTCGGCATAATGTGGATAAAACTGCACAAGCTCCACAAACTTAGCAGTATAATCAACAACAGACATATTACCTTGTTTTAATTCCAAGAACTCAATTTCCTTCTTTCCTCTTACATCTTCGGGAAAATACTTCCTCAGAAACTCAATGCTAAACACAGCCCAAGTGATCTCTTCCTCTGCAGCTTCCAACACATGACGTGTACTAACCCACCAATCATCAGCTTCTTCCAGTAACATGTGAGTACCCAGTCTCACCTTCTGATCCTCAGCACAATCCATCACTCGGAAAATCCTTTCAATCTCTTTCAGCCAAATTTGTGCACCATCAGGATCATATCTTCCTTTGAAGACAGGCGGTTTGTTCTTCCTGAACTCATCATTACCTGCAGCATTAGGTGTACCCTGCACAACCCGAGCCATAGCTTGCATAGCAGCAGCTAAAGCAGCGTCATTCCTACCAGCCATATTCTGTTCATTTCCAATAACAGCAACTATGGTTAAACAAACAGCTCAACCCAACACCAAGACCGACAAGGACTGACACAAACTGACACGGACTGGCTCTGATACCACTTAATGTAACACCCCCAATCTATACCCCCAAGCTATTAAAGTGATAAATAAAATACAAAATTTCATCAGAGTATATTTAAAACATTCACGGCATAGACCGAGGGGTCACATCAAATTGAAACAAAATACACATAAACCTGCCCATAAAGATATGCAATAATCAGGTAGCAATTAACAGAGGAACTTAGTCCTACTACCCACAATTCAGGTACAGAATAAAAGCGGAAAATCTGTACTGAAAACTCATATATATATATATATATATCATGAAAAGTTTGTCTGCCAAATACAATCATACATGTACAATCCCAAAAGAAACATATACTTATACACACAAATCACCAACGGTCTCCCTAACTACCCGGTGCCACATATCAGAGCCGACCGACAAAAGAATGAAGACCTAAGCTTCACAAAAAGACCTCCAGCAATCTAATCTGCAATGCCTCATAGAGCATTATGAAACAGCAGAAGGGTGAGAAACACAATCATAATATAATTGCATATAATTATATAATAACACAACATTACACACGTAAAATATTCTCACCACAACGCACAACAGAATCCAAATACAACACAACACAATACAATTATCACCAACATATATCAATTCATTCACAATTCTCACACATAGTCAATCATATTCATGATTTATGCGAATGCACAGAGACCGACACAACGACTCTATGCAATGCATATGTGGTACCATCCATCCATGAATCTCATCACTAGTTCACTCAGGAACTCTGCTGGAATCATCGCTCGTTACATCACTGTAACTCCCCGTCGGGCATACGATGTCCCCCTTCGCTCACACCCCACACGGGCACACGACGTTTATGGATCGCTCACACCCCACACGGGCACACGACCCGATCGCTCACACCCTACACGGGCACATGATCGTCTATAATCATCGCTCACACCCCACACGGGCACATGACGTTATAGCGGATTCCCTCTGGAACCAAACCGTCGCTCACACCCCACATGGGCACACGACATTACAAGAATGCATATCATGATGCTTGGCATACAATGACTCATGACCTTCAAATGCACACATATATGCAATCATCTCACTCAACAAAATCATGCTTTGCAATTCAAGCCCAAAACAATGCATTTATTTGCCATACGGCCACAAACCATCATCACACCAACTAAACACATGCATTTACACCATACAACAGCACACTGCACGATACACATCAATCACACGCAATTATAACGACAAAAGTCGGAAAAATAAAACTATTCCAAATTACTGACATAATTAAATCGGCCAACGATTTTAAAACCATCATCATAAGCAAGTTCAGTTCAATAGCTATCCAGCGATACCAAGAATGTTAAAAACGGATAACCGGAACACAAGTTACGGACTAAACAAGAAAAGACATCGCGAAAAAGCACATTTTGCAATTCTCCTAGCCATACGCGTATTGCCCTGAGCCATACGCGTATTGCCCTGCTCCCTCGCCCATTCCATACGCGTATTGCCCAAGTTCATACGCGTATGGGCAGAGACTCATTTTTCCCAAAATCCCCATTAAAAATCCAATACGCGTAGTGCCCTACATCATACGCGTATTGCCCTAAAGTCTTACGCGTACCATTACGCAAATGGGCAGATGGCCGAGAAAATGAAGCTCCATACGCGTATTGCCCACAATCCTTCAATGCCATACGCGTATTGCCTTGACCAATACGCGTATTGCCTTGAGTGATACGCGTATGGGCAGTGGAAAAGCCAGAATTTTCTGCAGAATTTTGTTCTGCGTTTTCAAACCAAATTCAACCCAATTTTCACCTAAACACCAGAAAAATTACTAATACAAGGCCTAACAACATGTATCTATCATATATCAACAATAAGGAACAATAAAACATGATTTCAGACACATTTGGATCAATTTCTAACACTTTCAACATTTATGGGTTTTACTCTATATTTCCATTTCAATCCAATGACAATAAAAAACATACATACATAATCATACACAAGTATATAATAATCAAGTTTCACACCCTTACCCGATTTAATCGTGTTTGGAAAGTCGGTTGTTTCGATTTCTAGATTTTCCAAGATTTTCTCTTTTTCTCCTTTCTTTCTCTTTTCTTCTCCTTTTCCTTCTTCTCTTTTTCTTTCTCTCTATTTTTCTCTCTTTCTATTTTCTATTTTCTTAACTTAAGAAAAATAAAGTGAAATGCCCAAAATACTCCTACACTCAAATATCTCGCAAACGTTCCTAAAACGCGATAAAATATCACAACATTGAAAAATAACCTATTTCCAAATAAAAGTCGAAAATAAAATAATATAATAATAATCAAAACGACTCGATTAAATAAAAATACTAAAACTGGGGCGTTACAAACCACCTCCTTATGGAAGCATCTACATGACTCAATTATTAATTCTATTCAAACATTCAAAAGTTTTATTTGAAATTAGAAAACCATCAGACAGAAGATGAATACATGTAGAACAATCAAAACTATAACATCTCTCTCCTTTTGCCAGCCACCAGGCACTTCAAAAGCAATAGCAACATGTGCAACCTGCTCTTGCAATATATATTAGCAAATAAATAACAACATTTTTCAAGGGAATAAATTAAAATAATGAGATGCAAGAAATATCCAAACGGTATTATGTAAAAAAGTAATACACACCCATTCTTCACCGTGACGGCGGAAATCACCTCCAACATAGGTAGATTTTGGTTCTTCAGGGTAGGGAACACTTAGTAGGTCAGCAAGAAGTGGCTCAACAACTGATAAAAGCTCTTCATGCTCAACCCCAAATCAAAGTCATAAAACATACAAAAACTCAGAAATCATTTGTGAAGCAAAGTTTGATTAAGACTCAGAAGTCAAAGGTTCAAACCAGTGAAATGAAATTTGTCGGTACTCTTATCCGGTTTCTTCCTTCCGCGAGATTCACAGTTCTGCACAGATTTATAATTAAAATATAATTGTGAAAACGAATATAACTGTGAAAACATAACGAAAACGATTTTACAGATGAAAGGAAGAAATAAGCATCCATTTTAGAGATCCATTTGCAGAAAACCGAAAACGAGAGGAAGAAATAAATTTATGATGATGAAAACCTAAGCTTCTTATTGTTACCTTGTTTTCGGTGCACCCATTTTACAGATCCATTTTTACCTTGATAACCTAAGCATCCATTTTTGTTGTGTTCATCACTCATAAGTAACAACCATGGTTTTTCATTCCTATACTTAGGATTTGAAGGGAAAAGAAGAGAGGGAGAAAGAGAGGTGACGAAAAAAGAGGGAGGAAGAGGAAAGAACAGAGAGAGCGATATCTAGGAGACGAGAAAGAGAGAAAGAAAATGGAGAAAGAGAGAGAGAAAGAGGAAAAGAGGGAAGACGAATGAGAGAGCAAAATTTTCAAAAAACTTCTGCCACTTGACAAAATGAGTTTCTTTGATTGGGTAATGAATAATGATTTAGTCAATTACATAAAAGGGTTTTTAGTTGTGTAAATGAAATTTTAATAAAAGGGTAATTTAGGGAGTTTGGGTGCATGTTCCAGTCATTGATAGATAGTTGATGCTTTGTGTGTGGATTTATATGAAGTTAACTCAGGTTGCCATACTTGCTTCACTCTATTTTCCCACTTCCTAGCCATTTTTATCCCATTTGGTTCAAAAAAATGATACCAATAATATTGGCATGGATGGAAAAAGATATGTACCGATAACCATGTTAACACTTCCCTTATCATCTAACTTAAATCTTCTTCCTCTTATACCCTTTTGAATGGCTTTCTAGATGATTATGATGATTGATGTTAGTTGTTTTGTAGTTACAAGAGTTGTGCAACTTGCAATATCTCTCCACTTTTGATCTTTTCTTTTGAGTAATTTTATGATCATCTAGTAGCCAAATATATGATCGATTTATCAAAGGCATACTAAACTTTTTATTCTTATGAGTTGGTGTGTGTTATTCCCTTTCTTAAGAGGTTATCAAGGAACCAATATGATTGATTTTTACTCTTATTAATTATTATATAAAGATATTCAAATATTCAAATATTTCTTCAAAAGATAGTGGGGGCATATGCTGTCATATAATAATTAATAAAAAAAATTATTTAAAAAAGTATAATCCATATTGAAAGATTAATTTTGTTATGTATATATTATTATAAATTAGATGTAAAGATAAATTTTATATGACTAATTGCTTAGAGTCTCGTTTGAGATGACTGTATTTTTTTATTTAAAAATAAATTTAAAACTAAGATATAATAAAATTGATTTTGTGCTTAATTTTAAAATATTTTTTTATTAAACTTTTTTAAAAAAGTTATTTAATATTGACAATTAAGTATTAATAATTTGTTTTTTTTAAATAAAAAAATACAGACAACTACTCATACCATCGTTAATTACTTATATATAAAAATAGATAGATAAATATTTGTGTTGATAATAAAATTGAAAAAATTAAACAAATAAAAATTTGAGAAAACTATTAATTTTTTTAAAAATAAATATCATAAAATAAATATGATTTGTATTTATGATTTTAAAAAATAAATGGTAAATGTATTATGCTACAAAATCATAAATTTGTTTGTTGCCTCCACAACTTAAAATCTTATGACATACCAATTTAAATTTTTCTAACTACTTCAGACAAACTTCTTGCAATATTTGTGTGTTAAGTTTTAAGACTATCCTAATTAAACTTATGATTTACCACTATCTGTCCCCGAGGGTTAGCTATGGAAAAATTACTAGGCTAAGAATTTAAATGAATAAAATACACATGTTGTATATGACTTAGTTGAGCCTGTGAAGGCCATATCATTGAAACGATCGACTAGCTTTGAGTACAATGTTTTTCCGACTTTGATTCCCTTAATCTCCTTGTGAACTTAATTTTTAGTAATCTTAGTTTTAGGATGGCAACTTGACTCATTCCCATGGAGTATTTGTAAAAATTATCTATAGTGGATAGGATAAAAACCTGTAAAATGAGTACGAGTAATTATCCATTAAAAGACACGGATATGAGCACGAGTACGGATGTCTTAATACTCACCCCTCTCCATACCCGCACTATGTATATTTTTGTATATTTATATTTATTATTATAAACACATATATGTTTATCAATTTTATTAAATACATATGTGTTAAACTTGTATACATTTCAATATAAGTGTTTGTTTATTTGTTAACTTAACAATAACATCCTTAAATTATATTTAATTATGTCAAAAACTTAAAATGACATGATAAATTATAATTGATTGATAATGTTTTATAAAAAATGTGGGTAAACGGGTACGGATATGGGTATTTAGCTACCCATTGGGTACGAACACGAGTACAAATGTTAGTGTCCACGCAGGTATAGGCTCGGGTACAAAGATTTTTTTAAACTGCAAGTATGAGAACGAGTATTATAGTATCCTGGCCAAACCCTACCAATTGTCATTCTTACCTAGTCTTAGTATTCCATCCGACATGTCAAATGTATTGTTGAACTATAAAGCTAATTAATGTATCAATCAATATCTCTCAACAATGATTCTCTTTTATTTAATCGATTACACAAAGGGTGAAACTTTTTCCTTCAGTTGTAGGTTCCTGAACTACATAAAAGAGTGTTGAGTACAATATTTTGGGTGTTTAAGCTAGTGAAGTAAAGAATGCATAAAATGTAAGATAAAGATAGAAAGCCTAAAGGATAAAAATGTGTAAAACAATCTATTTGATTGATTATGTGTGTTGAAAATTTTACAATATTTGAAGATCATTGTTTCTCAAACTTTAATTTAAAGATCATTAGCACATGTTCTAGGATTCACTGGTTGATCTTGTAAGTTAATCAATATTTGGAGACTGGCGGCTGTTTACCAATTTTCACGGTAAACAAATTGGCACGCCCAGTGAGACCGTGCTAGTGACAGATTTTTACAAATTCTCTTTTGAAAGTTTTTACTAAGTTCTTCATATTTTTTGTCTCTCTCTTTCGAAACTTTGTTGTATGTTATTAAGAAGTGGTAAAGTAGCCGCTACTAACGAAGATAGACCAAGGAGAAGATATATGAGGAGAATAGCATGCCAAAATCAGCCAAACAATTCAAATCCTCAAAATACATCCAATAACAATGGAAAACCTACCTCGGTATCTTCGACAGGGGGGACAATGGTGTCAGCACCTATTTCAGAACCAATACAGGTCACGACAAATTCGACACCTACGCGGTCAATTGCCCACAGTGAGCCACTTTTAACTTGGGCCACGGGGTCCTCCAATGACCCCCCCCCCCCCCCACACCACCACCACCTTTTATGCCTCCAGGCTTCTCTATGCCTTTAAGCATTCGAAAACAGCCTTATAGAATGCCAACATCCATGATGGCGAACTTACATAACGTTGGGTCGACATTCTCAGAACCCGTAATAAATGTAACTTCTCCATTATAAGGATCTGGGTCTGGGATTAATAATATGGGTCGAAATGTCCAACCTGTAGGGATAGGTGTTTCCACCCAAATGCCAAGCATAACCAATAGTTCTGCGGTAATTATTAGGCAGCAAATGGACGAAAGTAACCATAAAATGGTCTAGATGCATGCCCAAACAATGGGGACAATCTTTAATCCCCTAATCCAAAACACTACCCAAACCAACCAACAAATGGCCGCGCAAATGACGCGTATTACGGACTTTTTTGGTGTACCACAGCCTCCTCGACACCCACCAAGGGAGTATATGGTGGAAAATCAAGGGTTAGCCTTTGGAGAGGATGTTACTATTAACCAAGTCCAACAAAATCAAAGGAACACACCCCGAGCGAATGTGGTAAACCCAGGAGAGGTAGTCGAACAGCCTAGAGTCGAACCCCTTAGGAATCAACCACAAATTCCATTAGAGGAGGAACCAAGGGTAGTGATGGTAAATAGAAACCAGAATGCTGACAATGTCATACAAAAAATTCGACGTGATGATTTGGCGACAGATAACAATCTAGCAGCCATGGTCGAAAGGATTATGGCGCGAAATGGGGTAAATTTTGCCCTGTGAAGACCAAACTACACATCACCATTGTCAGAATATATTTTGCAATCAGATTTACCTGCCAGATGGAAAGTCCCTAAATTCACTAAATTCTCGGGGGACACCAATGAGTCAACTGTCGAACACGTGGCTAGATATTTAATAAAAGCAGGAGAGATTTCGAATAATGAAAACCTTAGGATTAAATATTTTCCAAGTTCTCTCACTAAAAACGTCGTCACATGGTTCATAACCTTGCCAGCAAACTCAATCCATACATGGACTCAATTGGAGAGATTGTTCCATGAACAATTTTACATGGGACAAACCAAGATTAGTCTAAAAGAATTGGATAGTATCAAATGAAATTTTACTGAGCCAATAGATAATTATCTGAACAGATTTCGCCTACTTAAAGCTAGCTATTTTACTCAAGTGCCAGAACATGAGTTGGTCGAAATGGCCGTTGGGGCCCTTGACTACTCTATTAGGAAGAAATTGGATACCCACTACTTAAGGGATATGGCCCAGTTAGCTGACAGGGTTCGACAGTTAGAATGCCTAAAAGAGGAAAAGGCTAGGGCGAATAAAAATAATAGAAGACTAGCCTACGTCGAATTCAATGAAGACGACGAAGGAACATATAATGAGCCCTTAGACTTCGACGAGAACGAAGTTGACCTCGCTGAACTAAAGCAAGGGCCGTCTTACTCTTGTAAGGTCCTAGCCCCTTCGAATGGGAAAAACCCGGTTGAATCAGAAAAGAATGATAGATTTCCTAAGAAGACTTACACTTTCGACGTCACAAAATGTGACGAAATCTTTGATTTGTTAGTTAAGGACGGTCAAACGATAGTGCCTCCGGGTGCTAAAATTCCTCCTTTAGAGCAAAGGAAAAATAGAGGTTTTTGTAAGTATCACAATTTCTTGGGTCATAAAACGTCTCAATGTTTTCTTTTCAGGGATCTCGCTCAGAATGCAATTAAGGACGGAAGGATCAAATTTGGAGAGAAGTCGAAAGCCCAAATGAAGATTGATTCTGACCTACTTTAGGTGGCTGATGCCCACTACACTGAGCCATCTGCAATCAACATGGTCGAAGTTACTGAAGACTTCGCCAACAAAGCTGATACGATCGAAGTTACTGATGACTTCGTCAACGAGATAGTTATGGTCAAGGTTACTGAGGATCTTGAAAAATAAATTATTGAAAATTACATCTGTGAAGTCACTGAAGGCTTCACCAACAAAACCACTGAAGGTTTCGACAGAGAAACTGCTGATAGTCTCACTTATGGAGTCACTGAGGGCTCTAACAAAGGAGTTACTGAAGGCTCCAATGAATGTATCACTGAAGATCCCAACTCAATGATAACAACAAAAGAAACCACTAAAGGTTTTGTGCAGATTGATAATGTTACTGAGGCTACTAAGGGCCTTAGGGTGAAACTGGAAAAGTTGGACATTGCTGGAAAGGCCAACACATGCGTGAACATGGTCGAAGTCTCTCAGGAAACTTCGATGGAGATGGATGAGGACCTTCAACAGGAAGAATACAATAAGTTGGCTTACCTTAATGAGGAGGAGAACCTGACTGACTTCCTTCATAGATGTCATAAAAAGAAATCAGAAGTCATGATATGCCCTCGATGCAGTGCGGTCTTCGACAAGAAGGCGGCTCAGAATCTCGAATGGGTTAATAAAGCAATGAGTAGAAGGAATTGGAAAGCATCTCATGGCCTCCAGACTTTCGACAACAGAAGTGACCCTAGGAGATGGGAGCAGGCGAGGCAAAGATTCATCAGTGACAAACCCACTACTTTCAAACCTACGACGGAGACTCCCAAAGACAAATGGGTCAAGTTAGTTGGAAATCAAGAGCAGGGCCAAATAAAATGGAAAATTTTTGAAGTCTGGAGGGGTTCCTCTTTGACGTACCAAAAAGAATTTCAGGCATCGAAGCGGATGGCATACCCTTCAAAGAATTATAAAGGAAAGAATCCAATGTTAAGATCCCAGTGGAGGAGGCAACAAAGGTGCAGGAAAGCTGAAAGGGAAGCCATGGAAAAGGCGAAGCCTGGATCTAGTAACAACATACAGGCGAAGAAAGAAGAAAAGAAAATTGTCGAAAGGAAGTTGTTATCTCCTCGGAATGAGGCGTCTTAAAAAAAGACTGACCATGATGACGCGTAATGACTGAAGATTTTGACTCTAGGTTGGAGGCCTCACTAGACATCATGTGTAATGTGGCATTTATACACCCTAGAGAGTACGATCAAGTGATGGAAGTAGAAGAACTGGAAGATGTGATGGAAATGGAAACGGCTCGACACAAGCCTGTCTTTTACTACATTATGAATAATGGTTGTGTAGAGGAACAAAATTCCTTTTTTGAAAGGCCTGATGAATCAATGAAGAGCCATTTAAAACCTCTGTTTATCATAAAAAAATAGGAAATTTAGGAATAAGTAAGATCCTGGTCGACAGTGGGGAAGCAGTCAACCTAATGTCGCATCAGATGCTTAAGAAGATCGGGAAAGACGACACAGATACAAAAACTCATAATATGGTGTTGTCTAATTATGAGGGCAAGATAGGAACCGCTATAGGAGTTATACAGGTGGACTTAATTGTTGGCACTATAACTAGGTCGGTGATGTTTATGGTGATAGCCTCGAAGGCTAATTATAATTTACTGCTAGGTAGAGAATGGATTCACAGCATCGGTGTCGTCCCCTCCTCAATGCACCAAAGGATCATTAATTATTTGGCGCAACGATGGGATCTTCGAGAACATTGAGGCAGACCAGAGTTATTTCATGGCTGAAGTGAATCAAGTTGACAGAAGGAGTTTCGACCAGAATTTGGCCCACATTGGTCCTTGTAATCCTGTCGAATTCGACATGACGCCAACAGACAATGCCTTCTGCTCTTTCTATCTACACCCAACCCATGGGTTCCAGTGGGATAGAGAAGTCATTGGCGAAGAAGACTATGTCTTCGGAACTGCACACATCCAGCCAACTGGATGGGGAAGCAAATTCGGTAATGATGAGTGAGTCACTGACGCTCGAAACGATTTTGGCTTATATAGCAGAAAACAAATTGAAAGAAGCTCTAGAGGCCAAAGTAAAATTTATGGTTGTCGAAGCCAAGAAAAATGAAGCAGATCAAGGAGGTCCTGGAAATGACTTCGATCCAGAACCACCTGATAAGGTTCAGGATGAGATACAATGCCAGAGGCTCAATGCAATCTATGATGATGAGCCTTTGGGCTTCGAGAAGGATCCGCTAGCAAGCAACATCAAAATTCTGGCACAAGATCCACTTGAAGAGATCGACCTAGGAGAGGGGGCAGAAAAGAGGCCGACATATGTCAGCGCCAACGTCAGCCCACAGCTTAAGGTTGAAGTAGTCCAATTGCTAAAGGAGTTTAAAGACTGCTTTGCATGATATTACGACGAAATGCTTGGTTTGAGCAGAGAGCTGGTCGAACTGAAGCTGTCGATAAAGCCTGGGAAGAAGCCTGTCAAGCAGACTCCAAGGCGATTTGCACCCGAAGTTCTCTCGAATATTAAAGAGGAGGTCGAAAGAATTCTTAGATGTAAATTCATCCGCACGACCAAGTATGTCGAATGGCTTGCCAATATTGTTCCAGTTATTAAGAAAAATGGCAAGTTAGGGGTGTGCATAGACTTTAGAGATTTAAATTTTGCAACACCGAAAGATGAATATCCTATACCTATGGCAGAAATGTTAGTCGATTCTGCCGCAGGACATGAATACCTTAGTATGCTCGACGGGTATTCTGGTTATAATCAAATCTTCATTGCTGAGGAAGACATCCCAAAAACGGCGTTTAGATGCCCTGGAGTCTTAGGCACCTAAGAATGGGCCGTAATGCCTTTTGGTTTAAAAAATGCTGGGGCAACATACCAAAGAGCGATGAATTCGATCTTCCATGATTTTATCAAGACTTTTATGAAAATCTATATTGAAGATATTGTTGTTAAGTCCATTTCAGGGATAAGTCACATAGACCATCTTCGACAGTCCTTTGAAAGGATGAGGAGACATGGTCTGAAAATGAGCCCTCTCAAATGTGCTTTTTGTGTACAGGCGGGAGGTTTCTTAGGCTTTATGGTCCACAAAAAGGGAATCAAAATAAACCAGAACAAGGCCAAATCCATAATGGAAGCGAAAGCGCCATCAACTAAGAAGGAGCTACAGTCACTACTTGGAAAGATTAATTTTTAAAGAGGTTTATCTCGAACCTTAGTGGCAAGACTCAGACCTTCTCACCTCTGCTTCGACTCAAGAGGGAAGACTTTGAATGAGGGCAAGCTCAGCAAGAAGCCTTCGACAAGATCAAGGAATACATGATCCACCCTCCAATTCTGATGCCACCTTGTAGGAGTAGAAGTATGAGGTTGTATATATCTGCGTCGGACAAGACTTTAGGGAGCATGATGGCTCAAGAGGATGAAAATGGTGTCGAAAGAGTCATTTACTAACTTAGTAGGGTCTTGAACGATGTAGAAACTAGGTATAGCGTTGTCGAAAAGTTATGCTTATGTTTGTATTTCTCATGTATGAAATTGAAGCATTATATAAAACCAGTGGATGTTTTTCGTTTCATCTAATTTCGATGTTATAAAGCATATGTTGTCTAAACCAATCTTGCACAGTCGAATTGGTAAATGGGCATTAGCGTTAACTAAATATTCATTAACCTACATGCCTTTAAAGGCTCTTAAGGGACAAGTGGTAGGCGATTTTATAGTCGACCACTCTATAACTGAGAATTCATTAGACTACCTTGAGCTTGAGCCTTGGAAGTTGTATTTCGATGGCTCTAGTCATAAAGATGGAACCGGTAAAGAAGTCCTAATTATTTCTCCTAACAAAATTCAAGTATAAAGTCGAAGGCCTATGTTCGAACAATGAGGTTGAATATGAGGCTCTAATAGCCGAACTTGAGATATTGTTGGAATTGGGGGAAACTCGAGTCGAAATAATGGGTGACTCGAAGTTAATCATAAAACAAATTACAAAGGAGTACAAGTGCGTTAAGGAAAATCTTATCATGTACTTCGTGATAGGCAATCGACTCTTAAAAAGGTTCGAGATGGTTAGTATTCGACACATCCCTCGATTAGAGAATCAAGAGGCCAATAATTTGGCACAAATTGCCTCTGGGTATAAAATTTCAAAAGAAAAATTTCAAGAAGCAATCGAAATCAGAGGAAGGGTTGTGTCAGCCAGACTATCCCCATCAGATCTAGAAACAATGAAGCTAGGATACACTGACAAAGAAAGCTTCGAGATACTGAATATAGAAAGCCTGATGGATGAAGATTGGAGAAAGCTAATAATGGAGTACTTACAAAATCCAACAACATCTTTTGAGCGAAAAATCAGGTATCGAGCTTTAAGTTACGTTCTTTTAGGAAATGAATTATTTAAAAAGACTCCCGAGGGAGTTTTGCTCAAATGTCTTTGTGAATCTGAAGCATATTTAGCCCTTTCGAATATCCATAATGGGGCATGTGGGGCACATCAAGTAGGCCATAAAATGAAGTGGTTATTATTTCGACAAGGAATGTATTGGCCTACCATGTTGAAAGATTGTATTGAGTTCGCCAATGGCTGTCAAGAGTGCCAAGTGCACGCAGGTATACAACATATTCCTACAAGCGAACTGCATTCCATAGTGAAACCTTGGCCCTTTAAAGGTTGGGCTTTGGACCTGATTGGAGAGATTCGACCAGCATTGTCCAAAAATCAAAAATACATTTTGGTTGGCATCGATTATTTTACAAAATCGATCGAAGCTATACCATTGGCAAATGTGGATCAAGATGATGTAATTGAATTCGTCCAGAAGCACATCATTTACATGTTTGGAATCCCAGAGACCATTACAACGGATCAAGGATCTATCTTTACTGGTCGCAAAGTGAAATAATTTTCTAAGGAAACAGGTTTCAAATTGTTGACATCTACACCTTATTATGCACAGGCCAATGGTCAGGTCGAGGCGGCAAATAAGGTCGTGATTAGTCTAATCAAGAAAAATGTGGGGAAAAAGCCAAAGAATTGGCATAAGACATTAGACCAGATTCTCTGGGCATGTCGAACCTCCCCCAAGGAAGCTACAAACACTACTCTGTTTCGACTTACATATGGTCATGATGCGGTCCTACCAGTCAAAATCTACTTACAATCAGCAAGGATCCAAAGACACCATGAGATTCCATCTGAATCATATTGGAACATGATGTTAGACAAGTTGGTTGACTTAGATGAAGAGAGGCTAAGTGTCTTGGAACTATTTAAAAGGCAAAAAAAGAAAGTAGAGAAGTCATACAACAAAAGGGTCAGAATTAAAACATTTTCGCCTGGAGACTCGGTTTGGAAAGTGATCCTTCCCATGGATCGAAGGGACGGAACTTTGGGGAAATGGTCCCCTAAGTGGGAGGGTCCCTTCTAGATTATACAAGTTTTTTCAAATGGCGCATACGAGATCGAATAATTAAATGGAGATAAAAGGATCCTGAGAGTGAATGGGAAGTATTTGAAGAAATACAAACCTGCACTCCAAGAAGTAAAAATAGAAAAGGAGTAATTACATAAAAAAATGGTCGAAGCCAACATGGTAAACCAAACATATATTTCCAAAATGGCTTAAGTCATTACAAAAAAAAAACCACGAAGGGCTCAGAGTCATTGCATTAAAAAAAGTTGAAAAGCTAAAGAAATGGGGATTTAAATGGAAGCGAAGCTTTCATGCTAATATACTTCGACTTCTGAAATGGCAGACGTTTCTCAGAAACGGATTTGTCTAATATGATATTTTCAATTTTAGTCTCCAGCTTCTGAGCCTTGTTGACATGTGTCAGCCTAACTTCGATCTCTTTGGTCAATTCAGAGTCATCAAATTTTAAAAGTTCAGCTTTCTCTTTCTTGGCCTTCAAGATCTTACTCTGCAATTCCTTTATATGTTCTTCCCAAGACGGGGTGTTTCGATCATGGCCTTCGAATTTCATTTTGTTTTTCTCCTGGGTCTTCTGCAATTCAGAAACTCTGGCGGTGGACTTAGTAGCAGTATCCCATACATCTGCTACAGTTCCAGCCACTTACTCAATCTCACTTGAAGCACGCTTGATTCTGTTGAAATCAGCAATGACTTGTTCGATTATTGAGTTGAGCTCTATGATGATATTTGCGACTTCAGGAGAAGCAGTCAGAATGTTCACTTGTTTGAGGAAACTTTTCAGGACAAATTGGGCAGTAAAATCTCTTTCCAGGGTCTGAAACAAATTGACTCCAAATATTTTTTCTTTAATCTTTAAGAGCGCATCATCAACGGGTTTGCTCGAAGACTGGTCGCCCGACACTGAAGAAGAACTGGGACTTTTCTCAGACGAACTCCCTTTAGAGCTAATCATAGCTTTTAAGTATCCGAGAGGATTGATCTTTTTTAAGGCTGCTAGTTCTTCTGAAGAAAGATCCGCAGTTGTTCCAGTCGAAGTTTTTGGGTTTGCAAGGGTAGTGTCAGGTGTTGGGGTATTGGCTTATTGATTTTGTGTCTGTTCTTTCTCTTCCTCGCTTGTCCCCTTATCCTCTTCAGCATTGTCATCTTCATCCTGATATTCGTCAGCAGCAGGAATGGAGAAGTATTGGAACATAGAGCAATCTTCATCTTCTTCCATTTCGTCATTTTGGTCGTCCTTGGTATCATCTATATTTTCGATTCTGAGGGAGCCATGTTCAGCTTCATCTTCGACATTGCCCTCAGCGTGTTCCATCACTACATCATCTTGGGTTACCTCATCCTGAGTTTCCTTGTCTTGTTTATCTTCATGCTCCGACCCACTAGTATGGGAATGTTGAGTGTTGGTCATGGGTGGTGAAGTCTTGCGTTGTTCCTCGACTGGCTGATTGATTTCACTCATCGAGCTCTTTTTAGAATCCTTGGCAGAGGTAGGATGATATGTGGGTTCACCTTCGCTGTTGAGAAGGACTGGGGCATCAGTTGACTTAGCAGATGGTTGCTTAGGAGCACCTGCAGCATCCTGAAGATAGCGTCAAAAGTTAGTAAGTTAAAAAAAAGGTAGCTGAATAAAATGCTAAATTGGTATATTTGTTGTACCTTAGAACCCTCAGCTCCTGGAGTTATCGCTTTCGACCTGCTCTGCAGCTTTCTTCGACAAGTCCTCAGGATTAGGTTCCACTATTCTGAGAGCAGTAGGCTTCTTTGTCGAAACTTTGGAGATTTTCACCTGGGTTTGGGCTAAAGCCTCAATCATCTTCAGTTGTTTTTTCTTGGGTTTGAGAGGTTGTTCGGTGGTAGGAGACAGGTCATCATCATCAGATTCGATCACTTGAACTTCAGGCTCCTTGAGCTTGCGCTTTCGTGGAGTTGGTGGTGGTCTTCGTCTTCCCTGAGGAAATAGTTCAAAGCATAAAAAACATAAACAATACATGACAAAGGAGTGATGAATAAAATAAAATTACCTTTGTTTTTGTTGCTCTGCTACCTCCTTCTTCCTTCACTTCGACTGGCTTCTTGGTTTTAGGTTTCTTGGGTTGGATCTTCACGGCTGGAAGAAAGTCAAAATAGTTATTACAAGTAAAGCAAAATAAATAAGAAAAGAGGTTGGATCGAATGCCTCCCATTTCACACCTTCATATATTTCAGATTCAATGCGAACGTCTTCGATGCCAGTATGAAGGTGCCTTTTGAAACTGTCTAAAGTATGCTTAGTCGCAACCACCCGTTGGGCACGTTTTTATGATTCCTGATGAAGAATTTTTAAAAAGTCCCCACAGACGAACCAGTCTGGGAATGGAGGGCTAAAAGCCACACCAAAGTCAGCACTTGGTAGTCGAGGGAATCTAGGAGGATACATGTTAAAAGTTGTTTCGTACCGTTTCTCGGGAGGAATGTACGAAGGTAGCTTCAAGTTCTATATTTTCTTTTTAAAAAATCTTTTAACGTAACGGCTGCTTCGCGGACGGTTCGACTAAGATCAATAGGTCTATAATCAGTTTCAAAGTATTTTTGGAATGCTTAGATTTCCTTGATATGGGTCGAAGTACCTTTCTTGATTTTCTCCTGCCCAAAGAGAAAAGCTTTGGTAAGATGTTGAGTAAAGGCAGCCACATTGAAGAATTCCTCACCATAATATTCTTTCCACCACTTGTCAAATTGTGGGGTGCAGAGGAAGTTTGGCTCAAAGGCGATAGGAGTGAGTTGTGTTTTTCCAGCGTAGCGAGCTATTTGCTTGATGGCTACAGCCTCAGTATAAATTGCATTATAAAGAAGAAGGGTGTTCTTTCTTTCATACATAGGTTTGGGAAGAATTTGAACCAAGCCAAACTGTCGAGCGACAAGATTTGGTTTATAGGCAATGAGGGTAACATGGCTTTTCGATGGATTGAGCCTGAGAGTTAGCACCCTAGGAGTCAAAAAGGCTTCCCAGATAGCAAGGGACTCTGCTTCCTGCGCTTTCAACGGAGCTGGGAACGACCTGGTGAACCACTCAGGACCATGTCTTCGTGCGAAAAAAGGAGACATGTTCGACGTAAAGTCATAACGATTAGCGAACATCATTACATAACTGGTGAAGGTCTATTGTATATGACATCTTTCATCGCTGTGATTCAGCATGGCTAAACGTGTTCCTTCGACTCTCCTAGTTTTCACTTCATCAACATCTTCATTGATAGGATTCTTGATAAGAAGGCATGCTTCGAAGAAGGCATTCAGCCATAGCTGCAGTAACCAGAATGGGCCAGAAAAGGCAGTTCCCTTTGACGCCAAGACATTTGAGTTGAGTGACGCCTTCGTCCAAAGACTCATACAGGTTCGCCAGAATCATCTCACTTAAGCACGGGTCGTGACCGGAATGGAGTTGATTGGCCATAGTCAGGTACTTTTTTGCCACCTGAAGTGACTTCTAGCAAAAGACACAACGGGATAACCATAAAGCAAGGAAAGCTATATGTTTTACTTCAGAAACTTCATCAGTTGTTTTGTCGTGATAGTGAGCAATATGGGTGGAGTTGGCGGCTCTAGATGTCGAAAAACCTATGGTGTCATCGGCTTGGTAGTCTGGGTCATAAGTGTTGCCAGTTTGTTTAAGCCCCATGATGGCGGCTATGTCGAAGAGTGTTGGTGACATCATTCTGCAAGGAAAATGAAAGGTATGGTGAGTATTGTTCCAGAAGTATAGGGAAGAGACTAGCATGGTCGGACAATATTTAGGACCTACTTTTGATAGTTGTATTAAGTCGAAGATGACCATGTCTTTCCAGATTTGGGACTTGGTCTTCTCTAACTTTGCTAACCAGCCTAAATAATCAGAGGGATCTTTAAACGAGGGACTAGATCGAAATACTCTAAAGCCATTATTCATGTATCTAAGGTCAATGACTTTCTCCGTCTAAGGGTTGCTTTGATTAGCAGGATTAGGGTATTCATTACTAGGCTTAGGTTTCCTAGCATGAACTATGGGTTTATACTTATGGTAAGTCAGAAAAAATTCCCTAATTTTACTAGGGTCAGCATTGGGATCAGACAAGGGTCCTAACAAAGCATAAGGCTTACCAGTCACAGTAATGGGGATCAATACTTGGGATTTGTAGATCCTGTGTTGTTCTTCAGAAAGAGGTTCAGGAATATACTGTTGATTCCCCACCATGGTTGGACCTGGGATCGTGTCAAAAGAAAGACTTGAGGGCTTCTTGGAATCCTTCACGTGTTTGGCAGATTCTTTAACAGCTTTGGTTGATGACGCCATTGTTGTTGGAAGCTTGATATTTGAGAAAAAAAATGGGTTTTCTAGAGTAGAGAAGATGAAGAAGTTGGAGAGTACTTGAAAATGCAGAGAGGAGAAAAAGTGAAAAAGAAAGAGGATTGAGCTATTTATAGGGGCTGAAGTGGAAGCGGTTCATGAAATAGCATTTATGGTTGAAAAGTGAGTGGGACGCGTGTCTGCTTGGGAACCCACGATGGGACGGTGGTAGTTGCAACCTACCCCAATATCTCCTAGGATCTAGTAAACATGATGATTATAAAAGATTCTCACCTGGGATTGAGGAGACGTTTCAGAAAAGGTGTCATGATGACCCTGACGTCATAATTGCACTGAGGTATATGAACAGTTCATGGTGTCGAATTGCACATGGCGTCGAAATATGTTGTCAAAAAAATGTCGTTTTCTCCATGTGATGTCGAAAATGACATTTTTGGAGGGCAATTTGTTGGCTCATAATTTCGATACTTGGTCTGGATTTATGGAATAAATAGGGAAATTGTAATTTCTGTGAAGTTATGATGAGCTTCAACAGAACAATGCAATTGTGGAAGTCTAGTCGAAATCTCCCTTGTGCAAGGGGGAAGGGTTGGTTGGACTTAGGAAGATTTTTCTAAGTTTACAAATGTAGTTCGACAGTAATACTACTTATGGTGTTTTCCACGGAAATGCCAATAATTGTGCCTTCGATTTGAAGTTTTGAATTTAAATAAAGGAGGGAACTTTGTTCTTATCCAGTTTCAAGGAAAGACATGTGGAGCACAGTGAAGAAATAAAGACATGTCAAGCGCCACTTGTCTTGATTTAGGAGAAAGGTCGTTAGAGGCAGTTATTTCGATTTAATATAAATAAGTGGTCTTAGTGTAAGGATTTGGTGTGTGGTCAAGTTTGTACAAGTCACTCAAATTACTCAAAGTACCCAGTGTGTAGAGAAAAGAGTTATTGAGAATGTACGTTTGATGAAACACCACTGTCTTACAATTTTTATCAAATTCAGTTTATCATTTTCGCCCAGAAATTTATCTTCTTTATTTGCACAAGTTATTTCTAAAGAAATTTACTGCACTTTCGATTACTTTTCTACAATGCTATTTCTTCTATACTGTCGAAGTAAACTATTTTTCAACCATGAATATTGTCAAAGTGTTCATTGTTTCCAAAACTTTAATTTAAAGATCATTAGCACATGTACTAGGATTCACTGGTTGATCCTGTAAGTTAACAAATATTTGGAGACCAGCAGTTGTTTACCAATTTTTACGGTAAACAGTCACGTGGTGCAGTCAACACCATACTTGAACCCATAAAAATTTGTAACTAATTGATAACTAAAATCATAGCTAATTTGAAGCAATAAAAAAAGAAATTCAAGATACAGTTGTGAAGAAAAAAAGAATTTAGTTAATACTGATACTTCAAAATTAACTTCGGTATAATAAACATATTTTCCAATGGCATAATTTGCATAGAGCTGTAGAAAAATTCAAAATTAGATTCATCTTGTGGAGGGACATGGACGATGAAGCTCCGACTCGTCATTCACACAGTGTATCGTCGTGTCATACACGGATACGCGTACGACACACATACAACACGTATCTGACACGTTTTTGAAGAGTCCAACAAAAAAATAAATTTGAATCACAGCGGACACGGATACGACATCTTATTTTAAATAAAGGACACAACCCAACTCAAAAAATATCATTATTAAAAAAAAACTAAAAAATTTTCAAATTTTTTTCAAAAAAGAAGGGATTTTTATCTTTCATATTCCACTTCCCCATTATAAAAACAACACAATTAGGATTCTTTATTTTTTTTTCATATTCTATTGTTGCTTGTGTTGAAAGAAATTAGAGAACATATTCATTTATCCACTATTTGAAGAGAAACAAGATAACACCATATCGAGCGGAAACTTTTGTATATGTGCATAGAAACCTTTCACTTCTATCAAGGAGCACTTCCTAATATCATCAAGAGGAAACTAAAATGTAAGATGTCGTCGGAGATGAGTTTGGATTATTAGATGATAGTGATTTTCTCGAAGTTGTTGACTTGTCGTTGGATGAGCCAGGTTTAGAGGTTGGTTTCCTTAATGTGGAGTAACTATGATATGATTTGTATCATTTTGTTTTGATGGATTTATAACTTTTTTTTCGTTGATTGAAAGTACTAAGTTTAAATAAACATAAATTTTGCTTCTCATTTTAAACTCTTTATAAATTATGCACATAAATTGCATCAATATATATATATATATATATATATAGTCGTGTTCGTGTCCTATGTTTTTTATATTAGCGGAGTCCTCGTGTCCGTGTCCGTGTCGTGTCCCGTATGTTGGAATTCAACCACGATCTATGGTGAATTCTTCTCAATCTTGACCTCAAGATTGTTATGTAATGACAATGAACAAAAACAAGAACACGTTTAAAGAAGATGAGTATGAACTGCAGAGTAACTTTCTGCCCATAGCTGTGGAATTTTATTATCACTTTGCAACTGCAAAATCGTGATTATCAAACTTGATGATTACAATGATAAGGGTTCCTCCCTATTTATAGATTTAGGTTAACTTGCATCTTAAGCTAAAGCCCAAACTATAAAAGCCCAAAAATATCTAATCTAATCTTTCTAAATCAAATATGATCTTTCTAAATCAAATCTAATCTTTCTAAAACAAAGAATTACATATTTAACACACCACCTAAATCATTGTGTCTAAACTATCTACATTCATCATAGACCTTAGCTTCTTGAACACTTCGACTGACACTCCCTTTGTCATGTCTACAATCTGATTCTCAGTTCTGCAATGTTCCAAGTTCATCTTCCCTTCTGCTACCTGTTCTCGAAGATAATGGAACCTCGTTTCGATGTGCGTGCTTTGATCGTGTGCGATTGGATTCTTTGCCAAGTTGATAGCTGACATGTTGTTGATCTTCATGGTAATTACTCCATGACTCTTCGCTGTGATCTCTTCGACAGGTTCACGATCCAGGTTGTTGAACATGCACAAAGAGAAGCAACTATATATTCTGCTTCGCATGATGACAATGCCACTACAGGCTCCTTTCTCGAACTCCAAGCAACTGGTGCAACACCTAACATAAACACATAGTCTGATGTGGATTTTCTATCCTCAACATCACTACACCAACTAGAGTCGGTGTATCCCACTAATTTTCATTCTTTTCCTTCATCAGCTGCAGGAAACAAAATGTCGTAGTCGAGATTCCCTTTCAGATACCTTAGTATCCTCTTCGTTGCGACTAGGTGTGATACCTTTGGCTTCTGTATGAATCTACTTACCATACCCACATTGTATGCTAAGTCAGGCCTTGTGTGACAAAGGTATCGAGGTGACACAATAAGTCTTATGTATTGGGTTGGGCCGACATCATATTCATCTAAGTCCTTCGATAGTTGCAATTTGGTCTCAGCTGGAGTCGAAGTTGGGTTACAATCTTGCATCTTAAATCTCTTGAGTATTTTGCCTGTATATCTTCTTAGGTGCATCATCAAACCTCTACCAGTCTTGTAGAATTTGATGCCAAGGAAATATGAGAGATTTCTCAAGTCTGACATTTCAAACTCCTCACTTAAGTCATGCTTGAAATCTTCGATCACCTTTTTTCAACTTCCTGTTATCAACAGGTCATCGACATAGAGACATAGTATAAGCAATTCACTACTGATTCTTCTTACAAACGCTCCATGCTTAGTCGTACACTTCACAAATTCCTCCCCCCTTAAGAAGTTGTCGATTTTATTATTCCAAGCTCTTGGAGCTTGCTTAAGTCCATATAGAGCTTTATGCAGCCTGTACACCTTTCTTTCTTCGCCTCGTTTCACATACCCAGCTGGTTGTGCGACATAAACTTATTCGTCTAAGGGGCCATTAAGGAATGCACACTTCACGTCCATCTGACATGTGTGACAATTGTTCATATTTGCTAGACCAACAACCAACCTTATTATTTCGATCTTAGCAACAGGTGCAAAGACTTCGTCGAATTCGATTTCTTCCTTCTAAAGAAATCCTTTTGCCACAAGTCTTGCCTTGTGTCGAGTTACTTCTCCTTTAGGATTCACCTTCACCTTGTAAACCCACTCCACATCAATTGCCTTCTTGCCTTGAGGCAATTCGACAAGTGACCATGTGTTGTTGACCTCGATGGAGTCTAACTCCTCATTCATTGCTTTCACCCACTTCGAATCTTTCAATGCCTCAGCTGCATTGACTGGTTAGACATTTGTGTAGAAAGAATAATGTACCAGCTTACCCTCTTCATCGACCACATCATCTGATGTAATCACACATTCTTGCAACCTTGTAGGAATGTGTCTTGTTTTTCGAGGTCTACTTGGGCCTGCTTCATCTCAGACTTGTTCCTGTCGAACTTCTCTTTCGACTTTAGGGGTTGGTTCTTCACAAGAGATTCTCACTGAATCCTTCTTGACATTCTCAGTCCAATCCCATTCTTTAAGCTCATCTTTGGGTCGAACAGCTTGTAACCTCCAGTCGAATGATATCCTATCAAGATCATCTGATTCGACTTGTCATCAAGCTTCCTTCTTAACTGATCTGGTACATGTCTATGTGCTATAGATCTAAACACCTTCAAGTGACTGAGACTAGGCTTGACACTAGAGCAACATTCTTCTGGCGTGAATCCTTCAAGCTTCTTCGTTGTACATCTGTTTAATATGTATGTTGCTGTCAAAACCGTTTCTCCCCATAATTCTTTGGGTAGATGCTTTCCAATCAACATACTTCTCACCATGTTCATGTTGGTTTTGTTCTTTCTTTCTGTAATTCCATTTTGCTATGGAGTGTAGGGTGGCACCACCTCATGCGCAGTCCCTTCTTTTTCACATATTGCATCGAACTCTTTCGACACATACCCTCCACCACCATCAGTCCACAGAATTTTCAGCTTTCGACCACTCTGTCTTTCGACCATAGATTTGAATCTGGAAAATATCTCGATCACATCACTTTTCTTCTTGATGAGGTAAGTCCATAGCTTTCGACTATAATCATCTATGAACGTGACAAAGTATCTGTTTCCTGCAATCGAATCCACCTGGATTGGACCACATACATTAGAGTATATGACTTCTAGAATTGCCTTCGACTTCCTTCCTGCATCCTTGCTGAAGCTATTCTTGTGTTGTTTCGACTGAACACACTTTTCACAGACTTCACTTGGGATTCAATTTCAGGTAATCCTAAAGCCATATTTCTTCTCTTTAGCTCTCTGATGTCATTGAAGTTGAGATGGCCTAGTCAAAAATACCATAACCATTCATCTCTACTGGCTGCAGTTACTAGGAACTTGTGCTCCATCACATTGAGTTCAATCTTAAAGGTCCTATTCTGAGACATTGGAGCCTTCATGGCCAACCTATCACCTGCGTTGAGAACTCTCATCATCTTATCTTCGACAACTACCTTGTAGTTCTTTTCGACAAGTTGTCCCATACTGGGAAGGTTACTTTTCATGCCTAGTATGTATAACACATTGGAAATTATTGATTTCTTCCCATCCTTCCACACAATTTGAACATCACTAACACCTTCAGCTGCTAGAGTGTTGTCATTTGCAAACTTCACCGTGTTCTTCGACGAGAGCTTCATGTTGAAAAACTTATCTTTCCTTCAAGTCATGTGTGATGAGCATCCTGAATCCAAGTACCACTGGTCCTGGAATCTCTCTTCGTCTGTTGTTGTGACCATCAGCAACATCTTTACTTCTTCATGTTTCACCAGATTTGCATCATTTTCTTGATTCTTCTTCTTTTATGGACAATCACTAAAATAGTGACCCTACTTCTGACAATTGAAACACTGAATGTGTCTTTTTTCAGGCTTTCGACCACCACCTCTTCTTCTACCTATAGCACCACCTCTTGGGTTACCTTGGTTCCAGGATTTTCTCTTATTCGGCCAGTTTCCTTCATGCTGATTTTGACCATTCGAATTGGTGTAGCCCCCTCTACCTTTGTTGTCATTCCATCTTCCTTTGCATTTCCTTTCTTTTTCTGACTGCGCCTGCAAAGCCATATCACTCTTCGATTTTCCTGCAGCTCTTTCAACAATCCTTTGTTCATGATTTTTGACACAACTGATCTTGATGTCAACACTTCTCCACATACCTTGATTTGATTCACCAGCTTTGTAACTCTGGTGAAGAAATCTGTTATACTTTCATTGTCTTCCATCTGAAGCAATTCATATGTCCTTTTATGAGTTTGTAACCTCACATCTTTCACCTTCTCTGCGCCTGCAAACAATTTTTCAAGAATCTCCCAAGCTTCTTTTGTTGATTCTACATCACTAACATTTTCAAAGTTATCTGGATCAACACATTGATGGATTATAAAGAGAGCTTTATAATCTTTCTTCTTCAATTCTTTATATTCTACTTTCTACTGATCTATCGCAGTTTCTGCAAGCGGTCCTTCACAAGATCCCAAAGATCTTGGTAACAGAAAACCACCTTAATCTGCTTGCACCAATTCTCATAATTATCTTTCTTGAGAATTGGAAGATTTGCTGGAAAGTGATCGTTCGGGTGATTCATCGCCATCACAGTTGTTCTTCCCATGAATCAAAATCGGAGCTCTAGATACCAGATGTTGAAATTCAACCACGATCTATAGTGAATTCTTCTCAATCTTGATCTCAAGATTGTTATGTAATGACAATGAACAAAAATAAGAACACGTTTAAAGAAGAAGAGTATGAACTGCAGAGTAACTCTCTGCCCACAACTGTGAAATTTTATTATCACTTTACAACTGCAAAACCGTGATTATCAAACTTGATGATTACAATGATATGAGTTCCTCTCTATTTATAGATTTAGGTTAATTTGCATCTTAAGCTAAAGCCCGAACTATAAAAGCCCAAAAATATCTAATCTAATCTAATCTTTCTAAATAAAATCTAATCTTTCTAAAATAAAGAATTACATATTTAACACTGTATTCGTATCAGAGTCCGAACTTCATAGGAGGATAATCTTGATAGAATAGGTTGGGGATTAAGAGAAAAATTGTTTAATGAAAGATCAGAACACATAGAAAGTTTGGGCTGGTGTTGGGGTGGGTCAGGATCCAATGGTTAGTGAAAATTCTGCTTTCACTTTTAGCAAGTTGATTTGGAACAATATTCTTGCATGATCATGTGGTTGTTGTTTTTCAGTCATAAAGATTTTAAGACACTTAAGAATAATAATAAAAAAAGTTAGTTCTAATTTGCCTATTCTTTTAACAAGCAATCATCTTAATGCTTGTCCATGAGTGGTAAAAACAAAATTTCTTAATTAATGACATTATACTTGCATTTTTAAAGGAATACAAAAGTGACCAAATGGTGAATATGGAGAATAATCATTTACTCAATCTTCAAGATATAGATATATCAGTTGTATGATTTAATGTGGACAATTTGACAGGTTGGATTATAAGACTTCTTAGATGCAGTTTGTTCAAACTTTTTTACAGCAGCTACATTTTCCTCTAAGCATGTTTCACGGAAAAACTCTTTCCACCAAGACGAGCTCCGCATTTTCACCTTAACAATCACAGCAGAATTATTTGTTGTCACCAACAATGATAAAAACCAACAATGATAAGAAAAGTATTTTAAAACAATTCAAAATAACATTGATATTTTGTGTAAGAAAGTGTAGTATCATTGTTCCGTTTATATTGTTATTGCTACCCCAATAATAGAGTTTTAGGCTATTGTCACCACCAGGCACGGTATTTCTCAATATTTTCACCACCATCTTCATCTCCCGGTGTTAATTCTTTTCACTGCTGCTGCAGTAACCTTTGGTACTTGAGGAGTTTTGTACAGAAGATAATAACAACCTCTTCAATTTCACTAGAGGAGTTTTGATCTATGAATAATAATGTACGAAATTGTTAGCTTTCAATGTCCCTAGAATTAGTTTGTTATCAAATAATGTCAACAAAAGCATAATGCAAAAATTATCATGCTATGATATATATATATACGACTGCGCTTCTGGTGACATCATTCATTTTGATTTTGTAGAAATTGTTCTGATTCGTGCATGATAAATTTTCTAGTTTTTAAATTTGCTAAAAATTAGTTACGACTTTAGCTACAGATGAGCTACAAATTTTTATGAATTCAAGTATAAAGTTAACCTTAGCCACGTCAGCATCTTAGCCACGTGCAAACCCAATCATTAGAAAACTCCACGTGGCAATGCCACGTCAGCTTTTATTAACGGGCGTTCACATGAAGGATCAAAAGTGTGAACGGAAAATATTAAGAGGATCATTCTTTGAAGGAAATTTTTAGGGGACTAAAAGTGAAAAATAGCAATATTTACGAGGACCGAAAACTTATTTAACCCATAAAATTATTATTATTATTATTAATGAAAATGATATGGATTTAAATTTTGTAAATGTGCTTATGCCATGTCATTTAAATTTGGTCTCAAATTGGATGAGACTAAAAGTTTAAAAAAACCTAAAAAGGACACACAAAAATTGGATTTTAAAATAAGAGGACGAAAATTGAAGAAAAAAAATAAGAGGACCAAAGTTGCAATTAAACCAATTATTATTAGAAATTGAATAGTGTTATGTGTTTCAAATTTATAAGAGTTGTTCAAATAGAAAACAATTATATTGTTATTTGTTATTGTACACGTAGAGTACACTAGTTTGATAACTCTTCCGATGCTAGGTCGGAAAGAGTCGCATTGTTTATCTAAGTGTGAAGGGTATGAAAAGTTTTTTTCCAATGTCTAGTGATGGCCAGTTTATATAAGGTCTCCCAAACACTTAGTCCTTTATCACTAATTTATTCTTCATTATGGTGCAAGTCTCTCTGTCTAGCTGGGGACAATAAATGGGCATCAAGACCCTTGTGTCTTTATCTGAGACCAACCATTTAAAATCATTAATATGCTCTTAAAACTATGTATGTGTATTAAAGTGCACTAGCTATCAACTGGGTGTACATGCCTTCAGCTAACCTGTTCCTTATGGTCCATTTAAGTTGAGATCACTTTATGCCCGGGTTAATACTTGGCTCAATCATTCCATGCCCGAGTTTATACCCAATCCAATCACTCCAATTACTGAAGATATAGAGACCAGAATGTACACAGTCCCTCAAGCATGAGGCCCAAAGAGTAAAAGTACTTTAAGGGAGAGACTAGAATGTACAAGTGGCATGGTTGTTTGAATTATTTATTGTTTAAAAAATTCGAGATAGGCATAAGGTCGGTTCTTCTAATCGCATTCATTTAGAGGTCTTCAATAAGGGTAAGGAGAGTCCTATGGATTTCTATGTCCGCTCCCTTAGGAGTCTTTGAGTTTTTTAAGGAGGCCCTGGTGGGCTTTTGTGTTTTCTCCTTACGAGTCTTTGATTTTTCCAAGGAGAGCCTTGTGGGTTCCTGCGTTTTCTCCCTTAGGGAGTCTTTATTCTTCAAGGAGAATCTGGTGGGTTCTTGTGTTTGCTCCTTTAAGAGTCTGAGTTTTGCAAGGAGATCTCGATGGGTTCCTGGTTTCGCTCTATTATGAGTCTTTCATTTTTGTAACGATATCCTGGTGGATTCCTATGTTTTCTCCCTTATAAGTCTTTAAGTTTTGCAAGGAGAAAATGATGCGTTCTTGCATTTTCTCCCATAGAAGTCTTTGATTTTTTTGCAAGGAGAGCCCAATGGATTTGCATTTGCTCCCTTAGAGGTGTTTTATTTTTGCAAAAGAGGCGGGTGGATTCTTGCATTTTTTCCTTAGAGAGTCTTTATTTTTGGTCGAGCTTGTACCTGACTAAACATGTATGATTAATTCAGAAATACTATGGATGCCTCTTTAAAAACTCATAAACTTGCACTGGAAACTAGTATTATCTTAAAATTTTATTTTATTTAACATTATTCAATCACTTACATAAAGCTTAGCTTTGAAGACTTGACTAAAATAATGTCTCAGTTTTATGATGTTCCAAGTTCTTGGAACCTCATTGCCTTCCAAATTCTCATGCTTGTCTACTCCTCGGGATAGTTTTTGTTGTGCCTGGTAAGATCCTTCCCATTCAAGGTAGATTTTTCCTTTCTTGTCTAGTGTTATCACCTTTTTAACACCGAGCCACCTTATGTTATTCTCCGGGTCTTGCTTTGGTGTTGTATCTCCTCGTCATTTTTTTCTTTGTTGCGAACTCTTAAATTTGCGCCATTTCTATAACTTCCTCTACCAAACCAGTTGAACTCTTAAGGCCAACTTGATTGTCGAACTCATTAAATTTATCTTGTATCCAAGTCGGTGTGTTAATCTTCACTAGGACATTGTGCCAGACCCATAAACCATTGGGAAAGGTGTATCCTTGGTCGATGAATGAAAGGTTATGTGATAAGACCATAACATTTGTAATACTCAATGGCATCCTTTATATTTATGTTATACAAATAAAGGGGGTGCTCTTTAATTAATATTGAAAAGAATTATGATACGGATTGCCTCGTGAAGTTTCCTGTACCAAATTCATTTTGCTTCGTCCAACTTTTTCCTCATGTCGTATAGGATGATCTTGTTGGCTTACTTCGCTTTATCGTTCAGCTCGACCAAGATGAATCTTGTCAGGATGCCCAGATTTTTGCATAAATGTGCCACCATAGCACTGGAAAACTGAGTCCCATTGTTAGAGATTATTGTTTTTGGTGTACTAGTATTTTGGTCACTGCTTCAGCCTCCACCCATTTTGTGAAGTGGTCGACCCCGACGAGCACGAATATTAGCTGCCCATGGGCCAACAAAAAAGTTCCCATAATGTCCACTCTCTATTAATAAAAGGCCACGAAGAGATCGTTGAATGTAGGACCACATGAGTGCGAATGAAATTTGAAAATCTCAAATACTTGTCGCATAGGTTAACAAACTCGACGTTGTCTCTAAGTAACTTTGGTAAATAGAACTCGAATCTTAGAAGCTTTCTTGAAAGTGCTCTTCCACTAATATAGCTTCCATAAATGTCTTTGTGCACCCTTCTAACAACAAATTCACCTCTTCTTCTTCCAAGCATCTTAACATAGGTGTGGATTTCCCCATCTTATAGAGCTTGTCTGCCACCATGACATATCTAGATAAAAGTGTTCATATTCTCCAAGCTTAGACCAGATATTCGGGTAATTATTCAGTCTTTAAGTATTTAATAATGGGAGACATCTAACTTTTTATTGATATCCAGCTTCGTCACTTGGGTGACTTTAGTTTCTATGTTGGGGATCTCTAAAGTCTCATGGATTACGGTCTTGTTGAGACCTGGTTTCTTTTTACTAGTGAGCTTTAATACTATATCATCCCAGATGTTATCTTTTGCCATTTCCTGGACTTTTTGCAAGTAGTCCAATAACAGAGATTCTTTGATCTCGTAATTGCACTTGACCCGGTCGGTGATTAAATGGGAGTCATTTTTCACCATAAGGCTAGTGGCTCCTATTTCTAGAGCTAACTCCATCCCTGCTGAAATTCTGGCACAGATATCAGATGTCCTATACGGATGTTGAGACACTGATATCCAACACAATGAACAAGATAACAATTAACAATAATAGTGCAGAAAGTAAATAACACAACTATATGTTTACCCAGTTGGGTTTAACACACCTACTCTGGGGGCTACCAAGCCAGGGAAGAAATCAATATACGATAGTATCAATTCATAGATCATACAAACACCAGATAATCTGCTCACTTAATCACTACCCTTCCTATGACTTCTACCTAAGACTCACCTAGGTATGAGGCCCTCCTCAAATCCCTTTACAATCACAGCCCGTGATTGGTACCTTTCCACACAAGAAACAAAAACGAAAGACACACTTTCAAAACATACAATCCTCAATACTTCATAGCTTATGAGGATTGACACACAAGAAACTCAATGCTTAAAAGCTTATGAGTAACTTGACAGAACTTACAACACAAGAAATTAGTCCTTATACTGTTATCAGAATGATACCAGTTAGGCTCACAAAATACACTCGAAAACCCTAAAAACACAAGTAAGTTCCACACCTAAAACTAGGTTAACATCAGTCAATATATAGCAATTAATCTGGACTGAAATGGGCTTCAAAAACGCAGCAAATAGACTGCTCACAAAACTGCAAAATTAACTCCAACAAAATAGGTCTTCAATCCAAAGTTTCCTATTATGTCTCCATAATTAGAAACAGCAGCAAATCCGAAAACCACCAAATAACCACGATCCAAAAATGCTTTGGATGCCACATAGGATAACCAAATATTCACAGAATATTCAGTAACAATTCATAGTAACAGAATCTACATTAAAACTGAATCCACAACGCGATGTCCTATGAGCTGGTATGGGACATCTTCATCCGACATGTTGAAAGCAGCCACTTAGAACATTAAGATTCAACATCTTGCTGCTATAATAGTTTTAGCAAAATAAATGCCAACCACAAAAGCATAGAAATAACAATCTCCCCCTTTGGCTTATTTTGGCTAAAACTACACACACGCAAAAACTTGTAAAGAAGCACAAAACAGAAAAAATATCCATATATCAGACAGCAGCGAAAATACCAACAGCACACAGCAAAAACATCCAGCATAGCAGCACTCCCTTCAACTGCATACAACACTCAGTACACAGCAAAAACATCCAGCAAAAACATTCAGCATAGCAGCACTCCCTTCAGCTGCATACAACACTCAGTACAGCAAACAACTCATCATAGCAGCATAACAAAAAAAACTCTCCCTCAACAGCAGCAACATTCCACATTCTCCCCCTCAACTACTGTAGCAACACAAGCACACAAGCACTCCCCACACAACATACTACTCCCCCTTTTTAGCCATAAATATGACAAAGGCAAGTAGAACAAGTTAAGATAGAATAAATAAACCATATCACATGCCCAAATGTCATGCACCAACTTCAGCATTTTCCCTTCTTTCACACACTGTACTACCAGAACCTCCTTTAGTCTTTTCAATCTGGTAGCCAGAAGGAACATTGATTGTTATAGTTCTTCATGAATGCACACCCCAAGTCTGCTCCTCAGGTTTTCAAATTGAACTGCATCCAGAGCCTTGGTAAATATGTCAGCAATCTGATTTTCTGTGCTCACATGCTCAAGAGTTATGACTTTGTCCTTCATGAGTTCTCTGATGAAGTGATGCCTGATATCAATGTGCTTAGTCCTGCTATGTTGAACAAGATTTTTGGAAATATTAATAGCGCTCAAGTTGTCACAAAACAATGTCATGACATCTTGTGTGACATTATACTCAGATAACATCTGCTTCATCCATACCAGTTGAGCACAACTACTACCAGCTGCTATGTACTCAGCTTCAGCAGTAGAAAGGGATACTGAGTTCTGCTTCTTGCTAAACCATGAAATAAGATTATTTCCCAAAAAGAAACATCCTCCAGAGGTACTTTTCCTATCATCAGCACTTCCAGCCCAATCAGCATCACAATAACCTAATAAAATGGGACTTGAGTCATGGGAGTAAAGCAACCCATAATCACATGTACCACTCACATACTTCAGAATTCTCTTCACTTGATTGATGTGACTGACCTTGGGTTCTGCTTGATATCTCGCACACACACCAACAGCAAAAGTTATGTCTGGCCTACTTGCTGTAAGATACAGCAGACTGCCAATCATACTTCTATACAGACTTTGTTCAACATTCACTCCCTTTTCATCTTTGGATAACTTCAAGTGAGTAGGAGCAGGAGTCCTCTTATGCTTGGCATTATCCAGTCCAAACTTCTTCACAATGTTCCTCGCATATTTTCTCTGACAAATAAAAATGGAGTCTTCCATCTGATTGACTTGTAATCCAAGAAAGTAGGTCAATTCACCCACCAAGCTCATCTCAAATTCAGACTGCATTTGAGTGACAAAATGTTGGACCATTTCATCCGACATCCCGCCAAACACAATATCATCTACATAAATTTGAGCAATCATTAGTTTCCCATCCTTCTCCTTGACAAAAAGAGTTTTATCAATACCACCCTTCCTGTACCCATTGTTAACTAAGAATTCAGTCAGTCTTTCATACCAAGCTCGTGGAGCTTGTTTCAGTCCATACAAAGCCTTCTTCAGCTTGTAGACATGATAAGGAAAATTTGGATCCACAAACCCTTTAGGTTGCTCAACATAGACTTCCTCATTAAGATAGCCATTAAGAAAGGCACTCTTGGCATCCATTTGAAACAATTTGAATTTCAACAAACATGCCACTCCTAGCAACAATCTGATGGCTTCCAATCGAGCCACAGGCGCAAATGTTTCATCGAAGTCTAATCCTTCAATCTGTGTGTATCCTTGAGCAACTAATCTGGCTTTGTTCCTGGTAACAACTCCTTGCTCATCAGACTTATTCTTGTAAACCCATTTTGTTCTAATCACATTTGTTCCAGGTGGTCGTGGTACCAGTTCCCAGACTTCATTCCTCTTGAACTGACAAAGTTCATCTTGCATAGCACTTATCCAGAACTCATCTGTTAATGCTTCTTTGACATTCTTTGGTTCAATCTTTGACACAAAGCAAGCATTTGACACAGTCTCCCTTGTTCTGGTTCTTACACCTTCATTCAGATCTCCAATGATTAATTCCTTAGGGTGATCCTTCTGAATCCTTATAGAGGGTCCCCTGTTAGCATCCTCTACCTCTTCATTCTCAGGTCTCGTGTTGGTTTCTTGAGCACTATCTTCTACAGACTCAATGTCTTGGGAGGTTTCATTATTCATGGGCAGACAGGCTCCAACATCATCTGGGACATCTTCTTCTTTGCCAGAGTCATCAACCACCACATTTATGGATTCCATCATCACCTTAGTTCTGGAATTAAATACCCTATAAGCTTTACTGTTTGTAGAGTATCCCAAAAATATTCCTTCCTCACTCTTAGGATCCATCTTTCGCCTCTGCTCACGATCCGCCAAGATATAGCATTTACTCCTAAACACATGGAAGTACTTCACATTTGGTTTTCTACCTTTCCATAGCTCATAAAGAGTGACAGAAGTACCTGATCTGATAGTCACCCTATTGTGTATATAGCAAGCAGTATTCATTGCTTCAGCCCAAAAATGATATGGAAGCTTTTTGGCATGAATCATGACTCTTGCACACTCTTATATAGTCCTGTTCTTGCGTTCCACCACACCATTCTACTGAGGAGTGATAGGTGATGAGAATTCATGAGTGATTCCCTCAGATAAGCAGAACTCTTCAAATCTGTTGTTTTCGAATTCTTTCCCATGGTCACTTCTGATTCGAACAACACCACAATCATTTTCCCGTTGAATTCTTTGACACAATTCTTTAAAGGCTGCAAATGCTTCAGACTTTTCTCTGATAAAACTTATCCAAGTGAACCTGGAGTAGTCATCTACGACAACATAGGCATACTTCTTCCCAACGAGACTTTTAACCTGCATAGGTCCCATTAAGTCCATGTGAAGAAGTTCCAGCACTCTAGAAGTTGTGGTAAGATGTTGAAGCCTCTTGTGTGACACCCTTGTTTACTTCCCAACTTGACATTCACCACATATTTTATCCTCATCAATCTTCAGCTTGGGAATACCTCTAACAGCTTCGCTTGACATAACTTTCTTCATCCCTTTCAGGTGTAAGTGACCCAATTTCTGATGCCACAGTTTGGTTTCATCTTCCTTTGACATCAAACAAGTAGACAGACTTTCAGGTTCTTGAGGATTCCACAGATAGCAGTTATCCTTAGACCTGGTACCCTTCATAACAACTTCATCTTTCTCATTGGTTACTAGACATTCAGATTTGGTGAAATTTACCTTGAGACCTACATCACACAGTTGGCTTATACTGCTTAAATTTGCGGTCATCCCTTTGACAAATAGAACACGATCCAGATTTGGTTGTCCTGTGTAGTCCAGCTTTCCAACACCTTTTATTTCACCCTTTGATCCATCCCCAAAGGTGACATAATTGGTGGAGTGGGGCCTGATATCTGACAAGAATTTCTTCACACCAGTCATGCGTCTTGAACAACCACTGTCAAAGTACCAATCTTCTCTTACAGAGGCTCTAAGAGAGGAATGTGCTATGAGACCAGCCATCATTTGTCTAGGAATCCATCTTCTCTTCACTTTACCCCAGGTTTGTCCTTTATTTTGTTGCTGAACAGTTTTGGGATAGCCGTACAGCTTGTAGCAAAAGGACTTTAAGTGGCCAATCTTTCCACAGTGATGGCATCTCCATGGTTTGTACTTTGATCTGCAAACTCTTTTCTGATGCTTCATCTGATGTTGAAACATGTGATTTGACATCCCCACTTCTTGCCTTATTTTCTAAGGAACAAACTTCAATACAGGCTTCTTGGAAGTCTCTGCTTGATTGTTAAAGCCAAGGTCTTGCACATTTCCAGCTTCTTTCCCATTCTGAAGAATCTCATCCAGCTGCGTGGTACCATTGTTTAGCATTCTTATAGATTTGGTCATATTGTCAAGTTTTGATTTTTTCCATTCAACCTCCTCCTTCAGATCAGCAATGGTTGATAGATGTTCTTCCTTCTCAGCTTCCAGTTGAGCTATTAGAATCTTCTGTTCCAATATTATATGGCACCTTTCTTCATTCTTGATACACAATTCTGAAAACCCTGTGAATACTTCTTCCTTAGTGAGTTCTCCAACATAGGATTCTTTGTCAGAGTCAGATTCACAAGTAGTTTCTCCATCAGCCTTACAGATTCCAGTCAAAGTTGTCACCAATTTTGCTGATTCTTCTTCAACATCACTCTCAGACTCTCCTTCTGACCAAGACACTGATAGGCCCTTCTTCTGCCTTTTGAGATACGTGGGACACTCAGTCTTTATGTGCCCATATCCCTCACATTCAAAGCATTAAACTCTCTTCCCTTGATTGGAGTCTTCTTCAGTTCTGGATCTTCTGCCTCCATCCTGGTTCTTACTGATGTCGAGTGACTTGTTCTGAGCATTTGCTCTTCTTCTTTTCAGACATTTCACTGATCCCTAATTCGAATGTTTGAAGAGATCCCACCAGTTCATCCACTTTCATCTTGTCTATATCCTGAGCCTCCTCTATAGCAGTCACTTTCATGTCAAATCTCTTAGGTAGAGATCTGAGAATCTTTCTGACCAGTTTGCTGTCAGACATCTTTTCACCTAGGGCACTAGAGGCATTAGCTATCTCAATAATGTTTATATGAAAATCATGAATGCTCTCATCCTCTTTCATCTTCAAACTCTCAAACTTGCTAGTGAGAAGTTAAAGTTTGGACATCTTCACCTTTGAAGTCCCTTCATGAGCAACCTTCAAGACTTCCCATGCCTCTTTAGCAATGGTGCAGTGTTCAATCAACCTGAAGATATTCTTGTTAACACCATTGAACAATGCATTCATGGCTTTGGAATTCCCTATGGACCCTTTGTAATCTGCATCATCCCAGTCTTCCTCTTCCTTCACCACATCAGTAGGGTTACCTTTTTCATCTTTAACCTTAGGGGGCTCCCATCCTTTTATAACAGCTTTCCATGCTTGATCATCCATGGATTTGATGAAAGCTATCATCCTTGGTTTCCAATAGTCATAGTTGGAACCATTAAGCAGAGGTGGTTTGTTCATAAATCCTCCATCCTTGTCCATTGTACCAGAAAGTACCTTCCCTGAATCTCACCCAGAACCAATTAAGGGTGCAAGCTCTTGATGCCAATTGAAATTCTGGCACAGATATCAGATGTCCTATACGGATGTTGAGACACTAATATCCAACACAATGAACAAGATAATAATTAACAATAATAGTGCAGAAAGTAAATAAAACAGCTATATATTTACCTAGTTCGGTCTAACACACCTACTTTGGGGGCTACCAAGCCAGGGACGAAATCAATATACGATAGTATCAATTCACAGATCATACAAACACCAGATAATCTGCTCACTTAATCACTACCCTTCCTATGACTTTTACCTAAGACTCACCTAGGTATGAGGCCCTCCTCAAATCCCTCTACAATCACAGCCCGTGATTGGTACCTTTCCACACAAGAAACAAAAACGAAAGACACACTTTCAAAACACACAATCCTCAATACTTCACAGCTTATGAGGATTGACACACAAGAAACTTAATGCTTAAAAGCTTATGAGTAACTTGACAGAACTTACAACACAAGAAATCAGTCCTTATACTGTTATCAGAATGATATCAGTTAGGCTCACAAAATACACTCGAAAACCCTAAAAACACAAGTAAGTTCCACACCTAAAACTAGGTTAACATCAGTCAATATATAGCAATTAATCTGGACTGAAATGGGCTTCAAAAACGCAGCAAATAGACTGCTCACAAAACTGCAAAATTAACTCCAACAAAATAGGTCTTCAATCCAAAGTTTCCTATTATGTCTCCATAATTAGAAACAGCAGCAAATCCGAAAACCACCAAATAACCACGATCCAAAAATGCTTTGGATGCCACATAGGATAACCAAATATTCACAGAATATTCAGTAACAATTCATAGTAACAGAATCTGCATTAAAACTGAATCCACAACGCGATGTCCTATGAGCTGGTATGGGACATCTTCATCCGACATGTTGAAAGCAGCCACTTAGAACATTAAGATTCAACATCTTACTGCTATAATAGTTTTAGAAAAATAAATGCCAACCACAAAAGCACAGAAATAACACCTGCAATTAAGGCCTCGTATTTGTTAGAACAAGGTTTGGTTCTGCAATAATACCTCTGAGTTTTTATAATAGCAAACAAGTATGTTTGTATGAACAATTTTGGCATTCTAATGTTTGTTATTTTTGAGAATTTAACAAACAGGTTCTGATTCTGATAAATAGCGTGGTTAAGTTATTAGAAGAGAATTGTTCCGCTTCTGCGCTACGTATTGTTCTGCTGAACGGTAGCATTTACTTCAGAAGACTCTGATGTTGCATGGCTCTGATACAATGACTTAAGAAAACAAGTTCTGAAGATCTGATGACAGAAGTTCTGATGGACAAGTCCAGATGCTGAAGACTTATGATTGTGAAGACAACGGTCTGAAGACCAAGTGCTGAAGACTCTGAAGATGTAGCTCTGCAGACTCTGAAGACTTGAAGCTCTTAAAGACCCAAGTTACGTTTTCCCTTCTTCTAACTCTAGCTCTCAGAAGCCTCTGAAGTATGGAAGTTGAGAAGACTAAGCAACGGTACAACAGTACAAGGACACACTGCTCCACTCCGGATAGAGCGGACGTAAATGTACTATTTGTCTCCCACGATCCTTCAAGCCGCCATAATTCTGAAATGTCAGAAATATCCTTCAACGGTCGCATTATACATGGCTATATAAAGGCGTGAAGACTTCAAGAATGACAACCGCAATTTTCACTATTCATACGCTATATAGTTAATATCATTCTTAAGTCAATATTGTTCTTAAAATATGTTTACTCATCAGCTTGTGTAGAAGCATCATTATTGTAAACAAACCTTTGTAACAAATAGTTGCTTGTGTTCCCTAAAGGACCGGGTAGGTCAGAAGTTTTAGGAAGACTAAGACCATGTGTTTTAGTGTTGTTAGTCACTTGCAGTTGGTTTGTGCGTTGTATTCCTTAAGAGACCAGTTGGGTCAGAATTATTAAGAAGTATAGGACTAGTGTCTTAGAGGTTGTTGTCAGTCACCAGCAGTTTGCTAGTGCAGTTGTAATCGGTTTGGTTATAGTGGATTAAGTCCTCGCGTGAGAGAGGCAAAATCACCTTGGCGGGTGGACTAGACTAGCTTGAGGATTTCTCAAGTGAACTAGTATAAACATACTGTGTTCTTTCTTTTCAGTTTTTCTTGCTTTATTATCAAGAAGTGAAGTGAAGTTTGTAAAGGGGATTATTTTTAGAAAATAGTTTTTATTTTAAAAACCTAATTCAAACCCCCCCTTTCTTGTGTTTTTCACACCTTCAATTGGCATCAGGGCTCCGGTTCTGAGTAGATAAAAAGGTTGAATTTTTATTAAGCACCTAACAGTGTTCAGTACCAATCCAAAGTGTGAAAAACAATGGCTGCCTTAGCTGGTACTAATGGCACTTAAGATAATAATGAAAGAGACTCGTATAGTGCAAAACCTCCTATCTTTGATGGCGAGAAATTTGACTATTGGAAAGACAGAATCGAAAGTTACTTTCAGGGATTTGATTTGGATCAATGGGATTTGGTAGTTGATGGCTACAAACATCCAGTAGATGCTGAAGGCAAAAGGATTGCCAGAAGCTCATTTACAGAGGCTCAAAAGAAAACCTACAAGAATCATCACAGAGCGAGAATGATTCTACTAAATGTTATATCATACACGGAGTATGAAAAGATTACAAATAGAGAAACTGCAAAATCTATCTTTGACTCTCTTCAGATGACTCATGAAGGCAACGCTCAAGTCAAGGAGACAAAAGCTCTGGCTCTAATCCAGAAGTATGAGGCCTTCAGAATGGAAGACGACGAATCTGTGGAAACTCTGTTTTCAAGATTCCAGATGCTTGTTGTAGGACTCAGAGTTCTGGACAAAGGTTATTCTACTGTTGATCATGTCAAGAAGATTATCAGGATTCTGCCTATAAAATGGAGACCAATGGTAACTGCTTTGAAAATGGCAAAAGATGTGAACAACACAAGTCTTGAGGAACTGATTAGTTCTTTAAGAAGTCATGAGATAGAACTTCAAGAAGATGAACCTCAGAAAAGAGGTAAGTCTGTTGCTCTGAAGTCTAAGTCTGAAAAGACAAAGGCTTACCAAGCAGAGGAGAATTTAGAAGAATCAAAAAAAGATTCAGATGAAGATGAACTGTCTCTCATGTCAAGAAAGATAAACCAGCTATGGAAACACAAAAATAGCAAGTTCAGAAGAAAAGGTAGATCTGAATCTACATCTGGTCAAAGGAAAGCTTCTGAAAAAGAAGCTACTTGTTACCAATGCAAAGAGCCTGGACATTATAGGAACGAGTGTCTAAAGCTCAAGAAAGATAGAAAACCTAAGAAGGTTTTCAAAACCAAAAAAGGTATTATGGCAACATGGGATGATTCAGAGTCAGAAGAAGAAGACTCTGATGAAGAACATGCCAACGTGGCACTCATGGCAAAGACCAGCATAAGCAAAGACTTATCAAAGGATCAACTGACACTTGATGAAGAATCAGACTCTGATGACTGTCATACCCCAAATTTGTCCTACCCTCTCATTTTTCTTATGCTAAGCATGTTTTTACCTCCTGGACCTTTCTCAAGATCATCATATGGCTTTTGGCCATAATCCTCTAAAGTTTAGGACATAGAGATATGGTGTGTGCTCTTCGTAATTAGAGGACCCTGCAAGTGCGGTAAATTCAAGTGGAAATAAGAGTGTGAGGCCTCACACAAACTCTTCAAATGGTTGATTGATTGATAATTCAAGTGCAAGTGGTGTGTATAAGATCACTGGTTGGAAACTAGCCTTAATATGAGATTCACATTCCAAGAGTGAGTTTCTGAGTCTAAATATAAAATCACATTCCATTTGATTTCACACTGGTCACATGATTTAAGGATAAGGATGTCAAGACTTTTTCAAGAGAGGTTGGCATATTTTGAACGGAAAAATAGTGCAAAGTGTGATATATATGATTTGGAATCCTTGTTTCATCACTAGCCAAGGTCATTGTTTGGATTTGAAGGTTCAATTCCTAAAATCCCATCGTTTGAGTTTTAAAAGGTTTTAAAAGGGCAAAAGAGTTTGGAATTGTAAAATCAACAGTCACTATGTTGTCATTTGAATTTAAAGTCGTAAAACAAGTGTGGACATGAATTCTAAATTTAGTGGCCAAATAAGATACTTCCAAAATAAATGAGTTCAAGACATACAAACTTAAAAATATCACTGTCACTTTATCTTTTGTTCAAAATTGGTCATGCGATACTTGTATCAAGTTGGTTGGACACTTCGGAGAAAGAGAAAAACTCATAGACAAATTCAAAACATATGCACTTATCGTTACATTAAGTTACAAAGAGGAATCAAAGCATATACAAGTTTTGCAAGACAAATGGGACAAGGCATACAAATTGTTTCCTATTGCACAAACCAATTTCATTCAAATACACTTCAAGACGTGCAAGAGACATATGGATTAAAGTAAACTCAAGAACTCATTAGTCCCAAACTAGTACAGATACAAAGGTTTCACTGCATTACAGTGCATGGTCAAGAAGATGCTTCTGTTTATAGGGATGTTCATCTCTTACAGCCTGGTCCGGATTTAGTTTCGGGATTGTCGGGGTTCAGAAATGCTCGCAATGTTCTCAGCTGGAAGTGAAGGAGGCAACTCATATCCTGTAATGAACAGAAAATTCAAGTAAGCATTCGAGGGATGACTAGTGTGATGACTTTTGAATATGGGTTATGTCGCGGTGAAAATTGGATACCATAGTTATTGGTTAACTAGGATCACATTTTTTAATGTCACCACCGGTCTTTGATTTTATCCAAGGGAAGGGAGAAAAAACCGAATTCCCACAATGCAATGCAAATGCACTAAGATTCTAAGTTCGGAGGTTGGTTATACCTAGGGAAGGTGTTAGCATCCTAGACATCTGTAGTACTCTACAGGAACCTCTTGATTCATTTTATATTATCTGTTATTTGTTTTGCTAAGGGTTTAAGGGTAGGTAATTATTATTATTATATATTTTTTTAACCTAAGTGTGCTCGACAAGATATCGCATCTTGTGCCTACATATCCTGTCAGGAGGGAATCAGAGCACTTGTAGTTCCTTAGTAAGGATACTAGAATGTTTTAAAGGTTTAGGAGAGAAGATGAGTCATCATCTTAAGAAAACCACCACAGTTTTGAAAATGTTTGTATTTTGTGGGGTATGGGATTGTATGTCCCTTTCTTTGAGATGATTAACATCTAATTCTCTTGTGTGGAGAATTAGGTAGGCTAAAGTTTGATTAAATAATCAAAATTGAAAAGGGGGACTAACCTAAGAAATCTATCCTAAGTTGTCTAATTGACTTATCTTAAGGTATCGATTATGAAATGCAAATGATATGCACCATGCACAATAACGTGGTTATTATGCATGGGATTTTCCCTTGGATATTAATGCAATCGATTATTGTTATTTAGGCGAGGGTGCTAGCAAAGTGGGCTAGTCTTGTGTCTAGTGACTGAAAGGTTGAATGCGATGCCCTAAGGCGATCGACTTACATGGGTAGAAAATGGGCTCGACGTTGGATCGAGGATTTTTTATATTTTGAAAGGGTTTAGAGCATAAACATAAATTAAGTAAACAACATACAAGCAAGCAAATGAAGGTTTACACACGAGCGTTCACGAACCTAGGACTAAGCGAGGGGTTTCTAATCCGGGGACGATTTTGTTAAGAAAAATTGATGTTAGATTTGTTTAAATTATAAATTATGTTAGAGGCTATATTTTTTATTTGAGAAAGGTTAGAGGAAAATCTATACAATTAATCATAAAAGGGATTCTCTTTATTATTTAATTTTTAGATTCAAAATAAAAGAGTTTTAGATAGAAAAAGATTTAGTATTAGTATATTCGAAAGTCTTATGGCATTCTAACCTTTTTTAGTTAAAGTTATTAAAAGGTTTTAATTTCAATATTTATTATAAAAAAAGTTTTAATTATAAAAAAGCTCCAAATTAAATTAATTATTATAAAGAGTTAAAAAGTTTTAGATTAATTGTTATTATAAAAAAGTTAAACTAATTATTATCCAAAAAAAGTTTAATTTTAAATAAAGGTTTTAACTTTAATTATTATTAGTTAAAAAGGTTTTAGTTTTAATTATAAAAGAGAGAATTAATTTTAATTATATAAAAAAAGGTTTTTATTTTAACTACATAAAAGTTTTAATTTTAAAAGGTTTTAATTTTAAGAAAAGTTTTTTAATTTTAATTATAAAAAAAAGTTTTTGATTTTAATTATAAAAAGGTTCTAAATTTAGATATAAAAGGTTTTAAATTTTAATTAAAAAAAGAAAAAGTTTTGAATTCATATTAAAAAAGGTTTTTAATTTGTAAAAAGAAAAAGAAAATGAACAAATGAAAAAAAAACAAGGGAACCCCCTTCCCCTTCTCACGATCGCCGCAAAAAGGGTTGGAAAAACCCTAATTGCAGTCTCTGCCGTCCCCAAATCGTACCTCTCTCGCCTCTCTCGATTCTTCCCTCTCATAAAAAATCTCTCACCCCTCTCAATGATTAGGGTTTGTGAACCCTTAATCGCCGCCGCTAAATCGTCCTCTCCGACCTCCCTATCTCTGTAACTCTCACGGTCAAGCAAACAAATAAAACCCCACCCCTGTGATTCCCAGCCCCATTGTTCTCATTAATTGATTGGATTATTACATATACAATGATCAGAAGTGCAAAGAAAATTAAGAGAACAAGGTTGTCCACCGTGGGGTTCTGCAAATCTTTCTTCCCCGTGCGCGGTTCTTCCAAGGAGCTCGTTGTGGTGGTTCGCAGATAAGTCTTTCTCTCTTTGCTTTGTGTATGTTACGTTTCTGATTTCGATCTGCAATATTGTTGTTGTGGATCTGTTGTTCTTCGTATGTGGTTTTGTGATTTAGATGTGGACTGATTTTGTGAATGGTTTAGGCTCTCTGAACTCGTGTTGGTTTCGTGCTTCGATGCAGTGATTTTTGTGTGGCTATGGATTTGTTCTGGGTGTGATTTTGAAACAAGGACTATGAATATTCTTTCTACTAATGTGTGTATGTATTTTGTGATACCCGTACGATTTCTTTTCGCGTTCTGAAAGGTGTCTTCCTTGTATGCGAGATGGGGTTATATAGGCAATAGGGATTAAAAGCTTTGATTCAAAACTTGATTGCCTAGGATCCTTGTTGATTCTATCTTGGAAACTTATTATGAATTTGAATTTTGTCCGTGAATCCTTGAAAATGAGCTGGCTTTGATTGCACTTAAATCGTGTTTGATTATTGTCTGTGACAGCCTATTCAAATCTTTAAAACTTTCCTTGAATATTTGATTTTGTTTGGGAGTGTTTTGGAATTAGTTTAGGACATGTCGAATCTTGTCTTAAAACCTGACGGATGCATTTCCTTTCTGATTTAGGAGGGAACTCTGTAATTATTGTGATATTGCCATTTAATTTATTTTTGAAAATGACGAAAAAGGATTTTTCTGATTCTCTGACTCTGAGGCCTAGTCTTAATTCCCTTTGCAACACGTAAAACTTCTTTTCTTGACAAAGTTTGATTGTATCGGTTCACTTTTCTCTTGGATAGCTGAAGAAATATTATGAGAATATTCTGGAATTTTCACATTAATGATCCATTTTGAATCGTGCAGGTTTCAGAGCTACTATCTTGTCTTATGCCGCACCACCATGAAAATGATGAATAGGGATCGAACAAATGGGAGCGGAGTTGTCAAGGTGCACATCACATGGGTTGCGAATTCATACTTGGTTAGTGATATCCATTCATCTTTGATTGATATCTTGAAAGTTGTCTTCAAACATCACAGAATTAATCTCATTGATTTCTTCCTTCAATCTTATACAGGGCGTAATCACCTTTGGTCGATGGATCGTTAGGAACTTGATGACCAAACAGAAATGCCAAGATTTGAATTTGTCCAACCTGTGCAGAAGCAGTAAGATCCTGAACTGGTTATCTCTGGTGATCCAAATGAAAATACATTTTGACCTGCTATTTGGATATCATGTTTGACATGTTGTCCTTTAATTCACGGACTTTTTATGAATAATGAATGTGCCGGTAACGTTTTGAAAGCATATCTCGTATCTGTTTTGATTTTGTTTTGGAGAGTATGGACTATGACTTTGATGATTAACGATTTGTTGAGTTTTCCTCTTGCCTTTGTCCGTCGGCCCGTGTGAGAAAGTGGGATCTGAATCAACTTGTTTTTAACTCTTTTCAGCTTTAAGGAACTCCTGAGTAGTTCAAATGCTAGGTTGGCTGAGTTACCTGTAGTAAGGACAGGCTCGAGGAACAGGACGTGCCATTCTAGGTCATCTCTGGGAAGTTTCTCATAGGTAAACTGTTTTCATTTGTCTCCATCAGAAATGCCCTTATCAATACATTCACGCGAACACTGTTTTTCTTTGTCTATCTTTCAGCTGCTTGCTCCATTTTACAAATTGGTCATGACAATACAAGATTGCAGCCTGTGAAGAATGAGATAGATTATCCAAGCAAGACACACCATTATGCGCAGCATGGCAAATGTGACTGGAATTCCAAGTTCCCTTTGTATTTGATAGAACAACTTCAACTTCTTTAGTCGAATTTGTGATGCAAGGAACTTTGAAGGCTTTGATGACAGAGCCGTGTGCATCGCTCCTTGTTGTCCATTTCTTTGTAAAACTGCCATGGCTTGTTCGATTTCCTGCTATTAAAGATGACGATTCGATGCCTCCACATTTAAATGATGATTTGACGGCGGGACGGATGCGACTAGCAACTTATTCTCAAGAAAGTCTGGAAATACTTGTAGCGACTACAATTTCCCCTTGTTGAATCAGATGATTCAACGGAGTCATTTTTTATGTTATTATTTGGCAAGTTTGTAAATCTGTCACAAACTTCTGATGCTAGTTCGACATACTGTACTATGTTTACCAGCTTTTGAGAATATGTATCCTTTGTTTGTCGATCATCTATCAATATCTTTGTTATCTTCAAACAGCACGTGAGTTTTCATAATCCTAAAGGCATTTCCACCGATGCATCCAATTCTAATTACCAATCTTCCATCACTCTAATGTATTCTATCAGTCATTCATAATCCCTTGGCCATGGTCATGACTTCACGCAACACGTTTACAGCGTTAGCCATAGTGGCAATCACTGAAACTAAATTATGAATGGCTTTTAGGACTTGGATAGCTTCAAACTATTAGAAGGGAAATTATAGTATGAATCCTGAAATTTGAATGTGGAAGAAATGTGTTGTAAATTTGAATGAGTTTGAACTTAATTTTCGAATTGGAAAGGTCTCGAACGTCTTGATGAAGCTTAAGTTTCTTAAATATGCGTAACTCTTGAACTTGTAATCTGAATACTTGGTGGTGAAACAAAATTGACTTGAATTCTATGCTTGAGATTAATTTAATGGATCTTTGTATCTCTTGGAAACTTGAATCTTGACTTTAGTCTTGAAACTCGAATAAATAAATTGAAGTTTTTTTCTTTACTTGTTCTTTTGTAAAGAATGCAACTTGCACTGCGCTTTTAAGAAACATTTGCCTAACTCAAATCCAAGTTCTTTCATCCACATTTACTATCTCAGATTCAAAATGGTTTATAAGCTTCCGAAATTCCATACTCTCCCTCTTGACGAATGAGGGCTCAACTTCGTGAACGAATCAAACTATGCCATGAGAACACCTTGAGGGTGGGGATACCACATTTAATGCAACTCAACACCAATCTCAAATAGTCATGCTCAAACAAAAGATAGAAAACTGTAACCCTCCTTGGGGAAATTTTCTAGAAATCTTGAGGAAAAAAAAAGGCTTGGTAGTGGTTTAGGGATAAAAAAAGGGTGAGGGCACAATCTCACAGGACCAGAGAACTTCCACGATCACACACACAACACAACCTTCAAGACCTTGAATCTTCCGCAGTAGTACCTGTGTTCACAAATGAAACAAACAAGCAAAATCTAGATAAAGTGGTTAGTTATGCACAAATGATCGACCTAATATGTTATGGAAAGAAACAATGCGGGGATCTTAGGGTCAAAAATTAGGGTGTGATAGGTTAAGGTTTCGAATCTTACCAAAGTGCCTTCAAACCTAAGTCAGAAGCCATCATGTCCAATCCCACTTGATGTTAGGCACCTGCATTGTTCTTCAAGCATAGGAGCAGCCATTTGATGTCTTCTTCAATTAAGCTCTCCATTAAACTTTGCATCAAGGCGTCACCAAACTCCAAGGTCAAAACATGGAAAAGTAAACAGGACAACAGTTAATATAAAACCATATCACACTACAAGCCAATCCAACACACGCACCAATCACGGATTACATGATTCATACACCTATATTATTCCCTAAACTATGCCAACAATTGCCAAATTTCATGCTTCACAAAACAATTACAACACACAACATCAGTCGTAGAACAACCCTTCCACAATATCACATCATACAAAATCACACCAGCCTACCCCACAGACCTGCAATTCCAAAGGCAGTATCAGTTTTGTAAAGAATACGAACCAATTCAATAACTGTTACAAACTTTACGTACACCCTGCATAAACAGGATCAATAATAGGTCATGAACCAATTTCACAAAACAACCATGTGAGAAAATTGCTGACCCCACAGGTACACAACCTTCAAGCTGTCCAAGTTCTTCGTACCAAACTCAAACAAATTCATGGATAATCTGCAAAAAAAAACCAACATAAGCCTTCATCACTCATGCCAGACCAGGAATTTTAATCCTCAAATTAGGAAGTCTTTCATAAGACAAGAGGCCGTGAAACAAGAACTAAACAAAAGCTTGAGAGAAAGGCAACTTACCACAAAGGCCAAGTTAGGGGTTGAATGTGCAGGGATGTAAGCCTTCGAGGATTAATTGTGACAAACGTCATCTGGCCATTGACTTGCGAATCGATGAGGTTGTACCAAACTTTATGGTTCCATCACCATCTACATAAGCACACGGAAGGGTTAGTTCCTAAAGCCACAAGTCATACACATCCAAGCAGAATGGAAAATATGAAATATTAAAATCAAAATTAACTAGGAATACAAGGAGGATTTTGAAGGGAGTTTGAGTACCACATTTTACCATAATAAATTTGTCTTGCAACAAGTCTCTATGCCAAGCTCCAAGAACAGACTCATGATTATCTCGCCTCAACTTATGCCACCATTCCAAAATCCCAGCACAATGCACATGAAAAGGAATTAGTATAAAGGATTAGAGTACAAGCTGCACATGATTTTCAGGGACAATGTACAAAACAAGCAAATGTCATGGTATTAGGTAAGGCACATATCAGCTACAACAGATAATTTTTTCGTGCCACACCAATACTACAAATAATATCATGTTTACATTTGTCTAAATTCACAAAAATATCACAAGTCAGTACATGGGACCACACAATTTCACAATCAGAATAATCATCTTCTAGAAGGTAGAAAAGACAAAAGAGGAGATATTTTCACAATGGAACTCTCTGTGTATCCCACAAAATCAGGGCTCACACAAAAATTCCTTACGGTTTTATTCTCTCAGACTGACACCTCATCATGCTCACACGGATTTGGTTTTGCTCACACGTATCAAAAATGAATCCCTATATATTCTACAATATTCATTCACATAGAAAAGACACCGAAAAACCCCTACACGGCTGCGCAAGAGAATCACAAACCCTAATCACTAAAAATTTACTTAGAATTTCTCATTGAAATTCTAAGCAGGAGAGCTAAACCTCAAAAACAACTCCTAACAGCAGCAATAACCATTTTGAAGCATTTAACAAGAAGGAGTAAATAGGGAGTGCAAAAAGGGGAGGAAGAAGCTTCAGTAGAAGGATTACCTGAAAAATCTACTCGCTCGAGCTCCTTCGAGAAGTTCTTTAAGAGGTAGTTCCCGCCCTTGATTATTTGACCCTTGAGTAGTGTAAATCATCTTTCGTGCTTTGCTTTGCTATTTGGGTGTTGATTTGAAATTAGGGTTTGACGGGGGATTATGGCATTCTTTGTGTGTGATCATCATGATTGTGAAGCATACTCATGAGATTTTGACGGTGCGATGAAGGTTGTTTTCATGATCCTTTTGGAAAGAAAAGATAACCGAGCACTGAAACATGTTTTTTTTATGCAAAGGTTTATGCGTTTTAGGATATGTTGTTTGTTATCTATTGCCATTAGTTTCGGTTTTAAAAAAGAGGGCATCGTTTGTTTTGTTCATTTGATTTCAATGCATTGAATGCATTGCTTATTCCAAGTCTGACCAGCGTGTTTTCCTAGCCTGCATGTGGCAGTCATTAAGTCAGGTCATTGATTGACCGCATAAGTCCAACGGCTAAGGTTCATCTATTTTTCTTCTAGGAACATTGCCTATCCATGTGGGCCAAAGAAGCAAACACAGTCCACTGTGGACCAAGCCCAACGTTGAGGCAGTGTACCTAGAAATTCTCATTCGCACCCCCTGTTTTACTTTATTTCTGGCCCATTTCTTATTATGTGTTTTTAGTTTAGTTCTTAATATTTACTTTTAATATAAAAACCAAAAACATCATTATTATTTTTAACCATTTTCTCTTTTCAAAAAAATCATAAAATCTATCATTTTTTGAATTAACTTTTATTAATTTCATTAATATCATTTATTTAATATTAACTAGTTAGCTTTATTAAATATTTGGTCTTAATTTAATTAATTATATTAATTCAAGTTTCCTAATTCTAAAACTCAAAAAAATAATTTTCTAATTAATTTTTAAACCTTTTTATTAATCAATTTCTAATTAATTTCATTAAACCATTTTATTCAATACTAATTAACTTTAATAGTTAATTTTATTAAATATTTTAGTTTAATTTAATTAATTATTTGAGTTTTCTTTTTAATTCTAAAAAATCTAATTAACTTGAGTTAGAATTTCTCTTCTTTGGATTAATCTTAGAATTAGGTTGCTAACTTCACTAACATGTTTGATTATATTTCTCCCCCCATTTTTATTTGTGATCTTTATGTGATGTTTATACTTTTATGTGATGATTAATTTCATGCCTTGATTATATGTATGTCATTCATAGTATGCTTGTCCAAACCAAACTCTTTTCAAACTAATACCTTGACTTAGTGTCAAGCCCTTTTAATACCTTGTAAGTCAATTGTTTTCACGATCGCAATCAACCTCACACAGTCTCCTCTTGGGCTTTATACAACGATACTTGTTGCACATTTCACTTTGGTTTGTATGTGTATGTGTGATTGGCTCACTTTAATTGTGGTTTGATTATTCCCACTTAAGTAGTTATATCCCTCTCCCATAAGATTAAAATTAACTTTTTCAAAAGAATAAATAGGCTTGATCCAACGTCAAGCATTTTTCAAAACAAATTCGATTAACCAATTCATCTCCAAGCATTCACTTGATCCATATATCAAGTCCCCTTACCTAACTTGTAAGTCGAGCGCTTTTGCCTCGCAATCGACCTTACCTTGAACCATTAGGACCTCCTTTCCATTAGTCCTCAACCCCTTTCGCACGCAAAATCAAATCTCGATCAACATCGAGCATTTTTCAAATCAAATCAATACACTTAACCATATTTAAACATCATTTCTTAAAAGGTGAAAAGGAGGGGGATGGAGTCTTTGATCTTTCTCCTCAATTGTTTGGGTGCGAATTCTCTTACTCGTGTGTGGACAATTGACGCCTCTAAAACACTTGTAACTCGACAACATTCAAACCATTTTCTAAGCAATCATTAAAACATTTAATCCATATTTAAACACATTTTTACTAAAAGGTGAAATGAGGGTGGTCGAGTCTTTGGCCCTTCTCCTCAATTGTTTGGGTGCGAGTTCTCTTACTCGTGTGTGAACAATTGTCACCTCTAAAATCTCTAAAACTCTTCTTTCTCGCCTTGTGCGACCAAAACCCTAAAAACACATAGAAATCAAATCCTCTTTTCTTAATCAAACTCTTTAATACACTTAATCATATATTCAAATACAATTTCCTAAAAGGTGATGTGAGGGGGGACAAGTCTTTGACCTTTCTCCTCAATTGTTTGGGTGCGAGTTCTCTTACTCGTGTGTGGACAATTGGCGCCTACATAAAAAACACAAACCAAACAACCGTAGTCCCACGAACTACGAATGCTCTGACTTTCCCATTGCACGAGGGAATACGTAGGCACAAGGGTTTTAATCCTTGCCGAGCACCCTAATAATAAAACCACCCCATTTCCCCCTTAAAATTAATCCTTTTACCTTAGAAGATAAACAAACAAACCTAGCTAACTTTCTCACGAATCGAATCAAGAGGTTCCCGTTGAGTACAACGGACGTAGAGGGTGCTAATACCTTCCCTCTTGCGTAACCGACTCCCGAACCCGAATTTGGTTGCGATGACCATTTTCTTATCCCTTTAAAGGTTTTATCGATATTTTCCGTTCCCTCTTTTAGGATGAATAAAGTTTGGTGGCGACTCTGTTTTGAACAGTTTTTTTCCGCGACCATCGCAAGGATCGTATTTTTTGAGGTACGACAGATGGTGACTCTGCTGGGGACATCTAATAGCCCTATGCTAGAGAGAGACAAGCCTAACTTGACTCAATTCGTGACTGTTAGATCCGCTTGTTTGTTTATCTTCTCTTGCTTGTTTGATTATCTATTATCTACTTGCTTACTCATTATTATTATATCCTATTATTGTTTCTTGTGACACTGTGGGGGTTCTCTGATCATTGGTGCTCTGTGAGATGGCTCTATACCCGAGTCCGAGTATAACCCTAGGATTAGGATGGTGGTTGTGTAGTGGAGGCTTGCGTGGTCTCTTCTGCGTGAGCCAAAGCAAAGACCCCGCTTGGAGTAAATTCCCTTGGAAATGTTATCGTTTTGACGTTACTTCGTCACGATGGTAATGTTTTTAAGCCTGAATCGTTGATCCCAAAGACCTTTAACCCATTTATCCATGGTGGTTGGTAGTGTTAACTCTTTGTGGGTTAATGCGAACGCCACAATCAGATGAGATCCCTCGAGCGTATTACTTCCTGACAGTAATATTTTTGACCTCGATCTAGGATTCTGAGAACCCTACTTAGAACCCGTGTGTCGATGGTTGTGTAGTGGACGCCTCCGAGGAATCTTTCCCGTGGGGAAGAAACGAAGACCTCACCTAGACGAGATCCTTTCAAGGATAGTATCGTCTGATGTTCCTTCGTCATGGCTATAATGTCTTTGAAAGATATCCATAACTCTAGGCACCTACCCGATTAGATCCTACATATAGGGGGTCTTGTGATCAGAGATATCCTGTGTCTAACTCCTTCCTCAGAATCAGATGTTGTTTTGATCCTGGAACCGTGCATAAGCATTGCATACTCATGACATTAGCATGTATGCATGTCATTTTTCCAACAAATTCAACCATCCTTTGTCCATAACCCGCAGTTGATTTCCCGACACTTGTATCGGAATTGAAGCCGCTTTTGGAAGAATCATGGACTCAGAAGAGCGGAACCAGTTTGCGTCAAGATCAGATGTTGACTTGATGAAGAACCAGTTAGACCAACTTGTGGAAGCTATGATAGCCTTGGCAAGGAAAAAGGACAACATTCAAAGGCCTACAGTCACTGAGAACGTCATTCTGCCTCAAGTGAATAATCTTGCCCAATTTCAGCCTGTGTGGATTCCTGTTGGGAACCAGGTTATACAAGAATGTCACACTATTCAAGATGAACATGCCTCATCTCATGATGCAGTTGAATACCATAGCTTTGCATTCACTACACCGAATTCCCGAGGGACAAGCCTGGTGGTGAATACTGAACAACCTCAAGATGTTGGGTTTGCTAAAAGATGTCGTGTGTTGGAAGATAAGCTTGAAACCATAAAGGGGCGTGTTGCTTTTGATATGAATGCTTTGAACATATGTTTGGTACCCGGACTTGTATTACCTCCAAAGTTCAAGATGCCAAAATTTGAGAAATACAAAGGAGATAGTTGTCCAAACCAGCATTTGGTGATGTTTTATAGAAAGATGACTTTCAATGCTCTCAATGATAAACTTATGATCCACTGTTTCCAAGACAGTCTGAGTGGGGCATCGTTGAGTTGGTACATGCAGCTACAGAGTAGCCATATCCAGTCGTGGTTGGACTTAGCCAACGCCTTTGTGAAACAATACCAATACAATCTTGACATGGCTCCCAACCGTATACAGTTGCAAGGCTTATCTCAAGAGGAGAACGAATCCTTCAGGGGGTATGCTTAGAGATGGAGAGAGGTAGCTGCTCGCGTTCAACCACCACTTTTAGATAGAGAATTGGTTGACCTGTTCATAGATTCTTTGCAAGGCCCATACCTAGAAAAAATGATGAGCAATGGGACATCAAACTTCTCTGACTTGGTTTTAGTAGGAGAACGCATTGAGAGTCATATCAAGAGTGGAAAGATCCTAGACGCCTCGAGCATCCATGCTAGTGAGAGTGAATCCATTGTCAGTTCTCAAGAGGAAGAGGAGGATGAAATCAATGTAATCTGGGACACTTTACAAGCTATGTCTTCGGTACCTTATTCTCTATACCCAAGCATCTCAAATGTTCAAAGTTAGCAATCCCATGGGCCTCCCTGTGCGATTTCATTCTCTCCACATGGTCAATATACTCCTGTTAATAGAGGTCCCCCTCGTCAACAACAGATTGCACAACAACACTCTTCACAACCCCAACGCTACTATAGTCAAAGACCAAAAAGGCATTTTGATCATTTGCTAGTGCCATTCAGTCATATATTGCCACGTTTGATTAGTAGTGGGTTAATAGTGCCAAAGGGCTTGGATCCTGTTATTCCTCCATACCCACCAGGCTTCGACGCCAATGCACGATGTGGATACCATGCTGGCGCCATGGGGCATTCAACTGAGAATTGCAAACAGCTCAAAGACAAGATCTAAGATCTGATTCAGTCCAAGCTAATCTCATTTACGCCTCGAGGTCTTCAAATCAACGCCAATCCTTCACTTGATCGAGTGGGTCCATCCGCCCATGTTATGGAAGAAGTTGCTGAGAGTAGGTGTGAAGAAGGCTATCATAGTGGTCTCGATGAACAAGAATGCTAGTCCAACAGTGGGTCAAGAAAGAAAAGCCCAGTCCCCAATGCTGGCAATTTTTAGATCATGTCGTTTCTATGCATTTGTAGTTTCTTTATGTTATGCGCTATTTGCTTTTAGACATTGTTGTTTATTAATGGTAATATTAATGAAGTGATCATGCATTTTTTGAACTAATCACGTTGCATTCGCTCACATTTTATTCACTTATATAAAAAAAAAACAAAAAAATATTCATCTATATACCTCTCATTCACTTTCTTTACCAAATTGTTGTTTAGCAAAGATTGGAAGGAGGATGACGAAAACGAGATACCCATAATTGCTGATGGTATGCTTTCGGATAGAATCCTACCAAGGATGTACAGGCATTGTTTCAAATTCCTAAACACTGGAGAAATAAGGAGTTAATCGCTAGTTCACCACTTCGAGCCGAGAAGTAGAAGTGTCCTTCGGATAATCAAACCCTTACACTCAACCCGGGGCAGGGTAGTGTTCAGTTAATCTGACTCCGTATTCTTCGTACACGTCCTGAGGTGACGAAGAAATCATGCAAAATCCAGAAGTTATGATGGTTGTTCTTCAATGACTACTGACTTGGCAGTCACAAGCCTTACTCTAAAAAAAAGAGAGCCCGCTAAGTCAAACACCTCAAAAAGGAGACTTAGGCAAAAATTAGGGCAATCCCGATGGACTCGTAGAATAAAATCAGTCCATGCAAAATTAGGGACCAAAAATAAAATAAAAAACAAAAAAAAGGTCCTTAAATCCTCAAGCGAAGCAATATAAGATTCAGTGACCACCAAATCAAAATCAAAAGGTCACTGACGTCCATCAAAAACAAAATAAGATGACTGTCATTTCAAGCGAATCTTGAACCTTCATCTTCACTCTTACACCGTCAAAATCTAAGTACGTGTGTCAATTTAACTGAACGTAGGACTGGAGCTCGTCACGAAGAAGGGGTGGGTACAGATATAACTTTGAGCCTTATATCATTTGTTTCTATAACTCTGAACCAGACCACGTTATAACCCTCAAAAGACCTAATTGAGGCGGGGTTTATTCTGAAAGCATACTACAGCAAGGTTGCGTAAACTGACTCCTACGAATTTGCTAGTCTTTTGAATTGGTATCATATTCTTGCTGTATCTTTCACACACCAATAAATTAGCACTACGTTTGGACTAATGGTTCACTCGTCACACACTGACACATCATTCCAATAAATGATTTTTCAAAATGTGCATGAATGTCGCATTAAAATTACCATTTCTGAATGATCAATTTTAGCTTTAAATCAGTACTTGATATTTTAGAAATTCCAACAAAGTGCAATCAGAGGGAAACTTGAGTATTCGTTGGCACTGACTCGAATCGAGACTATCTCATAACCTTGCGAATCTGAGTCAAGTCTTTCAAAAGCCAAGATTGGGGCAGACCACTGCAAAATCCAGACACAGGGGCAGACCACTGATCCAGACACTGGGGCAGATCATCTCATTACCCTCCAGACAGGGGCAGATTTCGTTCATACATTCAAGTTGGTCAAGTTGGCCATGTCATGCACTAAGCGACCCTTGAACTCAACAAGTATTAAAAGCCTTGGGGCAGAGCAAATGCACCATCGGAATGCATTGGATAAGTCGCTACGCTCACAGAATCAACATGCATTGGTTACGTCGCTGCACTCATACAATCATTTATGACATATCAGCTAGAAGTGAGGTTCTCTCATGAACCAAGCACATAATTTCTGCAAAGGATCAGACTTGGGGCAACAAGAGAATCATATTGGCTTACTGATCATAATATCTTCCATTTTCGAGTGTCGGGAAATCAAATCTTTCCATCAAATCAAAGTCCAACCTTGCTTGGCAACTACCAAAAGTCGAACCCTGCTTGGCAACTCCTCAAAGTCCAACCTTGCTTGGCAACTACCAAAAGTCCACCCTGCTGGCACCTTCATAAGACCAATCCCCTGCTCGCATTCGCATATGCATCACATATAGTCAACAAGCATCATATGCATACATAAAATAACCTATTTCCTTCCTCAACCCCCGCGTTGATATATATTGATTTGTTCTTGACCCCTGAATCAATGTTGTCTTTATTTTCTTCGGCCCCCGAGTCGATATTTACCTTTCTTTCAACCCCCGAGTTGATGATATTTTGTCTTTATTTTCTCGACCCCCGAGTTGATATTTCCTTAGTTTCTCGACCCCCAAGTCGATATCATTATTACATCTTCAACCCCCGAGTTGACATCTTATTGCTTGTACTGACCCCCGAGTCATTGTTATCTTTATCTTCTTCGACCCCCGAGTCGATATTGTCTTTCTTTCCTCGACCCCCGAGTCGATATTGCCTTTATCTCTGCCCTCGACCCCCGAGTCGATATTTGCTTTTACCTTCAACCCCCGAGTTGATATTTTGTTATTTCCTTCAACCCCCGAGTTGATAGATTACCTTGCCTTTATTTTCTCGACCCCCGAGTCGATGTTGTCTTTATTTCCTCGACCCCCGATTCGATATTACCTTTACCTTTCTTTCAACCCCCGAGTTGACGACAGTTTATCTTAATGTTTCTCGACCCCCGAGTCGATAGTATTTCCTTTTCTCAACCCCGGAGTTGATATGCCAGTATTCCCAGTTAGTCTTTCACCTTGCTCCATCTAATCCCCATTAATCCTTCTTTGGAAACCAGAAATGAAGCCTTGCCCGGTTCCATTCCCGCATACATTACATACCAATCCAATCATACATGCATAGCATTCCTGAAGAAATAAGAAATCTCATAAAAAAACAAGTTCATTTGCATTCCTGTATGCATGGCATATCCATCCCCAGCATATCATAACAGGATCCAGGATCAGTTCGCAAGCATCTTGGCCGGTCCTCCATCATGGTCGGCAATGTTCTTCTAAAAAGAGTTGATACCCCGCACGTGCTCATGGAATCCTATTCCCCAGCAAGTCATTCTTCAGCCAGGCAGTTGATAATGACAATCCCAGCAGTTGTTGCTTTTATTGCTCCCCAAGCAGAAGCTATCTTAGAAAGTTTCTTGTGAGTTTCCCCTGCAGAGCCAGCACATTTCCTCCAACAGGAATCTTGCTCAACTATTTCTCAGCAAATTTACCACAGAGATACTGCTTTGGTATCATTGAGGAACCTTAATGGATAAGGGACTGCTTCGACGACCCAGAGAATCGTCTACCTTTAGAGATACTGCTTTGGTATCATCGAGGAACCTTAATGGATAAGGGACTGCTTCGACGACCCAAAGAATCGTCTGCCTTCAGAGATACTGCTTTGGTATCATCGAGGAACCTTAATGGATAAGGGACTGCTTCGACGACCCAGAGAATCGTCTGCCTTCAGAGATACTGCTTTGGTATCATCAGGGAACCTTAATGGACAAGGGACTGCTTCAACGGCCCAGAGAATCTTTTGCCTTCAGAGATACTGCTTTGGTATCAACGAGGAACCTTAATGAATAAGGTGCTGCTTCGACCACCCAAAGAAACTCAAGTTATTTTGTTCAGTTTGAACCCTGCTACCTTATTCTGTCAGCTCTTACTCCATAGCATTTTACCTTCTTTAAGACAAATTTTGGGGTCTTCTTATATCTAATTGACTTCTACCCAGAAAATAAACACTTTATAGCAGTTCATTTTCTCGGGTTCAAGGTAATTAGATAGGGGCATCTGTCATACCCCAAATTTGTCCTACCCTCTCATTTTTCTTATGCCAAGCAGGTTGTTACCTCCTGGACCTTTCTCAAGATCACCATATGGCTTTTGGCCATAATCCTCTAAAGTTTAGGACATAGAGATATGGTGTGTGCTCTTCGTAATTAGAGGATCCTGCAAGTGCGGTGAATTCAAGTGGAAATAAGAGTGTGAGGCCTCACACAAACTCTTCACATGGTTGATTGATTGATAATTCAAGCGCAAGTGGTGTGTATAAGATCACTGGTTGGAAACTAGCCTTAATATGAGATTCACATTCCAAGAGTGAGTTTCTGAGTCTAAATATAAAATCACATTCCATTTGATTTCACACTGGTCACATGATTTAAGGCTAAGGATGTCAAGACTTTTTCAAGAGAGGTTGGCATATTTTGAACGGAAAAATAGTGCAAAGTGTGATATATATGATTTGGAATCCTTGTTTCATCACTAGCCAAGGTCATTGTTTGGATTTGAAGGTTCAATTCCTAAAATCCCATTGTTTGAGTTTTAAAAGGTTTTAAAAGGGCAAAAGAGTTTGGAATTGTGAAATCAACAGTCATTATGTTGTCATTTGAATTTAAAGTCGTAAAACAAGTGTGGACATGAATTCTAAATTTAGTGGCCAAATAAGATACTTCCAAAATAAATGAGTTCAAGACATACAAACTTAAAAATATCACCGTCACTTTATCTTTTGTTCAAAATTGGTCATGCGATACTTGTATCAAGTTGGTTGGACACTTCGGAGAAAGAGAAAAACTCATAGACAAATTCAAAACAGATGCACTTATTGTTACATTAAGTTACAAAGAGGAATCAAAGCATATACAAGTTTTGCAAGACAAATGGGACAAGGCATACAAATTGTTTCCTATTGCACAAACCAATTTCATTCAAATACACTTCAAGACGTGCAAGAAACATATGGATTCAAGTAAACTCAAGAACTCATTAGTCCCAAACTAGTACAGATACAAAGGTTTCACTGCATTATAGTGCATGGTCAAGAAGATTCTTCTGTTTAGAGGGATGTTCATCTCTTACAGCCTAGTCCGGATTTAGTTTCGGGATTGTCGGAGTTCAGAAATGCTCGCAATGTTCTCAGCTGGAAGTGAAGGAGGCAACTCATATCCTGTAATGAACAGAAAATTCAAGTAAGCATTTGAGGGATGACTAGTGTGATGACTTTTGAATATGGGTTAAGGTTTCGAATCTTACCAAAGTGCCTTCAAACCTAAGTCAGAAGCCATCCTGTCCAATCCCACTTGATGTTGGGCACCTGCATTGTTCTTCAAGCATGGGAGCAGCCATTTGATGTCTTCTTCAATTAATCTCTCCATTAAACTTTGCATCAAGGCGTCACCAAACTCCAAGGTCAAAACATGGAAAAGTAAACAGGGCAACAGTTAATATAAAACCATATCACACTACAAGCCAATCCAACACACGCACCAATCACGGATTACATGATTCATACACCTATATGATTCCCTAAACTATGCCAACAATTGCCAAATGTCATGCTTCACAAAACAATTATAACACACAACATCAGTCGTAGAACAACCCTTCCACAATATCACATCATACAAAATCACACCAGCCTACCCCACAGACCTGCAATTCCAAAGGCAGTATCAATTTTGTAAAGAATACGAACCAATTTAATAACCGTTACGAACTTTACGTACACCCTGCATAAACAGGATCAATAATAGGTCATGAGCCAATTTCACAAAACAACCACGTGAGAAAATTGCTGACCACAGGTACACAACCTTCAAGCTGTCCAAGTTCTTCGTACCAAACTCAAACAAATTCGTGGATAATCTGCAAAAAAAAACAACATAAGCCTTCATCACTCATGCCAAACCAGGAATTTTAATCCTCAAATTAGAAAGTCTTTCATAAGACAAGAGGCCGTGAAACAAGAACTAAACAAAAGCTTAAGAGAAAGGCAACTTACCACAAAGGCCAAGTTAGGGGTTGAATGTGAAGGGATGTAAGCCTTCGAGGATTAATTGTGACAAACGCCATCTGGCCATTGACTTGCGAATTGATGAGGTTGTACCAACCTTTATGGTTCCATCACCATCTACATAAGCACACGGAAGGGTTAGTTCCTAAAGCCATAAGTCATACACATCCAAGCAGAATGGAAACTATGAAATCTTAAAGTCAAAATTAACTAGGAATACAAGGAGGATTTTGAAGGGAGTTTGAGTACCACATTTTACCATAATAAATTCGTCTTGCAACAAGTCTCTATGCCAAGCTCCAAGAACAGACTCATGATTATCTCGCCTCAACTTACGCCACCGTTCCAAAATCCCAGCACAATGCACATGAAAAGGAATTAGTATAAAGGATAAGAGTACAAGCTGCACATGATTTTCAGGGACAATGTACAAAACAAGCAAATGTCATGGTATTAGGTAAGGCACATATCAGCTACAACAGATAATTTTTTCGTGCCACACCAATACTACAAATAATATCATGTTTACATTAGTCCAAATTCACAAAAATATCACAAGTCAATACATGGGACCACACAATTTCACAATCAGAATAATCATCTTCTAGAAGGCAGAAAAGACAAAAGAGGAGATATTTTTACAATGGCACTCTCTGTGTATCCCACGAAATCAGGGCTCACACAAAAATTCCTAACGGTTTTATTCTCTCAGACTGACACCTCATCATGCTCACACGGATTTGGTTTTGCTCACACGTATCAAAATTGAATCCCTATATATTCTACACTATTCATTCACATAGAAAAGACACCGAAAAACCCCTACACGGCTGCGCAAGAGAATCCCAAACCCTAATCACTAAAAATTTACTCAGAATTTCTCATTGAAATTCTAAGCAGGAGAGCTAAACCTCAAAAACAACTCCTAACAGCAGCAATAACCATTTTGAAGCATTTAACAAGAAGGAGTAAACAGGGAGTGCAAAAAGGGGAGGAAGAAGCTTCAGTAGGAGGATTACCTGAAAAATCTACTCGCTCGAGCTCCTTCGAGAAGTTCTTCAAGAGGTAGTTCCTGCCCTTGATTATTTGACCCTTGAGTAGTGTAAATCATCCTTCGTGCTTTGCTTTGCTATTTGGGTGTTGATTTGAAATTAGGGTTTAACTGGGGATTATGGCATTCTTTGTGTGTGATCATCATGATTGTGAAGCATACTCATGAGATTTTGACGGTGCGATGAAGGTTGTTTTCATGATCCTTTTGGAAAGAAAAGATAACCGCGCATTGAAACATGTTTTTTTATGCAAAGGTTTATGCGTTTTAGGATATGTTGTTTGTTATCTATTGCCATTAGTTTCGATTTTAAAAAAGAGGGCACCGTTTGTTTTGTTCATTTGATTTCAATGCATTGAATGCATTGCTTATTCCAAGTCTGACCAGCGTGTTTCCCTAGCCTGCATGTGGCAGTCATTAAATCAGGTCATTGATTGACCCTATAAGTCCAGCGGATAGGGTTCATCTGTTTTTCTTCTAGGAACATTGCCTATCCATGTGGGCCAAAGAAGCAAACACGGTCCACTGTGGACCAAGCCCAACGTTGAGGCAGTGTACCTAGAAATTCTCATTCGCACCCCCTGTTTTACTTTATTTCTGGCCCGTTTACTTATTATGTGTTTTTAGTTTAGTTCTTAATATTTACTTTTAATATTAAAACCAAAAACATCATTATTATTTTTAACCATTTTCTCTTTTCAAAAAAATCATAAAATCTATCATTTTTTGAATTAACTTTTATTAATTTCATTAATATCATTTATTTAATATTAACTAGTTAGCTTTATTAAATATTTGGTTTTAATTTAATTAATTATATTAATTCAAGTTTCCTAATTCTAAAAATCAAAAAAATTAATTTTCTAATTAATTTTTAAACCTTTTTATTAATCAATTTCTAATTAATTTTATTAAACCATTTTATTCAATAATAATTAACTTTAATAGTTAATTTTATTAAATATTTTAGTTTAATTTAATTAATTATTTGAGTTTTCTTTATAATTCTAAAAAATCTAATTAACTTGAGTTAGAAATTCTCTTCTTTGGATTAATCTTAGAATTAGGTTGCTAACTTCACTAACATGTTTGATTATATTTCTCCCCCCCATTTTTATTTGTGATCTTTATGTGATGTTTATACTTTTATGTGATGATTAATTTCATGCCTTGATTATATGTATGTCATTAATAGTATGCTTGTCCAAACCAAACTCTTTTCAAACTAATACCTTGACTTAATGTCAAGCCCTTTTAATACCTTGTAAGTCGATTGTTTTCACGATCGCAATCAACCTCACACAGCCTCCTCTTGGACTTTATACAAAGATACTTGTTGCACATTTCACTTTGGTTTGTATGTGTATGTGTGATTGGCTCATTTTAATTGTGGTTTGATTATTCCCACTTGAGTAGTTATATCCCTCTCCCATAAGATTAAAATCAACTTTTTCAAAAGAATAAATAAGCTTGATCCAACGTCAAGCATTTTTCAAAACAAATTCGATTAACCAATTCATCTCCAAGCATTCACTTGATCCATATATCAAGTCCCCTTACCTAACTTGTAAGTCGAGCGCTTTTGCCTCGCAATCGACCTTACCTTGAACTATTAGGACCTCCTTTCCATTAGTCCTCAACCCCTTTCGCACGTAAAATCAAATCTCGATCAACATCGAGCATTTTTCAAATCAAATCAATACACTTAACCATATTTAAACATCATTTCTTAAAAGGTGAAAAGGAGGGGGATGGAGTCTTCGATCTTTCTCCTCAATTGTTTGGGTGCGAGTTCTCTTACTCGTGTGTGGACAATTGACGCCTCTAAAACACTTGTAACTCGACAACATTCAAACCATTTTCTAAGCAATCATTAAAACATTTAATCCATATTTAAACACATTTTTACTAAAAGGTGAAATGAGGGTGGTCGAGTCTTTGGCCCTTCTCCTCAATTGTTTGGGTGCGAGTTCTCTTACTCGTGTGTGAACAATTGTCACCTCTAAAACCTCTAAAACTCTTCTTTATCGCCTTGTGCGATCGAAACCATAAAAACACATACAAATCAAATACTCTTTTCTTAATCAAACTCTTTAATACACTTAATCATATATTAAAATACAATTTCCTAAAAGGTGATGTGAGGGGGCCAAGTTTTTTACCTTTCTCCTCAATTGTTTGGGTGCGAGTTCTCTTACTCGTGTGTGGACAATTGGAGCCTACATAAAAAACACAAACCAAACAACCGTAGTCCCACGAACTACGAATGCTCTGACTTTCCCATTGCATGAGGGAATACGTAGGCACAAGGGTTCTAATCCTTGCCGAGCACCCTAATAATAAAATCACCCCATTTCACCCTTAAAATTAAATCTTTTACCTTAGAAGATAAACAAACAAACCTAGATAACTTTCTCACGAATCGAATCAAGAGGTTCCCGTTGAGTACAACGGACGTAGAGGGTGCTAATACCTTCCCTCTTGCGTAACCGACTCCCGAACCCGAATTTGGTTGCGATGACCATTTTCTTATCCCTTTAAAGGTTTTATCGATATTTTCCTTTCCCTCTTTTAGGATGAATAAATTTCGGTGGCGACTCTGTTTCAAACAGTTTTTTTCTGCGTCCATCGCGAGGATCGTATTTTTTGAGGTACGACAATGACGACAAAGAGACATCCTTAATGGCGCCACTGAAACGCCAGCCATGGTACCTGGACAGTGGATGCTTGCGACACATGATGGGAGAAAGGCGTATGTTCCAAGATTTGGAACTTAAGTCTGGAGGTGTCGTTGGTTTCGGAGGAAACCAGAAGGGAAAGATCATTGGCTCTGGAACTGTTGGTAATGGTAAACTTCCTTCCATCAACAACGTTCTTTTAGTTGAGGGTCTAATGCATAACTTATTGTCAATTAGTCAACTTAGTGACAATGGTTATGACTTTATATTTAATCAAACGTCCTGTAAGGCTGTTAGTCAGAAGGATGGGTCAGTTTTGTTCAATGATAAGAGGAAAAACAACACTTACAAAATTTTTCTATCAGATTTAAAAAATCAGAATGTAAAATGTCTTATGTCCGTTAATGAAGAGCAATGAGTCTGGCACAGACGTCTGGGTCATGTTAGCTTCAGAAGAATTTCTCAGCTAAACAAGATAGGACTTGTCAGGGGGTTGCCCAATCTGAAGTATTCTTCAGATGCTCTTTGTGAAGCATGTCAGAAAGGCAAGTTTTCAAAAACTTCCTTTAAAGCAAAAACGATTGTTTCTACCTCTAAACCATTAGAACTTCTTCACATTGACTTATTTGGACCAGTGAAAACTGCTTCACTCAATGGAAATAAATATGGACTAGTCATCGTTGATGATTACAGTCGTTGGACATGGGTAAAATTCTTAAGACACAAGGATGAGTCACATTCTGTGTTTGCTTCCTTCTGCACCCAAGTGCAAAATGAAAAGAATTGCAAAATTGTCAGAGTCAGAAGTGATCATGGTGGAGAATTTGAAAACAAAGATTTTGAAAAACTTTTTTATTCTTATGGCATATCCCATGATTTCTCTTGTCCTAGAACTCCACAACAGAATAGGGTTGTAGAAAGAAATAATAGGACATTGCAAGAAATGGCTCGCACCATGATCCAAGGAACTGACATGGCTAAACACTTTTGGGCAGAAGCAATTAACACAACATGTTATATTCAAAATAGAATCTCAATAAGACCTATTTTGGGTAAGACTCCTTTTGAATTGTGGAAGAATAGAAAGCCCAGCATTTCTTACTTTCATCCTTTTGGATGTGTCTGTTTTATGTTGAACACTAAAGAGAATCTGGGCAAGTTTGATTCCAAAGAACAGAAGTGTCTGTTGTTAGGATATTCTGAACGCTCAAAAGGCTATAGAGTCTATAACACAGAATCACGAATTGTGGAAGAATCAATTCATGTCAGATTCGATGATAAGCTTGACTCTGAAAAGTCAAAGCTAGTTGAAAAGTTGGTAGATTTGGAGATCAGTTTTTCAGAACCTAAGGAAAAGGCAGAAGAACCCAAAGAGTCAGAAGCTCATACTTCTGATATTGTTATTGCTCCAACTGATCCTCCACAACAAAAGAAAAGCAGAGTTGCAACTTCACACCCTGAAGAATTGATTCTGGGAAATAAGGATGCTCCTATCAGAACCAGATCAGCCTTTAAACCTTTTGAAGAAACACTTTTGGGTTTGGTGTCTTTGATCGAGCCAACATCTGTTGATGAAGCTCTACTGGACAAAGACTGGATTCTGGCGATGGAAGAAGAACTTAACAAGTTTTCAAAAAACGATGTTTGGGATCTTGTTCAGAAGCCTAAAGGTGTCCACATTATTGGAACTAAATGGGTATTCAGAAACAAGCTCAATGAGAAGGGTGAGGCTGTCAGAAACAAGGCACGACTGGTTGCACAAGGTTATAGTCAACAAGAAGGAATAGACTATACAGAAACCTTTGCTCCATTCGCCAGGTTAGAAGCCATATGTCTATTAATTTCCTTTTCTGTAAATCATAACATCATATTATATCAGATGGATGTTAAGAGTGCATTTTTGAATGGCTATATTACAGAAGAAGTTTATGTCAAACAACCTCCTGGATTTGAAAATTCTGAAAAATTAGATTTTTTTTTAAACTTAAAAAATCTCTCTATAGTCTGAAACAAGCTCCCAGAGCTTGGTATGACAGATTAAGTAGTTTTCTGTTAGAAAATAACTTCACCAGAGGCAAGGTTGACACCACTCTCTTTTGTAAAATGTTCAAAAATGACATACTTATAGTTCAGATTTACGTTGATGATATTATTTTTGGTTATGCTAATCCCTCTCTTTGTGAAGAGTTTTCTAAACTAATGCAGGCAGAATTTGAAATGAGTCTGATGGGTGAATTGAAGTTCTTTCTGGGAATTCAAATTGACCAAAGATCAGAGGCTACTTACATTCATCAGAGTAAGTATACCAAAGAACTTCTGAAGAAATTCAACATGATGGATTGTACACCAGCTAAGACTTCACTGCATCCAACATGTATTCTGGAAAAGGAAGAGGTAAGTGGAAAGGTTTGTCAGAAGCTATATCGCGGTATGATAGGCTCTCTTCTGTACTTAACTGCTTCTAGACCTGATATTCTTTTCAGTGTTCATTTGTGTGCTAGATTTCAATCAGATCCTAGAGAATCTCATTTAACTGCTGTTAAAAGAATTCTAAGGTATCTGAAAGGAACTATTAACCTTAGCTTGATGTATAAGAAGACATCAGAGTACTCTCTTTCTGGTTATTGTGATGCAGATTATGCAGGAGACAGATTGGAAAGAAAAAGCACCTCTGTAAACTGTCAGTTTCTCGGGAAGAATCTGATCTCATGGTCAAGCAAGAGGCAATCAACAATTGCTCTCTCAACAGCAGAAGCAGAGTACATATCTGCGTCTCTGTGCAGTACTCAGATGTTGTGGATGAAGAACCAGCTAGAAGATTATCAGATACATGAGAGTAACATTCCTATCTTTTGTGATAATACTGCTGTTATCTGCTTAAGTAAGAATCCAAACTTACACTCTAGGGCTAAGCACATAGAAATTAAACACCATTTTATTAGAGACTATGTTCAGAAGGGAATTTTATGTTTAAAATTCATAGATACAGACCATCAATGGGCTGATATTTTTACAAAACCCTTGGCTGAAGATAGATTCTTATTTATTCTGAAGCATCTGAAAATGGACTATTGTCCAGAGTATGATTTCATCAGAATCAGATGTGTTTAGTCAGAATCTGAAGATATCAGACTTTCACTTAAACTCAGAAGCTTTTGTTTTTAACCTTAGTTATCAGAAGATACTTTGTCAGAAGTGTCTCTGATCAGTTGGAAACCTTTTCGTTTTCCAGACTCTGAGGATATCAAAACGTGTCACTTAATTAAAGGGTGATTAAAGCGTGAGCAGTACTTTTCTTAGAATTGGTTAAATCATGATTACGTTCATTTATTAATCCCCATTATTATGTTTAATTCTTCACGACCACTCAACTTCACTCCACTCACACATTATATACTCGCTCATACCATTTCATTTCACACTTCTTTCTTAGAAACCCTAAAACCCTTTCACTTCTCTGCAACACCATTATCTTCATCAATGGCGGAATCATCTCAAACTATCTCCAAAGCTAAGTTACTTGAATATCAGTGTACTATTCCTGAAGAATGTCCTATCTCTCTCGACACGCCTGTAGATGAACTTCGAGTTCTTAGTGAATCTATGGTTTACTTCAAAAACCTCAGGGATAATGGATGTGATCTTACTCATACTCTCAATTCTCAAGGATGGAATGGTTACTTTAACAGATTGCAAGGATCATCACTTCCAAACTTGGTCAAAGATTTCTGGATTCATGCAATCACTAGTAGACATGTCATTGTTTCGACTGTGCTTGGAAGACGAATCATCATCACAGAAAATATTATCAGTGAGTTAATCTCTCATGATGGAAAGGGACTAAGAATCGTCAATATTCAACCAAATAAGCAAAGGGAAGCTAAGGTCACAGCTGCTATTTTCAAAGAAGGAACTAGTCTAGAATCTAAAAAATATCCACCTTCATCACTCTTGAAAGATACTTTAAGAGTTTGGTTTAAAATCATGTTGGGAACGATGTATCATCGTCCTTCCTCTCATTCATCGGATTACATTAATTTGTCACAGAAGTATGTTTTATACTTCCTGTTGAAAGGAAAGAAAATACATCTCCCTTGCATTTTGTTCAACTTTTTGAGAGAGTCTATATTTAACTCAAGAACTGGTTCCACCAAGAAGGGAAATCATATCCCTTATGGCAGACTATTGTCTGATATTTTCATTGAGTCGGGCTTAGTTGAAGATTTATTGGTTGCTGGGTTCACTAAGGAACTAGACAAATCTTTCTGACAGCCTTTTTGGGCAAAGAACTTAAAGAATATGAAGCTTCTTACGAATATTACCCGTCGACCTGCTATTCCAAACCAGTTTGACCTTAACTTTGTTCGATTTTAAATCTCTAGATTTCCACCTTTTTCAAATGACTATAATCCAGAAGAACTAGCAAAATATTTTGCTGAATATGAAAAGGAGGAATCATTAGATACATGGATTGATCTGGAAAATCTACCGGATACTCTCCCTGAAATTGTTCAGAAAAAAGGGAAAGGCAAGAAAAAGAAAAGTGACGATGATGACAGACCATCAGCAAAGAAGATGAAGATGGCATCTACATCTACTTCCTCCGCTCCAGAACAAAGTAAGTCCTTTGACTCGTCCTCTGACACTGCATCTGCTTCTATTAATAGAAACCTGACTTTATCTCTTCCCATCTCATTAACCCAACCATGTTTATCCACTCATCCACCAATATTCTCTACTGTTGTCACCACCTCTCCAATACCTGTTTCTGAAATAATCACTACTTCACCTCCATTATTACAATTGACTCCACCAAGGCTTGAAATTACCTCATCTCAACCAATTTCCACCATTTTTATCCAACCAACACTTGTCACGTATGTTCCACCATCTCCAACTATTCAAATCACTGAATAAATTCTCACTGAACATCCACAAACAACTGATAATCCTGAATCTTCTCGAAACAACGATATCATCATTCTTGATGACTCTGTTGAAGATGCTCAACCCTTAACTGAAAATCAAACCTCTGACCTTCCTCTCAACCTAGATGAAGCAATATATGTTTTTAAGGACAATGTGGTTACAAGGTTCAAGACACTTTCTGATGAATCAAATTCTAGTGAAGATCCCTCTGGTTTGGGTACTTCATGGGACATGTTCAATCAGTGGACGACTGAGGAATTTCAGAAGCTTCAAGACCTCTCGGTTTAGACAAAGAGTTATTTCGTTCAAAAAGCTAAAAAGAGGTTGCAAGAGAAGAAGGAAGCCGAAGCTAAGACAGCTGCTGAAAAGGAACTGGCAGAAAAAGCTAAAACTTTCAACACTTCTGAACCTGTCTTTGTGCGTCTGGAACGTGCAATTGACAAGATCAAAGAGGATCATCAGACTATGAAAGAAGAACAGAAGATCTTCAAGGAAAGCTTTGCTGAGCAGAAAGTTGTCAACAACTCTCTTCAGCACATGCTTCAACAGATCCTGAGCAAGCTGGCCACAAATCCTTCATCTTCTTAACCTAGGAACTTAGGCACTTAGGCTTTTTCATGTTTGCTCTGAACATTAGGATCCTGCCTTGTTTTAATCTTGTTTTGATATTTTTTTAATATTAATAAAATTTCTTTTTGATTATGACAAAAAGGGGGAGAAATATAATATGAACGTAATATTTTGATTCACATAATCAAATTCTAAAAAAAAACAAGTTGCTTACATTCTAACCAATAAACTTCTGTTTCTGTTAGATTTGTTTTCTTGTTTTCTCTTTCAGGAGATATGGAATCTGAATATTTTTAGCATCCAATGAGTTGACTCTGATATTTCAAGATCTCAATTGGTGTAATTGACTTCTGAAAACTGAATCAAGACTCTAAAGATCTCAATATCTTACCTATTGCAACCAGGGGGAGTTTACCCAGAAGGTTCATGAGTCAGGATATTTGATCTTCATCCAGTCTGAGATTCAGGGGGAGATTCTCATATGAAGGATAAGTATTCCTTAATCTTCTTATTTCGGTTACTTTTTATGTTATGTACAAAATTGTGTCATCAAAATACATAGTTTTGTCATCATCAAAAAGGGGGAGATTGTTAGAACAAGGTTTGGTTCTGCAATAATACCTATGAGTTTTGATAATAACAAAAAAGTATGTTTGTATGAACAATTTTGGTATTCTAATGTTTGTTATTTTTGAGAATTTAACAAACAGGTTCTGCTTCTGATAAATAGTGTGGCTAAGTTATTAGAAGAGAATTATTCTGCTTCTGCGCTACGTATTGTTTTGCTGAACGGTAGCATTTACTTCAGAAGACTCTGATGTTGTATGACTCTGATACAATGACTTAAGAAAACAAGTTCTGAAGATCTGAAGACAGAAGTTCTGATGGACAAGTCCAGATGCTGAAGACTTAAGAAAACAAGTTCTGAAGATCTGAAGACAGAAGTTCTGATGAACAAGTCCAGATGCTGAAGACTTATTATTATGAAGACAACGGGTTATGAAGACCAAGTGTTGAAGACTCTGAAGATGTAGCTCTGCAGACTCTGAAGACTTGAAGCTCTTAAAGACCCAAATTACGTTTTCCCTTCTTCTAACTCATGCTCTTAGAAGCCTCTAAAGTCTAGAAGTTGAGAAGACTAAGCAACGGTACAACAGTACAACAGTACAAGGACACACTGCTCCGCTCTGGATAGAGCGGACGCAAATGTACTATTTGTCTCCCACGATCCTTCAAGCCGCCATAATTCTGAAATGTCAGAAATATCCTTCAACGGTCACATTATACATGGCTATATAAAGGCGTGAAGACTTCAAGAATGACAACCGCAATTTTCATTGTTCATACGCTATATAGTTAATATCATTCTTAAGTCAATATTATTCTTAAAATCTGTTTACTCATCATCTTGTGTAGAAGCATCATTATTGTAAACAAACCTTTGTAACAAACTGTTGCTTGTGTTCCCTAAAGGACCGGGTAGGTCAGAATTTTTAGGAAGACTAAGACAGTGTGTTTTAGTGTTGTTAGTCACTTGCAGTTGGCTTGTGCGTTGTATTCCTTAAGAGACCAGTTGGGTCAGAATTCTTAAGTAGTCTAGGACTCGTGTGTCTTAGAGGTTGTTGTTAGTCACCAGCAGTTTGCTAGTGTAGTTGTAATCAGTTTGGTTATAGTGGATTAAGTCCTCGCTTGAGAGAGGCAAAATCACCTTGGCGGGTGGACTAGACTAGCTTGAGGATTTCTCAAGTGAACTAGTATAAACATACTGTGTTATTTCTTTTCAGTTTTTCTTGCTTTATTATTAAGAAGTGAAATTTGTTTGTAAAGAGGATTATTTTTAGAAAATAGTTTTTATTTTAAAAACCCAATTCAAACCCCCCCTTTCTTGTGTTTTCACACCTTCAGTTTTATGCCTGGTTGTTACTAGCCTTGAAGCCGAAACATATGGATTCTTTTAGTAACACATTGTTGGGTTCTTGAAGCACAATCTCGACACCATTTCCTTTTAATTTGGAATACCAATCCACTGACAAAGTCCAAAGGTATATAGTGTATTTGCTTCTATCAACATGCTAAACTCGGCCAAAAAGTTTGTTAGAGCTTAGTATTTTACGTTATGCCTGGTGTAGCACTCCAGTTTTGTTCGGGGATAAAACAAATTTCCTTAAAATATTGATTTGATTTTTTCATCCCTTTCATCTATCACCTTTACAAGAATCACTGATCTCTTGAAACTTGAACGCGTGTGTTGAGGAATAAAGATAACTAGAAGGAGAAATGGGGGTTTTAAAGTTAATTTTTTAGCCTTAATTCTTTTGTCCAAAAATCGTGAACTAAGCCACGTTACAATCCTCAAAAGACCTAATTGAAACAAAGTTTAATTAAGAGCATACTACGACAAAACTGTAGTAGAATAAACTGACTCCAAAATATGTTCTAATCATCTTCAAAGCATATTATGCTTTCGTATCATCACCCTTTTCACTTTGAATAAATCAACATTGTTTTTTGACTGTCGATTCATCCATCACATGTCAAAATATTATCCCAATAATATCTTTTTCAAAACTTGCATAAGCATTGCATTAAAATTATCATCATGAATAGACAATTTTATTTGAAAGAAGCATTTAACATCAAGGGAGTTCTAATAACATATAATCAGTTGTGGAACTTGATTATTCACAAGTGGTTATACTGCGGAAAACTGTGGGGGCAAACCATTTTAAGATCATATCATGGCAAAACACTTCAAAGCTCATGATGGGGAAAATTATTTTGATACCCAATAGACTTGGGCAAATAAGTTGGATAAATGATGGGACCAGTTCTTTCCATATCTCAAGGTTTCTAGATAAGTCCCATAATATCTCAATAACCACTTGAATCATATGAGTTCAAAGTGAGTGTTTGGAGCTAGCACAATATTGTGATGAGTACTTTCCTTTTGGGCGCCCATCTATCCCAAAAGAAAATGTATTTATCCATTGCATAAATAAATTGGGGCATCCAAATTGTTACCATCCATTAATAATGTTTGCATCTATTTTGTATCAACCATGTTTGCATCGCTTTAGCATTAAAACCATGCATCTCATAACATGAGAATATGTGTAAATCTGGCATCATGTTGTAATACAAGTAAAAAATCAAATAACCAAAGTCCAATTTTCATTGGCACCCATTGAAGCCCAATCTCCCTTGACATACCCCAAAATCAACACATTTCATGCATCGATCAATTATTGCACTTCATCCCTTTATCAAAACCATATCACATACAACATACTTCATGCATAAAAAAATCCCATTCAATTATCATGTGTATCACGAGTCATGTGTGGCGCTCATCCTCATTCCCAAAGACCTGGTATCATCGACACTATACCATTTAAATCCATCAAAGTCCAATCTCGTTCAGCACCTCAAAGCTCGACTCGCTTAGAACCTCAAAGCCCAATTTTAATAGGCATTTCACAACTTAATTTTCATTGGCACTTCAAAGCCCAAATTTAATAGGCATTTCACAATTCAATTTTCATTGGCACTTCAAAGCCCAACTCGCTTGGCACCTCAAAGTCCAATTTTCATTGGCATTTCAAAGCCCAACTTGCTTGGCACCTCAAATTCCAATTACTCAAGATATAGAGATCAGAATGTACACAGTTCCTCAAGCATGAGGCCCAAAGAGGCGAAGTGCTTTAAGGGGAGAAACTATAATGTACAAGTGGCATGGTTGTTTGTTCTTGCATGTTTGAATTATTTATCGTTTAAAATTTTTGAGATAAGCGTAAGGTTGGTTCTTCTTGTCACATTCATTTAGAGGTCTTGAATCAGGAAAGTAGAGTCTTATGGATTTCTGTGTCTGTTCCCTTATAATTCTTTGAGTTATTAAAGGAGGTCTGGTGGGCTTCTATGTTTTCTCCATTACGAGTCTTTGATTTTTGCAAGGAAAGCCTTGTGGGTTCCTGCGTTTGCTCCCTTAGGGAGTATTCATTGTTTCAAGGAGAACCCATTATATTCATGTGTTTTCTCCCTTAAGAGTCTTTGAGTCGTGCAAGGAGATCCCAATGGGTTCCTGGTTTTGCTCCCTTACGAGTCTTTTATTTTTGTAAGGAGATCTTGGTAGATTCTTGCGTTTTCTCCCTTATAAGTCTTTGATTTTTGCAAGGATAAACTGATGTATTTATGCATTTTATCCCTTAGAGGTGTTTTATTTTTACGGAAGAGACTGAGGGATTCTTGCATTTTTTTCTTTAGAGAGTCTTTGTTTTCGATCGAGCTTGTACCTGACTGAACATTTATGATTAATTCAGAAACACTATGGATACCTCTTAAAAAAACGCATACCATTGCACTGGAAAATAGTATTATCTTGAAATGTTATTTTATTTAACATTATTCAATCACTTCCATAAAGTTTAGCCTTGAAGACTCAACTAAAATAATGTATGAGTTTTATGATGTTCCAAGTTCTTGGAACCTCATTGCCTTCTGAATTCTCATGCTTATCTGATCCTCTGGATAGTTTTTGTTGTACCCGGTAAGATCTTTTCATTCAGGGTACATTTTCCCTTTCTTGTCTAGTGCTACCACCTTTTTTAACACTATGCCATATTCCTTTATTCTTTGGGTCTCACTTTTATGTGTATCTCCTCGTCGCTCTTTGTTTTGTCATGAACTCTTAAATTTATGCCATTTCTCTAACTTCCTCTACTAAACTAGTTGAACTCTTGAGCCCGACTTGATTGTTAACCTCATTAAAGTTATCTCTTCTCCAAGTCGGTGTGTTGATCTTCACTGGGACATTGTGCCAGACCCATAGACCATTGGGAAAGGTATCTCTTTGGTCGATGAATTAGGAGTCATCTAATAAGACTATAACATTTGTAATGCTCAATAACATCCTTTATATTTATGTTATACAAATAAAAGGGGGTGCTCTTTATTTAATATTGAAAAGATTTTGATACAGGTTACCTCATGAAGTTGCCCGAACCAAAGTCATTTTGCTTTGTCTAACTTTTTCCTCATGTCGTATAGGATGATATTTTTGGCCTACTCCACCTTACTGTTCTGCTCGACCAAGATGAATCTTGTCTGGATCCCCAAACTTTTGCATAAACCGACCACCGTAGCACTTGAAAACTGAGTCTCATTGTTATATATTATCATCTTCGGTAGTCCTAACCTGCAGATAGTATTCGCTAATAAAAATGGCGTACTAGTATTTTGGTCACTGCTTCATCCTTTACCCATTTTGTGAACTGGGCGACCAAGACGAGCAGGATTTTTAACTACTAGGGGGCCAACGTAAAAGGTCCCATAATGAAGGTAATGGAAACACAAGAAATGGAGGGTGAATTGGGTTTCTAGAATGAAAATATTTTGCTACCCAAAACAACAAGGAGAGAACTTAAAATAAAAATGATGAACAAAAATATTTTTATCCTGGTTCGTTGTTAACGAAGCTACCTCTAGTCCACCCGGCAAGGTGATTTTGCCTTATTACAAGGACTTAATCTACTATAGCCTATTTTGATTACAATCAAAAAGACAATTTGTCAATGTCTTCTTGAGAAATTCTGACTATACCCTAGACTCTCAAGGAAATATAACTCAAAAATTGAGAAACAAAGTGTGTTACAAAGATGCTTATGTGAAAGCAGAGTACACAAATGTATTACAAAGATTTTGCACACAAAAATGTTTTCTATGAAAGTGTATAAACAAAAGTTCCTTACGTGTATGCTTTTCTTTCTCTGAAATGTTTCACAATATTGCAATGTTCACGTAGTAGCTGGTTGTTATTGTCCTTTATATAGGCAATAGAAAGATCTGTTGGAGGGCAGAAATGGAATTCCATAAATAGTTGTATCCTTGCATAATGGTTTGTGAAAATGGGAGACAAAATGGTACAATAGTACAACCCTTTTCCCATGAAATCAGTGTAGTGGAAAGAATATTGATATTGTACCGTGCACTATTTTCTCATGTAAAACTTGTTGATCTTATCTTTTAATATTCAGAGGCTTCAGAAAGAGAGTTGATGAAGCATGCATAGAAGAATCAATGTCTGTATGAGAGAGTCTTCAGAACCTGGTCTTTAGATTCTTGATCTAGAGTCTGGTGACATAGTTCATCAGAGTTGTTGAGTGCAAGACTTCAGAGCTTTACAACGTCAGAGGCTTCTCTTATCAGAGTCATAAACCGAAGCTTTCTGGATGAGCGATGATCAGAAGCGTTGAATAGAGTAATTCAGAGTTTGATTATCTTTGTAGAACACACATCATTTTACTTATATGGATAAGGGTGCACTAGGTTCAGAGTTTGATGACATCACAAGTCACTTTCTAAGAGTTAGAACTTGTATTTAGTATCTGCACACTTAACAAAACCATTAGTGTACAAAATTGTTCTTTATAAACCTGTGTATTGTTATCATCAAAACATAAGGCCAGATGTAGAACCAAATCTTGTTCTTACAATCTTCCCCTTTTTTATGATGACAAAACCATGTATTTTTATTAACAATTTTTTCTTGGTTTAATCACAAAAAAAAATTAGAGTAAGCTAGTAAGCTTGTATCGTAAGCTCGTAAGCCCCCCCCCCCCCCCCCCCTGAGTTTTATATTGTCAAAATTTTCTCAGCTTATTCAGAATGAAGTTTGTAGACTCCCCATGAGTTTAAGACTTGTGATAAATTTTAATACATAAAACAATTTAATCAGCATGAAGGTAAGAACTTCCCTGTATGAGATTCAGATTAAAATTTTTTAATTCCTTGTATCAGAATCTGGCTTGTATCAGAGGTTGATGAAGCACAAGAGCATGGTTCAATCTTAAGAGCCTAATTAAAATGACTTTTTGATTTGCGGTTCATAAATATCTGGATAGCCTGTCTAGTAACATAAGTGAACTTTTAAAGTTTCTTGATGATTCAAAATTGTCAGAGTCTTATGTTTAAAAATGTCAGAGTTAGATGTTTGTGATTAGAGAGGAAAATAAGTATATCAAAAATCATATATACGTTCGGCCTCTTTTGTCATCGATAAAATAAATATAAAAAGAAGAAAAATGAAACTTCATTGATTGAAAGAGATAAAGATACATAAGCATAAAAAAATAAAAGCTATGTTACTTAAAAACTAAAAAAAAAAGGTTTTAGGTAAGAGGTGGCAGCCTTGACAAAATCACTTGAAGCATGCCCTCAATCTTGGTGTTGGTTTGAGCTTGTTCCTTGAACATATCATCTTGCTTGTCTAGACGAGATTTAATAACTACATTTTCTTGCTTGAGTTCCTTCAGAGTCTTCAGCACAACAGGTATAGAGTCGGATTCAAAAGGCTTCTTGGTTCCAAAAGTAGTTCCAATCTCAGATTGAGAAAGGATTTGTTGTTCAGGAGCAGAAGTAACTCCAGGCTGAATATCTTGTTCAGTATGAGAAGTAACTTCAGGAGTAACCAAGGTCATATCAGCTTGTTCAGCCTGGGCCTCTTTATCAAAAAGAACCATGGTCAATTTAGCTTCTGGTGCAGTAAGAAATTTTGGTTTGAATAACTGCAGAAGAGGATCCATGATACCAGAAAGTTTTTCGTGGAATTTTTTTTAGCAGATTCAAAACAAATTTCTCTCAACTGTCGGGAACAAGAAATGAACTATCTTCTGAAGCCATTCCACATAGCATCAGTAGGGTTGACATAATTTATGCAAGCTTGCGTAAGAGAGCATAGATGATCATTTGTTGCAACCTCAAATTGTAACACTAACTCACTTGGTGTAGGTATGTTGATGGTCACTTGGGTTCTGGGGAAGTTTGGGTTAGGTGCAGCTTCATCCTCAAAGTCAGATCAAATTGAAATAGTTTCATCTGAGGAATCAATAGTAAAGGGGGAATTGTTTAAGACATGGTCCATGAAAGTGTCAATGATAGGTGTATTTATGAAATTTGGGTGGTTTGGTGGTGAAGGCGTTGAATCTGGAAAGGTATGAATTTTAGGAATGTTAATGTGAAAGGATGAATGAATGGGATGGAGAGGTTCAGAGGGGGAATTATCAGGTTGTGTTTGTAGAAGTTGTGAGAGGAGTGGTTCATGAATTTATGGTTGTATAGGTTCAACGAGAATGGTTTTAGATTGTTGTGGATTAGATGGTTCAAGTATTTGTGGTTTTATGGGTTCAGCGAGAATGGTTTCACATGGTTGTGGATTATATGGTTCAAGTTCAGATGGTTTAAGAGCATAATATTGTTTTTGTTGAGGGATGGAGATGGTTCCAAAAGGTTTAGGAGGTATAGGTGGAGTAGGTTGAAAAGGAGTGAATGAATATGAAGTGTTAACAACTTTATTAGAAGGCAAAGATGTCTCAGCTAGAGCCGTCAAAATGGGCTAGCCCACATGGGCCGGCCCACCAAGCCCGGAGAATTATAGGGCTTGGGCGTTAAAATTAGAGTCCATATTTTTCAGGGCCTTTTTAGCCCAGTCCTAAAAAGCCCGCTACCCATTAGGGCTAGCCCATATGGGTCGTGGGTAGCCCATTAGGCCCATATCACTATAAATTTTAAAAAATTATACTAATACTTGTATTATCTTACTCCAAAATAACACATTGATTTTTCTCACCTCACTAAATTTTATATATATTCTATTCAATGTTTCTCTTTTAAATATTATACATTAATATAATCAACACTATTTTTTTCGTATTCTATTAGTTTCCCTTATGTTAAATATTCGAGTATTATTCTATACAATTTAGACATGTATTATATTTAAAAACATGTTATAGTATTGATAAAAGATAATATAGTACTTAAAAATGTATTATAAAAATGTATTATGTTTAAAATAATATAATTATTAATTTTATTTATAATAAATATTATGGCATTTTTATTTTTATTTTTTATTAAAAAAAGCTCATATAGGGCTGGGTAACCCGAAGCCCATCTAGGGCCGGGCTCGGGTAGTAATTTTCGAGCTCATATTAGAAACAGGGTTTTTTGGCCCAGCCCTAAAAAGCCCGAGCCCATCAGGGCCGGCCCGTTTAGGGTCGGGTAGCCCATTTTGACAGCTCTAGTCTCAGCTATAGAAGACTTACCAGATGGTGGATTCTGAGTAATAGATTTTTCATCTATCTCAACATTCTCAGAACCTTCAACTTCAGCTTCCAGTACAGTTCCTAAAGCCCTTCTCATAGTTGTAGAGGTCTTAGCTACCTTTGCTGGAGACTTAACAATTCTAGAAGGTCTGTCACCAACCGTTTTAGCTCTCATTTTCCTTCTGAGATGAAGTTCAAGAGGAGCCTCTATAACATCATCATAAGTAAAAGCTACATGTACAATACCTGAGGCTATGCAGTCATCAATGTAAGATTATAGGATTTCAGGAGGATCCAATTTGGTAAAAAATGGGATAGTCATCAATGGCTATCCTTCTAGAAGATACTTCATTCCTATCCAGAACTTATGAAGGATCAATAACTTCAGAAATCAAAGACATGTTCTTTAGTCATGTTCAGCCCTTGCAAAGTTTCAACAAGCTTTCTTTCAACAAGCATATCAAAAATTAGTCTCCCTCATGGAAATCCACTTTTTCATTTTAGGGAAACCATTTATGGTCTCCTTGACTAACTCCCTCATATACTTGAAAAGGATGGAAGGAAAATTCATTCGTATCTCAGAAGAGATGTAGTGCAATATATACTTCTGATCAATATTGTTGTAGTCAGAAGAATTGCTTATGATGCATTAGATAAATTCTTACCATCTTGAAAATTCGCAGATGCAATTTCCTCCAACTTTGCCATTTTGGAAGGCATGTCAAAGCATCTCTTGTCAGTCAGTCCCATCATGATTGAGAAGCTTGGAAATAGATTTCTCAGTAATGCAGAACTTATGCCCCAAAACATATGAAGAGATTTGAAGTTAAGATGCAGTAGCATGAATCCAAAATTGCTTAACCAGTTCATGATAAACTGGTCCTTTTAAACGGTTGAAAAACTGATCCCATCCTTGTGTCTCAACATCTCCGATGAGGTCGTAACTGTTGGCTATGAGATTCTCAAAATCAACTATCATCTCACATATAACTTCCAATTTTGTGACCGGAATAGATATATAGATCTCTTGAATACCTTCTTTCTGAGATTGTTGTTCTTGTTGCTGAGAAGATTGAACTTGTTCTTGAGATTTGTCAGCCATGGCCAAGAAAAGGGTTTTAAGTTGTAGGTAACTTTAGGTTTGAAAGAGAGAAAGTGTGGGATAGAAATTACTGTAGTGTGAATAGCGAGTAAAGTGTGTTTATAAATAGGTTTTGCAATGATGACAAAATTTTAAATAGTGCAAAAGATCTCAACAAGGGAAGGCGTAGATAGATTTAACCTATTTCCAATAAAATATCTTTTCCCAATGTGTCACGCAACCGTTAGAATATTTCAGTAAAAGACACTTGTCTTTAATATGAACTACAAACTTACTTTTGATTGACAACTTATTAATATAGCAAACTCTTCAGAATCCAGAAGGCTGAACTTTTCCAGAAAGGTTTTGACTGGATACTTTTTATACAGGAAACCTTCTTACTTTAGAAGACTCACTGTTCAGAAACTAGAAACTTCAGAATCTTATTGAATTAATCCGAGAGTTTAAACATTCTGAGATAAACATCTTTTCCATTTTGGACGTAAGTCCATTTTCAAATTTTTTAAAATAAAAACAAATCTATCATCGACAAGAGTTTTGTGAAAATATTAGCCCATTAATAGTAGGTATTAATAAATTTAAAATTTTATATTCTAGAATTCGTAAGCCTAAAATACATGAATTGAATTCTATATTCCACGAGACATTTCCAAAATTTAAGAGGTTTTCAAAAAGTTTTAGGGGATGAGTAAAGAATCACTAAAATCAATAGATGTAAAATTTAAGAAAATTTTACAGGTATGTGGATTTGAATTTAATCATAGCAAGAGAAATTAACATCACTTGTCTTTTAATTTAATCTTGAATTTTCTCCTCTCCTTTGATTTATTTATTTCGCAACCAAACGAAGCCATAAACATTTGGTTAGCTAACTACATGCATAAAGAATACAATGTGACCATGCATAAAGAATACAATTCCTCTAAAAGAATTTGTCGATTTCTATGCTTTTGGTTTCATAACTATCGACATTTGTTATGCAATGTACTATGCCAAAAATTTAGTCACCAATGGTAACGAATGGCAGTGTTAGTTACAAGCCTCATCATATACTGGTGGGTTTGCTTTCCTGCCAAGTTTATATATATACTGACAGGGACAAAACAGGTTGTAATTGAAAAACTGCCAAGAGCATTTCCCATTGCAATTATAGGCCTGTCTGTACAACATATTAACATGATATAAACTTAAAACTTTGTCAACCCCTGTACCACTTTCAAAATAGTTTCTAACCTAAAACGTAACAGTATTTTGCACAAAAGAAATTCTCAGCCAAATCCAAATCCCTCATTTGCTTCATGAATTGCAAGCAACAACCTCTCTTCCAAATGTTGTTTAGATGGATACTCCGGCAAATCTAATTGATTGAAACTGCATAAACAAGAATTCTGTGTCACTTCAACTCGCATAAAAAATTATCCGATGTAATCTAGCCAAAGCTTGAACCTAAAAAATAGACACAATATATAACGAATTGATAGTAAAATGGTACCATGTATGAGCAGAAGGCAAGTGATCAGAACTTCCATATGCCTTGTGTATTTGAAACTTTTGAGATCCTGAAATTCCTTGAAGAGCACTAAAACCCTCTAGAGGCACCTGAAACGTTGGAAGTAAAATTCAGACCCACAAATCATGTATTGCATGTTCTAACAGCTCTAAGTCTTTGATAAAAAGAACCAACATTATTTAACCATTTTAAAGTACGAGAGCTAAGGAATCCAGCATTTTGAATACAAAAGCTGGGTGCAACAAAATGTGGCTAGCGTTTAATCTTATTCATCTTATACATTCAAATACCAAATAAAAGCACTTCCAATATGAAGACCAAATACAATTGCTTGGCATAGAAAATCACCGTACAATTTTGGGATACTGCCAATAAAAGATAAAAAAATATTTACTGCTCTGAAAGCAATATACCTTGGATGTGCCTGTCACAAACTGTAACAGCCTGGCCTTGTCTTCTTTGCTGAACCCTTGAACAACTTCCCAAAACCATTGAATAACTGGGGATGCAGCACTATATCCAGAATATTCTGTATTTGCTCTCAAGTCATCCACTGAAATAAAATTTAAGAGCAAATGTTATATTTTCTTTTCCATAAACTAAAAAATAAAATAGAAGACTTATAAATATAGCCAGCATTGATATAATGAGCAAGAATAATGTCAATAACTGAAAATGTAAAATAATGAAAGAAACTCCCAATAAAGATTAGGTAAAATAATGTTTACAAACTCACAATCAATATCGGGAAGTCCACTGATCAATAGTTCTAGCTCTTTGTCATTGAATATAGATATCAACTCCTTCGGAATTATTTCACCGAACCCTTCCAAGAAAGCATTTATCTGAGGTCGAATAGCAGTAGTCAGTCGATGCTCAGCAACCAAATCAACATATTGATGTTTATTCTCCTCTGTAACTTTAGTATTACGTCCACCGGGAATCAACTCATAATCAGTCACCTGGACATATTCATTAAAATATTAGACAGTTGACAATGTGCAAGTCAATACATCAATATTATCTCAAAAAGTTTCGGAGCAAAGTCAATACTTCTGTTCGTTCATATAAGATCAACTTTTCCTCATCTGCATCAATGCTAAAAGTGAGATCCAGAACATCACTGATATCATTCTGCAATCATACAAAATTAAGAAAATGTTAGCAAGGAACAAGCAGATAACAATTTTTAGAATGTTGATAGGGTGGACTCAAACTAAAAAATGCACTTGCCTCAAGCAGCCATTTCAAATTTCTGAAATAAGCAGGATCAATAGCTTCAATATCATGATATGTAACTTTGGCTCCTAGAATGTGCTTATAGAATGATCGTGTAAAATGGACATCCAAGAGCTGACCATCAAATAATGCTTTTCCAACCTGGATAAAGTAGAAGGGATAAACATATATATGACAAGCAGTATACATTAAAAAAAAGGTGCAAAGGAACTCACCACTCTGCCAACAAATTTGAAATAAGACAGATGTTCTGTCTGGTAAACAGAGTTTGGGTTTGGCTGAAATGTTGACTCATTGCCCACAGTAGTAAAAAGCAGTGCTCCTTTGTCGAAAATAACCCTAGACAACAACTGATACCACTCCCTTGTAAGCCCACCTGCGTCAATACCTTCCTCCCCTTGGAAGTGAACAGTCAGCCTTCCCTTCAAATCTTGAGTTGATCTCATTCGAAGCTGGTTGTAAGAATCTTCTAAAACATATGCCCTTCTTACTGATATTCTTAGTGGGCTGTGGTGATGGTCATGCTGATGCTTGATTTTTGATCGGAAGTAGGAACGCTTGTTGTCAAAATCAATGAATCTTGGAATCTTCAGCATAAGGGAAAAAGATTTCTCAAGTAAGCCAGGATTTTGCCTGATAAAAGCATTTAGCAGCTTCCTATGCTTCTCTGAAAACTTGACAAAAGCACCATGTTTCTCATCTACTTTCATGGCAGCTCCAGATGTTTTTTGCTGAGTACCTGATGTGCTGGCATCTTCAACTTCAGAGATATAAGGAATACAATTGTCATTATTAGCACCTGACTGTGCAGGATGCAGCTTCTCACAAACCACAAAAAAAGATTCTATGTATGGTAAGATATTTTGAGAACCGGCTGGAAGCGGAGGCATGGCACTAGACGGCTTAGACACGGATGAAGTAGAAGGTGTAAAAATCTCAGATGCTGGCTCAGAGTAGGATTCTATCTTGCTTATGCAGCAGCTCAGCTCATGCCACAAGGGCTCTAATGCTGAATTGATTTCAGAAAACTCAAAATGAGCACGAGAAATTCCATCATTCTCTTTCTCAGTCGATGAGGTGACAAAGGAACTCAAGGCTTGCAAAACCCTCAAAATCGAAGCACCATTAGCAGACGTAGTAAGAAGAGCTTTTATTGCTTCACTGAAAGTGCGTAATTCATCCATAGCAGATGAAGTCAAGTCTCGAACTGCTTCTGACAGGTGCGAGACAAAAAGCTGACAGTGAATTGGAGCAATGGACACTAATTTCCTCATTACCTCGGCAACAAGACCATATGCATTATCAGACAAACTGAAAGAAATACATGAAACATCAGATGAAGTCTATCATTGGCAAATTAGATCCACAAAATTGTTTTTGCAAGAATGAGTCACCTGAATGGTTTGTAATAATAGGATAATAATAAAATGAAAATAAATATCAAGAATCAAAGGAATCTTATGACTCCCACCACTATCCAAGAGTCAGAAGTTCTTATGATCATAATTAAGAACACCAAAACAAGGCAAACTGACAAAACCCAGACAGAAGAATTAACACAATATATATGCATAGGTATAATGATCATACCCTTCTAGTGCAAGCAATGAGCACAGGAGCTGGAGTTCTGTTTGTGGCAGATTACCCAATACTTGCTGAGCCTCACATTCCTTACTACCAGAGGATGTGGGTTTGGACGAATCATCAACTTTAGGACATGCATCAAGACCAGGTGAAACAACAGAATTTGTATTTACATCTCCCTCCACTGCAGAAATTTGTGGGCCCGGTACTGGCTCTGTAGATACATGGGATTTGTCAGATGAACTACACTTGCCTCCAGCACTATCGATGATGACATCCAGTAAGTTTAGCAACTGCGAACAAATACAAAGTATATTATGTCAGTACTGTCTTCGGCTATATGAAAAAGGACGCACTAAAGGTACCAATAAAAGAAAATCATCACCTGTTCGAGATGGGCTATGCTCCTCAAATAAAGAGGTTGTTTCAAGAGACTCAAAAGCATTGCAATGGATATGTATTCTTCATCGTTTTCACCTATATTTACTTGATCTTCAATAACCATCACAGCTTTGCCACGTGAAATATCAGCCCTATCTGGGTCTATTGATGCAGGACGATGGAGCCTAAGCTGAAGCAACATTTTTGCCACATATGGATGATTACGAGCAAGATAAGTGAGAGTTTCAAGTATTCGCCGCGAGAGCAATGGGGGGACTCCTGCACAATCAAACAAATATAGATGGCATTGATAAATTTATCCAGCACTAACATTTTAAAGCACATTTTCAAAATAATATAAAGGACCACTGAAGAAAACAAGCTTGAAGACTAAGAAAACAGAAGTGGAATATGTGCACTGCTAAACAAGGGAATTACTAGTTAGGAACCTGGTATTTTACTAGAAAGAATAGGGAATATAACTTTGAAAGAATAGGGAATGGAATATAACTTTGAGAGTCAGCAACCCTCCCTTGCCCAAAGAACCCAATTCTCTCACAAATGCCTGGATACCTCCCCCTTCTTAATCTCACTTTTAATTCATTCGCAACAAAAAAACTCATATGTTCTAACTGTCACAGACAGCCCAACTAATTAGCATCATAAGCAGATTACTGTCACTGACAGACACCTAAGTCTAACAACACTTCAGAAAATTAAAATCAGTGTAACTGTCAATTATGACTAATTACAAATAAAGGCAAATCAAGTTTGCTTACCATCAAAAGATTGAGGACGTGAGTACATCACGTTGCTCTGACGACCATACAATCTGTATGGAGGTTCAACTGTACTACAATGACTGGAAGGCTTTCTTACATCAAGGATTAGTAAATCCATCAGAATTTTCACCAAAGAAGTTCTAGTTTCACTATGGGCACAAAGATTCAAAAGAAGCCTCTGCAATTGACCTTTATACAATGGCTGCAAAAAAATAATAATAATAATAATAAACAATAAATTTCTGCTTACTTTTAAGGACTTGTACCTAGTTCCTATCAAATAATACCTGAACTATGCGAAACAAACGAATCATGCCGTGCAATGCTTCAGTCTCAACTAGAGGCTCTCCATCAGCTTCAAAGACCTTAGCTCCACCAGACCTGCGTGAAGCAGTGCTTCGTCCTCCTACACCATCCAGGCCAGAACCGGTACCTTCACCGTGTCTAGAAGTCTCACCTCTCCGGCTTCTAGGATGCCCTCCAAAGAGGGTACGGCTGTATCGATGTGCAAACCTCTCCCTCAACATATTTGCCTCAGCAACAAGTGCAGGAGTAAGGTTGGCAAGGACAGCATCAGATGACGTTAAAAGAACCTGAACAAAATTAGAAAGAATTCATCAAAGACAAACTCACTTTTATGCAACTGGATTCAACAAACAAACTTACCTCTTCTCGTAACTCAGAAGGAAATGTTGCAATTATTGAGACTGTATCCATTTCAACAGGTTGACCTTCCAGCTCCTGAGATTGATGTCGCCTCTGTGCCTGCTGTTGAGCAAGAACTTCAGCTCGAATATCTGGGGGAAGAGCTGCAAGAAATTCGGGATCAATATCGCCACTGTTTTCAGATTCGGCATTCGATGGTTGAGCCACTTGACCCGGCTGAGCTGAAAGGACTTCAGCACGCAACTCCTGAGGAAGAGCATCCAGAAAAGCAGGATCAATTGTTTCTGACCCAGCATCATTGTTCACCTGCTGTTCACCTGATGGGCCATCTTGATCTGCATCTCGGCTTGAATTTTCAGAAACTTCAGTAACACTATGGAGAGATGCATCTCTCCCGCCTAGAAGAGAAGAATGACCAAAAGACACGTTTGCGCTTGCTCTTCTTGTCCGTGCAGACTGTGATTCACCTGCTATCCTATCTGCAGAAACCTGCCTTTCTCCGCCATCATCATGGCCATCGGCGCTTCCAATCTCAACATCAAGGCTCCGAAGACTTTCACCAAAAGTTGCCGCACTACCACCACTCTCTTGGCTGACAGCTTCAACATCCCGCACAACTGTATCATTATTCTCAAAGTGCATCTCAACTGCTTGTGAGTGAGTGTTTGATACATCTGCTTGCGGTGATCTATTTCCAGCAGGTCTGTTATCAGCATTGTTGTTATTGTTATCAATTGATGCGTGAGTCCCCACATCATCTTCTGGAATCGCATTACTTTCGACTGGGGTTTCTATACCTGAACCTCCTGAATCATGCATCTGGCTGATCTTAACTATTTTACTATCACCTGCTTCATTTGAGTTGTTGTCAGATATCTTTTCAGGAGTGGGTCGCCTTAATTGAGTGACAAGCAACTCCTCAAGACCCTGTGGTACAACACCAGTGTTTGACCTGCCACTTTGCTGGTTATTTTCACTCCACATGTTTGAACGGTGTCCATGACGTCCAGTTCTCAGTGATCGAAAGATATTATCCAAACCTGCCGAGTTCTCTGCTGTACGATCTGAATTTTTATAAAAAAAAGTGTCATTATTGAAATAGGAAATATAACTAAATTGATAAAAACAATATAGTAATAAAATGTCTAGCTAATAAAGTCATAGAAGAATTGATTGACCTGGTTGCCCATTAGACTGGTGGAATGAGGAAGAAGGTCCAACTAAAAGAGGATGGCGCGAAGGTGTAGAATTATCACCAGTTCTGCCCAAGAGGTTGTAAATAGATGTTGTCCGTCCAGGACGTCTAGAACCAAAAACTTCAACTGGCATCACATGAAGAGCTTCATTTGGAAAATTATTATCTCTTCCAAGAACCTCAATATGGTCAAATACATTAATTCCATTAATGCCCTCCTCAAGTCTAAGTATAACCCCATCTTCGTCCTCATCATCCTCATCCTCTTCAACTTCATTCAAGAATGCATTATAATCAGGATCAATCTCATCATGATCATCTTGATCTGTGTCGGGATGTGGTAAATGATGGACATCGTCTTCTTCAAAATCATTGTGCTCCTCATCATCTTCATCCACTTCTTCACCCTCATCTCCAGACATATCATCATCATCCTCATCATCATCATCAAGATTTTCTTGGCCATGGGGTTGGATTTCAAATCGTAGCCCCACATTTTCAATCCCATCCTCACGTCCTCCGGCATCTTCAGCATTCTCATGCATGTACTCATCCCCGTCAGCAGCAGCAAAGCCCTCATCAAGATCTTGATCATGTTCCATATCGTCAGTAACAGCTTCAGACTCACCATAAGACTGAATCGCATTGTATGACTCAACATGGTCAACTTGAAGGGCATTGTGATTGACCTGAGACGAAGTTTCAGTGGACTGGGATATGTGGTCAGTATTATTTGTTCTTCCATGTTGACTAGGATCAGAATGCTTTGTTGAATTATCACCCTTCCCTGCACTCGAATCAACTGAATGAACATGCTCTTTGGTTACCAACTCAAGAGCCTTGACAATTCCAGTAGCAACTTTAGACGAGTCAGCAAGGTCCAAGTCTAAAACTTGGAGAGTACGAGTAAAAGATTTAACTAGACCGGCATCCATAAAAGTGGAAGAGGCCTCCGCTGAGATGCTTGAGCCAGCAGGTGTGCGAGCTGCCAAAACATCATTAAGTAGATCAACAAAGACCTGAATTTCATTGCCTGGTGGCTTAACACCAGTACAAGAATCAACAAATTCATTTATGACATGACTAATCTCGGTAAAAATCCTCCTTCTTGCCTCTGTAGAACGAACACATGCAGCCACCATAAACTGGTTAGCTCTGGTAGCTAGTTTCTGCCTCCAATCACCATCAGCTTTTTTGTCCTTTTTGGAATTTCGAAAATAAGGAAGAAAATTACGAAGAATATGGTAGAATATTCCACCCCCACTTAAACCAGTGTGGCTCTTTTGATAAGTTCCCCTAGTGCTGCTTATTTCAGCATCTCGCCGAAGCAGGACATGAACAGACGATGAGTACATCAATAATATCTCCATCAGAAGTTTCAAAATAAATACTATCTTTGCAAGTGATGCAGAAGCTTCCTGGCTATTGGTTTCATTTCCTTCAGACACGGTAGCAACTGCTTTTCCTTTCCCCCTCACTAAAGAGACATCAATGTCCATGTCACTTGATGTTGGTGAGCTAGTCATGGTATTTGAGGCAGTGTCATCCTTCAAAGGTGGAACAACAAAAGTATATACAGACTCAAGAAGAAGCTCTATCACATTAACAAAACTTTGACTAGGTTTTTTGTGACTTTTCACACCCTTTGAATCGTTAATTTTTCCATGACCGTTTCCAGAAGCTGCTGTGGTTGTACTTCCCAGAACAACTTTCCCATCAGTACTCTGTCCTTTGTCTTTCTCCAATGATTTATCCCTCTCCTTTTCTTTATCCTTGGATTTGTCTTTATCACGGTCTTTCAGCAAGACAATGTAAGGTCTTTCACCCACCATTTCAGCTTGGCAAACAGATTGAGCAGCTTGCATAAATATTATTGGATCTCGGGAAATCACAGAAGCTAAATTCAAAAGGAAATTGCGGGGATTGACCCTCCCATTTGGATGCCGGTTGGAAGCATCCACAAGACTGTGTTTTATCTCAGATTCCATTGCTTGCTGGAGAGTTTGTGGATCTTCAAGAACATGACGGACAATAGAAGCAGCAACATTGTCAAACCCAGAGAAGAGGCTACTAGTTGGCAAGGAAAGAAGTGAACTAAACCCACCAGCTTCAAAAAAGGCAAGAGCAATGGAATGATTCCTTGTAAGATTGGAACATAGTAGGAGAAGCGCATGCATTGTGTCTGAGGGAAGTTGGTACTTCATACAACTACAAGCAATCTCAACAAGTCTCTTCTGCTCATGTATATCAGCAAACTTGGAAGACAGGCCCAATGCAGACTGTATGTTGTGTTGCTTATCATCATCAATGGTAAGTGAGGTCTGCGTACTATTCACAACTTCCTTCTTCAACTGCTCTACAATTTCAGAATTCAATCTTTCATCCACTTGCAGCAGCCTGTCTAATGCAAGAAAAGCAGCCGTGACCCATTTAGGAACCTGGCCTTTCTCCCCTTGATCAAGACTTGAATCCCACTGATAGAGTATATCTGACGCAATTTTGATGAAGCCACTTTTTGAAGCAGCTTCCCTTGCTACAACGTCCTCATTAAGAATTAAAGCAAGAACATGAAACAGTGCAGCCAGCATAGTATCATTCCCATGACTAGAAACCAATCCACATTCCTTGATCCGGTCAACAAGAAAAGTGACAACATTAGATCTATATCTACCATCATCATGAGAGCATATCATTACAAGCAAATCATGGACAGGAAAAGCTAGAGATTCCTTATGCAAAAGTTTTGTACAAGTTGATAACAGCTCATCAACAGGAGGAAGTTGGACCATCTCTTCGTCGACCTGTTGAGCATTGTCATTTGCTGCAGCATCCTTTATGTCTGATTCAGAGTTTCCAAGGGACATGGCAAGTGCACGGGCGAGTTCATCATCTTCAGGTGTGTCCTCCGGATGGGAAAACAACCACTCCATTGCCAACTCCACACTATTTGACCCAACTTGCCTTAAAGCTTCTTCGGCTCTAGACCTGGAGAAACCCATCTCTACAATTGTTGAAATTGTTGTCTCGTTAGGGGGAGGCCCAGTAACACGAGCATTGCTGTTGCCATTTACGTTCTTTACTTCAACCCCTGAATAAACATGTCTAATCGTAGAGATAACTGTTGAAATAAAATCACGGCTACAATCAACAAACTGGGGATGAATCCAAACTGGAAGCACTGCCTTCAACACCATAGATTGGAGGACCTTCACAAATATCTCTGCATTCCGTGGGAAAGGGGAATCACCGCTTACTAGGGGCTGTGCAAGCAAGTGCTTTGTTGATGACGATAATATAATAGAGGAGGTCACTAGATGGTCCATAAGTTTACCATAGCTAGCTAAAGCACTATAAATCCATGAATGATCTGTATCTTGCTTGTCATCAAGCTTTGCATTCCCATCATCAGTTTCCATAGGTGATGCAGGGGACAAATTAACTGCAAAGAGCAATTGACTAGTAGCTTCAAATGTGGTCAATACAGATTGAATAACTCCACGCCCATACAAACAATTCAACAGAACAGGATTGCAAGAATCTGGCCTCTCCATTAAAATAATATCAAAAAAATCCATGACTTTGCCAAAATAACGGCATTTTGTTGATATTGAAGCTTCAGTTACATGGCCACCAAAATTCATGTGATCTAGAGCAATGCATGCAAAAGTAGAAGCCACTGATTTTGAAGCAGGGCTTACGCTCACAATATCATCACGTCGGCGAGAAGGTTGCAGCATTATTTTTCCCAACTCTTGGAACAGATGGGTAATGTGAAATGAAAGTGATCTGACCATGTCACAACAAGAAGTATAATGCGTCCTCTGCTTGTCACAATCCTTATTATTAGCCCCAGAAACATCCACAGACCCTGACTGATTCAACTGATTACTGGAACCCAACCGCCTGTTTGAAGAACCAATAGAATTTGTTCGGTGTGGAGAACCAGTGGCACGGCCCAAATCTCGATAGAGGTTAATAAGATCAAAAAACTGTGATTCTATCCCCCAGCCTGATGTCCTTCTTCTGAGTAATGGATCAAGAATCTGCCTGAAAGAATTGAACCTTTGATCTTCAGTTTCGTTTGCATCAACTTCAGCCTGTTGTGAATCAGTTGAAGAATTAGCAACATCATCCTCTATCTCACGCTTCGTATTTTCAAGTAGAGCAATTTGCCACAAAACTTCACGGTGGACATGACCAATGTTTTCAAGAACATCCTTGCAGTCATTTCCAAATTCTGTAAGCAAAGCAGTCATCCAGCGGCTGTCTTTTGAAGCAGCAAGAAAGAGAAGGAACTCAACCAGGAAAAGTGAAGAAAAAGTGTTGTTTTCAGTTGTCATCCTTGGATCCAGTAACAGAGGTCGTGGATCTACATCAAAACCGGTTATTGCTATCTTCAAGTGCTCTCTAAGGGCGGAACAGAAAGCACGTGCCAGAGGAGAGGAGTGATGTTGTGCAAATCCTTTAAATACCATGGTGCTATGTAAAGCAATAGACATGCCATCTGAGGATTGTGCAATAGCTGGTTGTAATAACAGCTTCAATAAAGATTCAATTCCTGATCTTTCCACAAACAGCCGACAAGTTTCAGCATTTTCCATAGTCCGGTGAACCAATACCATCAAATGAAAAATGCATAGCTGAACAAACTGCTCGCCCCTTATCCCTTCAGTGGCAGAATCTTCTGAACCTACCAAGCAGCAATGGTTTTCTTTTTCCTTATCTTCAGAATCAGTTTCCATTGCACTGCCCTCATTAGCTTTTCCTGAAGATCCTGTAGCATTACCGTCTCCAAAGGATGCAATCTTATTGATGATTTCAATGATAATGTCAACACCAGTACCTCTCAATGAAGATACATGTCGTAGAAGTTCCTCCACAGAATTTGCCAACGGAACAATAGCCTCATTCATGGCTAAGACATACTTTTTACTTGTGAAGATGTCAACAAGGAACTGCAGTGATGATGTTTCTTTGACAATCTCTAAGCCTTTGGCATTAAGACAAATGGCCCCAAGACCATTCGGAATGCATGTCAAAGCCTTTGAAGAAGGAAGTATTCCAGATACAACTGAAGATAAAAAAGCCTCCGGAAGACCCATTTCATGCAGAGCAGAAAAGCATGTAGGATCTTTGTGGATCATTTCGCTCATAACAGTAACAGCTGAATAGTAAATGTCACCTCCAAATTTATTTACATTCCGGAAAATCGAGACCAGAGTCGCTGGCAATTGGCCATCATTAGAGTGTTGAGATCTGGTAGGGTTAGCAGGGTTATAAGTTGCGGAACCAAGTGCCTTAAGGGCCACTTTTATGAGTCTCTTCTGACAGTGAAGCATATCAGTATTATGTCTTGTGATTTCACCAGTGAGCATCAAATTATCATTTTCTCCAACAAAACCAATGACCCTGTGAACCTCAGTTTGCAATCTTTGAGCCAAAAGCTCAATACCTCCCAACTCTTTAAACAAAGATACAGCCGAGCTACTATAATCCATAAGCTTCTGAAGGGTTTTCACAGCAAAACAAACCAGATGAAGGTGTGCAAGATCAGAATCGTCCAGCAGAGGTAAGAATGTGGGTACCATGCCAGACCCTCTAATATTAGTCCCGGAAGATGACGTTGACACCACATGTAGCAAATAGAACTGAAGAAGTGCCTCAACAAAAGCAAGGGAAGATTGATCATTAGAACTCTTCAATGACAAAATAGCTCTCTGGAGCACATTTAGAAGAATCATGCGATTCCCTCCAGTAAAAGTGATACTAGATCCACTAAGAATCCTTGCCCGCTCATGAGATGACGTATATGCTGCTAACTGAGCTCCTAATGCAAGCATTGCAAGTGTCCTGATGGTTCCAGATATGTTTTTTTCAGAACGTACAACTTTAATCAATTCATTTGTATATTCTGGTTCGTTGGCAAAAAAGGAAACAAGCTCGTCGTGAGCATCATTGGACTGGACAAGCACAATGAAAGCAAGAATACAAATCTTGTTATAAAGCCTGCTTATGCTTCGAGACTGGAAGGCACGAGCATATCTGATTCTGGTGAGCAATGAGAATCGGAGCTCTGGAGGAACACTATACTGTTCAATGCATCTCTTCAACAATGGCAAGTCGTCTTCTTTACACAAATGCATATCTTGCAAGTGTATAACTCTCAAGCTTGAGGAAACTGTATCTACACTTTGATCCTTACTTTGGGCACAGGGTCCGTTCACCTCAAAATAAAGGGTAGAACCTACACGGTAATTGGATTGGTCACTGCCATTTTCAGCATCAGAAGGATACGGACATGGTGCTTCATCATGGGCTTTCTCATTTGCCATGACACAAGAGTACAGCCCAAGGCCCTCCTCCTTGCTTCCCCACCCTTGCGCTAGGGACAGGAGATAGCTGTTCACTGGACCACAACCAACCATCTTTGAACTTCCATGAAGCTTAGAGGAATTTATTTTTACAAGCGCAGAAAGAGTTTCTAATGTCGCAATAATAATCTCAGGATCTGTTGAAGCAAGTAAAAGCTTGAAGTGCTGAAAAGAAAAGGAAATATATTATATTAGGAAATAATAATATCAAATAAAAATGAATGAATCACTTGACTAAAATTGAAGATAACATGAAATAAATAAATAAAATTAAGGCTGCAATTGAAATAGAAGATAATTTCTTTATAATTTACCTCTAAACCATCAATTGTACTCTTGTTTGGACAGTTTTCAAATATTATTTGCATCACCCGTAGTATTTGCAGAATTGCATGTTTAGGTAATGGGGTGTCATCTTCTAGATTATCTGACAGAGTAAGGTCATTTCGACATGACAAATATGTCTTGAAGTATGTATCAAAATGAAGCAACAGTGGCCTCCAGTGATGAAAATTCCCCTGATATAAAAATAATATTAATATGTAAGATGTGTGAGGAGGGAAAATAAATACTACATGACGCAAATTATCATGTCATTATTACCTTATTGTATTCCCACCAAAAGCCAGAGAGAGGTAAAGCTATATCTTGTAATGGACATTGGATGACCTTCTCAATGAAAGCTTTGATCTTATGAGGCTGAAATCAATTAATTGCTAAATTAGATTACATTACACCAGTAAGAAGGGAGGGAATGAAATAAATAAAAAAATCATAAATTCTATCGGGAAATAATTTGCAAACAATTCTCTGTACAATAATTTAGGCCACACATGACACAACAAATGAGCAACCTCCCAGCTAAACTTAACTTCAGATTATCAATGACCCCTTCCCTAAGAATCGAGGTTGAGATTTTTTTTTAAAAAGCGAGCATCAAGGGGCTCTGTGGGTATAAATTTAGGCCCGTCAAAACTTTCACAACCATTGTTCATTTAAGAGATTAGCAAACTACACTAGCAAATGAAGTGAATGTGATGGACTTTCCGCCGTAATTGCGGTCTGCCCCTAGTCGCCTTAATTGCGGCACTTTGGTTTGCCTCATTGCAGCCCCTAACACCTTCATTGTGTTGGCTTTGAAGGGGTGGATTTAGTCCCACATTGCTTAGAGATATGGCTTGTGTTGTGTTTACAAGTGGAGACAATCCTCATCTTACAAGTCGATTTTTAAGCCGGTTTTGTAGGGATGAGTTAGGCCTAACCCAAATTCTGAGATGGTATCAGAGCCTATCCTAGATCTATTGTTGGGCTTCGAGATGAGTGTTTTGTTCGGCACAACCCTAAATATCAGAGAATTCTTGAAATGGATCAGTAGAGCAACCTTTGAGGACTAGGTCCTTGAATTCAGCTCCAAAAGGGGCATATTTATAGTTCACTTTGTATTTTCCTCCCGTGTGGCCCAATTTAATGCATCCCATATGGTTGCATGCACTGGCATTGGCTTAGATGGATATTCACCTCTCATTTCTTCACTTCGTAACACTTCTCTAATTGGAACTTCATCAATGTAAAATATGACGTTTTTTTGTGTCCAGAGAATACTGTATCTAGGGTATCCTTTACTTGGATCAAACCAAAGACGATAAAGTTCTTCACGACCACGATGTGTGCTTCCATTTCCATACAAATTTGTTTGAAACCGCCATGGTTTTCCAGCTACGTTACCTAGGAATTCAAAGTCTAACTCGTCGTCATGGGATTTCTCAAACACATCACCGTTTGATGTATAAAACGCAACACAAATACCAGCTGTATTATTCGATGGAAGCTTTATATTAGCACTGAAGAATCCATATTGTTACATATTAGAGGAAATAAAACCAGCACCGGTGTAACGATCAAGGATGAGTTGAATGCTGTTACCGTCGGCGGATTGCCATCTCCAAAGAGATGAGAATAGCCATCATTGAAGGGTATGGTTGCAAGGTCGAAAGCTGAGTTTTGGGACGAGAGAGAATCAATGAGGTTTGCCACCTACAATGAGGTTTCCGCTATCGGGTCACCCACCATTTATTTTCACGCTCCAAATGTCCAGTCTTGAACGTGAGGGGGTGTGTTAAGAGCCCCACATCAGATAATATATGGCCTAAACATGTGTTTATAAGTGGAGACAGTTCTCATCTTACAAGCCGGTTTTTAAATCGGTTTTATAGGGATGGGTTAGACCCAACCCAAATTCTGAGCTGGTATCATAGCCTATCCTAGATCTATTGTTGAGCTTCCTGCATCATCCACGCTTTGGGTGCTCTATGAGCCCAAGCGTGAGGGGGTGTGTTGGACTTTCCGCCGTAATTGCGGCACTTTGGCTTGGCTCATTGCAAGCCCCTAACACCTTCATTGTGTTAGTTTTGAAGGAGTGGATTTAGTCCCACATTGCTTAGAGACATGACTTGTGTTGTGTTTATAAATGGAGACAATCCCCATCTTACAAACCGGTTTTTAAGCCGGTTTTGTAGGGATGAGTTAGACCCAACCCAAATTCTAAGAGAATGATTGATGACATAGGCCGTTAGTATGTGCCGGTGTAATAAACAAAGACAGCATATCCCAAACAAATGTTAAGGTAGCGAAATTGGCAAAACGTGTTATGATCTTTATTATGTCATATAAATTGGTAATGGATAGTATAACAACTCGCTGGGATTTTAAATAAAACAAAAAAAAGAAAGTAAAACTAGCCATACTTTATTTTTTTTATTTTTTGCAAAATACCTGTTTCATAGGGATCCTGTATGACAACTGTTTACTGTTGTCAAAAGCCAAAACTATTTTTAAAAATAAAATACAATCTCGGTAAGAGTAGCAGAGAAGCAAGATGCTTATTCAGTATTTACACTAGATTGTATTGCAAATATAGTTGATTTTTATTGTAGATTGTGAAGAATGTATGGAGAAAAAAGTCATTTTACAAAAATTAATCTCCCCCAAGCATGCAACTATGCTATTCAATCTGGCTTGATGATTTTCCTAGGTAGAGAATAATAGTTTTTGGACTACTTGCTATAAAGGCATTCTTAAATATTAGGCCAAAGTCAGCTAGATCGCTTGCTATTCAAACACAACAAATAAAATACTCATTCCAATTTTTATTATAAGTAGCTTTGAGAAAAATTTGTACCAAATTATAAGTCGTTTTACAATATCAATGAATCATTAATGTTATTTTTTCTATTATACCCTTAAGTATTTATTACTCTTTCTTCTTTCAATTCTTTAAATTTTTATTTCCATACCATTAATAAAAGACAATTTTGTAAAATCCTACATAATTTTCTTTTTCATACAACAATAACTACATTTATTAAAATGTGTAAAAAAGTATCAAAACGACTTATAATATAAAAAACGGAAGTATATACCGCAACCGCTGATTAATCTTTACACTATAGATTCAATTTTATGTAATATTGGCTTTCCCAGATATATAACTAA